>OY728147.1:1147101888-1149601888 GCA_963277665.1 Viscum album
TTGTCAAGCACATGGGCAAGCCTCAGTTTGTTATGATTTGACAAATATTACTGGAGATACTTCATTACCATAGGCTTCGGTTGTACACACTGATTTTGAACCTGAAACCTTGAACTGTTATGCAATCTCCTCTCCCATTCATATCGATACCATGCTTCCAACCCCCCTTGCAGGGCTACTGGATAGTGATGTTATGCAGCCAGATAAGGCCACCAGCCATGAACTGAAAACTAGGAACGACTCCATCAGCAAGGAAACGCTGGCTTAGTCCACTTCCATGATGAAGCTGTATAAGCCCGGTGACAAAGGACTACTGGCAATGTAGAACATTTCATCCCCATGTGAGAAGGTACATTGTAAAATTAACATTTCTAACACTTTTGATGTGCTCATTGAAAATTGTGAAAAAGTTGTATCAAATAATGATGATCCCTCTACGTCTACTCCCATTGATGTGGAGGGTGGTAAAGGTGGTGCGTGGATTCAAGCACGGACTGGGAAGAGAGGTGGGCATCCTCGTGGAAAGGGTGGGTGATTGCCTAATCACAGCATGAGTACCCGCTCGAGACCCGGGTGAACTCTTTTTTTGTTTTCTGATGTTCCTTTTCGGTTCTGTTTTGTAGCCCTGACATTTGACTTTTCTTTTTTCTTTTCAATAATGAGGCCAGTGCCTCAACCATTTAAAAAAAAGTAGCGTTCATGCATACATAATGATTTTCACCTCTAGGAATAGTGCATTTCATTTCTTCTATCCAAAGAAAATATATTACTCTAAATACATATGTTTATTCAATGTATATTATAATAAAGTCATGGTTTAAAATATTTATATGTTCAAATCATTATATAATTAATATTATCATCAAATAACAAGTTAAAACATTCCTGATAAAACTAGGCAATTGACACTCGAAATAGTGAAAATAATGGTCGATTGTTATCAAACGGGTAATAAGATATTATAAGATGGCCATATATGATACCATAAATATTAATGTGGTTTTTAAGAAAATTAGTGACACTTTGAAATCAATTATAAAGTATTTTAAAGCCTGGTAACCCTAATATAAATCCAATGTAAGGGATTTCATCCAAATTTACATTATATTGGGACATATTTGATACTTTTTACCAATATAATATTATATGTTGTTTATATACTTACCTTGACCATTTATATAATTAATTTCTTCATTATCATGATATTATTATATTTTTTAGTGTTATTTCATCATATAGATTCTGATTTAAATGTTTCAATGTTTTATGGGACCTTTTGGATTGTTTGAAGAATATCTTCTAAAAGAAAGTTCTTATTGATTATTTTTGAAATCTCACCTCTTTTTGTGATTGTTAAATTTCACTTAAAACAATAATTATATTAATTTTTATTTGTAATTTTGTATGAATAACCATATTATTATACAATGTATATTGTTCTTGCCTACCCTGTATATAATTTTTTCATTCGGTGTTCACTCTGGTGGTTATTTAATTAAATGGGGAAATGTTGAAAAACCAATATTTTTTATTCAATACAGATATTTCATAAGGCAATTATTTTTTTCCATTATAAGATATGATTAATTATTTAGTCCGATAATTATGGGTGGGGATCAGACTTTATATATCACATTAATTCCTCGATAGGATATCATGAGATGAATATGTTTTCCAAATTAAAAGGATTTCTATCCAATGTTTTAAACATTACTGTTAAATGTCTTGAAATTATAGGTTCACTTGTTCCTTGGACTTGAATTCCATTAATTAATCATTTCCTTTATATGAAATTTATTTATTATTTTTATTATCCATGAAATTATTCATCGACACATCTATATATGCTTTATATTCTCAATTTATTGATTCAAGGATATGTGTGTCAATTTAATACATTTCTAAATAAATTTTTCAGGATCTAGTTATTTTAATTTAATATGTTATTATATATTTTCTATTCCATGATGATTTATTCTCAGTAATTCACTATTTCATGTACTTTACTGACACTTAATAAGCATATAAGCTCTCCCTTATAATGTTCCATTCGCTCATGTTATGAAGTGGAATCCATTGAATGAGTTTCAAGGATTTTTTTTCATTTTGTAATGTATTATTATTTTATTTTATACTTACCTAATGTATTATGTTTATCATGTATGTAATATGGCTTTCCAAAAATTCTAAAATGATTGTTCATTTCGTATCTGATTCATTGTAATCATGATATTGTAATAAAATAGAACACCAGCACCACGCTTCTAGGGTAGGATAATTACACAGTAGAATTTGATACATATCACTCATAAAAATGGAATACCCATATTATCGTCTTCTATACTCGATTCATTAGAAGTCTATAATAGACCCAACAGTCATTGGTTTATCTTTGAACCAACCATCATTGGTTTATCATATAACCACACATCAAATGTCTAATTACCATTATAAAATCATAAAACATGAAATTTTGAAATTTTTATCATTTCACTCGTAATATTTAATTTTCAATCACAAGAAAACGTTTCAAGGTATTGAAATATTCAATCAATTTTCCAAACAAATTTTTAATAACAAAATACCCATAAAAATGAATAAGGGGTTTGTCTTTAAAAAATTAAAATATTATAGAGGAAACCAAATATCAAAATAGACCTAAAATTTGATTTATAATCATTTTCTATCCATATATATAAATATAAAAAATTATATCATGAATATTAAAATAGTGGAAAGGATTATATCATTAAACATTCAATACATGTCATGCCACATTGAAAATTAAAATAATAAGCAACATGAATGAATAAAATTTACAAAAAAAATAAATAACATAAAAATAGATACAATATGTTTATTTAATTTCAATGATGATATATATAACCTTTATAAAAAATAAATGTGCATAACATTAAGAAATGTCTTAATGGATGGATATAGAGATGTAATCCATTACGTTGAGTCCAACTTGTTACGTGTGTCTTTATCTTACATAATAAAAATATTATATGAATTATCTATATTAATAATTATAATGTTCCATTTTCTAATAAATTTTTGTTCACTTATTAAATAGATATAAATATATACTTAAACAATTAAATTTACATTAGGTTTTTTTGACCATTTTCACTGTAAATTTCAAAAATGACTTTAACAGGACAATTATAGTCAATGATACATTATATAAACATTTCAAGAATAAAAATAATGAAATAATTATAATATATATACATAATTTATACTATTAAATCCAATCACAAAATATAGTTAAAAAATGAATGAATGTTACAATCATTGGGACGGTTGGTCATACGTATGTGTGAGTAATGTTCTAATTTTTCAAGGATCTCTATAGAAATAATGAAAGTAAAATTTATATTTAAATATTTACCATTAAATCATAAATACCATATTATTTAGTCATATAAAATTATATATATAATTCTTGTGATTTAAAGATAATCTCATTATATCAAGGAGGCAATACTCTACACATGGACGAATGATGTTATCACTTTTTTAGTGTGTGAAGGGGTAATAAAAAAACTGATATATTATATTTTAAGATTGTTAAGTATTTAGTAAATATAATATTTGTTTTCTTTATTTTATGTATTTATAGTTAAATCATTTATTAGTACATTCCATGTAATGTGTGAACATATCACATCTCTTTCTAGAGTCGGTTGTCCAAACGCCCATTAACAATATTATCATATTTACAAAAAATGGAAACCCTGAAGCTATCTGTTATATAAAAATTAGACAAGTATTAAGAAAACATAAATATCATATATATCAAATAAAATCATTGTTTACATAATAATTTTGAAACATGATACGTGGTAAAGGAAAAATGATTGATATTGTTTTATGAGGGTGTAGTTCGACACACGCAAATGGTAATTTTGATTACCATTTGACAGAAATGTGTGTAAGTGTTGGTCTAAAAAATAAAATTAAAAAATATCAGTATATTTAGGATACCTATGTTAATTTATAATCATGGAAAAAAGAATAATTTAATTTGTTTCGACTTAAATAAATCTTAAATGTATGGTGAAAAATGTTACCATTTTTTGGGTAACTCCTTTTGGTTTTCAACAGAGGGATTATGTGGTCATATTTATACCCAAAGTGAGAATCATAGGGTTAGGGAATGGATTTTGGTACTTAATTTTATAGATTTTGGATTATTCAAATGGAATTATGGGTGTGAAAACGTGGGTAGGTTGAGTTCCTTACATGTGGGAGTGGCATTCTTGTAAATATAAAAAGAAGAACACCATTTAGAGGTAACCCATACATCAAGTGACTCCAATAATGATTCCAAATATATATATATATATATATATATATATAATAATAGGTTTTATATTAAAATATTTTCTATTAAATGGATTATAAAAAAGTTCCATGGTCATTTATAAACATAATATTAATGTATACCTACTACGTAACCACATTTTTACCATAATCGTTGAAAATTATTATTAATCAATTTAGCTAATAATTTTAGTGAAAGTATAATATCACCTAATTTGAAATCATAAAATTTTATGATTCCAAATAAGAAATCAATTTTTCTAAATTCAAATTATTGAAGTGCCAGAAATTAATTTAAAAATAATATCATAGACAGGACAACAAGGTGGGGTTTTAAAGTTAAAAAAAAGTCCAAATGTTTGTTATGTTTTTATATCAAAACTAAAATTAAAATTGTTCCCAATGGATTAAATTGGATTAAATGAAATTGAATTGATCTAATAATACATTAAAACAAAATAAGAAAATTCAACATTAAAAATAATTTGGATGAAATTGTAGTTTTGAACTAAAATTTAGTATTATTCCTTAATCGTCAAAATATGAATGTTCTCATAAAAATAAAAAAAATCACCCAAAGTAAATTTTGATATTTTTCTTTAAAAAAATATGTTTTTTTTAATATATAATTTAAAAGTATCAAAATTTAGTATTAAAAAATCTTCAATTAAAAGGTTGTAAATTGCCATATTAAATTATAAGATTAACTATATATTATTATTCATTATAACTGTGTATTGGATAAAAAACAAGATTTGAAGAAACACATTGATTAATGTTAGGTATTATTTAAGATTTAACCTACCTTTTAAGATAAAAATAGTACTTAATACATAGTTATTTAAAACTTTGACACATACTTTTTCAATCCTTACTCGAGATGTTACAATATATTTTAGTGATTCTTAATACAACAAGGGAAATAGATGAGTGAAACCAGATCTACCAAGATAAAATAAGTGAGTGATGCCTTATAAAAAAAGTTAAATAAGTAATTTAATCTTTATCCACTGATGAAAAAATGTGAGTGAAGGATGTTACATTATGGGAAATAATTTTGTACACACTGGTAAACTAAGTTATGATTCCAATGCTACTATTTGTGCGATATTATTTTGGATTGCAATGCTTTGATGTTATTATTTCACATTTATTATTATCTATGTTTTATCTATGTATTTATTGAAAAACAATTATAGATTATAATTGTTCTCTCATACCCAGATACATTAAATTCCCCTTATGATAACAATTTTTTATTACTAATATTTCTTTAATTGAGCATTTAGGCACACATTTTTACTATTTTTCATTTCCCATGATACATATATGGGTATTATATGTTAGATAATTATAATTTAGTTTAGATTTGATGGTTTATAATGAAATATGTATTACTATTATAAAACATATTGTTTATGTAGATAATCTTACAAGACACTAAACCTTAGATTTTCTGGTTTTTGAGACTACTTTTCAGGTGGAATGATTTATTAGGTAAAATAATAAAATAAATTTATTCATTTAACTTATATCACCAAGATTCATATAAAATTTAGGTTTTGTTTTTTTTGGTATTATTTTATGTAACATTATTTAAAACCCTATAGATAAGTCTAGGGGTAATTCAATGGGTATGATAATATAATTAAATTTTGTTAGAGTAGTGATTGTATAGTTCTCCTAGAAAAAACATATATCTTTGGATTATAATACTTTAATGAGACTCAATCATAGTTTAATGTTGTGGTAGTAACCCTAAAATGGTAATTATGGGTATTAATAAAATTCTCTCAAGGTTCACAATAAAGAGGCCAGACTATACTATAGGATTGATACATAAAAGGTCTATGATTTGGTTAGTCGTATTCTATTTACAATAAATTACAATGAAATTATTATGTTATAGAATTATGACAATAATTATAAGAGAATATAACCTAAATAATTATTCATTGAACCATGATTTATTTATTTTTAACAACAAACTAATGTGATATTGTCAATGACTAAGCCATTTGGAGGTTTAATTTTTAATTTGGTGGTATATGATAATTTTCCTAGGATGTTAGTAGATCATCTCCCACATTCACCCCTTTTGGTTTTTTAATTTACAAATACTGAAGGAAACATATTAGAAATAAACTCTTTAAAAAATTTTAATATTGTCTCAACGAGAAACCTAATCAGGTATGAGGTGTATTAAAATAGCATAAGATTTTTCCAAACTAGGTATCAATAATTTTAATTAACAAAATTTATTTGGTTACATTTTTAAATACACATTTGAATATAACAATATAGTCTTGAAAAATATTTTGTGATTATGTTAATGATGGAAAGATGATAAAATTTATTTTATGTCAAAAATGTTTGAAGTGGGCCAAAGAATAAGTGTAAAAGGAACTAAAGGATATTTTATCTAGTCTAATTAATATAATAGAGAATCTAATTATTGGTAAAAATGGATTATATTTGTAGAAATTTTGAAATAAATTAATGTTTGTCATGAGGTACCATTAATGGTCCAATTTCATAAATGTAGGGAACATGGATATTAACCAAGGAAACAACCTGATCTAAGAGATAACATGGATGATTATAACTAGACATATTCAATAATGGGGAATCACTAAACAACGACAATGATAAAATTGGTTTTTAGAAATGATTTATAACGAGGAACACTAATAAACAGCTCAAGAACTGTGAATTTTTTATTAAAATAAGAAAAAAACTACCTTGTACCATGAAATTTTTACAAAAAATTAAAATATAAACCTCATTTATTAAATATTAAATTATTTATAAAAACTTTTGGCGGTATGATTATTGAATCAAAAGTATATAACTTCTCTCTGATAGAGGTTTATATGAATTTTGTACAAAAAATAATATTATCCAAACTTCATATGAAAAACTACCCCCATTATTTTGGGGTAATAATCACAAATGGTAAAAGAAAACTAATAATTAGTTATATTCAAATTATAGAGGAAAATGAAATCATGATTCAAAAATAAAAGTGTATGGAAAATACCTCATTACAAATAAATTAAAAATTCATGTATATATTTTATCTTCCAATTTCAATTTTCTATAGTTTGGATTAATTAAAATTACAATGAAGCAACATATTTATGGATAAATATTGACAATACATTAAAATTCATTATGTATTTTCCATTAGTAAATATTATCTTATTATATTTTTATACATAAAACTCCAAAATAAAAAAAATGAGATATATTAAAATAAAATGTTAACATTAAAATATAGTTATCAATATTTTGTAAAAAATAATGAAGACATATTGTGATATCATTTAAAGTAAATAAATGGAATTGAGTAGAGGATGTCTCCATTAATAATCTCATTTCTCTGAAATTTTAAATGAGGTAGCTTCAGTATGGTTTCCTCTAGACTAATCCCAAGTTGAATGTGAAATTTTAAAAATTGATAGAAATAATATGTGATTAAAATTCAATATTTCAGAAATTTCCATGAGATCTATGCTAGAATAATCACTGACCTTGAATGCCACTAGAGGGAACATATTTCCTAGATTATATAAAAATATCATTAGGGTCTTTGTAAATAGAAGTTATAATGATATGATATTCTAATAATTAATTTAATAATATATTTATCACATGTATTTTATAAATTCCACATTTTTAATTTTCAATTAGAAGAAGTATTATTTTACTATGAAAATTTATTTTTATTTCATATTTAAAATATAAATGTTAAAATTATAAATTTGAAATTTATTTATATTAAAATTAATTTAATCATAATCATTCTTATATAATTATATGGATAATTTTTCAATTTTTCTAAAATAATTGACATTTTGGTGATTTGTTAAAAATAATGTTTTTAATAAAAATGTAAATTTTATGAATATATAAAGTTGTTGGTGCATATTAAATACTTATTAAACATTTTTATTGAAAAAAGATATATTATGAATTATATATATACATTTTTAAATAATTAATGTCTTTATAAAACTAATGTTTTTAAACTTATGAAATATTTTCAAACAAAAGAATGTTTTTTCATATTTTATTTTCATTAAATATTATATTTGGAAAGACTGATTTTGGATTACATTTAAAGAAAAAAAATTATATTTTTTAAAATATATTAATATCATGGAAATATAAAAGATTATTTTTTTTATATCTATATAAATCTGAAGCTTAAAATTATACTTTTTCTAGAAATATGTTTTTATATTTTACATCCACTACTGATAAAATTGATTTTTCTTATAAAAATAATTTAATAAGAAAAATTGAATTTAATATTATGAATCAAAAGGTAAAACATATGTAATAACATCCATTTTAGTTGTAGAAATTAAATTATTTTACATAGGTAAAAAATATTTTCCATGGTAATTCCAAAAAAGGAAAAAATTTAATTTATTAGGGTAAATGACTTCATGATATGACTTAAACATCTTTGAAAATGAAATATTGACATATTATAGACCATATATCATCAAAAACCCCTTTTATAGTCTATTTTGGATAATTTTGAACATGTGAAACATGGTCTATCTTTATATTAATTTTAAATATTTAACAAATTTCTCTTATCACAAATTATAAAAGGGGCCACTCACCACACATTAATTACTACAAAATGAATTATATTTACACCTATAACTCTACAAAAAAATTACCTTAGTTTATTACCGTATTAATTTTTCTAAGGCCTGTGGTCACACAATATTAGATTAATACAATCATTTCTAAGATATCACTGAAGGAAACTGAAAATATTAAAATGTGAGAAGTCATTTAACCCTTAAATAGTTTTTATCTATATGAATTTCTTGGATAATTTTGGTATTTCTATATAATGAAACCATTATTTATTTAATACTGAATTATATTATTCTATAATTACAAAAATGAACAACCTTTCTCATTTTCTATTACAAAAAACAATGACATGATTCATGCATTGTGTGGGATTTTGCCAACATGAAGTGAAGACTTTCATTCTTCATCATGAAATATCTTAATTGTTTATTAACAATAAATTGTAGGAATAATTTTTACAAAATATTTACATAATTATGATTAGAATGTAAGAAACAATGATCCAAAAAATTTATATATAATTCATTGGGAAATGAAAACATTAACAATGTAATGTGAGGATTACTTCCTTCATGGAGTAACATATATTATCGTGTATCTAGTTTCATACATAAATGATGTAATCTATTCAAATATGATTCAATATCAAAAAATTATTTAAATATTTTTTATTAATATTATTTAAAATTGACATTATTACCAAAATAACCCACTTTCATAATCATAATCATCCATTAAATTAAATGATGTTTTTTGGGTCGTTCTTACCACCTACATAAACAATTATACCAAATAATATTATTGATATCTAAGCGAACCTAATTACTCATATTATATGATATAAATGAGTAATAAAATATTTTATTTTTTATTTCATGTTGTTATTAATATTAAACTCATAATTTTAGATACCAACACCTCTTCCTTAAAAATCACAAAAACATACTCTTCTCTGATTTCATGTAAAAGATCATAAAGAAATTCACAATAAAATGAAATTATAAAATTATAAATAAATCAAAAAAAATTATCATACCTTGTATTGTCTGGTAATTATGATATTTTTATAATAAACTTAATCACCCTCACTAAAAATAAAAAAGGTCAAAAACATCAAGATTACAAAAACCCCTTATTAAATATAGATAATAAATAACTAATATTATTTTGTAGAATAATTATAAATTATGTTAATATAATTTTATGTGTCTGAAAAGGATCAGAAATTAATTATTGATAAATTTAATTTTTTTATATAGGTTCTTTTATTGAATTCATCTAAGTAGGAAAATAGGGTTATGGTTTCTTCCCTCAAATTTTCACCCCTTAAAACATATTTCTTATAATGCACAATGTTCCCTTGGAAATGGTGTATACACTAAACATTCAATATTTTTTATAATTATCCACTAATTGTTCATGTAATTTAATTTTTTATTTGAAATCATATTTGTCATGGTGTCTTTACTTGAATATTTCTTTGGTCATAATAGGTTTATTTATTTGAAATTTAGTTTTTCCATAAATATTTATTATTATTAATCAAGACATTACTACCAGATAAATTTCTATTAACATATTATTTTAATTCATGGTGTTTAAAAATACATATATATTTTTCCCATTAAAATGATTTTTATGCAATTGATGTCATGGTTGTAAGGTTTGTTCATAACACATATCAATTTTTTAGTTAAAATGTTTATTCTTGAAATTAATTATTCTAATATTTATAACACCCATGCTAATATTTTATTCAATATGCCATTTTATTTCTCTATGGGAATATGAATATTTTAGTTCTAATATTACACCTCAATGAATTTCTTTCTCATAAATGTATGGAACTGTTTTGGATAATTCTTATTCTCTTTAATGATGACTTTTCTTCCATGTCTTGATCATCCATTCCGACCAATATTATTATTTATATTTGGAAACTCAATTCACTGTATTATCTTATGGAATTATAATTTTCATTACCACTTTTCAACATTATTTTTTTTACTATTTTTAAAATGTTGTTTTCTAATAAATGTAATTAGAAATATTTAAAAATATGATGTCAATACATTCATAATTAAATTTTTACCTTCCCCTCAATATTTTATTTTTAAATATTTTATTTACTTTAATGGATTAATAATTCATGTTTATTTTTAAAATTATTATATTTATAGTGCTTTCACATCAACTATTTAAATCTTTATGTCATTTTCAAGGAGTTATTAATGATTTTTTTGAAATCCAATGTTCTCAAAATGTTATATTTTCACTTTTTGTGGCATTTATGTCATTTAAATCACTTTATTATTAATATTTAATTTCAAATATTGAATTGTAAACTTCATTATTCTTAATTTCTCAAAAGTTTCTTTTATGAATTTTTTTTATTTGAGTGTAACAGCATCTTTTAAACCAAAAATAAAAAGATATTTATAAAAACCATTACGAATTCACATTGATTTTATCTATATCTAATAGGTCTATTTCCATTAAAGTTATTTTACATGAATAACCCAGAAAATTTTCAAGTAAAATATTTTTTTTGATGATTATATTATGGTTATCAATCATTTAAATTTAGGATGTAAAATTTAGTGACATCAACAAAAAAATTTATGAAACCCATTTTTTTTATTTTCCATGGGTTCTTTATTATGTGATGAATGAAACACATTTTCTCAAATGGTATTTTGTGATATGTTATATTATAGATATATTATGAAACATATATATACAGATTTTTATTATGTAAATTTTGGGAGATATATTTATCTATAATGAATTCTGTAAAGATTTATATATTATAAAAAAAATGGAAAACATATGTGATTCTGGATCCACCAATGGAAATATGTGAGTGAAGCTCAATACACCAAGGTAAAGAGGTTAGTGAATACCATTCCACAAAGATAAACTGGTGACTAAATCATGATCAACTAAGTTTGATGTATGATCAAATCCTAATCTACTAATGGAAATTGGTTATGATGCATAATCCATTATTTTTATATTCTTACACTCATCTTTATTTCGTATTATTATGTTTTGAAACCATAATTTTTTAATGATTGATCATGTATTATGATCCTTGTATTATCTGGTTATATTTTCCCAGTGTTCTATTCACAGATCGTGATTATGCTCCAATACCCATGTATTTATATTTTTCTCGCTTATTTTTATCATCAGTTAACTCTTATCTTTCCCTTACAGAGTATATTACTTCACCACTTTCTTATTTTTCAACTCCCCAATACAAATTTTTTGTATTACATTTGATATCATTAGAATGGGGTTTATTGTTTAGAATTTATAAATAAATTTTGATTATTATTAAAAAATAAATTATTTTTGTAATTAATCATCGAAGACAACAAACCTTTTGTTCTCATAGTTTGGAAAAAAATTGAGGTAGAATGATAACTTCTGTAAAATAATTAATTAAGTGTATTTATTTAACTTTGATTTCCTTAGGTGTTATCAAAGGAGAGTTTAATTATATTTGGGATTAATTTAAATATTTTTAATTGAGACTTGAGCGATAAGCCTAATGGATGGTTCCATGTATAGGTTAATATCAAAATATGTGTACGTTCGAGATTTTGAGCTTTTTAAGAAATATATTTTTTATCCATATACTACTAGTGGATGTATGCTCTACCTAGATGTATATATGGATTGTAACCCTAAAAGGGGAGTATGTTGTATTAAATCAATATTAAACCAATTCATGATAAATAAGTATAGCTATACACCTAGTTTTAAAATAACAAGGGATACGATTTGTTTAGTCATATTCTATTTACAATCCATTATGAATAATTATTATTTTGAATAATTATGATAATAATTATGAGGGAACCCAACCTAAAAAACTATGATTATAATGAGAGTAATTTTTGTTAGACTAAAACATAATGTGATTGTTTCAAAGAGAAATAATTTCAAGGATGAGTTTTTAATGGGATAGTTTATTGTAATTCAGTCTTGATTTTAATTCATCATTACATTTATCAACCCCATTTTTTATAATGGATAAATCCTGAATTAATAGAGTTAATAATTAATACCATAGAAAATTCATATATTGTCGAAACAATAAACATAATGGGAAAATATATGGATTTCTAAACCTTATGAATATAACAAAATAGATACCATTAATTATGATTAAAAATATGGACTTATTTTAGTTTCCACACATACCAAATAATTGAAAGATTGAGTTTCCTAGAAGATTATGTGATTAATATGATGAACAAATGAATATTAAATTATCTTTATGTCAAATATTTGGTATGAGACCCCAAAGAAAATGTCCCAAATGATCTAGAATATATTTTTTCTTTTGTAAAAATTGGTAATATATAAACTAATCAATAAGTAAATGTTAATAACTCAGTGGAAAAAATAAATGGAAATGAAATTTTCATATATGTATCACTAATAGTTCAATTCCATTAATATGGGGTGCATTGAAATTATCTAATATTGTTATTTAATCTAAGGGCTATCATGGATGATATAAATTAGAAATTTTAAAGACCATTGAAATCATATTAAATCTAAACAATAAAAATGGGTATTGAAATTTATAAGGAATGAGGACCATTGATCACCCACTTATTAACTATAATTGTTCTATCCATATCATGGTCAAACTACACTTATATACCTAGATTGTTTTATAAAAATATAAATTCACCTCCTAAGTCACATGATGCTGAATTGTTAATAAAAACATGCGGTGATATTATTATATATGAAGTATATAACTCCTCCCTAATATATTTTTATAATAATATGCTTCTTATAAAATCTTATTATTCCCACTTTAGTAATTTTTTATGTTATATTAGTCATGGATTAATTCTCTTAACATATAAGCCAATAAATTACCACTATATGAAAATATAATCTAAAAATAAACTCGTTATCAACTGTTAATGAAACCCATAAACTTCATATGAAAAAAATAATCCTATAAGAGTGGTATATTAGAAAAAAATTACGATAGACTCAAAATTATTTATATTCCTTCAATAAGATAAAAATATGAGTCAATAATACAAAAATATGATTCCAATGATGAAACATCACTAAAAATAAAATATTTAGTCATGTTTATCTTTTAGATACCATTAACAAATATAATTATTGATTAGTAATTATAATTTTGATCATGAAATTTATTTGAGGTGGAAGAGAATGTAATGACCTAAAATTTTACTTACTATTTTCCACAAATAAATATTATGTTAAAATATTTTTATACATGCAACGTAGAACTAAAATTTAAATTTTATCAGTTTAAATAAAATATATTTATTACAATATAACTTGTAAATTATCATGTATAAAATAAAGTAACCATATTATAATCTCAATGATGAAATTAAATGACATTGAATAGAAAAATTTTCACTTATAAATCTCATTTAAATGTTAATGGGAATGACTTTTCTTCACTATGCTTTATTCCAGACCAATTCGAAGATAAACCTGATCATTATGACGGAGTGATATCATATATGATACAAATTATATCTTTTGTAAATTTCAAGGATATTTATGTAAGCAGAATCACAATAGTGGTCTACCACCATAGCATAACATATAATAAGATCATATTATGTTATCGTGTTTGATATTAAATTAAAAATTCGGATGATGAAATTTTCTAATTGTTAATGTAATATGTTATTTATCACATGTATTTTATACAAATCACTTTTTTACTTTTATTGAAAAAAAATATTTACCTTCCTATGAAAAAAATTATTCTTTTTACTTCATATTTATTATATAAATATAAATTATTTAATTTCATTTTTATTAAATTAAAATTATTTTAATAACAATCCAATCAAAATAACATTAGGTTGAATTTTTTAGATTTTTCTAAAATAATTTATTTTTATCTTAATAGTGAAAAATACAGTGTTTACAAAAAATTATTGATTGTGAATGTTAAATGAATTAAATGTAACAAAAAAATATTACAAAATTATTTATCAAATATCTATTAATGATTAATGTTTTATAATTATGAATAATAAGAATAATTTATAAAACATATGTTTAACAACTTTTGAAATATTTTCAAATAAAAGATACAGTTTTTAGTCTTTATATTTATATATATATATTTTTAAAAATTATTTTTTGCATTAAGCTAAAATAAAATAAAATATTAGTAATTTTACAATAAACCATTTTATATATTTTAAATTAAATACATTGATATTTTTATCCCACATATGAGTTTTTTCTTACAACTTTAATTTCTCTAGAAATTGGTTTTTATGAACTAAATATACTAATTTAAATATTAGTTATTCTTATAAATAAAAATATTATATTATAAAATTTATTAGATATATGGAATAAATATTTCAAAATTATTTAGTAATATTTAATTTTATTCTAAATTAATAATAAATTATTTTGGTAAAACTTAGTTACCATGGTAAAACAAAAAAAATAAAACTGTGTATTCTAGGAGTAAAGGACTTAAAAAGGTCTTTAAATGAATCTTTGTGGTATTAATTGTCTTTAATAATATAAAAATATAATATTGTAATTTTTTGGGCCTTATTTACATGTGAAACATGTTCTCTCTTTATATTATGTGGAAATATTTAGCAAAATTTCATTTTCACCACTTATAAAAGGGGGATTCTCACTACCCCTTAAATACCACTCAATGAATTCATTTTCCCACTAACAAATATAAAAAATTCCCTTAATTTATAGACCTATAACATTTCTATCAGCCTTGGATCATATGATAATGTCATATGACCTCCATTTCTGAGGAATCCCCCCAATGAAACACAAATAATACTAGGTGTGTACTCATTTTTTTCTATCAACTTTCCTTTTCATTCATACGTTACCGCCTTTAATTTTTCAAAATATATTTAATTATTTAAGTTTTTATTTTATATTAAATTTTATTATCCTAAAGGAATAACTATTTTAACACCCCAAGCTTCTACGGTATGCTTCTCTTTGAATAATGTGACAGCGTGTGTTGTATGCAACACCGAGTTCTAACACACCATAACCAATCAAACTAGCAGTTATAAATAGTAATACCTACCTATTGAAATTATATATATTTTATATTTCAAAATAGACTTCATTTTTGGATTTGGAATATCGAATTTATCCTAAGTTGAGATTTTGGTACTTTTCGGATAACTTTAATATTTTGATGAATAGTGAAATTACTAAATTATAATTAAAAACAACATTTTTAATCAAAATAGTTAATAGTGATAAATTATAAAATTGAGTGGTTTTAAAGTATATTTAGAATATAATTTTACCATTTAATACAATGTTAGTCATGGGACATAATTTTACAATTAAACCAGACATAAACAAGTGTCAATCTTTTGATAGTTATTATCTCTTAAAAACGCGCTCTTTGTATTAACAACGGGAATTAATTTTAAATTAATTTCTGCCACTTCTGTGTTTTGAATTTGGAAAAATGGATTCCATATTTGGAATCTGGATATTCAAATTGTGTAAATAGGTAACTTTTATTTTTAGACATTTTGAATAATTACTTCGGTAAATATTTTATTTACCATGGTTAAAGGTAAATCCGGTAAATAAGGGTTAAAAAATTATATTATAATAAAAATAAATTACCCTAAAACGTGTCCTAGCCTCATTGGATGATACATTTTCGACCATAGGCATCTTTGGGTCGATTTTGGGACCCCATGGAGCCACTTGTAGGTGATAGGGACACTTAATTTTAATTAAGTTAAAATAAGTACAAAAATGACACAATCATATATCTTTTAGTAAAACAATTTTAACATAGAGTTATATATGTTTTATTTTCGACTATAAATCTTAATTATAAAGCTAAAAAGATTTCATAAATAATGATATTTTATTTATAATTTTTAGACTTCATATAATTTAATTTATTTATGACACAATGATGATGATGTAATTACCATAATAGTAAAAAATAAAAATATTTGATATTATAAATAAAAAAATAAATATAATTTTAGACTTTTCATGAATTACAATAATTTTATATGTTAATATGACATGTTATGAATGATTTAATTAACCTTGGTCGAAGTAATCATTCATTTATGAGTTTCACAAAAATCAACAATTGAATAGTGTCAAAATTGACATAAAAGAGTTTTTAAAACAAATATTATATTATTAATTGATATTAAATTCCTAAAAATCTAAGGTTAGGCCAAGAGACTTATATCATGATATTTATTTCATTAATGGACCACTTGGGAGTCGCTTGGATGTATATGGTATGTTTATTAACCATATAATATAAAAATACATAGAGACATTGTAAAAGTGAAACTAATTAACTTAGAGTTAATACTTAAAGATAAGGTTAATATAGTAACCCAAACCTGTCTAAATTCTATTGGTTGAATATATTTAGAACTATCCCCACCATAACATTTTAATAATAAACTTTGTAGCCATTATAAACCGAATATAAATTTATTATAAATTAATATTTCTAGCTTTTCCAAAGGTGCCCCTCACCCCTCTTATAAAAGGGCACTCCTCCTTATCATTTATTCACACATTCAAAGCCCTTTGGATTGTCCAACCTCTGCCAAAATACTCTCCCAAAATCCCTAACTACATCCTAGAGGCCTTAGTGTATTCAGAAATCCAACCTAAGGAGCCCTTTTGATCAAATCAAAAGGAAGAACCCGAAGAAGAGGTAATGATTTCACCACCCTTTTCCAAGTTCCTTTATTCCTCCACTTCTTCTTCCTTTGTTGTTACCATTATAAAATAATAACTCTAGTATCATATATATACTGTGATGTTATTATAAATATGGTACAACCATATTCATTATTCCATCCACCCTTTAAATAACATGTCACCATACGTGCGTACGTAAGGCTTACCGTCTCCACGTTGTGGTGTAATTGTTTTTCAATATATTATTATTTGGATGGGTATAATAATGACGTGTAAATCATGTAAATAATAAATATAACATGTCAATGATTCTTTATATATGATATACCATCTATTTATATATTATTTTAATATCAAAAGAATGTTATTGTCGCTCGTGCGTACGTACGGACTACCGTCACCACGAACACGATGAGATTCATTCTCCATCGTATCCATTCAATTATAATTATCATTTCATGATTTAAAAATGATTTTTATGGACTTGATATCATTATGGAAATGAATAATATAAAACCTATCCATTACAAACATTGATTATGTAACAAAACATATAAAATAAAACGAGTTAGTTAACACCCGAAACAACGATAATACTAAGATATTATTAACAAATCAATGTTAAAAGATCATATATGATATCATATTAATGTATATGATTCTTGTATAATTTATTAATAATTATTTCACCATTATACTGGAGTTTAACCTACCCCATCCAAGGAAAAGTACAAGGTAAGGGTTTATTTCACAATCTCTTCATTATTCTAGGTTGTTTATATGTAATAATCTACTGGGATCTCTTTATCATCCACATACATGTTTCTTAAAAATGTATTTCAAAACATTTTTAATATTTAAAATAATATGGGTTAAAGTCATTTATACCCTTGTTTGACTTTTTATAAGATTTTTGTAAAGGAATCATTCCGTCGTTTTCCAAACAAGGTGCTTTTTAACCTTTTCGACAGAATTAAGGTAAGAATGTTTTTTTTAACTTATACGGCGGGTGAGGCTATTTTCCATCGTTATAAAATCTTCGAAGCTTCCCTTACAATATTATAAGATTATTTTCAATTAAAATGTTTTATTTCATAAATATAAGACTCTTAAATGATTTCAAAATAGAAAGAGATATTTCTCTAAAAAGAGTTTTGATTTCATCTATGTCAACATCCTTTGACGAATTTTACGCTTATTTGAAGTTGATTTATTATGATACAAAACTCCTATATTGTATTGAAGGTTTTGTGATATGTTTGACTGTGGAAGTGCTATTTTTATACCATTCATAGTTTATGGTGAAAGTGTTGACATTTCGTATGCTAGTTTTAATACGAATGTTTATGTTATGTTTAAACCTTTTCATATAGGAATGCATTGGACTTAATATGTGACGGGTGGAGCCCACTATAGCTCCTTGATGCATCGGTAGGTCTCATGAGACAAACTAGTGTCTTGGCACAAGTCCTTGGAAAAATCTTATTTGTAGTCTTGGCACGAGGCCTTGGCTATGTGGTTATAATAATATGGCATTATATATTCCATTATTATGAAAGTGGTTATTGATATTTCATGTGATTATTCGATTAGTAGAATATCCATGTGAATAAGTGAATGGAATTATTTCATTTTATTTTTACCATACTATGTTGATGTTCAAGTTTAAAAGAACTTTGTTTTAGTTATACATTGCATTAAATGTTTATTCTTATTTATGAAAGATTCTGCTATATTGTCATCCTTACTGGGCATTTGAGCTCACCCCTTTTCTATGTTTTATTTTTCCCAGGATGTGAAGAAGTAAATTATGAATGACCTATAGGGATATTATGAGGGGATAATAGTGTGGATTATGGAGACAATATGTTGTTGTAGTAGTTTTTCACTTCATGTTGAAATGTAAAACTTTATGAATATATCTAGTGTTTCCAAGGCTACTAAACCAATCGTTCTTTCGAGATTTGATCCTTCTTGTGATCATGCCAATGTTATGTAATAATGCACTGACTCTGGGTAACTAGGGTCGGGGCGTTATAGTTGGTATCAGAGAAGGTTTAGTACAATCCTTGGAAGCTAGATTTAGATAAACTCTGATTAGAGCACGTAGACCTAAGATGAACTTTGAGGATTAGTATAGAAGAACTTCCTAGAATTTTGGTATTGTAGAGATTTTGTGAGTTTTCCGTGCATTACATCCATGTCTGGATATGAGCAGGTTGAGGTGGCTCTGGCACAGATGTACCTAGGGGTAAAACACGAAAACACCACTTTGAGCTAGACTCGAACGGGAACTCGTGCACAACAACGGGCCTTCCTGCACTCTTGGTTACAACACTCCCGGGGGATATGCTTAGGATAACTCTCATTCTCTTTAAAAATCATTATGAAGGGTTTATGAGTATATAGTTTCTCAAAGAAAACATTCTTATGATTATGGATTATATCCATAAATAGTTCAATTTATGTTAAGTATTTTATAAGTATGGGATTATGTATTTTGATTCAAAAACTGGTCTAGTTTATGCCATTGTTTAGAAATGGCACCTAGTGGAAGAAATGGAAATTGAATCAACGCATGCACTCCATGTAGGGATTGCCCTCCTGTTTAAGATAATTATAATAGAGCTGGTGATGCAACTGGTTCCGATTAGCTAATCACCATACTGGGACAGCTCACTCAGGTTATGAATAATAACCTTACCCGTATGGAGCACCCTAATCCGCAGCGTGTAGGATCAATGTTAGATTGATTCATGGGGCAAAACCACCAACGTTCAAAGGGAGAACAAATCCCTTAGTAGCTGAGCAATGGATATTTTCCCTAGAGAAAATATTTTGAGGCTTTGGGGAGTAGTGAAAGGGAAAAAGTTATCATGCAGTTTAGTGCCTCACTGGAGATTCTGATCAATGGTGGTCATTGATTCAAAATACAAAGGAAGATGATGAATTATCAAATAATGAATGGGGGAGTTCAAAGATCTGTTTTTAGAAAAATACTTTCCTCGCGACCACTGAGCAGATATAGAAAGGAAATTTCTGAGTCTGAGACAGAAGGAGGATGAGAATGTCACAAAGTATGAGGCTAACATTACAAGGTTATCAAGGTATGATGGAGATTATATACGTAACACAAGAAGTAAGATTGATCGTTTCTTTGATGGCTTAAAACCATTTCTCCGTTGAGCATTAGTATCACAATCCTTCTCATCATACGAAGACATTGTCTCATGTGCTATTAAGACCGAAAATGATTTCTCTAAGTCTTATGACTTTAAAGAAAAGATAGAGAAGAAGAGACCTATTGATCAATCAGGGAGTGGAAATAAGGGGAATAAGGGAAAGGTTGAATATCCATCCTGTGGTAAATGTGGTAAGAAACACCCCGGTACTTGCTTGAAGGGAACAGGAGTCTGTTACAAGTGTGGTGAAAAAGGCCACCAAGCCCGTGAATGCAAGGGGAAGAAGGAAGCTACTAATGTTCAGTGCTACAATTGCAGGGAGATGGGGCATTATGCAAATGAATGTCCTATGTGTCAAGAGAACAAACCTTAGAAGAGGCCAAGGGATCAAGGCCAAGCTTATGCTATCACTACTGCTGAGGTAGAAGCTCTGAAAGACGTGGTGGCTGGTAATTTAATGGTTTCCTCAAGTTTATAAAATGCATTATTTGATTCTCGATCATCGCATTGTTTCATATCTTCCCAATTTTCTATGAAAATTAGATATTTCCAATTTTATATAAAAAGGGAGTTATCAGTTAATACTCCTAAGGGATGTATAATTGCAACAAAGTTTTGTGAATCAGTCCCCATTATACCACATAAATGTTCTTTATCTGCTGATCTCGTCGTCATACCTATGATTGAGTTTGATATAATCCTCGGTATGGAATGGCTTTCAGACTATGATGTGAAGATTTGTTGTATGAAGAAAGAGGTTACGATTCTTGATGATTATGATAAGGAACACCTTATCTTTAGAGCAGAATCGTCACCACCTAATTCTTATTTAGATCCACCCCCAGTAGCTCAACTAAATTCAATTATTGGGGAGGAAGAGAATGAAATAACTGTGGGTGAGGAATGGAATGTTAAAATAGAGGATGCACCTGTTGTGAAATAATTTGTAGATGTATTTCCGGAAGATTTACTTGGACATCCTCCAAAATGAGAAGTTGAGTTTTCCATTGATTTAATTCCTGGATCAAGGCCTATATCAAATACCCCTTATAGAATGGCCACTGTAGAATTAGTTGAACTAAAGAATCAACTAGAGGAATTGAGTAATAAGGGATTTATTTGCCCTAGTGTTTCTCCATGGGGAGACCCTGTTCTTTTTGTAAAAAAGAAAGACAGATCTATGAGATTATGTATCGACTACAGGGAGATCAATGCTATAACAATAAAGAACAAGTATCCCCTACCACGCATTGATGATTTATTGGACCAACTTCATGGAGCTCAATACCTTTCAAAGATTGAACTTCGATCTGGATACCACCAATTGTGTGTCAAGAAGGAATACATTCTGAAGACAGCATTTCGAACCAGGTATGGGCATTACGAGTTTACTTTAATTCCTTTTGGATTGACTAATGCACCCTCTGTATTCATGGATCTGATGAATAGAGTTTTCAAGGAGTATCTCGATGAATTTATTGTGGTATTTATTGATGATATCTTAGTATACTCCAAAATCTACGAAGATCATGAAAATCACTTGTGCATTATCTTGAAGACTCTGAGAAGGCATGAATTATATGGAAAGTTTAGCAAGTGTGAATTCTGTCTTCAGGAGACTTCTTTTCTTGGCCATATTGTCTCTAAAGATGGAATCTCTATTGATCCTTATAAGACCAAGGCAATCCAAGAATGTCCAGCACCTACTAGTATAACTGAGGTACGTAGTTTTATTGTTTTGGCAGGTTTGTATCGACGTTTCGTCCAGGATTTTTCCTGATTGGCTAACCCATTAACGAAGCTCACACGTAAAGGGGTAAATTTTGTTTGGAAAAAAGAGTGTGAAGAATGTTTCAAAGAACTGATGATAAGATTATTCAATGCTCCTATTTTGACTCTACCATCGGGGAATGATGGGTTCGTTATTTATAGTGATGCATCGAAGAAAGAACTTGGTTGTGTCCTTATGCAGAATGATAGAGTTATTGCCTATTCATCACGATAGTTGAAAATTCATGAACAAAACTATCCTACTCATGATCTTGAGTTAGCAGCTGTGATCTTTGCTTTGAAGATATGGAGGCACTACCTCTATGGTGAAAAATGTGAGATTTATACTGATCACAAGAGTTTGAATTATATATTTTCCCAAAAAAAAGAACTCAACATGAGGCAAAGGAGATGTCTTGAATTGCTCAAGGATTATGATTGTACGATACACTACCACTCGGGGAAGGCAAACAAGGTGGAAGATGCATTGAGCAGAAAAGATCATGGAGTTTTGAAAAATTTGAGAATTGAAAGGGATCCAATTTTCATGGATCTAGTGAAGATGGACATGGGAATAACAAGGGAAGGAGAAACATCAATGCTTTTTCAAATGGTTGCCAAACCATCTTTACTAGAAATGATTAAGAGTTCTCAGACCGATGATGAAGAATTTCAAAAGAAGCTTAAAGCTGTGAATGATGGGAGACTGAGAGACTTTGTGTATGAAGATGGAATTTTGAAATTTGGGAAGAGACATTGTGTTCCCGATATACCTGATCTAAAAAGGGAATATCTGGACGATTCTCATAGTTCTAATTTATCTATACACCCTGAGAGCACCAAAATGTATAGAGATTTGAAGGAACATTTTTTGTGGGACAATATGAAGAGGTAGATTGCTGATTTTGTGTCAAGATGTATGGTTTTTCAACAAGTGAAAGCTGGAAGGCAACACCCTGGAGGAGTCATGCAACCTCTTCCCATACCGGAGTGGAAATGGGACAATATTACGATGGACTTTGTCATTGGGCTACCAAAGACTCCTAGAAGGAATGATGCAATATGGGTTATTGTTGATCCTCTTACCAAGTCAGCACATTTTCTTGCTATAATAGAAGATCTACCATTGGAACGTCTCGTAAGACTATATATTATTGATTTTTTGAGACATCATGGAGTACCCCTATCGATTGTTTCTGATCGTGATCCCCATTTTACTTCAAGATTCTGGAAGAGTCTTCAGAAATCCCTGGATACTGAACTTCATTTGAGCACTGCCTACCACCCTAAGATAGAAGGACAATCAGAAAGGACTATTCAAACTTTATAAGACATGTTGAGATCATACTAACTTGACTTTCAGGGTATGTGGGATCAGTATTTACCTCTGGTAGAATTTTCCTATTACAATAGTTTCCATTCGATTATTCCGATGGCACCATATGAAGCGTTATATGGAAAGAGATGTCGCACACCAACCTGTTGGGATGATTTTGGTGAATGAAAACTTGTAGGTCTAGAACTGGTGGAGGAAACGATGGAAAAGTTGAATGTAATCCATAATCACATCAAAGAAGCTCAAAGTAGGCAGAAGAGCTATGCCAATAATCGAAGGAATAATTTGGAATTTCAAGTCGGTGATCATGTTTTCCTGAAGTTATCTCCATGGAAGGGAGTCATACGTTTTGGTAAGAGAGGTAAATTGAGTCCCAGGTACATCAGAGCTTTCGAAATTATAGAACGAATTGGGGATGTAACTTACCGATTGGCAATGCCGCCAAGTCTCTCCAAAGTTCACGATGTGTTCCACGTATCTCTGTTGAGGAAAAACATGCCTGACCCAACGCATGTACTCACCTATGAGGAATTAGAATTAGAACCTGATCTGTCTTATTGCGAAAAGCCCGTCAGGATTCTTGATATGAGAGAACAAGTACTTAGAAACTGGACGACGCGTCTGGTAAAAGTTTTGTGGAGAAACCATAAAATGGAAGAGGCAACGTGGGAACCCGAGGAACCTATGACGAAGAACCACCCTAGTCTTTTCATGTGATAAGTATTCTATAAATTTCGAGGATGAAATTATTTGATGGAGGGGAGAATGTAACACCCCAAGCTTCTATGGTACGCTTCTCTTTGAATAATGTGACAGCGTCTGTTGTACGCAACACCGAGTTCTAACACACCATAACCAATCTAACTAGCCGTTATGAATAGTAATAACTACCTTTTGATATTATATATATTTTATATTTCAAAATGGACTACATTTTTTGATTCGGAATATCAAATTTAGCCTAAGGTGATATTTTGGTACTTTTTGAATAACTTTAATATTTTGATGAATAGTGAAACTTACTAAATTATAATTAAAAACAACTTTATTAATCAAAATAATTAATAGTGATAAATAATGAATTTGAGTTGTTTTAAAGTATATTTAGAATATATTTTTACCATTTAATACAATTTTGGTCATTGGACATAATTTTACAATTAAACCAGACATAAACAAGTGTCAATCTTTTGATAGTTATTATCTCTTAAAAACACGCTTTTTGTTTTAATAACTGGAATTAATTTTAAATTAATTTCTGCCACTTCTGTGTTTTGAATTTGGAAAAATGGATTCCATATTTGGAATCAGGATTTTCAAATTTTGTAAATAGGTAACTTTTATTTTTAGACATTTTGAATAATTACTTCGGTAAATATTTTATTTACCATGGTTAAGGGTAAATCCGGTATATAAGGGTTAAAAAATAATATTATAATAATACTAAATTACCCTAAAACGTGTCCTAGCCTCATTGGTTGATACATGTTCTACAATAGTCATCTTTGGGTAGATTTTGGGACCCCATGGAGCCACTTGTAGGTGATAGGGACACTTAATTTTAATTAAGTTAAAATAAGTACAAAAATGACACAAGCATATATCTTTTCAAAAAACAATTTTTACATAGAGTTATATATGTTGGATGTTTGACTATAAATATTCATTAGAAATATAAAACTATTTCCTACATAATTATATTTTATTTGTAATTTTTAGACTTTAAATAATTTAATTTATTTTTGACACAATGATGATGCAGTAATTACCATAATAGTGAAAAATAAAAATAATTGATATTATAAATACACAAATAAATATACATTGAGACTTTTTATGAATTAAACTAATTTTATAAGTTAATATGACATGTTAGTAATGATTTAATTAACTTTGGTAGAATTAATCATTCAGTTATAAGTTTCACAAAAATCAAAAATTGAATAGTGTCAAAATTGACATAAAAGAGTTTTTAAAACAAATATTATATTATTAATTGATATTAAATTCCTAAAAATCTATGGTTAGGAAAAGAGACTTATATCATGATAGTTATATCATTAACGGACCATTTGGGGGTCGGTTGGTTGTATATGGTAAGTTTATTAACAATGTAATATAAAAATACAAAGAGACATTGTAAAAGTGAAACTAATTAACTTAGATTTAATACTTAAAGATAAGGTTAATATAGTAACCAAAACCTGTCTAAATTATATTGGTTGAATATATTTAGACCTATAACCACCTTAACCTCTGAATAATCATCTTTGGAGCCATTATAAACCGAATATGAATTTATTATAAATTAATATTTCTAGCTTTTCCAAAGGTTCCCCTCACCCCTCTTATAAAAGGCCACTCCTCCTTCTAATTTCTTCACACCTTCAAAGCCTTTTGGATCGGACAAACTCTGCCCAAATACTCTCCCAACATCCCTAACTACAACCTAGAGGCCTTATTTTGATTATAAATCCATCCTACGGAGCCCTTTTGATCAAATCAAAAGGAAGAATCCGAAGAAGATGTAATGATTTCACCACCCTTTTCCATGTTTCTTTCTTCTTCCACATCTTCTTCCTTTTTTTGTTACCATTATAAAATAATAACTCCAGTATCATATATATATTATGATGTTATTATAAATATGGTTCAACCATCTTCATTATTCTACCCACCCTTTGAATAACATGTCACCATACGTGCGTACGTACTGCTTACCGTCTCCACGTCGTGGTGTAATTGTTATTCAATATATTATTACTTGGATGGGTATAATAATGTTGTGTAACTCATGTAAATAATAAATATAACATGTTAATGATTCTTTATATATTATATAACATCTATTTATATATTATTTTAATATCAAAAGAATGATATTGTCACTCGTGCGTATGTACGGACTACCGTCTCCACGAACGCGATGAGATTCATTCTCCATCGTATCCATTCAAGTATAATTATCATTTGATGATTTAAAAATGATGTTTAACGACTTTATATCATTAAGGATATGAATAATATACAACCTATCCATTAAAAACATGGATTACGTAACAAAACATATAAAATAAAACAAGTAAGTTAACACCCGAAACAACGATAATACTAAGATATTATTAACAAATCAATGTTAAAAGATCATATATGATGTTATATTAATGTATATGATTATTGTATAATTAAATAACAATTATTTCACAATTATAGAGGAGGTTAACCTACCCCAACCAAGGAAAAGTACATGGTAAGGGTTTATTTCACAATCTCTTCATTATTCGAGGTTGTTTATACGTAATAATCTACTAGGATCTCTTTATCATCCACATCCATGTTTCTTAAAAATGTATTTCAAAACATTCGTACTATTTAAAATAATATGGTTTAAAGTCATTTATACCCTTGTTTGACTTTTTATAATAGTTTTATAAAAGAATATTTCCGTCATTTTCCAAACAAGGTGCTTTTTAACCTTTTTGACAAAATTAAGGTAAGAATGTTTTTTTTAACTTATACGGCGGGTGAGGCTATTTTCCACCATTATAAAATCGTCGAAGCTTCCCTTACAAGATTATAAGAATATTTTCAAATAAAATGTTTTATTTCATAAATATAAGACTCTTAAATTATTTCAAAATAGAAATATGTATTTCTCTAAAAAGAGTTTTGATTTCATCTATGTCAACATCCTTTGATGGATTTTACGCTTATTTGAAGTTTCTTTATTATGATACAAAACTTCTATATTGTATTGAAGGTTTTGTGATATGTTTGACTATGGATGTGCTATTTTTATAACATTCATAGTTTATGGTAAAATTATTGACATTTCGTATGCTAGTTTTAAAATGAATGTTTATGTTATGTTTAAACCTTTTCATATGGGAATGCATTGGACTTAATATGTGACGGGTGGAGCCCGCTATAGCTCCTTGATGCATCGGTAGGTCTCATGAGACAAACTAGTTTCTTGGAAAAAGGCCTTGGCAAAATCTTATTTGTAGTCTTGGCACGAGGCCTTGGCTATGTGGTTATGAAAGTCTGGCATTATGTATTCCATCATTATGAAAGTGGTTATTGATATTGCATTTTATTATTCGATTAGTAGAATATCCATGTGAATAAGTAAATGGAATTATTTCATTTTATTTTTTCCATACCATGTTGAAGTTCAAGTTTAAAAGGCTTTTGTTTTAGTTATAGATTGCCTTAAATGTTTATTCTTATTTACGAAAGTTTTCGCTATATTGTTATCCTTACTGGGCAGTTGAGCTCACCCCTTTTCTATGTTTTATTTTTCCCAAGAAGCGAAAAGTAAATTATGAATGACCTGTAGGGATATTATGATGGGATAATAGTGTGGATTATGGAGACAATATGTTGTTGTAGTAGTTTTTCACTTCATGATGTAATGTAAAACTTTATGAATATATCTAGTGTTTCCAAGGCTATTAAACCAATCGGTCTTTCATGATTTGATCTTTCTTGTGATCATGCCAATGTTATGTAGTAATGCACCGACTCTGGGTAACTGGGGTCGGGGCATTACAACTATTAACCACCTTTCTACATTTATATTATGAAAAATAAAAATTCCATTCATGAATTATGTGGTGTACAACCTCAATTAAAAATCAACAGCATTTTTAAACACATCCACTCATAATTAATTATAATATGGAATTTGAGGTAAAATTTGGAAAACATATAATATAATAATAATTATTTTTAAAATTATAATCTACAGTCATTCCCTATCATTATTTCAATGGTTCTAACTTCAACTTTGTTTTCTGTGAAATATCTCCACCATTAAGTAACAAGACTATTATTTTATATAGTTTCTTTATTATTTATTTAAAATCACTCTTAATATGATTCAAAACATTAAAATTAAATAAAAAATATATTTATGAGACTAAAATAATTGTATTGTTCCCAAAATAAACAACATTACTAATCATAATCATATATTAAATTGTAGTATGTTCTTTTTTGGTCCAGTCTAACCACCTACTCGAATGGTGAAATAAAATAATAACATAGTTGAATATGAGAACTAAATAAATAGTAATATTTAATTTAAATAATTAAATAGTTGTTTTTTTTGTCCAATAATTGTTTCATTAATAATAAACTCCTTAATTAAGATTCCCAAAATCGTTCATTAAAAACCACTAAAAAATACAAATCATCATTTTAAACATTAAGGATAATAACCAAAACCTAAATAAAATGAAATTATAAAATTATAAATAATTATAAAAAATAATCAAAAATTATTTTTATGATCTAGGAATGAATGAATTTTGTAAAATAATTATTAACACCACAACTAACACAAATATAGTTCAAAACTGTCAAGATTACTCACACTCAGTGTTGAAAATAGTCAATAACATAATAATATAATTATAGAGAATATTTATAAATTAATTTTAAAAAATTGTAGGTTTATTAAAAATTGTATAAAATAGGTGATTAGGATATTTATGTTTTTTATTCATGATCACAGTGTGCATTGGACTATGAAGGGAATCAAGGTAAGAGTTTCATATCACAAATTTTCACCCCTTGAGGTAAATTTTAAATTTTACACCTTGTTTTTTGGAATTATGTACCTACTATCTATACATTATTTTGTGTCATGATCATCTAATTATTATTGGAATTTAGTTTTTCATTTTAAATCATATCCTTTAATGAGTTTTTACAGGATGGTTTCTAAAGTTGTAAGGTTGTTGTTTGTCTCATGTTTAATTTCTTGAGATATATTTCTTATTGTGAACCAAGACATATTTTTTATGGTTTCATTTTTTCCACAATTAATATACTCTCCATGTTCATTAATTCATTTATTTTTATGTTATTTTTCATGTTCTCCCTTTAAATGGATTTTTATTTAAAGGATACCAAGGTTATAGAATCATTTGTAATCAGAACCCCTTTTTTGTTAAAATGAATCATAATTAACATATTTCTTCCAAGTTTAGTTTATTTAATCGTAATATAATATTTCAAAGTAAATTATCTTCCAATACATTTAAAATGAAATTTTTATCCAAATTATCCACCATAATTATTTTCTTCTTTATAAAAGTACGAAATTTTTACGGATATTTATTATTATCTTTAACAGTGATTTTTATTTCTTATTTGTATTTCCCCTTCCCTACAATGTTTTTATTTATATTTGGAAACAAAATTATATATTATCTCATGTGATCATCATATTTCCCTTACCACTTTTCAAAATAAATTTTTTTTTCTAATTTTACAAAGTTGGGTTTCAATAAAGGTATTTTAATATATTAAAAAATGCATCTTCAAACATTAAATGTAAAATATTTTATATTACACTGCATTTTTTTAATTAACTTAATTTAATTTAAATTATATATAATTTTTGTTTCATTTTCAAAATTAATTATTTTAAACTTATTTTCATTCACATTTAAAATCCTTTATATCTTTTTCTAGGATTCTCTACTGATGTTTCCATTTGAAAAATAAATGGATTAAAAATGTTTCCAATTCATTTTTTTTTGTAAAAATTATGAAATTTATAATGATTTATTAATGAAATTTATTTCTAAATAATAATTTTCAAAATTAATTCTTTTAAATTTCTCAAAATTTACCATTCTAAAAATTTCATTTCATAGTGATTATAACTTAATATTTTACACAAAATATAAAAACATTTTCTAAAAAATTATTTTATGATTTTGCATCCATTTACTCTTTATCTATAAAGGATATATTTCCATGGAAATTGGTTATCTTGAATAACCCTCTAATTTTTATTGTGAAATAGTGTTTTTGGGTGATTGAATTTGAGATATCAAATATTTATGTTCTTGAGGTCAAATTTGGTGACACCATCTCGAAATGTAGTAAATTCCATTTTTTGGTGGGTTATTTATAATGTGATGAATGAAATAAATATTATCCCTTGGTAATTCATGATATTTTAACTTATTTATATCTTATTTGGAACACATGTGTCATATTACTTATGTGATTATTTTCCCCTATATGTCCCTCCAATGCATTGGGTAAAGGTTCATATCACATGTTATAATCTGAAAAAATATGTGATGATCATTCCACCAATAGAATAATGTTATCGATACCTAAAAAACCATGGAATATATTTTATTAAGTCATAACACACTAAATTATTGTATTGAGGGAAGGTCAATCCACTGGTGGAAACTGGTGAGTGAAGCATGATGCACAATGGGACAGTTTTTGGGATGCTTGATTCACTATATTATGTTTCTTATGCTAGTATTTATCCAATTTATTTTATTTTGAAATTTACTTTTATTATTGATCATTTATTTGGATCCCTATTTTATCAGCGTATGATTTATGATTTCTATGTTCATGGATCATTTTTATGTTGTCATACCATTATACTTATTTTTTTCTCAATCGTGATCAATATTCATTATATCTTATGTTTCCATTATTTGGAATCTGATCTCACAACCTTCTTATATTATATTTCCTAAGGTTAAAATGATTATTATTATATGTGAGATGATTATATGGGGGTTTAAATTTGATATATTCTATATAAATTTTTATGAGTGTTTTAGTATATGTTTTTCATGTAACTAAGCATCCAAGACATTGAACATTTGGTTTTCTATTTTTATAAAATATTTAACAAATGGATGGATTATTCATGTACCATAATTGAATAAATGTTTCTATTAAACCTGGGTGTCTTTAAGATAAAATAAGATATGGATCATGAAATACTCTTTCTCATTTTAATTTTTTATTCTATTATTAATTATTTCTTCAGTTGTTTCTCTTTATTTAATTAGTTTAAAATAGATATATGATATTTTCATTATTAAAAATAAATAAATGGTAGTTCATTAATCACATTCCTTGACTGGTACATCATGATTTTTCTATACAGAAACATGAAGAAAAGAGAGATAATCACACCCTAGAACTCATAGGGAAATACCTTCTTCCAAATATAAAGGGACTAACTTAACTCAAAAGGAAAGGATCTTCTTATCTTATTTGAAAAAATAATAATAATACGTAAAATAAAGGTAATTAATAAATATAAAATAATAGAGACCATGTCATGTGGATACTTCCCCATTATACTTACCTAGAAAAATATTCACCCCCCATAATCCCACTTAGAATATAACATTTCAATTATTTATATATATTTAACCTTAAAACGTCCTAAAATAGTTATTTATGTCTTCCATTGTTAGAGAATTATTTTACACAAAATTATTTATTTTAAATGATCTTTCAATTTAAAAATTAAATTAAAATTACAAATTATGATTTTCTCTTAGACTGTAAAAATTGAAAATATCACCATAGAAATGATTATTATGTGGGGATAAGAAAATATTATGATAATCTATTAGGACTCTTATGGAAAAAAAATTCTCTTATATAAATCCCAAAATGAACCTTAAGAAAGTAAATTGCACATTTAGAAACCAAAAATGAATCTTATGGAAATTAATTAACTCTTACAAAAACCAATTTAATCTTGTAGAAATTAAAATTTCTTGTTTTTTAAATTTAATGAATATTTCAAAAACACCAGGACTCATACATAGTACAAAATGACTCAAATAGAATTAATGACTCTTATAGAATGATAATTGACTCTTACAAAGGTCCAAAATGACTTCTAAAAATCCGATAACTCTTAGAGAACATATTATGAATCCTATATAAGTCAAAATACAATTAAAAAATAGAATTTGTTAAGGTGAAGGAGTCTTATGGTGTAAATAATTAATATTATGAAAATCAATTGACTCCTACTAAACCCACAAAATTATTCTTATGTAATTGAGAATAGAAAAAATCTTCAACCACTGTAGTTATTTCAAAAAAAATAAAAAAAAATTAAATAATACCCTAACCTTTAAATTCACTTTAAAAATACATATTAACTTCTATAATTACATAATCACTATTAAAATATAAATATTCAAAAAAAACTATATTTTATAACAAAAACCCTTCTCAGTGATCTAGATCACCAAGGATGTACTCAGACATCATTAAACCCATGTAACGAAAAAGGAAATGGATTAGGAAACATGTTCACATAAATCAGATACCTCTCAAACAATTATAATCCTTGAGAATAATTCTAATATTGTAAAAGAAAAAAACATATAAACTCAAAACATCTCATGATAAACTACTCAAGATAATTCAATTCAAAAAACTATGGGACAAGGTGATATATAATATCCAAAAACATAAAAAATCAACATGGAATAAATTAATCATAAAATATAAATATCAAAACAAATGCATCATCATCAAAGAATATAAATGATCAAAATAGATGGGGATATAGATAAAAAATATACAACTCACACTCTCTAATACATTCAACTATCCCATAAAACTTCCATAAAATCCAAACCCATGGGATTACTCAGTCGACCTACTAAATCTCTTGATGATCCCATATTCTGACCAACAACTCTGTGAACATCATGTTACCCTCAACACCCAACTACCATAATCAATGACATGGGATCCCTTGTAAAGATACAGATAGAGATATGACATGTGAAAGGAATTGTTGATCCATTCAAGATATAGGGGATGATGCAGCTGATATTCCACCTCACATACATTCCCTAGCACTTAAAAAGGAATAATAAATAGGGGGATACATCACTCCCCCATCCAAACCTTTATTTTTTGTGATAAGGGAAAAACTTTAAGATGACACGATCTTTAACTGAAAATTCAAAAGGAAATATCCCCCAATTAGTATAATATTTATCCAAGTTTATAACCACTTTCATTTACTCTCAAGTTAAATAGATTTTCTCTCTCATTTTCTACACCAATATGGTCCATTTACAGAAGACTCTCCATCCTCGGTCTAGTATACTAACGACCTATTGGGTATCACATACAATACCTTAAATAGCTTCACACTAATGTAAAATAAGTTGCAATTATTATAATAAAAATAAACCAAGGGTAGGTTCCTTGCCCATAATCCTCTAAAATTTTGAACCAGTGGGAATAGTATATCCACCAGTATCTGAAGTGTATTAACTATATTATTATCGGTATAATGATGTATTGTTGGGTTATAGTGTAGTTGAGATTCAAAAACATAGTGAAGAAATACCTATACTCATGAGGTAAAAAAAGATAAATAAATTGAAACATGGTTTTCTCTATCCCATGAATCCATACTATCTCTTTCATATACCAACTCACTTGAACATCCACAAAACCCAAAATCCCTGGACCACATTAAATGATTTTACTTCATCAATGCCTCAATGTCCTCCCATATAGAATCGTACCCTCCTTAGGTTTAGGATAAACTAGTGAGGAAATAAACCATATTTTCCTCTCACTTCCACTTTAGAGTATCTAATTGTTACTAGTAACTCCATGTTATATGATTCTTCACCTAAATATACTAGAAGATCCAGTATCACAACCTAAACTCCACTATTGAGTGTTTTCTCTTAAAAATCCAATGCTTAAAAATTATCACATGAAATCATGGATATATTAGGGTGAACTAATATGGTTGATATGTGGGACTCAAAAAGAACATATTCAAAAACCACTTACATAATGTGTAATAGTCATTGGAAAAATATCCCATGTCAATCCTCCTTCAATAATTCATGTAGCATGTCCTTATAAAGGATATGATTCTAATTCACCTCCACCTACATGTCTCCCAACTGATATTACTCTATCTACTATAATATGGATGATTTCAATATAATATAGTGCATGAAATATATATATTCACCCTAATATACATCAATATTCATTACTATAGGATTCGGTATCCTTCTCCAAGCATCTCTCGAGTCATGAACAACATCATAATGTGACTATATACTTAGAACATCCAAAATTACATAAAAATTTGTGTGGTGAAGATATATCAAAATCATAGTGCTGAAAGAGCTATACTCACCACTACTAATTCATTTTTAGATCCCATTAATAGAATATATACCTTATGATCTCATGATCTGTGGAGACTACAAAATTCTTAGTAAGGAATTATTTTAACCATAGATTCTAGGAGAATACCACTTCCACTAACTTGGGATCATGGGTGGCATGGTTTTGATCATAAGGTTGTGATTACCTAGACTCAAATAATTTTTTTACACCTATATGCATCAAGTTATATCTTAAACCTACATTAATAGCATTATAGAAAACCTTCAACATCAGCTCCAGCTTTGGAAGTTGATGAACATGAGTACAGTTAAAACTCTCCTTCAGGTAGTATAATTCCCCATAAAACTAATAATAATATACAAAATCATATATATTAATAGTTATGGATAACTATTGGAATTAAATCCATGAGAATTAAAATAAAAAAATATACTAATATATCCTTACACTAAAGATATTACAGACCATTGAAACCTTCTAGGGTATTTACCTAGAAAAAACACCTAAATATTCAATGTCTCAACTACATATCCATATTGGGACATCATATTACTGAGATAGTGCACCTGCCATGTCAAAAATAAAATCTTGGACAACATTACCAAGATAATATGGTTGTGTGTAACCTATATAATATGCCAAATATACCCAACATATTTCTCATATCTCAAAGTGTATATGTGTATTCCATCGATAAACACTACTAACACTTATATCAGGAACTCACAAAGCAAAGAGTTCATGAGTACAATTAATACTATTGGAGACACCTCAAAAAATATGGGTGTAACCAAAATGTCATGGTGTCCATAATGAAACATGAAAGCAATTTTCTGTTTTCCCTCCTCTTTCATCCTCATATAATGAAATAGTGACTAAAAATCAATCTTTGAAACCCAGTTGGAACCCTTAAACATGTAAAAAAATTATTAATCCTTGTAAGGGGATAATGGATTTTATCAATCACCAATTTTAGTCACAAATATTCTATGAACAACAAAATATTTTCATCCACCATCTTCATGAAAAATAATGGGCTGTCCTAATGAGATACATTGGGTAAGATGAAATAGTTATACATCAAATCTTCAATATAAATTCTTAACTATCACATCTCAAAATCTTCGATCTAACAAGGATTCATCAATATCATAGAGGATATATAATAAAAAATTATCCCCAAAATGATATCTTATCTATGGTGTAGCATCATAACATCCTCGGGAACAAAATCAAGGAACATCTCAAAAACCCTAGGATAGTCCACCACATTAACTCTAACTAAATATAATCAAAATTTATCTATCTATGAAGAAAGAGTCTCATAATGCCAATGAAAAACATGATAATATTACTATCTAATTAATACAACATGATGGGATTCCACATAAAATTATTAAACACTATTCTAGAAGAAATCAATGGTCTTAGACACCAAATAAAAATGACCCATGTTAATTATGACATCATATGATTGTATTTGGAGAAGAAAAAAAATATCCATATAATTCATGTTCTCCCATCCTAATCTCACAATCCTAAATTTTATCAAATAGACTATTTTATCCTCAAAACGACATAGTGAACAAAATGGGCCCAAAAATTCTCTCCACATTAAGTCATATCTCACAGACAAATGATGGTGAAATAAATGAGTATGACACTTTGGAATTAAATAAATAGAAATCTAAAATAGTAGGCTTGAAAATGATACCTTTAACAATATCTAGAATTTTTTAATCTAAAATCCCCCATAAATTCTACTATCCACTTACATATAATCTTCCCCATTATCCCTAATGGTGGACACCTATATGGGGATGCCCAATATTATCACCCTGGTGGAAAGGGAAAAAATGAGACTAGACTATGGTAGCCCCATCTCATCTGGGTGGAAAAAAAGAAAGAAATCACTACTCCTAATATGACCTTGGAGGGAACATATAAAAGATTGATAATGAGTATGACTACCCATTCCATTGTTTTCTATGAGAATGGTTGAGAATTTATAAAACCAATGGCCTTCAACGTCATAGATTAATCACAATCTCGTAGATCTCCCAATGGATGCATGAAATTACTATCCCTATAGAAATGATAAGAGTATTTCTAAGACTAAATCAACACTACTCATAACGTAAAATACCTTGATTTTTGAGGCCCAATATATAAAATACAACCACTTAGTATGTTTTAAAAAATCCTATCTCATGAGAATCTTGTTTCGGTATGAATCATCTCAATCACATTACCCTTCATTTACCCTAATATATTAATAAGAAAATGTAAATGTACTAAATAAAAATTAAAAAAATAGGGAAATTACTCCTCTAAATTTTATGATCTAGGATTATAATCTATTAAAATAAATAGAGTAGAGTAATAAATGACCTTGAATTTATTCCCAAGCACATATATGCTTTGAATCCTCTACTAAAAAGAGACAGACTCCTCCTACTGGTCTACTATCATCATTGATTACTTAATCAACACACAAACTCACCAATATAAATTATCATAGGAATCCTCTACCACATTCTACTCACAGATATACAAAAACACACCATGAAATGCATAACTCCTTACACCAGATTGATATCCAACTAAAACTAACACTTTTCTTTATCATGAATCAAACATAATGGGATCTCTATCTCTTCCCAAAAATTCTCTATATCTAAATTAGAGATTATCCCCTTTAAATCATCAAACCATGATACTGAAATCACACAATTTTTTCTTATAATTATAATTCTCCTCAGATAGTTTAACCCTTTGATGATCCACAAGATCATCCAATTAAACCTCACCAACCATAATCACACACATATGATGACCATTGTGAAACTCTCCAAGAAAGAAAAAAACACTTAAACATGGTGGAATGGGATTAATTTAACATTATTTTAATTAGAATTAATTAAATTTATCTAGTATAACACTATTTTAAAAATGTAATACATTAAGATTTTATAAAAAAAAATTCAGATATTTTTAATTTTGTTGAAAACATGTTCTATAAGAAACACTGAGTTTTAACATAACATGAAAATTATTAAATTATTATTAATTAATATTATAGTAATCACCTACCTATTAATATGGTTATTATGAATAAGATAAAATAAATTATGAAAATATATTTATACATATTTATATATAATTAATTCTTTTATGACCAACTGAATATAAAGGAAAATAAAAAATAATTTGAAAATACATGAAAATTATTTCTCAAAAACACTTTTTATATGATGAATTATGTTTTAACATAATAAATATATTAATTAAATTCATGTGAAATATTTTAGTGAAATTTACATATTTCATATTTATTCAAAAAATTACATTCAAATTTTGGGTTTTCTACAAATGAGATAAGAATAAATCCAATTTTACACTTAAAATATATATTATTCTAAAAGGTTTTTTTGTCATATTTTGGATTTTTATTTTAAATTAATTTATTAAACACTAAAAATTATTACTTGAAATAGTTAAATTCATTTTTTAAATCATAAATTTAAAAAAAATCAGGGTTTTTGTTTCATAAAATTTTGATTTTTCAATTAATAGGGAGAAATACAAGTTTTTATTATAAAATAGTATCTTCATTCAAATAATTTACCAAATAATCATTTTTAATAGGGCATTAAAAAGTAAAATTAGTTAAATTATATATATATATATATTAATCATAATTAGCTAATTTTAATCAATTTCATATGTAATTTTCATATAAATATTTTTTTAACCTGGTGAACATTTTTTCTATTGAAACTTGCTTTCTCATCTCATATGTGGGTTAATTTTTAAATTAAAAATTTATAATTCAATGATTTTACTTTATAAAAATGGAATTGATATTTAGAATAATAATTATTTATATGAAATAATGATATCAAATTTATTTTTTTCGAAATGAAATGAAATCTATTCACAATTAATTATTGTGGTAAAAGTTAAAATAGGTTTACTTGGGGTAAAACTAAAAATTGAAGTTATAAAAATTTCCAAAACACCTATACAACCCATATTTTAGGGGAATATTTCAAATTAATTACCATGTGTTTTTTTATGTTCCATTTTGATTCTTTTCCCAGAATGTGAATGATATAATAATTTTTTTAAAGAAAAATAAAAAAGTTTCACCCAATTTCTTTTTAATTTAAGTTATTTATTATCATAGAGACAAAAGAATTATGTGAATTTATATTGATGGTACTTTTTAAAATAATGAAAATAATTTTATGTGGTTATTTATTTATAATTTTTAGTATTTATATAACTTCTATAAATTCTAATTCAACACCAATGCAATAATATTTTTAAAAACATAAAAATAAAATAAATTATTCTATAAATATTAAGAGTAATATAAATTGATAAAATTATTGTATTATTAGAAAAATATAGACAAATATGAAATTTTATATATTTTTAAAAATAATATATTTTAATTCCATAATTCTATAGATAATTATAATGTAAAATTAAATTATTTGGGTTGAATTTGACACTGTTCTTATTTTATTAAAAAAATTATTAAAAGATTTCAAATTTATAAAAATATTATCCTAAGAGAAGTTGTTTTAAAAAATTTAATATATATAATATGGAACAATAATGGACCAATTATTATTTTTTAATCATTATTTCAACTCATTAACTATAAAAACATTATTACTATAGTAAAGGGTAAAACCGTGTTTTTCTTCATTACATGCGCTTGTGTAAAAATTAATTTTCCCTACACAATGTACATTTATTTTTAAAATTGTATTTTATATTTATAACCACTTAATTAAAACTAGATATTTATTCTCATTCATCCCAATATTTGGATTATAAATTACCTAGGTATAAAGACTTGTTACCATAGTGATAATTAAAATAGTAAAAGTAACGACTCATGGTAGATAGAGCACAAAATATTAAAAAATAAATTCATGATTTAGAGTTTTGGATGGACCATATATTCCAAATAATCCTCTAATTATAAATTTTTTATATAATTGAGGTGATATTGACATATAAATATTGAATACGTTTGGGTATTTACAAAAATACCATAAATTACACCATCATAAATGGCCACCACATACTCCTCACTTCATCAAAAATCAAAATCCATTTGAATTAACCAAACAATTACAAAAAAAATTAAAACAACTTTTCGCTTTTTATATGTCTTTTATTCATTCCAAAATACCAACCATATGGTCCTTAATAAGATATTGAAAGGGGGTTATTATATTACAAGGTAATTGTCTTCACAAAACTCTTTTTTTACTTATTTTTTTAAAACTCCATTAATTTCTTAATAATGTCAATACAAAACATTTAGTAGCTAACATATACTTATATTTGTTTAATTCTATGTAATAACATATATCTATCTCCTCTTCCATGGAATTGGAAATGAAACCATCGATCCTATGTAAGGAAGAGTACAACCTTGAAAACCGATGTAATTATTTTTCCACCACCTCCTATCAAGGCTATATATAATGATGGAATTAATATAATTATATGATATTTATGGAATTATTTGTAATTATATAATTATATTACCCTATTATTTTACATTCTGTTTAAATATGATAATATCGCTCTTGTGTAGGGTGGAATACAACTTCGTGAACCGATGTTATTCATTCTTAACTTTCACATTACATGGAATGTAATAAGGATATTTTTATTTGAAAATATGTGATTTTGATGAAATAAAATTTATTCTTAAATTTTAATGTATAATTTACCTTTATTTAGTTTCATTTATCATAAAAATGGAAATATCATTCATGTGTACGTAAGACCTACAGTCTCCATGAACGATGTCATTAATTTTTTATATATAAATTTAATAGACTATTATAAATACATATATATTGAATATATATTATATTTATATAATGGTTTAAATTATTAAATATATATCATAATGATCAATATAAGACTACAAAAAATACCAAACCATAATTATTGTTAAAAACATTATATTCATAAGCTAAAACGTAAAATTAACAAGGAATTTTTAATAAACATGTATTAAATGTGTATATGTATATCATGTTTGATAATATAAATATAAATAAGGTATTAAAATATATATATAATAAATTTATATCTATTATAAAATATAATAGAGTGATTTCAATGAAAAAGTAACTCATGGTAAGTTATATCCTTCTCACCTTTATTTTCTATAAGACAAATTCCATATTTTACCCAAGATTCTATAATATGGTTTATATACTTAAAATTATTTATTTTTAAGATTATTACCTATAAAATTATTGGTATTTAGATATCCATTTTTTTATCTTTCTTTCATAGGGTTTCTGGTGTCAAATTTTCCAATATGGTGATGGATTCTTTTCTCAGTTTTTATTTTTTGAGACATTTATTATTTTATGAACCTATATTTGTCACGACCCGTCCCATGGGGCCCGTGCCGTGACTAACCCAATCCTGCCTTCCATAGGCCAGGGCTGGCGACAAGCACTGAAAGGCGTATTCCCTAAAATTGAGAAGGCATTGCCTTTATATCATATAAACACACGCAACCAAGCACACAGAAAGATATGAACTAAAGTAAACTATATTAAAAAAAGAGGGATGAAAGTAAGAGGGGACAGAATAAAATCCCAATAGTAAAGGTACATGTACAACTGAAACTAAAATACAACTGATGAAAGAGAAACACAGCTACTAGGTCATCCTCCAATGTTCCTACCTGAAGGGTATGTACAGATCGCCTCCTCAGCAATCCACGTCTGCCCGTCTCCTCTGCGTACTGACATGTCGTATAGCCTACCACTAGGCATCATCCAGTCCCAGTACCCTCAACCTCGATCAGCGTTGTCCTTCATCCGCACCAAATACAATAAGGTGCGAGTGAACCCGTGTGGGGGTGAATATAACAATACTCAGTAGGGGCCCCGAGACCCTCAAGGTCTCACAAAATCCAAAAACGATAACTCAAAAAGTATGTAAACCAGTGACAACCGTACTTAGTAATATTACCATACATATACCCAAGTTATCAAATATAACCCATCTCATTCACGAGGAAACACAAGGCCCAACTCCTTAGAGAAAGTATAACAGTTCCCTGAATGAAATATTACCACGATGGTAAGTACCACACAGTTATGCCACATAGAAGAATACCATTAAGGTAACAGGATGCTGGTAAGTACCACTCAGGTACAACACACAGAAGAATACCACAAAGGTAAGGACTCACCTCACATCAGGTATAACTTATATACATATGTATGGATAATTAGATGAAGCGACTGAATCAACCCACTCTGTTAATAGGAAGACCCACGTAGGATCCTAATACATCATCAGACTCACATAGGACCCTAGTACAGCAGGCCCGCACAAGATCCTAGTATAGAAGACCCACACAAAATCCATGTACATCATCAGACCCAGACAAGATACTAGTACAGGAAACCCACACATGATCCAATAGTAGTCCCACATGTATTCCTAGAGAAGATACATGTGGGATCCTAAAATACAGACTCATGAAGGATCTCTTTCTCCTGATACAACCATCTACTGGGTACACGCACTAAGCTCACTTGATTCCAGGAGGTTCCGCTCCTAAATCCACTTTATGATACATCAAATTCTATAAAGTCCCACAAAATATAATCCCTAAGGATCTCTGCATCATAGGGGTCTCAATGAAAAAAACGGTGCATCAATCGGATGCTCGGTTTGCTATGTTATTAGCCTTTTAGTCCTGAGGGCCCCATTGGATTCAGGCTCCTTCCAACCTGACTATACCCCAACATTATCCAAATCTCAAGTGGGGTATACCAAAAGAACTGCCTGGTTCCAAGGTTTCTGGCACTGAATATGGTTCGTCAAATGGATGCTTGTAGCTCATGATTGGGTCAAATGTTTGGAATGGTTCAAAACTGGTATGAGTCTGGTCTGACTCGGTCAGAACGACTCGGACCGACCTGACCTAGGCCGACTCGACCCGATCCAAGTCAACCCGGAATTACTGGATCCAGCCTGGCCTACTAGGTCCAGCCCAGTTCATCCTGGCCACATGTGGGGGGAGTCGCGCGCCTCCCTCTCTCAAACACAGAATTTCTAAAGACGTTCGGTCTCCATGCATCATGCAAGACCCTCTGCAGGTCCCACTATGTACAATTTGGCTAGCCTAAACGGTTATCCCTTAGTCCTCCCGGTGGTGCGTCGTGCGACACCACTCCACGACTGGTCGAACATCAGCCACCCTCCGCCATCTGTCGTTGCCAGGTGGGCCACGACCCCTTGCTCTGATGGCGGTGCATCCTGCGCCGCCCCTCCAGGGCCGGCCGAATGCCGATATCCCTTTGTCAACCGTCACAGCCAGTCTATCCGTGGCTCTTCTCCGATGGTATGGTTGTGCCGCCTCCATCTTCGTGGCAGTTCATCATGCCAGCCACTATTTCTGATCCCCAATGGTGTCAGATACCATACTCCCTCATCACGAAGAACATACCAAGAACCACAATGTTTTTGTGGAGGTGTCAGGAAATGTTTGTTTAGCTTGTACCCTCCATGTTAGGGTGGTAGAAAGTGATTCAAATATTTCTTGAATCACAAATAATTTTCAAGAATGGGAAGAGGGGTATTCAAAATAGAAATCCCTACCTCGAAGGTTCTGTTGGAGATCGATGAGGAGGAAAGGACAAACGTTGGTTCGTTGTGATCGAATATGTCGGCGTTCGTTGCCTCCGATTGGGGTTTGAAGTTGGTTCCTCATTCTTCATTGCAAATGGATAATTCTTCATTGGAGACAAGTTTCTCCAAATTTCTCTCAATTATTCCCTTCCCCCAAAGATTTCTCCCATGAAAAAATGAGAAGCCAATCCAATTTTTTTTAGAAATTTTTAAATTGTTGGCATAATTAAAGTTAGATTTAATTAATTAATGAAAGGTGGCATAATTAAAGTGGAGGAAGTTCAAGATACTTCCCCACAATATTGAGGGTTTTTAAAGGGGTTAGTTTGTCTCCACCATTGAATTCAAATTGGAGGTTTTAGTTCTGGTGGTCCCCACCTCCATAACCCATATAGAGTGGTTTCAAAATATGTTCATATTTTTATTTTTCTATTCCTCCATGAAAAAGTAAAAAATCTATCTTTCAACCTTGACTTACTGTGGTCGAGGTGAAGGTCTCCTTAAAAGAATATCGTTGCTGTGAGTGCAACGATGTCCCCAGATTTCAATTCTAAGCACCAGTTCAAAAGTTACAAAAACCTGATCACACGTTTACTGAATGTACCTAAAAAAAGTTCATAAATTCATTCCAGGCCCACCAAACCTTAGAATCACACGCCGTCAATTTTCCTAGACTCATAAAATTTCCAAATAATTAAAAAAATTACATGGATATTCCAGGTCATTACATTATCCCCACCTCCGGGCTTTGCATCCTCGTTAGCCTCAACTCAAAAACATGGAAAAAAAGTGGGGGTAATGAGCACGAATTTGAGCCTCCCACTCCCATGTGCTCTCCTAGAGGTTCTTGTGCTGACAGTTCATGCGCACTAGAGGTATCAACCGCCAATTAAGGACATGATCCTTTCGATCCTCAATCTCTACATGAACCTCCAAAAATGTCACCCCATCGACGATGTCAAGCTCACCATGGTCGATGAAGTGTGATGGGTCGTGCACGTATCTCTTTAGCTGGGATACATGGAAAATGTCGTTCACCAAATTTAAATGAGGTGGAAGAGCAACGCGGTAAGAAACCACACCAAATCGGCTGAGGACCTCAAAAGATATGATGAATCTCAGAGATAAATTGTCGACCCGGCCAAATCATTTCAAAACATGACAGGGTGAGACTCGTATAATGATGTGGTCAGCATCGTTGAACTCTAGAGGTCTCCATATCATGTCGGCATACTGCTTATTCCTTCTCTGTGCATTCTTCATCTACTCCTAAATGATCCGTATGTTCTCTGTGGTAGCCTGTACCATATCTGGTCCCCTCAGTGCTGACTCCCCTGGGTCAGTCCATCACAAAGGTGATTTGCATGGTTAGTCATACAATGTGTCAAAATATTCCATCCCAAAGGTCGAGTGATAGATATTGTTGTATGAAAAATCCACCAAAAAAATTGATCCTCCCATATGCGACCAAAGTCAAGGACATAATAACGCATCATGTCATCGAAGTTCTGAATGATCCACTCAGTCTAGCCATCCGTCTGAGGGTGGAAAGTGGTGCTCAAACAATGCTACATCCCAAAATCCTTCTGAAAACCCTTCTATAGTCAGGATGTGAATCATTTATAATTATTTTATACAATCTTAAAGGGTACTCCATGTAGCCGTAAAATCTCTTTTAAATAAAGGAGTCTCAATCACTCTATTGAACCCTACTCTCTGATCGGTAGGATGTGCGCCGAATTGTTGAGAAGGTCAACGATCACCCTTATAGAATCATGACCCTTGGATGTACGTGGGAGTCCAGACATGAATTCTATGGATATCTCGTCTCACTTACTCTCTGGGACCTCTAAAGGATAATCTAAGCCTTCTGGTACCTAATTCTCCGCCTTCACTTGCTGACAAGTGATGCACCGAGAGACAAACTCTGCTACGGCCTTCTTCATCCCCGACCACCAGGGATGCCGTCGGAGGTCCCAGTACATCTTTTCAACTCTTGGATATACTAGTAGAGGGGATGTGTGGAACCTAGTCAACACTTATTTTCAAAGAGACACTAGTACCATGGTATGTCCTCTGAAAATCATGACGTGCTCCCCACCTTTAGAAAATACATATGGTGTATTTCATGTGGATATCTTAGCATGTCGGGCCTCGCAATTAGTGTCCCCATTTTACGCCTCCCTCACTCGCTAAAGAAGTGGGGGAGTTACTGTAAGAGACTAAAAAAGCATATACATATCGATCCACAATTGGATATCTGCAATGCGGCCAGCTGCTCTGTCACCTCACCTTGTAGCTGTATATCAGATCTCTTACTGAGTGCATCAGCTACAAAGTTCTCCTTTACAAGAGTATAGACTATATCCAAGTCATAGTCTTGGAGGAATTCAATTCAACATCATTGTCTCAGGTTCAGGTCCTTCTGAGAGAAGATATACCTAAGACTCTTGTATTTTGAGTAGAGTGTAAAACGTTTTTCCATCAAGTAATATTGCCACAACTTCAAGGTGAAGACCAATGCTGCTAACTCCAGGTCAAGGAAGCATAGTTCTGCTCATCATGTATCTACTATCCAGAACCATATTCCATCACTGCTCACTCCTTCATCATCACACATTCGTGTCTAGTCCCTAATTCACTGTAGTAAACTACGTACCCAACACCCTCCTTTGAAATCCTTGAGATGGGGTCACTAGTTAGCCTCTACCTGATCTCCTGAAAACCCCACTATCATCTCTCTGACCACTCGAAGGGTTTTCCCTTCATCAATTCTGATAAAGGTCCTAAAACTCTAGATAAATCTGGCACAAAACTCTGGTAGTATCCATCCAAACCCAGGAATCTTCGTACCTATGTCACACTCTTGGGTGGCTCCCAAGAATGTATTGCCTAAATCTTCGCTGGATCCATGGAAACAACAGCCTCCAATTTGACATGTCCCAGAATGTGAACCTCTCTGATCAAGAACTAGCACTTCGAGAGCTTACCATTAAGTTGGTTCTTCCGGAGTGTGTCCATAACCATATGTAAGTGATAGGCATGCACCTCCTCAGTAGTCAAGTAGATCAGAATGTCATCAATGAAGACTACTTTGAGCAATCAAGGTATGGCTGAAATATCCTCTTCATGAGTCCCATGTACACTACTGGAGTGTTGGTTACACTGAATGACATAATTAAAAACTCTTAATGGTTGTACCAACATCTGAAAGCCATATTTTTCACATCCTCATCTCTCACTCTGAGCTAGAGATAGACTAACATGAGGTCTATCTTTCAGAACCACCGTGCTCCCTTTATCCAATCAAAGAGGTCTCCAATCCTAATAAGTGGTTACATGTTCTTCATGGTTACCGGGTTCAGGCACCGATATTCAACACAATGTATCATGCTCCCATCCACCTTCTTGGAGAACAAAATCGGGGTTTTCCAAGGAGAAACACTAGGCCGAATGAATTCCTTCCCATGTAAGTCCTTCAGCTATACCCACAGCTCAAGAAGCACTGCATGGGCCACCTGATTTTCTGGTGTAGATATTAGTGTTGTCCTAGGGAACAAGTCGATGTAAAATTCCACTTCTCTACAAGGAGGTAGACCCAAAACATCCTTGGGGAAGAAATCCGCCTACTAGTCCAACACTACGGGATAGCTCAGACTCTCCACATCAACTGCTCTGAGGGTAAGGCTAGCCATCTAATGAGTGATCAGCTGCACTCTCCTCTGAGTAAGTCCATCATGTGTTTCAAAGGCACCCTTCTCACTAGTGAAGGTAAACCTGGTCCCATACGTGTGGACACACTGCACTTTGCACCCAATATATTCAATTTGATCATGGACTACAAATAACTAGTCCATACCCAAGATGACGTCGTAAGGCCTCGACACCAGTACTAGGAGATCACAGCCAAAGATCTCTCCTCCTAGAGTAAGCTCACACCACCGGAACCAATGATTAATCATAGAATCTTCTTCCATAAAAATCTCTAGTTGTAAGGATTGAGACAATGGCTCTGTCGTAATCTATGAGTTTTGAACGATGGTAGTGGAAATAAAATAATGATTGGCACTTGTGTCTATAAGTACCGCAGCTATGGTTGATTAGACACAGATTTTACCTCATATCATCTCCGGAGTGCTACGGTTATAGGCCTCAGTTGCTATGAGCAGAGCTTCTCCCTATCCACCTGCTCCATGTGATCGGGGTGGACCACCTGGTGGTAGTGTCATTAACATATTGAATCATTTCCCACCACTAGCTACACGGCCTGCTCCTCTTCCATGTCTGCATCCACCATGCGGATCTCCTTAGTAGAACCTTTGTCTCTTCCTAAGTGGTCCTTCGACATTCTACTGGTAATATGTACGGAGGTTCAGGCAGTCTCGAGCCATGTGACCCTACCCGCCACTTGTGTAGCACTGCATGTTGCTCGCATGACTGGCTCTGTCTCTGGTGCCTCGCACAAATAACCTTGAATCCTGCAGTCGTCCTCCTGTAGGTCTGGTCCTCTTTGTCCTCTGTGACATCTATCTACTACCATCTGCAGAATACTCCATTACATGACTACTTGTGGTGGGTCTTATTGCTGGTGACTAATCTGCAGGAAAACACTCCACTAAGACGGCTCGCTCTAACACCCTCGCCTACGTCGAGAAGCCGAGAGAAATCATCGAAGCCCTGATCTCCTGCATGAATCCTTTCTCAAAGGTCCCACCCCAGAGGAATGGGTCCCACACCATATCAGTGGAGTAGCGTGAGAGGTCAGTGAACCTCGCTGGGTGCTAAGCCACAGTAATGGTTCCCTACTGCAGATGGAGAAGCCCATGTATTTGTTCTACATGAAGATTAACCCGGACAAACTCTACCTGAAACAGTCTCTCTAAGTCTACCCAGAGAAGTGTCACATCATCGTAATCCTGGAGCATAACGCTCCACCATATTCCAGATACTTCTTGTAGTATACTAGCTGTAAGGATCACCATGAGATCATTTGGTCTCCCTACCAGTCCGAAGATTCTCACCATGACCTCCATCCAATCCTCAGCCGTTTGTGGGTCTGTCTCACCCCAGATCCCTGGGGGCCTCTGGCGCTGGAACTCATGAAACCTACTCAAGCGGCATGCACCCTCTACTATTGGGTGTCTGCGGCATCAGTGGTTTAATAGGTAATGGTACCACTGGTTCATCTTTTGGTGCATCTACTAGAAGAGGGCTCTGCACCGAGGCCTCATTACTCGGTAGGCTATCATCACGTACTATGCCTAGAATCCTAGATGGCTGTCTACGTGGAGGCATCCAGAAAAGGACACAGGTGCGCCGCTGTCAATAAGTTATACATGGTGAGATGACTCAAAGAGATCACAATGAAAACTCATCAAAACACATACGCAATCATTGTTTTCGTGCACTGAGTTGGAAAACAGAAGTCAGGGTCCTGGTGTTTGGATACGTCGGTCACCACACCAACACTGGATTCCTTAAACTGATAACCACACTCACTAAACTTATAACTATTGCCATTAAAAAAGATCAGATTCATATGTATTATAGTTAAACCAACTCCTCTAATAACAATTTGTCACGACCCGTCCCCAGGGGCCCATGCCGTGACTACCGCAAGACCTCCTTCCATAGGTCAGGGCCAGGTTACTAGCACTGAAAGGGGTATTCCCTAAAACTGGGAAGGCGTTACCTTTATAATCTTTAAACACCCAAAAACAAGAAAACGTCAATATATGAACACAAGTAAAATATATAGAAAAAATAGTGTTAAAAGTAAGAGGGGTCGGAATACAAGCCCAAAAATAAATGTACAAGTATATCTGAAAATATAATATAATGAAGAAAGATAATGACAACTACTCGGTCCTCCCTCGAGGTTCCTACCTGAAGGGTTCGTACCGATCGCCTCCTAAGCACTCCACGTCCGCCCGTCTCCTCTGTGTACCGACACGCCGTATGGCCCACCTCCAGGCACCATCCAGTCCTGGTACCCTCAGCCTCGATCAACATTGTTCGTCATCTCCACAAAACACAACAAGGTGCGAAAGAAGCCCATGAAGGCATGAGTATAATGATACTTAGTAGGGAACCAGAGACCCCCAAGGTCTCACAAAATCTCTAAATGACAAACCACAAAGCATGTAAACCAGTGACAACCCTACTTAATTATTTTCCCATACATATACCTCAGTTATCAAATATTTCCCATCTCATTAATGAGGAAACACAAGGCCTAACTCTTTAGGAAAAGTAAAATGGTTCCATGAAGGAAATATTATCACAAGGGTAATTACCACACATGTATGCCACAAAGAAGAATAACATGAAGGTAACATCACAAGGGTAAGTACCACTAAGGTACGCCACACAGAATAATACCACAAAGGTAAGGACTCACCTCACACCTATTATAACTTATCTACATAATTATAGATGATTGGATATAACTACTGAATAATCTTACTCTATTAAGAGGTAGACCCAGGTAAGATCCTAGTACATCATCAGACCCACAGAGGATCCTAGTACAGAAGATCCACACAGGATCCAAGTACATCATTATACCCACACAGGATCCCAGTACAGTAGACCCACAAAATATCCTAGTACCTCATCAGTCCCATACATGATCCTAGTATAGTAGACCCACACAGGATCCTAGAGAAGTCCCACATGGATTCCTAGAGAGTATCCTTGTGGGATCCTAAAATATAGACCCACAATGGATCCCTTTCTCATGTTACAGCCAAATACTAGGTTCCCACACTAAGCTCGCTTGATTTCAGGAGGTTTTGCTCCTCAAAGAATAGGTCAATACTCCAACTTCCACGAAGTCCCACAAAGAAGTATACCAAAGGAAAAACACATCATAGGGGTCTCAACAAAATAGATGGTGCGTCATTCGGATTCCCGGTCTGTAAGTTATTAGGATTTTAGTCCTGAGGGCCCAGTTGGATTTCTCCTCATTCCAACCCCACCATAAACTAAATTTACTAAAATCTCAAGTGTTTACACCAAAAGAACCATCTTGTATCGAGGTTTCCAGTACCATAGATGGTGTGTCAAACATACACTCGTAGATCAATATATGGCTGAAAGTGTAGAATGGGTTAAAATTATTTCAGGTCTGGTCTGACCCGGTCGGATCAACATGGCCCGACCCAGCCCTGCTAAATCTGGAATGGTCCATAGAGTCCGGCCCAACCCACTGGGTCAGGCCCCACCTGTGCTGGGCGGCCCAGCCTGGCCACATGCGAGGGGGGGTGAGGGGGGAGAGTCGCACGCTCCCCGCTCTCAAACATCGAATGATCGAAGCCTTTCGGTTGCCAGGAAGCATGTGGGACCAGTCGTGGTAACCACTCTGTCTAGTTCGGCCATCCAAAATGGCCGGCCCATAGTCCTCCAGGTAGTGCATCATGCGTTCCTCCTCTGCGGCTAGTCGAATGTTGTCTTCCCTTCATCGTGGCCAGGTGGGCTACACCCCCTTGCTCTAACGGTGGCGCTTCATGCACCACCCCACCACGAAGGACCAAACATCGTTCACCCTCTTTCTACTGCCATAGATAGGCAGGCTGTGACTCTTCTCCGGCGGTGCGGTCCTTTCGTTGTCGTCTTTGCGGCAGATGATTGTGTCGGCAACCTTTCCTGAGCCTCAACGGTGTCGGATACCATTCTCCTCCATCATGAAGAACATACCAAGATCTACAATGTTTTGTCGTAGGAGTCATACCATGTTCTTTTGGGTGATACCCTCCGCATTAGGGTGATAGAAAGCAGATCAAATACTTCTTGAATCATGAATAATTGTCAAGAACGGGAAAGGGGAAATTCAAAACAATAATCCCTACCATGAAGGGTTATGTTGGATATTGATGAGGAGGGAAGGACGGACATTGGATCATTGTGGTCAAATACATCAGCAGTCATTTCCTCTACAAGGTTCATCTGATCGGGGATCGAGGTCAGTTCCTTGTTCATCATTGGAAATGTCATGTTCTTCTTTGGAGATGAGTTTCTACAATGTTCTCTCAATTTCTCCCTTTTCCAACGATTTCTCTCAAGCCAAAATGAGGTTCCAACCCAAATAAAATATGTTTGTAAGTTTTTATTTTTATTGCGTAATTAATTTTGGATTCAATTAATTAAAGGAAGGTGGCACAGTTAATATGGAGGAAGTTCAAGAGACATCCCAATATTAAAGAGGGAGTTTAAGGGGGTCGGGTGGTCCTGAACATTGAATTCAAATTATGGATTTTAGTTCAGGTTGTCCCCACCTCCATAAACCATCTAGAGAGGTTTCAAGAACATAAAAGTTAATATTTTTATTTTTCTATTCCTCCAAAAAAAAGTGAAAAGATATCTTTCACCCTTGACCTACTACGGTCTAGGTAAAAGTCTCATGAAGTAAATACTGGCACTATGAGTTCAACAATTTCATTGGATTTCTATTTGTAGAACCAATTCGAATGTTTCAAAAACTCACATGCACGTTTACTGAACTTACCCGAAATTTTTTTCCAAAATTCATTCCGGGCACACCGGGCCTCGGAATCATGCACTGTCAATTTTCGTAGACTCATAAAATTACCATATAATTAAAAAAATACATGAAAATTATAGGTCTTTACAATATTTTTATGAACATTATATACAACCCCTTTTTACAATTAATATACAGAATTAGTTTATTTTAAATACTTTTTCACATTTAATATTACTCGTTCATCGATCTTACTAATTAATGTTTATAAACTGATAATTGTTTTGTTGTTAAATCTCATCATTTATCATGATTAATCATTAAATTATTTTATATTATGAATCATATCTTTAAAGAAATGTTAATTTTACTCTAATAATAGTATTTCATGAGAGAAAATATTTTCCATCTGTTTTCCTCCTTTTATGTTCTCAAAATTTCAAAAGAATTTCTGTCACGACCCATCCTCGTGGCCCGTGCTGTGACTACCCCAAGCCCGCCTTCCATAGGCCAGGGGCTGGCGACTAGCACCAATGCGTAAATCCAAGTAAAGGGACGGCATTGCCTTTGTAAAGTAAATAAGCACCACATAGTAAGCAAGCGGAAAAAGTAAACACTAAGTAAAAGCTGGTACAACAGTAAGTGTGGAAAAGTAAAGGGGGCCGGAAATACAAGCCCAACTGTAAAGTAAAACTAAAAGGGGAAAAACAGCAACTGAAAACTAAAGCTGCAGCATTGAGCCGTCCTCTGGAATTCCCACCTGAAGGGTGGGTACAGAAAGCCTCCACTTCTCCTCGGGTCCAGATGACCGCTCCGAGTACGTCCCGCCCAGTGGTCCACCTCCAGGTACCGTCCTGCTCCGCAAGCCTCCACCACGATCAGTGCTGTCTATCGTCTGCAACCAACACAACGTAGTGCGGGAATAGCCCGTGTAGGGGTGAGTATAAGCTACTCAGTAGGGAACCTGAGACCCTCGAAGGTCTCCCAAAATCCACAAAGGATAAACCACAAAGGAAATATACAATCACAGAGTGACATCCGACACTGCTTAGGTATATGCACTTACATATACCTAAGTCATGAATTCACGCTCGGCTCCAAAATCTGAGCTCATGTACAACCCAGTCCACACAGGAAAGCAAAATGTAAATCCACATAGGATAGCACAACACAATCCACAAAGGAAAGAAAAACGTAAATCCACACAGGATAGCACAACACAATCCACAATGGAAAGAAAAATGTAAATCCACACAGGATAGAACAACACAGTCCACAAAGGGAAGAAAACAGGGTTTCATCTCACACAGGTATACTTCATCGAAAGATGATAGAGATGATTAGATGTAGCCACTGATTCATCTAAGCTGTCAGACCCACAAAGGATCGGTAGGTACTAACCCCCACAATGACCCACATAGGATCGATCATGAAGTTGAACCCAAAGCTATTGGGAAACTCCTTCTCCATCAAGTAAAGTGGTTATGCCGCTACAACCAAGCACTTCCCTCTCACCTTGGACTGTTGTAGTACTCCACCTATCGAGTACTGTGGGCCTACATCTACAACCAAGCGCTTCCCACCATGGGTCTACTGCTACAACCAAGCGCTCCCCCTCATTGCCTTTAGAGGTACTCATTCTGTTGAGTACCATGGGTCGGCCGCTACAACCAAGCGCTCCTCCGTCGTGGGTCTACCGCTACAACCAAGCGCTCCCTGGTGCTGCTAAAACCAAGCGCTCCTCCATCGTGGGTCTGCCGCTGCAACCAAGCGCTCCTCCGCCGTGGGTCTGCTGCTACAACCAAGCACTTCCCACTGGGTTATCCGTAACACACCGAGTCGTTCAATCAGCAGTCGTCAAGTCTCAACCGGATCTAGGGTTTCTGCACACATCATGCTCGTTCTGGGAGGGTCCACTCCACGAGCAAAGAGGTCGATGCATCAACTGACATGTAGTCCGAAGTTGATGTATCCCAAGATGTACCGTAGTGGTCACTGTCGAAAACACGGAGGATCCCCGTACTATTTTCATCATCATCGCAGTCGAATCCACTGAGGATCTCTATATAGTCATCGTCGTCACAGAAGCAGTCACAGCCAGCACTAGGGTTTCCGCACACAGCAATCTCATTCGGGAGGGTCCGCTCCACGAGCCGAGAGGCTGATACATCAACTGACACATAGTCCATAGTTGATGTATCCAAAAGTTCTGTATCCTCAACAGGAACTCAACGTCGCAGATGGCGCGTCGATCGGACGCCCGGTCTGAGAGTTATTGGATTTTTTGTCCAGGGGGGCCGGTTGGTTTTTAAGGCAAAACCAACCCGACTGAACTCCACATGCATCCAAACCCCGGTCGGAGTATGCCTAAAGATCTGTCTCACTTAGAAGAATTCAACGAAGTAGACAGAACGTCGATCGGAAGTCCGATGCTCAAGATATGAGCGTTTCCGCTCCGAGGGCACGGTTGGTTTCGTGTACGAACCAACCCAGCCAAACTCAATGTATTCAGAAAACTTGAGTGCAATATACCAAAACGACCGTCTCGATCCAAGGATCGCATCTCCCCTGACGGTAAGTGGTTCGGAGGCCCGTAGCTCATGTTATGAGCACAGGATCGGAAAGGTTCGGAAACAGGGGGTCTGGGCCCGCACCGACCTGGGCCAACCCCCCTGGGTCGGCCTGAACTGGGTCTACTTGACCCGGGTCCGGGTCCGACCCGGTTTGGCGCGACCGGCCCTGCCTGGGTGCGACCCGGCTGGCGGGTCGGCCCGGCTCGGCTCGGCCGAGTGGAGGAAGCCACGGGGGGGGGGGGGGGGGGGGGGCGTTGTCCCCGCGGGATGTAACGTCGCGGCCCCGGGTGGGTCAACCTCGCCAGCGGACATGGCGGCCGCGTCGCGTCCCTCTTCCCGGTTCCGCGCGGCCGCGGAACCGGCTCTCTGCCACGGCTTCAGCAGCGGCGGGTTTTGCCGGCGGGAGCTTCCGCGGGCCACCGTACGCGCTCCGGTGGTCCATTTTGCGTGCGGTCTTTGCCAGTGGTCCTCCCGGGACTCAATCTTCACTAACAGGCCCTCGAATCCCCTTTGCGGCCCCGTTTGTCGTCGTCCTCCATTTCGCGCACCAAGAACGAAAAGGTGTGGTGGGTTCGGACTTGTTCGTTAGTCCGCACCCACAGCGTTAGCGGTCTTAAAGGTATTCACCCAACAATGTTTAAAATACCGGGGATTTAATCACAATGATTTAAAGGATCAAACCCCTACCTCACCGTAGGCGTCGAGCGTGCATTCTTCGCGGAATTGGTCGTCACGGATGAAAAGAATCTTCACGTCGCGGAAGAGCGTCGTTGTCGTGTGGTACTTGGTGTCGCATCGACGAACTCCGAGGATCAAAAACATACAGATTTAATTAATAATAATTAAATCCATATTGTTGTCATAATCAACAAATAATTTAAAAGGAGCGCAACCCCCTACATTATCGTTGTCGATCGAAGGTTGTCGCGGGGTTGGATCGTCGCAGAAGAACATCGTGGAAGAAGAATCGTCGGTGTCGCGGAACTTGGTGTTGCGTCGTCGATCTCCGTGCATTCGGCGTTCTTCGTCGCCTTTCGTTGAAGGCCGATGTTCTTTGCATTCTTCGCGTTCTTCACGTTCTTCGCGTTCTTCGCGAAGGAGGATGATGAACATGAGGATTCTGCCAAATTCTCTCAACGAACAACACTTAAGAAAAAGATCGTTGGTCTTATTTTATTAACATGCCAACAAACGAAAAAAAGATAAGTTATGTAATGACCCATTAATTTATAGAATTAATTCAACGAATAAAACCTCCAAATTAATAGAAGCGTTTAATTGTTTAAGAAAACTCCCCAGTTGACTTTTATTTAATAGGGGTTTTCGCCGGTGCGATACTTAGCGGAAAAGAAACGGTGGGGCTCGTGTGAGCCCCACCTCACAAATATCCTACAAGAGGGTAGGATATTTTGAATTGTACTCTATCCGCTTTAACTTAGCTTAAGAAACTTTAAGTGGCTTTTAAGTGGCTTAAGTGAAATAAAAATAATGTTTTCACACCACTTTATTTTATTTCTTAACTTAAAGCCCAAAAATTAAAAACCACACCCGAGAAAACGCAACTCCGGAAGAAGCGTTTCTTAGCAAGTACCGGCACTGCGATTCCATCGGTGCCCTCAGAATTCGATTCCGACAACTGGTTCAAAAGTTAGAAAAACCCTCTCGTTCATTCAATGAATGTACCCAAGCCAAACTTTGAAAAATGATTCCGGGCACACCGGGCCTCGGAATCAGGTGCCGTCAGAAACTGCGTCCTTGTAAAATTCCAATGAAAATTTAAGCAAAACATATTTCCTTGAATTATATGGGTAATTAAAATTTCATTAAGAGAAATCATACTTATATATTTATCTAGTAAAAACCGATGATTTTATTTATTAATATCCATGTTTTCTAAAAATGTTTTAATTTTTTTTCAATATCCAAATTATTTATAAGATAAATTTGTACCCATGTTTGAATTTTTATAATATGTTTTAAATTGATTCATTACATCCTTTCCCAAAAAACCCTATTTTTTTCTAAAAATGTGAAAAGAATCTTTCTATTAACATATATGACATATATAGTATCTTATATCATCCTGAAAAAAGAAATTTTCTAAAGATTCCTTTTAACGTGTCAAATTTTATTTTCAAAAATACTAATTCCAATGTATTTTTATTATCTTTTTATTAATTTTCAAAATGTAACGGATATTTTTCTTCATGAAATGTTTTAATTAATTTTTAAATCACCCTTTATTTGTCTCAATGTTTATTTTCAATTGAATTGATTTTTAAAATGTTTTACTTTTTAAATAGTGTTTCACAAAGTGTAAAAAATATTTTCCTCATGAAATTTTCCAAGAGAACTTTCAAAATAATTTTACATCTATGGCGACGTCGTTTGATATCACTTATGTTTTACTAGGGTAATGATTGAACGATGTCATCCTTATTCATTATATGGATGTTTTTGTTATATGTTTAAGAAATATTTATGAAAGTCATATATTTTTCAAGGATTATTATATACATAATAGAGTAAATGTTTATGAAACGCATTTTCTTTACATAGTTTATAATGTGATGATCAGATGAATTTTTATGATATTATAGCACACATAAGTGTGGTTTTCATTATGTGAAAGGTGGGACCTATGTATCCATATGATGTATTGTGTAATATTTTAGGTATTATTATATAATAATAAAAAATATTTATATCAGATTGATCCATTATCAATGATATGTGAGTCATGATCCACATTGGGAAACAGGTAAATCCCAATCCAAAATGAGAATCTTGCCAAAAGTCTAGATCCAAATTATTGGTGGTCTTAGTTTTGACCTTTATATATGAAATTTTTTCTATATTTATGATGGTGACACACTATTATGACATGATTTTATGTTTTATGAAAGATGTAAGCTAATTTCCAACACTTTTGGGAAATGTTTTATAGAATTAAAATTTCTTATTTTATTAGTCATGTGTATGATCTAGGAAAATATGGTTATGAAAATAATATGTTATATTCTTGATCACATACTATAATGATTATATTATTTTCTCAAATGATCATAGGCAAATTTCTCTTATGTTTACCCTTACTAGTCATATGATATCACCCATTCTTAGGTTTCTTTTCCTTGGTTATGATGAAATTTTTAGGTAGTGTCTTCTTTTTTATGGTACTCTATAAGAAGATATTTGTGGATTATGTTGAAAATAATTCATGAAATAAAACTATTATGTTCCTAGTCTCTAATGACACTAAACTTTTCTAGTCTTATGGAATGTTTTTATTTAATGTAACGTATAATCATATAAAAATATGTGATATAAAGGTATGAAAAGACAAGGTCCTTATAGTTTGTATCAATTGAAGGTTTTAGTAAATATTTAGAGATTACAATTAAAAAAACATTATTGAGGTATCTAATGATACGTGTAGGTATATGTATAGAGATATATTTAAGGATAAGTATAAGTATAATTATAAGTATATGAAAATATGAGTTGTTTGGTAAATGATAGAGGAAGGTGATTTAATTAAATTACATCCATTTTTAGATACTACAAGGGGATATGGCTATGGTATAATACTACTTATTCATAATAAGTCTAAAATGTGTGTATTGAGCTATACTCAGTCATCACTTAGTGCATAAAAATAGTTCTTAATACACACCTTGTTTTAAACTCCTTGATAATATACTTTGGAAACTCACAAACTCTTTATGAACAATCATGATAGATTTAAATAATGACCATGATTAGCCTATGTTAATCCTAATACTTCATAAATTGAACAGAATGGTTCATGATTTAGAGATCCTTTGAGTGATTTTTCATTAATATATTGTTTACCCTTATCAATATGGTTCATCGAACTTTTGTTTTTTAGTTAATGGTGGGAATTAGAATGAACATGATTAACATTGAATGTGATATACAATGTGTTGATGATCAAACAAATGGGATGATGACTTTAGTGAATGATACTATGATTATTCCTAATGATTTTTCACAATATATGATTAGTATGTTGTACCTTAACCAAATCTCAGAATAAATAAAGAAGGTGTGGATAGTGTTCCTTGAGTGTTTGGTTGGTAGATATCATAGAAGAAATAAGATTCTATTTCCTGTATATCTTGAATGTGGGGTAAATGAATCAATATAATGTTTCAACATAATGATAAAATGTTTTAGTGTGGAGAAGAAGGGCACAAAGTATGTAATTTAAAAGAAAAAAATTAGCACATTAGTTAATGAAATGGATGAAAGTAATAGTTTACCAGTGGAATAAGCAATGCATGAATATTGTAAATATAAAATGTATGGGTATTATAAAAATAAATTTCCAAGGGGTAAAGATCACTAATTGGATCTGTAATGTGGTATGTATAAAGGTTTCATTTTTTTGTTGAAGAGACTTAAAATTTCATATGAAAGGAAGATGGTATTTATGAATATGATAGTGAAGCCTAGTTAATGGATTAACAATGATGTGTATTTTTTGAAATGTTTATGTATGAAATTCAAGAATTATGAATTATATATGAATTGTTCTCTATAAAATTTATGTTAAGGATTTTAAAGATTATAATGAATGTTACTAATGACCTACAAAATTTATTTAATATAAAAGTTATATTTTTTAGAAAAAAAATTATTGAGGGATGATAAACTTTAATATGTTCATTAGATTGATGTTGGGATAATGATATTATATATATAAATAAATTAATTTCAATTGTATTTTTGACCATGGAATTGATTAATGATTTGTGGGAAAATGTTTTATGTTTTCATTGATCAATTTTATAGTATTATTTGATTTTTGGGAATATATTTAATACTCTTCAGTTCAATTCAGGGACTGAGGATGTTTGTATGATTTCATAATGTTATTCATGTAATTAATTTTTTTACACACTTCATCAAAATATATGAATATGTTATTCACATATTTATAATGTGAAATTTAATATCAACTTTATAATATGAGGGGGTTAATTTTAAGTCGATTTTTGGATATTTATTTCCCCTATTTATAAACATTTAATATATTAAAGGTCATATTGTTAAAAATTTATAGAGTTGTTTATGTATAACATTAGATGTGGTTTTATAGATTAATGTATTATTTCACCATGTGAAAATTTATTCATAGTAGATAACATGTGATACGAATTGTGATCATAATAATAACTAATCATATAAGGAATGATTTATCAACCTTTTATGGATATTATTATTCATTGGTGCTTCATAAATTAAAAACTCATCTCTTAGTGTAGGAGACGAAGTGGTAATTAATAAATGTGTATCAAAAAGATGATATTGTTCTTATTAAATAAAATAAAATCATGTAATTATATCATAATTTAAAAATTATTAATCTTTAGGAAAAATAACTTGAAGTAAAATATTATATATTTTCTTTTATTTCTGAGGAATGAATGGTTTTTCACCTATCACATAAATATGGATTTTTTGTCTTTATCATTCTATTGACCCTTTTTATATCACTCTTTCTTATTATTTGCGTGTTATAGTTATCTTATATGTACATTTATTCACTAACCACTCATGTTATCCTATATAAAAACCATGTTATGTATTATTATAGGTGGCATTCACAAATACCACTCACTATTCTCAAGAGCATGTTTTATTAAACTGTTTTATAATGTAGGTTTCCCACAATAGGAGTTTCAAATGTTAGATAAATATATACAATGAAAAATTTCAAATTTAAAGGATGATATTTATTTCAGGGGGTATAATGTAACAACAAAATATTTTATAAAATATTTTATTCAAATATTTTTAATATTTTTCTTTCTTATGTACATGAAACACTGAGTTTTAGAAGAACCTACATACTATTTAAATATTGTTATTTAAAAAGATATCTATCAAATTTCCATTTGAATTGCAGGTTTTAATACTATTAACTAAATTGTGTAAATATATTTTTCACATGTATATATAATTAATTTTTAAGAATAAATAATTAAAAATTAAAAAATTCAAAACAAATGAAATATTTTTTTGGAAAACTATTTCTATGTGCCAAAAAGTGTTTTAACTCATTGAATAAAAAACTTTTAATGAATTATTTTAATTAACTTTTTTATTTTATAATCAATAATAAATTAAAAATTCATTTTATGTGTTTTTTAGTCATTGGATGAGAATAAATCTAATTTGACACTTTAAAATTTTATGTTTCTCAAAAATATTTTGTTTCATTTTTCACACATGTTTTATAATTAATTTATGTGAATTTTAGAAAATTTACTAGAAAAACTGAACTTCTTATTTGAAATAATAACGTACAAATTATCTTCGAGTAATTTTCTGATATTTCTTTGAAGATAAATTTTTTTTAGTAAATAGAGATAAATAATAGTTTTTATTAAAAAGAATTATTTTCATTAGATGAATTTTAAAGATAGATTTAATTTTAATATGTTTTTAGACATATAAATAGTTAAATTATATATATTAATCCAATTTAATTAATTTTAATTAATTTATTAATGAATTTTGATTTAAATAGTTTTAAAACATTCGAACATTTTCACTATAGAAAAAAAAAATTCATCATGTCTGTGGGAATTATTTTAATTTAAATTTATCTAATTATATGAATATAGTATTTAAAATTGAATTATATATTTATAATAAATATAATTCTATTAGATAATATGTTCAAAAAAAAATTTCAAAAAATTTAATAGTAAAAACCGTAAAAATTAATTATGATGGTAAAGGATAAAATAGGTTTACCTCAGGGTTTAACTAATATAATAAATGAAAAATTTACCTAAACACTTGTCCAGTTACTATTTCATCAATATTTTAACGCTTATTACATTGTTTTATTTTTATATGATATTTTTGGAACATTTATATGATCATTACCTATGTAATATTCTTAGTAAAGCAAAAAAGACCAAATGTCCTCAACTTACTTCTATAGTTCAATTATGTGTTCACATTGGGTAAGAAAAAATATGTGAATTAACATTGATTGTTTTTTAGAATAATGATATTAATTTAATGATTGTAAAATATTTTCATTTTTAGTGGCTATGTAATTATTTTATACTCTTAATCAATGCCAACACAGTAACATTTGAATTAATTGAAAATCAAATTAAATAAAACATAATATTTAAAAATTAAAATAACATTAACATACTATTGTACTAAATTATTTTTTTACATAAATATTAATTTTCTTATATATTTGAAAATAATATATTCAAATTCCATCATTATCTTGATAATTTTAACGTCAAATAAAATGATTTTTCTAAAATTCTACAATGGTGTTATTGTATAGTAAATAATATTTTATTAAAAGATTTACAATTTCTAAAAATATTTTATTATTATAATCGGTTTTTAAATGATTAAAAAATTAAAATTTATACCAATTTTTCTTTTATAATAATTTTATTCACTCTTTAAATTGAATACTTTCTTATAATGTTATATGGTAAAATAAAGTTATTTATGTTACATGTACTTCTCTAAAACATAATTATCTACAAAAAATGTTTTTTTGGAAGAATTTTATTTCATATTTATAATCCATCGGTGTAAATAATATATTTAGTTTAATTTATCTCTACTCTTAAATGATAATTTTCCTTGATAAAAGACTACTTATCATAGAGAAAACTAAAATGTTAAAAATATGGAAAATTTAAATTTATAGAAAAAAGAATTTCAAAACATGAGTTTTTTTGTGTTTGGTGGTGTGAATTTAGTTTATATTCTTTAAAATACTTGAATTATTAATTTTTTAGACCCTTGAGGTTATATTAACTTCCCATTAATTAATGAGTTATGGTATTTATAAAAATAGAACTCTTACTCTATTATAAATGGTCACCTTCTTCCCGTTAATTATTCACATATGATAAGTATTTTGGCTCAATAAAACCATAAATAATCTCTCCCCAATATCATTATACATGTATAATATATTTTTTTCAAAATACTAACCCTAGGCTCCTTAATGAGATACCTACAGTGGGTATTTCTAAGCTATGGTTATGATCTTTACTAAACACGTTCTTTTCTACTTCTTTGATTACTACATAGATTCAATTACTAGTTACTTTAATATAAAAAAACCTTCATATAAAATATACTGAGATTTTATTATTATTATTATTAAAGAACCTATATTCATGCCATAATGAACCTAATTGGAGATGAAATCGTTGATTGTGTGTATAAAGGAGTACCACCCCATGAACCGATTTAATTCATTTTCCATCCCCACCTCTCACTAATATATATAATGATGGATTTAACATAATTAAATGATATAAGTGAAATAATTATAATTATATAATAATAATATCACATATATATTCTTAATTACATTTCCATTTAAATATGATAATGTTGCTCATGAGTATAATGGATAACCGCCTTATGAAGTGCTGTGATTTGTTCTTCACTTAAACATTACATGGAAGGAAATACTGATTTGTTTAATGAACATATTTTATATATATGACATAAAATTTAATTTTAAATTTTAATTTATTATTTACCTTAGTTTTGTTCCATCTATTGAGAGAATGGAAACATCATTCATGTGTACGTACATTCTACCATCTCTATGAATGGTATAATTTATTTTCTATCTATTCCTCTAATGTATTACATAAAATAAATATATAATGAATATAAATGATACTTATATATTTTTTAATATTCTATAAATTATATAACCATGATAAATATAAAATTACTAAAAATACCAAAGCATATGATACATGGAAACTGAATCTTTTATAACTCAAAATATAATTTTAATAATAAATTATTAATAAATGGGTAATAAAAGGTGATAAGTATATAAAATATGATATTATATATATTAATATGTTCCACGAGTAAATGTATTATAAATTATTTTATAGTTCATTCCATTTATGAAGAACTCAAGGTATGGGATTTTTGTCTGACTTTTATTTTCTGTGAGACAAATTCCATAGTTACCACATGATTCATTTATGTGTTGTATATACTACCCATGAATTTATTTTTCGGTTATTGGAATTAAAATTAAGTTGGTTTATATATTAATTCTTGAATATTTTATTCATGTGTTTTATGGTTTTCAATGTCACCAATGTGGTATGGTATTTTTTGTCTCAATGTACCTTCTTAGAGAAATATTTTTTATTATGCACCTATCTTATTTTATGAGGTTTATATATAGACCTTTTAACATATTATGTCACATATATATTTACTCTCATGATATTTTTTGTTTAAATTAATGTTCACCTTTCATGGTTCATATGATTCAAACATACCAAAGTGGTAAGGGTTTTACCATACAATTTCATAATTTATCCTGATTATTTGTGTTTATGTGTTTTATGAATAAATATTATGATCCATATCTCCAAAAGAATGTGGATTTTATTATCCTAGGATTATTTGATGAGAATAAATGATTTTTCCTTAATTTTATGCTCCTTATGTATGGAATGAATTATATTTACTATAATCATGAACACTCATTTTTTTAAATCATAATTTAGAATTTTCAAATTTTCATTTCAACTAAAAGGATTACCAAATTTTTTTAAAAATTAATAGTCATTTTAATGGTGGAAATAAATTTTTCTTTAGTAAATGTTTTAAATATTTTTAAAGCTTCCATTTTATTTTTCTAAAAAAAATTTCAATGAAAGGTATATTGAAAATGTTTTATATCATAAAAATTGAATTTAAATGTTTTTAGAATATTTTCCTCAAGATATGTTCCAAGTGATCTTTTGAAATAAATTTCCAGCTGTGATGATAACCTTTGATTTTATTTATTCATTACTGGGGATAATATTTAAGGAAACCATCCTTCTTATTTCTCTAAATAGTTATTTTTTGTGTTGATGAAATGTTTGTGAATCCCATTTATTATTTATTAGTTATGAAAATGTGAATTTGTGAAATATTTAGGAACTCCATTTTTTACATGGGTTATAATGGAAAGATATGATGAATGTTTTATGATATTTTGGCACACATAAGTGTGGAATTAATTATTATATGGGTAGGAAAAATATCTCAATTAGGAACAAGTAGATATGATTTATCCAATATGAAAATAAAGGTGAGTCATAACCCACTATGGGAAATAGGTGTATCCTAATCCACAATGGGAAACATGTGGTAAGTCATAACACACTATGTTTATGGCCTTGGATGATAACCTTGACGTGTAAAATGGAATTCTATATATTTAAGGGTACCATGATTTTATGGTAGGATCTTATTGTTCATGATTTATTTATGGTGATTTTCCACACATTTGGATCTGGTTGTGCTAAATGATAAATTTTTATGCCCTTATTCATGTTTATGAATAATGAAAGGTAGGTTATGAACTTCATAAGTAATGTTCATAGTACCCTACCTTAATTCTTATCATAATATTTTATATCATCTTTGATTGATATCTTTTCTGTTTTACAATAATGAATATCTCATCTCCCCCGATATTGTGTTTCCTTCCCTTGGTCATGAATAAGGTTTAGGTAGGTTATTTCTATGTGAAGTAAAGAATTATATAATATCTATGGTATATATTGAATAACATTCACGAAAAAAGAATAGTGTGTATCTATTCACCGAATAAACTAAAAAATTAATGTCAATGGGCCTGTATTTATGGAATTTATTGTATATCCATCTCAAAATATGTGATATTTATGTATAAAATTCCTAGTTTCTAATAAAAAACAAGTGAAAACAAGAATGCTGTTTTTTCCTCTCTCTATTATATAACATATAATTAATCCTATATCACTCTGGCTATTTATTAATATTAATTTCCTTGAATCGGATCATAATGGACCTTAATCACTTATGTCCTAGTCAGGGTCCCCTACTAAATAACACAGTATGTCAAAATAAAATTATTTCCATAATAATTCCTTTAATTACTCCCCATTAATAATCTCTAAAAATCATCTTCACACTCATCCATAGATTTAGATACCTCTTTTCAAGGCCCTCCTCAACTGAAAATCCATCATGGGTCAGTAGTGAAGATTAGAGTATCCTCTATATCCCACCTCTAGTAGATCATAAGGTGGAGACTAGCACCATTGGTATGAATAAGACAAATTGGAGATTTATCCTCATAATCCCAAGAATATATAATTAAATCTTCAATCAACAATATAATATTAAATTAAAAAATTATCCATTAGTTAGGGGCTTTATCCCCATAAATCCAAACCAATTTTTTTTTCTCAATCCCAATGGGAAAACATCCTCACTCTCACATGCCATCCAAATATAATAAATTTCTATTAATCATATCGCAACTGATGTGGGTCAATCTGTAGCCCTCCATACATAAATCCATATAGGTTCTGATGCACTCATGGGAACAGATATCAATCATATCCTGACCACATCCACAACTATATAATACATATATGTATCTCAATTTCACATCACATTCTCACCATATATCAATTCTTTTAGGGTATTGGGAATATAACCAACCTAAACCTCATTCCCTCTTCTTACCATGAATGACCCCTTCCATGAATCATTACCTCATTCCTATTATTAGTCTATTATAACCCACTCTAGCCTATACCATATCTATAGGAGATACTAGGGATGAGTGAGTAGTTAAAAATATATTCTCTCAACAACATGGTTGTTTACAGAAGACACTTCGTTCCCATAACATGTGTGAATTTATACTTTTATCCAATTTGATTTTGGTTCATATAAAACTGTCATAAAATACAAGTATAATATATTTACACCCAATTACAGTCTAAGGGTTCATAAAAAATATCCATATAACTACCCTAAATCATCATTATATCTTTATTTTTATCCTGATCCACTTTTTCCACTACTAACACACTATTACACACTGAGCAACCATAAAAATATCCATATATTCATATTTAATCTTTTAATAGTATAATTATAGATTTACTATTTACAAGATATGTTATATTCATTAATTTATTCATTCATAATATTTCAAAAAATTATTCACAAATCATCATCCAAAATTTCTGAACCTTATCCATGCTTCTTATTCGTAAAAAATTATAAATAGAAACCCATTATTTAATTACATCAAAATAACAAATATTTTACTAATTACTTCAATTATACTCTATCTAATTCCATAATAGTTTGCATTAACAATTACAAACCCCCAATTCCCATTTTCAACATCACAACAACCATGAAAAAACATGGCCAACTACCCCTATATTTATTATAAAACCTACCGCTTTCCATGTACGATCCCCACTACCATCATGAAATTAATTTTCATTTAACACCTCCCATTTAAATAGAACACATAATTAATCAAATAAAACAAAATTAAAATAAAATATAAAACTAATAAATTGATCATCATTTATCATTCCTTTCAGACATATTAGTTTTGTATAACATGAGCATCCGTAAAATTTTAATATTAACCAAATAACCCATTAATTACTAGAAATTAGTTATTGACCTTTTTATAAAGTTGTTTCTTACAATTAATCATTGTGCTAAAATCATAGAAAATATAATGAATCTATAATATCAAGCACTAAAGAACACATGAAATACACAAATCTGGTATGGCTTATATAATACACCTTACCCTTTTTATTTCAGTATTCCAGTTTTTATCATTTAATAAGTATATTTCATTTATTCAATTAAATGAAACCAATATTATGACAATAATTTAATTTACATAGAATAAAATAGTTTAATTTTATTTTCTAACTTGATGTGCACTTCTATAGTTTGTTTAATATGAACAGTGGAAAAGATAGAGGATTATGACATAGAACTCATGAGAAAGAAACTTCAGCCGATTGTAAAGGATCTCACTAAAATAAATTTCTAGGTTCTCTACATCATGTTATGAAAAAAAACTAGAATACATGAACATTAAATAACTTATAAAAAATAAAATACATATTCCAAGATATTTATTTATTTCAACATCAATCCTTCCTATAAAATTTGTTAAAACCTCCCCTTAATCCCCATTAATATTATATACATCAATTTTATTTTTTTTATTCATATTCAAACCTCCAAAAATAATGGTTTAAAAATATTAAATAAATATTTTATGATATTAAATGATACTTGATTTAAAATTCAACATTAAATCATTAAATATGATTTTAGACAATATTGGATAAAGGGAAAAATGTCCCTAATGATGTGAGTCTTTTACTATGTGAAATTAATCTTATAGAAATCACATATAACCATTCCATAAATAGAAAAATTATAATACCCTGCATCTTGAAAGGTTAGTAATTTTTGTGGAAATATGAATATTTATAATCATAGAGATGGTTATTTAATTGAGATTCGGATTTAAATTTTGGGTGTTTTGGTGTTGATTCATTTTTTGGATATTTATTCATTCTTGAGAGATTTATTGGGTTCTTAGGGGATACATGGTAGGTTCGAGTGTAATTCAAAAATTTATTTGTATTTATGACTGGTTTCAAGATTCAGGTTGCATAGTTTAGATCAAACATTATAGTTTCCCTTACAAAGGGTAGTTTTCAATTTATTTTCTAATGTTCAAAGTAGATCTGCACAATTTGTGAAATTTTTTGAGGAAAAAATGTGAAACTTATGGTTCATTGCGTGGCTTTTTAGAATATGAGGAGTGACACATGGATGTAGAATGATCCTAGGAAACCCAAAGAAAATGTTTTAGATGATAGTAATAACATTTTACATGGTGTTTTCATGCTTTTGTAGACTGTTTGTCTCCACTATGTGAGAGTGTGTTCTTGGGTTGCTTTGATTTAATGATTGGTGTATTATTTGGTAACTTGTGCATCAAAATCATGTGTATCATTAAAATTGAAGAATCATGGTTTTACCCAAAACATTTTAACCCAAAACTACTTATATTTACTCCCACTTGTTCATGCATTTCCATATATCCTCCCCTTCTACCATCTCCTTAAAAATATATATATTATCAGTGTCTATGGATGACTTTTTCATCTACTCAAGGTGTGATTCCTCTTTTTTCTTCCATTCATATTTCTCTTTTTTTTATTTTCTGCTCAACTATTTTGGGGTTTTGGGTTATTTATATCACAGAATAGTGTAGATCATATCACTTTATGGGTTTTTTGGGGGCTTGTAGAGAAGGTCATGGGAGGATGTGATTAATTCATCTTTTTTTTAACCTTAACAAAAAAATTCAACATAGATTTATTTAGGTTTTTTGATTAAATTAAATTAAATTTTATATTAAATTAATAATTCATGTTAAATATTTTACATAGTGTTATGAGAACTTACTATTTGTATTTGGTCTTAGTTTTGTTGTGGTGAGAGGGTCGAATGCGTTTATAGGTGATTAGGCATAATTAATTAACCATTTGAATTAAATATAAATTGTTCGAAATTAATTTCAATTTATTAATTAATTATATATCGGTTATAATTACTTAATTCTGGCTTCATGATTGAGTTAAGGAATAAGTTGATTGGGAGATGTTTGTAAATAATGGATGGGTCTTGATACGGATGGTCAGTCATGCTTATAATGGTAGAAATGGCTCAATTTAGGTTGGGTGATTGTATTTTATGTGAATTAATAGGTATTTTAGTCTTTGTTTTTCATCTGTGAGAATTAGTATTATTTTACTAAAACTTTCATTAGATTTTATTATTCCACCATAAATTTATATACACTCACATTATCATTATAGTCATCATAGATTTCATAACATGCTAAGTAGCTTGATAGTGTTTCCTTTGTTGAAAGAGTTCTAGTGGATCTGTTTGTGGGTTTTATAGAAAAATGCATTGACTTTTTTAAAAAAATTATATTTTTAGAATGTGTTTTTAAATATATTTTATCAGGAAAATTTTCAAGGAAAATTTTTAATTTTGGAATGGGGTTCAACGTATTATTTTAAAATAATAATTGATTTTTTTAATGAAAGTTCGCTGCGATTTTGGTTAAAAGGTATTAATGTGAGAAAATATATAAGGCCCAAGCATTAAACATTAAATAATATTGAGTTTAGTAATTAGTTTACATAATTTCTCATTAAGGACATATTTAGGTTTAGATTTTCAGATAATTAAGCCATCATTAATACATTACATCCCACAGTCATACAAGAGGATAATAACAAAACAGTATCCATTTTTCAAAATTTAATACTTCTAAAATAAAACCTGGTTTCTTTTCTTGATAAAAATATTATTAACTTCTTATATTATCTCACCCATCCTTATACTCTACAGAAAAAAATTCCAAAACATTGGATGAGAAAAAAAATATTGGAAAGGGCTATAAAATAGAGAACGAAACTGTTAGTATTTGATTATTTGAAACTCAGGAAAAATATTTCACAACATCATACAATTCAAACATAAAAACATAATTAATGAAATAATAAAATTCCCAAAAATACTTATATGGAATAATAAGTCATAAATGTATCTTATGGAATCCATAAAACACTTAAATTTTAGATTTCAAATCTACATAGGGTTTGAAATTTGTTATTATGTATGGAATACCCATCACAATAAATTCCCTAAATCACTTAGGAGAAACCTAAGAGTTTAACTCTGTCTCATTACCCAATGCATTTCATAGATATAATGACCTCACCCAACATATGTTGTTCATGTAAATACCCATATAAAAATGTAATTCCCATAGAACTGAACATAAGCACAACACATAAATCATTGATAATGGAAAAATAACATTTCTACATTCCAATCACAATATATCATTTCAATATATTCAAATAGTCAATCCCTTATCAAAATAATTTTCAATAACAATATATATAAAAATTAAATATGGAATTTATTTTCCATTATAAAACATTAAGTCTTATAGAGGAATCTAAATATCAAATAATTATTATGGCAGTAATGAAGTCGTTGTAGTCGTATACATTAAAATAACGTTCCTTCTGTCATTTTGTACAGACAGTAAAACACTCCATATAAATTTTAACACCAAGAGATTTTATGAGATTGATTATTTTTAAATTTATTTTTCGTATTTTGTTTTAATGTACACTAAGATTAACTTTCACTATATGAAACATCGTATTAGATTCTAGTTTACGCAACACTATTCTTGGCTTGTATTGAACCCAATTTCATGTTATTTTGATATAATTCATTTAACGCAACACTGAGTATATATTTTTTTCAATGTATAATTTACCTAAGTTTTTATTATGTTATATGTAACATAAAAGTAATATCTCACTGCACGCAATACTGACTTGGCATGTGTTACATGTGAGAGAGACCTTCCTTGATAGCTTTCAATGTACGTGATACCAAGTTTCACTAAACAATGTTATATTATTAAAATATTATTATTTAATGGGATATAAAATAGAAATTTTGAATAGTATTAACTGTACCTTTTATTTTATATATCATTAACATTCATCTTATAGATTTTAAAGAACATGATATGAGAATAAAATCATTCTTTTAGATAAAAGATGCATATTTCAAAAAAAAATACAATTTCACTACCTTTGGATGGTGCACTAATTTTAAATCCTGTTTTTAATATTTTCAAACATAAATTTAAAAAATATAAACTTTATATTTGGAAGTGGGACATAAATATTTAATTTTGATGAATTTTTTTATTTCTTAGATAAAATTCAAATTATAATGAATAGTAAAAAATACTGCATTTTAATTCAAAACTGCCTTTTCCTTTAATTTATTTATGTATTTATATTATCCGTTTAATTGGTTTTAAAAGATAATTGGATTAAATATTTATCATTTATTCCATTTTTGGTCATTGGAAGTAATATTAATGTTAAATTTGACATAAACACATGCCAATATTTCGATATTTATAACTTTATAAAAACCTACTTTTTGGTTTTGACAACAGAGAAATAATTTTAAATTAATTACCGAAACATCTATGTTTTGAATTTTGAAAAATATATTCCATATTTGGAAATGGAATCCTTAGATTTTGTATGTAGGTACATGTTATTTTTGGACATAATGAATAGTAAATTCAGTAATTATTTTATATACCATGGCTAAAGGTTAAATATGGTAAATAAAGGTAAAGAATAATAATATAGTAACATTAAACTTCCATAAAACTTGTACTAATCCAATTGGATGAGATATTTCTGACCATGGACGTCATTGTGTCTATTTTTGGACCCCATGAATTCAGTTGGATATGAAAATGAAATTTCATAATAATTAATTTAATGTAATGATTATTATAACCTAAACATATATCTTTTACAAAATTGATTTTAATATAGGGTAAAATAACATATTTTTATGACTATAAAGAGTATTTACAAAGATAAAATTATTTCCTACAACATGGTAAATTATTTATCATTTTTATACATTAGATAAATATATTTATGTATGATAGAATTATGGTGTAGTGATTACCTCATTAATGAAAGATTCAAATAAATTAATTTATAAATATTAAAATAAATTTAATTTGAATACTATGATGTCATACACGAATTTAATGGATTGAATATACATATTATGGATGGTTTAATTCCTTTTTCTCTATTAAATATGGTTGTTATGAATTTTAAAAAAGTCACTTAGGAATATTATCCAAAATAGACATAATTCCAAACATAAAACATAAAATAGTTTATTAGATGCGATTAAATTCTATAAATTATAAAATTCGTAAAAATGGATAATATAAGTCCAAATATTTTATAAATAACATTTTTATGGACGTTTTATATGATATGATAAATACATTAACCCACATTGTGTAAATAATATGATATCACAGTAAGATTAAAAAGGGTAAAATAAGGGTTATACCAAAAATATAAGGTTACAAAAAAATTCAAAACACGTCTAAAATTTTTTGGATAATATTTATTAGAACCAAAATAATATTATATTCGAATTAAATATGTTTTTGACTATTTTTAAATAAAATTTATTTTATAATAAATTAATATTTTGACAGTTTCCTAAAGTGCCCCACTCCTCTCTTATAAATGAGAACCTACTCCCTCTCCTCTTTATTCCATTATAAACCATTAAGCTCGACCAAACCTTTCCCTTTTATATTCTATGACTATATAGTTACATTCTAGAGTTTATAGTTCTCTCAAAAGACCAACTCGATTGCCCTAGGGGAAATTTAATAGACGCACATCCAAGAAGAGGTAATCTCTTTTACCGATTCATTCAAATTTCTTTTTCCTTCTACTTCCTCTTCTTTAGTTGTTTAATTATAAGGTAATAAAATTAGTATAACTAATATAATGATATGTTATTATAAATATGGAACAGACCTATATATCAATTTATCTATCCTATGAAAAATTAAATCACCACACGTGCATCCGTACGATTTACTGTCCCCACGCTGTGATGTAATCTGTTTTTCCCCACCACCTTAATTTGATGGATGAATTTCTGTAAATAATAACTATATATTATTACTATAACATTAGACTAATTATGAGATATTATAAACCATCAAATTCAATACCATTCAAAAATTATGGGAACGATATGGTCGCTTGTGAGTATGTACGGCTTACTATCTCCACGACATGAGGAGATTCATTCTCCATGGTAACCATTCATAAATGACTATAATATATATATAAGTATTATAGAAACATATGAAATAATAATAATAATAATAATAATAATAATATATTTATGTATATATATATTTTATATATTTACTTCTATTCAATTCAATAAAGAATCAAAAACAACATTATTGCGTACGTACAACCTACCCTCACCTTGAACGGTGTATTTTATTTTATTTAATTATCTATTATATATATACTAAATATTTATGATATATAAATCATTTTTTACATTTTTTAATTAATTATATCATGGTCTATGAAATAATATCAATAATAACAAGTCCAAACACGTACGATAAATGAATCAATTATTACCCAAAATGTTTTTTTAACATGGAGTTTAAAAACAAATGGGTAATATAAAGTCATAAGTATATCATATATGATATTATAAATCTTATTTTTTTTATGTTACAAGTTAATAATATTTTAAAACCCACTATAAGAGAGTTTTGGAAACATACAAAAGAAATCCGAGCTATGGTAATGGATAATTTTTCAATCTCATTTTTATCCAAGATTGCTTATACATAAGTATTTAGTAGAGATATATTTATCATCAATGTCCATTTTTTATAAAGATGTATTTATAAAATGTTTATTATTATTCTATTTATGTTAAAGTCTGTTTAAATGTTTTTTACTTTTTCTACAACGTATGTAATGAATCATAAATTTTTAACCATACTAGGTACTTTTTGACTTTTCCTGCAAAAGTACAAGGAGAATTTTTTTCTAACTTATACAGCATGAACAGATTTGAATGATTTCATAATGTATTATTTACAATAATATTCCTTAAAAATAATTTATTTTTATTTTGAATAAATTATTTTCTTTTAAAATTTCATGACATTTTGAGAAAAGAAATCATTTTTTAAGAAGAAAGGATATTTTCCTCAAAAATTATGTTCATGTCTTTTATCAAAATTATTCTCCATCAAAGATATCATAGGGTTCTGTTTATATCCATATTATTAATTTTATTTGATTGGTTTTATGATGGATTTACTTTTATGGCGTCCATTTGTATTATTTGGATTATATTGTGATGAAATTATTTTTAATAATCCCATTTTATTTAATGAGATATGTTATTATGAATGATTTTGGTTTTGTGTGGCATATGTAAGAGTTATTTCATTATGAGGTGGGTGGGACCTATATCACCATCCAATTTATTAGGTAAAATTTTATATATCATTAGATATACAGGAAGGGAATAGAAAGTATATGTGGTTCTATAATACATGGTAGGAACGACATCTAAACTCGGTTCAGTATTAAATGGATGTAACAAAAAGTAAACCTGAATCAGCAATGGACTTTGTCCACTATGATGTTATTAGCATCAATGCATTGGATACTATAGAAATTATATTATGTTCTTAAAATTTTTAAACAATTATATATTTTATTTCAATGCTATTATATGCAGATTAATTTCCATTTATGATATATATCTTACATTCTGCCAAGATTTATGTCATTGCTCAAGATTTTGATATTTAAACATTTTATTCATGTTTTTTATATTCAAATGTATATTTTTTGTTTTATGTTCTCCATGTTTACCCTTGATGAGTATTTGAGCTCACCATTTTTATGTTTTCCTTTCCCCAGGATACAAATAATTTTTCTATTAAGAAAAAATGGAAGATCTTTATGGGAGATGATAAAGATCACTCTGTATTATTATAAGATTATGATCCGAGTTTCCAAAGTTATTAAAATAACACAATATTTGGGCATATATTTCTGTCATTTAATAAGTATTCTAGAAAAGAAATGTAATTTCCTTGTTTTTCATGCTAGGGTCTCTAAAGTTGGTATCAGAATGAAGGTTTACATAACCATTGGAAAAAGGGATGCGAAACATTTTGTGAGATCCCAAAAGATATTTCTATGTTATGTCTATGTATTTCTCTAAGGGTAAGTCTAACTATAGATTACAGTCCTATAATTATGGTAACGATCAGGATTAACCTATGATTAATCCTAATCTGATAAGGATTTAAAGTACTCTTCCTTTATTATGTTGTTTTCCTTATATGATTTTTTCTTCTCACACTATTCTGTTTGGGTTATAGAAAAATGGCTGAAAAAAGGAGGATTCATGTTAATAAAGAATATGATAGAAAATGGAAATATATTATTAATTATAAACCAAAATAAATTGGTGTTGGAAGGAGAAGCATCATTATTATTCTTAATTATAAATTTCATAATATGATTAATAATCTCAACTTTGGTGAGTTTTCTGAAGCAGATGCTAAGAGAAAGATGGAGTTTCATTGTGATCATAGAAGAAAGAAATTTCTATTTTATCATCTAAATCACGTGGGATGAGCCATCAAGGATAATGTTTCAAAGTCACTAGAAGATGCTTTAGGTGTGGAAAAGAAAGACACAAAGCCAACAATTTCAAAGGAAAAGGTTTCGTTAACACAATGGACAAAGATAATGGTATTACTGAGACATCAACAATAATTAAATGTTTTAAATGTGGAATGTACAGGAATTATAAAAATAGTTTCTATAAGGTAAAATCTCAGTAAGAGAATCGGTATGGTTTAATGTGTTGTATTTATGTTGATGATGATAAAGACTTCAAATGATATATGAGATAAAAAATTATTAAGGAATAAAACGATGATGTTCAATCATTGGATTAATAAGGGAGTGGAATTATTTCATGTTTATCAAGAGTAATGTTGTGTAATTAATTTAATGGTACTATGGAATAAGGAAACATATAAGGACTGTAACATTTTTTTCTTCTGAAGTATTTGAACGTATACATTTAATGGTACCGGCAACCATGAGAGGTCATTCAGATATTTTTGGAAAGAACATTATATGCGCATATTAATGGGATAAGTAGATAATAAGATATTTGATACTATTAATGATCTCATGAATGATATAAGGAAAAAGTGATATCATGGTTTGAGTAGATATAATTCTTTGGGATTTTGGTATTTGGAAAGTGTTAAATTTTGACATGATTTTGCAAAGGTTATATAGTAATTCATGTTTCAATATAGTACATGATTAAGGTATTCACATGTTTTTAATGTGACAATAAATAACTATATTATGTGATATGGGAGAAAAATGTTATGTAGATTTAGTTCGCCTCCTTCTAATGTTTTATATTTTTATTTTTTGTAATGATTTAAATGTTATTTATTAATGGATAGTATAAGTTATCTTCTATTTTGAGTTTGTTATATTAATGTATTATCTCACTATAAGTGGACTTACACATATTTGATTACTTGTGATAAATTTTTTATTGAGATGGATGGAATGAGATATAATCTTATTGCATGATCATATAACTCTTCATGAATGACAAATTCAACTTCATTTCATTAACTATGATATGAATTTTAAAATTTTCAAGGTACAAACAATTGTAAGATTGTACGAAAAATAAGTAAGTATTTATTCTCATGAAAAATTATTCAAAATTTGGAAAAGGATCTGGAAAACCAAAATTGATATCCAACTACCTTCATATCCGATTAATTATTTGGTCCTTTAAATCATCAGAAAATTATGTATTTATTTTTGTTAAGTCTCTAGAATGATTAATCTATATCAATATCCATCAAACTTTGATAGACTGATTTCTATTAGATATCAAAGTTTTCACTTCCAACATATGTTATCCTATATGGAAACCCACTCAATAATTTCTCTGGGTACAAGTTTTTTTCTAAATATCCTTTATTAAATGAAGTTTTCGTATTCCTTTTTATTATGTGGTTTTCTATGAGAGAAACATTCAAGTAGAGTAAACAATTTATAACCCAGGTGAATTTCATGGGTAAAATTCATTTTAAGGGTGGTAGAATATATGCCCCATGATTTTATATGATATATTCTTTTTAAATTACTTTCAAATATTGTTTTATATTATAAACCATGATTAGATTGCGCAATGCACAACACTGTATTAGCATACAGTATATACAACACTATTCTTGGCTTCTGTTGCACACAATTTCAAGTTCTTTTGATAGAATTCATTTCAAACAACACTGAGTATATATATTTTTTTATTTTATAATTGAAAAATGTTTGGATTAGGTTATACGCAACACTAAAGGATTCTTTCACTACACTCAACACTGTTCTGGCTTGTGTTACATGTGAGAGCGACCTTCCATGATTTCTTGCATTGTACGTGATATCGAGTTTCACTAATAAATGATATATTATTAAAATATTATTATTTAATGGGATATAAACTATCCTTTTTTAATATTATTGAACAATTTTTAAATTTTAAATAAAATTATCAGTTATCTTACACGTTTTCAAAAACATAATATGAGAAAAAATTCAATTTTTCGGATAAAAGAACTGTTTTTCATAAAAATATAGTTTTGCTGCCTTTTGAGGGCGCACCAATTTTAATTCTATTTTCTGACACATTTATAAGTTTAATTTGAAAAAATAAACTTCTTATTTGTAATCGGGACATAAACATTTACTTTTTCTGAATTTTATTATTTTTATGATAAAATTAAAATATAAATGTATGCTGAATAATACTCCATTTTAATTCAAAACTGCATTTTCATCAAATTTATTTATATAGTTTTATTATCATTCCAGTTGGTTTTGAAGGCTAATTGGATTATATTTTTTATCATTTAATTTAATTTTTTTCAATGGATGTAATTTCGATTTAAAATTTGACATAAACACATGTCAATCTTTTAATAGTTATTACTTTTTAAAAACCCACTTTTCAGTTTTGAAAATGAGAAATAATATTAAATTAATTACTACAACATTTTTATTTTGAAATTGGAAAAATATATTCTATAATTGGAATTCAAATGTTAAAATTATGCAAATAGGTAAATTTTATTTTTTTCATTATGAATAGTACCTTCATTAATTATTTCATTTAACGTGGTTAATGGGTATATATGGTAAGTGATGGTAAAAAATTAGTGTAATAAAAATATTAAACTACTCTAAAACATGTAATAATTCATTTTTATGAGATATTTTTGACCATGGAAATCCTTGGGTAGATTTTGGAACCCCATGAATTCACTTGGATGTGAAAATGACATTTTAAAATAATTAGTTTAAAGGAAATATAATTATTACCTAAACACATATGTTTTAATAAATAAATTTAATATAACATTATATAACTTATCAGTATGTATATAAATAGTCATTATAAAGATAAAAATATTTTCTACTTCATGGTATATTATTTATAATTTTAATACCTTAGATATATATATTTACTTATGACACAATTTTGATGTAGTGATTACCTCATTAATGAAAGATTCAAATAAATGAAATTATAAATATTTAAATACATTTAATTGGAATACTATGATGACATAAATGGATTTTTAGGGAGAAATTTTAATATTAGGGATGAGTTAATGCCTTTTTTAGAAGGAATCGGGTTGTTATGAATTTTATAAAATTTAATGCTTAAATAGTATCCAAAATTGACATAATTCAAATCTTAAAACATAAAATAGTTTATTAAATGATATTAAATTCATAAAAATATCTGATTCTTCCAAATGGTTAATATAATTTCAAATAGGTCATAAATATATTTTTTCAATCGTTTGACATGATATGGTAGTTACATTAACCCGCAATGTGTATATAATATGATATCAAGGTATGATTAAAAAGGATAAAATAAGGGTTAATCCAATAAAATAAGGATGAAAAAATTATTTAAAATAATTCTAAAAATTATTGTATTATGTTTATTCTAACCAAAATCATTTTATATTTGAATTAAATATGGTTTGGATAATTTTAATTGAAATTTAATTTATAATAATTTAATATAATGAGATTTTCTTAAAGTTCCCCTTTCCTCTCTTATAAAAGAGAACCACATCCCTCTCCACTTCACTGAATTTTGAGATTTCATGATCATACATCCCCTACCCATTTCTCTAATCAACTTACCATTTTACATTATAATGATTCTGGTCTTCTCAAAAGACCAACTCTAGTTCCCTAAGAAGAAATTTAAAAAAGGCATGTGAAGGAAGAGGAAATATCTTCTACCGATTCTTTTAAATTTCATTCTTATTATACTTCTTCTAATTTAGTTGTTTCATTATAAAATAATATCATCAGAATAACTAATATATCGATATGTTATTATAAATATGAAATAACCCTATTTCACCTTCTATTCATCATACGAAAAACAAAATCATCGCATGTGTTTATGTACTGCTTAACGACTCCACACTGTGGTGTAATCAGTTTTCCCCACCACCTTACTTGGATAGGTATAATGGTGTAAATAATAAATATATATTATTATTATATCATCATACTAGTTATGAGATATTATAAACCATCAACTTCAATACCACTCAGCAATTATGGGAATGATATTGTCGCTCGTGCGTATGTACGGCTTACCGTCTCCACAATGCGATGAGATTCATTATCCATGTTAATCTTTCGATAATGATTATAAAGTATATATCATAAATAAACATGAAATATATGAAATAATAATTATACTTTATTTTTATATGTATATATATATATCTCTCTCATTTACTTACTTCCATTTAATTCAATAAGGAAAAAACATTATTCATGTGTACACACGACATATTATCTCCATGAACAATGTATTCCATTTCAATTATCAATCTACTATATATATATATATTGAATATATATGATATAAAAATCATTTTTTACATTCTGTAGTTATTTAAATCATGATCTATGGAATAATATCAAGAATAAAATATCCAAGAACGCACGATAAATGAAACGATTATTACCCAAAACGTTTCATTAACATGGAATTGGCAAATAAATAGATAATATAAATTTTTATGGGAATCATATATTATATCATAAATATTATTATAGTTATTTTACAAGTTAATAATATGTTTAAACTCTCTATTCATGGGTTTCGAACACACATGGACGAAATCAGACCATAGGTTAGGGATAATTTTGCGATCTCATTTTTATCCAAGATTTCTTATACGTAAGTATTTACTAGGTTTATATTTATCATCCACTATAATTTTTTATAAAAAATCAAAAAATGTTTACTATTATTCCATGCATGTGTACATTTATTTTTACCCATTTTTTACTTTTTCTTCAAAATGTGGAAAGAATAATACTTTTTTTTACCATATGAGGTACTATTTTACTTTTCCCGCAAAAGTACGAGGATAATATTATTTAAATTATACAGAATGAATAGATTTTTACGTTTTCATGACACATTATTTCCATAAATATTACTTTATAATATTTCATGTTTATTTTCAATTATTTTTTTCTCTATTCAAATTTAACAATAATATTATAATATATAACATTTTTTAGAAGAATGGATATTTTCATCAAGAATTAATTTCAACTGTTTTATAAAAAATTATTTCACATATATGATTACAAAGGTTTATGTTTCTATCCATACTATTACTTTTATCAGATTTTTTTATTATGGAATTATATTTATGAATTTCTTTTATCTGATATGGTTAATGTTATAGTAAAATGAAGTTTAAGAATCCCATTTTATTTCATTGGTTATTCTGTGATGAATGATTCCTTTTTTGGGGAACTTGTAAGAATGATTTTATTATGAGTTGGATGAGACCTATTTCTATATACAATGAATTGGGTAATGATTTATATCTTATGAGATAAACATGACTTGAACGACAACTATACTCAGTTCAACAATGGTCTTTTTCTGCTATGATGGTATGCGCATCAATGCATTGGCTACCCCGAATATTATATTATGTACTTATTAGTTTTCCAAAATTACATGTTTTATGTAAATTCTATTCTATCATGGTTAAAATTCCTTTATGATCTAATTCTTACATACTACCAATATTAATTTCATTCCTCATGATTTTGATGTTTAAACTGTATATTCATGTTTTTTAGGTTCAAATTTTTTGGGTTTGTTTTATGTTATCTATGTTTACCCCTACATAGCATTTGAGATCAACCTTTTTTTATTTTCTTTTCCCTAAGATATATAGAATTTTTTTTACATAGTAATAAAATGGGAAGATCTTTATGGGAGATGTTGAAGATCAGTCACTATTATTAGAAGATTATGGTTCGAGTTTCCAAAAGGTAGTACACTAGCACATTCATTAGACATCTGTTTGTGTCATGTATTAGTGTTCCACAAAATAATGTAATGTCCATTTATGTAAATCTGGGGTTTCTACAGTTGGTATTAGTTTGATGGTTTAGTTATCATTTGAAATTATAATATGAAAACTTTAGTGATATCCCTAGAGATATTTCTAAGGTATGTCTAGGGATACCTATAATGGTAAGTCTAACTATATATTTAAGTCCTATAATTATAGTAAAGATCATGAATAAACAAGTATTAAACATACTATTTTAGTGATGTATAGTACCCCCTCCCATTATTATGTTGTTTTCCTACTATGATTTTTCCTCCCACACTTTTCTTTTTGGGTTTTTAAAAAATGGCTGGAAACAAGAGGATTCTTGTCATTAGAGAATATGATAGACAATGGAATGTTATTATTCATCATAAACCAAATGAAATGGTAGTTGGAAGGACAAACATCATTATAATTCCTAATCATCAATCTCATAATGGGATCAATAATCAAAACGTTGGTGAGTTTGATGAAGCAGTTTCTAAGAGAAAGATGGAGTTTCATGGAGATCATTGAAGAAAGAAAGGACACTTTTAATTATGTAGATCGTGTTATAAGAGGCATCAAGGAGAATGTTTTAATGGAATTGGAAGATTATTTCGGTATGGAAAAGAATTACAAAAAATCCAGCAATTTCAAAGGGGAAGATTATGTTAACACAATGGGAAAGGATAATGGTATTACTAAGACATCAAAAAGAGTTAAATGTTTTAAATGTGGAATGTAAGGAAATTATGAAAATCGATTCCCTATGGGAAAATATCATGAAGAGAATCAGAATGGTTGTACGGGTAGTATTTATATTGACAATGATAAGGATATTACGAATGAAATGTGACATCAAAGAAGTGTTGAGGAATAAAATGATGGAGCTCTGTCAATGGTTTAAGAAGGACATTGAATGATAGCATGTTTATAAAGAGTAATGTTGTATAATTAATTTAATGGTTTTATGGAATAAAGTAACATATAAATATTGATAGAATTTTATTTTTCCAAAAATATTAGAAAGTATATATTGAGTGTTATCTGTAACCAAGAATGGTTATTCAGATATTTTTGGAAATCACATGATATGCGCATAATGAAGGTATAAGGGGATAATGATATGTTTGAAAGTATTAATGAGATCATGACTGATATAATCCCAATGTGAAATCATGGTTTGAGTATATATAATTTTGGAGATTCTGGTATGTGGAAAGAGTTAACTATTGGCTACATTCATGTTTTCACTAAGATTATATGGTAATTCATGTTTCCATAGAATACAGGTTTAAGGTAATCACATGTTTGGAATGTGACATCAAAGAACTACCTTATGTGGTATGGGAGAAACATTTTAAGTAGATTTAGATCACCTACTTCTAATGTTTTATATTTTTAGTTTTTGGAAGGATTTAAATGTTATCCATTTAAGGATTGTATAAGTTATTTTCCATTTTTATTTTGTAAAATTAATGTATTATCTCAATATAAGAGGACTTATGCATAATTGATTACTTGTGATCACTTTTTTGTCGAGACAGATGGAATGAGATATCATTCTATCGCATGATCTTATAACACTTCAAGAATGAAGAATTCAATATCATTTCTTTAAATAAGAGATGAAGTGGAAATTTTTTAATTTAATAACAATGGTGATATTGTACCAAAATCAAGTATATATTTATTATTATTCAAAATTATTCAACTTTAATAAAAGGATCTTGATAAAAAAAATTTATCCCAGTACCTTTTAATTCGATGAATCATATATTCCCATAAATAATCATAGATTTAAGTATTTCTGATAGTTAACATTCTCCAAAACTTATTATCTATCAATATCTATCAGAAAATGATAGTTAGGTTTCTCTTTCATATCCATGTTTTCACATCCTACCTATGTTCTCCTATGTGGAAACACAGTGAATAGTTACTTTGGGTAAATATTATGTTTCTAATATTCCTTTTTTAAATGAAGTTTTATTATTTCTTTTTGCGATGTGGGTTTCTATGAAAGAAACTTTCAAGTAGTAAACCATTTCTAACCCATATGAATTTAAAGGGAGAAATTCATTTTAAGTGGGGTAGAATGTAACCCACTGATATTATATCAGATATATTATTTTTAAATTTCTTTTATTTCTTGTGTTGTATGATAATATAATATTATTTTTCACGATACGCAACACCATATTTACTTTCAATATACACAACACTATCCTTAGCTTGTCTTCTATAAAATTTCAAGTTATTTTGATACAGTTCATTTCATGCAAAACATAGTATATTTTTTTTCTGATGTATAGTTGAACAAAGTTTGGATTATGTTATAGTTAATATAAAAGAAAACTTTAACTAAATGCAACAGTGACTTGTCTTTTGTTACACATGAGAGCGACCTTCCTTGATAACCGTCATTGTATTAGATACCGAGTTTCGCTTAACAATGATATATTATTAAAATATTATTATTTAATGGAATATAAACTATCCGTTATGAATAGTATTGACCATATTTTTAATTTTATATAAAATTAACAATCAACTTACACATTTTCTAGATCATGATATAATAACAAAATCAATTACTTTGGATAAAAGATGTTCTTTTAAGAAAACAAAATTCAGTTTTAATGCCTTTTGATGGCACACCCATTTAAAATAAAGTTTTTAAACTTTTATAAGTTAAATATGAAAAAATAGCTTCTTATTTTGAATGAGGACAAAAAAATTAACTTTTTCTGAATTTTTGGTATTTTTCAGATAAAATTCAAATTTTAATGAATAGGGAAAAATACTGCATTTTAATTCAAAACTACCTTTTCATATAATTTTTTATATAGATAGATTATATTTTTAATTGGTTTCAAAGTATAATTGGATTATATTTGTATCATTTAATCTAAATTTTTTCATTGTATGAAATTTAAATTTTAAATTGGACATAAACTCGTGTCAGTCTTTTGGTAGTTAATATTTCTTAAAAACCCGCATTATGGTTTTCACTACGGTAAATAATTTTAAATTAATTAATGAAACTTTTGTATTTTTAATTTGAAAAAATTTAATCCATATTTATAATCAAAAGGTTCAAATTATTTAAATAGGTACCTTTAATTTTGGTACAGTATTAATTGTAACTTTAGTAATTATTTTATATAACATGGTTGAATGGTAAATATGCTAAATAAGGGTAAAAAATTATTATAATAATATTAAACTACCCTAACACATGTACTGATCCTATTATATAAGATACTTACAACCATGGGCATTCGTTGGTCTATTTTAGGACCACATGTATTCACTTGGATGTGAAAATGGCATTTTATAACAACTAATTTAATTTAAATATAATTATAACTTAAACATAAATCTTTTACTAAATTCATTTTAATAAAGGGTTATATAACTTATATATATGACTATAAAAATTAATTATAAAGGAAAAATTATTTATTATATAATTTATGTTTTTTATTATTTTTATACATTAGATAAATATATTTATTTATAACACAATTATGATGTAGTGATTGTCTCATTTATGAATGATTCAAATAAATGAATTTATAAATATTAAAATAAATTTAATATTTAATATTTTTTGTCATAAATGAATTTTATAGAATAAATTGAGATATTATAAATATGTTAATGTGTTTTGTTTCAAGTAATCAGGTTGTAATAAATTTAAAAAAATAAAGTCTGAATTGTATCCAAAATTGACATAATTTATAACATAAAACATAAAAGAGTTTATTAAATGGTATTAAATTATTCAAAATCTATGATTCATAAAAATGGTTAATATAAGTCCAAATATTTCACAAAAATCTTTTTTGGGTTGTTTGAAATGATATGGTAATTACATTGACCCACAATGTATAAATAATAAGATATCACGGTAAGATTAAAAAGGGTAAAATAAGGGTTAAACGAAAAAGATAAGGATTAAAAAAAATTAAAAAATATGTATAAAATTTATTGGGTGATGGTTATTAAGAAAAAATATATTATATTTGAATTAAATAAGTTTTTGACCATTTTAAAAAGAAATTTAATTTATAATAAATTCATATTTTGAATGTTTCCAAAAGTTCCCCTCTCCTCTCTTATAAAAGGGCACCTCCTCCCTCTCCTCTTAACTCAATTTTTAGCCTTCATGATCTGAATACCCTTCCATATTTCTCTTATAAACATCCCTAGTTATATTATATAGTTTTCTTTATTCTCAAAAGACTAACTTTAGTGCCCTAAGAGGAAATTTAAAGGGGCATGTCGAGGAAGAGGTAATCTCTTATAATGATACTTTCAAATTGATTTCTTCTTCTACATCATATTATTTATTTATTTTATTATAAAGTAGAAACCATAGTATCACTAATATTCTGATATGTTATTATAAATATGAAACAACTCTATTTTACCTTCTATCTATCCTACCAAAAACAAAATCATCACGCGTGCGTACATATGTCTTACCGTCGCCACATCGTGGTGTAATATGTTTTTCACTGCCACTTTACATGGATAGGTATAATGGTGTAAATAATAAATATATTATTATTATTATTATGAAATGATAATAATTCGAATATATTATACAACATCCACTTCAATAAAATTTCACAATTATTGGAACGATATCGTCGCTCATACGTACTTACGACTTACTTTCTCTACGACATGATGAGATTCATTCCTCATGGTAACCATTCAAGAATGATTATAAAGTATATATAATAAATAAAAATGAAATATATGAAATAATAATTCTACAGGATTTATCTATATATTTATATTTATATATATTTCATTTACTTACTTTCATTCAATTTAATAAGGAAACAGTAACAGCATTCATGCGTAGGTATGACTTACCATCTCCATGAACGATGTATTCCATTTCGTTTATCTATCTATAATATATATTTATTTATTTATTTATTTACTAAGTATATATGATTTATAAATATTTTTTTAAATTCTGGAAGTAAGTAAATCTTCATCTATGTAATCATATCTAGAATAATGAGGCCATGTGCGTACTATAAATGAAATAATTATAACTGAAAATGTTGTTTTAACATAGAATTGACTAAAAAATGGTAATATAAATTAGTAATTCAATCATATATGATATCATAAATATTATTATTGTTCTATTAAAAGATTTTAATATGTTTAAAACTTGTATACAGTAGTTTAGGACACATACAGAAGAAATCAGACCAAAAGTAAGGGATAATTTTTCAATCTCATTTTTATCTATGATTTCTTATATGTAAGTATTTACTAAGACTATATTTAAAATCCATGAATAATTTTTCTAAAAAAAATCATAAAATATATAATATTCTTAAATGTATGTTAAATTTAATTTTTACCCATTTTTGCCTATTACTTTATAGTGTGGAAGGAATCTTTTTTTCTTATCATACGATGTACTTTTTGACTTTTCTGGAAAAAGTACGATGAGAATGTTTTTTAAACATATTTAGAATGAACTGGTTTTTATGATTTTATAACACATTTTTCTATGAATCATACATTACAATATTTCATGTTTATTGTCAATTAAATTCTTTTCTTTTAAAATTTAACATCATTTTGAGTAAATAAAACATTTTTTAAGAAGAAAGAATATTTTCCTCCTGAATTATGTTTAAGTGTTTTATCAAAAATTATTTTCCATCTAAGATAACATATGGTTATGTTTATATCCATATTTTTTCTTTTCTTTTATTTTTTTATGTTTGAATTATTCTTATAGATTCAATTAATCTTATATTTATAATTTTATGATGAAATGATGTTTAATAATCCCATTTTATTTCATTGGTTATACTATGGTTAATGATTTAGGTTTTTTGTGGAATATGTAAGAATTATTTCATTATGATATGGTTGGGACCTATATCTCTCTCTAATTCATTGGGAAAAAATATATATCTCATAAGATATACAAGACTGGAATAGAAATTAAATATGGTTCAGTAATACATTGTTGGAACGACATGTAAACCTTGTTCAAAAATAAACTTTGTCCACTATAATGGTGTTGGCCTCATTTCCTTGGCTACTATGGAAACCACATTATATTTTTATCAGTTTTCCATGATTACATGTTTTATGTCAATTCTATTAAATCATTGGTAATGTTCTTTTATGATATATTCCTTATTTACTACCAAGATATTTTTCATTGATCAAGATTTTGATGTTTAATATTTATATTCATGTTTTCTATGTTCAAATTTTTATGGTTTGTTTTCTGTTCTCCATACTTACCCTTACTGAGTATTTGAGATCACCCTTTTAATGTTTTATTTTCCCCTCGATATAAAAAATGTGTTTAGGTAGGAAAAAAATGGGCATGATCTTTAGTGGATTTGTTGAATATCATTCACCATGATTAGAAGATTATTTTTCGAGTTTCTGAAGGCAGTAAACTAACACAGTCTTTATGCATCTATTTGTGTCATATATTATTTATTTCGTAAATGAAATGTAATTCCCATGTATGTCAAGAAAGAGACTCTACATAAAAATATTCATTTAAAAAACATTTAATGAAATTCAAAATATAATTTATGTATGGTATATTAAAAGTTAATTTCAAATGTAAGAGTTTAAAGACATAATTAATAAGTATAAATTTAACTCGAAGAGTGGAAATTAGTTAGAGATATTCTCATACCTCAAGTTTAACTCATGTAGTTTGTTCCATGTGCATCATAGATAACAAAATTAGGTTATTTAATACTTTATTAAGTGAATTTTGATTATTAATTTTACTTTTATATCATTAATTCAAATGTTTTAACCATTACAGAGTTATTGTTTTCATGTTGGGTTCTTTGTTGTTCAGTTCCTAAGGGGAAGATGAACTTGATAAAAATCCAACAGTCCATTTGGTTATAATTCCATCATATCCAAAATATATAACATGAAATAAATATCTTATATATTAAATATGTTATTATTTATAACAATATTTTATGAAAAACAAAAAAAACCTTTCATGGAGATGGTTGGTCATATGTACGCATTAACTCTATTTTAATTTTCCTCGCCGCATTGAAATAAATGATTTAAATGAAATGTATGTAAATGTTTTTAAATATATTATATAATTATATTATAATAAATATGTATTTTTTAAAATATATTTTTACTAGAAAAATCCATAATACACTCTGTGTGATGTGTGAATGAATCAGATCATTTTAAAGAGGTGGTAGTCCACACTTCCAAAAACAAAGTTATCCTATAACCACAATATGGAAATCATGGAGGTATGATTAATATTACATTTCCATAATGTTAAATATGTTTTAAAATAAATATAATAATATTATTTTACCATAAAAATATATATAATACCATCCATGAATGATATAATGAAAAAATAATGAAAACCTTACTTCTGGATGCGATTAACCAGCATATCATGGAAAAAAATTTCATTTATTTGAATAAGAGGATGTTAGAAGTGAAATGGGTAAGAGATATTCCATTATAAAGATAAAAAAAATTATTTATATTATTATTCAGTTATGATTAATTTATGTATGAAGGATGTGAGGATAAAGTAGATGAAGGAAAAAAATTGAGAGGGGTACTTTGAGAAAATTATCTCTTGAATGTCCCCTCCGTAAAAGATCCTTGTTGACCATCGATTTGGTATTTTAATTAGAAATGAAAAAATTAGAAGTGGGAAGTGTTAGGATTATAGGATTTGATAGATTTATTAGGATCTAAAAGTATTTTTTGGTTTGAAATTGGGTGGTGGTGAGCTGGTATTTATACATGTGACGAGGTGGGTTCAATTGATTAATTTATTGATTATTTTATATTAAAATCTAACCATATATAGGTTGAATTAAATTCCATGACTTTGGATTGTAATTAGTTATTTATTTTATGGTTATGATCTATGAACACCTCATATACCATTTAATGATTGTTGTTTTTAGGTACGTTATGCTTTTAACTTTAAACATTATCCATTGTCAAACTTTTAATTTTACTGCGGTAATTAAGTTTACCATGGTAACATTTTTTATACATTAAATTGAAATAGACCATATAACTTAATTTGGGCCTTCTTATTAAATATATTTAATCCATTTTAACTAATAAAATAAACATAATTGGTAAAGTTATAATTAAATTAATTCCATAGAAAAAACTAATAAGTATGTTTTTATAGTGAAACGTTCAGAAGATTGAAATGTTTTTATGTCTAATTTAAATTTAAAATTTATTATGATGACCAAAATTGAATTAAATTATAAAAAATTAATATAAATATACTTTATTACTAATTTATAGGATTATATAAATATTGAAAAAAATTGAATGAAAATATTGTTTTAAATTAAGATGCAGAATTTTTCACTGTACATTAAAATGTGAATTTTATCAGAAAAATATCAAAAAATTAAAAAATTAAATTTTTATTATCCAATAATAAATAAGGTGTTTCTATTGTATAATATAATATATATATTTTTAAAAAATCAAAATGGGCATTCCATCAAAATGTGGAAAACTGCCTTTTTAGAAAAACACTCATTTTATCGGGAAAATAGAATTTGTTATTATATCATGTCTAGAAAACATATAAGGTGAATTTTTAACATTAGATTTATCATATTATATATATTTTTTATTAATAAAATCCATTAATAGTGATTTTAATATTTTATAAACTAATTTAATTTCACTAAAATAGTTTTTATAGAAAAACAACATCCTTTATATTCTATTGGTTTTTATTTAATTTTATAATTAATTTTTTGACCAATGAATCATTATATTAACATGTGTAAAACATATTTTCTGAATTTAGTTAATCCTTGTAATTCCCACCATTCTATAGGCAATATTATAACTATCATATTAAATAATAAAATTAGGTTGTTCATTTTTGCTAAATGTGGTTTATCTTGTATGATATCGAACATAGTGTTTTATTATAAACACTTTGTATGTTACATTCTCCCCCATTTTATAAATTTCATCATCAAAATTTGAATTTTTGGTCATTAAATAAGGTATCATTATTCAAAATAACTTTATTGATATCCAAAATTGGAAAAATAGTCAATAAAACATCCACTTTAAATTAAATTACGTGAATTACAAAGTTCACCCGAAATAACATATACTAGGGTTCCATGTATGAAAACATGGATATATAAGTAAAAATTTCTATCATGTTTTGATATAGGGTGATAATAAACATGGTCAATAAAAATCTATAAAACAAAAAGCTATAAATCTAAGATGATTTAACAAACCAGTTGATTCATTTGAAAAGAGGATACTATGGTAATATTTTTTGTTACAATATCTTTTACCTAGTGTTATAGAATTCATTTACATTATTGACAATGAATATAAGGAAATATACATACCTAACAAGTATAGTTATGTATTTTAGTCAATTTACACCACATTCTCATATTTTCTACAAATGGTGAGTAGTCAAGATGATTAAACTTATATAGAATCACATAATCCAAAATAATTTTAACTATCTATTTATTGTATCTGGAAACATTAAGAAAAAAAATTACGATAAAATAATAAAATTCCTCAAATATAATAAATAATAAAAAATGACTACTTTTAACCTCTAATATTCAAAATTAATACCCAAATTCCAACCTAGACTATTCAGAAAATAACATTCCTTACAATTCCTTAAATTAACCAAAATATCATTGAAGCCCCAAATTTAGAAGGTTTTGATCATATAGTATTCCAGGATTTTTTAACATTTATCTCTAAATAACATAACTGACTCTTAATGTCTCATACCAAAAAGTAATTTTATGATCACATATTCTCCATTATATGTTAATCGATCCCATAAATAGACTAATTACCCATAAGGACATACTAAAAAAATCATACATTCTTCCAATGTATAATTAAAATATTAATTCTCAAATAAAATCTTGTAGTATTTTATTTTCCTTATGTATATAGGGTTCTTAAAATAGTTAATTTCTTCCAAAATGGCATTTATCACTGAATACCTAAATCATTATCCAATTCTAAGGATATACATTTGATAAATCATATGTTCCAAAACTAAACTTCCCATTATTCTGTCAACTCATTTAACTAAAAACAAAAATTCATACTAAAAACCGACTTCACATATTCCATTATTAGGCGATTCTTTCTTGTCACCCTTTAGTTGTGGGTTCAATCTTCATGGGCCTTCCAGATGTGATGAGTTGTCACCCATCTTGCACGTTGATCCATTATATAAAACTCAAAAATAATAATAACTTCTTTTAACCTCAAAAGTAGACTTATACCAATCCTTTTCTTCCCAACTCATAATGGCCTCAACATATTAATTTATGAAATCATATATAAATACATATATATATATATATATATATATTTACATATTTGTTCCCCTCCAAATTATTTAATAAAACTATTCCTAGAATAAATTTCATCTTACCTTGATCATGTTGTCCACCGGGTTTCATCATCATTTTGTTCACGTAGATAGAAGGTCCATGTATAGCAACATTGATTTAAAGATTCTTAAAAATAGATTTCTTCCATAATCCAAATACACATTGTTCAATATGGTTCGTATGGATTTTCCCATATAAATAGTTTTGGAAAATAATAATGTGTGAAATATAATTTCAAAACATATGATAAAACATGATTTTTATTAGCCAATAAGACCGAGTTTCATTTGGGACTTATAATAAATGGACATTTTAAAATACCATATGCATGTGATGAAAGACTATATTTTAATAGCATGTATTAATAGGTTTCTCAAGTGTCTCCTTCCCTAAAATCTTTTTTAAAATCATAATATACTTCGAAATCATGTGTTATGGTAAAATATTCAAAAAGACCTCGATAATATTTAACTATTTGGAAAATAGAAAAATATTTAACAAATAATATCTCATTAAAAATAAACAATAATGAAAAATGGTATCTAGGTATAGATGATGTGTTTTATATCTCATAGAACTTCAAGTAATTGAGTCGTATTTTAGAAACATTTCAGAATCACCAAGACATGACTTCATACGCATTATTACAAACAATTCATTAGAATGAAATTGGAATCATGTTTGAGATCCTCTTCCTTCCATTTGTAACAAAACTTCATTGATATAAAATATTTATATAACATCTGTTTAACCAATATAATAGATATATAGTGTTACCATATGTTTAACCAAACACTTAATCCCTAAAGTTGTCTAAACCGTTCCTTTGACATGAAATATAATCCCTCATTCTTAAAATTTACATAATATTTACATTAGTCAATAATTGACTTGATTTCACATTGAGGATATTTTCAGGTTTAGATTTTTATATAATTATTCTATCATTAGTACATAACATACCAAAATCATACAAAAGAATACTACAGAAATAGTATCCATTTTTCAATATATAAATCTTTTAAAATAAAACATGATTTCTTTTCCTGATAAAAATTGTATTGAATTATTCATTTATATTGACCATCCTTATACCATATGGAAAAATTTTCAAAAAAATGGAAATAGAACAAAAACCTCAGTGAGAGATATAAAATAAAGAATGAAATTATTAGTCCATGAATATCTTAATCTCGAGAAAAAAATTCACAAAATCGTACATTTCCCCCATAAAAAATACCTCATAAATCATAAGATTCCTAAAAATAAATCTTTGAAATAATAAATAATAAAGGTACCTTATGGAATCCATATTTTACTTACTTTTAATCTTTCACAGCTACATATGGGGTATCCTTCATGGTAACATTTTGAATACCCATCACAGCATATTACCTAAATCTCATAAGAGAAACATTATCATCTAACATTGTCTCATTACCTAATGAATTGGAGAGATATCACTGGCTCACCCAACATATGTTTATCATAGAACCTCTTGTATACATAAGAAATTAGTAAGAACCAAAACATAATCACAACACCTAAATCATGTATAAAGTGAAAATAACGTTTCCACACTGTAATCAAAATATATAATTTAAATATATTGACATAATTAATCCCTTATCTAAAACATTTTAAATAAAAAAAATACCTAAAAAGGGTAATATGGTACTTATTTTCCTTTATAAAACATTAATACCTATATAGTAATCCAAATATCAAATAACATCTAAGGTAGCAAAGAAGACGTTGTCACCGAATATGATAAAAAAGCATTCATTTAATAATTTTGTACCAAAAATCCAGCAGCCCATATAAAAATATTACATTAAAAAAAATTAATGAAATTAAATTTATAAACTAAATATAATATATTATAATTTTATTTCAGATATAATATTTGAACCACATAATCAATAAGTATAAATTTCACCCAACGAATGGAAATCGGGATAAGAAATTATCGTACATCGAGTATGACTCATCAAATGTGTTCCTTATTCTTCAAAAAATAAAAAATAGATTAATTTATATATTCTTCCAAAAAATTTAATGTTTATTATTCCTTTTATATCAGTAATTACCTTGTTATAACTATTATATAATTTTTTATGTTCTTGTCAGACGCTTTGTCGATATTCGGTTCCTAAGTTGAAAATGAACTTGAAAAAAGGAAAAAAGTCTAGGTGTTCCTAAGATGATCATCACCAGAATATAAAACATGATATAAATATTTTATAAATTAAATATATCATTATTTATAATAATCTTTTAATACAAAATAAAAACACTCTTCATGTAGGCAGTAGGCCATACGTACTCATGAATGCTATATCCATTATTCATGTCATATTGAAAGAAAAAAAGATTAATGAAATGTATATAATTATGAATAAATATATAATATAAATATATTTTCATTAATATTTCCTTTATATCTATATTTTTACTAAAATATCCTTTAATACATTAATATTATGTGTGAACAAATCACATCATTCTAGGGAGGCGGTTGTCCACACATCCCCAAACGAGGTTATCGTATAACCACAATATAGAAAGCATGAAGGTATTTTTAACATAATGTTTAAATAATGTCAAATAGGTCATAATATACATATTAAACTATTATTTTTTCATAAATTAGTCTTAATACCATCCATAAATTTGGTAATGGAAAATTAATGGAAACATTATTCTCGGAGGTGATTAACCAACTTATCTTCGACATCAATTTCGTTTCTTTGAATGATAGGATGTGAGAAATGAAATGGATTTGATATATTACATAAGAAACATAACACTATAATATTAAAATTCTTCTATAGTTATCATGCATTTATATATGAATGTGGTGAGAAGAAATTTGAAAAAGAAATGAAATTAAGAGAGGGGCTTTTATAAAATTATCTCTTTAATAGACCCTCCTTGTAAGACCCTTGAGGAACATAGATTTAGTATTTTTTTGAGAAAATTGTAACACCCTAATCTTCTACAGTACGCTTCTCTTTGAATAATGCAATAGCTTGTGTTGTACGCAACATCGAGTTCTAACACACACCACAACCAATCAAACTAGCCGTAATGAATAGTAATACTTACTTTTTAAATTTTAGTGATCTTATCTATCATAATGGACTTAATATTTGGATTCGGAGAATCCAATTTAGCCTAAGGTGAAATTTTGGTGCTTTTCGGATAACTTTAATATTTTTATGAATAGTGAAAATTATTAAATTTTAATTAAAAACAAATTTTTTAATCAAAATAATTAATAGTGATAAATTAGGAATTTGAGTGGTTTAAAAGTATAATTAGAATATATTTTTACTATTTAATAAAAAAATTTCATTGGACATAATTTCACAATTAAACCTAACATAAACAAGTATCAATCTTCTGATAGTTATTGTATCTTAAAAACATGCTTTTTGTTTTGTGAGTGGGAATTAAATTTAAATTAATTTCTTCCACTTCTATGTTTTGAATTTTGAAAAATGGATTCCATATTTGGAATAATGATGTTCAAATTGTGTAAATAGGTATCTTTTATTTTTAGACATTTTGAATAATTACTTCGGTAAATATTTTATTTACCATAGTTAAAGGGTAAATTCGGTAAATAAGGGTTAAAAAATAATATTATTATAATAACAAATTACCCTAAAACGTGTTCTAACCATATTGGTTGATACATTTCCGACCATGGGCATCTTTGGGTCGATTGTGGGACCCCATGGTGCCACTTGTAAGTAATAGGGACACTTTATTTTATTTAAGTTAAAATTAATACAAAAATGACACAAGCATATATCTTTTAGAAACAGAATTTTTACATAGGGCTATATATGTTGTATTTTCATCTATAAATATTAATTAGAAAGATAAAACGATTTCATACATAATGGTATTTTATTTATAATTTTTAGACATTAAATAATTTAATTTATTTATGACACAATGGGGATGCAGTAATTACCATAATAGTGAAAAACTAAAATAATTAATATTGTAGATACCCAAATAAATATAATTTTAGACTTTTTATGAATTACAATAATTTTATAGGTTACTATGACATTATAGGAATGATTTAATTAACTTTTCTATAAGTAATAATTATGTTATGATTTTTACAAAAATCAATTATTGAATAGTGTCAAAATTGACATAGAAGTGTTTTTAAAACAAATATTATATTATTTATTGATATTAAATTCCTAAAAATCTAAGGCTTGGACAAGAGACTTATATAATGATATTTGTATCATTAATGGAACACTTGGGGTCACTTGTATGTATATAGTATGTTTATTAACCATATAATATAAAATTACAAAGAGACATTGTAAAAGTGAAACTAATTAACTAAGAGTTAATACTTAATGATAAGGTTAATATATTAACCCAAACCTGTCTAAATTGTATTGGTTTAGTTTTATTCGACCCATACCCACCTGAAACGTTAAATAATCCACTTTGGAGCCATTAGAAACCTAATATGAATTTATTATAAAATAATATTTCTAGCTTTTCCAAAGGTGCCCCTCACCCCTCTAATAAAAGGGCACTCCCCCTTCTCATTAATTCACACCTTCAAAGCCTTTTGGATCGGTCAAAAACTACCCAAATACTCTCTCAACATCCCTAAATTCATCCTAGAGGCCTTCATTTAGTCAGAAATCCAACCTATGAGCCCTTTTGATCAAATCAAAAGGAAGAACCCGAAAAGGAGGTAATGATTTCACCACCCTTTTCCAAGTTCCTTTCTTCTTCCACTTCTTCCTTCTTTGTTATTATCATTATAAAATAATAAATCTAGTATCTTATATATACTGTGATGTTATTATAAATATGGTACAACCATATTCAGTATTCAATCCATCCTTTGGAATAACATGTCACCATACGTGCGTACGTACGGCTTACCGTCTCCACATCGTGGTGTAATTGTTATTCCATAAATTATTATTTGGATGGGTATAATAATGATGTGTAACTGATGTAAATAATAAATATAACATGATAATGATTCTGTATATATATGATATACCATCCAATTATATATTATTTTAATATCAAAAGAATGATATTGTCGCTCGTGTGTACGGACGGACTACCGTCTCCACGAATGCGATAAGATTCATTCTCCATCGTATCCATTCAAGTCTAATTGTCATTTGATGATTAATAATAGTATCTAAGGACTTGATATCATTCTGGATATGATTAAGATACAACCTATCCATTAAAAACAAGTCTTAAATAACAAAACATATAAAAGAAAATGAGTATGTTAACACCCGAAACAACGATAATACTAAGATATTATTAACAAATCACTGTTAAAAGATCATATATGATATCATATTAATGAATATGATTCTTGTATAATTTAATAACAATTATTTCACCATTATACAGGAGTTTAACCTATCCCCAACCAAGGAAAAGAACAAGGTAAGAGTTTACTTCGCAATCTCTTCATTATCCGAGGTTGTTTATACGTAATAATCTACTGGGACTTCTTTATCATCCACATCCTTGTTTCTTAAAAATGTATTTCAAAACATTTTTACTATTTACAAGAATATGGGTTAAAGTCATTTATACCATTGTTTGAATTTTTATAAAGTAATCTTTCCATCGTTTTCCAAACAAGGTGCTTTAAACCTTTTCGACAGAATTAAGGTAAGAATGTTTTTTTAACTTATACGGCAGGGGCAGCTATTTTCCGCCGTTATAAAATCGTCGAAGCTTCCCTTAAAATCTTGTAAGAATATTTTCAAAGGAAATTTTATATTTTATAAATATATGATTTCAAAATAGAACGAGATATTTCTCTAAATAGAGTTTGGTTTCATCTATGTCAACATCCTTTGATGGATTTTACGCTTATTTGAAGTTTATTTATTATGATACAAAACTTTTATATTGTATTGAAGGTTTTGTGATATGTTTGACTGTGGATGTGTTATTTTTATACCATTCATGGTTTATGGATGAAGTATTTACATTTCGTATGCTAGTTTTAATACGAATGATTATGTTATGTTTAAACCTTTTCATATGGGAATGCATTGGACTTAATATGTGACGGGTGGAGCCCGCTATAGTTTCTCGATGCATCGGAAAGTCTCATGAGACAAACTAGTGTCTTGGAAAAAGTCCTTGACAAAAACATAGTTTTAGTCCTGGCACGAGGCCTTGGCTATGTGGTTTTGATAGTTTGGCATTATGCATTCCATCATTATGAAAGTGGTTAGTGATATTGCATGTGATTGTTCGATTAGTAGAATATCCATGTGAATAAGTAAATGGAATTATTTCATTTTATTTTTTCCATACTATGTTTATGTTCGAGTTTAAAAGGCTTTTGTTTTAGTTATAAATTTCCTTAAATGTTTATTCTTTTTATGATGGTTTCCGCTATATTGTTATCCTTACTTGTAATTTGAGCTCATTCCTTTTGATGTTTTATTTTTTCCAGGATGTGAACAAGTAATTTATGAATGACCTTCAGGGATAGTATGTGGGGATAGGAGTGTGGACTATGAAAAAAATATGGTGTTGTAGTTTTCATTTTTATGATGTAATGTAAGACTGGTGGATATATATAGTGTTTCCAAGGCTACTAAACCAATCGTTCTTTCGAGATTTGATCTTTCTTGTGATCATTCCACTGTTATGTAATAATGCACCTACTCTGGGTAACTAGGGCCAGGGTGTTACAGTTGGTAGGAGAGGAAGTTTAGTACAAACCTTGGAAGCAAGATTTAGATAAACTCTGATTATAGCACATAGATTTAAGATGGACTTTGAGGATTAGTAATGAAGAACTTCCTAGAATTTTGGTATTTTAGAGATTTTATGAGTTTTCCAAGAAATACATACCTGTCTAGATACGAGCAGGTAGAGGAGGCTCTGGCACAGATGTACCTAGGGGTAAAACCCGAAAACACCGCTTTGAGATAGACTCGAACGGGAACTGATGCACGACAACGGGCCTTGCTTCACTCTTGGTTACGACACTCCCGGGGGATATGCTTAGGATAACTCTCATTTTCCTTACAAATCATTATGAAGGGTTTATGATTATATACTTCTCAAAGAAAACTTTTTTATGATTATGGATTATATCCATAAATAGTTCAATTTATGTTAAGTGTTTTATAAGTATGAAATTTTGTATTTTGATTCATAAACTGATCTAGTTTATTCTATTATTTAGAAATGGCTCCTAGTGGAAGAAATGGAAACAGTATCAATGCACGCACTCCATGTAGGTATTTCCCTCCTACTCAATATAATTATAGTGGATCTGGTGATGCAACTGGTGCCGATCAGCTAATCACCATACTGGGACAACTCACTCAGGTTATGAATAATAACCTTACCTGTATGGGGCACCCTGATCCACAGCGTGGAGGATCAATATTATATCGCATCATGAGGAAAAAACCACTAACGTTCAATGGGAGTACAAATCCCCTAGTATCTGAGCAATTGATAAATTCCCTAGAGAAAATATTTCATGCTTTGGGGAGTAGTGAAAGGGAAAAATTTATCATAGCAGTTTACCGCCTCACTGGAGATGCTGATCAATGGTGGTCATTGATTCAAAACATGAAGGATGATGGTGAAGTATTAAATATGGAGTGGATGGAGTTTGAAGATCTATTTTTATAAAAATACTTTCCTTGTGACCATCGACCAGATATGGAAAGGCAATTTCTGAGTCTGAGACAAAAGGAGGTTGAGAATGTCGCAAAGTATGAGACTAACTTTACAAGGTTAGCAAGGTATGCTGGAGATTATATACGTAACACAAGAAGTAAGATTGATTGATTCTTTTATGGGATAAAACCATTTCTCCATCGACCATTAGTCTCACAATCCTTCTCATCGTACGAAGACATTGTCTCATTGCTATCAAGATAGAAAAGGAATTCTCTAAGTCTTATGACTTTAAAGCAAATAAAGAGAAGAATAGATCTACTGATCAATATGGGAATTGAAATAAGGGGAAGAAGGGAAATGTTGAATATCTATCCTGTGGTAAATATGGGAAGAAACACCCCGGTACTTTCTTGAAGGGAATGTGTGTCTATTACAAGTGTGGTAAAAAAGGCCACCAAGCTCGTGATTGGAAAGGGAAGAAGGAAGCTACAAATATTCAGTGCTACAATTGCAGGGAGATGGGACATTATTCAAATGAATTTCCGAATCGTCAGGGGAACCTTCCTCAGAAAATTACAAGGGATCAAGGCCAAGCTTTTTCTATCACTACTGCTGAGGTAGAAGCTCTAAAAGACGTGGTGGCATGTAATTTAATGGTTTCCTCATGTTTAAAAAATGCATTATTTGATTCTGGATCATTGCATTGTTTAATATCTTCCCAATTTTCTAAGAAAATTAGATATTTCCAATTTGATTTTACAAGGGAGTTGTCAGTTAAAACTCTTAAGGGAAGTATCAATGCAATAATGTTTTGTGAATCAGTCCCCATTAGAGCACATAAATGTTATTTATCTTCTGATCTCATTGTTATAACTATGATTGAGTTTGACATAATCCTCGGTATGGATTGGATTTCGGACTATGATGTGAATATTTATTGTAATAATAAAGAGGTTATGATTTTTGATGATGATGATAAAGAACACCTTATCTTTAGAGCAGAATCATCACCACCTACTTCTTATCTAGATCCACCCCCAGTAGCTCACCTAAATTCAATTATTGGGGAGGAAGAGAATGAAATTACTATGGGTGAGGAAAGCAATGTTCAAATAGTGGATGTACCTGTTGTGAAAGAATATGTAGATGTATTTCTGGAAGATTTACCGGGACATCCTCCAGAATGAGAAGTTCAGTTTTCCATTGATTTAATTCCTGGATCAAGGCCTATATCGAAGACCCCTTATAGAATGGACACTATAGAATTAGTCGAACTAAAGAAACAACTAAAATAATTGAGTAATAAAATATTTATTCGCCCTAGTGTTTCTCCATGGAGAGCCCCTGTTCCTTTTGTTAAAAATAAAGATGGATCTATGAGGTTATATATAGACTACTGGGAGATCATTTCTATAACAATAAATAACAAGTATCCCCTACCTCTCATTAATGATTTATTTGACCAACTGCATGGAGCTCAATACTTTTCAAAGATTGACCTTCGATCTGGATACCATCAGTTGTGTGTGAAGAAGGAAGACATTCCAAATACAGCATTTCGATCCAGGTATGGGCATTACGAGTTTACAGTAATGCCTTTTGGATTGACTAATGCACCCTCTGTATTCATGGATCTGATAAATAGAGTTTTCAAGGTGTATCTCGATGAATTTTTGGTGGTATTTATTGATGATATCTTGGTATACTCCAAAAGATACGAAGATCATGAAAATCCCTTGTGCATTATCCTGAAGACTCTGAGAAGACATGAATTATAAGGGAAGTTTAGCAAGTGTGAATTTTGGCTTCATGAGATTTCTTTTATTGGCCATATTGTCTCTAAAGATGGAATCTATGTTGATCCTTTTAAGACCAAGGCAATCCAAGAATGGCCAGAACCTACGAATATAACTTAGGTACATAGTTTTATTGGTTTAGTAGGTTATTATCGACGTTTCATCCATAATTTTGCCCGATTGGCTAACCCATTAATGAAGCTCACACGTAAAGGGGTTAAATTTGTCTGAACAAAAGAGTGTGAAAATGTTTCGAAGAACTGAAGAGAATATTAGTCAATGCTCCTATATTGACTCTACCATCGGGGAATGATGGGTTCGTTATTTATAGTGATGCATCGAAGAAAGGACTTGGTTGTGTCCGTATGAATAATAATAGGGGTATTGCCTATGCATCACGACAGTTGAAAATTCATGATAAAAACTAACCTACACATGATCTCGAGTTAGCAGCTGTGATCTTTTCTTTGAATATATGGAGGCACATCCTCTATGGTGAAAAATGTGAGATTTATACTGATCACAAGAGTTTGAAGTATATTTTCTCAAGAAAAAAACTCAACATGAGGCAAATGAGATGGCTTGAATTACTCATGGATTATGATTGCACGATACACTACCACCCGGGGATGGTAAACAAGGTGGTAGATGTTTTTTGTAGAAAATATAATGGAGTTTTGAACAATATGAGAATTGAAAGGGATCCAATTTTCATGGATATAGTGAAGATGGACATGGGAATAACCAGGGAAGGTGAAACATCAATGGTTTTTAAAATGGTTGCCAAACCATCTTTACTAGACATGATTAAGAGTTCTCAGACCGATGATGAAGAATTTCAAAAGAATATTAAAGCTGTGAATGATGAGAGATTGAGAGACTTTGTGTATGAATATGGAATTTTGAAATTCGGGAAAAGACTTTGTGTTCCCGATATACCTGACCTAAAAAAGGGAATTGCTGGATGATGCTCATAGTTCCAATTTCTCTATACACCCTGGGAGCACCAAAATATATACAGATTTGAAGGAACATTTTTGGTGGGACAACATGAAAAGGGAGATTACTGATTTTGTGTCAAGATATTTGTTTTGTCAACAAGTGAAAGCTGGAAGGCAACTGCCTGGAGGAGTCATGAAACCTCTTCCCATACCGGAGTGGAAATGGGACAATATTACGATGGACTTTTTCCTGGGGCTACCAAAGACTCCTAGAAGGAACGATGCAATATGGGTCATTGTTGATCGTCTTACCAAGTCAGCACATTATATTGCTATAAGAGAAGATCTACCACTGGAACGTCTAACAAGACTATATATTGATTATGTTGTGAGACTTCATGGAGTACCCCTGTCGATTGTTTCTGATCATGGTCCCCGTTTTACATCAAGATTCTGGAAAAGTCTTCAGAAAGCCTTGGATACTGAACATCATTTGAGCACTGCCTACCAACCTCAAATAGATGGACAATCATAATGAACTATTCAAACTTTAGAAGACATGTTGAGATCCTGCTCACTAGACTTTCAGGGTATGTGGGATCAATATTTACCTCTGGTAGAATTTTCCTATAACAATAGCCTCCATTCGAGTATTCAAATGGCACCATATGAAGCGTTATACGGAAAGAGATATCGTACACCAACCTGTTGGGATGACGTTGGTGAAAGAAAACTTGTAGGCCCAGAACTGGTGGAGGAAACGATTGAAATGGTGAAGGTAATCCAAAATCACATCAAAGCAGCTGAAAGTAGGCAGAAGAGCTATGCTGATAATCAACGGAAGGATTTTGAATTTCAAGTCGGTGATCATTTTTTCATAAAGGTATCTCCATGGAAGAGAGTCATACGTTTTGGTAAGAAAGGTAAATTGAGTCCCAGGTAAATCGGACCTTTAGAAATTCTAGAACGAATTGGGGTTGTAGCTTACCGATTGGCAATGCTGCCAAGTCTCTCCAAAGTTCACGATGTGTTCCACATATCTCTGTTAAGGAAATACGTGACTGACCCAACGCATGTACTCACCTATGAAGAATTAGAACTGGAACCTGATCTGTCTTATTGCGAAAAATCCCGTCATGATTATTGATACAAGAGAACAAGTACTGAGAAACCGGACGACGCGTCTGGTAAAAGTTTTGTGGAGAAACCATAAGATGGAAGAGGCAACATGGGAACCTGAAGAACATATGATGAAGAACCACCCGAATCTTTTCATGCGGTAGTATTCTAGAAATTTCAAGGACGAAATTATTTGCAGGAGTGGAGAAAGTAACACCCCAAGCTTCTACGGTATGCTTCTCTTTGATTAATGCAATAGCGTGTGTTGTACGCAACATCGAGTTCTAACACAAACCACAACCGATCAATCTAGCCGTCATGAATAGTAATACCTACTGTTTAAAATTTTAGAGATTTTATCTCTCAAAATGGACTTAATTTTTTTATTCGGAGTATCGAATTTAACCTAAGGTGAAATTTTGGTACTTTTTGCATAACATAAATATTTTGATGAATAGTGAAAATTTCTAAATTTTAATTAAAAACAACTTTTTAAATCAAAATAATTAGTAGTGATAAATTATGAATTAGAGTGGTTTTAAAGTATATTTATAATATATTTTTACCATTTAATACAATTTTGGTCATTGGACATAATTTGACAATTAAACCGAACATAAACAAGAATCAATCTTTTGATAGTTATTATATCTTAAAAACATGTTTTTGTTTTGTCAGCGGGAATTAATATTAAATTAATTTCTGCCACTTCTGTGTTTTGAATTTGAAAAAATCGATTCCATATTTGGAATCAGGATGTTCAAATTTTTTAAATAGGAAAATTTTTTTAGACATTTTGAATAATTATTTCGGTAAATATTTTATTTACCTTGGTTAAAGGGTAAATCCGGTAAATAAGGCTTAAAAAATAATATTATAATAATAAAAAATTACCCTAAAACGTGTCCTAACCTTATTGGTTGATACATGTATGACCTTGGGCATCTTTGGGTCGATTTTGGGACCCCATGGTGCCACTTGTAAGTGATAGGGAAACTTTATTTCTATTAAGTTAAAATGAATACAAAAATGATACAAGCATATATCTTTTAGAAAAACAAATTTTACATAGGGTTATATATGTTGGATTTTCAACTATAAATATTCATTAAAAATATAAAATGATTTCCTACATAATGGTATTTTATTTATAATTGTTAAAAATTAAATAATTTAATTTATTTATGACACAATGGTGATGCAGTATTTACCATAATGGTGAAAAAATAAAATGATTAATATTGTAGATACCCAAATAAATATAATTTGAGACTTTTTATGAATTACACTACTTTTATAGGTTAATATGACATGTTATAAATGATTTAATTAACTTTTTTGGAAGTAGTAATTTTGTTATGATTTTTACAAAAATCAATTATTGAATAGTGTCAAAATTGACATAAAATAGTTTTTTTAAACAGATATTATATTATTAATTGATATTAATTTCTTAAAAATCTAAGGACTGGCCAAAATACTTATATCATGCTATTTGTATCATTAATAGACCACTTGGGAGTCGGATGGATTTATATAGTATGTTTATTAACCATATAATATAAAAATAAAAAGTGACATTGTAAAAGTGAAACTAATTAACTAAGACTTAATACGTAATGATAAGGTTAATATAGTAACCCAAACATATCTAAATTATATTGGTTGAGTGGTTTTAGAACCATACCCACCTTAACCTTTAAATAATCCACTTTGGAGCCATTACAAGTCTAATATGAATTTATTATTAAATATTATTTCTAGCTTTTCCAAAGGTGCCCCTCACCCCACTTATAAAAGGGTACTCACCATTCTCATTAATTCACACCTTCAAAGCCTTTTGGATCGGTCAAACTCTACCCATATACTCTATCAACTTCCCTCACATCATCCTAGAGGCCTTACTTTAGTCATAAATCCATCCTAAGAGCCTTTTTGATCAAATCAAAAGGAAGAACCCGAAGAAGAGGTAATGATTTCACCACCCTTTTCCAAGTTCCTTTCTTCTTCCACTTCTGCCTTCTTAGTTATTACCATTATAAAATAATAACTCCAGTATATTATATATACTGTGATGTTATTATAAATATTGTACAACCATATTCAGTATTCTATCAATCCTTTTGAATAACATGTCACCATACGTGCGTACGTACGGCTTACCGTCTCCACGTCGTGGTGTAATTGTTATTCAATAAATTATTATTTGGATGGGTATAATAATGATGTGTAACTCATGTAAATAATATATTTTACATGATAATGATTCTGTATATATTATATACCATCCAATTATATAATATTTTAATATCAAAAGAATGATATTGTCGCTCGTGCGTACGTACGGACTACCGTCTCCACAAACGCGATAAGATTCATTCTCCATCGTATCCATTCAAGTCTAATTCTCATTTTATGATTAATAATAGTATATAATGACTTTATATAATTCTAGATATGATTAATATACAACCTATCCATTACAAACATGGCTTACGTAACAAAACATATAAAATAAAATGAGTAAGTTAACACCCGAAACAACGATAATACTTAGATATTATTAACAAATCAATGTTAAAAGATCATATATGATATCATATTAATGTATATAATTCTTGTATAATTTAATAAAAATTATTTCACCATTAAATAGGAGGTTAACCTACCCCCAACCAAGGAAAAGTTCATGGTAAGGGTTTACTTTGCAATCTCTTCATTATCCGAGGTTGTTTATACGTAATAATCTACTAGGACTTATTTATCATCCACGTCCATGTTTCTTAAAAATGTATTTCAAAACGTTTTTACTATTTACAAGAATATGGGTTAAAGTCATTTATACCCTTTTTTGAAATTTTATAAAGGAATCTTTCTGTCGTTTTCCAAACAAGGTTCTTTTTAACCTTTTCGACTGAATTATGGTAAGAATGTTTTTTTAACTTATACGGCGGGTGCGGCTATTTTCCGCCATTATAAAATCATCGAAGCTTCCCTTACAAGCTTATAATAATATTTTCAAAGAATATGTTTTATTTAATAAATATATGATTTCACAATAGAAAGAGATATATCTCTAAAAAGAGTTTGATTTCATCTATGACAACATCCTTTGAGGGATTTTACGCTTATTTGAAGTTGATTTATTATGATACAAAACTTCTATATTGTATTGAAGGTTTTGTGATATGTTTGACTATGGATGTGTTACTTTTATACCATTCATGGTTTATGGATGAAGTATTTACATTTCGTGTGCTAGTTTTAATACTAATGTTTATGTTTTGTTTAAATCTTTTCATATGGGAATGCATTGGACTTAATATGTGACGGGTGGAGCCCGCTATAGCTCCTCGATGCATCGGTAGGTCTCATGAGACAAACTAGTGTCTTGGCACAAGGACTTGACAAAATCATATTTTTAGTCTTGGCACGAGGCCTTAGCTATGTGGTTATGATAGTCTGGAATTATGCATTCCATCATTATGAAAGTTGTTATTGATATTGCATGCGATTATTCGATTAGTAGAATATCCATGTGAATAATTAAATGGAATTATTTCATTTTATTTTTGGCATACTATAATGAAGTTCAAGTTTAAAAGACTTTTCTTTTAGATATAAATTGCCTTAAATGTTTTTTCTTATTTATGAGAGTTTCTTCTATATTGTTATCTTTACTGGTCATTTGAGCTCACCCCTTTCAATGTTTTATTTTTCCCAGGATGTGAAGAAGTAATTTATGAATGACCTGCAGGGATAAAATGTGAGGATATGAGTGTGGACTATGAAGAAAATATGTTGTTGTAGTTTTCATTTTTCTGATGTAATGTAAGACATATGAACATATCAAGTGCTTCCAAGGATACTAAACCAATCGGTCTTTCGAGATTTGATCTTTTTGTGATCATGCAATGTTATGTAATAATGCACCGACTCTGGGTAACTGGGATCGGGACGTTTCAAAAATAATCACTTGGACATGTTGAAGGTGAGGATAACAGTTTTGGGAAGATAATAGAGGCTCTAAAAGGATTTCTATGTCAAAATATTATTGTGGAGAGGTGGCATTTTTACATAAGGAGAGGTGGGTTCAAGTGATTAATTTATTGATTATTTTATATTAAAATAAGACCATATATAGGTGGAATTAAATTACACGAATTTGGTTTGTAATTAATATTGTATAGTTTTATTTAGGGTCTAGAAACACATTAACCACTATTTAAATTTTGTATTTTTAGGTATGTTAATCTTTTATCTTTTAATTGTAACCTTGTCAAAATTTAACTTTTACTACGGTAAATAATATTTGTATCATGGTAAAAAAAAGTTATACCTAAAAATAAAATTAACATTAAAAAATAATTTTTAACTTGTGATTCAAAAAATGGAATCCATTTTAGCTAATTTAAATCAAATAATTCTAAAATTATATTTCAAATTACTTCTTCTGGAAAAACTAAAAACCTGGTTTTTAAAGTGAAACATTCATAAGATTGAAATGTTTTTATATATAATTTCAAATTGAAACTGATTTCAATGACCCAAATTAGATTAAAATTTTAAAATATAATAAAAATTTACTTTATAACCAATTAAATTTATCATCTATCAATTTAAATAAATTAGTTGAAAACTTATTTTAAAATTAATATGAATTATTTTTCACTATTCATTAATTTATGAATTTTAACAGAAAATACCAAAAAATAAACCAAAAAAAATTTAATGTCCCAATTACAAATAATAAGATTTTTTTGAAAAATATGTTATATAATGTTCTAAAAACTATATTTAAAATGGTTTCTCCATCAAAATTCGGTAAAACTACATTTTCTGAAAACACTCATTTTATCCAAAAAATTAAATTCATTCTTATGTCTTGTATAGAAAACATATAAAATGAAATTTAAACATTAAATTGAATATATAAAATAAATATTTAATATAAAATCCATCATGATTTATTTAATTATTTTATAAACTCACTTATTTTAATTTTAATAGTTTTTTAGAAAAAACACATCCTTTATATTCAATTGGTTTTTATTTAATTTCATAACTAATTTGGTAACCAATGAATCATTATAAAAACATTATAACCCATATTTTCCTAATTAATTCTATCCTTTTCATTCCCATCATTATAATGGTTATGATAATTATCATATTAAATAGTGAAATTATGTTTAGTTTAATGTGTTCTATAATTTATGATATCGAACATAATGTTTCCTTTTAAAAAATATGTATGTTAAAAAATATTCATGTGATTATTTTTTAGATGCTTTAATATTAGTAATTAAACAAGTTCATTAAAATAATCTGGAAGGTCTTGATTAACGTGGTTTGGTTTTTTACCTCATGTTGGTTATGCCCAATTTTTCTAAATCCTGATTTCTTTTCTACATCGTGTTTTTTCTTATGGATTATATTGATTCATTTTGGTTCATGTTAATGTATGTTTTTTGTGAATCCATTTTAGATGTCTTATTTTCATCAAATTGATTAGTTTATCTGGTTATATTATTTAGAACCCCTGATGTGTAGAGAAATGTGAAAAGGACACTATAAAGTGAAAAGGGATGTTGTGACTAGAAAAATGGGTGGGACAGAATGCTAAAATCTTGTCTATGGAAAAACATTATAGTGTCTTTGAATGTATTTATCTAGTATAATAATGTTAGTTTCCATAGGGGTTTGTTCTCCTTTATGGGGATGCATGTGTAATACGAGTACAAGCAATTATGAGTTCCACTAGAGAACCCAAATTGGATCTGTTTGATAGTTATAGGTGAGATGGTGATAGGTTGCTACTTGATAGTTGATCCATTAATATTTGTGAAAGGTTATGGTAAATGGAAATATTATTCTATATGATCTATACATGACAATTTAGGTGGCATACACTACCCACAATAATATATATAATATATGTTATATGCTCTGGACTAGATCCATATATCTATATTCATGCCTAATACTAGTTTTGACTCCTTAGATGAGTTCCTTGAGGTCATGATACGGGCTAAAACCCTTTCATATATCTTGTTGGTGTTTCTATGATTTTCATGGAATAGTTAATGGGATCAATATGGGGGATATAGACCCTCCTTTTTTGATCAGTGTGTGGTCTTTATTTCATAGGACATGTTCCATGAAATTAGCTATCGAGCATTAGTCTACTGGACTTCATATGTTCTACGTAATTCTTTAGTCGAGTACCATTACATAATGAAATACACTTTAAATTTGGTCGGATTAGGTATGATATTTGGTATTGGTTTTGGAATATGACATGATCCCCCTTGGTGATTTATTATGAGCAGTGACTTCCAACATTAACAGAAGTAGGTATGATCTGGGTTTGCGTTTGTCTAACACATGATGATTGGAAATTAATATTTGATGTTCATGTGAATTTTTTTTGGGTGTCTATTTTTTAGGGACATGAAGAAAACTGTTTATATTTATTTCATTTAAAGACATTTTATCACAAAAAAAATAAATATTTTTAAGGCATTTCTAATTTTTATTGGATCATTGGACTCATCCCCTACCAACATATATTGCATGGTTTTTAATTTAAATTGATTGATATTATATTTTTCTCTCATGAAACATTTACTTCTTGGATCTGGATTCATTTTATAGGTATACAATGTTTTGTTGGATAATGATTAAAATTGATGATTATTTGAGTTGTGAAAATGGCCATGTAGTTCACTTTTTTGTTTTGATTCATCATGTCTATTGGTCAGTATTACAATTAAAAATAATTGATTACCATTATTAAATTTTAATTTATTATAGATACATGTATATTATTCATTCATCATATAGTTAGATTTATATTATTATATTCTAGAATGTTGGGGCATGTGGGGCTCTTTTTTAATCATTAAAGGTACATTAGGATATTCGATATTAGTATGTATTATACAGAATTTTATATAGAATTTGGGCATGACACACAATAATTACACTAGTGGTAATAGATTCCCCCTAAATATCTTTATCTGTTACCAACAGTTATTATCCACTAGTGTATTGGGAGCCACAATTTATTTCATGTATCATCCCTAATTATAGAACATTTTTGCAGTTCAGATAAAGATATTAAGACAATTACTCTTATATAAATCCCAAAATGACCCATATATAAATATCAATACAATATTGATTCTGAAATGAGGCTTATAGAAATTGAATAACACATATGAAATCCAAAAACACTAATACATACACTATGAATCTTATGAAATCATAGTTGACTTTTATGCAAGTCGAAAAAAACTCTTGGAAATCCAGTGACACTTATGGAAATAATAATGACTCTAAAAATAAAAAAAATAAACAAAACAACAGAAATAAAACCCTATAAATAAAAAATAAATATGAACATGCATATTACCTTCTAAAATTATAGAATAAATTATAAAATCAATGGTTTTCATAAAAACTGTATTTTAAAAACCTCTATCTTGAGATCTAGATCAACAAAAACATCCTTGAACATCCTAAAAACTAAGTAAACACAAAGGAATAGGGTCAAGAAATATTGATCCCTAACAATATATTTGTCTGTGTTTGTTTATATGTGTGTGTGTGTGTATGTCTATATGTATGTATACATATACACACAAAAATAGAGGGATATATATAATATATATTAATATATATAGAAACACACACATGTGAAAATATAGATATTTATACCCACATGTTCATACATACAAATAGTGCCCAGGAGCCTGTACCAAATTGGTAAAGGCTCCTACTTGGCATCCAAAAGACCTAGGATCAAATCTGTCCAGAGACAAATTTCTATGTAACTGTAGTAGTGGTGGTAATATAGCTGTAGAGTAACAGTATCAAGTACTTTAGTGGCAATGGTACTATAGCAGGTACAATAACAGTTCAGGTACTGTAGCAGTACTATTAACCAAAGGACACTTTGGGCAAAAAAATGGGATTTCGGTCCTTGTTTTCTGACCACATGGTCTGGGGACTTCAGGATATGTAATGGGTCTCCCTCTTCCAAGTTTGAAAGAGGCCATTACATTAAATATAATAAATGAGGCTTCGACCCCATCCTTTTAAAAAATACATACAAATAGCTATATATACAAACATTTTTAAATTTATATATATTAATATATGTATACAAAATCATATATATAGGCACAAACAAAAACATATATATATACACACACACAGAAACTCACCAAAAAAATAATTATATACACACATTTTGCAAGAAATATTTGGTTTATTATTATGTTTTATTATATTCATATGTCCACTAAATTGATTCCTCAAACACAATAATTGGGTGAAAATTAGTAAAATTTATTACAAATTGTGGGTTTGATCTGTCATTTATTATGTGTTACGTATTAGGTTTCTTAATTCCTATGTTATGAGAATAGTGGGTAGAAATAAATAAGATCTTGAAAAGACACATATCTTGACTGTAAAGACTATCCTAGGGTACCTTATGTTTAAAAAGTATATGTTCGTTGTTTTTAGAGGAGACGAGGAACTAATTGTGAGGGGATACATAGATTCATGTTGAGAAAAAAACAACATGAAATAAAATCTCAATTAGGATATTTTTTTCAGAAAAAATTTAGTTGTGGGTTTTAATATTTTTATTAATTTACTTCTTGTATAATTTATAGAAAAATATGATTATATTACAAGTTTTTATGTAGATAGAGAACTAGTATGGATTAAAAACTTCATCCAAGAGCTTGTTCTTCATTGTAGAAGTACATATCAAATAAAATTTTTTATAGCACTACTATAGTGGTTCTAGATAAGGATCCCAGTTCAAATCAATATAATATTTTTATACAATAGAATCATAATATATTGATATATTTTCATTAGAGAGGTGATTTAACGATTATTACAGAATCTATATAGAAAAATATTTAATAACCATTAGGTAAATCTGTACCCTAAAAATTCATGAACATCATGTCAGGCCTTGTGTGATAAAATTTATTTGTAGTTGGATCTAGTGTAAGTGGGAGTCTGTTAAAATTTGTGTCCATAACAATATTACATATTATTTTTTATTAATATAAAATAAATAAATTTATTGCTATCATAAAATTATTTTTCATTTGTGAAACATTGATGTGATAATTTGATTATATTATTTTTCACATCAAATATTAATTCGTAGTTCCAAATAATAATTAAATCTCAGTGATTCTATGATAGTATACTTAAATTAATGTGTATTATAGTATATATAAATCTCTCTTATGGGACGTTGATTATGTTTTACTATGATGTTTCGGGGGATCATTGCCATTAAGACCTTTTCCCATGTTGTTCACAGTTACCTATCTCCAAGGAGTGTGGTCAGGATGAAAACCAACCAATAGGATGTTCATATGTTTTATGTTACATTGGGTATTCCAAAATATTGTCATGTTTATTGGTCATTATGATCGACGTAATTATTAATGAGTATTTTCAACCACATAATTTTGTGTATTTATTAAATTTGTGATGATATACACTCTCATCAAGGTAATTTATGTTTGGTTCATTATAGGGTATCTGAAATCAATTCAATAGTCAAGAAATAATTTAAACATTATATTTTAATATAATAATATATCTCTGACCCTTTGATTAAAACCAAACAATTAGAAAAATTCCATAGACATTGTAGTTTATAAAAATGTTTTTTTTTTAAATCCAAATAAGTAGAATGAAATTATATATGCTGATAAAATTAATTTGTATCTGGAATGATGAGATATCAATTGAAAAAATAATAATATTAAAAAATTGAATTTGGTGGTGTGATGAAATTGTTACTATATTAAATAATTTCACTATTTGTTTCCTGCCATTTTTTTATACCTTTAAAATGGACTTCAGGAAAACTATCATATTTAAATCTTATAAATTGTCATAGAGGTTCATAAATTAAGTGTCTCTATAATATATTTAATTATATGGAATATATGTTAAATAAAAAAATTTATTCCCTAGTTTTTATAATAATGTTTGATCATGTAAAATTTAATCACTAAAATTCAATCAAATGATCTTAATGATTAGAATATGATAATTAAATATAAACTCCTTCTTATTCACAAGGTATTGAATATAATAATTTTTATTCTTAAATTTAGTAACAATAATAACATAAAAAATTATTTTTGAAATGCGAATATTTAAAATAAATATTTATTTTGAATTTTATTTAATACCCATTATTAAAAGAGGATATGGATCTAGATTAACAATATGATAAAAATGATATATTTTATTTAAAATAGTTAAAATAATATAAAATATAATTGTTTCTTGAAATGATATTATAATAAACATATATCATGTGATATTATAATGTTGTTATTATTATTATTGGATATGGGGAATATCATAGAATAGAGAAGATGATAAGGTTCATTATGAAATTATCATTATTTTAATATATTTATATTTTTTAAAATATATCATTACACAATAGAGACACAATCTAGCATTATATAAAGATCTTGCGAGAACTCTACATCCTCTCTCCTTTATGAATATAAGGGGAGAATATAATATAATTATTTTTATCAATGATGATTGGCATAAAGCCCTTATTACTCCCATGCAAGTGCCTAAGGATTCATGAAATTTGATTAGAGATTCATGGACCATGAATGGGTACATTTAGGAGAACCCTTAATTAGATTATCTATTGTAATATCCCATCCTGAACCATCTGGTTTGAGCTAGAAGGCCATATGAGCTCATGCGCACCTCCTTCTATACAAGGTCATTTTGACTAGTAGTGGGCATATGAGTTTGTGAGTGGGGAAACTACAACCTCAGTATCATGTCATAAGAATAAAACTAAAAATAAAAATATAATAAATACTTATTTTAAAGATGGAGAATGATAAATATGACATAAATGGAATACAATAAATTATCTCCCCATGTATAATGAAAATCTGGATAAATAAGTAGTAAATAAGTAAATAAATAATTTGAGGTTCATCTATAGTTCACCCCATTCCACTAAAATATATTCTCTCCACTAATCAGTTTTCCATCATAGGGCCCTTTCTCTTAACTAGATCCCTAATAAAATCTATTTGAACATCAAAATTATAAATTATGGTGTGAGTGTCGAACATGGTAAGAACCCACCAATGTTTCCTCAACCTAGTGTCCAAAAATATTATTATGTAATATATAATAATAGTAAATGTTATACAATCATAAATATATAATCCAAAACCAAATAGTTGTGTAAAATCAATGCCTCTACAAACCCAACCATATCTAATTTAGCTGAATGATGAAAATGTATTATATATCGATAAGTATCCAAAACAAAACACTTATTTAGTTTCCAATTACTCAGAATCTACATGACATAAATTGAAATAAACCTTCTTAAAATCTACAATGCATTGGGTAATACAAAAAATCCAAAAGGTATCAAGATCATATAAACTTTCCAGAATTAGGAGGGCATCAAGTAACACTAAGAATCCATAAGCCATCCACTATCATAATTCTACATAAAATCCACAAGGAATCAAGGAGATGAAAGGTTACAAGGTTTTGATGAAGCATCGTCATCCTCACCAGACACCATGCATACACCAACAAGTTGTAATCATACCAGGGTAGAAACTTATCATCTATACACATACTAGTACTCCAAATGAAAACATGATAGGTCATATCATGATAACTACCAAAACATGTGTCATGAGAAATATAATATCACCGTATAAATAAAAATGAGAATGAAACATCAACATGGAATCAAACTATAATCTTAATCTCATGGATTCTAGTCATACCATATCATGGGATACACACACACACACACACCCACATGTGATCACAAGTCAAGTATGAATATCAATCAAGCCACAAAAAAATCATTACATTACAATACATGTGTGATGCGAACTAATAAAGGTAAGAAACATTATACATCAAAAGTCATCAATGTTTATGGAAATGATAAACCACCCTATCTGGTTTGATAGAATGAGTGGAAACATCAATAGTTAATTACTCTTCTTCATGTACTTGTTATCATAAATGTTAACATATCAATTCTTGAGGTTCATCAGGGGTTTATGTAACCAAAATAAGTTATTTTGATTCAAAAAAGACATAGAATATCACACGTGATGATTCATTCTCTCTCCTAGAAAATATCATAATTTTCCATAAAGACCAACACATGCACTCACAATATTCTCCAAAATAATAATAATTTTTTGATAATTTCTCATAAATTATCCTTTTTCAATAATCTCTTGATTACATGTCATAAATTACCCGTTTATAATTTTATCCAATAATTTATCTTAAATTATCATTTATAAATTTATTTTTATAATTTATAATTAATTATCCATTATAACAATCTTCTAATAATTAATCCTAAAATATCCTTTAATAATTAACTTTTGATAATTTTTTTATAAAATATACTTTTATAATTGTGTTTTGATAATTTTCATTAATTACCCTTTTATAATAACATTTTTTAAAATTTATCATAAATTATCCGTTTAAAATTATCATTTTAAAATTTATCACCAATTATCCTTTTATAATTATTTTTTTCTTATTACTCATAAACTGTCTTTTTATAATTATCTTATTTTAGTTTTTCAAAAATTATCAGTTTATAATAATTTCTTGATAATTACTCAGAAATTACCCTTTTATAATTATTATTTTTTTATTTCTTATAAATTATCCTTTATAATTATCTTTTGATAATTGGTCAAAAACATCCCTTTATATAATTATATTTTTTATAATTTATCACAAACTATCATATTTATAGTTGTATTTTTGATAATTTTTCTATATTATATCCTATAATAAAAAAAATTATTTTCATAAATTTAATAATTATCCTATAAAAATCAATGTAACTATCCTCTAGAAATTCTAATAATTTTTGTCTCAATAAATCTATGTCATTATAATTTTATAATTTAATTATTGTATTCTAGTAGATTATCCTTTGATAAATCAACATAAACATCACTTGATAATTTTTAAAGACTTCCCATGATATTTCAATTTTTTATCCATTGAGAATTTTGTTATATTATCCTTTGTTAAATCATTTCAATTAACATATAATTGTTTTTTCTTTTTAACATCTAGTAATTCCACATTATTATATTCCATTAATCTCATGCAAATATATTTTGAAAATTATACATAGTCATCTTTACATAAATTATTTAATAATTATCATTGATAAACTGAAATAATTATCACTTGATACTTATAATAAATTATACTATAACATTGGATGTGATAATCATTACATTAAAAAATTATTTTTTTTATTTGGTGAAATTACATTTTGGAAATTGATGGAATTTATCATTCGATAATTATTCAAAATTATCCTTTGATAATTTATTGGAATTAACTCTTGATTATTCATAGTTTTGTAATCCTTTGTTTTGCTGATCCATATTTCCATAATTTGAAATGAATGAATAAATGGATTCAATAAAATAATATAAAATAAAATAAACCAAAAAATAACCGGAAGGAAATACGTACAACATAGGGGGGAACCGATGGTGTTCCGCCAAAGAATCCTCCTCAATCTTCAGACACCCAACCATGTGAAAAGAGGTTTTTAGGATCAGTTGAACTCAATGGTGTTGACCAACATTGAAGGCAGAAAATTTCAGTTATTTAAAACCCCGAAGTAAGGAATTAAAAACCCCAAATTTAATAACCCATTTTAATCTTTTATTATAACTAAAATATATTACAATGTCATTAATATTTGGAATATTTTGAAAATTATAGGCATCATCAATGGGGTTGTACATTTGGGTAAGAATACAAAATTTAACAACATTTTTTATTTATTAATTTAATAAAAAAACATCATAAAAATATATAACATACCTTTAATGATAATTCTAACTAAATGTATAAGGATACAACCTTAAGCATTACTTAATCTAGGATTAAATAAATAATTCACATTGAAAATATTTTAAGGTTTAGAGTTTTATAGATTTAGGAAAAATAATTTCATTACAACTTTAATATTACATATATACACTACTACTCAATATCCATTTTTTAATAAAACAAAAACACTTAAATAGAAACATGTCTCATTCCATGTTTTAGATATCATGACTTTTCCTTGATCCCACCCATGACCCTAATCATCTTTAATTCCTGTGGAAAACATTTTAAAAACTTGGGATGAGCTAAAATGCTCATTAATGGTTATAAAATAAGGCAGGAAAACATTAACCCATCAATAAATACAAATCAATGAAACCATACTTTTCAATCAAAACATACCTTTCGAAATCATAAGATTTATGAATAGCACACACAAAGAAAAAATCATAAAGGTTACTTAGAGAATCTATATAAAACATACATTGTAGCTATCACAGCTACATAGGGAGTTACACTTGGAATACCCATCAGAGTATATTCCCTAAATCTCTTAGGAGCAACATCACATTTACCTCCGTCACGTTACCTAATGCATTGGAGAGCTATCGTAGGCTCACCTACCCTAGGTTTATCATGGAACCACCCGTATACGTAAAAAATACCCAATAACCAAACATAGTCATAACATATAACACATGCATAAAGGAAATATAACATTTCCACATTCCAATATATCAAATCAAGATATTAAAATAAAAAATGTTTTATCAAATTATATTCAAAACCATTTAAAAAATAGATTTTTGAATCAAAGTGTCCCATACCACTTTGAATATTTTAAATTAATTATCATTTGAAAACATTATTGTTCACATAAATAAATCCTAAAACCCATTTTGAAAACATGGACATTAATGAGAAATATTTAGAAGAATAAATCATTAAAACATTTAAAATGATATTTTAGTTAAAGAGTTTTTTTACAAAAAGAGTGATGCATGAATATAAATAATTGAGGAATAATATTTAATAATAACTTTATAATATCATGAGAATAAATGTATTCCTGAAATAATATTTCAATGGATAGTATATACACCATATAATAGTGAATAGGTGCATAACAACTATGAAGTCTCAGTGGAAATGTAAATTGAGATGAAATCCCTTATAAAGATGGTATACTTAAGGTAAAGATAAATCAATCAAATAATTATGTGTGGAAAATATAAATACACCCAATATAAGTGGATATTAATTTTAATACAATCAGAGGTCATTCAAAAATAGTCATAGGTAGACATATTCAAGACGTACAAGTTGAACACAAATAATTGAAATTGGGTTAAGAAGTTCCCTTGTAATAATTTGATAGCCTAACAGCATCAATTTAAAATTAAGAAAATGAGTTGTGGAGATAAAAAGGGTATCTAATAACTTGGAAATAAATTTTACATCAATAAAAATATAGAATAACATATCCCATCATAATAAGATATAAATTAAAATACATAACAAAAGAAGTATTTTAGAAAGTGGAGGGTCAAAGGTTCCCTAACCGATTTGGTAACATACAAAACATATGACACATGAAAGAAATATCATACAATGAAGATGTAAATAAACCTAAATGAAAGTTTATTACACAAATAATAAAATCATGGGAAGTACATACACCACACAGAAATAAATAGTGTCAAGTATATCATGAATCTCACAGGAATAAAAAGTGAGATAAAACGCTTTACCACGTTGTACCCAAATGAGTCGTATGACCAAAAGTTAATAACCACCAAATTTATCACAGAATACCATGAATATTATGATAATCATGATAATATATATACCAAATGGCCGTACACAATACACCACATGCAATGAATATGTGGCGAACAATGGAAATCTCATGGAATTAAAAGTGAGATTAGAAAATCCCTTACCTCGTGTCCGACATTACTCGATCGGTCTTTATTCTCCTAAATAATAAACTAGAGTTAATATATATTTTCTTAAGAACCTTTTTAAAGTTTATTGTTCCATTTATATCACTTATTACCATTTTATAAACATTATGTAATAATTTAAGTTAATAACATTCATTTTGTCGATATTTGGTACTTGAGTCAAAAATGAACACCTTATATTTACAAGTTGTCCATGTGGTCAATAGTCCATTATATCCAGAATTAAATTAATTATTTATATATAATATATATAATATATATCCATTAAATATACATATTTATAATAGTACAAAACATTTAGAGGTAAGAAATGGATTGCGCCGTTCAGGGAGACGGTAAGCCGTACGTATGCATGAACGCTACTTCCATTTATATTTCTTATTTTAATGAAATTAAAAACTTAATGATGTATATTTATATTATAGATAAATTATAATATCATATACAATATTTTTAACTCCATCTTTTATACGTCCCTGTTGACGCTCCTTTCGTCACAGAATCTAAAGATCGGAAAAGGGGGAATATCTGAGCTCAATGTGATTCATCCTTTGAAGAAACATCAAAAATAGACAAAGGGATGAACAAAGAGAACATTGCCCATAGGCCGCGCAAGTTCCCTCATGGTCGCGCAAGTACACTTGCGCGCCGCCTAGTGGTCGTGCATGTACTTGCGCGACGCCTTATGGTCGTGCAAGTGACTTGCGCGACCTAAGTGATAACCGCCCGGTAACCGCCCGGTAACCTCCCAGGGTCTTCTTTTGCCTATAAATAGACCCTGTGGGCCCCCCATTCAAGAAGAATCTCTTCCCAAAAACTCGGATCAAAGCTCCCGACGCTCGAATCTCTTCTCAAAGCTTCCGGAACACTTCTAAGGTAATTTCTTACCTAGAATGGAAGATCTAAAGAGAAGAAGGAAAGCCCAAGTGTTGAAACTTATCAAACACTTGCGCGCCAACTTAATTCCTTCAATATAACTTGCGCGTCCCTTCTCTGGAAGAACCTCAAGAGGATGGGAAAGGGTTTAATAAAGAGTCGCTCAAATAATTCAACTCTGGTTGAAAATATCGCAAGTATCCCTCATGTCGCGCAAGTATACTTGTGCGACCAATACTTGCGCGCCGCCGCAGGACTTGCGCGACCTTCAATACTTGCGCGCCCCTATCTTTTTGGGTGCCCATCTTGCCCTTTTTCACCCCTCTTAAGCCATTTCACCCTTCCTATTCAAGATTCAGTCTTCAAGATACTCTTCAAAGCCATTTATGGCATGATTTCTTGATTTGACATCCTTATCTGAAAGGAATTCTGTGAAATATCTCTCAAAACCTAGTGATTTAAACTTCTTTATGTCACCAAAGATTGAGAGTTCATTCATTCAACCTCATCCTTTAATATGAGAGAATCCTAACTTGGGTTTCCTTTTCAGGAATAATCCCCAGTTATAAAACCTTTGATTTGGGCATCTTCCTTAAGAATAAACCCCAATCAAAATCCTTTAATCTTGGGCATCCTCCTCAGGAGTAAGCCCCAAACCTTAATCCCTAACCTGGGTCTCCTTTTCAGGAATAAGACTCAGTCATAACCTTGGGCTTCCTTTTCAGGAGTAAGCCCCAAGTCCCCTAACCTAGGCTTCCTTCTCAGGAATAAGTCCTAGTCATAAATTTTGGGCATCTTCCTTAAGAATAAGCCCCAATCAAAGTCCTTTAATCTTGGGCATCCTCCTCAGGAGTAAGCCCCAAACCTTAATCCCTAACCTGGGTCTCCTTTTCAGGAATAAAGACTCAGTCATAACCTTGGGCTTCCTTTTCAGGAGTAAGCCCTAAGTCCCCTAACCTAGGCTTCCTTCTCAGGAATAAGTCCTAGTCATAAATCTTGGGTATCCTTCTTAAGAGTAAGCCCCAAGTCTCTTAAAATTTCTCTTAACCAGTCATAAATTTCCTTTGATTTGGGTTTCCTTTTCAGGAATAAAACCCAATCATAAGTCCCCTCCTAACTTGGGCATCCTCCTTAGGAGTAAGCCCCAAGATTAGAGTACTCAAATCTCCATGAAGCACATATAACTTTGTGGACCCTGTTCATGGATTTTCTTCCTAAAAGTAAATCCTAAACCTTCATCTATCTGGGCAGTCATCCATACATAAGCCCCAAACAAAATTCTTATGATTGCATCTTTTATGGCACAATTGTCTAAATTTTACCAATACCTCTTGTTTCTCACACCGAGCATGACTCACGTGAGCTTAGAGTGTAAAAGTAATTATGACATTCATCTTTGAGCCATCAATCATAAAACATCATATCCCATTCCTCGAACTACGTGGGTTCTGATTCCTTTTTCAAAACAAAGGATACGTAGGTAGCCCATTCATGGGTTCGATCCCAACATTGAAATAATCTCTGTCCTTCTGAATGTCGATAAACTTCAAGTGCCCCACTGAGTGGCTTTAAAACCAGCCTGGTCATCAAAATGACCAAAGAGACTTTTATATAAATGTTTTGAAGGATACCATTGACCAAGAATCTCTAAACAAATATAGATGATTCTATATTGATGAAGAACCTCGAATACATATAAAAGATTCTCTAAATTTCTTGCATATTTAATCATTGATTGTTAAAACTAAAGTAAAGCTCATTTTATACTTGGTAATGTAATAAGGATTCACGAACTTAACTTAAATCTATAAAGAGAGTCCCGGAGTAGACAATAATTCCCCTCAAAAAAGGTGTGATGAGTCCGACCTCCCATCCTCTCGACCAATGCAAATTCCTAAGCCTCATTAGCCCACAAGCTAATGAGTGCCTGCATTTGGAAAGTAGGTCCAAACGGATGTGGAATCATTGGATGTTTCCGGTTCTACGAACAAACCCGTTAGAAACCGATCGGAACGTTTGAATCTCCCGTCGAGGAGGTCATCCCCGGATTCCGCGCGAAACAAAAAATGGTGAACCCGACGTGAATCCTTAACCAAGTTAAAGTGATGTTCTTCTTAGATGTTAGGCCCCTTGGGCCAACAAGGCAATCATTGACATATGATCATCCAAAAGATGCAGTAGCCGGATTCATCTTGATTATGTCTGTTATATGGAACAGGCACTCTTTTTTCAAGATCTTCTACAAAAAATGGCTTTCCTTAAATTCACCCCTGTGAATACTGCTGCTGAGAACACCTCTACTGTGAGGTCTGCTGCCATGAAAACCAATGCTGCTACTCCTGCTGGAACGTCATTCGCTCTGAGGATGACATCACCAACTCAGCGTCTTCAACGCTGTGTTTCAAATGCACTGGTTAAGGAGTACCGTCGTAACGGTACTATCCCAACTCTAGAGGCCGCTCGTCAAGCCCTCCAAGTTAACAATTCTACCTGGTCGTCCGGACAACGGCGACCAGCAATCAAGAAGCAGGCGGTGCTGACTACCGTCTCCAACCGTTTCGGGTCGTTATCCCCGGAACGCAATTTCCATTCACTCCCTTATTCTGAGGAAGTGAATGAGCAGGTCCCGTAGGACCTTAATTCAAAGAGACATGAGTCCTTCTCAAGGGCTCCCATCAACAATCGCCGCCAGACTCGTGCGGTAGTGCACCCTCAACATGATGAGGGTACCGGCTCCAGGCATTCAGCTCAGGTTCCTCGAACCCGAGCAGGCAAGATGAATCACCAGAGACGGAATCCGGTTAATAATAGGCAGGTTGTCATCCCTGCCATCTCCGGAGAAGTCCACCAACCTAACTTGGTGGCAAATAACGAGCAGGCATACACACCTGTTCGTTTTAATCCCGCTGTCCAGCAGACTCGTCTGGCAGCATCAAGCCGATCCCGCCAGGCAATTCCGGCGGAGTACCATAGGCAGGAACATACACCTGCTTATACATCAGCAGTTAGTCAGCAGGCTCGTCTGACTACATATGATGGATCTCGTCAACAGCGTTTGGCGAAGTGTAATCAGCAGGCACATACACCTGCTAATACTAATCAAGCCTACCAACAGTCTCGTTTGGTAGTGCACGGAGAAGTCAGTCGGAAAGCCCCGACGACAAACAGGAGGCAGACTAAACTCTCTGCCTCCACACTTGAGTACTGTCAGGATTCACTGACAGGAAAAGGAGGACAGGAGCAGGCACATACACCTACTCCAAGCCCGGAATGGACGTATATCCCTGTTCCGGCGGCTGAAGTCACCAAACATATTTTGTCAATGGTGAAAGAGCAGAAGCAAATTCCTGCTCATATTCTGGATGCTTGCCAGGATATCATAACAGCTTCAGCATCATCTCAGGGACAGACACATAAATCTATCCCTAGCAGTGGAGTGACACATCAACAATTCACTCCGGAACAGACACACACATCTGTTCCAGTCCAAGAGGGTTGTGGGGCCTACTCCCCCATATCATATGGACAACCAAGTCAGGCACATACATCTGATTTGAGCGATGATCGTCAGCCTAACCTGACCATCTTTCCTGATCAGGCACATACACCTGCTCAGAGCAATCACTTTCGTCATCAAGTGATTTCTAAAGCGAGTAAGAAGGCATCTAAGAAAAAGATCCGCCCAGCACAGTCAGGAGATCAAAGGCCAATCTGCAACAAGGCCTTGCTCGATGCTGGAGTTCTTAAAGCCCTCAGACATTTATCTGTCGGAATTCAAGATTCTACTCCCTCAGTTCCCAATAACATGAACATTAATCCCGAAGGTCTTCAACAGACACTTCCTCATGAAGACTTGCTTCATGAAAATTCGGTCAATCTTGAAGTTTCTTCTTCAGATGAGAACCACAGGAACCCTCTGTGTGGTCAGAAGACCAAGGAGCAAGAGATATCATCTTTTGCTGTAACCCGTCATGAAGGTCCTCCTCATGGTGATGAACTTCGCTGCGAAAGTCCTCTCCGCAGTAGTGATTCACATTGTCTCGAAAATTCTTCAGAAGGCAATGTAGTGACGAGAAAGCCCTCCTATCTCGAGGCACTTGCAAACGTAAAACCAGTCATGTCTGAAGTTTTACTATCGGCAGGTGAAACTCTTTCTCCATCAGAAGATAGCTTGGGGTTCAGGTTATTCTCCGAACCTTCCCTAGGTCATTCATCTTCCAGCATGAATAGTGATTCCTCTACCAATCTTGTTGAATCCGATGAAGCAACAAGGAAACACCAACTCTGGTCCAAACAGGTAGAAGAATCTTCATTTAATGATAAAGAGGAAATGCTGAACATGAGGAAAAAACTGGCAAAAGGTGAAGTACCAGTCATGTTTTGGCCTTTGGCTGATTCACAGTATGACATTCCAAAGATGTTGACGGATGATGGAATCCATGATATTCGTCTTAACATATGGAAAACTCTTTGTCAATTAAAGAAGAAGGTATTATCTTACGATGAATATGAAAATCATCTTAAGATAATAGAAGGGTTACAATGCCAGATTGATTTGGCATCTCTATCAGTCTCTCGGTATCCGAAGGCTGAAAAGCAACAGTGAACCCTTCAACGTTCATGCCTTGGCGCGCTGAGAAAATTGCGTCAGTTAATTTCCAATGCTCCATCTAATGTTCATATCAGAGGATGGGGTATTCACGGAGCACTACATTTCACAGTGCTTTCCGGTCAGCAAAGCCCGCCGAAAATGGTCTCATGCAATGTTATTGCCCATGGCCGGCCACAGTCAATGGGCTTTTTTCATAATCAAAATCTTGCTCGAGATCAAGCTTCAACTAGTTCCTCTCAAAATCAAGTATATAGAGAACAGGTTGTTGAATTGCTCCTACATCAAGCAGGCGAGAATATTGCGCAAGCCTCTCGTCTGGAGCAAACACGTCATCAAATGACAGAAGTTTCGGAAATCATCCAACGGTCTGTTGAACCATGTGATAAAAGTGGATACAGGTTAATGCATCCAGCTAATTTCCGAACTAAGATCCGCAAGATCAAGAGAGATTTCAAGAAGATCTCAGACATAGCATGTCAAGAGACACCCCAGCTTGCCAGACTGGGGACTTCTCTAACCCAACCCTCAGAATCAACGAATGGGATTCGAGGAGTTGAGCAGAAGCAACAGGAACACCCCCAGTCCACCGGACTGGGGACTTTTTCAAATCTTCAATCCCTCCCTCAGAGAAAGTCAGTATTCTCTCGATTAGGGAATAAGCCTCAAGAGGAACGAAGAGCCAAGATGTGAGGAGATTCTCTCCAAGTGACGGTTCACAAAGAAATTCCTGAGGGGTCAAGTCAACGGAATGTCATGTCTTATCATGGACATAAAAGGAGACAATATCATAGAAATGCTGATAGAAAGGATTTCATGAAATATGCATCCATTAATGTCATCACTGCCGTTGCTGCTGATTCACCAGATGAGGCTCTATCAGAGGGATCAGATGAAGAGGTTCCTGCTCAAGAAGTTGCGCACACAGACCTAAATGAAGAAGGTGTGCACACACGTAATCAAAGGCTTACCCAAAATTTGGGTATTCCTTCAAGTAACCCACTTCCCCCTCTCCGAAAAGGATCCAATAAGGGGAAAGGAAAGAATCAGGTTACTTCTCACCCTTCCTCTGAAGGAGGTCAATCGCTCTCATTAGAGCAAAGGCTTGCACAACAGGAGGAAGAAATGAAAGAATTAAGAAGGTTGAATGCAGGACTACTTCAGAGTAGTCTTCTTCTTAAGAATGCTGAAGTCCGACAGCCGAAGGAATTTGTTGTAACTACTGAGATGGATCAGGAATATCCTCCTTTATCAGTACACCCACAGAGGTCTAATCCTACGGGTCAAACGCAACAACGGTTGGCAGCACAACCATTAGTTGCAGCACCAACCTCCACGGCTGTCCAAGCTCCATTCATTGCACCTACCCAAAACCAAGTTCAACCTGACGTTTCTCAAAAGTTAATAACTACTATTGAGTCATTAACAGCTCGGTTAGAAACTATGGAAGGGAAACGGGCGCAAGTTCAACCTGAAAAGAAAGTTTACCCTGAATGGGTAGATTCAATTTCTCCTCCATCCAGTTTTGGAAACCCTATTTTCCCTACTTTCAATGGATCAGGCGACCCTGAACAACATTTGACGCATTACGTGTCTTGTTGTGATCCTATGATGGGAACTCCAGAACAACAAGAAGCAGTGAAACTCAGATGCTTCGTGCGAACCTTGCAAGGACCAGCTTTTGTCTGGTATACAAGCTTGAAATCCCGGTCAGTCATCGGATGGGAGGATCTTCGTCAAAAATTCCTTCTTCAGTTCAGCTCAACTTTGCCAAAAACGACAGTTTTCGATCTTACAAACTGCAAGCAAAGGGAGAATGAAAGAGTCTCTGATTTCATTGCTCGTTGGAAGGGATTAACGTATTCCTTGAGTTTATCACTCCCTCAGGAGGAATTATTGCCAATCTGTGTGGCAAATTTGCGTGACGAATTACGCACGCCATTGATCCCTGTGAAATACACAGGAGGGTTTCGAGACCTTACTTCAATCGCTCAACAGATTGAAGATTCCCTTATGCAGGCTAAGGTTAAATCTCGTGTAATTCCATCAGCTCCAGGAAGAAGAATGGGTAAAGCAGAAACTGCTACAGTTATGCTTAAACAGGCACCTGTACCTATTTCTACTTCAAAACCTTCATCTTCTCGAAGGGCTCCACCTCCTGAACGCCAACAACAAAGGCTGTTTCGTCCAAATGATCAAAAAGATCAACGACGAAAACAATTTGAGGATATGAAGAGTAAAACATACTCTTTCCTAAGTGAGCAAGTTCCTGGTTACTTCATTTCAGCTCTGGAAAATAATTTGGTTCAATTACCAGTGCCGAAGAGACCAAACAAGGAAGGAGATGAAGACCGTCCCAATTATTGTCCCTTTCATCAAATGTTGGGACATCCCATCCAGGAGTGTTTTGTCTTTAAAGACCTCCTACAAAAGATGGTTGACTTGGGACAAGTCAAATTGAAGGGTTCTTCAGCTCATGTAGCGTGTATTACCGCTACAGATCCAGAGGAAGGAGGCGAGTGGCAGGAAGTCAAAAGCAAAACTGCGAAAAAATATGATGATTGGATGGTCAGAAAGACAATCAATCGGACCCGTTCCATTTTGCGAACACAATTGAAGAAGCCAATTGTGTCTCCTACAAAAGCTGCAGTAAAGCCTCCATCAAAGGACAAATCCTCAAAAGGGCAGCGTAATTCAAAGAAGAAAGAGGAATCAGAAGAAGATGAGTATGCATCAAAGCCTAAATTGTCTTTGACTCTGGCAGATTTCATGCCATCTACTTCAAAGTCACGGGCACCGTCCCACCAAACGGCACAGCCTAAACAGGCCAACCAGGCAGAGTCTTTATCAGACGAAGAATTGATCTTTGGTTCTGTTAATATGATTCAATTAACAGATTCATATTCCAGTCTTGATGAGCCTGAATTCCCTGTATCAAATAAAGGAACCCGAGGAAGTTCTAGAGGTTCAGGATATAGGGGAAGACGTGGATCTTTCCGAAGCCACTACTCTAATTCTACCCCTGCTAGCACTGTATATGCAGCAGAAACTCGTGGTAGAGCCCTTCAGCGAGCTCAAAATGAACAAGCAAGTTCTTCTGCTAATGGCCAACTCAGCTTCGGCACAATTATTTTGGAAGACCGATTAAAGGTTCCATCTTCTTTATCTCAGCAAGCAAATGGATCTAATCAGTCTAATTTTCCAAAACCAAAGATGTTGCCAACTTCAATACAAGATGCATCAGCTTCCAAAGCATCTGCTTCCAAGATACCTGCTAAACCACATATTCCTATTGGGAAACGCAGGCCTCTAGATCAAAAGTATGATATATTGAAACACTTGGCCCAAGTACCAGCCAAATTATCAATTTTGGATGCTTTGAATCTATCAAGAGATCTTCGGGAAGCACTCATCGAAGCTTTGTCAAGTCCTCAAGAGTTTGAAGCTGAGATTGCTGCAGCTGAAATTTATCACATAGAGAATAATCCTGCAGAATGTCATGCAGTGATATCTTTTACTGATAAAGATGAGGATGATGTTGTGCATGGGCACATAAAACCTTTGTACTTATCTGGCAAAGTCAATGGTATAGATGTTCGAAGAGCTTTCATTGACAATGGTTCAGGAGTCAACCTCATGCCCATTCGCACACTTCGTCGATTGGGCCTCACAGAATCTGATTTATCTCCTTCTACCATGATGTTGCAAGGATATGATAAAAATGAACAAGAACCACTGGGAGAAGTTACGCTCAGAACTCAGTTTGGAGATCTTGTTTCCAATTCATATTTCATGATTGTTGATCAAGACTCAGCTTTCAATATCTTGCTTGGAAGACCCTGGTTACATCAGCATGCAGCTATTCCGTCATCATACCATCAATGTCTCAAATACTGTTTCGATGGTCAAGTTGGAACATTATATGGTGATAAGGCCCCGTTCAAAACATGTGAGTCTCAATACATTGAGGCGGAATTTTATCACATAAAGGGAAGAGAAAAATCTACAATGAAGGAAATTACCAAAGTTAATGCTCCATATGGTTTGGAAAAAATTCCAATAAATCCATTTTCACATGTGAGTACAGATTATGTGTTACCTATCAGTCAAATTGACAAAATAGGCCCAAATCAAAATACTCTTATGGAAAGATCCATAATGTCAATTACGGCAATCGAGCCAGACAACATGGGAGAAATTGGTAACTTACCAAGCAATGATGAAAGCATAAGTGGTGACGTTTTCATTTCGTCTGCTGAAATCCAACAAGTCTATACTTCGCTAATCAGGCCAGAAGAAGTTATAGCAACACCAGAGGTGAATGTTGATGTCGATTCTCAATCCATCATCTCCTCTTTATTTCCCAAAGAAGACCCTTGTTCATCAATAGGGACGGAAATGGAAGCTTCTTCTTCAAAATGTGAAAATTTTGACATCTCTTATGATCATGAGAATTTCGTTTTTTCATCTACTTTGCAAGTAGAAACGGAAGATATAACACATGATGAAGAGGAAGAGGAAGATCTTAGAGATGCTCCTCCAGCATTTGAAGAGGGTATCTCTACCACTGTGGATGAACTCAGAGAAGTAAATCTGGGTACAGAGAAAGATCCACGCCCCACTTTAATTAGTGCGGCCATGACCCTTGAAGAACAAGAGATGTATATTTCTTTTCTAAAGCAAAATAAAGATATCTTTGCTTGGAATTATACAGAGATGCCTGGCCTTGATCCTGATGTTGCCACCCATCATTTGGGTTTGCCAAAAGAACATCGAGGATTCAAGCAAGCCGCGAGAAGAACACACCCAACCTATGCTTCCAAAATCGAGGCTGAAGTGGATAAGCTTATCAAAGCTAACTTCGTCAGAGAAGTTCAATATCCCAAGTGGTTGGCTAATATTGTCCCAGTAAAGAAAAAGAACGGACAAATTAGGGTTTGCATCGATTTCAGAGATCTTAATCGGTATTGTCCCAAAGATGATTTTCCAGTTCCGATTACAGAACTCTTAATTGATGCGACGGCTGGCTATGAAGTACTTTCTTTCATGGATGGATATTCTGGATATAATCAGATCCGAATGGCCCCAGAAGATGAGGAATATACAGCCTTCAGAGCTCCTCAAGGTGTGTTTTGTTACCGGGTGATGCCCTTTGGTTTAAAGAATGCAGGTGCAACATATCAACGCGCCATGCATCGTATCTTCAAACCTTTTCTAGGGAAATTTGTTGAATGCTATGTAGATGATTTGGTGGTTAAATCCAAACAACGTTTTGATCACTTGGCTGATTTGGAAATCATATTCCACAAGCTTCGACAACATAATTTGAAGATGAACCCCTTAAAATGTGCTTTTGGGGTAACCTCAGGAAAATTCCTCGGCTTTGTTGTACGCCATCGTGGTATTGAAGTCGATCCTGAGAAGACCAAATCAATCCTTGGTATGTCACCTCCTCAGAATTTGAAAGAATTAAGAGGACTTCAAGGACACTTAGCCTATATTCGGCGTTTCATCGCCAATTTGGCAGGCAAAAGTTTACCTTTTACCAAATTATTGAAGAAAGGAGTCACTTACCAGTGGACTAAAGAATGTCAAGAAGCATTTGATGTTCTCAAGAAATACCTCTTAAGTCCACCAGTACTCATGCCACCTGTTGAGGGTAGACCTCTTATCCTCTATGTGACAGCTTTAGAGCGATCATTGGGTTCCTTTCTCGCTCAAAAGAATGATGCTGGGAATGAAAATAGTCTCTACTATCTCAGTAGAACTATGCTTGAAGCAGAAACCCGGTATTCGAGTATTGAAAAATGCTGCCTAGCATTAATCTTTGCAGTTCAGAAACTGAGACACTACCTGCAACATCACGAGGTCCAATTGGTATCTCGTAATAATCCACTCAAATTCATCCTTAGTCGTCCAATGCTTACAGGACGTCTGGCAAGGTGGCCGGTTATTCTACAGCAGTTCGACATTCAATATGTGTCTCAAAAGGCAATTAAGGGCCAAGCTCTGGCTGATTTCCTGGCTGAACACCCTTCAGTGGAAGACACATATTCAGATATCGAACTCCCTGATGAGGAAGTTTTTTCTATTCAAGAGAATCCTCAAACATGGGAAATGTATTTTGATGGTGCTTCTAGAAGTCCAACAGGGAAGAAAATGGAAAATCCTAAATTCAACAAAGTTGGTTTAGGAATTGTGCTCATTTCTCCAGATAAGGCAGTGTTACCTTATTCCTTTTTGTTGTGGGAAGGTGGTACCAATAATGAAGCTGAATACCAAGCTCTCATTGCTGGCTTGGAGTTAGCGCTTCAAGCACAAGTGAATCACTTAAAGGTAAAAGGTGATTCAGACCTGGTAATCAAACAAGTCAATGGGGATTATGCCATCAGAAAAGAAGAATTAATCCCTTTGTATGATTACGTCAGAGAGTTAATGTCGGAATTCCCTTCAGAACCGACATTTTCTTATGTCCCAAGATCACAAAATGCTCAAGCTGATGCACTGGCTAATATAGCCACAGCTTTAGCAGATCCAAATCGGGACGAGACAACCATCGGTATTGCCCACCGTCGTGCAATTTCACCTTATGTTCAAGTCAGAACAGAGGAAATTAATGAAATTAGTCCCATTCCTGAACCATATGGTCATACTACAGGATGGATGTCACCTATCAGGGAATACCTTCAAAATGGAACACTTCCACCTGATAGAGCCAAGAGAGAACAAATTCGGCGACGTGTGGTCAATTTTACTCTTTATGATGGTCCAAACCACCTCGAGAAAATTCTCTACAAACGTGGTTTTGATGGAGTTCTCTTCAGATGTATTGATGGTGAAGAGACAATGGCTGTCATAAAAGAAGTGCATGCAGGAGTCTGTGGTGCCCACCAGTCTGGACATAGATTGTCTGATCAAATTCGAAGACTTGGATACTTCTGGCCTTCAATGATACAAGATTGGGTTAATTTCACAAAGAAGTGTCATTCATGCCAAGTATATGCCAATTTCATTCATCAACCTCCAGAGTTGCTTCATACAGCTAAATACTCATGGCCATTTTCCACATGGGGAATGGATGTGGTGGGACCTTACCCTTCAGCTACGGCCAAGCAGTTTAAGTACATTCTTACTGCTACTGATTTCTTTTCCAAATGGGCAGAGGCAGTACCTCTCAAAGAAGTCAGTTCTAAATGCATTGTTAGCTTCATCAAGTCTAACATCATTACTAGATTTGGTGTCCCTCATACCATATTGACAGACAACGGCACCAACTTCTGCTCTTCTGAGGTAAAGAGATTGTATCAAGAATACAACATTAAGTCCAACCATTCATCTCGATATCATGCAGCGGCTAATGGCCAGATAGAGGCCTTCAACAAGACTCTTTCAAATATACTGCAAAAGATGGTGGATAAAGATAAGAGGTCATGGCCTGATAAACTCTATCATGCTTTATGGGCTTATCGGACTACCACTCGCAATGCAACGCGGTCTACTCCATATTCATTGGTATATGGAACAGAAGCAGTCTTGCCAATTGAAGTCCAATTGCCCTCACTCAGAATAGCCATTTGTGATCAGTTATCAACAGATGAGCAATCCCAAAAGCGGTTGAATGAATTGGAACAGTTAGATGAGAAAAGATTGTGCACTTTGCACCACTTGGAAATCTATCAGAATCGAATAGCACGAGCTTTTAACAAAAAAGTTCGTCTTCGTTCATTCATTCAGGGAGAATTGGTATTGGTTCTCAGAACACCAATGATACCAGGAAAGAAGCCTCCCAAGCTTGAACCAAAATGGGAAGGACCTTATTCAGTACATAAGGTCTACTCCAATGGAGCGTATTCTCTGATTTCAATGGATGGAGAACACATCACGACTCCAACTAATGCCAGATTTCTGAAGAAGTATTTTGTATAAACACAAAATATTGTTCACAGAACTAAGACTCTTACATTTGGTTCATACAGCAATGGTCCAGTATGACCTTAAACTACAACTACGTCCAGCATGACGATAAACTGTATGGTCCGTGCATATGACCTTAAACTATTCGCACTTATGTCCCTGCAACATGACACTAAACTGTGCAGCACCAATAGTCCTAACTGCAAGACTTTAAACTGCATAGTCCCTGATTTTGTCCTACATGACAATAAACCGTATAGAAGTTCTTATATTTTGTCCGAGATGACATTAAACTATATTTTGTCCTAGCGACATGACATTAAACTGTGTGGCACTTTCATCGTCCAACATGACGTTAAACTGTGTTAAGTCCCTTATTGTCCTACATGACACTAAACTGTATTCTGTCCGAGATGACATTAAACTATATTGTGTCCTAGCAACATGACATTAAAACTGTGTGGCACTTCCAATGTCCAGCATGACGATAAACTGTAAAAAGATCAGAACTGATATCCTCATATTGATTCACCTTAGTCTTAGCTACATGACTTTAAACTGTACAGCATCAGTTCGTCCTTGCTATATGACGCTAAAACTATACAGCAATGGTCCAGTATGACTTTAAACTGCAACTTCGTCCCACACGACATTAAACTGTGAAAAAGTTCCATAAACAGTCCAGCATGACCTTAAAACTGCATCATTCCTGGTCCATGTATACGACCATAAACTATTTGCAAATATGTCCAGCAAGACGTTAAACTGTGACGTCCTAACTACATGACGCTAAACTGTACAGAAAGTCCCTTTTTAATGTCCTACATGACATTAAACTGTACATCGTTAAAGTTGTTATTACCTCTTGTTTCTCACACCGAGTATGACTCACGTGAGCTTAGAGCGAACATCAACCATAACACTCCCTTTGGGCCACTAACCATGTGTAAGTCCCAACAACATTTTTTTTAGATCATTGTCCACAAGAACAACTTGATCATTAATTCATTCTTTAATTGAACTACACAGACTTTGATCCTTTCCCTCCAGGCTGGGTATGTAGGCAACCTCCCAAAGGTTCAAGCCCAAAAACAATCTCTTCACATTGGTTCACCACAATCTCATATGATGATGATTTGTGAAACCACCCTTGGAATCAATATCTTTACATTGATTCACTTTCGTCCTTGTTATATGACGTTAAACTATACAACACTTTTGTCCAGTACGACAATAAACTACAATATTCTTTGATTTCCTCATTTGAGAAGGAACCATTATTAAACATTGATTCTTTTTCAATCATGGTTTTCATTTTCAAAAAGACTACGTACATACATGGTAATGCCTAAACTTTTTATCTTAGGTTAAAACCATCATTGCACTAAAGTCCCTTTTCACCCTTCACATGTACGAACCAAATTTGTACAAAGGGTAGTTTCTAGAACTACGTGGACTTGATTCCCATCTTTATGGGATACGTAGGAACATTCGAGTGTCCCTCGAATCCAGTCCCAAGTCTTTTGGGCCTAACCCCAAATTTCACTTTCAGTCCCTTGGCTGAAAAGTCCTCATGAAAACACACACTGTGTATTCATTATTATGGTCCGAATTCTATGACCCTAAACTAAGATCACTCATCCTTTCGTCCTGCACGACGTTAAACTACATTTCAAGAACTACGTATGGCTTGATTCTCATTCTTATGAGATACATAGTGAAGTCCAAAATTTCAATTCAGGACCCAGCCACAACATGATTATGGTTTTCATTGACCTATGTATCTCTATATACATTGGACAATACCCATATTTATGTGTTATAATCCTAACCTTAAATATTTTCAGATCTTCATAACCCTTTTCATGACTTCTAGTCACAAAAATGTCAAACTTCTGAGAATTCTTTTGCCTGACTATGCAGCACGTGCCCATAGGTGGCCTTGCATAAACAATCCACATAAAAGACTTGTCAGCCAAGAGATGCTATTTATTTGACTATGCAGCCAATGCCCATAGGTGGCCCTGCATATTTCAACCCCCTAACGGGTTTGTTAAATAATAGTAACTTCATTCTTGGGAAGAATGCCTCTTTTGTCCTTATTTGTCTTAAACGACAGTATGTAGGGATCCGCAAAAATAGCCATCCTTAACGTATTTGTCCCATATCCTTTTTCATGATCTGAAAGTATTCAAGTCTATGGTTTATTCTTCTTCCCTACGTTTGGGTCAGACCTTCGTAGGAGTGATATTCATCCAGTTCTTCGATATTCTTGTTTGGAAATATCTTCTCCATATTCAAGTACCTCTTTCCATACAACAAACTCTATGCTTTAGAAAATTTGAATCTTCATAAACTTTCACTGGCTTTTAGCACTAGGAAAGTAAATTTCTGGGAGTTCTTTTGCCTGACTATGCAGCACGTGCCCATAGGTGGCCTTGCATAAACAGTCCACATAACAGACTTGTCAGCCAAAAGATGCTATTTTATTTGACTATGCAGCCAATGCCCATAGGTGGCCCTGCATATTTCAACCCCCTAACGGGTTTTGTTAAATAATAGTAACTTCATTCTTGGAAACTACTTCTTCTAATGCCTTTTAGCTCTTTTTTCATATCATTCCTCAGATTCAAATATTCTTAAGCCATAGTTTACATTTTTTCCCTCATACTTGAGTATGGTAAATATGTTTTCAGATAAATTATCAAGGAATTGAATCCATTTTAATCCATTTTTCGGTCAAAGCTATTTCGACCTTAAACATTAGCCCCTTTATGTCCGGCGTGCATGACTTTAAACTGCCCACACAAAAGACAAAGGAACTCTGAATAAAAGTCAAGTTCCAGCACACTTGCGCGCTGCCCTCTGTGCACTGAAGACTTGCGCGCCCCCCTTTTCCTTTGAATGGATTCAATTTCCTCAGAGTCAAATCCTCATTTCCTTCCGGATCCAACTCTGTGGGGGGACTTTTGTTGACGCTCCTTTCGTCACAGAATCTAAAGATCGGAAAAGGGGGAATATCTGAGCTCAATGTGATTCATCCTTTGAAGAAACATCAAAAATAGACAAAGGGATGAACAAAGAGAACATTGCCCATAGGCCGCGCAAGTTCCCTCATGGTCGCGCAAGTACACTTGCGCGCCGCCTAGTGGTCGTGCAAGTACTTGCGCGACGCCTTATGGTCGTGCAAGTGACTTGCGCGACCTAAGTGATAACCGCCCGGTAACCGCCCAGGGTCTTCTTTTGCCTATAAATAGACCCTGTGGGCCCCCCATTCAAGAAGAATCTCTTCCCAGAAACTCGGATCAAAGCTCCCGACGCTCGAATCTCTTCTCAAAGCTTCCGGAACACTTCTAAGGTAATTTCTTACCTAGAATGGAAGATCTAAAGAGAAGAAGGAAATCCCAAGTGTTGAAACTTATCAAACACTTGCGCGCCAACTTAATTCCTTCAATATAACTTGCGCGTCCCTTCTCTGGAAGAACCTCAAGAGGATGGGAAAGGGTTTAATAAAGAGTCGCTCAAATAATTCAACTCTGGTTGAAAATCGCGCAAGTATCCCTCATGTCGCGCAAGTATACTTGCGCGACCAATACTTGCGCGCCGCCGCAGGACTTGCGCGACCTTCAATACTTGCGCGCCCCTAACTTTTTGGGTGCCCATCTTGCCCTTTTTCACCCCTCTTAAGCCATTTCACCCTTCCTATTCAAGATTCAGTCTTCAAGATACTCTTCAAAGCCATTTATGGCATGATTTCTTGATTTGACATCCTTATCTGAAAGGAATTCTGTAAAATATCTCTCAAAACCTAGTGATTTAAACATCTTTATGTCACCAAAGATTGAGAGTTCATTCATTCAACCTCATCCTTTAAGATGAGAGAATCCTAACTTGGGTTTCCTTTTCAGGAATAATCCCCAGTTATAAAACCTTTGATTTGGGCATCTTCCTTAAGAATAAACCCCAATCAAAATCCTTTAATCTTGGGCATCCTCCTCAGGAGTAAGCCCCAAACCTTAATCCCTAACCTGGGTCTCCTTTTCAGGAATAAGACTCAGTCATAACCTTGGGCTTCCTTTTCAGGAGTAAGCCCCAAGTCCCCTAACCTAGGCTTCCTTCTCAGGAATAAGTCCTAGTCATAAATTGTGGGCATCTTCCTTAAGAATAAGCCCCAATCAAAGTCCTTTAATCTTGGGCATCCTCCTCAGGAGTAAGCCCCAAACCTTAATCCCTAACCTGGGTCTCCTTTTCAGGAATAAAGACTCAGTCATAACCTTGGGCTTCCTTTTCAGGAGTAAGCCCTAAGTCCCCTAACCTAGGCTTCCTTCTCAGGAATAAGTCCTAGTCATAAATCTTGGGTATCCTTCTTAAGAGTAAGCCCCAAGTCTCTTAAAATTTCTCTTAACCAGTCATAAATTTCCTTTGATTTGGGTTTCCTTTTCAGGAATAAAACCCAATCATAAGTCCCCTCCTAACTTGGGCATCCTCCTTAGGAGTAAGCCCCAAGATTAGAGTATTCAAATCTCCATGAAGCACATATAACTTTGTGGACCCTGTTCATGGATTTTCTTCCTAAAAGTAAATCCTAAAACTTCATCTATCTGGGTAGTCATCCATACATAAGCCCCAAACAAAATTCTTATGATTGCATCCTTCATGGCACAATTGTCTAAATTTTACCAATACCTCTTGTTTCTCACACCGAGCATGACTCACGTGAGCTTAGAGTGTAAAAGTAATTATGACATTCATCTTTGAGCCATCAATCATAAACATCATATCCCATTCCTCGAACTACGTGGGTTCTGATTCCTTTTTCAAAACAAAGGATACGTAGGTAGCCCATTCATGGGTTCGATCCCAACATTGAAATAATCTCTGTCCTTCTGAATGACGATAAACTTCAAGTGCCCCACTGAGTGGCTTTAAAACCAGCCTGGTCATCAAAATGACCAAGAGACTTTTATATAAATGTATTGAAGGATACCATTGACCAAGAATCTCTAAACAAATATAGATGATTCTATATTGATGAAGAACCTCAAATACATATAAAAGATTCTCTAAATTTCTTGCATATTTAATCATTGATTGTTAAAACTAAAGGAAAGCTCATTTTATACATGGTAATGTAATAAGGATTCACGAACTTAACTTAAATCTATAAAGAGAGTCCCGGAGTAGACAATAATTCCCCTCAAAAAGGTGTGATGAGTCCGACCTCCCATCCTCTCGACCAATGCAAATTCCTAAGCCTCATTAGCCCACAAGCTAATGAGCGCCTGCCTTTGGAAAGTAGGTCCAAACGGATGTGGAATCATTGGATGTTTCCGGTTCTACGAACAAACCCGTTAGAAACCGATCGGAACGTTTGAATCTCCCGTCCAGGAGGTCATCCCCGGATTCCGCGCGAAACAGTCCCACATAAGGCATTAATGATTAATATCTCTTTGAGGGGTCGGTAGTCCGTACTTCCTCTAATAAGATTATCGCATTTACCCACTACGGAAACCATAAAGTATTTCTATAAATGGAAAATTACATAAGCATAAAGATAAAATAAACATAATATATATCATATATAAATACTCTGCCATCATAATGGCCACCATGAGAGGCGGTTGGAGATATTTGAACAATCAACATTTCGTGAGGTGTTAGTTTTCAATCCATAGAAACATTATGTTCTTCACCCATTAGATATAGGTGTGTGAAAGTGAAGTTAGAATAATTATAATTAAAACATTCTATTATATTTATGATACTGGTTTTGTTACAAAAGAAAGAAATAAAATTATTATAGGTCTTGGAGAAGTAAAATAAAAGAATACAATTTAATAGAAACTGTTACCGTTATTTTGGGTAACTCCATTTGGATTGAACCAAAGGACTTCTTGAAGTTACTTCTGCCTAAATTAAGGATTCTAGGAGGATGATAAGGATGTAGAGAGCTTAATTGTTCATAGTTTGGATGATCCAAATGGCTATAGAGGTGCGAGGAATTGGGAAGAAGTGCTCTCCTTTTATAAGGGAGAGGAGGGGCTCTATAGGAAAGTGTGATAATATTATTCTATTATATAATGATATTCAATTTCTAAAGGCCCAAAAATAATTAAAGTTGAATATAAGATGACTCATGGTCGAAATAAATTCATCCAACAATAATTGGATAGGTTTTGGAAGTTATTATAAAATTTATAATCTAATTTATTTAAATCGTTTATTAATGAGGTAAATACTACATCATTATTCTGTCATAATTAATTTAATTTATATGAAGTATAAAACATATAAAACAAATTCCAAGATGTTGGAAATCTATTTATCTCTTCAATTATTATTTTATTCGAAAATATAATTTATATAAAACCATATAAAAATTCATTTACTAAAATATTTTTCTTTATGTCATTTTTTCCTTTACATTAAATTAATTAATCTAAAGTGTCATTATCATTCATAAGTGGCTCTATGGGGTCCAAAAATAGATGCAAATATGCACATGGTCAGAAAATACTAATCCAAAAAGGTTATGACATTTTTGAAGTTAATTTTTCTTTATTACAATATTCTTTTTGCCTTGAATTGCCCTATTTCCCTTTTACCACGGTAAATAAAAGTCAAAAGTTACTATTCACCAAAAATTATTTTCATCTTATTGAACCAAATTTTACTTCATAATAACAACCATGTATATTGGATATTCTAAATTCAATTCACAGAAGCGGTAAAATTTCATTTAAATAAAAATTCAGTTTTTTTAACTACTACTAAGGGTTTTCACTATTCATCAAAAATTGAAGTTTTTCTGAAAAATACCAACAATTCAGCCTAAGATTTATTTGATATTCCAAATTAAAAAATTATTTCTATTTATCTAAATTCAGAACATAGAAGTGTAATTAATTAATTTAAAATTAATTCTCATTGTTAAATCAAATAGCGTGTTTTTAAGAAACAATAACTATCAAAAGATTGACACTTGTTTATGTCCAATTTCAATGTAAAATTAATTCTAATGACCAACATTGTATTATATGGTAGAAATATATTATAATTACACTTTAAAACCAATTAAAAATATTATCTAACTATACAAATAAATTATATTAAAACACAGTTTTGAATTAAAATACAATATTTTTCACTATTCATTGGAAAATGAACATTATCAGAAAAATTCCAAAAATTTACACAAAATAAATTTTGATGCCCCCATTATAAAAAATGATTTTATTTGGTCAAATAGAATGTATTAAAGTGACCAAAGTTATATTTAAAGAGGGTTCTCCCTTAAAAGGCGGCAAATCGTCCTGTTAATGTAAATTATGCTTAAAATTAGATTAATTAACATTTTAAGCCTCTAAAATTTATTGGATAAATGTAAATACATTTAACAAACATGTATAATCATATTGTAGTTAGTTTTTTTCATTCCCACCAATACAACGGCTAGGAGTTAACTACCATTTAAAATAATAATATTATATTATTAGTGTGCAACATAAGATTTCAAAGAATCAAATTGTTACATACCGGGTACGCTATTGAACAGAGCAACCCCTTTAAAGTAAAATTAATATTTCATCATAAATATTAATAAATATGAAATATATCTTATTCTTTATTTACCTGGGATGTTACATCATTCCCCCCTTTTGGGAATTGCATGCTCGCAATTCTAAAACTGGGCTTGGAAACATCATTAAAAGTCCCACATCGGAAAAGAGTCAGTAAAACTATCACTTTAAAAGAAATAAAGAAAAGTTAAATGGTCACTTAAGAGAACCCACACTAGGATTCAATTTAGGAAAACATGGATATGGAAGAGAGAACAAATGGTCAGGTTCTGATAGAGAGTGATAGAAAACATGATCAGGAGAAAGTTAACCACCAGAAAATCACAAACTTATGATCTGTTAAACGGTCTTTGATTACCCAGTAGGAAACATAAATCAAAAACGTTTTTGTTTTACATTCCTTTTTATAATTTGGAGGAATTAATTTACTACATATAATAAAAACATATTGAAATATACTTACCCTGAAGTAGAGTTTTATCCTTTAATATGTTTCTACCAAAACATATCTTTTCTCCAAACAAAGAGCAATCAACAAGACATGGCCACATCAAAAGAACAAAAATCATCTTCTTGAGAATCACATAATTCAAAAAAGAAAAACTATATATTTCCCTTGTATTTAGACATCAACTAAAACCAAAATTGTTAGTGCGAGATCAGATAATACCCAAAAAGGATAATCTTTTGCAAAAAGAAAAACTACTCTTAATCTCCAAAAAAAATTCAAAAAAAAACTAAAACTTTAACAATGTCCATTCAAAAAACCTCATTCAGTAAAATTCTTCAAAATTGGTCCAAACTTATATTGAAACCCAAATCAAATAAGAATTTAATTACATAGTCTTCTAAGATAAAATTTATCTCCAAATGACAATAGTTACTCATAATGTCTCATATTGAAAAGTAATTAACCAAAACACATGTTCTCCATGATAGGTTAATGATTTTCATAAATAAACCAAATCATCATACGTCCACAATAAAAACATAGATTATTCCAAACTAAAATTTCAACCATTATTCCATAATTGAAATTGATAGTATTCTATCATCCTTAGGCATATAGTGCTTCCTCAAAAGAGAGAACTTCTTCTATAACAATATTTGTCACATAATAACTAAATATTTTTTCTATACTAAGTATATCCATTTGATAAAACATAAGTTCCAAAAATAATTTTATTCTTATTCCATAAAAATATTTTACTAAAATAATAAGTCATACTAACCAGGGACTTGAAGTAGGCTAGTGGTAGGCGATGCACCCTTGTCTCCCTTCGGTTGTGGATTCGATTCCTGCATCTTTTCCGGATACGACAGGTTGTCACCCATCTTACAGATTGTTCTTTTTATAAAACTCAAAAATAACCCTAACATGTTTTAACCTCAATGGTTTTCTTATACCGCTAATTTTCATCCAAATTATTTTTGATATCAACATCTTAGTTCTTGAAGTATTATTTCACCACCATATGATAAAATAAAATGATCCCCAAAATGAAGAACATCATGTAGGTTCCGGGCATAGAAGAAGTGTGTTCGTCGGTTTTCCAACTTTAATTTTAACGTTAAGCAACATTCAATCTGAGATCCATCACAATTTAAAATTCTAAATCATCAAAATAGAACGAAGAACGAAAAACATAAGAGTAAATACCAGAACCATTGATATAGGATCATCATATGTTGGTTATAATAAATTTAATTAATTCACAAGAATTAACTTGGTGGAATTCTTTCTTCACTGAGGTCTCCGGTTACAATCCTGTGAACTGTCGTTGTGTCGTAGAATCCAAGTGTATGATTCCTCTAGCAGTGATTCACACGTGTGCTACGTATCTCTGCACATCGCCGAAGGGATATTCGGGTGATAGTGTAGAAGAACCATCGCTTGCGATATCCGCCTTCGATCACCTTGGTCTCTCGATTTTGATAGTGTTATTACAGGAAGAAGTTCATTCGGTCGTGAAAGAATTCTCCAAAATTGTTGTGCACAAATTTTTTTTGAAAAGTGTTGGGGTTGGGAGGATATTTATAATCGTGTTTGAGGTTATAGAGTTATGAAAATAAATAAACGCATTACGCATTTTATTTATTTCATTAACTCTTATTCAAAACCCCCATGTCAAATGAATAATTCCTTGACATTCACCCACGCTGATTATAATTAATATCACAATAATGATATTATTTCCTCAAAATCCCGACAAGAAAAACTACATGTCATGTAATCATTAATACACGGCATGTACTGGTTTTTTATAAAACTACCCTGCTTGTATATTTAATATACACGGCGTGTACTTTTATTTTCCAGTTATCTTTATTTCCTCCACCACATTTATTAGACCTTGAGTAATGGATAATTATTTCGTAAATAAATGTAACTGCATTACACACTAATAGATATAATATTTCTCCCCCAATATATTCTCTTCAATAACTTGTGTCAAAATAAATTTGATCAGGCTTCCATAAATAATTATTAAACCACATTCAGGGATAATATTAATTTAACTTGTTAAATTAATATTTAACTGAGATTCATGGACACACTTAGTGTGTGAGCCTCTAGGCCTCTTTCTCAATGGAATTAGGTAGAGCCTGCCTAATGTACAAGGTTAGAGTCTAGCAAAATGCCAAGGCACCCATAGAGAAATAAGTTAACTCTATAATGACGTGTCACCTCATACAAACGCTTACTGTGTAATATAATCCCTTTGTCACGATATCTCAAATCAAGCGGGTTGCATGTTAGTGTCATCTACCCACGTGCTCAATTATTCTTTCTTTGACATTTCTGAATTGAACTCACCCATACCTTACAATGGCCATGGATTTATTTAGGATATATCAATTCCATCAAAGGTCCTAAGATATCTACTTCCGGTATGGAACAGAAAGGAAAAATCCTTTCTCGCATTATCTATTAATGCAGTATTACTCATGACACACCCAACATATCCTACCTCACTGAGAATAGTGTGTCGTCATAGTTTTCGTCAATACATCTAAGTGTGCGAGTTGTAATACCCATTAATAATAATGTTAAAGTAAAGGACCAATACACACGTTCGTAGATAGGAACATCCAATGACACTATCAAATGTGGATTTCCTACTAGAAGGTCTTGTTCTCATAATATCCTCCTGGATATTACCAAGGGCACACACCATGAAAGGGTGCCTCAATTTTTTATGAGTCCTCACCCCTAATGGTCTGTATTATTTGTGTCCCTCAAATAACATCATACGGCCATAGAACATATATTCAAGAACAATGTTATGGCACATCCGAGCTCTCATCATAGCAGGGATCCACAATGACCAATTAATGAAACAAATGTCCTTAAGATATTATCACATTCATTGTCACGCATAAGAACAATGTGATAAGGAAATTATTAATGAATAAAGTACAAATTAGTTGGTTCTAGGCCACCAACTCCAACAGATTCCCACTTATAAAAGAGACAACTACTAACAACCTTTAACCCGCTAGCTCTCACATGATATTCATGATTCTGCTGAGATAGGCCTTTTGTCAAGGGGCCTACCACGTTCTTTTCTGTGGACACTCTGCTCACTGCAAATTCACCCCTTTTATAGAAATCCATCAAGAGGTGATACTTCTGGAGTATGTTCTTTGTCCGTTGATGTAACCTTGGATCTTTTGCAAGAGTCACTACTGCAGTATTATCATAATACAATGTAATGGGATATTTACTGCTAGGGACCACTTCAAGCTCCTAGACAAAGATCTGAATCCAGGCGGCTTCCTTGACTGCATCATAAGCCGCTATATATTTGGACTCTAATATAGAATTGGTGACAACTGGCTTCTTTGAACTCTTCCAGCTCACATATCCTCCATTGAGACAGAAAACATTTCCAGATTGCGACTTTAGATCATTATGATCTGTCTAAAAACTAGCATCCGCATACGCTCTGATGACAAGATCCTTGTCTCCTCAGTACACCAGGAACATATCCTTAGTTCCTCTCATATACTTAAGGATAGTCTTAATGCATTCCAATGTTGTTCTCTCGGATCTGCTTGATATTTTCCCACCATGATCAGTGCATAGGCAACATCATTCCTGGTACATAACATGGCATACATGATGGATCCTATAGCCGAAGCGTATGGGATCTTACACGTTTTATCTTTCTCTTGTTGTGTCTGAGGACACATTTTATTAGAAAGATATAGGCCATGTGACACTGGAACCAATCCCCTTTTAGATTGTTCAATACTAAATATCTTTAGTATCTAGTCAATATATGTACTCTGAATTAGTCCAAGAAGCCTCTTGGATCTATCACGAATGATCTTGATCCCAAGAATGTAGGCTGATTCACCCACGTCCTTCATGGAGAAACTCTTGTTCAACGAGTCCTTAAATGACTGTAAGACTGGTACATCATTTCCAATAAGCAATATGTCATTAACATATACTACTAGGATAATGATCGCATTCCCATTAAACCATTTATAAACACATGGCTAACATTCATTTTTAATAAACCCAAATTCTTTTATGGCTTCATCAAATCGAATGTTCCATGACCTAGATGCTTGCTTTAATCCATAAATGGATTTTTCCAACATGCAAACCCATTTGGCTTAACCTGGTTTCACAAGCCCTTCTGGTTCTATGATATAGACATCTTCCTAAAGGTTCCCATTAAGGAATGCTATTTTGACATCAATCTGCAAATCTCGTAGTCATGGTAAGTTGCTATGACAAGTCTAATTCTTAGTGATATAAACATGGAAACTGGCGAGAAGGTTTCATTATAGTCTATTCCTTGACAGTGTCTGAATCCTTTAGCCACTAGCCTTGATTTATAGGTGCTAACTTGACCTTCCATGTCCCGCTTTCTCTTGAATACCCATTTTCATCCAATAGGCTTTACATCAACGAACTCGTTGACCAGAACCAAGACTTGGTTCAGATACATGGAATCCATCTTAGAATTCAAAGCTTCTATCCATCTTGTAGCATCTGAGCTTTCTACTACTTCTTTATAGGGAAGAGGTTCATCATTGTCCAACAATAATGATTCACCATCCTCATTGACTAGGAAACCAAATCTCTCCGGTTCACTTACCTCTCTTGAGATCCTACGCAGTACTTGTGTTTCTGGAACCTCTTCCACGGGGACCTGTGGAACTTGTTCCTGTACCAACTCCTGTGTATCTTGAGCATCAACTTCGTCAAAATAAATCTTTCTTCCACTATCCATCTTGAGGATGTGCTCCCTGTTAATAAAGAGGGCTTCTAAGGCGACATTCACTTTCTTCTCTGAAGGGTTATATAGGTAATATCCCTTCGTTTCCTTGGGATATCCTATAAAGATACATTACATGCCCCGGGGTGGTAGATTGTTTTCCTGAGAAGGCCTTAACAAATTCCTTTCATCCCCATACACGTGTGTGCAACAAAGTGGGTTTCCTTCCATTCTATAACTCAGATGGAATTACAATTTCCGCCTTAGTTTGTACTCGGTTTAATGTGTATGCTGGAATTTGTAATGCATATCCTCAAAAGGATAACGGAAAATCCACATGAATCATTATCGACCTCACCATTTCCAAAAAGGTGTGGTTTCTCCTTTCCCTAACAATGTTCCACTATGGTGTATAAGGAGGAGTGAGCTGAGATAGAATCCCAGACCCCCGAAAATATCAATGAACTCTTGGTTCAGATATTCTCCACCTCGATCTGATCGAAGATTCTTTATCTTCTTACCAAGATGATTCTCTACTTCATTCTTGAATTACTTAAATTTCTCTAATGCCTCTGAATTATACCTCATTAAGTATACATAGCCATATCTACTCAAATCATCAGTAAAAGTAATGAAGTAAGAATATCCACCTCTAGCTTCTAATGGAAATGGTCCACACACATCTGTGTGTACAAATGCTAGAAGCTCTGTAGCCCTTTCACCCTATCCACCAATAGGCGGCTTGGTCATTTTTCCTTGTAAAAAAGAATGACATATATCATGTGGTTTTAGCCTATTAGAGTCTAAATAGCCATCTTGGAAGAGCTTTGTCAAGCGCTTCTTGTTCACATGACCGAGACGGTGATTCCACAACTGGGTGATGTATGTGTCGTGTGAATTTATTTCGTTATTGATTGCCAAAACTTGTTTTTGTTTTGTAATTTAATAGATAAAAACTATTATTTAATTGTTCCATACCATAACATACATTCTTCTTATAAAAGAGTCAACCCTTATTTCCAAACTTGAAAATAAATCCATCTATATCCAAACAAGATATAGAAATTATGTTCTTGGTAACACTAGGCACATAATAACAGTTTTGTAAAACCAAAATCATTCCAGTTAGCAATGAGAGGTGATAATTTCCAATAGCCAATACAGTTAGCCTTATGCCATTAGCAGCTCGAAGATCCATCTCTCCTCTTGCAAGCTTTCTAAATCTACATGGTTCCTGCATTTGAATACAGATGTGACCCACACAAGCTATATCTAATACCCAATGTGTAGAAATAGAAAGATTACACTCAATAACGAACACACCTTTAGTTTCCCCACGCTTCTGGGTGCAGTTCCTATTCCAGTGGCCTTGCTTGCCACATGAAAAACACACCACCTCTCGTTCCTTACCCGGCCTCTGTATCATCCCCTTCTTGGAGGGATGGTGCTCAGGGGCTTCAGACCGTTTATAAGTCTTTGTCCCCTTTTCCTTGTCCTTTCGTTTCTTGTTCACCATAAGGATTGCGGGTCTGTCACTCCCCATGTCATTTTCTACCTGGAGAATCAAGGTTAGAATCTCTGATAGAATTTTCTCATTTCCCGCTCATGTTATAATTGATAATGAAGCAAGAGATGGTCTTAGGGAATTATGATAGGATGAGATCTGTATGAAAATCATCCAGAAATTTAATCTCTATGATGTCCAGGCGTTCAATGTAGCCAATAAAATTGACTACATGAGTCCCAAATGGAGCAAACTCTCCAAGCATAGTTGTAAACAAATAATTGGAGATCTCATATCTCTCCTGTATCACCTTCTCTTGGTAGAGATCCTTACGATGAGACATCATGCTATATGAGTTCATGTTTTCATATTGCTTCAAGAGCTCATTGGACATGGATGATAGCATGAAACACTGGACATCTGTGGAATCATCCAGGTGTTTCATATAGAGAGATAATTCCTCATCACTGGCCTCTTTCACAGGCACAACTAGAATAGTCTTTTTCAGCACATACAATTTCCTTTTTTGGCGAAAGATGATGCGTAAACACCTCTGCCACTCAGGGAAATTGGTGTCAGTGAGAAGGTTTTCCTTCTCGAGTATGGTTCTCAATGATATGTTTGAAGTCATTTTCTTGTCGTTTCTACCAATTAAGATGAGAAAAGTTTTAGTAATTTATTACAAAACATAGACAAATAAAAAAATTAATACTTATTAGTCTCGCACTATTTTATCGAAATCCAATATCCCTCACCATTGACTTATGAATATTATGTTTCCTGAATATTCTAGTGGAAAGGATCCATATTGACCTTCACATTACCCCAACTAGGGTTTTTCAGGAAACTTGAAGGGTTTTAGGTAGGCATTCCGAATTCCAACTACATTAACTCGTAGCTCCTTGATCCGCTGACTGGACTCCCCAATCCTGAAATCCTTTTATTTTGGATTTCCTCATCCTTTGCCTCTTGGTCACACCAAGTCCTGATATGGTAGTCAACCCTTGATGCGAACCAAGTCAAGTCAACCCAAAAACCTTAAATTATAATTCCATGATAATTTAAAGCACCCCAACATGGGTTGGTCAAGCACTTTGAACTATGGTTAGATTCTATCCAAGATTATGGAAGGCTATACAGAGTTAATATTTATTTTGAGGGATTTTATCCGTATACTTAAATTTCCAATTTATTATCTTTTATTAAATGATTGTAAATATTATGTAGGATATACTTAAGTGATTAAAAATGTCGAAGATATTATTTTCGTATAAGCCGTATTTATTTTAGTTCTATCTTTGATGCTCGTTTAATTCATTAATTGTGTGATCGTGATATCACACCCACAATAAATAAACCATGAAACTGACAGAAATAAAATAAATGGTATGATCATGAGCTTTTTCTGTTGGTTAGTTTATCTAGTATTTGATAAACTTACCCAATACCTAGGGGAAAAACACCTAGAAACTTTCGTGTTTACAGCCTTCCACCTGTCCACCTTTGTATCTCCTTGGATTGGTTTCACCTTGGCTTCTGACTTGAGCCGCCTCCACTAGCTTGGGATATGCATCCATTACATATGCATTTATCTCACACACAGGTGAGGGGTAAAAGGGGGTTTTTACATAAAATAATCCTTGGGTGCGCAGGGCCTACATATTAATGAGGATATGGCTCACAGGCAAACAAATTTAATTTAAATAAATTAATTAAAAGAAACCATTCACATAAAAAGGTCTCAGTCTAGATCATGATCATCCATACATGCAATGATATTTACGCATAAATAAAACTAGAATTAAATTCTTTAATCATTCTTTTTTAAGATAAATCACGCTCGAATCAATTAATTATCTTTAATTAATCAATCCTTTTATCTTAAACTCTTTCATGAACCTTGTTGAGATTCTCATCCATCGTAATTTTAAACAAATAAATTAATTTAAAATTATTTGTGTATGTAACATATACTTTGGAGGTAACACGGTGAATTCCCATTTATTATGCAGATGTTAAATTAAACACATATACTTAAAACACCTATCACGTGTTGTGCCTCAGCTTTACCCCTTCACTATGGTACACAACTCAAGGGTTTGAATAATATAATAATTTTTTAAATAAATCTGCTTATTTTGGGTGAGTACACAATGTGTAGTTCCAACTACACGGCGTATACTTTTCTTCACCGTCCATCTGAAGTACAAGCCCATGGACATGGTGTGTAAATGTACATCGGAAATTTTCAGAGTACACGGCGTGTACAGTGGGACACACGCCGTGTAGTTTCCGCGTTACACGGTTTCCAGTCGGGCAGGCCGTGTACGAGGTACACGGTCCAACCCTAACATGAAGGGACTACACGCCATGTTCTGTTGGACCGCACAACATGTAATCCAGAAACCGTGTTCCACATATTCTGGGTCAACACACGGTGTCATAAATGACTTAGATAGGATCAATACACGGCCTGATTTGGCAGAACAGTTTGATGCATGAACCTAGACTACACGGTGTGTAATTACGAATACATGTTATGTATTCTGGTGTTGTACGGCCAAAAATGTTTGGATCCTCTGGATGAGTTCTTCTATTTTATTTTAATAAAAATTAAAAGAAAAATTCTTTTTTGTGAGGTGAACGAGAAACGAGGGAGGAGGAACATATCTCGAGATTCATATTTCCAGAACGATTAAACATGAATTGAAACAACTAAATTATTAAATGTGTAAAACATCAAAAAGAATCTAAATAGTTATAATCAACGATATGACCGCTCTAATACCACTTGTAGGTTCTAGGTGCAGCGGAAGCGCGTTGGTGGGTTTTCCCACCTTTAATTTTAACGTTAAGAAATGTTCAATCCAAGATCTGTCACGATTTAAAACGCCGAATCTTCGGAATAGAACGAAGAACAAAAAACATGAGAGGGAATCCCAAAACCATAGAGATAGGATAATCATATGATGGTTATAATTAATTTAATTAATTCCCGTGAAATTTTATGGTGTAATTCTTTATTCGCTGATGTCTCTGGTCATGATCTTGTAAACCATCCTTGTGTCATAGAATCCAAGTGTATTATTCCTCTTGCGGTGATCCACATGTGTACTACATATCTCCAAACGTCTCCGAAGGGATCTCCGGGTGCTAGCATCGAAGAACCTTCGCTTGTAATGTCTGCCTTCTATCGCCTTGGTCTCTTGGTCTTGAGAGCGTTCTTGGAGGAAGGAGTTCTTTCAGGCATTAAAAAATTCTCCAGTATTGTTGTGCACAATGATTCCTTGAAAAGTGTTGGGGTTTTGAGGATATTTATATTAGTGTTTGAGTTTATAGAGTTATGACAATAAATAAACTTGTTACACATTTTATTTATTTCATTAACTCTTATTGAAAACCCCCATGTAAAATTATTAATTCCTTGACATGCGCCCACACTTATTATAATTAATATCACAATAATGATATTATTTCCTCAAAATCTCGACTAGAAAAACTACACGCTGTGTAATCATTAATACACGGTGTGTACTAGTTTTCCATAAAACTACACGGCGTGTACATTTATTCTCCACATAGCTTTATTTCCTCCACCACATTTATTAGACCTTGAGTAATGGATATTTATTTCTCAAATAAATGTAACTACATTACTCGATAATAAATATATTATTTATCCAATAATATATTCTCCCAAGTAACTAGTGTCGAAATAAATGTGATCAAGCATCCTAAAATAATTATTAAACCACAGTCAGGAATAATATTTATTTAACTTGTTAAATTAATATTTAACTAAGATACATGGACACACTTAGGGTGTGACCCTCTAGGAATCTTTCTCAGTGGAATTAGGTGGAGCCTACCTAAAGTACAAGGTTATCATCTAGAAACACGCCAAGGCACCCATAGAGAAAGAATTTAATTCCGCAATGACGTGTCACCTCATACAAATACTTACCGTGTAATATAATCCCTTTGTCATGATATATTGAATCAAGCGGGGTGCATGCTAGTGTCATCAACCCACATGGTCGATTATTCATTCTTTGACATTCCAGAATTGAACTCGCCCATACCTTACCATGGACATGGATTTATTTAGGCTATATCAATTCCATCAACAGGCATGAGATATCTAATTCTGTTATGGAAAATAAGGGACAAATCCTTTCTCACGTTATCTATTAATGCAGTATTACTCATGACAAACCCCCAACGTATCCTACCTCACTGTGAATAGTATTTCATCACAGTTTTCATCAATACATATAAGTGCACAAGTTGTAATACCCATTAATAATAATCATAAAGTCTAAGGACTAATACATACGTCTAAAGATAGGAACATCCAATGACACTATGAAATGTGGATTTCCTACTGGTGGGTCTCGTTCACATAATATCATCCTGGATATTACCATGTCCGCACACCATGAGAAGGTGCCTCAAAGTTTTATGAGTCCTCACCGCTAATGGCATGTATTATTTATGTCCCTCAAATTACATCATCTGGCCATATAACATATATTCAAGAAGAATGTTATGGAACTTTCGGATTCTCATCATAGTAAGGATATGCTATGACCCATTAATGAAACAGTTGTCATTATGACATTATCACATGCATTGTCATGCAGAAGAAAAATGTGATAAGGAATTTTTTAATTAATAAAGTACAAAGTAGTTGGTTCTGTTCCACCAACTCCAACACATCATTCTTTGATCATGGTGTCCATTTGGTTTCATCATCATCTAGTTCACGTATGTAGAAATTCCATGCATCACAACAATTATTTAGAGATCCATCAAAATAATTTTCTTCCTCCATCCAAATACACCTTGCACAACATGGTTCATATGGGTGTTCACAGAAAAATAGTTTTGGAAAATAATCAAGTATGACATATAATTTCAAAACATCTGATAAAACATGATTTCTATAAAATAGTCGGACTGATTTTGAGTTGAAAATTTCAATTAATTGTCCTTTTAAAATACTATAGGTATATTTTGAAAGACTATATTGTAAAAGCAAATATAAATATGTTGCGCAAGGGTCTCCTTCTTCATCACTTTCTTTTAAATCATAATATGATTCAAAATCCTATGATAAGGTAAAATATTTGAAGATTCCTTGATAATATTTACCTTTCTTGGAAATATGAGAATATTTTGAAAATAGGATTTGTGTAAATAAAACCCATCATCCACGATGATAACGTGGTATAGTGGAGGTGATTGATTTCTCAAACAACTTCATGCAAGTGAGTTGTATGCCATAAAAAGTTTCACAATCATCAGAACATGACTGTGCAATAATTATTGCAAGCATGTCATTAAGAAGATATAATAATTTTGTGTGAGATCCTCCACCTTCCATTTGTAACTAACTTTACTTGATCTAAAAAAGTTATAAAACAATTATTTAACTGAAATAATAGACATAGGGACTAACCATGTGTCTAACAAAAACTCATAATCGGTAAAATTTTCTAAACCGACCTCTGATACAAACTATAAGGACCCGGCCATAAACATTACATAATCTAGAAATAAATGAATAATTCACATTGAAGATCTTTTTAGGTTTAGAGTGTCAGATAATTAGGTATAATAATTTCATTACAACTAGAATATTAAATGTAGACACTACTATTTAGTATCCATTTTTTCATAAAATAAAACCACATGAAAATAAACATATCAAGTTCCATGTTTTAGATAGCATGACTTTTCCATGATCTCATCCTTGACCCTATTCATCTTTAAGTCCTGTGAAAAACATATAAAAACTTGGGATGAGCATAAAAATATCATTAAGTGTTATAAAATAAATAAGTAAAACATTATCCCATCAATAAATACAAATCAGTGAAACCATACTTTTCAATCATAACATACCTTAGGAAATCATAAGACTTATGAATAACACACACAAATCATAAATCATAAAGGTGACTTATGGAATCCATATAAAACATAAATTATAGCTATCACAGCTATATATAGAGTTACACTTAGAATACCCATCATAGTATATTCCCTAAATCTCTTAGGAGAACCCTCACGTTTATCTCTGTCACGTTACCCAATGCATTGCAGAGCTATCTCGGGCTCACCCGCCCTAGGTTTATCACGGAACCACCCGTATACGTAAAAAATTCCCAATAACCATAAAATAATCATAAAATATAACACATGTATAAAATAAATATAACCTTTCCACATTCAAATATATCAAATCAACATATTTCAATAAAAAATGCTTTATGAAATTATTTTCAAAACCATTTAAAAATAGATTTTCGAATCAAAGTGTCCCTTACCACTTTCATCCTTTTAATTTAATTATCATGTCAAAATATTAGAGTCTATATAAATAAATCCTAAAACCTATTTTGATAGAATGGTCATTAATGATAAATATTTATAATAATAAATAATTAAAACATTGAAAATGATATTTTAGTTAAAGAGTTTTTTTAATAAAATGATAGACGCTTGAATACAAAAAATTGAGGAATAATATTCTATAATAACTTTATAATATGATGAGAATAAATTTATTCCTGATATAATATGTCAAAGGATAGTATATACAACATATAAGAGTGTATTGGTGCATAACAACAATGAAGTCTCAGTGAAAATGTAAATTGAGATGAAATCCATTATAAAGATGGTATCCTTAAGTGAAGGATAAATCAATCAAATAATTATGTGTCACAATTATAAATACACCCAATATATGTGTATATTAAGTTTAATACAATCATAGGTCATTCAAAAATATTCATAGGACTACATATTCAAGAAGTACAAGTTAAACCCAAAGAATTGAAATTGGGTGAAGAAATTCCCTTGTAAAAAGTCGACAGCCTAACGGAGTCAATTTAAAATTAAGAAAATATTTGATGAGATAAAAATGGTATATAATCACATGTACATAAATTTTACATCAATAAGGATATATAATAACATATCCCAACATAATAAGATGTAAATTAAAAGACATAACAAAATGATGTCTTTTAAAAAGAGAAGGGTCAAAGGTTCCCTAACCGATTTGGTAACTTACAAAACATATGCCACATGAAAGAAGGATCATACAATGAAGATGTAAATACTCATTAATGAAATTATATTACACAATAATACAATCATGGGCAGTATATACACAACACAAAATGAAATTGTGGCCAGTATAACATGAATCTCACAGGACTAGAAAGTGCGATAAAATGATTTACCACGTTGTATCCAACTGAGTCGTATGACCAAAAGTTAATAACCACCAAATTTATCACAGAATACCATGAATATAATGAGAATAATGATAATATATATACCAAATCTAAGTATACAAAACACCACATGCAATGAATAAGTGGCGAACAATGGAAATATCATGAAATTAAAAGTGAGATTAAGAAAATCCATTACCTCGTGTCCGACATGACTCAATCATTCTTTAATCTCCTAAATAATAAAATAAAGTTAATTTATACTTTATTAAGAAACTTTTTAATGTTTATTATTAACTCTATATCACTTATTACCATGTTATAAACATTATGTAATCATTTATGTTAATAACGTTCATTTTGTCGATATTTGGTAATTGAGTCAAAAATGAACACCTTATATCTTCAAGTTGTCCATGTGGTCAATAGTCCATTATATCCATAATGAAATTAATTATTTATATATAATATATATCATATATATCCAATATATATATATATATATATATTTATAATAGTACATAACATTTAGAGGTTAGAAATGTAATGCACCGTTCATGGAGACAGTAAGCCGTACGTACGCATGAACGCTACTTCCATTCATATTTCTTATTTTAATGGAATTAAAAACATAATGATACATAGTTATATTATAATTACATTATAATATAATATACAATATTATTAACTCCATCATTTATATGACCCACATAAGGAATTAAGAATTCATATCACCTTGAGGGGGCGGTAGTCCGCACTTCCTCTTATGAGATTATCGTATTTACCCACTATGGAAACCATAAATTATTTCTATAAATGGAAAAATAAATAAGAATAAAGAAAAAATAAACATAATATATATCATATATAAATATTGTGTCATCATAATGTCCACCATGAGAGGCGGTTGGAGGAATTTGAACAATCGTCGTTTCGCGAGGCATTAGATTTCCATCCACAAAAACATTATATTATTCATCCCTTAGATAGAGGTGTGTGCAAGTGTAGTTTTAATAATCCTCATTAAAACATTATATTATATTAAGTATAATTTTTTTGTTTCAAAATAATGGAATAAAATGAGTTTAGGGGTTGGAGAAGTAAAATAAAAGAATTCAATTTAAGAAAAACAGTTACCTTTAATTTGGGTAAATCCCTTTGGTTTGAACCAAAGGAATTATTGAAGTGCCTTCTATATAAGGTAAGGATTTTAGGAGGAGGATATGGATGTAGGCAGCTTAATTGGGAAGAGGATGGATGAGCCAAAAGGCTTGATAGGTGTGAAGAATTGGATAGAAGTGGTCTCCTTTTATAAGGGAGAGGAGGGGCTCTTTAGGAAAGTGTTATAATATTATTTTATTATATAATGATATTCAGCTTTTAAAGATCCAAAAATCATTAAAGATGAATATAAGATGACTAATGGTTGAAATAAATTCATCCAATAATAATTGGACAGGGTTTGGATGTTATTTTAATATTTATAATCATATTTATTTAATTCTTTTATCAATGAGGTAAATACTACATCATTATTTTGTCATAATTAATATAATTTATGTTAAGTCTAAAAATTATAAAACAAATACCATGATGTATGAAATATATTTATCTATCCATTGAATATTTATAGTCTAAAATATAATTTATATAAAACCATATAAAAATTAATTTACTAAAACATTTTTATTTATCTCATTTTTTCCTTCACATTAAATTAATTAATCTAAAGTGTCATTATCTTTTATATGTGGATCCACGGGGTACAAAAATAGATCCAAAGAAGCCCATGGTTGGCCATTACTCATCCAATAAGGTTAGGACATGTGTGAAGTTAATTTTAAATTATTAAAATATTATTTTTACCTTTAATTACCTTATTTCCCATTAACCGCGGTAAATAAAAGTCAAAAGTTACTATTCATCAAAAATTATTTTCATATTATTGAACTAAATATTACTTCATTATAACATCCATATATGTCGGATTTTTGAAATTTAATTCACAGAAGTGTTAAAATTTAATTTAAATGAAAAAGTCAGTTTTTTTAAAAACTACTAAGTGATTTCACTATTCATTAAAAATTGAAGTTTTTTAGAAAATTACCAAAAATTCAGCCTAAGATTTATTTTATATTACAAATTTTAAAATGATTCTTATTTTGATAAATTAAAAACATCGAAGGGGCATTAATTAATTTAAAATTAAATCTCGTTGTTAAAACGAATAGCGTGTTTTTATGAAACAATAACTATCAAAAGATTGACACTTTTTTATGTCCCATTTGAAATTGAAATTAATTAAAATGACCAAAATTTTATTAAATGGTAAACATATATTCTAATTACACTTCAAACCCAATAAAAAAGATAATATCACTATATAAATAAATTATATTAAAACATTGTTTTGAATTAAAATACAATATTTTTCACAATTCATTATAAAATGAACTTTATCAGAAAAATTTCAAAAATTTACACAATGTAAATTTTTATAACCCCATTAAAACAAAAAGATTTTATTTGGTCAAATATAATGTATTAAAGAGACCAAAATTATATTTACAGAGGGTTCTCCCTTAAAAGGCAGTAAATCGCCCTTTTAATGTAAATTTTTCTTAAAATTAGATTCATTCACATTTTAAGCCTATAACATCTGTTGGATACATGTAAATACTTTTAAAAAACATGCATAATCATATTGTAGTTAGTTTTGTTCATTACTACCAATACAATGACTAGGAGTTAACTACCATTTAAAATAATAATATTATATTATTAGTGTGCTACGTAAGATTTCAAAGAAACCCATTATTGCGTATCGGGTACACTATCGATCATAGAAAAACCTTTAAAGTAAAATTAATATTTAATTCAAAAATATTAATAAATATGAATTATGTCTTATTCTTTATTTACCTAGGATGTTACATCCTTCCCCCTTTTGGAAATTACGTCCTCGCAATTGTAAATCTCGACTTGGAAACTTCATTAAAATTCCCACATCGGAAAAGAGTCGGTAAAACTATAACTTTAAAAGAAATAAATAAAAGTAAAATGGTCACCCAAGATAAACCGTACTAGGATTCCATGTAAGAAATCATGGATATAAAAGAGAGAACAAACTGTCATGTATGATGGAAAGCAATAGAAAACATGATTAGGAGAAAGTTAACCACCAGAAAATAACAAACTTATGATGTGTTAAACGGTCATTGATTACCAATAGGAATCGTAAATCAAAAACTTTTTTGTTTTACATTTCTTTTCATAATTTGGAGGAAGTAATTTACTACATAGAGTAAGAACATAAGGAAATATAGTTACCTTCAAGTAGATTTTTATCCTTTAATTAGTTTCTAACAAATCATATCTTTTCTCCAAACAAAGATCAATCCAAAAGACTTTGTCACATCAAAAGTGCAAGAATCATCTTCTTGAGAATCACATAATTCAAAAAATAAGAACTATATATTTCCGTTATCTTTAGACATCAACTAAAATCAAAATTGTTAGTGCGAGATCATATAATACACAAAAAAGATAATCTTTTACAAAAAGAAAAACTACACATAATCTCTAAAAAATTTCAAACAAAATAAAAAGTTTGACAAAGACCATTAAAAAACAACTTTCAGTATAATTCATCAAAAGTGATCCAAACATTGATTGAAACTAGAATCTCATAAGGATTTAATTACATAGTCTTCCAAGATAACATTTATCTCCAAATAACAACATTTACTCATAAAGTCTCATATTGAAAAGTAATTAACCAAATCACATGTTCTCCATGATAGGTTAATCATTTTCAAAAATAAAAATAATAATCTTATGTCCACAATAAAAACATAGATTATTCCAAACTAGAATTTGAACCCTTATTCCACAATTGAAATCCACAGTATACTATCTTCCTTAATCATATAGTGTATCCTCAAAAGAGAGAACTTCTTCCACAACAACCTTTATCACTTAATTGCTAAATCATTTTTCTATACTAAGTATATCTATTTGATAAAACATAAGATACAAAAATCAACTTATTCTTGTTCCATAAAAACATTTTACTAAAATAATAAGAAATACTAACTAGCGACTTCAAGTAGGCTAGTGGTAGGCGATGCACCCTCATTGCCCTTCGGTTGTGGGTTCGATTCCTACAGCCTTGCCGGATATGACAGGTTTTCACCCATCCTAAGGGATGTCTTTTTTATAAAACTCAAAAATAACCCTAACATGTTTTAACCTTAATGGTTTTCTTATACCTCTAATTTTCATCCAAATTCATTTTGATCACAACATATTAATTTTTTATGTCTTATTTCACCCCCATATGAGAAAATAAAATGCTCCCCAAAATGATGAACATCATACCTTGATCATGGTGTCCATTTGGTTTCGTTGTTATCTTGTTCATGTAGGTAGAAGGTCCATGCATCGCAACAATGGTTTATAGGTCTATCAAAATCATTTGATTCCTCCAACCAAATACACCTTTTACAACATGGGTCATATGGGTGTTCATCAAAAAATAGATTTGGAAAATACTCACGTATGACATATAATTTCAAAACATCTGATAAAACATGATTTCTAAAAAATAGTCAGACAAAATTTGAGTTGAAACTTTAAATTAATGGTCCTTTTAAAATAACATAGGTATGTGTTGAGAGACTATATTGTAATAGAAAATATAAATAGGTTGTGCAAGGGTCTCCTTCTTCATTAATTTTTTTTTAAATCATAATATTCTTCAAAATCTAGTGATAAGGTAAAATATTTGAAAATGCCGTGATAATATTTACCTTTCTTGAAAATATGAGAATATTGTGAAAATAGGATTTCTCTAAATATAACCCATTATCCACGATTATAATGAGGTATAGTGGAGGTGTTTGATATCTCAAAAAACTAATTTCAAGTGAGTTGTATGCTAGAAAACTTTTCACAATCATCCGAACATGACATTGTAAAAATTATTGCAAACATGTCATCAACAAGAGATAGGAATTTCGTTTGAGATCCTCCTCCTTCAATTTGTAACGGAAATTACTTGATCTGAAAAAGTTATAAAACAAGGATTTGAATGAAATATTAGACATTGGGACTAACCATGTGTCTAACGAAAACTCCTAATCCCTAAAATTGTCTAAACCGACCTCTTATACCAACTATAAGGATTATGCCTTAAACATTACATAATCTAGAATTAAATGAATAATTCACATTGAGGATCTTTTCAGGTTTAGAGTTTTAGATAATTAGGCATAACAATTTCATTACAAATTTAATATTACATGTAGAAAATACTATTCAGTTTCCATTTTTTCATAAAATAAAACCACATATAAAGAAACATTTTTAGTTCCATGTTTTAGATAGCATGACTTTTACTTGATCCCATCCATGACCCTATTCAAATTTAAGTCCTGCGGAAAACATTTCAAAAACTTGGGATGAGAATAAAAATCTCAGCGAGGTTTATAAAATAAGGAAGGAAAACATTATCCCATCAATAAATACAAATTAATGAAGCCATACTTTTCAATCATAACATACATTATGAAATTATATGATTTATGAATAACACACACAAATCATAAATCGTAAAGGTTACTTATGGAATCCATATAAAATGTACATTTAAGCTTTCACATCTACATTGAGAGTTACACATGGAATACCCATCATAGTATATTTCATAAATCTCTTAGGAGAAACATCATGTTTACCTCCGTCACATTACCCAATGCTTTGGAGATCTATCTCGAGCTCACCCGCCCTAGGTTTTCATGAAACAACCCGTATACGTAAAAAATTCCCAATAACCATAACATAATCATAACATATAACACATGTTTAAAGGAAATATTACATTTCCCCATTCCAATATATAAAATCAAGATATTGAAATAAACAATTTTTTATCAAATTATTTTCAAAACCATTTAAAAATAGATTTTTGAATCAAAGTTTCCCATACCACTTTGAAGATTTTAAATCAATTATCATTGGAATACATTAATTTCCATATAAATAAATCATATAACCAATTTTCAATAAATGAACATTAATGAGAAACATTTATAATAATAAATATTTAAAACATTTAAAATGATATTGTAGTTAAAGGGTTTTTTTAACAAAAAGAGAGATGCTTGAATACAAATAATTGAGGAATAACATTTAATAAGAACTTAATAATATCATGGGAATAAATGGATTCCTGATATAATATTTAAAATGATATTTTATACACCCTATAATAGTGAATTGGTGCAAAACTATAATGAAGTCTCAGTGGAAATGTAAATTGAGATGAAATCCCTTATAATGATGGTATCCTTATGTTAAGGATAAATCAATCAAATAATTATGTGTGAAAAATATAAATACACCCAATATAAGTGGATATTAAGTGTAAGAAAATCAGAGGTCATTCATAAATATTCAATGGATGACATATTCAATAAGTAAAAGTTAAACCCAATGAATTGAAATTGGGTTAAGAAGTTCCCTTGTAAAAATTCGACAGCCTAACGGTGTGAATTTAAAATTAATAAAATGATTTGATGAGAAAAAAGGTTAATCTAATCACTTGGAAATAAATTTTACATAAATAAGGATATATAAGAACATATTCCAACATAATAATATGCAAATTAAAATACATAACAGAAAGTAGTCTTTTAAAAAGATGAGGGTTAAAGGTTCCCTAACAGATTTGGTAACTTACAAAACATATCCCACATGAAAGAAGAATCATTAAATGAAGATTTAAATACTAATAAATGAAATTATATTACAGAAATAATACAATCATGGGAAGTAAATACACCACACAAAAGGAAATAGTGGCAAGTATAGCATTAATCTCACAGGAATAAAAATTGAGATAAAATGCTCTACCACGTTGTATCCAACTGAGTTGTATGACAAAAAGTTAATAACCACCAAATTTATCACTTAATACCTTTAATATAACTAGAATCATGATAATATATATATAAAAGGGAAGTACACAATACACCACATGCAATGAATAAGTGGCGAACAATGGAAATCTCATGGAATTAAAAGTGAGATAAGAAAATCCCTTACCTCGTGTCCGACTTGACTCAATCGTTATTTAATCTCTGGAGTAATAAACTAAAGTTAATTTATACATTCATATGATCCTTTTTAAAGTTTATTATTCCTTTTATATCACTTATTACCATGTAATAAACATTATGTAATCATTTAAGTTAATAACGTTCCTTTTGTCGATATTTGGTACTTGAGTCAAAAATGAACACCTTATATTTACAAGTTGTCCATGTGGTAAATAGTCCATTATATTAGGAATAAAATACATTATTTCTATATCATATATATAATATATATTAATTATATATATATATATATATTTATATTTATAATTTTACATAACATTTAGATGTAAGAAATGGAATGCACAGTTCATGGAGACGGTAAGTCGTACGTCCGCAAGAACGCTACTTCAATTTCTATTTATTATTTTAATGGAATTAAAAATATAATGATATATAGTTGTATTATAATTCCAGTATAATATCATATAAAATATTATTAACTCTATCCTTTATACATCCCACATAAGTCATTAACGATTCATATCACTTTGAGGGGGCGGTAGTCGGCACTTCTTCTAATGAGATTTTCGTATTTACCCATTATAGAAACCATAAAGTAATTCTATAAAGGGATAAATACATATAAATAATGGAAATGTAAACATAAATAATATCATATATAAATATTTTTCCATCATAATGGCCACTATGAGAGGTGGTTGGAGATTTTTGATCAATCATCTTTTCATGAGGCGTTATTTTGTCATCCACAGAAACATTATGTTCTTCACCCATTAAATAGAGGTGTGTTGAAGTGTAGTTAGAATCATTCTCATTAAAACATTATATTATATTGAGGATACTGGTTTTGTTACAAAATAAAGTAATAAATATATTATACGGGTTGGATAAACAAAATACAAGAATACAATTTAAGAGAAACTGTTACCTTTTAATTTGGATAAATCCATGTGGTTTGAACCAAAGGACTTCTTGAGGTTCCATATACATAAGGTAAGGATTCTAGGAGAAGTATAGGGATATAGGGAGCTTAATTGGGTACAGGTTTGATGTGCCAAAATTCTTGAGAGGTGTGAGTAACTAGTTAGAAGTGGCCTCCTTTTATAAGGGAGAAGAGGGGCTCTTTAGGAAAGTGTGATAATATTATTTTATTATAAAATGATATTATGTTTCTAATGGTTAAAAATTCATTAATATTGAATATAATTTGACTCATGGTCTAAATAAATTAATCAAATAAAAGTTGGACTGGTTTTGGATGCTATTTTAATATTTATAATCTTATTTATTTAAATATTTTATTACTGAGGTAAATACTACATCATTATTGTGTCATAATTAATTTAATTAATGTGATGTCTAAAAATTATAAAAAAAATACCATGATATAGGAAATATATTTATATTTATAATTAATATTTTTAGTTGAAAATATTGTTTATATAACACCATATAAAAATTAATTTACTAAAATATTTTTGTTTATGTCATTTTTCCATTTACATTAAATTAATTAATCTAAAGTGTCATTATCATTCATAAGTGGCTCCACGGTGTCCCAAAATATGCCCAAATATGCCCATGGTCGGACATTACTAATCTAATAAGGTTAGGACATGTGTTCAAGTAATTTTTAATTATTAATGTATTCTTTTTACCTTGAATTACCCTATTTACATTTAACAGTGGTAAGTAAAAGTCAAAAGTTAATATTCACCAAAAAATTATTTTCATATTATTGAACCATATTTTACTTCTTAATAACAACCATGTATGTCGGATTTTAAAATTTTAATTCAAAAAAGTGGTAGAATTTCATTTAAATGAGAAATTCAGTTTTTTTAACTACTACTAATTGATTTCCCTATTCCTCAAAAATTGAAGATTTTCAGAAAAATAACAAAAAATAATCCCAAGCATTATTTGAAATTACAAATTCAAATATGATATCTATTTTTTTAAATTAAAAACATAGAAGTGTCATTAATTAATTTAAAATTAATTCCTGTTGTTCAAACAAATAGCGTGTTTTTAAGAAACAATAACTATCAAAAGATTGGCACTTGTTTATGTCCAATTTCAAAGTGAAATAAATTACAATGACCAACATTGGATTAATTGGTAAAAATATATTCTAATTAAACTTTAAACCTAATTAAAAAGATAATATAACTATATAAATAAATTAGACTAAAACACAGTTTTGAATTAAAATAAAATATTTTTCGCTATTCATTAGAAAATGAACTTTATCAGAAAAATTCCAAAAAATTACACAAAGTAAATTTTGATGCCCCCATTGTTAAAAAGGATTATATTTGGTAAAATATAATGTATTAAAGTTACCAGTATTAGATTTCATTTGGGTTCGCCATTAAAAGGTTGTAAATCGGCCTTTTAATTTAAATTATGCTTAAAATTAGATTCATTCACATTTTAAGCCTCTAACGTTAATTGGATAAATGTAAATACATTTAACAAACATGTATAATCATATTGTAGTTAGTATTTTTCATTACCGCCAATACAATGGCTAGAAGTTAACTACCATTTAAAATAATAATATTATATTATTAGTGTGCAACATAATATTTCAAAGATACCCATTGTTGCATATCGGGTATGCTAGCGAACATAAAAACCCCTTTAAAGTAAAATTAATATTTAATTCACTAATATTAATAAATATGGAATATGACTTATTCATTATTTACCTAGGATGTTACAAAATGGATAATACACAAAAACAATTGGCCTTTCCTAGGGTAAATCTCATGCCCCTAACCTAATGGTAGTCTCATATTTTACTTATGATGCACCATTTTAGATATATTAAATTACATTTGAAAAAATAATATAATTAAAATATTAAATAATTTATCCATGTATGTGATCTTACCAAATGCCTGACATTCATGAAATTTATTTTTTTCCTAGCTTAAACTTTAAATCTAGGACCTAACAGTGGTCTCAGACTTCACATATAATGATCTTTTGAGAGATATTCAATTATTTTGGATAAATTGTGATTTTTTAATTTAATATTTTTCTTTTATCTATGTTGAGGATCTACAAGCCTTAAAATATCACACTAAATTTGTACCTAACTCTGAAAAATATTCCATTGAATATTCATTAATTTTAAATGGTATTTTACCCTTACTCAAGGCCATTAAAACATTTATTAAGATATTTTTGTTGATAAATTAAATATTCACATAAAATAAATATAAATTTTTAACTAATAGGGTTTTTATTTTCATTAAAAATTCATGATATTATATGTATCCATTTATGTTGACTTATCATAATTGATATGTATCTCTAGTGGGCTTGCATGAATAACTCATGGCACTATGATCAAACATTAGACTCATGTTCCTATGAATCATGTTGGACTTTATATATTACCACTGACTCTGTAATAGTGGTATCATCTTTCCTCATAACTCTTTATCACATAGATTTATTATTCTCCCTAGATGCTCCTCATATGATGCATTGGTCTCTAAATAAAAGTCCTCACAATCAAAAAAAATTAAAAGGTTGAGTATGTGCCTCTGAAGATACGAAACATGGAAAATTGCATGCATACCTCGATATTGATTAGGTAAGTAGATACGGTTTTCCCCTTATATTATACACATGATGACATCACATGTTCCAAAAAACAATGTACTATCATGGCTTTCTCCCTCATACTTATATGTTCAAAATTAGGCCTCACTCACAAGAAAAACTCGATTTCCCACATGGGAGTCCAAGTGTCTCCTCCAACGATCGGTATAGGATATATGTCAGATCTAAGTAGTTATAAGCCTCTGCAAGAATAAGATAAACACTTTTATAGGCCTTTAGAAACATGACATGCCCATATCTATAGCCTCAAATTCCTCATTCCAACAAGAATGTATCAACAATGTCGACCATAAATAGCCTCATGACGTGTCATCTGAATTAAAATATTGTTACTATTATTGAATGCAAACTTATTCCTAGATAGATGATCATCACATGATCATCTATCTTCAATTATAAATCTTGAATCATATCCTACAATATTTTTATAGCGTGATTGGACTGCCCATCAGTCTAATTATGTAATTTCATTGTCAATCACAAAAGAGTTTCAAGGGGTTACTACAAGGATTGAAAAAAGTGATACATAAAATGAGCATCCCAATCATAAAAAATGATCTAGAGAACACATTATAGGTGTATGATATCCCAAAAAATGATCTTTCCCAGTACCTTCTCTGAGTGGGTCTCTCTAATTGGTAAAATGTGAGTAAACTTCATTAATTGATCAAATATTTCCCATCTTACATCATGAATCATTGGGTTCTGGGGTAACCCCATAAAAATGTCATTCGTGATTAACTCCCACATCCCCATGCGTATTGGGAGTGGCTATAACAGTTATCTGTGACTTTGGTTCTCGTCCTTCACCCACTAATAGGTAATGCTTTAGGGGACAACCCTAGTAATGTCTCTCTTTATCCATGATCACCATAACATCCAAATAAATTAATGATATATATTGGTCACACAAAGATTTACTGTTTATATTGAGGTGTGGTAATCCCATTTTAGCTTCTCTATAATGGAATAAGGGACTACAAATCTTTCATATACCAAAATCACATCAATGTCATTTATCAACCATTTCTGCATTGAGTCAACACCAACTACTGTTTCCCTCAATACAATACCCTATGATTCTGAATTATATTCATCCTCGACCTAGTCTCAAAGTGAGGATGTCAATTCCAATGGATTAAAAGTCATACAACCCTTTTCCTCTCCAGATTAGATCCTCTAATCAATCTATAATCCTGTTAAGAACCAAATCTCCTCAATAGGCCTCTCGCCAAGACCTTCCTCAGCCTATGTCTTATGGATAGTAAAATCTACAACAATATTACCCTTTCTATGTGAACATTCCATCTCGATGTATAATTGTTTCATCCATTCATCCATATGACTTTATCTCATGTTTAGGTCCATCTATATGAACATATAGAAAAGGTTATTGTATCACATGTAAAAAATAAATCTGTCACTAAAGAGATAGTGTCTTAAGAATTTCAAAACATAAAGCACAGTTACATCTCCATGTCAGGTTTAGGGTAGCTCCTCTCATGGGGTCATATATGACTATACCAATAGGATATTACCTTCTTTAGTTACATCATCACTTCCCTAGAACCACACCTTATGCATCACAGTACACTACATAACCAATCCCAAGCCTGTGGAGTATAAGTATTGGAGCTAACTTAAAAATTGTATTTAGCTCGAGGAACATATCTCCAAATTGTTCTAACCACTAGAACTTATCTTCCTCTTTATCTGCGTTGTCATGGTTACTAATAGTTAGGAGAATTCTTGGAAAATAATCTATATTATATTACTAAAAAAATGTAGATCCTAAACTCAAATATGTTCGTAGAACAAATCCAGTACATGACTACATCAACATTTCTCTGGAAATAAAAATATCATGAACTCCAAATACTCATGTCTGATGAGCTTCATTTATCAAATCTAAAAGTTACACATTGATATATTTCCCTAAAGCATGTCTTCATGAGGCATAATCAATACAATCTCTAGGTGCCTAGCATGTTTGTCTAGTGTTATTGAGTATATATGGATATAATTGATGAACACCATGATATAAGAATCTAGGTATGTATGGAATGTTTTTTTCATGAGTTCTATGAAAAATGTGGCACATTCATCAACCAAAACAATATTAACACGTACTAAAAAATTCTTTACCTTCTCTAAAACACTATATTTGGAATTTCCAACACTCTAAATGAAAACTGATGATTTCCAGATCAATTTTCAATCATGTAGAACCATTGTGATCCCTATATATGACTTAAAGGATCGTATACCCTAGGTAATAGATACAAGTTCCTTACCATCACTTGGTTTGGCATCTTATAATAAATGTATATCCAAAGACTATGATCTTCCATATTAGTGAAAAACATAGGTGATTCCTATGAATTACCCGGCCTTATGAATCCCTTAATCTCATTGTTATCCATCTAATCCATAATATCATTCTAATTGGTTGGTGACATATGATACAGGGGAATCAAAATTGGTTACACACTTGGAATGATCTCAATATAAGTTTAAATTTTCAAATTGTTAAACTCTTTACTAGGTCTATGATTCCCAAACAAAATTACATATTCTTCAAATTATGGAGAGCCTTCGGTTCACTATAATGATGAATATATATGGAGATTAAAATCATGGAATACTCAACCATAATTTTGAACTCATATACCTAGGTGTGCACTAAGAGAGATACTTTTTGGAAAAAGTGGTCCTACTTCCCTAACCACATAGTAGGTGTATGAACAAGCTCAATTTCATTCTCATACCCAACCATATGTAAAACAAAACAAAAATCCTTTATTGAATTATTCCATCCTATATCTCATATAGTCCCATAAACTACACCTATGTGAAATCTTATATAAGGATAATGAACCAATTCATAAAATAAACAAAGTCATTATGATAATCCTTAATCTATCTATTGAATCAAACAAGGCTTCCCTCGACCATTATATGGGATCACACAAGGTTCTCCTAGGAAACTACCCTTATCCAAAGGTATAACCCACATAGCAATAACCCTTATCTCTTTCACTGCTTGTTATTCACAACCATTATATATATAATAACACCAAACAATACTCAATTAATCTAATTAATGCCTGTAAAGATATATCATACAATATGTTAATAGATATATCACATAAATAATCAATGATAAATAGATAGTAAGAGATAAGTCATTTATTAATTATCTATTATGTAGCATAAAAATAGATATATATATATATATATATATATATATATATATATATTCCATGTGACCCTACGTGTGATGTTTTGATAGATAAATAAAACAAAAATCCTAGAAATCACATACCAACAACATGTGAATCACTCGAGGTTAATTTAATCCATGGTAATATAAATATATAATTTCCAATTTCTGGGAAAATGGTGTATTTCCATAATGTGTTATCCAAGCACCGACATAACTCCAATTCCTAAGTCATAACTATCGTATCACATTATTAACCTTTCCCAACCAAAATAAAGTGGAAAAATATGTTAGAGTGTCTTGGTCCCCCAATACCATGTTGTATCATCCAGACCAAAACCACAAGGTCTGAGCATGAACTGTACATGACCACATTCACGAATTAGTTAATGTGGCAATCCAACATTGACTAGTTGGTATGGTTTATGAGTTATCATTCAACACAAAAATAATTAAATTAAATAATAATCATATTTTTCTGGAGTAAATGATTACCATGGATGAGTAATTCATATTAAAGTTAATAAAAAATTAAATGTGAATTTTCTTATCGATGTAATTATGGGGAATATGGTATAGTTATTCATACTTATCCATTGATTCATAGGGAAAACAAAAATTGGGAACCACCTTAATTCTTCTTCTATTCCCTGTAACATTCATTGAGAATATACATAGGATAATAGTGAAATGATAAAACTCAAACTGAGTAAATAATAAAAGTGTTATTTAAAATATGGTCAAGATTGGTTTGTCATTTATCGATAAACAAAAAATTAGATGATGTTCATGGCTATTTCAAACATTTATTTTATTTCATCAGTGTGTATTTATTTTGTTACCCATGTGATTCGTGATTTATTTATATAATAAAACACAGTCACTTACGTAAAATAAATTATGAGAAATGATAAAATATAGTAAAATAAAGTGATATTATTTTAAAAAGTATTATTAATTACTTATATAAGATCCAAAATAAATTATTTAACATGTTAACAAATAAAAAAATGATTTATAATATAATAAAAATTAATATGCATAACTTGTTGTATTAGAGGTTGTTAATTATTTACATAAGTTTTATATAAAATTAATTAGCATGTGATGAACAAAATAAAGAATATTTACTCATATATTAATAAATATGCTCAATATAAAATTTTAATTCATTAAAATTCATATGAATTATTTTATTAGAATACTACCATATTTAAATATACTAGATTAAACCTCATCAAGATTGGGGAATCCTCAAAATAGATTTTTGATATGGTATTTTATAATATTTAAAATAATATTGTTTACCTAAATTTCACTGACTAGTTTTAATACCCATAGTCCACGTTATGAGAAGAGAATATAAGTGACCAGATATTCCAATTCTAATTTGATATATGGTATAATAATTAATTAAATCCTTAATCATGTCATAACCAATAATCAAGATTATTTTTTAAATATATAATTTATTTGTATAAGCTAATGGAAGTTCACACCACATTTTCATTGTGTATGATTATGGAGATGTGAATCAATTACAAGTGAATATTTTCAGGAATGGTAGTGGTACTTTGGTATTGTACTATAAAATGTATGAAATTTATATGTATTAGAGTCCCATGTTCTCGCTAATCCTTTTGAGGAGATAAGTGAGGAAGATCAAAATGCCTTTTCAAAACATGTGGATATATAATTTGATGCTAAATTCCTTATGTTATAATCCTTGACTAGTGAGAATCAGAAGCCTCATGAATGTATTGATGCTTACAAAATATTATTAACTCATTGATCTTTTTTAGGAGTATGAAATAAAATAGAGTTATGAAATATTTAGGTCATTATTTTTGTGACATTTATGTGGATTCTCTATTGTACCTCATGTTGTCAAAATGAATAGTTACATTGAGTGTCTATATATTTTAGGATTTTTAATACATGAACATGTCTTCACAAATGTTTTTAATCTCCTCACTTAATCTGATATTCTCAAGTATTATTTTCAAATTCATCATATACAATTTATAGAAGTACCTTTAGAATATTTTCTCTTTGATTCACTAAGAGAATAAAGACTTGATGTGAGAAAATACTTTTTCCCATATAGTGAATAAATGGAATGGAAAGGAAATAATTATAAGGAATGTTGTAACCCCAAGTGACCTTTGGAACACCCTTATAATGATGAAATATGTTTTGTTAAAGTACATATGATTAACTATCATTATATACTAGAACATGAAAATCATGTCATGAAATTTTTTAACAAATCGAGACCACTTATATTTTATTATACCTAGTTAGGAAATCATCTACATTGTGGGGTAAATTAGCATAATTTTTTGAAATTATACAAATAAGGGGATTTATCCCCCCTTGGGTTGGGATCCTTATATATATGTCGTTCTTATTAAAAATTTCTAAACAACTATTTTTATAAAAGGTGATATATATAGATTCTAGAATTAGCTCACATAAATTTATGTGGACTTTTTCTTATATAATAAAGAAGAAGATACTCATACTTCACTACTATTATTGATGATTTCATTAGATATAATTATATCATATTGGGGAATTATAAACAATATTCTAATGTAAAATTTATGGAATACAAGAATGAAATATAGAATCATCACAGTATAAATAAAATGAATATTTACATTTATAGAGGTAGGGATTATCATAACCATGAATTTATCAACTATCTTAAATAGTTTGGGAAACTATCCTCATTCACTACCCCTAATATGCCACAGTTGAATGGTATTGATGGAGGGAGGAATAAATCCATGTTTAATAAAGTGATATTAATGAGAAGTCTTGTAAATCATTTATAATATCATTTCATATATGCATTAAAATTAGTAACATATAAACTAAACTGAGTTCAAAAAAAACAATAAGTGGAATCTCATGTAATTTATAGTATGGTAAGATATATGTTTTACCATATATATATGTGTGAAGATGTGATGCTTTTTATATGTATAATTCTTGATAAAAATGGTATCTAGGTTTATAAATTGTATCATTATATGGTATCCGGAAGAGATAAGAGGATATTATCTATATAGTTCCTCTGATAGAAAATGTAATCATGGAATGAAATACCATCACTACTAGAAAATAAGCCTTTCATAGCTCTATCCATTTTCATCTCAAAATAAGATTGATAAAGGGTACATTTTATCATCGCTAAAAAAAGAACGAATAAAAGGCACCCTTTATCACCCATTTTTTGGCACTAATAATGAAAAATAATTATCAATACTTCTTTTAGTGCTCTTAAAATAAACCATTTATCTTCGCATTATTTTTTATGTTGATAAAACATACCCTTTATCATTACTTTATTTTTAGAACTACTAAATGGTATCGCTTATCAGTAATTTTTAGCACTAATAAAGGTCATGAATGAGGAGAAAATCACACAATAAAGTATTTCATGGGTGGGCGCTCCGTTATAAATAACTCACCCACATCTATGACTGAGAAGCTTGTTGCGGGGAAAGGCTTATGAAAACATTGCATAGACCTATATGGGCATTCCATGGGCCCACATGGGCTTTGGCCCACCCAATACATAACTTGACCTAGCTTTCACTTTAAAAATCAATTATAAAAGGACATGGTCTGGTCCATAGGAAAATTTGTTTGTACAAACCAATAAAAAAATATTAAGTAATAAAATAAAAAAAATTTATTAACAAAGAAAATAAAAATTAAAATGAATAAACTAAAAAATTATTTAATGTTTTAGTTAAATATTTATTCATAAAGAAAATAGATTTTTATACTATAAATATAAAAAAATATTATATAAAAAATATTGATAATTAAAATGAATAAAATGAAATAATTAAAAGAATAAACATTCAAAATGGGTAAATTAAATATAAAAAAAATTCATTAATTAATCATTGATAAAAAATGAATGAATTTAATATATATATATATATATATATTATATTAATAAATAATTTATATTAAATTTAGATTTTAAAAAGTAATTAAATTAAATAATTAAATAAATACAAATTTAAAATGGAAAATAAATAAAAATATTAAATAAATTATTAAATAAATCATTATTGATCCAAATTAATAAATTTAACTTAAATGTATATATAGATTATAATTATTAATAAATATTTTATATTAAATATATATATATATAATTAATAATTAACCATAAAATTAAAAATAACTAAATTGTAATAATTATACCAAAAAAATTAAATAAATGAAAAAATAAAAAAATTAATAAAACATTATTAATTAAATAATTATAATTAAAAATTAATTAGATTAATATATATATATATTAATCATAAATAGTAATAAATAATATATATTAAGAATAAAAATAATACTGAAAAAAAATATACTAATAAAAAATATATTATTATTTTATTCATTTTTAATGGTTTTCATACATAATTATTCATTAATAAATTTAATATAGAAATATATTCATATATATATATCAATATGTATAATATTTACTAAAATATTATTTATACAATACAAAAAAATTATGTTTACATAAAATAATTTATATATTTTATGAAGAATAGTTTGTAATTAAATGTTAATATTAATTAAAAAATTGCCTGATTGTATCCAGTAATGGAAGTTAAATAAAAGTTATTTTATTTTCAAATTTAACTAATATAAACTGTTTGTTGCATTGATTTCAGGGATAAATATACAGAATTAATGGATTTTATATAATGTCCACACAAACAAATAGTAACGTAATTAATGAAATTTTATATTGAAACACATATACCTAATACTTGTATAATTTATTAAAAAAAATTATTTATATTAGAATTACATTTAGACACATGATACAATCAATATACTATTCATGTAATTAATAAATTTTATTTATTTATTTTTAATACTATTACAGTAAAGTTTTATTTATTCATTTCTAAGATTTTTTATTTTTTATTTCTTATTTGTTTGAGAATATAATCATTATATTATATTTAATTATTGATTTGAAAATTCCTTGTTTTTCTAAGATGGATGAAGACTGAAATGAACACTCGTCCAAAGGGAAACCCCTTAATAAAAAGATTATACAATCCTCCTTAGACAACCATGCTTCTTCTAAGGTTGTGAGTGTTGAATAAACCTTATTGTGGGATGGAGGACTAATTTCATCTTTTGGGAATTTTGGGTTGGGGAGTGGATTTGCAAACATTCCATAATTTTATTCACCTGTAGATGGAGAATGGAATTTTTCCGCACCATTACATTGTATTTCAGTTGTCGGCTTGGTAATTTATATTTCCCATAATGTTGTTCGTTAGGATTACCTGAGAAAAATTGTAATGGATATTTTTTGATGTCTGGATATAGATATTGGTCTAAAAATAATGTGGAAGATCATGAAAAATATTCCTCTCTTGAATTTGATAATAATGAAAAATCTTACATTGAGTCTTCAATTCACGAAGGGGTTGATGTATAGGTACTATTGGAACATGTCCTTGCTAAATCCAAATTTAAGGGTAAAGAAAAAATAATTACGGTTTATTCCAAATCATAATAGAAGTCTCTGATGATGAAGGTTGTTTCATATATCATTAGATCTGTAGATTCAATGTCATGAAATGCTACATTTTTCTTAGGGATAACAGGACAAAATTATTAAGGAAAAAATGAGATTACAAGAGTCTAAAGTACGCGATAATGTTACAATATTTTTCATTAAAGAAAATCAGATAGGTTGGGAGGTCATCAAACTAGGTGGTGTCTTGATTGACCCCCCACGTTGGCAAAGCCATCTAAAACCATGTTGGATTCTTGATACATGTGTGTGATGATATAGTTGATATCGGTAAGTGAACGGTTGCAATCCATCAAATGAGGAGTAATCTGCCACGAAAGATGAGTTATGCCATTCCAAATCTCTTTTACGATGGTCCTCAAGTCACTTTCAATCCAGATATTGTTCCAACCAAAGAGGATGGAGAAGTCAATTTAATGGATAAAACCTAGCATCTCAGCTACAATAGAGGATTCAGAGCCACATTTTCCATTGAAAAATACAAGAATCATCACGATATTATTCATGAAGAAAGAACCACACCCTACAGGCCCCGGGTTTCTCTTGGAGGCACCATAAATATTTATTTTGATCTGTCTATGTAGAGGGGCCCTCCAATACACCTCTGGAGTGAGATGTGGTTGGGAAAAATTTATTTTTAACTACAGCCGCTTCAAGATACCAAATTCATACAACGTTTTGTGGCAATTACCCCTTTGTAATAAAGAATCATCATTTATATCAATAAGGATATGCATCAGTCCTCTATTAACTTCTTCTGGATTGGTGTACAAATCTCTTATCCCAATGCCAGTGGAACACCCATATATCACTATGGATGGGCCTCAAAATGTGGAATGGAAAACCCAATACAATTTCTCTAATCATATGAAAAATTCCTATATTATTTTTTATAAGGAATTAATTAATTAATTTGACATTTCACGGGATGAAAAATCAAATATTACTTTCCCCTAGAACCAAGATGATGTCAGAACTCCTGAAGATATCAGTAAGGAGGCAGTTAAGTGGTTTTTCTTGCAACTCGATGTCACATTTTCCATGAAGGAACCAAATGTATTTGTGCCTTGTGATTTTTTTCTTTTCTAGAGTCCATTATCAATTAATATTGAAGATGGTTGTCAATCTAATTTGGATATAGAATTTCTGGAGTTATCTTGGAAATTTTGAATGTACTTTGTTTTAGAGGAATCCCCAAGTTCATAATTGTCAAAATAGTATGAGCCCCCTCAAAGAGCTTAGTCATGGTGAAGAGGCTGATATCTAAAGGGAAAAGATATATACCCCAAAAATATGGGATGTGGAGGGGTAAAGTGATATCTTTTTTCATTATGGGAACTTGGTGTCTTGTTTGACTCTTTTCTTCTTTATTTTTCTTTTATTTGGTATTTTATTAATAAATTTGGGTCAAGGGCTTTAACCCATGACTGACTATTTTTGGGAGTATATTTAATTACAAAATATATCGATTTTTTCAATATTAGTAAGGTGTACTAAGTTATAATTATCCAGTTAAAGAAAATTTTAACATGCATCCATTTAAGATTACATATTCTTTAATAATGTTAAAAATATATTTGTAAATAAATATTTATAAATAAATATTATTTCTTAAAAATTTATTTTCATAATTTCAAATAAATAATTATATATTTATTTATTTGTAATAAATTTATTTAAATTATTAATATATTTCTTATATTTATATTTATAATTATATTTATAATTATATTTATATATGTATATTCATTTATTTAATATATATATATATATAATTACATAAATATATAATGACATAAATATATAATTATTATTTAAAAAAGTATCAATATAATTATAAATAAATAATTATATGTATATATATATGTAAAATTATAATTAATAGACTTAAATAATGAATATATATATTATATTTGTATTTATATTTATATATATTTATTAAAAAATTATATATAATTATATAAATACAAATAATGGTATTAATATATTTATAATTATAAGACATTAAAAAATATATTTTAATAATGAATACATTTAATATATTTATATTATATATATATATTAAATATACATAATTATATAAATATACATAATGATATAGATATATTTATAATAATAAAGAAATAATTATAAATAAATTGAATGATATATTTATTTTTAAATATATTTTGAAATGTATATTTTCTATATTTCTAAAATAAAATATTTATAATTATAAACTATAAAAATTATTTCTTCAAAAAATTATATATTTACACATAAAAAATAATTATATATTTAAATAATTATAAAATTATAACAAATATATTTAATATATATTTAATTATGTAAATATATATAATTATATGAATATATTTATAATTATGTACAAATATTTATAAATTCTTTAAAAAAAATTATATCATCACAATTATAAATCCTTTATCAATGATAATATTTTAGGGCTGATAAATATGTCTTTTATAAACACTTCCTTATAACTAATAAAGATATACCTATAATCAGTTCTAAAAACCCACTAAAAAGGGTATTTTTATCGGTGTTAAAGAAGAACTGATAACGATTACTTTTAACAATACTTATTCATTTTGAATTGATAAAAAGTGTATTTATCAATTGTTGTTTTCAAGAACTGGTAAAACCCTCCACGATCTATTTAAAAGAACCCTAATGGCATTGATATCTGTCATGATTCTGAAGCTTTTATGGAAGTATACTCATGTTGGTGCTCCTCCTTGACTTTCACTCAAGTGAATCCAGCCTAGAATCAAATGTAAGTTTTTTTCTCGTCTTCTATCATTAATTTATTTTGTGGGTTCCAGGATTTTTGTTATGGTTGGGTTTTCTTCACTTCTCTCCTGTCCTCTCCCTCATGCTTAGTCAAACCTCTTTAGATCCCAAAAGGGTTGAAAACATCCATCTATTGGGATTTAGGTGCGTTCTCCCCCAAATTTCATGTGTTTTATAACGTAAATCCCATCGTTCTTCCTTCTTATTTATATGTCTCCTCCCTCTATTCCAATTTCATGATGTATGTTTTTGCCTTCTAATCCTTTAATTTTAAAGTATTTTTATTATTGAGTCTTCTTTAATTCATTTTTAGTTGATGTATGCATCTGTGTAATGTTTATAATGGACTTAGAAAACATTTTAGTTGAATTCCATGATTGGAAAAAAGGTTTATTCATTTATTTTGATTGAAAGATTTTTTAATTAAATAGTTTAACATTTCATATTCTTTATCATATGCTTATGAGGAATTTAAATTCCATTTTTATGAAAAATGAATTGATTGTGTAATTTTTTGGTTTTAAATGGATGAAATAATTCTTTAGAAAAATTTTTGTAATATAATATGTTTGGTGTGTCTAAATATTTAAAAATTAATAAAACTTTTATATTTAAAATGAAATGGAAATAAAAAATCACCTTGAGTTAGATTTTTTTTATAATACATTTGTCACTTTAAATGGGTTTATAGATCATGATATCATCATTGACCACCCCTTGTGTTTGGGGTTCCATTTATAAGATTTTTATCTATTTAAGATATATTAATATATATACCAACTATGAAAGGTTTCATTCTATGAAAGGTTTTTAGAGTTTAGGTGTAAGATACTAATTTTGCTACCATATGTTTGTATTTCCATTTCTTTCTCACCTCTTCACTTGGTTTCTCTTTCATTGGAATTCTACCAAAATACATAGCATTTTGGATGAGTGAAAACTATTGTTTATCTTATGTCTATCGAGAGTGGGATAATGTTATTGAGTTGGATTGGGTTCTTTTTTAATTATAATGTTTTAATTTTAGTTTGAAAAATCATACAAGTTGATGATTCATAGTAAGTTGTCTTAAAAATCATTCCTTCCAACATAATTAACCCAGACATTATCTCATGATTGGTTTAACCACTAAATAAAGTTTATTTATTTTTCATTAATGTATAATTCATTTATGCTTTAGTGAATGGAATTTATTCTCTATGTAATACAAGGTAAGGTATAAAAAATAATGCATACCTATTTATATACATAATATTAAAAACTTGTGATTTAAAACTAATTTCAGGTTTACAATAAGTAATCATTATATTAGGACATAAATACGTTATAAAAATTAATTTCCATCCTTTAAAAAAGGTCTATGACATGTTACTATTCAGGTTACTTTATCAAAATAAGGTGAGGAAACATAACCCAGGAAAACGTTAGAGACATTCTTTTTTGGATCATAAAATTATTTAGAGATTATATAATTTCTAATCGTGAACTTAATTAAATGGTAGAATTTATATAAATAAATAACACAAGCCCAAACATTAATTTCATAGAATAAATAATTTTAAAATATTTAAATATGTTTAACAATATTTACATAATAAACCAAGAATAAATTTATAATGTTAATACACATGATATTTGGTTTCTATGTCCCTATAATAAATCTCAAGGGAAAACATTATTTGGTCCCCCTCCAGCTAAATTTTCACTTAAAATGCTCAATCGCAACAATCAATGCACTATCTCATCGCTCTGTCAGGATTCCTAAACAACTCAAATCATCCCATGATCTTCCAAATTCCCACAACAATTAAAAATCTCAAAATATTGGGAAATATTATAGTCGGTTCCTAGAAAAAAAACAAAATATGTTATCTTCTCTCGCTGTGAGTACTAGAGAACCTCCAATTCGACTCATATTCTGATAAACTCAAATCAAAACTAATACCAATATCACACACAAACACTATAAAACACAATATGATATTTTGAAAAATATTTTTTAATTTCATGAATATTTGTTAAACCATATTGGAAGTGATTCTTGAATCAATTGAATGGAATTCGAAATCCAGGATTTGTTGATTCTTGTGTGATATATATTGAAACTGGTTTTGATAAATGATTAGTCCCATGATTAAAATTTGAAATAATCCCAAGGGATTCTTGGTATTTATATGGATATTCTAGTACAATCATGTTTTACATGTTTAGCTCTACCAAATAGTGCAATATGTAATAAATATACTAACTAAACATTAGTGAGGTAGGGAAATAATTTTATTAGTAGATTTATACCCCCTTTGTCGATAACCCATCTGTAATGTGTGAACTAGGTAGCCATGCTCACTGAGAGTGTGATTATCCATGATCCTCTACCTAACATACATAATAAATACTTTACCATGTGAATAGGATTTAAATTTTCATTGTTTTCATGACTTCTGAAACAAATTTTTCATTAAATCATTAGAAAATGTTTATTAAATTTTTAATAATCATTATTTGTTTATTTTTCATGCTTTTCATTGAAAAATTGGATTATTTTAATGAGGACTTTAAAAAATAATATTTCAAGTTGGGTCATAAAAAATAAAAAATCGCTTTTTGAATTTTTAAAGTGGTTTTAGATGATATTTAGAATTTTATGTTTGGATGTGGTAATTTAAAAGGTTTTATTCTCTTACAATGTGTTTGGTAAAGTAGTCTATTTTAGTGTGGAATTTAGAAAATGGTTTCCTAAAGGGTGTGGTGTCAAAAAATTAGTGAGTGTTATCATAAATGGACCTAAAATATTTATTTAAATGAAGGTGGTTTATTATGATGTGTTAATAAGATATTGTGTTATCTTTATTTCCAATCGCAAGTTTAGTTTCTTTTTTTCTATCAACTAAATTTTATTCTAATATATATGAGCTATAGAAATTTGAATTCATATAGGTCCCCAATGAAATGAAAATATTGTTTTGATAAATTGAATGTAATAAATTTCAAAATGTATCATCCTTCCCAAGATTCTCTAATTTAAATGGGAAACCATTAAGGATTTTGTAATTTTTTAATAAAAACCCCATGAAACAAGTATCATGGAATAATGTATGGATACATGTATAACATCATATTGAGACATAAATCATGAATCACTCATAATAAAAGGATTTCTTATTCCTTTTATACCAACTGAGAGGATTTCCATAATGTATTATATAAGGGAGACTACAAAACCATGCATGTATTTACTCTATAAGAATATATTTTAGTCTTGTAAAAATAATTATTATACTCAAGGAATAGTGTTTCAGGTATACTTGATCCATGGTGATCCTGTATCTCAGTCCAATGGGAATATATAAAGGGGTATAAAAGAGTAATGTATCTTTGATCATGTATTGTATGATCATCTCATATATCAGACCATTGCATGTTTGAAAAAAAATTAGCATTAGGAAAAATCAAATAAATGTTCTTTGGTGCTTTTCCAACTCTAAGATCATGATCATTTAGCTCTAATAAGAAAAAATTTCTTCCACTTAAAATTAACCTCCAGAACATTTATTATTGAATTTTTTTTTCATAATACTCATTTACCATCTCTTTTGTACATGTCTTTATGTTTCTCGAAATACCTTGAGTAGTAGTCATCATATACCGGGTACGAGTTATAATTTTCTCTTCCACTTTTTTGAACTATCTATAAAGTTGACCTTTTATTAGGAATATCTTAGGCATATTTAATTATTAAGCATAAAAAATGAATATTTCATGAACCTTATAGTGTGTAAATAAATAAAAAATTGATGCATAGTTATAATATGAAGAAATAGTATGATTCTAGAGTTAAAGATATCCCCATGTCTGCAATAGAGCATTCATAAAACCCTTCACAAGTTTTTTTTATGTGTTTCATTTGTTGTTATTCCAGAAAAATCAGTCTCTGAGGTTTGTAAGAACATTTTATTTATCACATAATAGATCAGAGATATAATTTTTTCACTAAATATAGATAAAAATGAACATGGAGAATTATTGGGATGATAGTGCGGTTCGTGGATCATTTTATATGAATAGAAGTGAAATTATTGATGGAGATCACATGGATGAAATAAAAATGGGAATTGAATATGATCTTCATGATAATAAAAATTTATTTTAGAAGATATATTTCTATAATAGGAGACCATATTATACTATTTAATGTAAATATACATCATTGTCAATTTTATTAATGTTATATAATTTATAACTACTAATAGATAGAATGATTAAAACGTTACATAACTGCATGGTCTCGTCAAAAATATGATACCTAGAAAAATGGAATTAACTATCTAACATATTATTGTAAACTAATTCTAATTTCATTGAGAATGTAATATAAAAAATATGTTTTTGTCCAAATGATTGTATATTGTTTTGAAAGGAACATGAATCACTTATAAAAATACATAAGTGTGGTAGAGTATGATACAATAATGATGGATAAAGTCTTTGAAATGTTTTATTTCAATTTCCTCTAATTAAATATTTTATAAAACTATAAGGATGTATGGAAATTGTGAGACAATTAACATGTCATGTAGAAAATAAAAGTATTAAATATTGGAAACTACATCCTCCATCAAACCCCCCTCGGTGGAAGAAATTTTGTTATGCGTATCCTAAATTTGGAAATGAACTGAGAAACTTCTATTTGTAATTATCTAGATATGTAATAAATACATTTGGTGTACATTTTAGTACTCATAGTACATGGTCTATCTTGTTGGTAAATTAAAACTTATCACCAGGGTTATGCCTAAAGAAAAAATATATTATGTTTTCTCTACTAATAATTGGTCCAAAACCACCAGGTATTGATATTAATGTCTAATTGAATCTATTAATCAAATATCTGAAATTGATATGGGATACCTATTTTATAATGTGCGGTTCTCCTAGAAGTGAAGAATTAACTTTGAGGGCCATGTTGTACGGGATGATAAATGACACTCCTGTTTATAAATTTTTTTATTCTATGACATTAAAGGAATGTCTGGGTATCCCATTTTTGAAGAATCCACACACTTATTTAGGTTAAAACATTCATCAAATATTATTTTTAGGTCATAAAAATTATTTATCTCAACAGTATAAATACTAATATTTGACATTATCATTCGATGTGAATACTGAAAATGGTACACCATCATCTCCACCTATAGATGATAAATTTTTCAATAAACTAAAATATATTGGAATTATTTTCATTAAAACATTTCGAACAACCTTATGAAATAATGTTTGAAAAAAATAAAAATGTTCTTTTAATAGTCTTATAGTGATTATTTGTATGTTAGGTATTTTCTTGATGTCATGCTTGTATAAAAAAGTCAATTTCAGAGTGTTATTAGAAAGTAAATAAATTTTCATAAAAAATATGGCATCAAGAATGGGATGGACTTGATTGACATGGGTATAAGGGATGATTTATAACTGGTGAAGGGTAAATGGAGGAATTTTCTTCCTTCAATATCTTACACTCAATACAGCTAAGAAAAAAATTATTTACATTTTTCTTAATGGTGTAAACGTACCAGATGTGTATTCCTCAAATATCATCACTGTTATTTCAATGAGTAATTTGATGTTATTGGGAAAAAAATCACATGAACATTTTGTTTTGATGAAATTTTTGAAGCTCTTGGATTTATTTACATTCTACCAAAAAATTGATGACAAACATTAACATCACTCTTCTTATTTTTCAAATCTATATGTAAAAAATTTATAGAATTGAAGAAGTTTATAATCAAGAATAAGGTGGTTGTAATTATATTATATAAATTAAATAGGTTCTTCCCACCTTCATTCATTTATAAAATGGTCCACCAAATGGTTCACTTTTTTAGAGAGGTTAAACTACAAGGTCATATCCATTACAAATGGATGTACCCAATTGAATGGTATATGACGATTTTGAATGGGTATGTCAAGAATTGAAGACATCTAGAAGGTTTAATTATCCAATGATATATTTTTCAAAATGATATAGAATTCCATATCGACTACCTATCAAAGGATGGAATCATCGGTCTCCCAAAGACTCGTCACAATAGATGACTAATGGCTGAAGGGATTTTTAGAAGACATGTTATTTCAATTACCATCATTGAGTGGGAAAAGGAAACAATTATATTTTTTATATTTTTGAATATGTTGATCCATATGTTGAATCCAAAAAATAAACTCTTATAAAAATAAATTCATTAATGGCTAATGGATGGATGTAAAATTCAAGAAATAATAAGTTTATAGTATTGTTTTCAGATAATATTTTTAAGGAAATATCTAAAAAAATTAATTTAATAATCAAAAAATATCGATGGATATGATGGGGAAAAATGAAAATGATATATTTTATACATGTTCTGTAATCAATTGTTATACTTTCTATACAAAATAACACAATGACTATAATACGGTGAAAAACATTGGATTTGTGCTTATGGGAGAAGTGATTCCCATATATCATTCTACAGATAAAAATACAATTATTAAAATATATCATATTTCATAATTATTTCATAGATATTCAAGTTTACTTACAAAACAATTTAGGTGCATATTTTCCATTTAAAATTGGGTGACAATCATAGTGCGGTGAATGTTGATGAAATGGGATTTGTGAAGGTTAATTTCATAGTTGTTGTGAAAAATGATGATCAATTCATAATGGAATCCCCAGTAGTGAAAGTATATTATGTATTAGATCCATAAAACATGAATTACTCTATTCCATTATTTGAGACTAAAATAACTCTAGGTTCAGGTAAAAATCCAATCATTGATTACACTTCCATTGGAAAATCAAATATAGTTTATGAGACTCCTGATGTATACAATTTCATTTATGTTAGATGGGGGGTACAAAGAGGGGATTTGGATTCTTGATAGAGGTGAAAACCCCCTCAAACTTTGAAAAAATAATGGGAGTTCAATGTTAAGGTAATTTTTTTCTTTAATTTACAGTGTTTTTCCTTATCATATTTTGTACTTTCTACTATATTAACATAAACTAAATTAAATGTTTGAAAAATCATGAAGAAAATGTATTTTGTACATGATTATGTTTCCAATCTTTAGGAAGAACATGTTTTTGATGTATAAAATAACGAATTATTTGGGGATCAACAACATGTTGATGAAAAATATCAATAATGACACAATATTATTGTTTTGACTAAAATTATCATAGAAATAAGTAAGGGAAAAAACTTTTAAGTTGACTGGAATGAACATGGACAACATGTTGGCCCCAACTAGTCAATGTTCATTACTTAGTTTGGGGACACAATGAGGATTAAGGTCGTGATTGATATAGATTTGTGGCACCATGTCCTACCTATTATAAAATAAAACCTTTGGGAAGATTTAAAGGTAATTTTACAATAACCATTCTATACATTATAGAGTTAATTTATAATTAAATGAATTATATTATTTTCATTATTACTTTTGCAGTTTATATATTTTAAATGACTTCCATAAGAATTGTGTCTTAATGGCCTCTTGAAAATTCCCTAGTGGCCTCCAAACTCATCTAATAAAATTCCATCTGAGGGATGCTATGGGAAAGTAATTCCTGGCCCACTAGTTACTTATGAACAAATTATAAAATAGGAAACATGGAATGATTTCATTATTCCTCATGATGAGAAATCATTTCAGGTTCATTTTGGACAAATATATAATATTAGAGATTATTAATTTCATCCAATTTGATTCAAAAAATTTAATATATGAAGTAGAAAAGTAGTTATTAAAATAATAATTTTTCCACAAAACAAATGTACCCCTATAAAAAATATGAGGTATTACTCTCTAGAGAATAAATTGGTATGTATTTTAAATCAATATTAAAATTTTTTGGTGATATGATACAAAATTGGTTTCTTTGTTTCTATGCAATTTGATGAAGAAAAAAACCACTTCCATCTCACATCATGAACTATGGAAGGAGGCATTTGTAAATATGTAAGGTAAACTAGTCGGTAAAAACACAAAAGCAATATGGGAAACTTGTGTAATTATGTAATAATATAAATTAATTATAATTTATAATAGTATTATAAAAAAATACATGTATTTAAATTTTTTTTATAAATTTTAGACCTAAGAACCTGTAGTGAACATTATTGAATAGAATATTTGTTTAGTATCTTTGATGTGGTCTGCAAAATATGCATGTATTATAAGATAAGGTTTTGGAGAGTCTCCTAAAAAATATTTCAAGAGGAAAAAAATAGGGAAGATACATATAATATTATGGAATTACTTTAGGCACAAATATATTCTTTTCAAGATTTTATTGGATGGTCTGGTTTGGTAGAAAAATATATGGGAGGGTATAAAATCGAGCCGACATTGTTATAATGATCTTCATGTGAAAAATAAAATTTCTCCAAACATTATATCTATTAATTCCCATCATCCAAAACACCTTCCCAAATGTAATCACTTTTTTCATTTCAATTTCTCCTAAATGTGAATCAAACAACATTGGAAAACATTATATTACTAAAAAAATTCACAATAATATTATATGTGATTTATATATTTCAACACCCATGTCGTGAAATGTTGCAAGGTGTATAGTGTATAATTTCCCAAGAGACAAGATAAACAATAATATATAACCAAAAGATCCTAGGAGAGGGGGATTTATGTAGATAAAAATATGAGAAATCATTTTCATGCTCGACTTCGTGATTCATATATTAGAATGATCAGTTATTTTATGAGAACATTCATAGCATGGACATATAATATTATAAAGATACATCATTTATGTTTTTAAAAGACATATAAAATTTATATAATATTTGATGAAAAAATGTTTAAAGTGAGTTATGGTATTAAAAATTGATAAATAGATGGAAAAATGGAAGGTTGGATCAAGATAGTCTATTTAATTGACCAAGAAATCAAAATGACATTCTTGGAGTACCTTCTCCCCATGAGATCAACTGAAACATTTATTATCGTTATGAATTCATGTAGATACCATAGTTAAAGATGAAAATATATCTTAAATTCCATAAAATGATAAATATTTTTTAATTTCATTGAAAATTTTGATGGTCTCAAGACTATAAATGAGATTATCAAGTTTGAATGGTTGGGATTCTCAATTGTGAATACATAAATAAGTTAAATACATTCACTACTTAAAAATGATGGTGTCTAGTATTTGAGGTCTTTCTGTGACCCGCAGGGGTTTCATCTATAGTTGATTTTCCAAAACAATCACTGGATGAAGACATTATCTTATGTCAGTTTTTCTTTATAAGATCATTATCTATTGTAATGAAGAAAACAATGAACAAGGCCAATGATTAGTGCATCATCTTAGGAATTATAAATGATCAATAAGATATGAAAGGGTAACAATATTTTAATTTATTATTCTTATTCAAGCCATTTTTCTCAAGTAGGCTTGTTACAGATAGGACGGACTTATAGTAACACTTTCTTAATATAAGATATTCATTACATCATTTTAGGTTGTTTTTGTTGGATATGAAAAAAATAACCTAGAATATGGTAAAGTAATCATTCTATTATTGGATTCATTCACTTCAAGTTCACTATTTTTGTTTTTTCAGAAAAGGTACAACTAGACACTCACTTGATAAGAACAAAATAGTATTATCAGAACTGGGTAGTCTATCCTTTTTATCTCATGAAGGAGATTTCATAGTTAAATTAGTTCACATGGGGTTCACCATTCAGGTTTTGTTAGAAAAAATAGAACATAGGGGGATTTGGTTTGCCCAAGGGTTTATTGTGGAGGGATAAATTTATTATAAGATCATTCAAATTCAGTTCACCATTATTGTTCTTAGTGGAATCTTGCAATGATTCTTACAGATATAATTGGGTATAGGTTTTCATTCTAAATGTGGGAATACAATTGGGGTTTCCGCCAAAATGGAACATAATAACTCACATTTTTTGAGAGAATGGAAGTTCAGGCTCATAACACATATTTGGGAAAAACAATTTCCTATTCTGATACCCTCTCACAGATTTAACTTACCTTCATAAATCTTTTTCAATTCACAATACAGAACTATTTACAATAATAATGATCAAGGGTTAAATAATTTTATATAAAAAGTGAAATCATTTAGTGAATAAATTATTATGTAACAAAGGTTTTTCATCAAATCACCCATATTGGGAAGCTACTTATATTATAAATCCATATAAGCTATAACACCGGAGTTTGTTTTCATCTAGGGAGTTGATAAATATTTTTTAATGGTATTCTGTCATTAGGTGACTTCCTATGTATCCTTCTTATAAGATAAATCAAACCCCATGTAGTTATTTAAACTTTTGTAGTTTAACATCATACAGAAAAGACATATATAAAATCATTGATGCACTATGTTCTGATATCAAGCCTTATAGAGGCATCTTTCATATCTTGGACATGGAAGGAATCATATTATTTATAGTTTGATCACACCCTTAGGACATTCCCCAAGGTAGATTCACTTATATAGTGTAAATTATATCATGTCGCGGATTAGGGCTGACACACCGATATTTCCCTTTGGATATATGTTATGGATATCCGTCCATATTAAGGAATATTATACATCCTATATATTGCTAGAATAAGAGTTCTCATAGTTTAGTTTATTAGGGCTTACATATTGGGGGGCACCCTAGCTAGTGGAGATTCATGTTTCAAATGATATGATCATTGATACTCCCTAATCCCACATGATCCTTGCTTATTGTGAGAAATACGGGGTAGCTATTAATTAGTCTCATTATATATAGATGAAGGACAAGTGTGTTCGGATATTCCTTTGGATGTTTATTATGGATATTGGTCCTTGTTAAGGAATCATATCAATCCCTATTATTATAGGAATCCGAGTTACTATAGTTTAGATTGATCAAGTATTACAAACTAAGGTCACCCTTATGTGGGGTACATGTCATATGATGGCATTGATCATGGATTATGCATTAATGTTTCCATTTTACTGGGAGGGGGCATATCACATTATGTCATTGATCGGGGATTGCAAACTAGGGTTTCTGTTTTATGGGAGAAATATCATATTATGCCACTTATCATAGATTACATATTGAGGTTTCTCTTTTATGGGGGATATATCATATTACGTTATTGATAGGGTCTTACACATTGAGGTCTCCCTTTTATAGGGTATATGTCATGTTATGTCATTGATCAGGGGTTAAAAAACAAGGTTCCTATTTAATGGGGGATTTAATTCCCCAACCCAAGAATCCAGGAGCTGGTGCATTATTATAATACATTGTCATGATTACAAAGAATCAAGTCTCAAAGGACAAATCAGTTTAGTAGTCTTTGAAATAAGATACATACAAAAGTTCAACATTACAACTTGAAAAAAACACTAATTTATTCCATTAGAAACATCCAAGATTCCATGATTATTCTTTCAAGCCACTCATAACTAACTTCTTCACATCCTGGGAAAATGAAGCATAAGAAATGGATGAGCTTAAATGTTCAACAAGAGTAATAAATACAGAGGAAGATAGCATATACATTAGGCATGGTGAATAATTGAAAACACAAGCCTTTAAAAATAGTAAGCATAAACAATTTATGGAAGGAATATGGTATGATAAAATTATTCCATAATAAAACATAGTCATGGGTATTATACCTATTGAATAACCACATTAAATATCACTATATAATCTCATAATGATGGAATTCATGGTGTCAGACATAATAAACACATAATCAAGGCCTCGTTCCAAGACTACAAATAATAATTTCTCAAAGCCTTGTGCCAAGACAGTAGTTTGTCTCATGATACCTACTGATGCATTGTGGATTTATAGTGGGATCCACCTATCTCCTACTAAGTCCAATGGATCCCTCATATGAAAATTATGAAACATGACATAAACATTCATATTAAACTAGCATACGAAATGTCAATACTTTAACCATAACCCATGAATGGTATAAAAATAGCACATCCACAGTCAAACATAACTCATTAAATGCAATATGGAAGATTTTATTATAATAAATTAACCTCAATTTAGAATAATGAAGCATATTGGCATAGATGAAAGTAATCATCAAAACTATTTGAGATAAATATCGCCCTTTTTCTTGAAAACATTTAAAAGTATCACTATTTATCCAAAAGCTGTTCAAAATAGATTTTTGAATCAAAGTGTCTCATACCACATTGAAATTTTTGAAATGAATTAACATTTTAAAAAATTATTTTCCATATAAATAAATCCTTATAACCATTTTTAAAACATGGATATTAATGACAAAGATTTAGAAGAATAAATTTTTTAAACATTTAAAATGGTATTTTAGTTAGAGTTCTTAATGAAATGAGAGACACTTGAATACAAATAATTGAGGTAATAAAAATATAATAAGATCATGAGAATAAATGGATTCATGATATATTATGTCAAAGTTCAATATATACAAAAAATAAAAGTTAATTGGCGTATAACAACAAAGAAGTATAAATGGAATGTAAGTTGAGATGAAATACCTTATAAAGACTGTATCCTTAGGTTAAGGATAAATCAATCAAAAAATTACGTTGGAAAAATATATATACACTAAATATGGTTGTACATTGATTTTAAATCAATCAGATGAAATTCACACATATTCTTATAAAAAACACCAATGACTTGGGTTTTTAACTCAATGAATAAAAATTGAGTTAAGATTGCTCTTATCAAGTTCATATCAATGAGTTGATAAATAATCCATGGCATGATTGTGTGTATCAAAATTATTTCCACACAAAGGGGATTTTAAATTTCTACATAAATAATAAATAGTGATTCCACACATAATCAAGGAGTAAAACAATCAATGAAGTATACGTAAAGCACAATGAGTGAAAATTGAAATTTAAAATTACCTTATCGATTTGGTAACTCACGAAATATACACCACATGAAAGAAGGATTGTTAAATGAATTTGTAAATACCCATATATTGAATAATTTTACACATGTAATACAATCATGGCCAATGCATGCACCACACAGAAGGAATTAGTGGCAATACAGTATGAATCTCACAGGAATAAGAAGTGGGATGAAATTCCATTACCACATTGTAATCAATCGAGTCGTATGACCAAATGTTAATATCACCAAATCATTCACATAAAACCTTGAATTTAAAGATAATCATGACAATATATGTCAAATGGATGTACACAGTAAACCACATGCAATAAATAAGTGGCGAGCAATGGAAATCTCACGCAATTAAGAGTGGGATAAGAAACCCCTTACCTCGTGTATGACTTGTCTTGTATGTTCCTTGTTCTTCCCGAATAATAAAAATAGGTTAATTTCTACTTGAATAGGAAAAAATTTCAAGTTTATTATTCCTTTTATATCACTTATTACCTTTCTATAACAATTAGTTAATTATTTATGTTCATATTAGATACTTTATCGATGTTCGGAACTTGAGTCAATAATGAACTCGTTATAAATACAAATTTTCCTTGTGGTCAAAATCCCATTATCTTCATATTGATATACATGATTTAGATTATATATATATATATATATATTATATCTATTTTATATATTTATTTATAATAGTACATAAAATTTGGAGATAAGAAATTAAATGCACTGTTCATAGAGATGGTAAGTCGTACGTACGCATAAACGCTACTTTCATTTCTATTTTGTATTTTAATGGAATTAAAACATAATTATAAATAGGTATATTATAATTGCATTATAATATCATATATAATATCATTAACTCCATCATTTATATTCCCCACATAATTAATTAATGAGTCATATCACTTTGAGGGGGCGGTTGTCGGCACTTCCTCCAATGAATTTATCGCAATTTACCCATAATGGAAACCATAAAGGATTGATATAAATGGAAAATACAGAAGCATAAATAAAATAGAACCATAATATATATCATAAATAAATAAATTTTTTTCTCAATGTCCACCATGATAGGTGGTAGGATATAATTGAACAATCATCGTTTCATGAGGCGTTAGTTTTCCATCCAAAGAAAAAATATGTTTTTACCCATTAGATGGAGGTGTGTGTAAGGGTTGTTCATATCATTCTCATAACAACTTACTAGAATATTGAGGATAAATTTTTTGTGACAAAATAATGGAATAAAATTATTTTAGTGGTTGGATAATAAAAATAAAAGAAAATAATTTAAGAGAAACCATTACCTTTAATTTAGGTGACTCCATTTGGTTTGAACCAAACAGACTTTTGGAAGTGACTTCTGCTTAAAGTAAGGATTCTAGGTGGAAGAGAGGGATCCTGATAGATTATTTGGTCATGTTTTGGATGAGCCAAAGGGATTTAGAGGTCTGTGGAATTGGGTAGAAGTGGTGTCCATTTATAAGAGAGATGAGGGGCTCTTTAGGAATGTTTTAAAATGTTATTTTATAATAAACTTATCTTTGGTTTCAAAAGGTCCAAAACTGATTAAATTCATATATAAGATGACTCATGTTCGAAATAAATTAATAAAATAATAATTGGACTATTTTTTCAATATTTTTGTAATATTAATAATCTTATTTATTGAAATAATTTATTAATGAGGTAAATGCGGCATCATTATTCAGTCATAAATAATATAATTTATTTGATGTCTAGAAATTAAAAAAAAATTCCAAAATGTTGGAAATATTTTTAGATTTCCAATGATTATTTATAGTCGAAAATATGACTCATATAACCCCATGTAAAAAATTTATATACTAAAATATATTTGTTAATGTCATTTTTGTCTTTACTTTAAGTTAATTAAAATAAAGTGTCATTTTCATTTTTAAGTGACTCCATGGGGCCCCAAAATCGACCCCAATATGCCCACGGTCGTCCATGACTCATACAATAAGGTTATTACAAGTTTTAAGATAATTTTGTGTTATTAAAATATTCATTTTACCTTGAATTACCATATTTACCTTTAATCGCATTAAATAAAAGTCAAAAATTACTATTCACCAAAAATTATTTTCAACTTATTGAACCACATTTTACTTACTAATAATAACCATGTATGTTGGAATTTTTAAATTCATTTCATAGAGTTGTTAAAATTTTATTTAAACGAAAAGTTCAGTTTTTTAACTACTACTAAGTGGTTTTACTATTCATCAAAAATTGATGTTTTTCAGAAAAATACAAAAAATTATTCCTATGATATATTTGATATTCCAAATTCAAAAATGATGTCTATTTTACCAAATTCAAAACCTAGAAGTTGTATTAATTAATTTAAAATTAATTTCCGTTGTCAAAAAAATAGCGTGTTTTTAAGAAACAATAACTATCAAAAGATTGACACTTGTTTATGTATAATTTAAAAGTGATATTAATTCCAATGACAAACATTATATTAAATGGTAAAAATATAATCTAATTATACTTATAAAACATTAATATGTACAATTCAAAAATACAAATTATTCAGATTAAAAAAGTTTTTTTTAATTAATTTTTTTTATTTTTCACTATTCACCCAAATACGAAAGTTATCAAAAAAAGCCAAAAATTTATCGAAATAAAATTCTTATATCCCAATTATAAAAAAAGATTATTTTGTCAAATTTAATATATAAAAGTGTTAAATATTGGATTCAAAAGGGTTCACCATTAAAAGGTGGTAAAAATTGCATTTTTGAAAAATACATCTTTTATCTAATAATTTGAATTTTTTCTCATATTATGTCTAAAAAACACATAATATGGATTCTAAAATTATATGCAGTATATAAAACATATAATTCAGTTATTAATATTCCTAACCACTTTTTTAACGGCTAGTTTGGTAAGTCAGAGTGCACTCAAACTCGGTGTTGCGTGTAGCTCAAGCTATTGAATTATTTTAAAGAATATAACATACAATAAAATCTTGGGTTGTTACATTCATCCCCAAATTTGAAAATTTTGTCCTTGAAATTTTTAAAATTTTTCTTGGGACCATTATAAAAATTTTCACATTAGAAAAAGAGTGAATAAAACTATCACTTTAATAAAAAGAAAGAGAAGTACAAAGGTTACCTGAAATAACCCGTACTAGGATTGCATGTAGGAAAACAAGGATAAGGAAGATAAAATAAGTTTCAAGTTCTAAGGGAGAGGGATAGAAGACATGATCAGAACAAAGTTTACAATAGGAAAACCAAAAACGTTTGATAGGATAATTTTTTTTAGTTTTCCAGTAGGAAAAGTAAACGGACAATGTATTGTTTAAGTTCCTTTTCATAAAGTTGAGGAAAGTATTTAAGATATTGAAAAAATAACATAAAGAGATATACTCAATTATTATGTAGAGTTTTATTCAAGATGACTTGGTCACACTGGAAGAGCTGGAATCAACTTCTGGAGAATAACATAACCCACAAAGGATAAACTATATATTTACCTTGTCTAATTAGGTTAACCAAAACGAAATAGGTTATTACAAGATTAGATGATCCCCAAAAGGATAATCCCTTAGAGAATGAAATACTCATCTTAATTTCTAAAATTAAACCAATAATAACCCAAAGATAAATATATACTATTCAATAAAAAATTGTCCTTAAAATCCTCTAATATAATCCAAACTAATATTGAAACCCAAAACATAGAAGAATTTTGTGATGTAGTCTTCCACATTAAATTGTATCTCCAAATGACATCAACAACTCATTAATTCACATAATTTAAAGTAATTAACCTAATCACATATTCTCTATGATAGGTCAATCATTTCCATTAATAACCCAAATCACTATAAATACACAATAAAAACCTAAATAAAAATAAACCATTACTCTTCAAATTAAATCCCATATTATTCTATTTTCCTTAGGCATATAGTGTTCCCAAAAGAGCGAATGTCTTCCAAAATAACATTTGTCACTTAATCACCAAGTCATTTTCATACACTAAGGGTATCTATTTGATAACACATAAGATCCCAAATCAACATATTATTGATCAATAAAACCATTTATCTAAAAAGAATTAGTCACACTAACTAGGGACTTAACATAGTCCAGTGGTATGTGATAAATCCCAATCGCACTCAGGTTGTGGGTTTGATTCCCACAGCTCTTTCTGACATGAAGGGTTTTCATATGGTTTGTGTGTTATCCCTTTTCAAAAACTATATTTTTTAACATTACCAAAATGAGATAAATTCCCTAAAATAACCATAACATAATTTAGCAAAAAATGTTATCTCATACCTCTCATTTTCAACCCAAAATTTAATAACTTGTAATTGCCTCAAAATAAATGATCATATAAAACCAAATGGTTATTTATAACTATATCCACAAGAGAAAAGATAATACTTCCTCAAATATCATTTTCGTATGAGAATCTAAAGGGTTACAAATACGAGAGAAAAGTCTTCCAAAGTAATCTCATCAACAAATATCACTAATACTTTTAAACATTTCTCCATCCATTTATATCCACATAGCTTCTTCCTTGACCAAGAGGATATCCTATATAATAATGAATTTACTTGTGTAATGTCTAGGTCCCCAACATTTATGGAAAATGACTATAAACGGATTCTTTGAACCATTTTTATTTTCTTCCATAGTACTCTTCATTTTTTCACATCCATTATTTAATTTATGCCCTTCTTTCTCAAACGTAGAGCATTTATTTGTTCCATTGAGTCACTTTCTTGGGTGTCTCCTTCCACATTTCCTGCATGATGGAAATTTAGGATTCTTTTTTCCTTGGTCTCCAATATTTGAGGTCTTATCATTCATCTCCTTTCTCTTCTTTGTTAAGTCTGTTAGTTGGTTAATATATATGTTGCTGATCATATTTTTGGAAAAATGATTTATCATGAACATGATATCTTTTACGCCTATCAAAATTCTATGTTGTTGCTTATTTCCACTATTGTTCCTTCCTTGTACATCATGCCTAAAGTTTCAATGACTTCCTTGTAATCTATCCATTGACTAAAACTAGAAAGAATTGTGTGAGTAAAAATGGTACTAAAATATTTTATAGAATATCATGACACATTATTTTCACTTTAAAACACCTTAGGATTAACCAAGGACATTTATTCTCATCTTATATTAAAATAAATCAAATTTGTTTGTAATGAAAATGTAAATTATCTTAAGTATATCTCTCGGGAGTGTCACAACCAAGAGTGCAGAAAGGCTCATTGTTGTGTACCAGGATACCCTGGGTCAAGCCCAAAACTCTTTGTAATAGTTTTCACTCCTAGGTACATCTACGCCAGAGCCGACTCTACATGCTCGTATCGAGACAGGGATTTATTTCATAGAAAATACACAAAATACCTACATTAAAAAAATTATAGGAAGTTATTATATATGAATCCTCAAAGTCTATCTTATGTTAATGTGCTCTAATCAGAGTTTATCTAAATCTAGTTTCCAATGATTGTACTAAACTTCCTCTGATACCAACTGTAATGCCCCAACACTAGAATCCATGAGCTAGTGAATTATTTTAATACATTGTAATGATTACAAGGAATCATATCTTTAATGACCAATCATTTTAGTAGTCATGGAAACAAGATACATACATAAGTTCAACTTTACAACTTGAAAAGAAAAATAACACAAATTTATTCCATTATAAACATCTATGCTTCCATGATTATTCATTCAAGTCACTCATAACTACCTTCTTTATATCCTAGGAAAATTTAACATAAGAAAGGGGTGATATCAAATGCTTAGTAAGAGTAAAAAATACATCAGAAGATAATATAAACATTAGGCAAGGTGAATAATTAAAAACACATTCCTTTACAAATAGTTAACATGAAAAATTTATGGAAAGAATATGGACTGAGTAAATAATTCCCTAATAAAACGTAGTCATTAGTATTCTACTAGTAGAAAAAGCACATGAAATATCGATATCTAATCTCATAATGATGGAATGCATAATTCTGGACATCATTACCACATAGTTAGTGCCTCATGCCAAGACTACAAATAAAATTTTGTCAAGGACTTGTGCCAAGACAGTAGTTTGTCTCATGAGACCTACCGATGCATCGACGAGCTATAGCAGGCTCAACCCATCACTTAATAAGTCCAATACAATCCTCACATGAAAATGATGAAACATAACATAAACATTCGTATTAAACTAGCATACGAAATGTCAATACTTTAACCATTAACCATGAATGTTAGAAAAATAGCACATCCACAGTCAAACATAACTCATTCAATGCAACACGGAAGACTGTATTATTATAAATTAACCACAATCCACAATAATAAAGGGTTTTTATGTAGATGAAAGTAATCATCAAAACTATTTGAGAGAAATATCCCCCTTTTTCTTGAAAACATTTAAAAGTATCACTATTTATCAAGAAGCTGTTTAAAATAGATTTTTGAATCAAAGTGTTCTATACCACTTTGAAAATTTTGAAATAAATTAACATTTTAAAACATTAATGTCTATATAAATAAATCCTTAAAATCATTTTTAAAACATGGACATTAATGAGAATGATTTAGAAGAATATATTTTTTAAACCTTTAAAATGATATTTTAGTTAGAGTCATTAACGAAATGAGATACACTTGAAAACAAATAATTGCGGTAATAAAAACTTAATAATATTATGAGAATAAAGATATTCACGATACATTATTTCAAAGTACAATATATACACCAACTAAAAGTGAATTGGTGTATAACAACAAAAAAGTCTCAATGGAATGTAAGTTTAGATGAAATCCCTTATAAAGATCGTATCCTTAGGTTAAAGACAAATAAATGACATAATTATCTGTGAAAAATATAAACACACTAAATATTCTTGGATATTCAGTGTAAATTAATCAGAGGACATTCAGACATATTTTTGTAAATACAACACCAATGACTTGTATGTTTAACTCAATGAATGGAAATTGAGTTAAGATTACTCTTATCAAGTTCATATCAATGAATTGAGAAATAATCAATGGTGTGGTTATGTGTATAAAAATTATATCAAAAAAAGGGAGTGTAAATTTATATATAAATAATAAATTGTGATTCCATACAGAATCTTGGAGTTAAATAATCAATGAAGTGTACATAAAGTACAATGAGTGGAAATTGAAATTTGAAATTCCATTGCCGATTTGGTAACTCACGAAACATACCCCGCATGGAAGAAAGATTATTCAATGAAGATGTAAATACCCATGGATTAAATTATAATACACAAGGAATATAATCATGGCCATTACATACACTACACAAAAGGAAATAGTTGCAATACATCATGAATCACATGAGAACAAGAAGTGGGATGAAATCCCCTTACCACATTCTCATCAATCGAGTCATATGACAAAAAGTTAATAACCACCAAATGATTCACTGAATACCATGAATAAAAATAGAATCATGAAAATATATATCAAATGGAAATAAAAAATACATCACATTCAATAAATAAGTGGTGAACAATGAAAATCTCACATAATTAAGAGTGAGATTAGAAACCCCTTACCTCAAATCTGACTTGTCTTGTATGTTCCTTGTTCATCCAGAATAATAAACTTATGTTAATTTTTACTTGATTAAGATAATTTATTATTATTATTATTCCTTTTATATCACTTATTACCTTGAAATAACAATTAGTTAATTATTTGAGTTCTTATTGGATATTTATCTATGTTCAGAACTTGAGTCCAAAACGAACTTCTTATAATTAAAATTTTTCTATGTTGTAAAAATTCCATTATCTCCATAATGATATAAATTATTTAGATATAATATATATATTATATATCAAGTATTTATATGTATTTATAATAGTACATAACGTTTGGAGATAAGAAATGAAATGCACCATTCATGGAAATGGTAAGCTGTACGTAAGCATGAATGCTACTTTCATTTCTATTTTGTATTTTAATGGAATTAAAAGACAATGATACATAGTTATATTATAATTACAGTATAATATCATTTATAATATCATTAAATTTATCTATTATATGTCCCACATAAGGCATTAATGAGTCATATCACTTTGAGGGGCGGTAGTCTGCACTTCCTCTAATGAAATTTTTGCATTTTACCAATAATGAAAACCATATAAAATGATATAAATGGAATATACATAAGCATAAATAAAATATTAAAAAATATATCATATACAAATACAGTTCCATATTAATGGCTGCATGATAGGTAGTAGGATATTATTGAACAATCATCGTTTAATGAGTCGTTAGTTTTCCATCCACAGAAACAATATGTTCTTTACCGATTAGATTGAGTTGTGTGTAAGTGTAGTTCAAATACATATCATAACAACATCATAGTATATTTATGATACTGATGTTGTTATATAATTAAGAAATAAAAATATCTTAGTGTTGGAGAAGTAAAATAAAATAAAAGAAGTTAAGAGAAACAATTACATTTAATTTGGGTAAATCCCTTTTGATTGAACCAAACGGACTTCTTGAAGGGACTTCTGTCTAAGGTAAGGCTTCTAGGTGAAAAATATGGATCCTGAAAAATTATTTAAGTATGTTTTGGATGAGGAAAGGGGCTTGATAGGTGTGAGGAATGGGTTAGAAGTGGTGTCCTTTTATAAGGGAGAGGAGGGTCTCTTTAGGAAAGGTTAAAAATGTTGTTTTATTATATACTTATCTTCGGTTTGAAAAGATCCAAAACTCATTAAAGTAGAAGATAAGGTGACTATTGATTGAAATAAAACCATCCAATAAGAATTGGACAGGTTTGGATATTTTTTTAATACTAATAATCTTATTTATTTGATTCATTTATTATGGAGGTAAATGATGCATCATTATTGTGTCATAAATAATTTAATTTATTTGATGTCTAAAAATTATAAAAAAATGCCATAATTTAGGAAATATTTTTATATTTCAAATAATTATTTATAGTCAAAATATTGACTTATATAACCCCATTTAAAAATTTACATACTAAAATATATTTGTTAATATCACTTTTTGTCTTTACTTTAAGTTAATTAAAATAATGTGTCATTATCATTATTAAGTGGCTCCATGGGGTCCCAAAATCGACTCAAAAATTTCCATGGTCATCCATGACTCATCCAAAAAGGTTAAGACATGTGTTAATGTAATTTTGTATTTTTATAAAAAAAATTATACCTTGAATTGCCTTATTTATCTTTAACCGCGGTAAATTAAAGTCAAAAGTTACTATTCAGAAAAATATAATTTCATCTTATTGAACCACATTTTACTTACTAATAATAACCATGAATTTCGGAGTTTTGAAATTCAATTCATAAAAGAATTAAAATTTCATTTAAATGAAAAAGTCGGTTTTTTAACTACTACTATGTGGTTTTACTATTCATCAAAAATTGACGTTTTTCAGAAAAGTATCAAAAATTCATCCAGTGCTACATTTGATATTTTGAATTCAAAAATGATGTCTATTTTACCAAATTAAAAACATATAATTTGTATTAATTAATTTAAAATTAATTCTCATTGTCAAAACAAATATAGTGTTTTTAAGAAACAATAACAATCAGAAGATTGACACTTGTTTATTTTAGTTTTAAAGTGAAACTAATTCAAATGACCAACATTGAATTAACTGTTACAAATATAATCTAATTATACTTCCAACCCATTAAAATGTATAATTGAACAGTATTAATTATTCTGATTAAAAAAAGATGTTTTAAATAAAAATTTCGTATTTTTCATTATTCACCCAGATATGAAAGTTATCAGAAAAACACCAATAATTTATCTAAATTAAATTTTTAGGTTATGATTCTATATCAAAAGTTTATTTTGTAAAATTGAATATATAAAGGTGTCAAATATTGGATTTAAAATGGATCACCATTAAAAGGCGATAAATTGCATTTTTGAAAAATACTTTTTTTATCTAAAAAATTGAATTTGTTCTTATATTATGTCTAAAAAACACATAATATGGATTATAAAATTATATGTATTATATAAAATTAAAACTTAAGTTAATACTATTCATAAACACTTTTTTAACGGCTAGTTTGGTAAGTCAGGGTGCGCTCAATCTTTTTGTTACGTGTAGCACAGGTTATTGAATTACTTTAAAGAAGATAACATACTATGAAATCTAGGGGTGTTACAGGGGATGTATTTCATTAATCCCTTAATCATGGTTTACACAATGAGGTTTCCCTTTTAATCCCACTTGACAATGTAATAATGTCTCAAGACATCTAGTTGACATGGCCTGATTGTCTGCCTAACCTGCATGGTTTTCATCCTGACATATCATGTTGTCTAGTTGACATGTCTGATTGTCTACCTATCATGTATTATTATCAACTCAACATGTCTAAGGATGTCTGGAAATGTCCTAATTTTATAGAGTACATGTTCAAAGACAATCACATGATCTATTTGACATGATAGAAGGGAATCAGATAACCTGGATAAATTTTCTGATGGGTATCACATGATATGGATAACTTTTCTAGAGTTCATAATATGATCCATACTGAAATTTCATGAGTTTATCACATTATCTTGATTTAAATCCTTGGAGTTTGTTGCATGATCTAGTTGAATTATTTGAAGGGTGTGGCATGAACTGAAAAACTATTCTAAAGGTCATCACATGATGACAACAAACATTTCTGGGGTATATCACTTGATATTATCTGGAATTATTAGAGGATGTCTCATAGTTTGAACAATATTCCCAAAATATGTCATGGGGTATAGTTGAAAATCCCCAAGGACTTTACATAATCTTATAAGACATGTCTGGATGACATCTAATGATCTTAGTTGAAATTATTAGAGGGTATCTAGCAGGTCTCGTGATCTAACTAATTACCCTAAAATACATTACATGATCTTTCCTAAATACAATGATCTCACCATATTATTTAGAAACAATTATAAAGAAATTATAGGATCTGAATGGAGATCTCATAGGGTTTATCGAAAATCAGGTGGCATGGATAGAGAGAATTGTGAAACATTTTTCCTCTGTCTAGAGGACATTTCATTATCCAAATTTTATGTTTAGGGGACATCACCTGACATCGCTATCTTTTCCTAATATTGTCAAATGATCTGCATGAGTCATGAAAAGTGCATAAAGATCATCTCATATGTTCATAAATAATTCTCCCATATTTTATTCTTTATTTAAACTTTAATTTCATTTGGGCCTTATATTTATTCCGGTTTCAATTTTTTAGGATTCACATGATCCCCCAGATATATGTGACCTCATTCTAATAATTCAACTGACATGAAAGAAGCCCTTTGTGTGATATCAATTGATCATGTGAAGTTCCTATACATTAAACATGATCCCAAAGGATGTTCCCCAGATTTTACCTGGAGGAAAACCATTGCAATCATGAGATAAAACACTTTGATAAATCCATTACATAGTCGATTGGTCATGGATTCCTTGATACATTTGTACATAGATTCAAAGATTCATTTTTTGTTGAGGGGGAGGGATTCAAAGTCCCCTCCACCCCAATTGTATAACACCTTTTATAATGCACATTTCATAGATTTATCCTGGATTCTATTGAGGTAATTGGTGTCACACGCTTTGCATGGTACATTAGTTGTTCTTTGGGGGATATATCTTGATTTTCAGTAACCACAAGCTCATCCCATCATTTCCCCCATTTAATTGATTTTTTTGAATCAAATTTTTCATTATTAATCATGTATACATTAAAAGAAGATTATATATGGTTGGGATAATATTTCATGGGACCTTCACGATATTAGGATTCCTGTTGAACGGATTTCGATATTCTCTTTCCAGGACCTTCTGTTAGAAAAAGGATGCATGTTTATGGGCCCTTGTGAGATCTAGTTATAATTATAATTGGTCTTGCAAAACCATGATGTCTTATTGAGGTTGGGTGGTATCTCATGATCAATGGTGATATCCTAAGGTTTATAACATCATTAGAATAAAATCATAATACCTTCCCCTCAAAAGTATCTCTCGTCATTATGGGTTTTAATTCCTTATTTATTTTACAAGGGAAGGGGACCCCAAGATTTTATAGAAGTGTTTCCTTATAAAATCACTCTCCCAGTCGATGATGAAGCATGTGACCAATAAATAGACATGTGTTGATGTGAATGAATTATTATTGACAAACCTTATGTTTTTATTTGGAGTTAAAGGGGGAGAACATGACCACCAGGACATGTTCAAAACACTTTGCATTATGAGGGTGAAATGAAAACGGGCTCGTGCGCGATAACACATACATGTAAAAATTGTTTCTCAGGTCCCATGAAAAATGAATGGTTGTGTCACATTAAGATTTTAGACCACAAAAGGCTACCACCATTTTCAAATTCTTCACCTTATTGTATAAATATGTGATGGTTTGTTGGGAACCTACCAACTGATATGTCACATAATACAAAGAAACTCATCTGGAATCCATTTCATGGTTATTGAATGTCTTGGACACTATCTCATTAATATAAGTACTTGTTAAATGGGTTCCTCATGATCTCATGGTGGTCATGCTCTTAAAATAACCCACATGTTATTTGGAGGTTCACGTGATATGTGAGTTTTGTCCACCTTCCTTTCATTATCATTTTTGACAAAAGTAATACTCAAGTTTAAGGTATTTATTTCATTATAGATTTTATAATTCACATTATGTGGTCATGAACAATTATATTATAAAAATAAATCATTTATTCTCATTTATTTACTTATGTTAAGTATTACATTATTTTATATCTTAATTTTGTCAAAAAACGGACCACATATTCATTTTGAATTATATTATTTACGAAAAAAATTATTATCTCATAAAATTATAAAAAATTAACTATTATCTATATTCAAAAAGATTATTTTAAATTTAAAATTCTATTTATGAAAGAAATTTTATAAATGTGATATTTTATTTATTAATTTTGAGTCATTGTGTATTTTAAATCCATGTTTTTAGAACTAAAATCCTAACATTTTTTAAATTACTTTTTTCAATGATATATGTATATAATTATATTACTATTAATAACTCAATATTCATTATTATTAATTAATAATTAAATTATTTTAAAATTTATTTTCGAAATTTATTTTAATATAATATCTCATTATTATGTTGTATTATTATGTTCTGTATCATTATTATGAAAAAATATAATTTTATTTATTCCACAATTTCTGTGATGAAATATTAATTTATTATATTAAAATCATGAATATTGAAAACAAACATTTTACAGTGGATTACCGAGATATATAAATTATCTTATCATATAATTATTTTTCATCTACAAAAAAACAATGTTGTAATGTATGCAGAGTATTTTTTAAGTTAAATGGTTATAAGAATTCCCCATTATAATTAAAACCTAAATAGACTATCACAATATTCTGAAATAAATTTGTTTTATATTCAATATACATATTAAATATGGGACATGAATGTTGATTAACTATCAGGAATTGGGGACTAATAAACATCCAGACATCATCCCATGAAGTTCTCACTTGGTGAACTCTAATAAGGGTGGTCTTAAGGATAAACTTTGAAATAGGAATTCTACATGTTTTATATTTCAATGGATACTCATTAATTTATACATGTGTGTTATTCCTTAAAATTAATTCCATTATTAATTTATTTCATGAATAATATGCATTGATGTATAGATGAAAAATATGAAAACATATACTCCTTTTGAGGTATCATTTTTCAGGTTTATTATAAGTTTTATGAAATGAATTTATTTTTCAAGAAAGTATTAATCACTTATATATTAGTGGAGGAAGATACATTTGTCCCTTTGATAGAAATAGAATTGTTTTACAAAATCCATGACTATGGTATTTTATAGACTTATTCATTTCAGAAAGTCAAAGGAAGATAAATCAAGCATATTTGGTGAAGACATCAGTATGAATCATACTTGATGATATGTCTATTAATTAAGGGATTATATTATAGAGTAAAATATACATGAATTTTATTATAGTTTCAAAACTGACATCATTTTCTTTCGGTGTATTGATGTGTTATTAGAAATGGATCATGTACATTACAAATATTAACCTATTTTTACTAATAAGGTGGTTGAAACTCGCACATTAAGTGTATCTAGAACCTAATAAATTTCAATTGAATTTTTCATTGAGAACATATTTATTTCTGAATAGTGGTATAGTATTTATTGAATAAAAATTGGTCATATAAATTCAATCATGAGATATTCTTGTTTCGAATATATGAGTTAAATTTTTAAAATTTTTAAATTATTAATAATGTATTATATATAATATTTATTTATTCTTGAATTATTTCAATAGATTAAAATAAATATAAAATCAAGTTATGTGTATATTATAAAAAAATATTAATTTTAAATTCGGAATAATATAATATTTGGAGTGATATGATTATGATTTAATGAGCATATAGAAATTGCATATATTTTTATTTCATGTAATTTAAATAAATATTAATTTCCTTAATTAATACATTATTTTATATTATGTTTTTTCCATTTTATATAATAATAATAACATTTTAATTATATGTTATGAGGAGAATAACTTATATTATATAAGTGGATAATGGTTGTTTTGTAATTGTCATTATTTTACCCAAATTATATATGCCTAATTATATAACATTTTCACCTAAATATATTTTGAAACAATCGATTTTGTTTCTGTTTCAATCTCTCTATATATTTTCATGATTAAAACACTCAATTATATATCTAGTGATTTTATTTGAGTGTATGGAATTTACATTGATAACATTATATATTTTGATGTTAATTTAAAAATTCTGGAATAATTATGAACATTAATAACATGTTAAATCAATTAAATAGAAATTCGATATATTTTTTGTGTTTTTATGTATGAGATGAAACCATGGAAGGAATAATAAATGGTCTAATAGAGGCGTGTAAATAAAATTAAGGACCAATGTCGAAAGTCCTTGACACTTTAGAGGAGGAACATCACATTGTATAGAGTATATAACATGAAACACCAATATTATGAGATAATATAACATCCTAATACATTATGATTTATTTATTTTTAAATAAACTCAACTCATGGATATCTTGTGAAGCATTAAATGATTTAATTAAACAAAACATGATACTTTATATTATTATTTAAACATCACCATTATAACACATCCTTTTAATATGTAGGTATGAATATAACTATCTAAATTATAAACCTTTTATATTAAAAATATATAAAATAAATATAATTTTTTTTTATTTATCAATAATAAAATAAGAAAATTTTAAAGAGAAAATTGATTTCAGAAAAACTGTGTTTTTTCTAAAGGTAGATTAGTTTCACATTGAACTCATAATGTAAAAGTAATTTTTAACACATTAAAAAAATATTTTCAATGATAAAATTAATTTTTTAAGTATAAATTTAAAAATTCTCTTTATGTGATTTTTTGATAATTTTTGGAAATGGTTTATTTTTATTAAAAACTAACTTTTTGTTTTAATTATTCACAAATTTAAAATTTTATATTAACATGGTTTTAACGTAAAATAATAATAATTATATTAAAATTTAACTATTTTAGGTTATTTTAATTGGTTTTATATTGAATTTAGATATTAAAACTTCTTCATTTTTTGAAAAATTTTTTAATGGAACAGTGCTTTTTTCGACACATCTATATGTTTAATATTAAATTATATTATGACACTTATGTTAGTGGGATTTTGAAAAATATAATCAGTGATTTAAATCAAGATAATTTAAATTATCTAATATGTTTAACATAATTTTTTACCGTATTTAATATTAAATAATTAAAAAAATTACCATGGTTAAGGTAAAATCGGGTTTACCAGGGGTTAAACTATAACATTAGATGCAAAAAATGTCCCAAAACATGTCTAATTCTAATATTATGGTCATTTTTATGATATATCTTATAGGGTTATGAAATGGTCCATTTTTTATACTTATTTAATGATAATAACATGGTTGTAATTCATTCTTTTAAAAAAATATAAATGTTTCCACCCCCCCCCCACTTATAAGTGGCTAACCCTATAATCTTCTTTAAAGACTTGAAAAACCCATCGGTTCAGCCAATACATTCTCAAATGACTTCTTTAAACCACTAACCCATCCTATAAAAATTATTTTGAGCAGAAATATAACCTATAAAGGATTTTAGTGCATACCTAAAGATACTTTCGGAAGAAGAGGTAATGTCCTTAACCGACCGATTTTTTTTCTTTTTACACCTCCCTCAGATATTTTTAAAACAATAAAATATAATATCCTCAATATCTTACATATAATAATAATTTTTATGATAATTTCAGAACATGAAACAATTTTCACCTCCCTCAAATGGGAAACAAAACTATTGAGTGTGTGTATGGTGGACTACAGTAGTACAAACCTATATTTTTTTTCCGTAACCACTTATATTATATAGATATAATTATTTATACAATATATAATAATTATATTTATGAAATAATTTTAATTCATTAATCATAATGTAATATATTACTTCTCACTATCAATTCCATAGATAATTTAACAACACCAATAGTTTGTATAGCAGACTACCGCCTCTCAAAGCGATGTGATTCTTGATTCACTTTTTCTTCATAACGAAGTTAATAATGATTAATTTTATTTTAATCTATTTTATAAATAAAAATTTAATAATTATTTAAGTTAAATATTTCATATACTTTCTTACAATGTCATACATTAAATAAATGATAATTTCGTTCATGTATATGATGGACTTTTACATTGCGAATCGATGTGATTCATTTTAATTATTGAGTCACATAGATGGTATGGTAATGGGTATTTGATGAAATAATATGCTATTTACACTATAATTATCATCCTTTAATGATTAAATAATACTTAAATTCTTTACATCAGGATCATTGAAAAATGAAAACATTACTCACACTTGGGTATGGCCTACTCTCTCCATGAGTGTAAGGTAGTTCATTTTTCATAACCATATTTCATGTTTAGATAAAAAATTATAATTTATGTATAAAAATGATAACTATTTAAATTTTTAACTTTTATTATGGCACAAAAAAATAATTAGTTTTGAATATATTTTATCTTAACAAAGTAATTTTGTAAATATGACTCGTTAACCAGTAAAACAACTGATGTGAAATTAATTAGTTAAGTAATTGAATATGATATTGTAACAAATAAAATAAAGGGAATAAAAAATATGTAAAATGTTTTTAAGAATGTAAATAGTTAACATAATTTTATTATTTATAAAGATGAGGAACACATAGGAGAAATCAGGTTCGAGATAATGGATATTTTTGACCCACCATTTTCTTTTGGTTATGACCATTCTCTCTCTAACTCCTCTTATCCCTCTTTAATGTTATAGAATGATTCTAAATTATATATATATATATATATGTATAGTTGTCTCTAAAATTTAATCTTTACTTATTATTAATTCCTCTTATATGTGAATATATTACTTATAATATATTTTTATGTAATATAGATGTATTAAAACCATCTCCTCCTCCCTCAAATGGGATAGAAAACTATTGATCATGTGTATGGTGGAATACCACATCATGAACCAATGTAATTTATTTTCTATAACCTATTTTCAAGGATAGATCTAGTTAATTATCCAATTTTAATACAATATATGTATGATATAATTATAATTTATTTTTTATAATATATTATATACCTTCTTACTTTCCATTCCATAGAGAATACGATAACGTTGCTCATGTGTAAGGCGGACTACTTCCTCAAGAAGTAATGTGATTAGTTTTTCACAAAATATTTTAATGGAAGGTAATATTGATTCATTTTATATTTATTTAATATATTAATGGAATATTAATCATTCTATAAAATTTATATATCATATATCTCATTACATTATCATCCATTGAATAAATAATAATGTTTTTCGTGTGTATGATGGACTAGTACCTCGCGAAGCAATGTGATTCCTTTTTTACCACATCATATGGATTATTCATGTGAGGGTATTTAATGAAATAATGAGATACATGTGATATATTTATATTTATTTATAGATTAAATAATATTTATCTTATTTCCATCATGATCTTAAAAAATAGAACTGTTACTCATTCGTTAGAAAATCCTACCATCTCTATTATTGTCACGTATTTCATTTTATAGAACAATATTTTATTATTGGTTATGAATGTATAATTTAAGTATCAAATTGAAAATTATTTCCTATTTACCATTAATTATATGAGTAAATAGTAATCTATTTGACCATATCCAACTTAGTAATGTGATTTTGTACTGATGATTCATTTATCCATAGAATATCTTATATTATATTAATTTGGTTATGTAATTGAATATGACATGGTAAAAAATAAAATAAGTCTTTAATAACTGTGAAAAGGTTTCATAAAAATTTAAATGATAATTTATGTTTTTTTAGGAATATGATAAACACATGTGAAAAATCATTCTCCATGTAAGGTATCATTTTAATTTTCCCTTTAATTCAGGTACTGACCATTATATCTATAACTCATTTTATCTCTCTTAAAAGTTGTAGAATAATTATAGTTTATTTATGTATGCCATTCAAGTATACCTATATTATTCACCATTACATTTATTGTTTAATACATTCCTTAGGATCATATCTAAAATACATTCTTTATGGAATATCATTTTATTATGTTATGAGATAACATTATGAAACCCATTTATTACCATGAGTAATTATTATGTTTATGAGTTATTGTCCAAATCCGTATGTGTTTCTCATATACATGTACATGAAATGAATGTGATCGGTCAGCCTATAATTATATATCCCTCTAATACATTGGGTAATTTTTTAGTCTCATAATACATGATATATGAGATTATAAAGTAAACATAATCCATTATGAGATTTCATCTACCATGTGATGATTCCTTGGTAGCAAACCTTGAATTATGTTTATGTTAGGTTTTATAAAATTTCAGTATTCCTATGATTTCATGATCTTATGATAACATGTTCTTTTTTCTAATCTTCTTATTTCGTTAATCATGTACTTTATATTTTATTTTATGATGTTATACCTATGACTCACATGTAATGATTCCTTATCATGTTTATTCTCTTTTTGGGATTTCTTATCACCTCTTGTTTAATGCATTACATAATTTATACCTTTTAGTTTTAGAAGGTCAAATGGATTTTTGAATCTGGTTATAGAGGTTTAAATAAGGATTCCATGTCTTAAGTTCCATTTGATGTAATATGAACCATGTTTTCAAAATAAACTATGCATTTATGATCCATGCACTATAACATTGTATAGTTATTTTTATAAATAAAGAAATTAAATGTGTAAATGTAATGGGTCCCCATAATGGTGAAACTATCAACACTATTGGTAGCACTAGATCTCCTATTTAGATCCACTAGATGGTCGGTGGGAATTGATAAATCCCTCTATAGTAGGAGCCCCCACCTACCCAGTGGACTAGCACATGTTATCTAGTATAAGTAGATAGTTCTATGAGGTATCTATGTGTCTCACCCACTAGTCAGTGGAGTCTATCGAGAAAGAAAATAGTTGTAATTTTTGTGAACCTTATAGCTCTTAAATGGTATTTGTAAATTCCTAAAAACCAGTATAGATTATAAAACCTTTATAACTTCATTGGATAATATTAATAGGTATCCTTATTGGCTTGGATTATAAAAAATAAATATTAAATCAAATAAAATATTCTCTTATTCCAAATATCTAGTCGTTTAAATGATTTTTCCAAAGAGTCATTTTTTTATCAAATATAAATGGATCTCTTTTATATTTACATATATATCTCCTATAAATTATATTATACATATAATGATATAAGGGATAATATATTCATTGATTTTTTTCCAAAATCAATAATTCTTTTCTCACCAGCACTTCTACAGTGAATTCTCCTAGAAAAAAAGTGAGGGATGGTTTACTTCATTGTCGTAGAATTTGAAGAGTTTTATCATAACCATAAACAATATAGTGATATATTTATTACCAAATTCAATAAGAATTAGTGGAATAATTTGTTTCCAGATCTCTCTTAAAATCAATATAGTAATAAGAGAAATATCGCAACCTGGGGGTGTAAATTCAGGGGTTCATACTAACCTATTTTAGAACTAATTTGTAAAATCTCTCTATATCTCTCTCTACTTTTTGTTTACATTCCTCATTTAGAAATAATATTTTATCACATATCACATAATTTCAATGTGTGTAATCCAGATTCTATCCTATCTTATTCTATGAAATTATCATATCAAAATTATGTGTACATTTTTTAGTCTCTTTAATTAATAATATTTTATTAATGTTCATTATAATCTCAAAATTAATCATTGTGTGGATTAATAAATTGAGTTCCCTAATCTATCTATATTTAAAACCAAAAAATCTCTTCTAAGATTACTATTTATTTATTTTAGTGTTGTTTTATTTTTTAATTTCTACATTTTCTTTAATTTTTTTAAAGGTATATTCACAAACCCACCCACCTCCCCATATATTTACATATTATTATTTCTAGAATTTGGTATTAAATTGTTTATTTATTTCATTTCTAATTTTCTTTTTTGTTTTTATGAATTTCAATATTACTTGATTTCAATGTATGATTATAGGATTTCCACTACCTCTTGTACTCATGATCCCTTATTTAATGGAAAAAATTACCCTTTTTTAAAAACTCACATATTAATTTTCTTTATATTCATTGTATTTTATCTTTGGAATATGTTATTGCATGGTTATACCCCATTAAAAAACTAAGACATTAATGAATGACCTATATTATAACAACATTAATTTGATGGAAAATACATGTAGGATACTCATTGTAGTGTGGGAAAAATGAATTATAAAAAATATCGATTCCCAAAACTACACACTAATCTTAGTAGATATTAGTAACTCCTCATGAAACCATGAGAAATTTCGAAGACCCTAAACATTATTTATTTAGACAAGTTATTTAATGTTTTATCATGAATGAAAAGATAATCTATTATTGACATGTTTACTCACTGTAATAAAATTTGGAATAGTTGAAAGTGTATTAGTGATGATTATTATAAATAAAAATTATTAAATAAAATATATAGTTCTTACCAATATCTTGTTAACCAAATATGATAGCCATAAAATATGTGAAACATATTGAAAATATGACAATAAAGGAACTAATTTTATCCCTTATGAAATATGAAATTATGATGAATTATCAACATAAAAAAGAATATATTGAAGTAAAGGAGGAAAAAATTCCAATTTAATATTTTTTTTCTAAATCCATTAATGATGATTACTAATTTAATAATTAATTTTATAATGAATTCTTGACCAGAAGATTGAAAAAATTGAATAAAAAGAATAAATCATCCAACGATTCTGAAAATAAAAAATAGTATAAAGAAATCAATGTGACATGTTATGCATGTAAAAAGAAGGTTTATATTAGATTTTATTTTCCAATCTATGTAGTAATGTTTGATGAAAATAAAAAAAGGTAAGATATATATGGAAGTCTCAACCAAGAGTCTGATAAATGACTCCAAGGTCTCAACATTCTCATCCCTTATATGTGACTCATGTCAGATATGCCTCATAACTCATATGGAGGTAGATGTTGAGGATATATCTCCAAAGTCTATGACCCCAATAGCCTAGATTAATTTTCTACTACCATTACATTGGAATAAGATAAAATTAATCACATCCTAATTGACTGAATAGTTTATAATTCTTGGCAAAAAATATTCATACATGATTCAAATATTAAATTTGAAAAAAACATTTAAATAATAATTTTTTCCTTTCATGATAAAAAGTTAATTCCATCTAACATATACTTTCATATCATTTTTAGTGCACTTTATAGAATCATATTGAAAGGAAACAAAATATGGATGAGATAAAAATATCAGAAAGTGTTAACTACAATGGTATAAATAATTAATCAATGAGAATAATTAATATAGAAAGTTAAATAAATGAAAAAACATGCTATTTAAATAAATATAATGGAAAAATAAACATAAAAATGTGAATAACTGAAAATAAATTACATTTAAATAAATTGATTAGGAATAATCAATATGGAATTGAAAATAATTTAGAACACAATCCATTTAAATAACTGGATAAGGAATAGTAAATATTTAATGTTAAATAACTAAGAACATATGATATTTATATAATTGTATAATTTATAATCAATATAGATAGGTAAATAACTAATTAAACATTCAACTTAAAAAATTGAATACTGAATAATCAATATGTCAAGTTAATAACTGAGCACACATTCCATTTAAATAGCTGGATAAGGTATAATAAATAACCTAAGGTAAATAATTGAAAACACATTACATTTAATCAATATATTAGAAAATGAAATGAATTAGTGAAAATCATATGGATAATAATAATAATTGAATTGTTAGTGATATGGATGCTTTGTTATTGAATGTTATATTTCCTAGTAAAATGATACCTTTTCTATCAATATCTATCATCAATACGTTTTATAAAATACTCGGTTAAAACCTAAATAGGATGAGGTTAGCCAGATGATTGGTCCCATGAGACTACCAATGTATCAAGGGGATTAAATTAACTATTCCCTAACCCATTTATTTCATGTAAAAATATTTCCTCATTTATATATCAATCAATTTAATTCATAAAAAATTGTGCCTTGTCAATAAATATCCATATTGAATAGAGGATATATATATTTATCAATATTTCCCTAGTTAATCAAATAACTATCAATATAAAAACAGTATGTAAAAATGATACATAGTTTAGTCTGATAACATATCCATGATAAATAAGGTGTAAATATATTAAATATTTAATTTCTACAAGAATGTGAATAATTCAATGCTAATTTAATAAATACAAAAATGGTTCAAGGAAGTAAATTTCAATAATTTCCTATGGAATGATATTCATAAACCATCCATATGAAGGATAAGGGTGGTATAATTATATAATATGATCATTGGAGTAATAATAAATGCTTTTTGTCATTTATTAATAGAAACATAATAAAAATAACATTAAAAACACCTTTGGGGAAAATATCATTTCCATTATGAAAATCATTTTGAAAATTATATTCTTTAAACATGTCATTTAAAAATAATTCCTAAAAATATTTTATCCTTCAAAATGAATCTTAAAATAAATTACATGCATGTCAGTGGTTAATTCGGTACATACCAATAAGAACATCTATTTTTCATGGAAAAGGATTAAAAAAGTTGTTCGATTGGAAAGTGAAACAAAGATTCACTTGAAAACATTTTGTAAAAATGAAAAAAAGAATAAAATAAAACTTATTAAATTATTTTGAAAAGTATAAAAATAAAATTTTAAAAAAAATTTAAAAAAACATTTTTGGGTAAGAAAATTTATTTTCTACTAAAAAGTGAAATGAATTTGGATTTTATTAAAAAAATTGTTAGTAATTTTAAGTAACAATAAGAGGTAAAATATTAGTAAAACATGAAAAATATCATGAATAACCTAGGATAATGAAATTAATGTTTTCATTAATAAATTATCAATTTATTTATTTCATGTTATATTTAAGAATATGTAATCTCTATTAAAATGAGATTGGGAAAGAATCTATTAAATGGTCATAACATTGAAGTGAGAATTAATAAATGAATAGATTTTGTGTGATAACATTAAAAACAAATAAAAACATCAAATATAAAATAATATAACAAAAATCCATTACACATATAATCTTATCATGACATAATCAATTAAGTATATTTTTAACCAAATGAGTAAAAATTGAGTTAAGAAATATCTTACCTCATGATTTTGTTTTGGTCATACTTGGTTTATCCAAAAATAATTTTGTTTGAAATATGTTATTAACTTATAATAGAATAATATTAATAAGTATTATAACATATATTATTCTTTTATATCTTTCTATTAACCATTTGTTTACAATATTTCTGTATTTTCATTGTTTTGGTTGTTAATGGACTTATTTTTCAAGAATGTTTTGACTTGTTTTTTTGTTAAATTTATTTTAATCATAATTTAATAATATAAATATTTTAAAACATTATTTAAATATCCTATATATTAATTTCTATATTCATTTAGAGTAATCCACAAAATTTTGTGATTCTAAAGAAAATATATTGTTCATGCTGATAGTAGGCCGTACTTACTCATGAATGTTGTTTCCATTTTATTATCATATTGAAATAAAAGTAAATGATATTTATATATATTATCTTTAAAATATAATTTTTAAGTCATATATATCACATGTTTTTTTTAAGTATATCCTTCATAAATTCTAGTTAACATGTGAATGAATCACATCGCTTCACAAGGTGGTAGTCATTCGTACACATGGGTGAAGTTATCATTTTCACAAAAAAATTAATGATAGAAGTTATGTGTGATATAATAATTAAATAATCATAACAACATCACAAATATATTATATATATAATATATGAACTATAAATCCATCATTATTATCAACCTTTAAATGTGGTATTAGAAAAACGAATGACATCAGCTCACGAGGCAGTAATCTACTGTGCACATGAATACTGCTTTTCTAACCCATTTTATAAAATTGTAAGTTGTTTTAGGTTTTACCATTATCATAATAAAATCTAATTATATGTAATATAATTATTTAATTATCTATTGATGGTATAATATAAATTAATTTTTTAGATATTAATATGAAATAAAATTGCTTTTAGAATAACTTTGCCTCTTCTTCTGGTATCTTCATTAGGTTTGCAATAAAAAATATAAAAATATTACTTTGGTCCCTAACTAAGGCTTTTATAATTATTGTAGGTATGTTTGGTATTGATTTTTTAGGTCTTTACTTAACCAAAGTTATTATATGGTGTGGCTATTGTAGGATTGGTGGTTTCCTTTTATATGTTGGGTGAGTGGCACACTACAAATATTTTGAAAAGATGAATTCCACCAATAATTATTTCGTGTCACCATGTTTAATTTATAATAATAATTATATCTTATATGTATAAGGTATAATTATAATCATTAAATGGGTTTTTTTAGAATTATTGGGTTTTTTACACCTTATATTCTATGTGTAACCACTAAGTAAACTCATTTTGTCCTAAGCACTATAATGAATTTTAATTGTTTTATCTAATGATTTTTTTCAAATATTAAGTTTAACAAAGTAGAAATTATAAATTATTATTATTAAGAATATGGAATTAATTTTTTCAAAATTTAATTCTCATAAGTGGAAAATATTTCTTTAATATTAATCTCGTAGATGTGGCAAGAGTGTGGGTTTCTATAGTGAAAATGTCCAAAATTATAAAATGTTATTTTATAAAAATTGAAAATTAAATTTATTAAAATAAAATAAATTTTATTACTAGATTTATAATTGATATATTTTTTACTTTAAAAAAACTAAAAATGTTTTTTAACATTATAAATTATATAGATGAAAATGCGGTTTTTAATTAAAATCCAACATTTTTAATATTAAGAAACATCTCAAAAAATCCAAAACATTCACTATAAGATAACTTTAGTATTCTTATTTCATAAATGAATTTAATTTTTTCAAATCAATTTTCTATTATTATTAAAAAATAATTTCAAATTATGTCTTCCAAATGTGACTAAATCATCATTTAGGAAAATATAGTTTTTGCACAAAAACCTATTTTTCATTTTAATGATTCAGAATATTATTTATTATAAATAGATAACCAATAGAAAAATCTAGAATATATATTTCAATAAATTAGATAAAAATATTTATTCCCAACACTCCAATGTCTAGGAGATAGATATCATTTAAAATAATAATATTACTTATATTTTATTGTTTGGTAAAAAATGACCTTGTGTGTGACACAAGTTATCAAAGTAACTCGTTGTTGTGTGTAATACAAGCTAACTAAATATAGAGTCACTTACAAGATGTGGAATATAATTATTTTATTTAAAATTTTAAATATACCATAAAGTATCTAGTTGATATATTCTATTATATTATTGGTGTTTCATGTCACATATGTAGTTGAATAGAATGTTATTCTTATATAATTTCAGGGTGTTAAATTCTTCCCACCTTAAATAAATTTATTCATGGAAATTTAAACTTGATCACTGAAATTCATGGTATAATATTTTAAAATCCCTACATATAAAAAAACCCAAATTGTGAGAGGGCATGGTAAAACATCCTCTTAATAAGAGAGATATGGAACTATAATGATAATATGGAATAACACATATCTAGGTTTCTGAATATGAGAATATTATTGGAAAGTGAGGATATGTACATAGAAGAAATTATTACATAAAAATAGAGAGTTATTGGAGTAATTTATTTCCAAAAGTGAATAGTTAATGTAAATTATAGGGCCTAAAATCCCTAAATATAATTGGTGGGTAAAGGTTATTTATATCATTTGTAATGATGGTAATATGATAGAATTTTATTTAATGATCCTTTCTCTAATTCTAAGGTATTATTTTTTATCTATGAATATAATGAAATATACATACATGATTTGTTTCTATATTATAAAAACAATATCATCCATTGGTTGATCAATTTATAATTCCTTATTTTTTTTCTAATAGAAATATTCTAAAATGATTGTTTTATTCCTAAGGTACTAAAATTTAATTAAAGGGATCTTAAGATCCACACAAAATTGACAAGTCTTTTTGTATGTCTCTAAATATTTTCAAAACCCAATTTGTTTAATACATTAATCTATAAACCTCAAGGGTAATATCATTGGTTAATAATTAATATTTTTTCAAAAAAATTATTACTAAAATCAATAATACATTAATGACGACATCGTGTAGGTTAGCGGTAGGAATGAAATACTTATCATCCTTGAGCAATGGGTTTAAGCCTCCCCACCTTTTGGATATGAAAGGTTGTCACCTTTCATAGTATTTTTTATTTTCTTAAAGTATATTTATATAATTCATATTAAATTACTAAAAATATGATGGATATCCTTTGAATAAAATTAATCCTTAAATAATCTTTTTAAATGGTTTCTAAATAAATTTTTATTTTTTCCATCTAAATTCTCTAAAAATATGATTTGACATTTTTTATAATAAATTTGATAGTCTTATTAAAAATAAAGGTTAAAAAGACCATTAAAATTAAATATATAAAACATAAAAGAATTATTTCCCAAATAATTCATCTACTATAGCATGTAATTTCCATTAATTTTACCAAAGGTTTCTTAATCTTTTGAAATTTCTACCACACACATTTTCAAATGGGGTGTTTACGAAATTGAAATCATATACAATGATGGAATCCATAACTTGTTATGTTATTGAATAAAAAATTGCATCTATATTTTAATATAATAATTATTTATTTCATTATTCTTGTAAAACAATTTTCATTATAAAAAATACTTCAACAACTTAATTCTTTAACCAAAATACATAAATAATTTAACCCTTTTTAATCCACATAGTTCCTTTAATGGTATAGGTTTTGAACAAGGTCATTCATTTTTATTATCAATTCAAATACTTTATAATGGTTTGTAATGAAAATTTAAATTATCCTAAGAATATCCCTGAGGCTTTCAAACTATGATCATAATAAGACCTATTTTTGGTTATTAAGTAATGTTCAAGTCAACATGGTGTGCCTTTTTGTAATTCTTACCCGATGGTACTTTTTTCTGGAACCACACCCACTATTAGTATCTCAATGGGGATTAATTACAATTAAAATGACCCAATATTTACATTACAAAATATTTACTAATTTTTTATATACATATCCTAAAATTATATCATGCGGTTATGTTCCCTAATTTATTTTTTCCTAAATCTAGTTCCCAAGGATTTTATAAAACATGATCAGATACCAATATACCTCGACCCCATTAGCATGTATATTGTTCATACTACCTTTATAGTGGAAAAATATAAAATGAATCACATCCCAAATGATTTAATAGTTTAGTAGTCTTGGTCAATAGGATACATGCATGATTCATGTACAAAATTTGAAAAAAAAATAACAACATAGTTTTTTTCTTTCTCAAGAACAAAAATATATAAGCTATCATATACTTTCATATTGTTTTAAGTAAAATTCATGGAATCCTGGTGAAATAAAACAAAATAAGGTTGAGTTTAAATTTTTAGGAAGGGTTAAGTTCAATAGAAGCAAAAATGAATCTGTGAGCATAATCAACATGGAAATGTAACTAGTAGAAAAAAACATCCATTTAAATGCACGTATAAGGAATAATAATTATGGAAAGGTAGATAGTTGATCACAAATTCCATTTAAATAACTATATATCACATAATCAATATTAAATGGTAAATAACTTGGAACACATGCAATTTAAATAACTAGATTGGGTCTAATCAATATGGGAATGAAAATAACTAATAAAATGAGCCATTAAAAATGGATATGAAATAAATAATATGTCAAGTTAAATAATTGATCACACGTAACATTTATATTACTAGAGAGCACATAATCAATATTTAAAAAATAAATAACTGAACACACATTCCACTTAAACAATGGGCTTAGAATACATGCATCCATAAATATTTTTCCTAGTAAAAATATCACGGATATATATAATAACAGAATTATTATTTACGGAAAAACATAATTATTAGATGTTAGGTTTCCCAAGAATAGAGAACCTTTATCATTATGATCCATTCTCAAGAATGTTTTATATTTGCTAGATGAAAACCAATTTTGCATAGACTATCCAACTGATTCATCCCATAAGGTTACAGATGAATCAAGGGGATTATATTAACTCGTACACAACCCATGTATTTTATGTCAAAATCATTCCTCTTATATAAACTAATTGATTTATTTCATGAAAAATGGGCCTTATCATTATATATATATTGAGTAATAAAAATAGATTTATCAATATTTCTCCAGTCAGTCTAAAAATTATAAAATTTAATATTTTCTGTAAAAATGATAAAAATGTCAGGCAATAAACATATCCATGATAAATAATTTTGACATTTTGGTGAAATTTAATGTCCACTGGAAAGTTATTTATTCAATGAATTGTTAATGAGTAAAAAAAATGTATCGAGGAAGTGAATTTCAATAATTTCCTTGTTCATGATAATAATAAACCATATAATGGAAAGATAAGTATATTATTAATATAACATATACCCATTGGATTCAGAATAAATGGGTTTTTATTGATTATAGAATCATAATAAAAATAACATTAAAAATATTTTTTACGGAACATATCAGTTTTATTTTCAGTTTTTTTTACAATTCCCTATATTTAAATATAAATCTTAAAATATATTTTATTTAAAATAACCTCATAAACATTAAATGAATTTTTTCAAGAAATTACGGTAATTTGAAGGTTAAATTCAATACATTCCATAAACAACAATCCTTTTTTATAAAAAACATATTAGAAAAGGGCCCTGTAAAAAAGGTCAAAAATGATTACATTTAAAAAAATAGGAAATAAAAATTAGTAAACATTTATTTTCGTATATATTTTCATATGGATATTGAAAACATTTTGAAAACATTTTTAGAATAAATGGTTTTGTAATAAAATATATTTATTACCAAAGAGTGAAAGGATGTCTTATTTTATTAAAACATTTTCTCAACAATTTTAAGAACCAATTAGTGGTAAAATGTTACTAGAACTTGAAAAATATCATTAATAACCATATTATAATAAATTTTATGTTTTAAAAATAAATTATCTAGTAATTTCCTTTAATTTATGTCTATGAATAAAAAATCTTGATTAGTATAAATTTGTAAAATAAACACTTAAAAAGATCATAATGATGAACTAAGATTTAATCAATGAATTGTATATATGTATCAACTATAAATAAACATACCAAAGTATAAATATATAATATGATATTAAAAATCTGTTACACACATATGATTATAATGACAAAATGAACAAAGTAAATGTTTGACCAAATGAGTGGAACTTTAGTTAAGAAATTTGTTACCCCATAATTGTTTTTGTAGTACTTGCATTATCCACTTGTATATCTATTTAAAATATTTTATAACATATAATATAAAAATATTTATATTTATGGTATCATATATGATTTCTTATAACATATTATCACTTTTTGGATAGTAACATTCATATATGTCATTTTTTCGAATGTTAATTGCCTAGTTTTCAAAATTAGTTTTACTTGTTATTGTTATGTTCATCATAATTCGATAAAGATTTTATAATATGAATATTTTATACAATAATATTAATAGCATATATATTACTTATATATTTATTTATTGTAATTAAAAAATATAGTGATGGGAAATAAAATACACCATTTAAGGAGATGGTAGGTCGTACATATGAATGAATGATATTTCCAATTTCTCGTCATATTGAAAGAAATATAAATGATATATATATATAATAATTAAATTATATTTCTTATTTAATATATATCAAATTTTTTTATTAAATTCATCTTTGATACATTCCATTAAAGCGTGAATGAATCGCATCGCTTCGTGAGGGGGAAGTCCACATTACACACGTGTGACTTAATCGTATTTCAGAAAAATAGAAAAAACAAGAAGTTATGTGTCCTATAAAAATTTCAGAATATTTCTATCATTGTAAATGCCATATATATAATATATAAACTATAATTATATCATTATTCCCAACCTTTAATGCTGGTAATGAAAAAAGGAGTGATATCGGTTTGTGAGGCTGTTGTCCCCCATATAAATGAATGATGATTTCATAACAAATTAGATGGATGTGTGTGATGTTATAGGTCACAACCTTAACCTAAAACATATCACTATATTAAATATTCTAATGATATGATAAAATAAGTGTATAATGGTAATTCAGAAATTTTGAGAAGGAAATAAAATAAAAAGTTTTTTAGAATTGCATTACTTCTTCTTCTGGTATCCTCCTTACGTTTACACTAAATACTTGGATGGTTTTCTTGATTCCAAAACTGAGGAATATATAATTATGGTATGTAGTATGGTATGTAACTTGGGTGGGTGTTTTCCTAAAAATTTTGTTTTATGGTGTGAATAAAGGATTAGAATTGGTGGCCTTTTATATGTGGGGAGAGTAACACACATTAATTTTTTTGATAGAGTGAATTCCATCCAAGTTTCGTCATGAAACCAGACTCTAATTAAGGACCATTTTATAAACAATATGGGATAAATTAGAAATATGGCTAAAAATGGGTCTTTGGAAACTCATGAGTGATTTTTCACCTAATTTTCTATGTTTAAACGAAAAGTAAAGTAGTTTTCATCTTAGTGTTTGTAATTGATTTTAACAGTTATAACTCATCATATTTATCAAAAAAATAGTTTTAATTATTATAAATTATAAATTATTCTGATTCCAAATATGGAATAAATTTATTTTAATTTAATCCACATATTTGGGAAAAAATTTAAAATTAATCTCACATACATGGAGAGAAATAGTGTTCTTAATGTGAATATGTACATAATTTTACAATATTTTATATCAAAATTATATATGAATTCGATTACAATGACCTTCCTTGGATTAATATATGAATAATTGTCCTATTTTACTTCAAGATAAATCTAATATATAACATTAAATTATAGATTAATTGGATACAAATATTATTTTCAATTATAATCTAGTAATTTCACTATTCATAAAAATTATACTTCTCAGAAAAAATACTGAAAAATATCATTAAGTAAAATTTTTTATTATGATTTAAAAAATTAAGTTCTATTCAAATAAATTCCTTAAATATTCCAAAAATTATTTTTAAATTATGTAACCAATCATGAATAAACAATCATTTAGAAAAATACATTTTTTCTGAAAACAATTTTTTTATTTAAATGATTCTTATAATTATTTATAATTTATATATATATATCTAATAATTATTTGTAAGATATATATTTTTATAAATTATTTAATCTTATTTATTCCATCAATTCCAATGGCTATGGGATAACTATGATATTAAATAAAAATATAAATTGTATATTTTTCTGTTAAAACATGCCCTGGTGTGTAACACAATACATTGAAGAAATACACCATTACTTGTAATGAATGATAACTCTATATTGCATTAATCTCTATATATAATAGATTTGATTTTATTAAAATATTAAATATATTATAATGTCTTGAAGTGTTGCGTTCATTTCTACAATTGGTGTTGTGTCTCCTACACACTATTTAATAAAATGTTATTCTAATAGAATTTTGGGTTGTTAAAAAATCTCATAATTATTTTCCTAATTATTATTCTTCCTCTTATTATTTATCATGTCTCTATATATTTGGAGAATATATAAATAATGATAAAAAATAAATTATGAATTTTTTTAATGAAATCATTTCAAATTACATTGATCTCAATAAAAATATAAACATGTTTTTAATGAAAATTATCAACATCTTAACGAAAAGGACATCATTTATAAATAATTAAATGGTTTTTTTTACGTTAAAATACCTAATTTTGAGAATTTAGGTTATGAAATAAAATGGCTCAAAAATACTATTCCTCAATTCATCTATGGACATCAATATCAATAGGTGATTTCAAGATCCAAACATTTTTTAAAATCAACTCCAGAATTGGTTTTTCATAATCAAATAATTTTTCACCAAAATCCATTTTTGTATAGAGAAGTTTCTGAAACAAAATTTTAAATTATGGTTGGATAATTTTGAATATTATTTATGTTTCATATTTAAAAAATCAAAGACATGGAATACATATATATATATATCTATTTCTTCCTAAATATCTAATAGAAATTTTTATTCTAAACAACTTTTGGTTCATATCTCATCTTTACAATAAAATAATGGACCAAGAAATTTTGTATCAAAATTAACTCACATTTGAATTTTTTAGGGTTATTACATTAGTACTTATGTACATATCAAAAGATATATTTTCAATGAAAAATTATTGTCCTAGTCTTAAGTGATAATCTATCATGTTCAAAATATATTCCTTTTTTACTTTAAGTATTATAGTGGGTTAATGCATCCTAACTATTTTAAATATGGTATGATTTATGGTTATTAAATATCTTTATACTTTTATTTCCTTATTTTATTTTTTGTATAAAGAAAAATAATGTGCATTATTATAATATCATTTTTTATATTTATGTTTTAATCATGTTTCTAGTTGTTTAACTTCATAGTGTGGTTTTAAAATATTACATTCTTCAACTTTATATTTTTTTTCATATTTACTTTAATTAAGTATTTTTATAAGGTTGAATTCACCTTTCTCATATATGATCATCATATTTTCTTAAAATAATTATATTTTTTTCAATGAAAATTTTAATTTCTCTGTTGATTTTTTTTATAAATATCTTTTTCATTTCATTTTCTAATATCTTGTGTTATATTTAAATTATTGGTATATTTTTGAGTTATTATATTTAAATAATTATATATAATATACTATAAAATATTGAAATCACTGATATTATTATTACTCTTACATTATCTTGAGGTAAAGATTACAATTCCTTATTTAATTCACCAATTCAGGATAATCTTTATCCCCTGAAGTGTGGACATATCTACTTCTTCATGGGTGTCTAGTGATTCCTTGTTACATATTCAATTCTCTTAATATACATTTTAGGATCTCTCATCTCCCACTCTATCCCTTTCATTTAACTCCCTAATTTTAATAGATTTAAAATGTTTGTTTTCTTTTTGAAATGATTATTAAAGAGGAGGAGATATTTTAATGAATTTATTAAACTACATTCTTATGTTTCTCTTGATATCTAAATCACTATATTTTTTCCATTTTCATTTATTTATCTAATATTATTATTAAAAAAATTGCATTTCATTCGCAAATCATCTCTATTATTTTTTGAGAATCTTATGAATCACCCTTTTCATTTTTTTAAAAAAAAATTGGACATTATTTCTGAATAATTTATTTGAATATATTTATATATATAATTTAAATGGATGAGTACTTAAAGATATTTTAATATATCTATTATCCACCTCTTGTAAATTATATATTTTTACATATTCCATGTCTAAGTTTTACATATCTTATTCTACAAACTATTTTTCATAAGATTATGGTAATCATTAAGGAAGAGATAATAATGAATGTCTCTATTATCTTATCTTTTTTTCAAGTTCCTATTTTATATTTGTATTTTTTTGAGTTTACCCTCTATGATTTATATTTGAAAATCACTCAACGGAGAAATTTATATAAATTTAAAGCTGGAGATAATTTATAGTATATAAGGTGAAAATTTTGATAGTCTCAAAGGTAGTGAAATTGTATATCTTTATACATGAAAATACAGAATATCTTGTTTGAAATATCATAAAATTTAATATCATAGCTTTAATTTAATGGATTATTCACTGTTTATTTACTCTAGAAATATATTTTTATATTATGTGTTTTTATCATCCAAATTGTAGATATTGTAGTTCCTCTATATATATCAGGAGATTTAATGATCCAAAAAAGTCAATTGTTTATCTAATTTTTTAATTTGAGTGAACGAAAGATACATTATTAAAATTTCATATATTGATCATAAAGAAAAAATGAATAAATAATGTTGATCTTAAAAATCATATTGAATGATTGGAAGACTAATTTAATAACATGTTTAATTTTTAAAGGTTGTGATTATATAATGGAATGATGATTAAATGGACTAATGTAGGGGTGGAAGGATGTTGAAGGATCATGGTGACTCTCTCAAGACTATAGGTATCATGGGATATCAATTGTGGAGAAATATTCTAGCTGGTGGTGATGGATAGATAACTCTATATTGGGATTCCATCAGATAAATAGTGGAGTATCATCATCTAAAAGAAGGAATCATACAATGCCAGGATGTCCCCAGGTTACTCACCATCAAGTTGGTGGGATCATCCATCTATTCATTAGAGAAAATCTAGTAATTAAATATTATTAAATTTTGTGTATATTATATATAATAAATGTTTTTCCTTATTCATAAATATTTGTATGGATTATATCACCATTAAAACTCCATTAGTGGTTATAAATAGGTATCTTTTGTGGAATGGATGATGAAAGAAGACTATTTGATTGAAAAAAAGATTCCATTACTCCAATTCTATAGTAATTCAAAAACAATATTTACAGAAAATTTTATTTCCCATATATAAAGGTCTCTCATATGCATCCCCTTATATCTCTCCTTTTAATTATATTATATTTATAATGACATATGGGTGTGAATTTATAATGGATTTTCACCAATAAAATATTTCTTTTCAAACTAAATTTTCTATAATGGGTTCTCAATACTACAAAATTGATGTTGAATTCCTAGGATACCAATTAAATTAAATAGGGTGATGTTAACCATAAATTTGAGTTTGATGTGTTTATTATCACAACCATAAAAAAACAAGGGAGGAATTGGTTTCTTCATGGCTATTAAAATCAAGGGAGTAAAAGAGAAAAATCACTCAACCATAAAGGATGATACGTGTGGTCTCACAGTGATGTATTGTCAAAATTCTTTATCATATATATGTATCCTTTATTTAATATTGTAATTTTATAGTAATATCATATCACATATCTCATAATTCATATATTCTTAGTCCTGATTTTTTCCTTAATTATACCATGAAAATATTATATTGAACTTATTATGATCTATTGTATTAGCTTTATTTTAAAATCTTGTGCTCACATCCTTCATAATATATAACTTTATCATTGAGTACATTCATTATTTTAGTTCCTTAATCATGTTATCTTAACACAATAATACATTTTTTCTCTTTACTTGTTTATTATTATTTTATATTCCAATCATCACCATGCTCTATATTTTAATTCATAAAATGAAAATTCACCATGCCCCTCTTTCTATCCCACTCAGACCAATAATAGATACCTACTTTAAGGGTCTAGATATTCATGAATCCTTCAAATGTATTTTTTCTATTAAATGGGGGTGGTCATAGCCCAATATTTATTATTTATTAGTTTTATGGTTGAAATTTAATTGTTTTCAAGAAAATTCATTACCTTTACTCACGATCCCCTGCCTATATAGAGGGGAACTTTGTTTCCTATAAATAGGTTCTACTAGCTTTGGTAATGGTTATACAATTTTTTCTATGTAAAGGTATATTAAATTTCATATAATAGTAAACGATATTTCATGGGGGTAGTTTTCAACATGTATAAAGGACATCCCAATTCATGTAAGGTTCATCCCCCTTTTTCATTTTTTTTGTTATGTTTATTCATCTTCATGTTTGGGAAATCCAACTTTTTATTTCACTATTTCAAAGTAGATATGATTCACATAAATTTATGTCCAATTCAATCAAGGTATATCCCATCTCTCATAATGATCTTCGCATGAGGGTATTCACATGAGGGTATTTTCTATATGTTAGTTTCTATATCACATAAGATAAGCCTAATTTCTACATAAGGGTACTCTTGTCTCTTGTCATGTTAACACGAATATGAAAAGGTGTGCATGTTCTATATAAATCTAGTGGTTCAATAATGTGGTTTTATAAAATATCATAAATTAATAATTTAAAACACTGGATTAAATATATATTATGAATAAGATTAATATAGTCTTTAGATTTTTAAAAATTTATGAGATTTAAATGGTAAGTGTGAAGAATACCCACCATTAACATATTATCAATTAAATAAGATTTTTTGGAAGAGTTTTATGTATTTTATATGTAAAATATTATTTTTTTTTCTAAAAATAGAGACTTCACTCCCTAATCAAGTTTTATTTTTTTTATTGATCCTAGGTGACCATAAAAGTACAACTTAAATAATGTACATCTTTATGATCAAATATATCTCATTCATGAATATACCACACATTTAATTTTCTATATCTTCTTGTATATTTGGTACTATGAATCAGGAAGCTTCTCATGAGGTAGGAGATCGATTACATAACATTATTTTGTACATGTGTGGCATAATCATTCTTATCATTCCTTTGGTTAAATGGATGGAATTAACTATACAAATAGAGATTTTTTAAAATTAAATTATCAAAGAATAATTTTTTATCACATGTGTTGGAAAATATTTTTTCATTATATGAAATCTAATGAAATTAAAAAGTATTTTTATGTCATGAAATAGTTGTAAGTATTTTCTTTAGATTTTCTACATTGCATGGTATTATAACTCTTATGTGTAATTTTATGTATTCTTATAATTATAATATATAGATAAAAATGGGTAAAAATTAAAATTTGATATGATGATAATGAATGATAATAAATTAGTTTATTCATATTTATAAATTTCAAAAAATGTCCACCATTGGTAGTGTAGATTTATTGAAAATTCTAACATATATTAGAATTACAATTATTATTATTTTTATGCAGTGACATATATGCAAATAATTGAAATAATCAAACCATTAAAATAAAATATTATATTTTTCGGACATAGGATGATATTTTCAATACTTAAAAACAAATAATTATACAATATGTTAATACTTGTAGAACATGTACCCTTGACTAGACCTATTAATTCAATATAATAATAAAATTGTTTTTTACTTAAGATAATTTTTTGGTGTTGAGTAATCCCATATTTTCCAGACAAATGTTTGTGTGCCTTGTATCTATGGCCTTTGTTTTTTCTTATATTTAGGGGCTCAAAATATATCATTGTCATGTATATATTCTCTAAGATAGTAGTGGCTTGATGAAATATATGATTAACCTAGTATGATTAAAATAGTTGATGAAAAATGGGTTTTACATAAAATTTCATTATTGATTGATGCCAGTTTTGGTATGATGGAATGGTATGTGTTAAATAAGGCAAGGGATGGAATCATTATAGTTATAACAAGTGTAGAGTTGGCGTTTATCATTGGGAATTACTTAATGATGCATTTTAAAGGCATAGTTTTCCTAATATGTTTTGTTACGGTTACCAACTTCTTTAAATACTGTGGATATATACACAAAAACTACTTATTTTCATGTGGTTTCTTAAAATGAGACCTAGAGTACCCAAAAATTATGGTATTATAATTGGATTAATAATTAACTCATGGGTTGAGTGTTATTAATATAAGTATTGATAACTGTTTATATATTAATGAGAATCATAACATGGTATGAATTAATTCCCTAGGATAATGAATTTGGATATAGGATTTAAATAATGATTATGGAATCATATTGTCTTGTAAAGGGAATGGATTGAGTAAACTATAAAATATAATGGTGATTAATGAATTATTATTAATATATAATACTAATTGAATTAATTAATAATGATTAAAAATTTTTGATTATATGCTTATATGAGATCTAGCCCTTATAGCCTTTATAGTGGTAGATAGGTTTCTTGAGGGACTATAGTTGTAGTTGAGTCTAAGACTAGGTGTCTTAAATTAGTGTAGTTTTTCATGATATTATTCTTTATATATATATATATAATTATTTCATATGATTCCCCAATAAGGATGGTAAATAAACTGATGAAAAAAAACCAAGGGGGTGTTATCTCCAACATCCACAATGGCTAAGGAATGAATGGATTAATCCCTCCAATCCCCAACACTCCATTAAGCTTTAGTATTATGGGTTTTAATATCAAGACTACTGTGGATTTTATTATATGGTGGTGGTGTCTATGGATTCCAATGGTTCTACATGCATAAGCTATTGTAACATAAATAATAATTCCCGACATGTGGTTTGTAGTGATTTAAGAACTAGTACATGCCTATGAATAAAGAATTGCTAACCTATATAGGATGTTAGATGGTTTTTCTATGGTTTCCTGATTTGGAAAAGTATGAATTATGGGAGGTATGAGAATAGTGTGTGAGATACTAAGGTATGATAGTGATAAACTAGTGCCAATGTGTATTTTGTGAACCTTTATTACATTTATCTTTTGAAATGAATATCCTACTTCTATTTGTTACATGGGAGGAAGGGATATAACTTCAAAAACATGGGTGATGAATTGATTTAATTTTTTTATTCAAATTGATTTATCTTTATTCACTCGTATTTATCAAGAGTGATTCTTGGGTTCATACTAAGTATATTTATATGCTTACCATGTATATATTAACAGTTTTCAGGTTTTACGAAGTGGGTTATTGATTGATATGGATGTTACTAGATTATAATAATATTTTTAAGAGTTATTGGAGACTGTAGTCACTACCTCAAATTATTTTGGTATTTTAGTTGTGTTAGTTGTGTAAAATTACTTTATTTATTAATATTTATTCTTTATTTATATATGGTTCTTATTGTTGGACCTTGTATTATCTCATATTCATTAAATAATCATAAATATGGTCATTCCACCCACTTGAATAGACCATATTCCATGATTTCTAATCAAAAACCCAGGGCCTATTAGTAGTGGGATTCATGGGAGATCATCCCTATTTTCAATACTAGTCTTTGAGGGGAACCAGTGAAGGGTAAGCCTTGAAAATTTGGTATTAGATCCAATGAATGAGAAATGAGATATACTTTAGGGATATGAATTGGTGGAGATACATATGATAGTAGAGAAAAATGCTAACTTGACTTATTATGTGATGTCAATAATGAAGACTACCTAGGATTCTCTTATATGGGGATATTTTTGATTTGACATAAGGACCTTTACATTTATTAATCATTAAAAGTGATGTGATGCTATATTCTAGGAAGAGACTAATTTAAGGATCATGCATCCTAATATTCTATGCTCGTATTATAATTGGGTAGACAAATGGGGTTAGGCTATTTTGAAATATAATTAATCGATAAAAAATAAATATTCTAAATTCTAGTTTATGTGTCCCAAATGTTTTCTATTTTATTGAAATACACATAGGTTAATGTCCTCATTAGTTTTACACTGATGAAGTTCTTTAAGTTGTTACTGTATATCACTTAATAATGGGGTTAGTAATGATTTCACTTAGAGGATAACACACTGAGAGTTTCACCTCTAAAGTTTATTGAAGTATTAAGTCTTAATTTGTTTTCCAAAAAATTATTATTTTTTAAATGAGTGGGAGAGTTATATTAATGTGATTAATATAAAGATTGAGCACTGAATTTCATCAGTTTTGATGTTGTAGCATGGGGAAACTCTATAGTGGTGTCTCTTTATCTATAGGGATCATGAGGAGACAACTATTTTATGGTATAATTTTTTTTTGGTGGATTTCATGATGAGTTTATTTCCTTAACAATAAATGGTAATTTATAGTATATTACTTCTCTTATAAAGGGGTGTTATAGTTTTTATATGTTCAATATCCAATATAATAACCTCTTAAATTATGTATCAGATCATCTAAAATATTGGTAGGATATATAGAATAATTTTGAGTAGGTTTTATATGCATAGATATAATGATAATTCATTTAGTTTATATTGAATATATGCTTTGAGGTTCTTAAAGGGTGAGAGGTTTTTTCAATGATTCTATAGAATTATATATCATTAATAGTTTTGTTTTAATTATTTATATTTATAAAGAATGAATATACCCATAATTACTTTGTTTCTTATTCAGAAGAAGTTTTAGACAGGGAGAGTTTATTATATACCTCTTTGTCCAATTTCTCTAGGGCAAGATCTTATCATACCCAAACCAATTGATCAATTATGGTTTTTTATTCATGTCCATGTCATCTCCATTATAGAAGATAGTGTCTAATATTCCTCATTATTAGTATTGATTTGATGGACCTCTTCGAGCTTAGTCATTGCATTATTATCCTCTAAGGTGGAAGCATCATCTTGGTTATATAGTCTATGATCATTAGAGGGGGTTGGCAGAGGATAACCCTATGGTTTCCCTTTTCCTCTAGGATAATTAATAGATTGTGTTCATGGAGGTGGTCAGAATCATGGTTATAATTTCCAATAATCAAATAATGGTTAGATTAATTCCTTAATGTCTCCTGTTTTGGGTGGTCCTGATGTCATTTGAGGATTTATCTTATTATATTCTACATGAGTGTATATGTTATTTAATTTAGGATCCATATGAATTTTTATTTTACCCTCCTCAATCCATCACTTAGCTATTGAGGTGGAGTGACTTATAGTTCTCTTTTTAGTGGATATAAAAGTTTTTGGTTGAGACAACATTTATAATGTGTAGAGAGATTATGAGTTGTCTTTCAATGATCGTTGTGCCCAATGGTGAAGGAAGATCATTGTGTTTTTAGCTAGTTGTATGTGCAACTTATTGTTACCCTATGGGAGTGGGATGAAATCTTGGTGGTCTTCACTGTAGGTTGGAATCATGCTCATAGAGGCTATGATGTTATATTTATGATTCCTTAATTCCTTCCAATATCAGTACACCTATGAGACATTATGGTTTCAAGATATGTGGAAGTTTATCGAGGTAGTATCTGGAAGATGTAGTTAGGATTTATGTGTTTCCAAAGATGATTATCTCTAATCGTTATCCTCATTTTACGTATAGGTATTTGGATGGTCTCTAGAATTATTTTGGATTGAAATTACTTATTAGAACTAATTTTCATTATAATTCGAAGTATTAAATAGAGAAAAGTATCCAGAATATAGAGGATAGTTTATGCTCATGTATTTAGTATTTTTTAGGTTCATTGATGAGAAACCTATCATTGGTGGAGTTCACTTGCAATAATAGTTATCACTCCTCTATAGGTATGGTCTGATTTTCAAGGTTGTATGGATGACCTCATCAATCTAAATTATGTTAGATCATGGTTATATATTTGGTTATTATTAGAATCAAATTGGTGTAGATCCTGAAAGATAAGGCATGGGTGATCCTTGATTGAATGAAGGAAACATAGGATTGATATAATTCATATGTTCAATAGGGGATGAGGCTTGTGGAGTTAAACATTGGAGACCATGTATTCTTAATTGAATATCCTAATTTTTTGTAGTGACAGTTTGTTCATGGGATTAATAATTCTCCATGATTTTTTAGCATTCAAGGTGTACTCATTAGATAGAGTTTTATCATATTAGTTATCACTTACACCACAGTTTTGATATATTCATTATGTTTTCCATGATAGTTCTGGGAATAGAGAAATCACCTTTCATGGGAGTTAAATTAAAAAAATTCTTAGTTTCCCAAATTCCCAACAGATTATTTTTTCACATTAAATTTATAATTAATTTATTTAAGATCATAATATATGGCTTACTATTTCTTTGGATCCTTCCTTAGATGTAGATGATAATCATCTGAAACCCCTTTTTGGATTTCTTCCATTTCATTGTACAGACACAATTTTTGACTCCCTCTATTAGTGATACACACATGATCATTTGATCTCTGAGAAATGCCAACTGAATTCTCATTGAAAGCACGGTGGATCAAATATTCAGTCATTCATGTGGACCAATCATCCTACGATTTTTAATGATCTCTCTTGTACTTCACATTATTGAGAGGGGAAGGTAAAGGAGAATTTCATATATAAATATATTTTTCAAAACAATTATCCAACTCTCAATTATACCAACATAAAAGACACAATAATCTATTTATATAGATATGTTTAATGTTAAAATATAATCTAATTATGTTACAGACTATAAATAATTTTATAATATTTAATAAACCCCATGTTAGATATTATTATTATTATTATTATTATTATTGGTTTCTTTGTAACACATGAAACTAAGAATATTATTTTATCAGCTTTTAAATTACTATTTTTCATCAGATGTGATCATGGCCCACTTGAACTCTTCAGTATATTTTGAATAACCAAACAAATATAATATTTTCTTAAATAAATATTTTTTTCACAAACAAGTGAATTAGTTATTAATATATTAAATAATCAAAAGAAATATTTTTTCCATAATCCAGTTAATAATTATATATTAAATATTCAAACAATTTAGTAATTTTTATATTTAGTTAATAATTAATTTTTTATTACCCTGTAATTATTAAAAAATAATAAAACCTTACTAAAATTATTCGGCAATCAATAGAGTACTATTTATTCAAAAAAATTTAATTCAAATAGAAATTAATCGAGATTAATTGAAGTGATTAGTGTGTGACCCTCTAGGATCTTTTCTCATTTCCATTTTGTTGTTTTTCCTAACCTACAAGATTACTGTATAAAAATGCATCATGGCACCCAGTAGAAAGAACATAATAACTCAACATCGATAACCACATATGAGTGATCACTATGTAATATAATCCCTTTTTCTCAATATCTCGACAAGAAGGTAAAAAATCTATGTCAGCAACCTATACACTTATTACATTTTCTTTGACAACCTGAAATAAATGTTGTTACATCATTACTATCTACTTTAATATGAATTTTTTTATTTCAATAAAATTTCCACGATATTAATTTTCAAAAATATGAAAGGAGAAAATTATTTATCAACATACTCATCAACAACATGTCATTCTTAACGAACCTAATGTATCATACTTCTCTGTGGACATTTATCATCATGGTTTATAAAATAATTATATGTTTGCGATTTAGAACTTTAATAAATTATCATATAATGTCTAAGGACCATTACACATTACCATATATAATAATATCTGATGAAACCAAAACACATACTATTTTTACTAGTGGGATAGTTCTCATAATCTTTCATCATGGTGATTTCTATGTGTGAACTTCAAGAGAAAAATCCCCATCCACTTATGAGTACTCCCACATGAAGGTCTATATACTATGTTCCCTATCATAGTACTTATCCAATAAAAGAACTATATTTAAGAATATTTCCATAGTAATTCATGGTTTTCATCATAATGCGGAAGAATTATGACCTTATCAATGTGACAAATATGCTTGGACAATATCACATGTATATTATTTAGAATAAAAAAATATGCAATTAGATAATTATATTAATATTCATTACTGGATAGATTATTATTAACTCAAAGGAAACATATTGTTTTGTTGTTAATATTTAGCTATGTCCCACTTTAAAAAAACTATTTGCAACAAACACTTGTGATATTTTACTAATATATTCTTATCATATCATAATTGATATCTTATCGATTAGACATTATTTTTGACATATGGTTAGTTGTTGCACTAGTATTTTAAAAATATTTCTTTGAAGAATAGATGAATGATTTGAAAATATATATAAGAATCATCATTGATATTCCATTCATTACCATCATGAAATTGATTTATATAGGTAAATTTGAGTTATTTTGAAGATTTAATCCACATATATAATCAATGATTATATAGATAATATGTTTTTGTAATAAGACAACTCATATATTCCTCAATCATTACTATGAGAAGTAATTTACTTCCCTGAGAGTTACTAAATTTTACTAAAAAAATCACATGAATTATATGAAGTAACCATTAACTTGAGAATATTTCACATGCCCAAAATTAAATAACTCTAAAAAAATTAATTAACTCTTTGTTATTATGGTTTTTTATTTTAAACATGAAAAGTTGTCTGTATGTATATACAATGTCTTAGTAAAATTAAGACTTAAACACATTTATGAGTATAAAAAGGTAAACTACTTAAAGTATTATTTTAAAAAATAATTATATTTCCACATTCGGATAATATTATTATATTTTATATTCATCATTCATTTAAATTGGCATTTGTCATTCAAAAGTTATTGAACTATTATTTTATTATTAAATTACGATAACAAAATTTATTCCAAAAATAAAATAATGACTCATTATTTCTATTCATACATTAAGAAAAATGTTTTAGTACAACTTATTACAAACTTGAATCAATGTAATTTGACAAGGAGAAATTATGAGCTCCCCTTGGATGATATAGGAATCACCCTTTTCAGTTCCTTTTGAGTTCACTCTATAACCAATATATTCATTAAAATTTCCTATATTTAAATACATGTATGTTTTAAGAATATTGTAATTAATAAAAAATATGTGAATATAAACATAATGAATATGCTAAAATTTAAGGAAAAATATTTATACTTTAGTTAAATACAATTTATTTTCCTATTTTCAGTCATTCCACATAAAAATATCCTTATATTAATTCTTCTACATTTGAATTTTTTTCAATTTGAATGATGTTGTAAAGGATATTTTTGATTTTATTATCTATGTAATATTTATCATTTTCCATCAATCTTCTCACCAAAACGTTTGGATATGTAGGTTTCAACCAATCCTTAACCACTTAGTGATGTATTGCCAAAAGATTCCAAAGTATTTTTTTCCATTTTCTTGTCCTGGATTATAAAAATATGGATTAACATGATGGGAAAGGATTTTAATATTAGATCAATGTATAATTTATTACCCTATTGGAATCCCAATTTCACATAATGGTCAATATACGCCATCATTTTCATAAAATGATCAGCATCATGATTTCCTTCTTCTAGTTTACACTAATATATACTACATTCAAAATATTATTTATTTCTACCATTTCTATTCATTTCTCAATAAAATAGGGTTGATATATTATGGGGTAATAATCCATGTATTTGTGTTATATCATTATCTCTCTAGACATAGTTGATAATAAAACAGAATGGACATTGGATTCATCCTCAATATATCTCTCGTAGGTACTATTTTCACCTCCCTTCACTTTCATTGGTGGGAGAACAAAAATAAGGAATTCTAACACATAATATAAACATTTGAATAATAAGGAATCACATAAATAATTGTACCAAATCAATAAATGTTTATATGTAAGGACATACCCAATTTTAAATAATGATCACTCTATATTCATGGTATTTATTTTTACATTCTTTAATAATTAAAATCGATTATTAATACTTTACCTGATTACAAATTATGTGAGAATTAGTAACAATTGAATTTATTAATTCTTCTACTGATTTTTAATTCACAATAAAACTAACTATTGAACATGTAATTTCCAGATTGTCTGAAATTATAGTGTCGTGGATCAATATTTCCTTTATTATAATCCATCAAGAGGCCATTAGAATTATTAGAAATTATTTATTTGTGAATTCTTCCAACTATGGTCTGGTAGATCCTTCATCTATTCAGCGAACTCCCCATTCCAAAATCCTGACCCAAACTCCCTCAACACATGCCTCCAAATTATTATTGAAAATATAGAGGCCATAACCCCAATACATATTTGGTTAATTTGAACAACTCTTTTAGTTATAATTTTTGATAATTAAATTTTCCCCAGACTGAAGATAAAATGTGACTAAAAGTTTGTCTCCATGTTAATTTAGATGATGGAAGGTTCTTCAAATTAATATAAGAGGGTGTATTTTTATTTATTATTCATAAATTTTATCATTTTTATCATATGAATAACTTGTAAATATTAAGTGGATTTTACAGAGTGAATTTATCACATTAGACAAAATATTTATCAAAATCCATTTATTTAAATTTTATCTTTCAATATAAATTCATTTAATTATTTGACAATGGTCATATATCCATAAAATAAATAAATCAAAATATAGAATTAAATAATTAATTAGTGGCCTGATGTTGAGATTATCTTAATAGATTATTTGTTGAGTAGAGAATAAATCAACCTATGACCTAGGAGAATTTTCTATTTTTTTGGACATGTAATGAGTTTCAATATTCTACCTATCAACCTGCATGTCACCTAATTTGGAATCATTATGGTTCTTTATTAAACCACCTCCATGTTCCTAGAAATATTCTATTAATTATATTTATTTATAACTCACATGTAGATGAGTAGATCCCAAGGATTAGTTATGATAAATTTTATAAATATCTTTGGATATGTAGGTCCTTAATAATAATGGATGGATGGATGAAATACAGATAATCAAATTTATTATAATATTAAATAACTAAAAAATTGTAATAAATTAAATTAAAACATCAAACATATACACACGTCTTTGTCTAGCTCATGAATGGTCATCCATACAACATATTTGAAAACGTAACTCACAAAAATTCATTTCTAAATAGTTATTTGTTATTGAGATAAATGAACATACATTAATTAATTATTTTTTTATTTATTTATTTATGTAATTTAATTTAACCTTAATAACCACCTGTAATTATTTGGAGATACATATCATTAATTAAATTCATATAAAATAAATGGTATAAGAATTACTTAAATATTTATTATGATAAATTTGTTATTAATTTAGAATTATTTAAACCATTATTAAATTTTCAAACAAAACTGTTAAAAATCGATAAACTAAGGATTTACTTATAAAGTAATCAATTAAATGTAATTTAATTATACTATTAATTGATTGACTACATAGTGTGTAATTATTAGTTACACAACATTTAACTTGTTTATTGTGTATCCAAGTTACATTCTTGGGACATGACGTGTTCCTCGGTTAGACTGCACAACATACACAAGCTGGCTACACATCATTTATCACCAATAAAATGGGTCAAAAAACCTCTTAAAATGAATTAATGTGTTCATTTAACACGGAACCACTCAACATTTATGCTAGATGCACACTGTTTTTTTATTATGTGTCTATTTTCCTCACCGAATGTCTTGGTGTATATCACAGATGCGGTAAATGATGAACTGCATGTTTTTACACTTAATTAACCTTTTTTATATCATTAATGTTCATGTATATCAGTCTCACATGGTTTCACCATGTTTTTAATGACATATGATGCTCAAATTTCACCAATAAAATATGTAGACAACATACTATGTACTTGAGCTACACACTATGTAATCAGACATATTGTGTGTAGGGTTGGCCCAATCAACACACTATGTGAAATTAATGAACCATTTGTAATTTACTAATGTTTTAGACAAGTATCCCTTGACATGTTTATGTGAAGTGCACTTGGGTACACATTGTTTTTCCCCATGTTATCCGGACACAATCCTTAACACTTCCCAGTGGCATATTTGGTTATTCATCTTGTATTTTTTGACCTTGAAGAAAATGATACATTGAAAAAACATGATTAAAAAGTCAATAATATATTAACTCAAATTAGATTAATGAGTGATTAATATGAACTGAAAATATAACCACAATTTCATACAGAAAAACAATTAAAAATACTTATAAATTTAATACATAACCACTTTTCGGTACCACTTGATGGTTCCGAGCATAGTGTAAGTGCCTTTGGTGGGTGTTAAATTAAACATTATATTAACATTGAGTTTCATAAAACCAAAATTATGACCTTTTAATTTTAAGTTTATAATTAATTTATTTAATATTAGAATAAATGTTTTAACTTGTCCTGCAATCCATTCATGTATGTAGATGTTGATCATATGAAAACACATTCTGAGATTACCTTTGTTATGTTGTAAGGATCCAAGTATAGAATATATCTAGTGGTGATCCACAAATACTTTATTTACTTTGGAGCAATATAAATTGGTTTCTCAGTTCTATAATGTATAATAAATTATGTTTAATCATTTTTGTTGATTGTAAATCCTTTAATCTTGGCGGAATATCTCTTATGTTTCTTATTCTTGAGATAGAGAGAGAAAAAGGAATTCAAGAGAGAAATATGTTGTGGGAAATGATTCTATATTACTTGATTAACCTTCCACAATAGACATAACCATCTATTTAAATATCTAGGTTTCTAGTTTAAATTTTATTTAATTTCATAACATCCCTTAAATAATATTATAATCCTTAATAGATCCCATGTCATATAATAATATTATTATTTTTATAATTTAATGTATGCTGCTTACTCACACAATAATATATATTATTTAACCATCTTCTAAATTATTATTTGTCATCAGACATGATTTTGGTCCTCTCGAACTCCTCAACATTTATTTAACGCTTCTTTTAATATTTAATTCACATAAATACAAATTTATTTCACAAACCAGCTAATAAATATTTATTAAATATTCAACAAATAAATAAATATTTTATTCATAATATAGTGAGTGAATATTTATTAAATATTAACATAATTAAATAAATTATATATATAATTATTTAATAATTATTTATTACATTTTGAATATTAGTAATTAATAAAAAATGAATTTTATTATTCTGCGGTCATGAGAATAATATGTATTTGTATAACTAAATTCAAATAGAATTTAATCTTGATCGAAAGAATAACTTAGTGTTTGACATAGTGGCATCATATCTCATTAGAATTAGGTGGGATTGCCTAATTCACAATATTTCTATCTAGAAATGGATCAAGTCAACTAAGAGAGTAAACTTAATTCCATAAAGTTGAAAACACATATGAATGCCCACTATTTAATATAATCACTTTACTATAATATCACATAAAGTAGGTGGCATGATTGTGTCATCAACCTATATGCTTGATTCATCTTTTATTAATTATTTGAAAAAAAATATTATTACACCATGGTCGTCAAATTTAATGAGATAGTTAAATTTAAATCAAATGGCCAATATACCAACTTCCATAACTATGGAAGTGAAAAATATTTCTATGAATTATTACATAAAAACATGTCATTTCGGACACACACACTATTTTTAAATTCCCAATGAACTATTGCCATCATAGTTTATTTAATACATCTATGTATGCAAGAAAAAACATGTGTAAATAATAATCTTAAGGTCTGAGGACCATTACACATGAATGATGATAGGAATATTTAATGAAATCAAAACCAGAAAAAAAAAATTGATAGGTGGGTCAGTTCACATAATCTCACATCTTATAGATTACAAAGTGAAATATTCAGTTGGAGATGCCTCATCCACATATGAGTAATAACACATGTTGTTCTATGTAATTTGTTCCCTGTCATATTACATTACCCAACTATAAAATTTTATTTAATAATATTTTCATATAACTTAAATGTTCTCTTCATATTGGTGAACCTATATGGGATTATCAATGAAACAGAAACTCTAGGAAATTACTATATCAATGATATTCAGAAGAAAAAATAATATGTGATAAGATATTAAGAATATTATTAAATTATATATATATATGTGTGTGTGTGTGTGACTGTGTAATTTAAATTACAATGTAGTGGGTTCTAGGGGACTAACTCAATATTATGTAGTTCATAGCTTCATCTATATATTTATGATGATTCTTATGTCATAAAATAAGGATGTCTGGAATTTGAAAATATTGTGACCATTATTTAGTGGCCTATTTAGATTTGATACCATTATGAAAAGGTATTTCTTGGGTGTGGTATTCCATTGTTTTATGTTATGTGGTGATATGGGGGTGTCGATAAGAGAAATTTAGAGTATTATATGTTGTATCGTACTCAATACCTTGATTTGTTAAAATTCTCAACAATATTTATATTATGTGTTTTATTAAATTCTATGTGTGAATTTATGTTGATATATAAGATTGTTTATATTTTTTGTTATGTTCTATTGGATTTTTTTATTTTGTTTGACACATATTTCCCATAATAGTGTGAATTTATTTGTCATTGTAGAATGTTTTGTACACCTTGTTTCATTGGTATGTGGGTTGTGTTTCTTATTTGGATAGATTTTTAGAGGTATACCATGGGTTGTGTATTTCTGCCCCTTTCTCATTTATTCCATGGATTGATTTTGTCCCTTTAGGATGATAATTACATGGGACATATTTAATTTGTGGCTATTAATTTTTAAAAACCATTAATTTCTACTTTTCATATGCTATGAGGGTGTTCAAAGTCAAATATCTATTTTTTATAAGATTAATTTGTTGAAAATTAATTTTATATATTTTTTTTATTTTACCATGTTCTAGAAACCCTCACTGAGTAAAAGTTAACTTAGTTTCCCAAATTCCTAAATTTTATCTCATATAGGTTTAAGTTATTTTGATCGGTATAAATGTAGCTTATATGTCACATAGAGGTAACCTATCACAAGTGAGATGAGTTTTAAACCTACATAAAGTTCATCACAATTAATTTATGGATAATATTTATTTTTTTCATTTCTACATAAGGTTGATTAATATTTATATACAGTTAATAATTATTTTTCCCTCATTGTGTCAGGTTAGACCAGTGTCGCATTAGGTTAGATACAATCTCATATAAGGTAATTTGGGTAAGGGTCTTCTTGTGAGGGTCTTCGAATGAGGTTCTCTATGTCATGGTAGATTCGGTCTCTCTTAAGTGTAATATGGTTTATATATATTAATACATATGTCTCGCATCAAGGTAACCCTACTAAATAAGTGTGTATATGTATTTTATAAAGGTGGTGTCTATTTTATAAGAAATTCATATTTCTATATAGATATGGTTCTCTTATGTAATATTATGAAATATAATTAAATATTAATTTAATATAATGGATTTAAAAAGTAATATAAAGTATATGAATATAATCATTGACATGATAATAAATTGAGAGATTTATATGGGGTATGAGAAGGAAACCCATTTATTAATTTACTGGAAATTAAACTGAATGGTTTTTTTATGTTTTTAGGATTTTCATTATAAAATTTAATCATATGTTTCTAAAATAGAATAGTTATCCACCCATTTGTTTTTCTTTATTTTCATTCGACCATAGATGACTAGATCCTTTCCATTAGAGTCCAGTGAGTCCCTGTGATTGACTTGATCTACTTTAATGTGTTTATCTATATTGTTCCAACCTCTCTCTCTCTCTCTACATGTCTTTATCTCACCCTATATCTCTCTCTCAATATCTCACTCACTATGGTTTTTAGTGTAACGGATTGTCAAGCATCTCATGATGTAACACCCCAAGATTTCATAGCACGTTATTTCTTCAAAGTAATTCAATAACTTGCACTACACACAACACCGAGTTCAAGCGCACCACAACATACCAAACTAGCCGTTCAAAAGCGGTTATGAATAATAATAACTGAATTATAAACATTATATAACCCTTATAATTTTATAACCCATATTATGAGTTTTATAGACATAATTTAAGAATAAATTCGTTTTTTTCACAAAAAAAGAATTATTTTTCAAAATATGCAATTTTACTAACTTTTAATGGAAACCCCTTTTTAAAAACAATAATTTTAACTTTTCTAAATTCAATTAGCAAAAATAAAATTCTTCTTTATAATCAGGACATAAAAAACTTATTTTGTATATATTTTTTGTACTTTTCTGATAACTTTCATATTTTGATGAATAATGAATATTACTAAATTTTAATTAAAAAAACTTGTTTAATAGAAATAGTTAATAGTGATAAATTATGAATTTGAATGGTATGGAAGTATAATTAGATTATATTTTTTTAATTTCATACAATTTAGGTCATTATAATTAATTTAAAATTTAAATTTGACATAAACAAGTTTCAATCTTTTTATAGTTATTATTTCTTAAAAACACGCTTTTTCTTTTAACAACGACGATTAATTTTAAATAAATTTCTGCCACTTTTGGGTTCTGAATTTAGAAAAATTGATTCTATATTTTTAATCCAGAAGTCCATATTTTTTAAATAGATAAATTTTATTTTTATACATTTGGAATATTTACTTCAGTAAATATTTTATTTGTCGTGGTTAAAGGGGTAAATCTAGTAAATAAGGTTAAAAAATAATATTATAATAATATGAAATTACCTAAACATGTGTCCTAACCCTATTGGACGACACATTTCCGACTGTGGTCATCCATGGGTCGATTTTGGGACCCCATGGAGCTACATGGATGTGATAATGACATTTTATATTAAATAATCTGAAGTAAAGACAAAAATAATAAAAGAAAATATATTTTAATAAAACAATTTTTATATGAGGTTATATAATTTAACTATTCGAGTATAAATAGTCATTAGAAAGATAAAAATATTTCCTACCTCAGGATATTTTATTTATAAATTTTATACATAATATAAATAACTTTATATATCACACAATAACGATGCGATATTTTACTTATTAATGAAACAATCAAATAAATGATATTATAAATACTAATATAAAAATAATTTGAAAGTTTTGATGCCATAAAAAACTTTTATAGTTTAATATGAAATTTTATGATTGATTAAATATATTTAGTTCAAATTAATAATATTTTTAGGACTTTAAAAAAATCAATTATTAAATAATGTCTAATTTGACAAAAATGAGTTTTTAAAACAAAAACAATATTATTAGTTGATATAATAATCCTAAAAATATAAGGATTGTTCAAAAGACTTATATAATGATATTTTTATATTTAATTAACCACTTGGGTTTCTATTGAAGTTTATAATTATTTTATTAACCATATGATATAAAAATACAAAGAGGCATCGTAAATGTCAAACTATTTAACTAAGAGTTAAATCTAAAATATAAGGTTAATATAGTTACCCAAACCTGTATAAAACCTATTGGTTGAGTGTATTTAAAACCATACCCACCTTATCATTTAAATAAGTCATTTTGGATCCATTAGAAACTGAAAATGATTTTATTATAATATAACATTTCAATATTTTCTTAAGGTGTCCCTCAGCCCTCTTATAAAAGGGAACTTCCCCTTCTCTCAAATTCACACCTTCATATCCATTTGGATTAGCCAAAAACTGCCCAAATATCCTCCATACATTACTCCAATAATCCTAGAGGCCTTCCATTGGTCATAAATCCAACCTAAGAAGCCCTTTTGATCAAATTAGAAAGAAGAACCTGAAGAAGAGGTAATGATCTCACCACCCTCTTCCAAATTCTTTTCTTCTTACACTTAATCTTTCTTTGTTATTACCATACCAAAATTATAACTCCAGTACCTTATATATACTATGATGTTATTATAAATATGGAACAACCATATTCATTATTATATCCATCTTATGAATGATAATTTCACCATGTCTGTGTGCGTACGGGTCACCGTCTCCACGTCGTGGTGTAATTTGTTATTCAACACTATATTGTTTGGATGGATATAATGATGGGTAATATATATAAAAATAATAAAAATAATATACTAATTTCTATTTAAAATTTCTAAACCATCCAATTCCACACCTTTAAAAAAATTATATTGTCACTCGTGTGTACGTACGGATTACCGTCTCCACGACGCGATGAGATTCATTTCCACATTCACCATTCATCGACGATTATAAAAAATATGTATTACTAATAAGTATGTAATATATGAAATAATAATTCTAATGGATATATATATATATATATACTTACATATATCTTATTCACTTACTTCTGTTCAATACGATATGAAAACAGAAATAGCGTTTATTCGTACATATGACCTACTGTCTCTGTAAACAGTGTTTTTCATTCCATATATCTATCTGTTATAAATATTTATAATATAAATATATATGATATATATATATATCAAGGTTTATATTCTGGATGTATTTAAATCATGATCTAAATGATATGATCAAGAATAAAAAGTTAAAATACATACGATAAAGAAAACGATTATTACCCGAAATGTTAATTTAACATGAAATTCATTATTAAATGGGTAGTACAAAGTCATAAATTAATCATGTATGATATAATAAATATGAATATAGTTCTGTTATAATCTAATAACATACAATGGTCATTATATAGGAGGTTAAACGTACCTTCAACCAAAGGAAAGTGCAAGGTAAGGGTTATTTCATCAATCTCATTATTATCCGAGATTGTTATGTGTGTGTTTTTACTAGGACATATTTATTATCCATGTCCATGTTTCATAAAAGAGTTTTAAAATGAGTTATTGTTTAGAGAAAGTTTTATTAAAACATCATTATAAATTATTTAAATATTTATTCTTATAAATCATTTTCATTAATGTTCATGTTTTCAAAATGTTTTTTAAGGATTTATTTATATGAACATTAACAATTTTAAATTTTAAATTACATTAAAAAGTCTCAAATTGGTATGATAAACATTGATTCAAAAATGTGTTTAAATTTCTTCCTTTATAAATTGTGTGATTTTAAAAAAATTCCATGAAAAATGGATATTTCTCTCAAAGAGTATTACAAATCATTTTCATCTATGTCAAAATCCCTTGATGGATTTTAAACTTGTTTGAAGTTGATTTATTATGACATAAATCTTCCATATTTTATTGAAGGTTTTGTGATATTTTTGACTGTGGATGTGTTATTTTTATACCATTCGTGGTTTATGGTTAAAGTATTGACATTTTTTTATGCTAGTTTTAATACGAATGTTTATGTTATGTTTCAACCTTTTCATATGAGGAATATATTGGACTTAGTATGTGATGAGTGGAGCCTGCTATAGCTCCTCGACGCATCGTTAGGTCACATGCGACAATTAGACATGGAATTGGCCAAGGTGTTTCCAAAATTGTTGTCTGGTTTTGGTCGAGGCCTTATCATTTTTAGAGGTCTTGGATGAGGCATTGAAAAACTGTTTCAGAATGTCTGGCATTATACATTACCTCATTATGAAAATAATATTTATGGTTCATGTGGTCATTCAACTAGTAGAATTCCCATGATTATGTTTTCTTATGGAATTATTTACTCATCTCATATTCCTTCCATAAATTTTTTCATGTTTATTATTGGTAAAGGAATGTGTTTTCAACTATTCACGATGTTTAATATTTATGTTATCTTACATTGTATTGGTTACCCTTACTGAGCATTTGAGCTCACCCCTTTCTTATATTTCATTTTCCCAACATATGAAGAAGAAAGTTATGAGTTAATTGTAGGCATAATCTAGTAGACTTGGATGTGTCTAATGGAATAAATCATTGTTGAATTTCTTTACATGTTTTAATGTTCAACTTATGTATGAATATTGATTCCAAGATTGCTGAAATGATCGGTCCTTCGGGACTTGATTCCTTGTAATCATGCCAATGTTATGTAATAATGCACCAACTCTTGGTAACTAGGGTTAGGGCTTCACAGTTGGTATTAGAGAAAGTTTAGAAATAACCTTGGAAACTAGATTTAGTTAAACTCTGATTAGTGAACATTACACTAAGATTGAATTTGAGGATTAGTAAAGAAGAACTTCCAAAAAAATTTGGTAATGTAGATATTTTGTGAGTTTTGCAAGAAAATACATCCATGTCGGTATATGAGCAGGTAGAGTCGGCTCTGGCACAGATGTACTTAGGGGTAAAACTCGAAAAAACCGCTTTCAGCTAGACTCAAATGAGAACTGGTGCACAAAAAAGGGACTTGCAGCACTCTTGGTTACGACACTCTTAGGGGATATGCTTAAGATAATTCTCAGTTTCATTACAAATCATTATGGAGGATTTACGAATATATACCTCCTCGAAGAAAATATTTTTATGATTATAGATTATATCTATGAACTGTTCAATTTTTGTTAGGTATTTTCATGTTCTAATTATTCATTTCAATTCATAAACTAACCTAGTGTATGTCGTTGTATATAAATGGAACCTAGTATAAGGAATGTGAGGTCCATCAATATGTATGATTCATAGAGTAAAATGGATCATATATTTCATGGTATTAATGCAACATTTATAAGGGAAATAGTCTCCCATGTATTCTCAACATATGAAGTAATTATATCATGTATTAATAAGATAAGTATAGATTTCCCTAATTTCTATCCCTTTGAAGGGAAGAAAGAGAACAAACAGATGAAAGAGAGAAAGATAGATAAAGGGAAGAGGAAAAAGAAGGATTTTACCATATGTGATAAATGTGGAAATAATCACCCTAGTAAATGCTTTAAGGGATTGGGAGTTTTTTATATGTGTAGAGAAAAAGGACACAATGTACATGATTGCAAGGGTAAGAAAAAGGTTTCAAATGTAAAATGCTTCATCTGCAAGGCATTGGGACACTACGCGAATCAATGTCCCAGTCAACAGAGTATACCAAAAATGATGTTATTGGATTATAATCAAGTTATGATACTACCTTAGATGAAGAGGAATAACTAGTGTTCTTATGTTGTTATTATATAATTCTTTCATTTTAGTGTTGTATCAACAATATACTGGTTATATGAATAACGGAGATAAATAAGGATTATAATACAGTACTATTTTATAGAGGATTTGATATTATATAGTTCTATGAAAAGTGACTTAATAGTAAGCTACACTTTTTGGAAAATACAGGTTATTCTTAATATGGTCCTGATAATGAGGTAGTGATTTTGGAATAAGAGATGGTTTATTTGGATAAAATATATTGGATATTCTTGACTTCCTTGGAACTGATTAATAGTTTTTTTATTTTATAATTGTGGGAATATTCAAAAAAATTGGATATAAGGAATATATCCATTATCATATAAAGGATAATGGAGTAGAAATGTAATCAATAATGTTTTATGGTAATTCAGGGTGTTACCATGATTTAAAATAATACACGATGAAGGTGTTTACATGTTATTAAGTGGCAAAAAATATCTTCATTATGTTTAACTTCCTTATAAATTTTGGACTTTGAGTTTGGATAGAAGTATTTTGGATAAGTCTAAAGGTTGGAATGGATTATGTTCGAAATTGGATGCTATTGTTAAGGTTATTTTTGGATTGTTATAAAATGGACAACATGCAGACCATGTGACAATCCGTCACATCGTACAATGTTGCGGGAATCGATCCCACAACAATAGTGTGATTGGGATTTATCACCTACCACTACACTGCGTGAAGTCCCTAGACTGTATGATCTAGTCTTTTTAAAGGGTCTGTTAGGTGAATTATAAATTCATTATTTTTGGAACCCTATACTATTAGGATAAATATAATATTTTTTTGAAATCTCTTGGAGTGAAATATGAGTTTGTGGTAGGAATTAGTTGAAGGATGAAACTATACTTGTCAAGTATATATATATATATATATCCATTTTATTCTAGGGGTAAATTAAATCTTAAAATTTAGGAAATGGATCTTAATACCAAAAATGTGTTAACCTAATACCTTATGTTTTTTAGAAACGATGGTATTTTAAATCATCATCGATTGATGGATTTGAGGCCCTCAATTTTACACTTGGTTGTGATTGATGACCACAAACACTCCTTATAAATATTTAAGTTTTTCCTCAAATTATTTGTCTTCAATTTCCAACAATTTTCTCCTAATCGATATTATAATTTGGTGGTGAGCCTCTTATTTTCCTTTTCCTCTAATTAAGAATAAATTTTATTAACCCAATTTCTGATGTGGGTTTTTCAAAAAGGTATTTTTCTATTTTTTTAACCATTTATTTTTGAAAAACAATTTAAAATTTTGATGAGAAAATTTATTGGAGATAATAATGTAACACCCCAAGGTTTCATAGTACGTTATTTCTTCAAAGTAATTCAATAACTGTCACTACATGCAACACCGAGTTCAAGCACACCACGACTTACCAAACTAGTCGTTCACAAGCAGTTATGAATAGTATTAACTTAATTCTGAACTTTATATAATCCATATAATTTTAGTATCCATATTACGAGTTTATTAGACATAATTTAAGAATAAATTTTATTTTTCAGATAAAATAAGTATTTTCCAAAATATGCAATTTTACTACCTTTTAATAGAGAACCCTTTTTAAATCCAATATTTGAAACTTTTATATATTTAATTTGACAAAATAAAATTCTTATTTAGAATCCGGACATAAAAATTTAGTTTGGATAAATTTTTGGTCCTTTTCTGATAACTTTCATATGTTGATGAATAGTGAAAATTACTAAATTTTAATTAAAAACAACTTCTTTAATTGAAATAATTAATAGTGATAAATTATGAATTTGAATGGTTTTAAAGTATAATTAGATTGTATTATTATAATTTAATACAATTTAGTTCATTATAATTAATTTCCCATTTAAATTTGACATAAACAAGTATCAATCTTTTGATAGTTATTATTTCATAAAAACACGCTTTCTGTTTTGACTACAGGAATTAATTTGAAATTAATTTCTACCACTAATGTGTTTTGAATTTAGAAAAATATATTCCATATTTGGAATAATTAGGTCCAAATTTTTTAAATATGTAACTTTTTTTATATATTATGAATATTTACTTCAGTAAATATTTTATTTACCATGGTTAAAGGGGTAAATCAAATAAATAAGGTTTAAAAATAATATTATTATATTATTGTATTACCCTAAAATATGTCCAAACCCTATTGGATGATACATTTCCAACCATGGGAATCCATGGGTTTATTTGGAGACCCCATGGTGCCACTTGGGAGTGATAATGACATTTTATATTAAATAATCTAAAGTAAAGAAAAAAATAACAAAAGAAAATATCTTTTAATAAAAAAAATATATGTGGTTTTATAGTTGGTCTATTCGACTATAAATATTCATTATAAGGAAAAAAAATACTTCCTACCTTAGGATATTTTATTTATAATTTTTAGACATAAAATAAATATATTTATTTATGACACAATAATGATACGGTATTTTCCTTTTTAATGAAACAATTAAATAAATGATATTATAAATATAAAATAAATAAAATTTTAATGTTTTTATACCATAAATAAATTTTATTGGTGAATATGACATGTTACGGTTGATTAAATGTATTTAGTTATAAGTAATAATGTTTTTAGGTCTTTAACAAAAAACAATTATTAAATAATGTAAAAATTTACATAAATGTGTTTAAAAACAAATAAATTATTATTGGTTGATATAATAATCCTAAAAATATAATTTTTCTCAAAAAGACTTATATAATGATATTAATATCATTATTTAACCACTTTGGGTTCATGTTAAAGTTTATAGTATGTTTATTAACCATATAATATCAAAATAGAAAGAGACATCGTAAATGTCAAACTGTTTAACTAAGAGTTCAATCTAGAAGATAAGGTTCATATTGTGACCCAAACCTATCTAAAACCTATTGGTTGAGTGGTTTTCGACCCATCCCAAAATTATCCTTAAATAATTTATTTTTTATCCATTATAAACCTAAAATTATTTAATTATAATATAATATATCAATCATTTCCTAAGGTTCCCCTCACCCCTCTTATAAAAGGGAACTTCCCCTTCTCCAGATTTCACACCTTCAAAGCCATTTGGATCTGCCAACCCCTTCCCAAATATCCTCCCAACACTCCCTCCATAATCCAAGAGTCCTTAAATTGGTCACAAATCCAACCTAAGATGCCTTTTTGATCAAATCAAAAGGAATAACCTGAAGAAGAGGAAATGATTTCACCACCCTCTTTCAATTTCTTTTCTTCTTCCACATAATCTTTCTTTGTTATTACCATACCAAAATAATAAATCCAGTACCTTATATATACTATGGTGTTATTATAAATATGGCCCAACCATATTCATTATTCTATCCATCCTATGAATGATAATGTCACCATTTGTGTGTACATACGACTGACCATCTCCACATCGTGGTGTAATTTGTTATTCAACACTATGTTATTTGGATGGATATAATGATGAGTAATATGTATAAAAATATTTAAAATGACATGATAATGTCTATTTAAAATTAATATACCATCCAATTCCACACATTTAATGAAATGATATTTTCACTTGTGTGTACGTACGGATTAACGTCTCCACGACATGATAAGATTCATTTCCACTATCACCATTCATCAACGATTATAAAAATATATATTACTAATAATTATGTAATATATGACATAATAATTCTACTGGATATATAAATATATATATATATATATGTATTTATGTATTTATGTATTTATATACTTACATATATCTTATTCACTTACTTCCGTTCAATATGATATGAAAATAGAAACAGTGTTTATGCGTACATACAAACTACCGTCTCCATAAACGGTGTTTTACCTTTCATGTATATATCGATTATAAATATTTATATTATAAATATTTATGATATATATATATATCAAGGTTTATATTCTATAATTATTTAAATCATTATCTGAATGATACGATCAAGAATAAAAATGTATAATACGTACGATAAAGATAGCGATTATTTCCCAAAATGTAAATTTAACATGAAAGTAATTAATAAATGGCTAGTATAAAGTCATAAATGAATCATGTATGATATAAAAAATATTAATATGGTTCTATTATAATCTAATAACAGAAAATGGTCATTATACGAGAGGTTAAACGTACCCTCGACCAAAGTAAAGTTCAAGGTAAGGGTTATTTCCACAATCTCATTATTATCTGATATTGTTATGTGTAAGTTTTTACTGGGACATATTTACTATCCATTTCCATTTTTCATAAAATTATTTTCAAATAGATTCTTTTTAAGGGAATATTTTATTAAAACATCATTTTAAATGTTTTAAATATTTATTCGTCTAAATTATTCTCATTAATGTCCATGTTTTCAAAATGTTTTTTTAAGGATTTATTTATATGGACATTAATGCATTAAAAATGTTAATTTCTATCAAATGTTTCAAAGTGGTATGGGAAAATTTGATTCAAAATATCTTTAAATATCTTCCTTTCAAAATTGTGTGATTTTTAAATGTTTTCATGAAAAATGGATATTTCTCTCAAAGATTTTTACAAATCATTTAAATCTATGTCAACATCCCTTGATGGATTTTAAACTTGTTTGAAGTTTATTTATTATTATACAAATATTCTATATTGTATTGAAGGTTTGTGATATGTTTGACTGTGGATGTGTTATTTTTATACAATTCACTATTTGTGGTTAAAGTATTGATATTTTTTATGCTAGTTTTAAGACGAATGTTTATGTTATGTCAAAACATTTTTCTATGAGGAATTTATTGGACATAGTATGTGATGGGTGGAGACCTATATAGATCCTTGATGCATCATTAGGTCTCATGAGACAACTAGACATGGAATTGGCTGACGCTATACCCAATTTTATGTATGGTTTTGACCGAGGCCTTAATCATTTTTATAAATATTGTCTGAGGCCTTCACCAAATGTTTCAGAATGTCCAGCATTATACATTCCATCGTTATGAAAATAATATTGATGGTTCATGTGGTAATTTGACTAGAATAATACCCATGATTATGTTTTATTATGGAATTATTTACTCATCTCATATTCCTTCCATAAAAGTGTTCTTGTTTGTTATTGGTAAAGGCATGTGTTTTAAACTATTCACCATGACTAATATTTATGTTATCTAAAGTTGTATTTCTTTCTCTTACTGATCATTTGAGCTCACCCCTTTCTTATGTTTCATTTTCCCAGGATATGAAGATGTTAGTTATGAGTGACTTTGAGGAATAATCTAGTAGGGTTGGATCTTTCTAATGAAATAAATTAGTGTTGTATTTATTTTCAAGTTGTAATGTTGAACTTATGTATGAATCTTGTTTTCCAAGACAGCTAAACTAATCGGTCCTTTAGGATATAATTCTTTGTAATCATACCAATGTTATATAATAATTCACTAACTCTGGGTAACTGGGGTCGGGGTTCACACATGATGTAGAGTATCTATTACATCTCTTTTTTAGTGCATGTGTGGTTTAATATGATTTGGTTTCATCTGGATATATTTATGGTAAAAATAGAATATAATAATTTAGAAATTAAAGTCTGATAGATGATGGTTTTTATCACATTTGTTTGAGAATTATAATTTATTAATATGAAAATTAATTAACTTATTTATTATTTTATCACATGTTGTATTTATTATTATTTATTGATATTTTTAATATTGTGGGGTATTATAGTTCTTCTTAATAGTTTTATTTCTTCTTATAATTATCATATGAATTAAAAACTCTTTAATTATTTTATTACTGAAATAAAAATATATAATGAAAAAGAATTAACTTATTTATATTCATAAATTAAAAAAACGAGGTGTGTGTGAATTTATTGAAAATAAAAATTCTATTTAGAATTACTATTATTAATTTTTCAGTTAGTAATTTATCTAAAAATAATTTATATTTTCATTATATTAAAATAAAATATGATTTGGGTGGGTTTTATGATGTTAATTTTAATTTTGTCATAGCTTCACATTGTGGAACACGTTTTTGGATGTCAAACTCTTACCTATAAATAACTTCTATTATTAAATATGGTAACTAAATTCTTTTCTTCTAAATTCAAATTTCGGGGGATGAGTCATACAATATTTTTTGACAAATTCTTGTGTTCCATGGATATATGAGCTTGGTTTACCTTTTAATTTTTATGAAAAAATATATTTTTTTGAAATGTGTATATGCTCAAGGATTTTATAGCATTCATGAGTTAAGTTGTTAACCTAGTATTGATAGAATATTTGAAAAATAATCGGATGTTTCTCTAAGGTTTGAATTATTTGTAAATATTATTTTGGGTTGGATGAATTGGTATGTGTGCAATCATGTCAGGGATGACATCAAGGTCGTTAGAACACATTGAGATCTCGTATTTCACATTGGGTGTTGCTTTATATTATCTTTTAAATTGCTAGATCTATTAATATTGTTTGTTATGATTACTAACAACTTTATGCAGTTTGGATCTATGTACAAAAAGTACTTTAATTCAAGTGGAATATTTGAATGATTCCAAAAGTACCCAAAAAATATGGAATGATCATCAGATTAATATTGAACTTGTGGGTGTAGTGTTATTGATGGAAGTGGGGATAAATATTTATACATTAATGATAACTAAATAATGGTTATAATTATTTACCTAAGACAATGAGATTGAATCATGATGTTGAATAATGATTATAGAATCCTCTTGTATTTTAAATGAAATGGTTTGGTTAATGATAAAATTTTAATTGGTATTAATGAGGGATTATTAATATCTAAATTACAATATTTAATTGATTACTGATAGTTAATCCTTAATTTTTATGTTCTTCTATGAGGTCTAGTATTAAAGGATTTTTAGGGGATCTATGAACTAAATGTACTTCAATTCATGTGTAAGATTAGGATGATTCCTAGAGTACCCAAAAATTATGGGATGATAATCAGATTAATATTGAACTCATGGGTTTTGTGTTATTGATGGAAGTGATGATCAATTTTTATATAATAATGATAACCAAATAGTTGTTAGAATTATTTACCTAAGATAATGAGATTGAATCTTGGTGTTGAATAGTAATTATATAATCCTATTATATTTTAAATCAAATGGTTTGGTTTATCCTAAACTAGTATTGGGGATTAATTAATGATTATTAATATCTAAATTACTAAATTTAGTTGATTAATGATAGTTTAACCATAGTTTTTTATGTTCTTATAAAAGATCTTGTCTTAAAACATTGGTAGTAGAAAATCGAGTGTCATTAGGGATGATTTGTGTAGTTGAGTCTAAGGCTTAGTTTATTCCCTTAGTATGGATTTATGATATTATTTTATTTATATTATTTAATTTCATATGATTCATCACTCATGTCAATAGGTAAATGACACTGAAATGATTTGGTGGGGTTTTATCCAAAATCCAAGATGTTAACATAATTGATGTACAACATCTCCTTCTTCCATAACCTCCTGAGGCTATAGTATTATGTATGGAAATTTCCATTTTTGATGGATTAAGTTTTAGGTTATAGAATTAAATATATTTTCATGGACCATAGTTTTATGTACATTTATTTGTGGGCTAAAGCTTCATGAGTTATACCAAATACATGTATATGGTATTGGAACTTATGAATTTTTATGGGTGTACATACATTGGTTGTAATTTATTGATGTATAATTCCTCACACAGGACCCATATTAAATTTTTAAATACTACTTGGTTATGAATCAGGTCATGATAAGATGAATGGGTTGTGGGATTGTTTTTTTAATTATCGATTTAGTGTGGAACAACTTAGGGGTGTGATGGGTATAGGATGTGAGTCATTGCATCATGATAGATACAAAAAAGTGGGTAAGAGGGTGTAAAGTGAATTTCTTATATATATGTTTTGATATGGATATGATTAGTTTTATTCATGTATTAATGACAAAACTATGGTGAGAAAGGTATATAGTTTTATATGTTTATGTGATGAGCTAAATTAATTTTTCACTCACTAGGATTTATTATTATTCTTTTTTATTTTTCACAAGAGTTTCCTGGGAGGATCCTACTATGTATAATTTAATTCTCACCCTATGTATATATAAAATATTTTATGTTTTCATGGAATAGTTAATAATTTATTTTGTAATTAATTTCTCAAATGATTTTCCAAAGAGTTTCTAGTGATTGTGGTTGGAGCCCTATATTAATTTGACAATTGTATTTATTTCAATTGTTTTGGATTTAGTTGTATGACATTACATTATGTATTGGGATTTCTGATTTATTTATGTGTTGCGTTTATTTTTGGGTCCAATTTTATCTCTTATTCCATAAATTTTCATAAAGAGGTTAATTCCTCCCACTTATATGGACTATGAACCTTCATTTCTTGTCACCAACCCATTGCATATTTAAGGATGGAATCCTGGTTCTTTTCCAATATATTCACATATAGCCAAGGAGGGGTACCATTTTAGTGCTGGGGTGTGGATATATTAAATTTAATTATCTCAATCTCTAGAGAGAATCTTGAAATAGAATAAGAGAAAATTATCATGATAGATGTAGAATAGTTTAGACCATTGGATTATTCTTTTGTACCACCTAGCATATAAAGAGTTGTGTTGATAGATTTTTATATCCCTTTTGGATACGTCAAGAGGAATCATATCTTGTATTCTATATCATAATGACAATTCAATAACAGTAGACACATAATTTTGATCAGGAAAAAATAATACAGATGTTTTTTTTCCTTATTTAAAATAATTAAAAATTATATTTTCATCATCCAATCTGTAATATATAGGGTTCAACAATCTTGTTCTTTGAATTTATTAATTTATAGTGACTAAAAAATTATACATTAGTCCAAATATTTTATTATTCCCAAAATCAGTCTCTGACTTCATTTTTTTATTAAATTGGATTTTCATATCATCATTCATTCATGTATCATTAATTTATTACATGAGATTTAAATAATAAATAAACCCTCAATTAATATATATAAATTGTCTATAATTGATTATCATCATGGGAATTCATTTTCATTGATGATTTTTTAAGATTACTATATTTAGGGTGTTGTATAGAAATAAAATTTTCAATTATAAGGTACAGTTTTGAGTTTTTATTTGGAATAATTCACGTTGAGTATATTTCATAGAATGTAATATTATCATGTTATTGTTATAAAAATTTTATTGACTTTATAATAATACACAATAACTAAGGATAAAATATTTCCATACATGTTACCCTTCATGTAGTGATTTCTTTATTACTTCATTATAAAAGATATGGATAATCAATGGATATTGTTGTATAGCATGGATCATGTAATGGGTTTTTTATTTTCCTCATGCATAATGGGAAATAAATATGATTACTTTATTTAATTAGATAAATTAAATTTGTGACCATGATTAAATGAGTTATATATAATATCTTCCTTTACATTGAAAAAATGTTGTATGTTTTTTGGATGGGTCAATCTATATTTGAAAATTGAGAATGTATTATTTTATTTTGATGATATGTAATGTTCCATATATTTTTCTTTTACATGATTTCATTGATTAAAGTATTTTATAAGTATTCATGGGATGTATGAATTCACATATGGTGTAAATATTCTTATGTTGATACATGTTTTTTATGTTTATCATTGAAAATTTATTTATATATTATTTATGAATGTAATTTTATAGTATCTAATATTTTATTATGACAGTGAATTATGAATTAAAAATAATATAATACTATAAATGGTCATATATTCTTGCATAATTTTTTGCGAATACATATTAATTTTGTTAAATAACTTTTGATGAAAATTTGATAAATTTTACATTGTAACTTTATCGAAAGGATTTTAGACTCGATTTCTAAATCTTTTGTAGAATGTGAACAAATAATATGAGTATTTTTCATGAGGGGATATTGAGAGATAAATTTACTAATTGTTATATTGAAAATAGTGATACATTATATATACTATTAAAAAAACGCATCAAGGTATCATTGTATGTGATATGAAATTATAATGGCCTTCATGTTATTAATACATTTAACTACCATGTCATGCATATACATTGTACATATTTTGAACTTAGGGATTATTTATTCCACACACCCTCCCAAACCAACCATATTATGTTAGTTGAGATTTGGTACATAAAATTATGACATCTCTAATAGAATTTACTAATGAGGGTTAAACATTGACTATTCAAGACCCATTGATTGTTTATTTTTATTTTTTTCTGTATAACATAATTAAATAGATTTAAAAAATTGTGGATATAAATTTGTAATTTTTTTTGAATCTTTAAGGTTTTATACTTTATTTTTTTTAAATGGTTTTGGATGATGATTATCTGAGAATATTGTTATAATGATCATTTTGATCCAAACATAATGATATTATTCTATGGGCCATTTAGATCCCCTAACTTAGTGAATAAGTTTAACTAATATTTTTATGTGGGTTTTTATGTTTTTTTCTATGAAACATGTGATGGGGGTGGAAAATGTTGGGTTTCTTGTGAGATCTATAACTTTGTGAACATTTGAAGAAATATTTTTGTATCGATGAAGATTATTAATGAGATAATATGACGATAAGATTGTTTTACTCTCTATTATAGTTGGGTAATTTTTATTAGGTGTTGATATAATCTTTGAGAGAGTTACTTCTTCGTTTTGACTTGCCACTATAATAACATGTGGGACCATTGAATGATGTGTGAGAGATAGGTTGTCCTGTCTATTATACTACAGAACCTAGAATATGTGATTCATGGATTTTATTCTTTTAGTTGCAGATGATATGGATGTATTTATATATAATCCCTAATGATTTATTATTATTTTAATGATAGTGACATAGGTTTCCACCACCTTTATTTCTTCTTGGTCTAACCCTATCACCCAGATTGGTCATCCAATAGTTATTTGTAAAGGATTAGTTGTCTTGGATATTGGGTGTTCCGCTCTCTTGTATTAATAATATCTGGTGTGTGGACCTCTATACAATGACGATGATATTTTTGGTATTCCAATAATAAATACTCACTATAGTGGTGTGTGATACCCCAATATAGAGTTATTATAACTACTATATTTAATATTCTTCTTGGTATTATGTCATCCTCTACTTTTGATTTTTGAAGTCTCTAATTGAAAAATTAATTGTCATGGGGGATCGGTTTTGTGTTCATATATACCCAAACTATTTATATTTTTAGAGTTATGTTTCTAATGATCTTAGTTATGGTTATTATTTGGATTTGATATACATATATCCCATTAAATGATGTTAAAATGAACAATGGGGGGTTTTAGTGATGATATCACAATTTTAAATATGTAATGATTTCCACCCTACTTGAATTAGGGCTTGTTGTAGCCACATGGAAAATAATAAAAAACTATTTTTGAGTAATTTATTGGGATGTCTTACAAAATATTATTATACTCACCCCAACATGGGTTCTTGGGTGCTGAAATTCTAGAAGATATGTAAACAACATCAATTTTAATGGTGATTACAAAGTTCATGATCTAGGTGGATTTTTTCCACATTGGTGATTTGATGGTGTCCATTGGAGGATTCCCTTTTTTCTAAATTAAATTTATTTTTCCCAACCATATTTTTAACAAATAAAACTGGTGCACTATATGATCTCAATTAAATACTCAATATCATAATCTAAGGGAGTATAAAATAATACATAAGAAATAAATTGGCATATTCCCCCACAAATGGAATATCACCATTATTGATCTTTTCTCCAACCATTTAAATTAATAAAAACATCATTATAGGGTATTAAGACCTATATTGTGGTATTAGTTTCCAAAATTAGTTCATAATATTCAACACATATATATTTTGTCATAGGATTATTTGGCTAGAATATTATCTCTATATAGAAAGAGTAAATCATTGGAAAATACTACACTGAATTTTTACCAAAGTAATAACGAATAAATTTATTACAAGTGGATTATCAAAAATATAAATTTGAGATGCATTATATATTATAGATAGTTGTTAATACATAACTAGTATCTCAAAAACAATATACTTCATATCTTGAACTCTATATTAGTGAACACCACTGATTTACATATTTAATGAAACAAATGACCAAAATGATTTCTTCATTATTTAAGCACAAAAATATATTTTTTATCTTATTAAAAAATTATTCGACGACTAATAGCCCAAAATATAGACTTATGAAACATGGATATTGTCACCTAAATGAATCAATTATTAGTCATTCCTTATTTGGTGATTTTTTATTTCCCTACAAGATTCGGGTTATATTTATAACATGTGATAGCAAGGAAATCACCACTATAATATTTCCCAAAAAAATCCCACCATATTTGGATATTTTTATGAAAAATCAATCAATTGTACACCAAATAAATTTTTCATTCAAATCATCATATTTCCATCCATTTACTAAAATCAAAATTGTTTGTGTGAATAATAAATAATCATATAAAATAATTATATGAATATAAAAATTTATCTTAATCTATGATATCCTATAACACTCTAATTATAAATAGATTGATTCATGTTTTATACTATTTTTCTCCAAACCAAATCTTCCAAATCAACTAAACACCAATTTGATACCATAGATGAAAACCAAACATAATATACATACAATTTATATCATTTGATGTTATATAATAAAAAATTAAGATTAAAACCCAGGCATGGAACTAAAATGTATAGTATATTTTTAAATTATATATACATATTACCATCTAACCAAATAAAACATAGATTTATTTTATAAACTATTTACATGTGAATCACTCCTAGGCATATCACTATATAGAAAATCCTAAGGAAAACATAAAAATGAAAAGTATTTTCTAAAAACTCTATAATGGGAAGAACACAAGGGATTCAAATATGAGATACATTAATTATCATAATTCATAATATAATTTAATGATAGTATTAGAACCATATAGATATAAAATCACAAGAATTATAAAGACATTAGAGTAAAAAACATAATAACTAAGTGATCATGAGCCGTAGAAACATAATTCAAATATACTAATGTGAAAAATTCATAAACATATAACATGATAAAAAAATGTCAAGTATAAATAATATCACAATCATGACTTAGTGGGATAGACTATCTACCCATTTCCCATAAATATAGATCAATGAGATAAAATCATTAACCAATCCATTGGGGGACGTATAATTTCATGCAAACATGTATCTTTTTAAAACCCATATATATGAGGGACACATATAATTGAAAATTAATTATAATACATAGAAAAACTAACTTGTGAAAAAAATATAGTTATAAAATCATTTTGTGAGAAATATAAGTCACATATAAAATATGAGTGGATACTAAAAAAGATTTAAATCCTTGAAGAAAGAGTTAAAATGAAACATAAGACATTTTCGAAAGGTATAACATAAAATTGTGTTGACATAGGTAAAACTCCATCCATGGAAGAGAAGAAATTATTTAATATTCAATAAGGGGATTCATTACCTTTTATGAAATTTTGAAATATTCTCCAATAAGTAAAAGAGTTTTTAAAATTCCAATTCCAATAAATTTTATAAATAAAATAATATTTCTATTTGAGAAATTTATTTTCAGTATGACCAATGAATATATTGTATACACCAAATATATTTATTTAATATTAAATTTCAATAGGAATGTATGTAATTGTAAGAACATTTAGAATAAATCTATTTAGAATATTCAGATTACACAATTTATAAATAAAAAATGGAATGTAAGGAAAATAAAAAATAAACTTATGTAGTCTAAAATATTAAATTAAAAATTTTATATAAATATAATAGAAAGAACACGAATATATAATAAAAATTTCCACTAAAAAGAGTGATAAAAATGAGGCTGCCTAATAACATAGCATCTGATATTATTGAATATTCTCTGATGCACTATATCATCAACTTTGATTTGTATATCATATATTATTCAAAATTTATTATACTAATATCTTTAAATATTAATTATTTATAATCGTTTATTTTTTATTTTTTTAATCATTCATAATCTATATGGTCATTAAATGTCAGTCATTCTAAATCATTCATATTTGTTTTCAAATTATCATATTGTTTATTTTTTCATGTTAAAAACGGTATCATATCATAAAAATAAAGATAAAAAATCAATATGGTTTTTTTGAATCCATTTTTATAAGTATATATTTTTTTTATGGGTTTGTTTTGGTGAACATGAGTTTGAATGTATATTATCCTTCTTCATGTGTTCCCAAGTTACTTTGGTTCCCAAGTCACTATTTGTACCTCACTATCACATCAAGTCTTTGCAAACGTCACTTACGCACATTCATATTATTTTAATATAACTCCATTCAGGTGATTTACTTTGTTCATGACCATTCCATCCACGAACACTCAATATTTATGCAATGTACATTCACCCTTGGCATACCATAATCACACCACCTTAGTGCTAATCACATTCACACGTGGAAAACTACACCAATTCCTTCTTCATTCAATGAAATTGAGTGCTCGGCCTAATAGTTCATGCTCTACCATTTCCTATAAATAGATCCCAAGACACCCCCCCCTGATTTCAAAAGGATACAAAAACTAGAATGATATCAAGAGTACCAAAACACTATTGACACACTGGTTATCTACTCCCCCTTCATGTGACTTTCTAAGTCAAAATTGTGTGGAAAATAATTCGTCTCTCATGGTAATTATTTCATATAATGTTTTTCACATCAAACCGTCATGAAATACTACTTCCCATAAAGGACTTGGGTAATGAACCTGAAGTCATATTGATATCATCACACCCTTAAAACACTTCTTTAGGTCATTTTGGAAGCATTATGTCAAGTCTCTACATTCACATGTCAACTATAAAGAATCATACATGGTTTCCACATGCCCATGTCAACCCAGAAGCATCATAATATGGAACCACAGGTCCATTAAATACTACTTCCATCTATCTAAGGTGTAATTTCACCCATTTCATGTACTTGGGTTCCAATTCATTCATGATTCATACATGGGAACCAATTTTCCTAGATATAATGATTGGGTTCCAATATCGATAGGTCTTATCCCTAAGTTGTAATTTTATCACACCTCCTTCTCCGAAATGAAACTTTACCCAGCACCCAAACATGTTTTTCAGATCAATCAGGTATTGTACCTATGGGTCTACCTACCCTATTATCCTCTACAGTCTTAAGAAATATATAATGATGTTATTCAATCCATAGTGCACCATTTCGATCACATATCATTTTATAATAGTAATTAGTCATCCCATGAGATACCTTTAGTTATTTTTCATCTCAGACTGATATAACCCTTAGGGTGTTCAAAATCATGTATTGTGTTAATAAAAATGTTCCCTATTATTAGTGGTTATTAAAAAATCCCATTGATCAATTTTCTCATTCAAAGTATACCATATCAGGAATCATTCCATCTTCAATATGAAATAGTCCTATTTGGTATTTCAAATAATCCATAAAAATACAAGCCTCCAATATGGTGTAAACCATGAAATATACCATCATATGATGGTTCTCATAAGATGAAATACACAAATGGGGATCCTAATAGGGGTGATCCCAACTCATAACTATATTGAATTTTTTAATCATTTCCCCATCTAGTCTTCCATACATTGCTTGTCTATACATAACTTAGGCTTCCTATGCATAAGCCCCAACCACTTACTCACTAATTCTTATCACCAATGAGTATAACCATATACTTTTTTAAATAGTATAAAATAATTTGGATAAATCGAAAAGTGCCACCGATGAAAAATCCCTACATAGTCTTCTATTTTCACTACTTTTATGACTTATTATTCCAAACCATATTATGTTAAACGATAGAGACTGGTCCTATAATATGAAAATCAATTGTACAACTCAAACTATGGGGGGTTTTATTTTTGTCAAACATGATACATTAGAAGCCTCTTTGAGGTTCAATCTGAAAACCACATAGTCCTAAGATACATATTCTTGAAATTCATATCATAGGTCATTGATACATAAACTGATTATTTAATTTTATTTTTTCTTCATTGAACGACCAAAAGAGGAACTAGCATTGCTACATTTTTAATTGAATTAAAAGGTATGTTGTTCCCATTTAATGGGTATAGAACTATGTGGGTTTTGATTCCCCTCATAGAGTAATGTATGAATCCCCAATCATGGGCCAATACCAACTCCCAAAAACATAATTCCTCCTCAAATAGGAAAAAATATCATATCACTGAACTTTAAGGTTTTAAAATATAGTTTAATAACTCATAAAGGAATGATGGAGAACCTAGAATACAAATATATGTTCATATATAATCATAGTTTGTTTCAATTTATTCTACATATTTAACTAGTAGAGGTATTATTACTAGTATGGTTTTATGAAAATGTCTTATATATTTTAGATATCCCTAGAATAAGCATCAAACCCCACTATCAAATGAGCTAACCCCCAATAATATCAAATAATGTATAACTGAATGTGACTCTATTATGTCATAGAAATAGAAAACCTTTAGGAAAAATGAATTCACCAAATACATTCTTTAATAGTGCTAGGGTGTGTTAGAAATAGAATTATGAAGTATGTGTGAATCCTTTACCCATTCAAAAGATTGAACAATAATGTAATCTTTCTTATGATGCAACAATAATGGGTTTCCAATTTATGGTATTTATCTTGTATAGAAACTCCCTTCAATCCAAATGGTACAACATAATTCACTATTTAACCCCAAACTCCCTAGAAAATATAGTATTATCCAAAAAACATCTTAGTGGTTTTCACACAACCATTTGATATTCTAATCATATTCCCTGGTAAGACTAAAATTTCTGGACCTAGATCCCTAAAATATATCATCACAAATCCATTCCTTGTATTACTTATTTTTTTAAACCTGGAATTGGAGTTCAAGGTAAATTTATCCATCACAAACATGGAGGTGGTACACAAAAATATCTGTGATATGAAACCCCATCAACCATCTAATGAGGAATGACCTGTGGAAAATAAGGTGGAGGCATTTTACACCTCTGAAATGTTCAGGTGTATGTATGTAGTGTGAAAAAATTATTACCTCCATTTTCCTAGAAATATGTAAGTGGGTGTTAATTATGTCCACATGACTACTTAGGAGCTATCTAGGAAGTATCATTCTAGTAATCATTTATTATAGCATTGTGAGGATCTAGATTCCTAGTAATATACTAATGAGATCACCCAGGAGTCTCAAAATTTATATTTTTAACCTAGGACACCTTGGAGAGGAAACCAAAAGATAAATATTGGTAATTAAGCTTAGGATAATGTGTATCTCAATTCTCCTACAAATAATGTTCATTGATATATCATGGCAGAAATAGAATGTTTAGAGAAGCGCATATTCCCCCTTACATCATCATATATAAGGAACATTGGAATATTCTAGTGATAACACTAGACTAGACCCATATCCAAAATCCCATCCATACTCAGTACGATAATAGATATTTTTTAGTGGAAACTTAAATTCACACCCATATTCCAATATTCTATCAAAAATACCATCGACATATCTTGATAGTAATCATGGTGTGAGCACGTACTTTTTCTCACTATTAAGAACCCCATCACTATATCATGGTGTAAATCAAAGATAAATACCATACCTTGACTCAAAGTTATAAATACCATCATTATATTCTAATATTAATCGAGGACCAATTCTATATCCTTTCTCAAACATAAAAACCACATCAACATATTCTAATGGAAATCAAAGGGAAGAATTATATTCATGCTCTCTGTTAATGGTTTTTCCTAATTCTCCTATAGAAACCTAGGATAATACATATATTCATATTTCTATCAACGAATAAGAAGGGAGTTAGTTTATTCCATCAGTAACAAGGTTGAGGGATCATATCCCTTTCTTTATCATGAGAGATTGTTGGTATATCACAACAATGATTATGGAATCCCCTTGGTGGGATCCAACTCATGAAGGACACTAACCACATCAAATAATCCGAATTATTATTGAGGCTCCAATACTAGACTTCTGGTCCAGAATATCTATAATTTGGTATCATAAAAGTAAATACTCAATCCAAAATCAAGTCCACTCCCCTGTAGGCAATAATATTCTTGAGTCTCCGATGTATTTTTAGTGTCCCAATAATTTTGTAGATATTAGTTAATGGAAGAACGAATTTATGGTCAATAAGGTCCCCGTCAAGTTACTATTATTAGAAATACATGAGATCCACCCTAGGTTACCCAGTATATAGGTTGTTCCCATGTTAATATAAATATTTTACATAATGGTCCTCCTCATGATGCTTATTTTAAAGAATATCCACATACCTTGAAGATCCACTAATATGTAGGTCCCCATCATATAGACACATCAGTCATTCATAATGTTAAATTCAGCCCCAATAGTAGCCAAGACAAAAACATTAGTGGTCATCCTCAGGGTATATTTTTTCATATTCCATCCCTATAAAAAATTATACAATTCATGTGGATGGTCACCCCAAGATGAAGAATCTAAAATCAATGATCATGGAGGTCCCACCCCCAATGGTTCCCATTATTAAAGGACTACTCAAAATATATCCTCTCACCCACACAAATATCTTCCCCATTTTCAATATTCTATAATATTTCTCTCATATCAAGAGTCACTCGAGAATTTCAGTCCATCTACACTAAGTTCTTCATTATTGGCTACAGATATCTCATCCAAATTGAAAGATAACATGTGGTTAGGGTTATAATTCTTGTCTCCCATAGATCACGTACACTAAGATGTGATTTGGATGATTCTAGATGATCCCAATCCTCCTAAAAAAGTTGTGGAGAAGTTTCTATTTAGTAAAAATCATTTTAAGGAATACATCACTGAGGAGAAGAAAAACTCTATGGTTATTTTGAATGAATTGGATGATGATTGAATACTAGTGATGTCATGTAAAATATACACTCTTTGATTTGATATTCATAGTTTAACAAAATTAGAATGCATACAATATCTATGACATAATATTTGGGAGGCTCGCCATCACCAAAAGTATAGATACCTCACTTATGAGGAGTATGTTTACTATTTTAGGAAAATGGAAGAATAATATAATAATTTTAATCTAGATATTTTTTTAGTGGCCCAGAACCATATGTCTTTGAAGAAGGGTGAATATATTCAGCATTAAGACCTAAAAAGTATCAATTTTCTTTAAAAATAGTCATTAACCCAAATATTATGTGAACATAGATAGGTGGGAGTATAAGGCCTTACATTTCACCATTCTTATCATCCAATAATATTTATAGTGATGTAAATATTGTAATATCATTAATTTGGGATAAGTCTTATTATAAGGATACTATTATTCTAATTTTAATGTCTAATAGAACCATACCATTATTAAATCCTAGAAATGGTGTACTCAATATTATAAATCCCTTAATAAACTCCAATATCATGATACCAATAAAGTAAAGTAGGCATCCTGTTTGATGTAAAAAATGACTAAATTTTTAGTGAATCCCTAAATGATGATGCATTACCATCCTCAAAAGTTATTTCATAAAAATTCCATTTGAATAGAATCCTTAATGGTTATGAAGTTTGTGATATAAAACACCTAAGTGATGTTATAAGGGAATCCACATCCCATAAGGTTGGGGGCATTTTTACCACCATCATATCCCCTTAGATCATCAAATTGAAAACATGTATAGAATTTGATGGTTGAAGATTGAAATAAACCATAGGATATAGGGTTGGGTGATTACTTCCTCTCACTTTTATTATAAGTATGATCTTCTATAGGTTTAGGGGAAGATACCAAGAAACAACTTCTCAATTCTATCTATTTCATGTTCCTTCCCCTTCATTTGGAATGTGACCAATGAAATCTATTAAATACTCCCTTGTGATCACCAATCATATACCATTTCTAATGGAATATTGGGTATAAATTATGATTTTTAATGAGGGATAACTATCAAAATGGTCAACTAAGAAATAATATATCAACTATAATCATGATATGTACCTCGCTGGATATCCAAAGGGTGCAAATCTCCTTAGTATTATACTATTGATGACGGTATAATTCCCACAAACCAGATTTCATATGTCTACATCATTATCAAAAGCACCAAAGATAACATGGATTAAAAAAATAACATATATAAATATAATGGTTGTAAACACTTAAATATGAAAATAAAGTGTCAATATTTTACATCAAGGTCGTCTCGTGACATGGGATCTCCTATGAATATGTTGTTACTTCTAGATTGGGAAGACATAAATAAAGATAAATGTAAAAGTGTGGCTATATCTCACCCACCAACACATAAATTCAATCCTTTCTCAACCGATAATAAGATTGTGTAAAATTAAATTGAGTTGGTAAATATAAACCAAATTAGTTTTGAACTACTCATATGAAATATCCCTTTTGAGTGAGACTCCCAAAATGAGTCCAATAAAACTTATCTAGAGGGTCTACCTCAATAATAGAAAATATATAAGAATAAAATATAGTAATTGGGCCAACCAAAGTCCTAGAATTATAGATTATCAAAACATGGTAGATGAGGACTATCACAATCATCCACTATTGGGGTAGAAACCATTTTTATTTCAATGGGCCTACCCTAGGACAAATTATGTCAGATATCAATATTAGACATTGGACATCAAAACGTACCACGATATACTCACCACATCCACTTGAGAATTGTCCTATTAAATATTTTCACTTGAACTCTTCGACTCCATTATATTCTTTTCGACTTGAATTGATGTAATAAATAGGTGAAACAGATCAGTGTAGCAAGAAAGGAAACTATATCCTAAATAGGTGGACTTAAATCCTCCTCTAACCAAATTTTTTAAATCTGACAATCCATATATTCAATATTCGGGGAGATATAGAGTAGAATCTCATTCACTTCATGTATTTATGAATCCCAATTATGGGAACACCAGACCAACAGGGAGTAGCAAAGCATATATTATTTGTATAGAAATTGGATGAAAAATTTTCCATCTGGTACATAATTTTTTTAGTTGGTCAAATAACTAATTCCATAAAAATATAATGAAATTTCTTTTATTAGTTCATCTCTATACTGAGGAATATTATGATTCTTATCCTCTTGAATTATAATAAATATAAATATGAGTTTTCATTAACTTCATTTAAGGATAGAAATTCCCAAACTATTCCCTAAACGAATAGCTTCATCAAGATCAGTTTTTGAATATTCTCATAGAGAAACTCTATGATGAGTTTATGAAATACTTCATTACCTTATGTGATATGGTGGATTCAAGATGTTTGTATCTATAGATTAGTTCTTGGATGATTTGATTCAGTATTTCAAATCCAATCCTAAGGCAACATGACTAGAATAATGGATGAAGATTGGTATAGAATATATTATAACATTTATGATTCTACCATCTTCGGTGACTACTCCAGTCCTAAAACCTGATTAATATCTTGTGTTTCCTTTCCTTGAACAATAACAAAAACAAAAATTTCCTTGTCAATATGTGAATGAATAGATATCACTAAAATTTAAACAATAGAAGTATTATGTTGTTATTAATTCTAAAAGGAACTATTTATGGGGTTCTTCATTTCTAATATGGGGGAAATAATGGCCATTTTTCATAGTTTGGAAGGATAAATAAAGTCAATATAAATTACTTCCCTCGTTAAATCCACATCTATAGGATGTTGGCACATATACTTTATGACTGCTTCTTATTCAAGGTAATACTTCAAAAGATATGTGACTGGGGATAGGTCAAACTGGTTGAACCCATGTTTAATGTGTCCTACTTAATTATTAATCCATAAAATGAGTAGAAATAGTGGAAGTAAGTTCCAAATAGGAATATGAAAAAAATCAATTACTACATAACCAGGAAATCAATCAAACAAGCACATGTTATACTCAATGCATAAATGAATATTCTAATTATAGACCTAGTTCCCTCAATGGTACCAAAAAAACTAAGACTTAATGGAATCATCTCTAATGAAATATGTTATTGGAAGAAACACCCATGAAAACAAAAAATATAGTGCAAACTATCCTGGGCACCATACCCATATAACTATAAGAAAAACATTGCCCCAATAAATGGGATTATTATCAAATGTGAAGTATTGATATGGTTTGTTCAACATTATATAATTGAAATTCCCCTTCTCTAGAGAGTAAGACTAAATGACACTAATTTACCTAATAATAATTAGGGAGGATTTCTAGGAGGGTAATATGGTTGGAGAAGAAGATATCATGGTTGACTATAACATTCAAGAATTATTTTTAATGAATTCGTATATGTAGCTAAAAGATGAATATAGGTGAACTAATGAGATAAATATGAATATTAGAAAAATCATGAATAATTAATATGTTATTTATATCTAATCATACTATATGATCAACTGATATACATAAAAAAGTTCAGTCAGTATCTAAATGTGGGAAGGAAGATTCCTCCCAACCCATGAACCAAAACAATATCCAATCATTTTCATTAAAAGAAGGGGTTAGAGCCATAGTAAAAATCAGCCTTTATTCCCTAAAGTTGGGATCATTCTAAAGGTAGAGAATTCATGGCCTTGGATCATATGTTTGATATTCTAATGCAACTTGTTATCATTTCAGCCTTGCTCCCAATATTTTTCCCTTCACCATTAAAATGAGCTATGGGAATCCCTCATTATGTTCCTATAAAGGCCTTAACTATTTGAGACTGATGTTTGTAAAGATAACATATATATAACCTATACCAGATCTATAGAATTTCCATCTATCATTTCCATTCTAGAAAAAGATAGGGATACAATTATACATGGACATATCGAGCCCCTATATAGATTTCAAAAGATTGATGATATTGACTTCTATAGATCCCTGATTTATAATGGTTCTAGGATTAGTATTATCACAATGTAAACCCTCAAGTACTTGGGATATTGTGATTCTATATTTTCCCCTTCAATCATGAAAGTCTAGAGGTATCACTAGAGTGAGTAAAAGCCACTCAAAAAATAGGATAGTGACACATTTCAATGATCTCATTTTCAACTCTAGATTCATGGTCATTATAACACCTCATGATTTTTATGAAATATATTTTTAAATAATTTATTTCATTGATGTATCACATTTCACAATACACCGTGTTATACATATGTTACATGAAACACTAGCTTATCTTGTGTTACACGCAACACTGAGTTTCTAAGAAACATATTTTTAATATTTTAATTATTTAAAAAAACAATTATATGATTACATTTAGAATGGTTAATGTGAACAGGGTTAATTAAATTATTAAATTATGGTTTTCAAAGTGACACATTATTTGAAAATTTCATTAATCGATCAAAAACCACCCAAATTTCATTCCACCCATAGGGAATCTATGGTAATCCTACAAAAAATCCATGGACACCATGTCCAATTTCTAGATTGGAATTGGAAGAGGTTAAAGAAAACCAAATAGATTCAATTACTCTACATTTATCCATTGGTAGGTGTAACAATGGGAAAAATAATCTAAAACATCATTCTTCATACCCAACCACCAGAATCTCCATCTGATGTCAAAATACATCTTTGTAGTTCCTGGGATAACATCTTATTAAATTTTGGGGGAAATGAACAAGAATAAAATCCTCATGGATACTGGGATGACAGCCCATTCTCAATAGTGATGCATACCATATGAAGATAGAGACCAACATGAAATGGTCTCCCCACCATAAATGATTTCTCTAAATCTTCTAAACTCATCATCATACTACTGACTCTACAAAATAGACTCGAGGATAGATGATGATAACTAGACACTAGTCAAAACCATACCAGAAACATCCTCCTAAGAATCAAAGTTCCACTTAATGAAATCCCCCCTTATGATTCCACTCCTCTTTCAATTCCATAATAGCATATGATGGTAGTTTCCTTCTAAGAGATTCTACAATGAAGTTTCCCTTCCCTAGGTTGTAAGAGATACTGAAGTCAAATATATGAATGTATTCTACACATATCATCATTCTGAGAATTAATTCCATTTTATGAATGATATCAATCAAACTCTTTTTATCATAGAATATTGTGATCCTTTCGCCAAAAAAATGGTCACCCTCATTTAAGAACATGCATAACTACAACATGCTCTAAATCAGGAGTGGGGTAATTCTTCTCATGAAGTTAGAGCTAAAGAGATCTATAATCTACCACATGATCATCTTGCATAAGCACACATCCTAAAATAGTACCAAAATACTCACAAAACACAACATATCCCTTACCGGGATTGGGTAGGATCAAAACTAGAGCTGATGTCAAATGTTGTTTCAATTCATTAAAAGAAAACTATAACATCACATCAGACGTTAATTTCATTTATTTTTGGGTAAGAGCAGTCAAAGGTGATGACATCTTGTATAAATCCTTAATAGCCCATTTTTAGTATCTAGTAAGACCTAGGAAGCTTCGTATTTCAAAGACATTCCATAGTTCATTCCAAGACAAAACATCCTTCACCTTCTCCAGCCCAACTGCTAATCCATGATCATAAATCTTTTTCACTAAGAACATCACTTTGTGAATCTAGAAAATACATTTGGAAATCATTATATACAAATTGTGACATCTAAGAATTTCTAGAACCAAACTCAAATAGTGCTTGTTCTCAGACATGGATTTCAAATAAACCAGAGCATCATCCATAAATAATAACACAAAAATTTCAAGATATTGATGAATATAGGCTTTAACAGAGCCAAAAAAAATTGTAGGAGTGTTAGTTAGACCAAAAGGCATCAAATTCTTTTCATAGTGTCGATAACTATACTTGAAATCTATCTTTGGTATATCAGACAACCAAACCTTGAGTTGATGCTAACCCAACTGAAGATCAGTCATCGAGAACCACTTCTCCCCCTATGACTAATCAAAATAATCATTCACATGGTACAATATATATTTTTTCTCAAGTGTTACTTTTTTCAACTTTATATAGTCAACACATAACCGAAGTGAACCATATTCCATCTTAGAAAAGGGAACATGGTCTCTCTAAGGTGAAACACTTGGTAGAACAAACCCTTTCTCCCACAAGTTGTCCTGCTAAATCCTGATCTCTTTTAGCTTTATTGGTTCCATATGATTATAAGGTATTGATAACTTTAGTGTACCTAGAACTAGTTCAATGGTTATATATACCTATCTCTCTCTCTCTAATGGAAGACCGGAGAATTCGTCTTGGAAAACGTTAGAAAATTCCTGAAAAACAACCATAACATCAATAATAGAATAAAAATTATCTATCTAAAATACAATATTAGACAAAAAATCATATGCTCTGGGTGGGAATGCCCTGCATGACCTGAAATTGTGTCCCACTCCCCCCAAAACACAAGAGATCTCCCATCGACAGTGAGAAAAAACACACTAATGGTAAAAATAAACCTCATCTCAATGACTAAAAAGTTAATATATACCAATAATGACATAAAAATATCCAGATCAAGAATGAAAAACACCCCATACAAACTCTATATCTACAATCATTAATGAACAAGGACACCAAAACCCGTCCTCTCTCCTCTTTCTTTGAGGTGTCTCTATCTCCAGATCAATGACATAAGTTTCATTGTAAGTTTAACAATATCAATAAAACGTTTAGATATAAACTAGTGGTAGGAACCAATATCAAATAAAGAATTTGATAATAAAGAAAAATACGGTAGTACATCTCACTATCGTCGGACCTGCACTGACTTCCACTGGACTCTCATCTACTGCATGAATGTGCTTCACTCTTGAGGCCTATGGTTGGGGAATTATTTTCAATGAAGCTTCTAATTTCACCACAGTAGCCTTTGGAGGTAGAAAACATTGGCATTAATGAGCCATAGTCATATCCTCACAAAAAGGATGTAAATAACCTAGAAGTCTATAAATTTTTCAGGAAGTTGTAGGAATATGGAAAAAATGTTTGGTGTGTCTGACCTTACCATACTAATATCAATTCATAGTCACACTGATAGTAGTAGTATATGTTATAGAGTCTCATTATTGAGACCCACCACCACCACTTCTATAATGATCTTTCCTCTTCCTCTTCTTCTCATGCATGCCACTAACTTTTATACTATATAGAATAGAAGGGTTAGTAAAACAATCCTTTCCTTTCAAATCCATGACAAACATCATAGATCTATCCACTATCCTCACATAGGTATAAATTTTCATCATAAACACTTGCAATCGGATATCAAGTCGCATCACTTGTAGGTACTAATAATCCTTCAACTAGTCATTCTTCATTATGTCTGGAGCGAAATCGTCTATCTCGACAAACCGGTTGGTGTATGCCAACACCAAATTATCTCTATGTAGTAAATAAAGGAACTCCATAGACTTCACCATCATCAGTGACTATAAAAAACTATTTTAAAAATAGGGTTTTGAAACCCTAACAATCCAAGTCCATGTGTTTATCTCACAGGACCATAAATTCCACCATCACTTACAAGAACACTCATGCCTGAATGCTTCACATTTCACCCAACTATTCTCAGTTTTCTTCAGAAGATGATGATTTGATTTTTCATATTCATCCATCCCTACACCTCTGGAGGTTCATTCATTCATTTAAAGGATCGTTTCTTATCATGAGAGAATTCTTGTGATCGATTTCTCTCTCCTACAACTCCTGGATATAACTCAACAACTGTATTCTAAACTCGTGGTACATCTTGATTTATAGAATAGACTACTCGTTCGATAGCCTTTATGAGATTATAATTTTATAAGAGGATTATTTTATAGATAATCTGCTAAACTTTCCTAACGAACTCATCGAAGACGTCTCGAAGGAATACTGCTACACACAAAATCATAACAATGATTAGACAGCCGAACAAATCTTAGTTGAAACCAGAAAATCCATCAGAAAAATATAAGATTTAAAACCAAACCCAACACTATAGACATGTATCCCAACTTCCCATGGTAATTTGAGTTTTGTTACGACAAGAGAATTTCAAACACTCATCATAACATACCTCTCATGTCCTGAAAATCTTATTTCCAGTCTAACAGACTTCCCAAGATAAGAACTCTTTGTAACAGGTCTCCTCTAATACCAAATTGTAATGAACCTACCCATATTATCCTCTTACCTAACACTTGACCCATTTTCTAACATACCTTAATGGTGATCATGATCCCCATGGTCTAGCGACAAGCACCCGGGCATAAAACAACAAACCAGAGGGAACTATTTCTCCCAACCTGAATAAAAAAATGAGGCATATATATACACAAACCATAAGAATCAGTAGATGAATAATGAAAATATGCTAAAACTGTAAAAAGACAGAAGAAACAAAACAACTGCAAAAGTATCCAAAACTCCAAAAGGCAAGTCTAGCTATAAAGTAATAGAACCAAACAGCTACTCCAAATGATGGCATTGATGACCTCTCACCATCCCACCACCAGATACCCAACCTAGCCGATAGAAAACAGTACCCCCTCACTATCATACCTTTCCTTTCCCTGAAATATAATACATACAAAGGTCTACACACCAATGAAGAGGTGTTCAGTGTGTGATCTAACTAGATCAATAGGATCCCACCCATGTTTTCCATAAAAATTCATTGTATAATAATTCATATATTCTCATTTTAAATAAAACATGGCATGATAAGCAGTAAAGAAGTTCTATATCTAAAATGGTAAATATTTCCCTTTTTATCATAGTTCTAAAAAAAGAGTGTATATCAATTTCAAATCAAATTATGCATATTATCATTCACAAAAATCTACATGCATATAAAGGATAAACCAATACAAATCCATGAAATATAAAAATAAAAATAGAATCCCAAGATTTACCATACCAAAGAATGCAATAGGTCAGGTAGCCAACTACTCATACCCATGAATTAAAGAACATTGCACTGCAGTACTTAAATCCAATTATCTGCACTCCAGGACCAGGGACATACCTCAGAAAGAGAAACCCCAATATCACATACATTTCTAGAGAAAATAATATACACTCTAGGATAAGAGGTATACCCAAGAATTGGAACCCCTACAATAGATGGTGTTCTCAAGAAAAAACTTCCACCTAGTACCCAAGATAACCCATGTTCTCATTTTCTCAATCATATCATTGTTTCAAAAACCATTTCACAAAACCATTTTCAAAGAATTGAAAATAACTATTCTTTACCTCTATCAAAAACTAATGAAGCCCACTTTCATTCATAATCTCTTTAAAATGCACAAAAATAATCATTCCAATTTCATACCAATTTATTTTTAAACCAATTCACATGAATTGGACAATGAAATTTATAAAAATAGCTAGATATGGAACCACATACCACATACTCGAGTCACACATGACCGCAACAAGATCCCCCAACAATGAAATCCCAAAGATATATACGAAGGCCCTAGAATACAAGACATGTATCTTAGGTTTTATTCAATTGATAAATATGGTTGTAAGAGGAGATTACATATCACGTACCATAACAAAGAATACCCCATGCACCATGACCAACAATGGAACGGCCTCCAGAATGAGATCAGACAAGACATCATGGAAGAAGACAAGAAGAAACAGAAACATAGACCAGTGGATCCAGTAACGCAACTCAAGTTGCTACTATGATCATGGACTAGTAAGAAGAGGAAAGAAAACTTACTCAGAGATAGGTACCACAGCCACAATGAGAATGGAACACGGAGCGAATTGATATATAAGAAATGGTGTCTCTGAAAAATGTTGATGGTGAGTTTTGGATTGAGAGAAAGGGAAGAAATATAGTTTAATGGACATTAAATAATTATGGGTCACCTTAAAACATTCATTATTAGGGATTTTGAAGACGTATAATTCAATTAAATTCTATTAAATCCACATTGTTTAAGTATGCAGATAAATCCATCTCCTCAGATTTAAAATCCATTGTTTAAAACATTCAAAATGTGTAAATTTTATTCAATGTTTTTAACCCTTCACCTCATGCATACTTCAAAACTCTTACTCAGCATCCCTAAAATGTCATGTAAACTCATTACACGGTGTAAACTCAACCTGTATCCAATAGAAAAAGTCGGTTAAAGGTTGGAGTCTAGAAAATCTCTGACATCACTATTGTAGGTATCCTCTCAATTCCTTCTCATTTCTATACAGAAAATGAGAAAAGGAAACCCATAATGAGGTTAAATACATTCCTTATAGATTAGTAATGGTATTTTACACTTATTTCCTTCTTATGGTATCATATCTCTTTCATTTTTACCCTTACTGAGCATCTGATATCACCCTTTCTTATGTTTCCTTTTCCAAGGGTAAGAAGATATGTTTAATGTATGAGTACTGAAGGGGAATATCATTAATTTATATATTGTAGATCATTCACTGAAATATGATAATGTGTTCCTAGTTACCATGGACGTGAAACTATTATGGTCCTCAGTTATGTACTTTTGTAATGTGTTGAATATTCATCTAAAATGATGTAATATCAACATATGTTAACACTGGGCTTCTGTAGGTCTAGTTTCTTTAGAAACATTGATATGTAATTGACTTTTAAATTATATATCTACATCATCTCCCATTATGTTCTTTATAAATATCACCCTTCTTGTACATATCGTAATAAAAAACAAATATTCCTAATGTAAAGAAAGGAAACATAATAATGGGTGACCTCAAGTGATCAGTAGCGGTAAACAAGGGAGATAGAAAATATCACTTAAAATAGATTTAGTGTCAGGGAAAAATAATATGAGAACCACAATTGAAAATCATACCCTAGATATAAAAAATATTGAGTCATGGCCTAAATCATGGTAGTTCATAAGACATGAATCAGAAGTAAATCATATAACATGATCCATGATAGAAAAAAATTGGCATAAGACATATGATTTTGGAGTACATGTAAACTTCTAAAAAATAACTTAGTAGTTATAGTTCACTTCTTAGACCTTCATATTTTATTTTTTTCACTCACCAAACCATTTTATACTTAGTCAAGATTCACTCCCAAGATTATCATAGTGTAAATATTCACATAATGTGTAGGGCTCACTCCCCATTTCAATCCTTATTATATCAAGAGATATCAATATTTACCTAATTCATTGGAGGGGTATAAAATTCATGGACTAACCATCACATAATTAAAATCTTATGTATTTGTTTTGAAATATCATAAATAATTTATTATATCACGGACCAGGGGAAGAAAATAGGTTTTATAATCATTTCATCATAGCATTATATCATAACCTAATGAAAATAAATGGGTTTCATATAGTTTTTATCATATAATAATTAACACACGAGTGGTTTCAATGACTCATCCTTAAATCTTCGCCATCATAATCCATACAATGAAAAAATGTTATAGTGTCATTAGATATGATCATTATTAAAGAATATGTAACATCAAATGGTGTCATCTTTGATTAAAATACCATTATAAGATAACTGGAGTATTTCTTAAGGAAAATATCCTTAATATTTTGAAATAAATTATTTAAAATAAAAAATTTAACAAATTTTAAGGAAAAAGATGTATATCAATGGATTCTTAGAAATGATTAAATTAATCTTCTAATCCTTGTGTGGTCGTGATGGTGAGAAACATTATTCATGTCATGTATTTTAAAACAATGATTCATTTTTTATTTTTATTAATAAGTAAAAATGACACCATTCTGAAAAAAAAAATTCATTTAAAAATATTTTCTAACAAGTTAATAATTGATATAAATGACTTAAATACCCATTGAAAAATAAAAATATTCCTAAAAAATTATAAAACTTAGATGAAAAATTACTTTGAACAAAAAATATAAATGATAGTGATTCTTGATTAAAAACAATCATTATGTATCTTATATACCTAGTGTTATGAATATGAAAGGAAAGCATGTATTCCTTCAAAAATATAAGGTATGAAAATTAATTTGATTTTTTGGAATTATATCTTGAAATTTCATCATTGGATACAAAATCCTAAACAATATTGGTAAATAATTAGATTACTGCATAAAACCCATATTTTTTTGTACTTCTAAATCATAAACCCCATGAAAGAAAAAACTTTACATGGATATTTATCTCTTATAATTTTCAGGAGATGCATCAAAAAATATATTCATTATAAATATATACTCAACATAAATGTTACAATTGGTGAATATGGAATGTGTCTCACAAAAATAAAAGTTAGATGAAAATACCTTACCATAAATTAGACTTATTTTAATATCACATTAGCCTCTTGTATAAAAATATTATAGATTTTAAATCAATACTAATTAAATTTACATTCTTATATTATCAAATATTACCCACTTTTAAAAATTCCACCCTAATTTATTTATAATTACATATTTATATCATCATTTTCATGTGTTAATTGTTTTTTTCATGAGAATTACAGTTCTGTAGTTTCAATCCGTGAAATTTGATAATTTTCAATCATCTATAAAATTTTAATCATGATTTGAATATCATATATAGTCATTCTCTATGTTTAGATTAATCCATAAAATATTGAGATTGAAACACAAATTACACCGTTCATGGAGATAGTAAGTCATGCGTATGCAAGAACAATATCATCACTTTTCAATATATGGAAAAAATGTTAAATAGTAATTCAAATCTCAATAATCATTATTATATAATATGTATTCATTATATCTATCCTTTTTAACATACATATAAATTAGAATTTAATAATAAATCACATCAATTTTTGGAGGTGGTAGTCTACTCGTACACATGAATGATGTTGTGTGTCATGACCCCCTCCCACCAATGATACCTCTATGAGGAGGGAGATAGATATTTACCCATTAAAAAAACCTTAAATAGGCCCTATGTTAACAGATATCATTGAAGATATATAAAAATATCAATATGGGATGCATTAACAAATATAAAATATATAGGATCGGGATGTATGATAGCGAAGATCAAATAAATCCATGAAATAATATAAAGAAATAACCAACAACCATACCAAAATGATAGAATAAATAGAATAGATACAAATAAAAATCTCAAAGGAATAATAAACAAAAGAAAAAAATAGTAGAATCATAGCAATAATATAAGGGTCTGATCTATTAATGTATAGAACGGTTCACCTAATCATCTGGGATACCTGTGAATTAGTTTTATACATGTAGTTTGAGAATACGAGTAAACTTAGTATGGAAACCAAAGTCTATTTTGATCAATTTAAGAAAGAATATTAATGAAATATTGAGAAAATAGTAAAACCAGACAACACATAAACAAGTCAACTAACCAACACCCATCCTAACCAAGGCACGCCCACCAAGTAACGCAGTCCATGTATAATCACATAATATGAACCATATCAATGAAATCATAACCCACACCACTTTAGCAACAATTTTACACCCTCACACCCCATCTTCATATGTGTTGAATCTTCAATATATTTGGTATAACATATAACTCTACCCCACAGCATGATCCTAACACATCATTCTCACAAACACCTAGGATTCCACCCCACAACATTGATTCATCTCATCTCTCCTAAAAAAATTGGGAAATCACATCAAAACAGTAACAATAGCATTAGGGTATCATAAGAATGAAGGAAATAAAATGCGTCTCTTCCTCCTAAAATTCATGAACACTTTCATAAACCACCACACAGCCTGGTAAAATCACATCTCGCATGAAGACATATGGGCCACCACCCAACAACAAGATCACATAAAATCTCACCCAAAAACATATGGGTTACCAACTAGTGCACTATCAGACCTTTTTCTTTCAAATAATATGAATATTTAAATTCTTCAAAAATAGATCCTAAAAGATCTGGTATCCATGCATCCATTATCATCACTAAGATGTTGGAAAAAACACCCATTGTATAAATAGACGGGTGTAGGTTTATGGTTCTCAATATGGGTGGGATGAATATATAAAATTAAATGGAATGTTAATATATATATATATATATATATATATATAATACACAAATAATCCCAACCATTGGGTTCAAAAAAATCACTAACCAAGAAAAAACACTTCTACTTTTACTTCCACCACTAAATACATAACACCACATAACATACTGTCCATATTTCTCCTTTCCAACCAATTACATTATCCATCCCATTCTTTTCATTATTAAGAATCAATAATTTTTAACAAAACATCTAATTACTAATTCATCCATAATCATTTTTCATCCCATTAACCTATCCAACCCATTCCATTTCAATTATTATTTACCAATTTCATTACTACCTAGGAAACTAGAAAAATGCAATACAACACAAAAAAAAAATATTACACCACCTTACCAATCCAACCATCCTAAAATCCCAACCATATCACATCCACATCACAACCCATCATCCATCATGACCAACCCATATAATTGAAATATAAACTATAATATCACAACCCCATTGCATAGCCAAATAAACCAATACATTTTATACCCACAGAATGATCAAACAAACTATCATGTTGTCTCCAGACAGAATGTTCCAACAACCCCATCGCATCACTAAAACACAACACGAACCCAAAAATACATCATCCATGCATTCCAAAATCACATATCATCACCCCACAGCACAACCACATGTCACAATACATAACATAACATTTTATAGATTTAGTAAGGGTCCTTCTATCAATTTTAATTTAATTATAGAAATCTCACACAAGCCATAAAATGTCAGGGAAGCTATTACAAAAGAAAATTATATGTGGTTGGACAATTTCCATTTATAGGCAATATCACAACAAATAGAGAAAAAGGTCTCCCCAACACATATCATACTAGAGAAAAACAAATCACCAAACGATGACATTTTTTGGTAGGACCCCAATCTTGTACAATCACAATATTGCAATAATATCAATGTGGTAAAAATTAGGTGAATCAAAAACATTTACACTTAAATATCAATTGAATAATTAATTTGTCTTTATTAATATAGTAGAACTTAAAATAAAAATTATTTAAAAAGAAATCCCCTCTGACATAATTCAAAAAAAATAGAAACTATTAATTCCCTAACTCAATGAGGTATTTCTAACTCGTTGTACACCACGGGATAAATAAGAAATACCCACAAACCTCAACCACACAAAAAACCAATGGATCAAACTATGTTTGATTAATAGTTATAAAAAATATAAAACACACACACCAAACCAAAACTACACCACTAAAATGGATCTTACATATAAAAATAAGAGAAAACCACTACGAAAGGGAAACACACTTACTACTGACTGCCATTGAACATCGATCAAAACTAACAAATAAAAGATAATAGAGGAGGTATCTAATTCCTCCTAAAATTGTCTAAGGATCACCATAAATGTGATAGGGATGGATAGAGATGAATGTAAATGAATCTTACAGACAACCTAATTTACAACCTCTAAAACACCTAGATTATGGCAAAAATTATACTATTTTTTTTGTAAGTCTAACATGTCAAGGATTTTACATTGAAAAACCATACATTTCACTATAAAACCCTAGAAACTCCAAAACATGTAGAGAAACATTGTTTATAGGTCTTAAAATATATTATTTCACAAACCCCCAATGTACAACATAAATTGATTTCACGTTTATCCCCTTATCAAAGGCAAGACATGATATAATCTACTACATAATCCATAAAAAATAGGCTTAAGATGTAGAACCCCTTTTATATTACAAAACTTCCTACATATGCAGACATACAATTATAACTCCACATAAAATTCTAAACCTCTTCAAGTCAACTATAAACCACCTCCAACAACTCAAACCATCAAGGTAACTGACTGAGAAAGAATAGAATGATATATTAGATACCTATCTAACAATTCTCAACCATGACAATCAAATCCAAACCTAATGAAAAGAAATATGGTTCCAACAAACCACCCCATAATATAACCCTCAAGTATCATGTCATACAAAAAATTCTACCACCAGTTAAATCACTAATTTAAACACCAAGGAATAGACAAAAAAATAAATCACCACACCACCACATCACTACTTATCACAGAGAAAAACACCAAATCATTCAGTACCACCAATTATCCACCACATTTTTACATAACCACCTCATCCTTCATAGATACCAATCCAAAAACCACAACAACCAACAAAACTCACAGCCCATTACAAAAATTTTAAGTAATTCCATCCTCCATTTCAAGATACTATCTACTTTAGGGGGAATTAACATTCCCAAATGGTTTTCATAAGATCATAGTATAATAAGTCTCAATTATAAATCGGGTCCTCTCTTTTTCATATGTCGAAACATTATCACATATCACAGATAATGGAAAATCACGTAATAAAATAACAATATCCAAACATTACATAATAATGAAAAATAAAGGGAAAATTTCAAAATGAATTTGGGTATTTGGTGTGTATTAGTGCCTCTTCATCCAAAGTACACTCCTCTAAGACACCAAAACTCTACAACACCCAAACTGAGGGAATAGTCTTCCACCACAACACATTATCATGATGATCTTGTATCTCTATTAACCACTCCAAAAACGTCTTATAGTCCTTGACATTTGCCTCTCACTAGTCAATGGTGTGGGAGTCATCCTGAATATATTAAAAAATATGAGTTACATAGAAGAAGTCATTGTTCCTCTCTAGCTCTGGTGGAAATTTCAACTGATAAGTTTCCCTGTCAATATTCCCCCACACATCAAAGGACCCAATAAACATGGGAGAAATATTACACTCCCTACCAAACCACTACAATGAATATTAATGGGAGAAATTTAAAAACACATGGTATCCAACCTCTAACTTCAAGGGCCTCCTCTTGGGATCTTCATTTGACTTATTCTAATACTATATTTCTTACAACCTCAAATGAAAAATGTGAAACATTTCTATCATTTTCTACACCATGTCAGGACCAAGAATTATTGCCTCTCCAACCTAAATCAAATACAATGGAGAAATAATATTCTCCAATAAATAGCCTCAAATTGAGCCACACTGAGGGATGAGTGATAGATATTATTATATATAAAAAAACCAAATTTTTTTGACATTCCCATGATCTTACAAAGTCCAAGACACATGACTATGACATTTCCTCTAGAATCTGGATAGTTTTAGCAATCTACCCATTCATCAATGGGTGGAACGTTGTGTTGAGGTATAATTAAGTGCCAATGGGATATTGTAATCCCCTCCAGAATCAAGAGGTAAAATGTATACGAATTTTAGATATTTTCCCTCATCACTCAGTGAAACTACACCACCTCATCTAAATACCTCCATTTCAAAGTGCCAATGGACCCTGACACCTCGATCTCTAGGAATTAGGTAAATTTCATTAATTGATCCTTTCTTATCTAGATAACATCATAACATCCATGGTATTGATGTAGACCTATGAAAAAAACCATTTATATTTCATTTCATTTCAACTTAGTAACATATAAAGGTTTCAAAAACCTGCCATGAACATGATATTAAACCTTTACCTATAAGAAAATCAGACACTAACCTACAATATAGAGACCGTACATTTTCTTTAGATGATTGTTATATAATTTAAAATATATATATCATAGTAGTGTTACATATCAAGGATTAAATAGTTTAGGGTCTTGGAAAAAATAGGCTTATACATAAAATTTACAAAATAAAAAAAATTTATATAATTTTTTCTTCTCAATCTTCTTAGTGGTTCTTACGATCTCCTTAGTAAAATTAATCTCCTGAGGATATACATAAATGATAGATGTGAAATAAAAGACCACAGATAGGATAAATAAATACGTGAATAAATATAGAATTTGTAAGAATAATAATCATCATCATAACAAAATCTTAGGATTGACATCAAAATCATGATAATAAACATTAGATAAATCCATGGAATGTTAAAATACAAAAAATTTAAACATCATGTATTAGTTTTCAAATACTACACATTATTTTGAAAAAACATATCACCATGTCCACTCATAACATATGTGCATTATCATAACATTATCATTGTGAAATAATATATAATCATGTTCAAGCATATTGCACATTATATCATGAGATACATCACATTACCCAATGCATTGGAGGGCTATATAATTATGGCCGCACCCATCACATAATAGAATTTACATAATCATGATTTCAATATAAATCATATATCAATTATAAAATAAACCATGTAAATGAATGGGCTTGATAATAATTTCTTAAATAATACATTTATGAATAAACATTAGGGTTCTGAGATGTATAAGGGAAAAACATAGTTGGTATAAGAATCATCAAACTAGAGTAAAGAAGAAACAATCTCAAGGTAGTCGATATGTGTTTTGGAAAGAATATTTATTTAGGAAAATCATTATATTTTTCATAAAACCAATATGGAAACATGTATATCCTATAAAAGAAAAAAAATAATGAAATTATATTTTTTGAAAATTAAATAAATATCCATACAGAAATGTTTTAGGTGGGACACCACAAGGAAATGGAGTTCGGTTCGAGTATCCCATTACCTTAATTCCAATTTAATTTGATCACTTTTTCACATCATGAACAATAATATTATGTTAATTAAAAAAATTATCCAGAATTTAATTTTGGTCATTGATAAAATTTATTTTTCAATTATAACCATTGGATTGTATTTGTTATTTTTTTTGAAATTGAAGAATTTTGGAAAGTTATTTTTAGGTTTGGAAATTGGGTTTATTGTATTTTAATGAAACATTAATGAAATTAAAAATAAAATTTACTAATATAATGTTATATAATGGATAATTTTACCATTAATTCATGAATGATGAAATTTGAGTAACACAACTTATGTAAAAAAACTGTATTTTTATTATTTAGCTGAAAATTGATGTATTTCATAAAAAATAAAAGAAAATCACCCTTGGATAATTTTGACATGATAATTTGGAAAAAAAATTATTTATTTTACCAAAAAAATAAAAAAAATATTTAATTTAATTTTTAATATAAAAATATTGATCTTTACAAAAAATGTCAAAAATATAGTTTATTAAAAATGATCTTTTATTTTCATTGTATTTATTAATTATGATATTTACTTTTTAGAATTATAAAATTAATATTTAAATAAATTGATTGTGATAAATATTATTTTTATAACAATTTATTTTTTGAGGAAAAAAATTACTATTCCAATGGTCAGGTAACTATTCTGAACTGTCACATCACTATTCCCAACAGTCATATTAGTACCTATATATATACTACACTATTATTTCACTAAATATTCAAATTATTTTTTCAAGGTTCTATATTTCTATAATTTTACTTTTTTTACAAATATTTTGATTCTTTTCTATAGTTTTCAAATTATTTTTTCAAGGTTCTATATTTCTATAATTTTACCTTTTTTACAAATATTTTGATTCTTTTCTATAGTTTTTGCGGTGGGGGTGATGAGTCTTGTAGATTTGGGTGATCTATATTTTTCCAATTAAGAATTTCCAATTTAAATTTTTTTTCATGTTTTTATTTTTATAATATTAATTGGTTGCATTGACTATTAATTTAATAGTAATTATTAATGAAACAAAGTTATTGTTGGTTTATCTATTTTTTATGTACGTAACATAATATAACACACATCTATTTAGGAATCAAATTTTACTAAAAACACTTGATCATTAATCCTACCCCATTTAGAAATTACGTCATTAAAATTTTAACTTGTATTATCAGTTGAGAATAGGTGAGGGAACATTTGTTTCATTATATACTCTAGTTTCCAAGTCACATGTCCATACTAATGATTCTTCTACAACACTATGACATGGTGAGTTGTCTTGTTACATAGAACTTTGTTTCTATGATCCGTGATTTTCGTTGGATTCACTTCGTATGTGAGGTCATTCTCATGTTGTACCACATCAAGATTTAGTATGTGTGAGGGGTCCAGAATGTACATCCATGGGAGTGATATATGGAATACATCAGGAACTTGATCTATAATTAATATAAGTTAATCTTGATATGTTATTGCTTCTATATGATCAAGGATATCAAATTGGAAAATGTACCTTGGGATAAGATTCCCTTTATTTTTAACTTGTATGAATCTCTTCCATGGTGATATTTGATGGAAGAATGTTTATAAAAAATTTAACTCTATTTCCCTTTAGCAATTGTCATCACAACCCTTTTTATAATATTGAACAACTATTATATGTTTTGGGACGGCTTGAAAATTTTCATTCATCTCTTGTACAATATCATGTAAAAGTAGGTTTCATTCCCCAAGTTCATCCTAATAGGTTGTATTTCTACATCGCTTCCCAAATATAGATTCATATTAAGCCATATAAATACTCAAGTGCAAGATATTGTTAAATTAGAACTCGTCCAATGGGAGATGATGATCACAACAACCTTTTAATTCAATCATGTAGTGTCTTAGAATGAATTCGAGTGTCTGAATAGTCTTTTCTGAAAGGACATCAGTTTAGTGGTGATAGGTCTTGATGAAATGTAACTTAGTACTTAAATAATGTTGAATAATTCTCCATAATTTATATTTGAAACATAGATAATGATAAAATATGATCAAAAGTGGTACTCATTAATCCTAAACACTTCCCAAACTTATTTCCTAGTAAGTTGTTCAGTAGAGAGATCTTCACAAATAAAGATAAAGTGGGTAGTCTTGGTGGGTTGATCCACCACAACCTATATCGTATTATTCCCATTGATTTTTTTTAGGAGATTACTAAAAAAATTATGTGTAGATATCCTCCCATTTAATCATGGGTATATTCAATGGTTTCATAATCCCTTTGGACTTCTATTTCAATGATTTAATATAATGACATACAAAACACCTTGAGATTTACTCAGAAATAATATTCTTCATGTTATACCACATGAATTTTTCTCAAAGATCCGGATACATCTTACTAATTTTATTATGGGTGAAGAAAGATAATCTATGTGAATTACCCAATAGCTCCTTCTTTATCTCAGGTTATGAAGGCACTCAAAGTCTTGTTCCATACCAGATCACACCATCATTAGTGATATATAACTCATGCATATTCCCTTCCTTTACATCATTTAACTTATTTTATTACACCAAATTAGCCATTTTTTATTTCATGATCTTTTCTTGGATTTTTCGTTGGCCAATAATTTAGAAATGGTAATATGAATTCCCTAACATTATGATTTCTAGTTCCATAAATTAAATTTCCATGAACATAGGGACTTTATCAATCTACATCATGCATAGAGTTGTGCATTATTTTCTACTAAGAGCATCATCAAACTTTTTATACATTCCCATATAGTTGTGAATAGATAAATCATAATCCCTGATTATCTATAACCATCTCCTTTGATGCATGTTGAGTTACATATGAGTTAATATATACTTTAGTCACTTATGGTCGGTATATATATCACACTTCTCACCATTGATATGGTGCCGCCAAATCTTTAGAGTGAATATTAGAGATACTACATCCAGATCATGTTTTGGGTCATTTTTTCCAAGGATCTTCAACTTTAGTAAGGCATGGGATATTAATTTATCATTATGTATGAGTACACAACTCAATTAATTCTTTGAATAATCACTTTATATCTCACAACCTTATCTACTTATTGGTATTGTGATTATAGGTGAAGTGACTAACATATTCTTGAGCACCTTAAATCATTTTTGAAATTCTTCCAAACTAAAAAACATTACCCCTTTCCATGTTAACATAGTTATTTGGATGGACCATCATTATAAATTTTTCATAAAACATCCACAGTACCTAGAGAATACAAAAAAAAATTGTGGATTTCCGTTACACTAGTTAGTTTGTCCCATTTTTATATGGCATTTTCATTAAAGTAACCACATAAATTTACTCACCTATGATCGTCTGCCCGAAGAATGTGGCTTTCTGCCTCCAAAATTCACACTTTTTTATCTTAGCTTACATTTTATCCTTCTTTAATTTCATCAATAGAATTCTTATATTGTATTTATTTTCCAATATTCTCTTGGGATAAATTATAATATATTCTATAAAAACTACCAAAAAACAAATTTATTATATTAAGACTATATACCTCATATCCCTGAATATTTTAGGAGAATTAGATATTTTGTCTCACATCACTATGATATCATAGTGCCCATACCTCATATGAAAAGTAGTATTCAAAATATCCTCCTTATTCATCTTAAATTGATGACATCAAAAATAAAGATCCACCAATGAGAAATATTGAGCTTCTTGTAATTGATCTAATGGGTCATCAATTCTTGGAAGAGGATACTTGTCCTTTATGATGACCTTTTTTTTATCATGGTAATAAATGCATAGCCACATTGATCCATCCTTATTTTTGACAAACATCACTCGCGCACCCCAATGTGATACACTAGGGCGTATGCACCCTTTTTCAAAATTATTTTTCAAATACTTATTTAAATCTTTTGGTTCGATCGAGTCCATCCTGTAGGGGAATGTTTTAGATAAAAGTGGCTCTAGGTATGAGCTCTATTTAAAACTCTACACCATGAACCTGGGGATGTATCGGTAACTCTTCATTAAGAACATCAATGTATTCCCCCACAATCGGAATTTCTTCTAGGTTCATACCTTCTATTGACTCGATAATTTGAGAGATGTATGATTCTTCATAGGGTTTCAACACAACACTTGTGATGGATTTTCCAAAGGAGATTCATGATCTTATATGAATTTACCTATGAGAATTGGGTGGTTTAGAATATTAAAGGATACTTTCTCTTCCTTATAGTTAATATGTGATCTATAAAATAAGATCTAATACACACCTAGTATAGCGTTTAATTCAACCAAGGGAAGTATTACTAGATTCATAAGAATAATCTTCCCACATAAGCCAATAAGAGAAGATCCCAACACTTTGCTTTCATTGATTTCTCCACTAGGTGATTTTACATATTTCTCTATATCAAGGAACTAAGTATTTGATTCAAGAGTTATAGAAAACTTTTATAACATAAAGGAATACGTATAACTATAATCAAATAAATAATTTTGCATTATTTATTGAATATCGCATTTACCTTTGTATGAATTTATTTCATATTTATACACTAGAAGCAGTGCTGGCATATGATTTTCCTTTCTATATTTTCTTTAGTGTCTACTGAAATTGATTTCCCTCAAGGAATCAAGCTTTACTTTCTGTAGTGACCTTTCTCCTTACAAGTGAAACATTCAACCTAGGGTGGTGAATTAATAGGTGACATCCTTTTTCAATAATATATTTCAACTTCTTCATGTCTCTTAGAAATTCTTGAGATTGGTGACCTTCTCTCCCTCCCTTGAAGAATACCCCCGTCTATTTGATACTATTCACATAGTTCTTATTCCCAAATTTTTTGACATGTTCGTAGTCATATCCCATTTTATCCTTTTTCATTTGACCCACTATCGTGAAACTCCATTATTATATTCTTATCAACATTAAAATGCTAGAATTTTTTAAACTCAATATCTACTTTTAGAGCACATCAAACCACCTCCTCATAACTCCAAAAGTATTGGATAGTTTGAGCCTTTCAAAAGTTCGTTCTAAACCAATAAAGAATCTATCTATTTTTATATTATTATTGACAATAAAACCTGAGGCATATCATTCAATCCTTGTGATGTTTTCCTTATAATCAATGAACAATTCACATTCCTTTTACTTAATCTATATGAATCCTCTCTCCCTGTTTGTTCAAATATTTTAAAAGAAATACTTTGTAAGAAATATTTTCTAATGTATTCCCACTCAATTGCTTCAATTTGATCCTTCGAATTGGTGTTCTTTACCAATGTCCATCACTGATCAGATTCTTCATCTAAATGCTAAACCATATGAGTCACCTTATTCTTCTCGGAAAAACAGACCCTAGAAATGATATTCTCTATTATATTAACCCACTTTTCTATGACAAGTGGATTAGAATATCCACTATAAATTGGTGTTCATTATTGCATAAAGGACTTTATGCGTACTTGATCATTTTTGGGTAAATAATTACATTCCACATGATTCAGGTTATTATTCATATACTGAGATATCTAGGTAAGAATCCCCATAAATTTTTTAACTCCACCTATCATGGAATTGTGGAAGTCATTCTAACATTAAATTCATTATCCCCCACATCGGATGTTTGCATGGTTTCTACTTGTTCACATCATTTTATAAAATGGAAATTTTTTGATCAAAATGTTTGTTAACAAATAATGGGTAAATAATTTATTATCTTGTGAAATTAACTCTAATGTCATATCTTATAGAATCCCTACTTTGATCATTTTTCTAAAAAAAATATTCTTAGATGTTTATATATACATTGTCTTATCTGAATAGTTTCCACTAATGTTCTATAATCCTAATTCCCAAATTAACTATACCATTCTACCGTACCATATATAGAGACCCAAACTATATTTTAAATGATTATTAAATCATTTTAAAGATAAATAACATAATAGCATTACATATAAAGGATAAAACAATTAAATTTCCTGGAAAATTTTGTTTTATAGATAATTTTTACATAATAATACATTAAAATTATTTAATTCCTTCTTCTATAGGTTTTTAGTGCCTCCTGAACTCGACATACTTCAAGTAATGACCTAAGAATATAAATCAATGAAAGGGGTGAGCTAAAATCCCAGTAAGAGGATAGATAAAGACATGAATCAATATAACCTTATTGATAAGAATAATCATCTTCATAACAAAATAATTATATTAAAATCCTAATCATGAGATAAAAATTAGATAAGGGCATCAGATGTGACAAGTCATAAAAATGAAACATCATGTCATAGTGGTCAAATACCACAAATATTTGTGAACAAATCTAGCATCACGTCCCCGCATAACATATGTGAATAATCATTAAAACATAATTTTGACTAATTCTGACATCCTTTTCATGCATATTTTACATTACCGCATGTGGTACATCACTTTTTCTAATCCATTGGACAGATATGTAATTCTGGTCCAATCATTCACATCATAACATTTACAAAATCATGTTATCCACAGAGAATGTATATTAATCCTAAAATAACTCATATAAATAATTGTGTTTTATAAGAGTTTAATAAAGAATACATTCAAGAATAAACATTGGGGTTACCAAATTAAAATGGTAAAAACATACATGGTACAAGAATCATCAAACATTGTTGAGGAAGAAAACAATCTCAAGGGATTTTAGGTGTGTTTTAGAAAGAAGAGTTATTTTCGAAAATCATTACATGTGTCATAAAACCAGGTTGGAAACATATATATCCACAAAATGAAAAGGGAATAATAATTAAAATATATTTAAGGAAAAATAAATGAATATATATACTATAATAGTTGAGAAAGAGGGAACCCCAAGGAAATGGAGTTGGGTTTTAGAAACCCCTTACCTAAATTCCCACATAATTTCATCACTATTGCGCCTCTTTATTAATAAACATATGTTGATTAAAACAATGACCCAAAAATTATTTATGGTAATTTATAAAACAAATTTAACAATCATGGAAATTAGATTATATTTATTAATATTTGTTGATGAAATTGAAGAGTTATAATATCATGTTTTACTTAAATATTCCCCATTTTGGAATGATTTTTGTAATTTATTACATGTAATTTATAAATTAGTATAATTAATTCCAAAAAAATAGAAAAAAATTAAACTAAATATATTTTTATATTATATATAATTCATGCATTTCATCCATGTAGGTAGCTAAAATAAATGTCTTGAAATTGCCTCTGTAGGTGGTTAACCGACCTTTAAAGGGACATTGTCTAAAGAGCGGAAAAGGAAAGTATGACATTTATATTTGTCATAAATATGATAATTAAATTCAGTTAAAATAATTAATATAATGTTAAATTACTATATAATAATTTTTAGTATATTTTTTTTAAAGGAAGAGTGTAAATGGAAAATAATAATAGAAGAAAATAGGGAAGAGTTAATTGATTCTTACAATCTCCACATTGTAGCTTCTCTTGTATGAAACTAGAATGTCTTGGTTATTGGTGTCGGATTTCTCCATAACATACCTATGGATTATAATAGTATTAATAGAGAGGATTTGGGTAGACCTTATCCTTTTTAATGGATGGGAGGACTGGTTTTCAAGGGGAGGTTTAGCAATTTTTCATACTTGAGGAGAGGGGTATTTTAGAATAAAATATTGAATAAAATAATATATCAAAGGTGAAACCTATGATAGTGAATTTTTTACTTTATAAATTATATTTTAATATAATATATTGATTTTAAGACTTTAAATAACCTTTATAATTTTAATTCATTAGTTTATTATAATGGAAATTAGATAGAAATAAAATTTATTATTTTGAAAAATAAAATTTGATGTTAGGTTGTGGAATGTTGTTTTCATTTTTGGAAATTATGTTTATTTTATCATAATAAACCATTTATTAAATTAAATATAAAATTTCAAAATAAAAGTTATATGAAGTATTATTGCATCATTATATCATGAATGATGTATTTGTAGTTACACTAGTTATGTGAAAAACTATATTTTAAATATTTACCCAAAAAATTGAAGTATTTCAGAAAATTACAAAAAAAAAAGAACACTTGGATTATTTTAATGAGTTGATATCAAAAATGATACTAATTAAATGAGAATAAATTTCAAAAATAGGATGTTTCAATTATTAATATATAAATAGTTATTTTAGAAAACAATAAAATACAATGTATTATAAATGTGCTTATATTTCCTTTAAATTTATTAATCATAACCTTCATTTTTTTCCAATATAAAATTTATATATACATATATTATTCATGATAAATATTTTTGAAAAAAAATTATTATTTGAGGTTAAAAATTGTAATTCCAATGATCAGGTTACTATTCTAAATGGTCACATTACTATTCTCAATGGTCATATTACTAACTATATATATACTACTATATTATATAACTCAATATTAAAATTAATTGCTAATGTTTTTATATTTATATAATTTTTATTGGTTTACTGATATTTTTTTCTTTTCTATAATTTTTTCAAGGGGTGATGATTCCTATCGATTTTTGTGATCTATATTTTCCCATTTTATAATTTCTATTTTATATATATTTTTTATGTTTTAATATTTGTAATTTTAATTGGTTTCATTACTGATTAATTTAATGGAATTTATTAATGAAACATAGCCTTTGTTGGTTCCTCAATATTTTTTATGTGTATAACATAATACAACACAACCCTATTTAACAAAATAAATTACAAAAAAACATAGGGTCATTATACACAAACACTACCACAAACTGCTTCATTCTGAGAAACCAAAACTGCATCCTAAATCAATAGTTCACCTTGGAAAACTTTTAGTGTACCATTAAAGGTGAAATATGATAATCATGAAGTAATTCCTCATTCATAGCTACCTTAATGAACAATCATTCATTAAACAACATCTGGTTCCAACCATCCTCTGACCATCCTTCTAGAGCATCACCATGGACGGAATGATCATGCATCACCTCTGCCTTTGAGTCTCACCACAAGGACTCCTCCACTTTCTACATAATAAAATACCACATTTTCATCTAGAACGAGGAACCTACACCATAAAAAATCCATGAATCTATGTTTAGGGATGAATAATTCTCTGTCTCTCTCCAATAATCATTAGACTTTTGAACAACATCCCTACATGAATTCTTTCTCTGGTCATTAACAAGAACATTCACCTTTTCTAAGGTTCAGAAGATCATGGAATCATAATACTAATAAAACATAATCCACCAAAATTTTCATAGATTAAAATTTCTATAATAAATTATATATCTCAAAAATATTATGATTTGTGAAGACCATAAAGAGATCCCCAATGTAGTAATTCCACCAAAACATCGTCACAAAAACAACCAATGAAAACTCTAGATCATGTGAGGAATAGTGATAAAAAACAATTTTCTTTAATAATTTATTGATTATAAATTATATAATTTCTTCACATTGGGGTAACTATGTTCATTTATGGAATATTTGTGATTAGATTATTCATTTGAAAATTTGATGAAAAATCCATTTTTATGCTTTAAACATTCACTATAGTATTTCAAACATAAATAATTTTATTTGAATTAATTGAACTTAATATTTTGAAAATATTTTCCTAACATAATTTTCTTCAAAGTTCATTGAGGACATTATTGCTAAATTATGCATATTGTTGGTTCAAATGGGCCATGAAATCAATGTTGGGATTGACTCTCCAGATTGGACATGGGTTTTGTATTTGGCTATAACATCATCATATGTGCTTGGATTAGGCCCAAAGTTTATAGGATATTGAGTAATAATTTTCTCAAAAATCATCCTTCTGGAAGGATAGCTGATTCACGCATTTGGGTGGCCAACTGGAAGGTGATGGTTGGCATAAAATATTTGAGATTCCCCATTCACATTTGAATGCACTTTCAAACTAGACTCCCCACCACTCTATAAATTGGTTATTTTCTCATTTTCTGATCTTGGGACGTGAATTAAGAGATTTATGGCAGTGTATAATTTTTTTCACCCAAATTATGAAACCATTTTAGGAGGGGTATCTCTTGAAGCATGGATCCTTTCATCAAAGCCTTCTTCTCCTCTTAATTTTGTAATGTTTTCATTTCTGTAATAAACATCTTTTTTCATATTTTATTTCTTCCCCTTTATTCTGTTTTGTTCAATTATCATATTATATACTCATCCTATTTGGGTTGGAATCAAGATTGGATATTATATTTGGTTCTACCCTTTCAATGCTTTTCTCTTGGAAAACGTCTCCCTGATGACCACACAGCCCATGAAAGAGTATTTCTATTAGTGATTGATCTATCTTCTACCACAATAATTTGATTATTTTGAATAATTAAGCTAATTTATTTCAATTAATATGATCCATGAATTTATTTTTTAAATTATTATAAACTATGTAAGCAATTGAATAATTAACACAAAAACACAAGAGGTCGAGTATTGTGTAAATTGTGAGAGTGAAAACTTAATCGGTAAAACGAGACCACATGGGATAAATTTATAGATTTAAAATATAATCTCTAATCTCAATTCATCCTCATTTTCTAAAATTGACATGATCCTTAATTTACCACTGACCATAATCATTCCTTTGAACATCAATCAAAGAAGGGTGCTGCGATTTCATATTCTAAAGATATCATTGGGTTTAATTCTATTCATATATGTGGCAAAGTTATTTATCATTGGGTTAAGGGGTTAAAAAATTATGGGATCATAATTAAGTGGATATTAATTTTAATGATAATGAATTAAAAGTAAATGAATATGTAGAGTTATATCTATTATGTCTTTTAAATATTGTGTAAAAAACATCTTCTTGTTGTGTCTTTTTAATCAAACTTCTTTTCAAAAATAAAAACAAAAATAGTATACAATATTCCTCCATTAAACATCTTATAGTTTTATGAATGGTAAAAAAACCCACATCCTTTCATGTAGTGTTATTATTACCTTTTATTTTATCTTTATAATACCTTTAATAAGTTTCCAAATTTACTTCCCACTTTGAGAGATGACATTGGTCAGCCACTCTGCTGCACCTTTGTACCCAAATAAATCACTAATCATTTGAGGTCACCCATGATAGCGCCTTCAAAATTTGCGCCATTTCCAGGGAGGAAAGTAATTTATTCAAAAAATTATAGGTATTTATTTTTTTTCGTTATTTCTTTTCTTCTCCTCTTTGTTTCTTCTTTCCACATTCTCAGGTTTTTTATCGTCTCTTGCTCTCTTCTTTTATTTTAATCCGACCAACTAAATCTCCTATTCTTTTAATTACAGTCCAATTTTCTTAATTTCTCTTTTTTCATTTATTTATGACAAAAACAAATACAGAATATCTCTTATATCTTGACCTGGATATTGAATTCATACTTAGGGCTTGAATCAGGCATTCTCAGTCTATGGGAAGTTTTCAACATTCAACTACTTAGAGAATACCTCCACTCTCAAAACATTGAAATTGGAAGAAATTAAAATTCAACTATAAAACAAGAACCAATGGCTTAAAATAATTTAAATTAAATTAATAGAAATATTCTAGAGTTGGATTCACTAGACAATAACTATCTTCCAAATTTTATTGCATACCTAAATCTCAAATCATACTTTGAATTGAAATTTGGGTTAATTAACTTACTTCCAAAATTTCATGGCCTCTTTGGTAAATATCCGCATAAAAATTTAAAAGAATTTAATGTGGTGTTCTAAATTGTAAAAACCATGAAATGTTTCTGGAGATCAAATCAAACTAAGAGCATTCCCATTATCACTTATCAAGCAACAAAAGATTAGGTGTATTATTTACATCATGCTGATGTAAATTGTTGGAATGATTTGAAATGTATTTTCATGAAATTATTTTTTCCAGTTTCAATGACCACTTCCATTTGTAAGGATTTCTCGGGGATCATGAAATCCCAAGGGGAGTTAATGTATGATTACTGGGAGCGATTCAAGAGGTTGTGTTCAAGCTTCCCACATTACCAAATCAGTGATCATCTACTCATCCAATACTTCTACAAAAGACAAACCCTTGTAAAGGGAAGCACGGTGGATGTCATGGATGGATGGTAATTGGTAGACAAGAAACTAGTATCTGCACATGCATTGATTGACAAGATGGCGCAAAACTACCAATAATTTGGCGATTGAGCTACACCACATTTCTGGGGAGTACATTAGGTAAGTCCTTCCTATCTTGAAAATCATTTGACTGATACTAAGTTTGAAGAATTTACCAATATGGTGAGGTAGAATACTTTGGAAAAAAATACATCCTAACCCCCTCTTTTAAGGCCTTGTGGCATTTGTACTAAGACAATCCACCCAACAGACTAATTCCCCCAACTACAAGAAACTGAAGATTGTGAAACAATGTTTCTTGAGAGACCATATTAGTAGAAGAAACCAAAATATCACCAAAATAATCTTGATTACATTTCCCCAACATAAAACTAAGGTTGTAAGGATCAATCGGATATGAGTTATGCATCTTGACAACAAACAATCCCCCCCATTCAACATAACATCCAGTAGTCTTCACCTTTCCAAAAGGGTTTCCAACAACCTTAAAGGAGATTTGAAGCCCAAGAATTAACAAGAAAAAAACAAGGGAATCCCCCTCCCATGGTATATTCTACCACTAATGACCTTTTGAAAAGAATTTTTCTTAATCAATAGAATGAGCTGAAAATTCAATGTTCGGAGCTGAGGGAGTTAAAGACACAAATGAGCCATATTTTCACTACCCTCCATGAACTGGAAAGTAAGAAATTTGGAAATCTTCCATACCAACCTACTCCAAATCCCAAGGGGAATGTTAGTACCATCACATTGAGAATTGGGGAGAAAATGAATGATACATCCGTACCTACAATTCCACCAGAATTCACCTCATCTCCAGAGAATCCCCATTCAAACCCGACTGATGAGAAACCAAATGAGAAAGATAAAGGTAAGCAAAGGATTAATGGTGTTCCTCTTAAACCCATTCCTTTTCCAAACAGGGTTGTTCAAACCAAGAAGATATTCAATAGGGTTTGAAAAAGGAGTTTTTGGTCATATTCAAGCATGTAATGATAAACATTCCCTTGATTGAGGCAATTAAGCAAATCCAAAGGTATGCGAAATTCTTAAAAGAACTTTGTACTAATCGAAGAGGTATTAAGGGATATGAGAGAATTAATCTTGGAAGGAATGTGTCAGCTGTAACTCCTCAACCCTAGTTTCCTAGAGTTGGTGAATTATTACATAAAATTGGCATGATCATAAGAATGATCAAGTCTTAAAAGACCGATTTGTTTAGTAGCCTTGGAATAACTAGATACATTCATAAAGTTTACATTACATCATAAATGGAAATCTACTACAACAACATCTTTCCTTAATGTCCCCTCATATTATCCCTGTAGGTCATTCATAAATTACTTCTTCACATCCTGGGAAAAATAAAACATTGAAATGGGTGAGCTCAGATGCTCAGTAAGGATAACAATATAGATGAAACACTCATAAATAAGCATAATCATTTAAGGAAATGTATAGCTAAAACAAAAGCCTTTTAAACTTGAACTTCATAATAATATGGAAATGATAAAGTGAAATAATTCCATTTACTTTTTCACATGGATATTCTACTAGTCGAATAATCACATGCAATATCAGTAACCACTTTCATAATGATGGAATTCATAATGCCAGACTATCATAACCACGTATCCAAGGCCTCGTGCCAAGACTACAAATTAGATTTCGTCAAGGCCTCGTTCCAAGACACTAGTTTGTCCCATGAGACTTACCAATGCATCAAGGAGCTATAGCGGGCTCCACTCGTCACTTATTAAGTCCAATGCATTCCTTATTTGAACAGGTTATAACATAATCATTCATATTAAAACTGGCATACGAACTGTTAATAATTTCACCATAAACCATGAATGGTATAAAAATAACACAACCATAGTCAAACATATCACAAAACCTTCAATACGATATGGAAGTCTTGTATCATAACAAATCAACTTCAAATAAGCTTAAAATCCATCAAAGGATGTTGACATAGATGAAGTCAAAACTATTTGAGAGAAATATCTATTTTTTTGAAATCATTTAAAAGTCACATAATTATAAAATAAAACATTTACTTTGAAAATATTGTTATAATATTCTAAGGGAATATTCAAAGATTTTATAATGGTATAAAATAGCTACACCTGCCGTATAAGTTAAAAAATATATTCTTACTATAATTCTTTCGAAAAGGTTAAAAAAGACCTTGTTTGGAAAACGCCGTAAATATTCCTTTATAAACTTCTTATAAAAAGTAAAATAATGGTATAAATGTCTTTAACCCGTATTCTGTAAAATAATAAGAATATTTTGAAATACATTTTTAAGAAACATGGATGTGGATGATAAAGAGGTCCCAGTAGATAATTACGTATAAACAACCTCGGATAATGAAGAGATTGTGAAATAAACACTTACCAATTTGGTAACTTACGAAACATACACCCCATGAAAGAGGTATCATACAATGAATATTTAAATACACATAAATTAAATTGTATTACATAAAGAATACAATTATGGGAAGTACATACACCATACAAAAGTTAATAGTGGCAATATGGCATGAATCTCACGGGAATAAGGAGTGAGATGAAAACCCCTTACCTTGTACTTTTCCTCAGTCGATGGTATGTTAACCTATTGTATAATAGTTAAAATAGTGTTATTAAATTATAAAAGAACCATATACATAATTATGATATCATATATGATCTTCTAATAATTCTTCGTTAATAATACTTTAGTATTATCATCGTTTCGGGTGTTAACTTACTCGTTTTCTTTTATATGTTTTGTTACATAAGTCTTGTTTGTTATGGATAGATTGTATCTTCTTCATATCCATAATTATATAAAGTTCTTAAAAATTAATTTTAATCACTAAATGAGAATTATCCTTGAATGGATACGATGGGGAATGAATCTCATCGCGTTCGTGGAGATGGTAGTCCGTACATACGCACGAGTGACAATATAATTCTTTTGATATTAAAATAATATATAATTGGATGGTATATCATATATACAGAATCATTATCATTTTATATTTATTATTTAAATGAATTACACATCATTATTATACCCTTCCAAATAATAATATATTGAATAACAATTACACCACGACGTGGGGATGGTAAGTCGTACGTACCCACGTATGGTGACATGTCATTCAAAGGATGGATAGAATACTGAATATGGTTGTACCATATTTATAATAATATCACAGTATATAGGAGATACTAGATTTATTATTTTATAATGGGAATAACAAAGATAAAAGAAGTTGAAGAAGAAATGAACTGGAAAAGGGTGGTGAGAACATTACCTCTTCTTCGGGTTCTTCATTTTGTTTTGTCAAAATAGCTCCTTAGGTTGGGTTTCTGATCAAACTAAGGCCTCTAGGTTGACGTGAGTGAAGTTTAGAGAGTATTTTTTCAGGGTTTGGCTGAACCAAAAGGCTTTTAAAGTGTGAAGAATTTATTAGAAGTGGATTCCTTTTATAAGGGGGAGGAGGGGCACCTTAGGAAAATCTAGAAATATAATTTTATAATAAATTAATAACAGCATTATTACTTCGAATAAAATTTATATAAACAATAATAATATTTCATAGTAACCTATTAAATTAGTTTACTTCATAAAAAGTCCCATATTACATTTATTTGTGCATTTGTAATATCAATTATCTTAATCTTTCATCAATATGGTAATTACTGCATCATCATTGTGTCATAAATAAATTAAATTATTTAATTTCTAAAAATTATAAATAAAATACCATTATATAGGAAATCTGTTTATATTTATAATTAATATTTATAGTCTAAAATATAACATATATAAACCTATGTAAAAAATTGTTTTTCTAAAAGATATATGCTTATGTCATTTTTCTATTTATTTTAACTTAATTAATAAAGTGTTCTTATCACTTATAAGTGGATCCATAGGGTCCCAAAATCAACCAAAATATGCCCATGGCCTAACATGTATCAGCCAATAAGGTTAAGACACGTTTTAGGGTAATTTAGTATTATTATAATATAATTGTTTTACCCTTATTTACCGGATTTACCCTTTAACCTTGGTAAATAAAATATTTACCAATGTAATTATTCAAAATGTCTAAAAAAAGTTACCTATTTAAACAATTTCGACCTCATGATTCTAAATATGGAATAAATTTTTATAAATTCAAAACACAGAAGTGGTAGAAATTAATTTAAAATTTATTCCCGTTGTTGACATAAAAAGCGTGTTTTTAACAAATAATAACTATCAAAAGATTGACACTTTCTTATATCCAGTTTGAATATGAAATTATGTCTAATGACCAAAATTTAATTAAATGGTAAAATTATAATCCAATTATACTTTAAAATCACTCAAATTCATAATTTATCACTATTAATTATTTCGATTAAAAATTTAGTAATTTTCACTATTCATCAAAATATGACAGTTATTGGAAAAGTACCAAAATTTCACCCTAAGCTAATTTTGGTATTAAAAATCAAAAAATGAATACAATTTTACCAAATTAAAAACATAGAAGTTTCATTTATTGAATTAATTTCTGCTGTCAAAACCAAAAGGTGTATTTTTAAGAAATAATAACTATCAAAAGTTTGACACTTGTTTATGACAATTTCAAAGTGAAATTACTTACAATAACCATCATTGGATTAAATGGTAAAAATTTAATCTATTTATACTTACAACCCATTAAAAAGTATAAATTAATAATATAAATTATTTTGATTAAAAAATTTCTTTTCAGTTAAAATATAGTATTTTTCACAATTCACCCAAATTGGAAAGTTATCAGAAAAACACCAAAACTTTATTGAAACTAAATTCTTATGTTCTGATTCTAAAGAAGATGTTCATTTTGTCAAATCGAATATATAAATGTTTTAAATATTGTATTTAAAAATGCTTCGCCAATAAAACACGGTAAAATTACATTTTTTGAAAAATACTTTTTTTTCTGAAACAAAATGAATTTATTCTTAAATTTTAACTTAGAAACTCATAATATAGATTTTAAAATTATAAAGATAATATAAAAGTTACAATTCAGTTAATACTATTCATAACTCCTTTTGAACGGCTAGTTTGGTGAGTCATGGTGCATTTGAACTTAGTGTTGCGTACAACACACACTATTGTATTATTCAAAGGGAAGCACACCATGGAAGCATGGGGTGTTACATTCTCCCATCCTTCAATAAATTGCATCCTCACAATTTGAAATAATATTTTGAAAATAAAATCTTGAAAATCGAAAATATCTTTGTGGGAAAACCCATTTCGGAAATTGGGTTAATAAAATATAGTCTTAATGAGAGGAAAGGGAAATTAAAGGGTCACCACCAAATCATGATTTCGATTAGGAGAAAATTGGTGGCAATTATAGACATATAATTTGAGGAAAAACATAAATATTTATAGGTAGTGATTGAGGTCATCAATCACAAACAAGTGTAAAATTGAGGGCCTTAAATTCATCAATCTATGATGATTTAAAATACCATCAGTTCAAAAAAACATATGGTATTAGGATAACACATTTTTTTTGATTTAATATCCCTTCACTAAAGTATAAGAATTAATTTCTTCATTGAATAAGAGAAGAAAAAAAATAAATACTTGACAAGAAGAGTCTCATCCTCTAACTAATTTCTAGAACAAACTCATCTTTCACTATAAAAGATAATAGAACTTAAAAATAATATTCTATTTATCTGATTCGTATAGAGTTCAAAAAAATAAATGAATTTATAATTCATCTACCAGATTTTTTTTTTAAAAAGACTACATTATTCAGTCCAGGACATCACGTTGGCCAGTGGTAGGTGATACACCCTTGTCGCCCTTCGTTTGTGGGTTTAAGTCTCACGGCCTTGCCGGATGCGACAGGTTGCCGACCGACCTCTAGGTTGTCCTTTTATGGCAATCCAAAAATAATCTCAAACTAGAATTATCCAAAATACTTCTGTCTAATCTCACTGGCCAAAATTTATAAGGAAGGTAAACATAATAAAGATCCTTTTTACCCCATAATAGCATGTGGATACCTTCATTATGTATTCTTTTAAAACACTGAAACATCCTTAATTACCATAAAACCTTATTGATTACATTCATGCTCCCTCATTCCTTATAGAATACTAGATATACATCATCCATCCAAAAATGTTGTAAACTCCAACAATGATGGAATATTTAAATATTTAATCAGTTTCAAGGTAGTCAATAATATCCAATATAATTTACCAAATCAACCATATCTTATTCCAAAATCAGTACCTCAATATTAAGACCATATTAAGGTTTATCTTTCCTTCAACCATGTAGTTTCCAAAAAGTTTAACTTGATGTAGAGTCACTTTTCTTTGTTCTATAAAATCTCAAATCCTCAATGAAATAGTACTGCAGTACAATCCTTATTTATTTCCAGTATATCGTTGATACAACACTTCAATGAAATAATTAAAAAATAAGAACATAAGAACACTAGTCATTCCTCTTCATTTGTGGTAGTATCATACCTTTATTATTATCCAATAGTATCATTTGTGGCATAGTCCGATGATTGGGACATTGGATCGCATAGTGTCCAAACTCCTTGAAAATAAAGCATTGTACATTTGAAACCTTTTTCTTACCCTTGCAGTCACGTGCTTGGGGTACTTTTTCTCCACACTTATAACATACTCACATTCCCTTCAAGAATTTTCCAAGGTGATTGTATCTACAGTTTTCACATATGGGAAAAACCTTCTTTACCTTCTTCTTTTTATCTGTCCTTCTCTCTACAATCCTTTCCTTCCCTGGCTTCCCTTCAAAGCCATAGGACTCCGAGAATTCTTTACTTATCTTATCAATACATGATACTATTTCTTCATCTGATGATAATACGTGGGAGACTATTTCCATTCTAAATTCGGGCTTCAGACCATTAACGATATGATCCTTCTTACTCTTTGGATCATGAGTATTGTTGGAGTTCTCATTCCTTCTATTGGGCACCATTTCTAAACAATGTCATAAACTAGATCAGTTTATGAATCAAAATACATAATTCCATACTTGTAAAACACTTAACATAAATTGAACTATTTATGGATATAATCCATAATCATAAAAAAAAATTCTTTGAGAAAGTATATACTCATAAACCCTTCATAATGGTTTGTATAGAAATTGAGAATTATCCTAAGCATATCCCCCGGGATTTTTGTAACCAAGAGTGTAGCAAGGCCCATTTTCGTGCACCAGTTCTCGTTCGAGTCTAGCTCAAAGTGGTGTTTTCAGGTTTTACCCCTAGGTACATCTGTGCCAGAGCAGCCTCTACCTGCTCGTATCCAAACATGGATGTATTACTCAGAAAACTCAGAAAATCTCTACAATACCAAAATTATAGGATGTTCTTCAATATTGATCCTCAAATTCCATCTTAGGTCTATGTGCTCTAATCACAGTTTATCTAAATCTAGCTTCCAAGGTTTGTACTAAACTCCCTCTAATACCAACTGTAACGCCCCAACCCCAGTTTCCCAGAGATGGTGCATTATTACATAACATTGGCATGATCACAAGAAATATCAAGTCTCTAAAGACTGATTAGATTAGTATCCTTGGAATAACTTGATACATTCATAAAGTTTACATTACATCATAAATTGAAAACTACTACAATAACATCTTGTCTCCATATCCCCTCATATTATCCGTGTAGGTAATTTATAAATTACTTCTTCACATCCAGGGAAAAATAAAACATTGAATGGGTTGAGATTAGATGCTCAGTAAGGATAACAATATAGCAGAGACATTTTGAACTTCAGCATAATATGGAAAAGATAAAATGAAATAATGCCATTTAGTTTTTCACATGGATATTCTACTAGTCGAATAATCACATGAAATATCAATAACCACTTTCATAATGATGGTATGCATAATGCGAGACTATCATAACCACGTAGCCAAGGCCTCATGCCATTAATACAAATAATATTTTGTCAAGGCCTCATGCCAAGACACTAGTTTGTCTCATGAGACCTACAGATTCATTGAGGAGATATAGCGGGCTCCACTCACCACTTATTATGTCTAATGCATTTCTCATATGAACAGGTTATGACATAAACATTCATATTAAAACTATCATACGAAATGTCAATACTTTCACCATAAACCATGAATGGTGTAAAAATAACACATCCACAGTCAAACATATCACAAAACCTTCAATACAATATGGAAGTTTTGTATCATAATAAATCAACTTCAAATAAGCTTAAAATCAATCATTGGATGTTGACATGGATGAAATAAAAAATATTTGAGAGAAATATCTATTTTTTTGAAATCATTTAAAAGTCAGATAATTATAAAATAAAACATTTACTTTTAAAATATCCTTATAAGATTTTAATGGAAGCTTAAAAGATTTTATAATGATGCAAAATATCTACACCCTCCGTATAATATAAAAAAAAATATTCTTACCTTAATTCTGTCGAAAAGGTTAAAAAGGACCTTATCTGGAAAAAACGACGGAAAGATTCCTTTATAAACGTCTTATAAAAAGTCAAAAAATGGTATAATTGACTTTAACCCATATTCTTTAAAATAGTAAGACTTTTTTGAAATAAATTTTTAAGAAACATGGATGTGGATGATAAAGAGGTCCCAGTAGATAATTACGTATAAACAACCTTGGATAATGAAGAGATTGTGAAATAAACCCTTACCAATTTGGTAACTTACGAAACATACACCCCATCAAAGAGGTATCATACAATGAATATGTAAATAAACATAAATTAAAGTGTATTATATAAAAAATACAATTTTGGGCAGTACATACACAACACAAAAGGTAATAGTGGAAATATGGCATGAATATCACGGGAATAAGGAGTGAGATGAAAACCATTTACCTTGTAATTTTCCTTATTCGATGGTATGTTAACCTCCCATATAATAGTTAAAACATTGTTATTAAATTATAAAAGAACCATATACATAATTATGATATCATATATGATCTTCTAATATTGCTTTGTTAATAATACTTTAGTATTATCGTCGGTTTGGGTGTTAACTTACTCATTTTCTTTTATATGTTTAGTTACATAAGTCATGTTTTTTATGGATAGTATGTATCTTATTCATATCCAGAATGATATAAAGTTAATAAGCATTACTTTTAATCATAAAATTAGAATTAGCCGTGAATGAATACAATGGGGAATGAATCTCATCGCGTTCGTAGAGACAGTAGTCTGTACGTACGCATGAGCGACAATATCATTCTTTTGATATTAAAATAATATATAATTGGATGGTATATCATATATATAGAATTATTATCGTGTTATATTTATTATTTACATGAATTACACATCATTATTATACCCATTCAATTAATAATATATTGAATAACAATTATCCCACGATGTGGAGACGGTAAGCCGTACGTACGCACGTTTGGTGACATGTCATTAAAAGGATGGATAGAATACTGAATATGGTTGTACCATATTTATAATAATATCACAGTATATAGGAGATACTGGAGCTATTATTTTAGAATGTGAATAACAAAGAAAGAAGAAGCTGAAGAAGAAATGAACTTGAAAAAGGGTGGTGAAAACATTACCTCTTCTTCGGGTTCTTCCTTTTGATTTGATCAACATGGCTCCTTAGGTTGGATTTATGATCAAACTAAGGCCTCTAGGTTGAAGTTAGGGAAGTTTAGAGAGTATTGGGGCAGGGTTTTCCAATAAAAAAGGATTTGAAAGTGTGAAGAATTGGTTAGAATTTGTGTCCTTTTATAAGGGGGAGGAGGGGCACCTTAGGAAAATCAAGAAATATTAATTTATAATAAATTCATAGCAGCATTATTACATAGAAAAAAATTTATATAAACTATAATAATATGTCATAGTAACCTAGAAAATTAGTGTAATTCATTAAAAGTCTCATGTTACATTTATTTGGATATTTATAATATCAATTATCTTAATCATTCATTAATGCAGTACTTACTGCATCATCATTGTGTCATAAATAAATTAAATTATATAATGTATAAAAATTATAAATAAAATACCATTATATAGTAAATATTTTTATCTTTCTAATGAATTTTTATAGTCTAAAATATAACATATATAACCATATGTAAAAATTGTTTTTCTAAAAGATATATGCTTATGTCATTTTTGTATTTATTTTAACTTAATGAATATAAAGTGTCCTTATCACTTACAGGTGGCTCCATGGGGTCCCAATATCGACCCAAAGATGCCCACGGTCGTACATGTATCAACCAATAATGTTAGGACACGTTTTAGGGTAATTTAGTATTATTATAATATTATTTTTTAAACTTATTTACTGGATTTAACTTTTAACCATGGTAATTAAAATATTTACCGAAGTAATTATTCAAAATGTATAAAAATCAAAGTTACCTATTTAAAAAATTTGTACCTCCTGATTCTAAATATGGAGTCCATTTTTCTAAATTTAAAACACAGAAGTGTCAAAAATTAATTTAAAATTAATTCCCGTTGTCGAAACAAAAAGCCTGTTTTTAACAAATTATAACTATCAAAAGATTGAAACTTTCTTATGTCCAATTTCAATATGAAATTTTGTCCAATGACCAAAATTGGATTAAATGGTAAAATTATAATCTAATTATACTTTAAAATCACTCAAATTCATAATTTATCACTATTAATTACTTCGATTAAAAAAGTTGTTTTTAATTAAAATTTAGTAATTTTCACTATTCATCAAAATATGAAAGTTATCAGAAAAAGTACCAAAATTTCACCCTAAGATAATTTAGATATTCCAAATCCAAAAATGAAGTCTATTTTACCAAATTAAAAACATAAAAGTTTAATTTATTAAATTAATTTCCACTGTCAAAACCAAAAGGCGTATTTTTATGAAATAATAACTATCAAAATTTTGACACTTGTTTATGTCAATTACATTGTGAAATTACTTACAAAAACCATCATTGGATTAAATGGTAAAACTTTAATCAATTTATACTTCCAACCCATTAAAATTTATAATTTAACAATATAAATTAATTTGATTAAAAAAGTTGTTTTCAGTTAAAATATAGTATTTTTCACTATTCACCCAAATTTGAAAGTTATCAGAAAAACACCAAAACATTACTGAAACTAAATTCTTATATACCGATTATAAAGAATAAATTCATTTTGTTAAATTGAATGTATAAAAGTTTCAAATATTGGATTTAAAAAAGATTCTCCATTAAAAGGTGGTAAAATTTCATTTTTTGAAAAATATATCTTTTATCTAAAAAAATTAATTTGTTTTTAAATTATGTCATAGAAACTCATAATATGTATTCTAAAGCTAGAAGGATAATATAAAATTTAAAATTTAGTTAATACTATTCATAACCTCTTTTGAACGGCTATTTTGGTGAGTCGTCGTGCATTTGAACTCAATGTTGCGTACAACACACGCTATTGTATTATTCAAAGAAAAGCGTACCATGGAATCTTGGGGTATTACATCAGCACTCATTACACCAAATCTAGTGATTACATCAAATTTCAAGGATACTAGGACATCTACCATCCCAAGAAACATAGGGGAGTTACACTTTTCTAATTTTTTACATTATTTAGGAGATTCCATAAATGTGATGCCTCACTTTGTATTCTCTTCTTTACAGGTTGGCGAGATAAATCCAATGAGAGTAGTGGCGCAGTTGGTGAATAGAGCAACAACATAACCGGTAAGATTCCATGCTTATGTACTTGTCTGACTAAAATACGTGATTATCTCAACAAAATTCTTACTTTATTAACATAGAGGATGATCAGGTAAGTTCTCATGCTCCCATTATCCAAGGTCGACCCTTCATTAAAACTACAAAAACTATCATAAATGTCAATGAAGGTACACATTCAATGGAGTTTGGGGATGATGTAGTGATATTTAATGATATGGACTCCTTGAAGTTCCCCTTCATGGACCATTCTACATTTTTTATATACCATTTTTAACAACCAAATAAAAACCCCATGGAATTTTATTGTACTATGATTAGATAGATTATGAGTATTGATTCTAGTTTAATGTATAAGAGTACTTCCACACCTTTTTCTAATTCACAGGACACTCTTAGATTTTATTTTGAAATGGATTCATATTCTCATTTTGATCATGTGAACTCTGATTATAACATTTTTGTTAAGTATCTGATGGATTTGATGCTTTATTCACTAATTCTGATGATGTATATTCGAAAACTATTTTTTATTGGGTACATATTTCAGTTCCCTCAATTTATTCATCCATACATCACCACCTACATCGTACCTCAATCCATTTCCACCTAATCTCAAATAAACATACTTGTTAAGTTGTGATAAATTACCTATTAGCATTTCTAACAATCTACTTTTTGAACATGAAGAGACACTTTTGAATTGTTTGAGGTAGAAAATTAAGGAAATAAGGTGGAACTTGGATGACATATCATGTATTAGCCTTTCCATTTGAATACATGGGATTATTTTGGAGGATGTGCCTAAACCGATTAGGCTGCCACAATGGAGACTGAATCCAACTCTTTTGGAAGTTGTTAAAAAATTTATTGAGATTATTATTGAGGTAGGTATAATATTTCCCTTTACATATTCTTAGTTGGTAAGTCCAATTTAGGTTGTGCCTAAGAAAAGTGGTGTTACAGTTGTTAATAATGAGAAATATTAGTTATTTCCATTGAGGGTGAAAACCAGTTGGTGTGTGTGTATTGATTATAGAAAACTAAAACAATCCACTCACAAATACTATTTCCCCCTCTAATGTATTGATCAGATTCTTGAGAGACTAGCTGGGATAACACACTACTGTTTCTTGGATGGATTGTTTGGATATTTTCAGGTTCTTATTTCTCCGGAGGATCTTGATAATACAACATTCACTTGTCCATTAGGTATGTTTCCTACCGAAGGATGCCATTTGGACTTTGCAATGCCCCAGGTACCTTCCAAAGATGTATGGTGTGTATTTTTTTGATTTTATGGAGACCTACAAGGAGTTATTCATGGATGATTTTATAGTTTATGGGTTATCATTTGATGATTTTATCTCTAGTTTGGTAAATGTTTTGAATCACTGTATTGAGAGGAATCTAGTTTTAAACATTGAAAATTTTTATTTCATGGTACAGCATGGGGTTTTTTTAGGGAATGTAGTATCAAAACATGGGATAAAGGTAGATAGATCTGAGGAATATATCATTTCATCCTTACCCTATCCTTCATGTGTGCATGATGTTAGATCATTCCAAGGTCTTGCAGGATTTTATCGATGCTTCATCAAAGATTTTCGTAAGATTTTTATTCCTATGTCACGATTACTTCAAAAGGATTTTGATTTTTTGTTTGGTGATTTCTGCAAAACTTCCATTAATGATCTAAGTAATTGTCTTACCACTCCACTGATCATACAGCCCCCATGGTGGGATATTCCTTTGGAGCTTATGTGTGACACCACCAACATTGCGGTCGTATATGTCTTTTCTCAGAGGGTGGAGGGACATTCACATGTGATCTTCTATGCTTCAAGGACATTGGATTCGGCCCAATAAAACTACACAACCACATAAAAGAGTTTCTTACGGTTATATTTGCTTTAGATAAAAACTGTTCATATTTATTGGGATCTAAAGTAGTTATTTTTTCTGACTATACTGCTCTGAGGTACCTACTAAAGAATCTGGATGCAAAGCCTTGGCTAATCTGATGGATGATCCTTCTTCAGGAATTTGACATTGAGATAAAGGAAAACAAGGGTTCGGAAAACTTAGTGGCAGACCACATGAGAAGGCTTACTCACACACTAGAGGATGAAACCATGGACCAGGTACCACTTCGGGACCACATGACCAAGTTTGCTGATTTAGTTAACTACCTTCTTACAACTGAACTCCTTTTAGATTTAATGAAACATTAAGTCCAAATGTTAAATATTGAGTCTAGATTTTATGTGTGGGATGATCCATACTTATAGAGCATGTATAGTGCACAAGTTATTAGGAGGTTTGTTTCTGATCATGAGTTTGAGTCTGTTCTACAATTCTGTATTCACTTACTTGTGGTGGAAACTTTGGACCCCAACGAACATCTTGGAAAGTCTTAGACTCTATATTATATTGGACTAGCTTATTCCAGGATGTGCATGTGTTTTCTAGGTCATGCTCTTGTTTCCAACACACAAGGAACATTTCTAAGAGCCATGAGATGCCCCAACAACCCATACTATTCTATGAGATTTTTTATGTATGGGGAATCAATTTTATGGTTCCTTTTCCTAGTTCCTTCAGTTTTTTATATATTTTGGTTGTTATAGATTATTTGAGAAAATAGGTGGAGGCTAAGGCCACCTCAAATTATGATTATCATGTTGTTGTGGACTTTTTCAAACCACAGATTTTTTGTATGTTTAGACTTCCAAAGGCTATCATTAGTGATTAGAGGAAACACTTTTACAATCGGAATTTAGATTCCCTACTTCAGATGTATGGGGTGATACACAAAACATCAACACCATACCACCCCCAAAAAATGGCCATGCTGAGGTTTCAAATATTGAGTTGAAACAAATTTTGGAGAAAACTGTTCAGCTGAATAGGAAGGATTTGAGGAAGCACTTGAATGATACATTTTGGTATTATAGTAAAGAATACAAGACACCCATTGGTATTTCCCCATTTTGTATTGTTTTTGGAAAAGTGTTTCATCTCCCCATGGAAGTTGAGAATCAGTCTTATTGGGCTATAAAGAAATGAAACACGGATTTGGTACAAGCTGAAATCCAAAGGAAGCTTCAAATTAAAGAGCGTGAAGAGATTATATTGTCTTCATATGAGAACTCAAGGCTCTACAAGGAATGATCAAAATCATTTCATGAGATAATTATCCATCAACGGGAGTTCCAGGCTGGGGAGAAAGTCTTTCTCTACAGTTCATGACTGAAGCTGATGCATGGTAAGTTGTGTTCCAGATGGTTAGGTTCTTATGTTGTGACTAATTTATTTCATTATGGTGTAATGGAGATCACACAAGAGGACAAAATAAGAAATTTATAGTCAATGGGAAATGTTTTAAAAGATACATTGAGGGACTTCCCACTGATTCATTGTATTTTATCACACTGCATGACCCCATCACCACTTAAGCGTATCAGGCTGTTCCTAACCCTTTCAGTTATTTATTCATTTTCCTATTTAAGATTATATATTTTAGGTGAATATATCATCTCATGGGTTCACTTTGAGGATAATTAAATATTTTTAGTGTGGGGGAGGGAACCATTTAGTTTAGCACTTTCAATTATTTTCCTGTTTTTCAATGATTTTTACAAAAAATTGTGTGTTTTTCAAATTTTGTATGTTTATTTTTTAATTTTTTGTGTGTTATTGAATATTTTGAGCCGAAATGATTCGCTTCACCATTTTGAAATTAGTACCAATAATTGAAACAATTTCTCCCATGAAATAGAGCTTAAATGAATGTTGAAAATAACTTTGTTTCACGTTCAAATCTTTAGTAATTTAATGAATAGTACTATGAATTTTGAATCCCATGACACATCTCACTATCTTTATATTTGTTATCACTTTCTTGTGAGGCTTCTGAACCATTAATTTCATATTAATTACATTATCCTCGCTTCATTGGACAACCAAACAATGCTTTATTTAAATAGAATTAGATTTATTCATGTCAAAACTTGAGGGTTTGAGGTACTAATGTTAAAATGAATGAGGCATTTTCTTGATATTAAAGCCCATATTTCAAAAAATATCTTTGTTAATAATATCCTACCATTAAAATTTAATCCTTTTATTCCTTATATTCCATGAACATCTAGTTAGGTTAGCCACATTACAAGTCAATTTTCCATATCCAACCAACTCTTGAAGTGAAATTGCATAATATTGTTGATCTTATGTGTGGTGGAAGCCATCTTCTGTTGTGCTACCACATTCTGTGATACATTATTATGAAAATTAAATTCTAAAGAGATGCATTTTCTACTAAATAAAACCATTATATTGAAATTTTTCCCCTTTCTGGATCATTCATGATTGTGAAGTTGTTCCTTTCTAGAGCTTCTAATAGAGGGAGAAAGCAATGCCTATTTAAAGGTTTCAAGAAAATCATGTTTGAGAGGATTGAAATTTTTACTGCTAAAATGTTTAATGGTTTAAACATTACTATATTTTTCAGGATGATAAAAATGAATTTTTACTATGGGGGTTTGGGAGGAGACCATATTTATGTGAAAGTTAGATTAATGCAATTTCTCTTACAAAAGAGTCAAGCCCCCCTCATTCTACTTCAGAATTTTTCACATCTAAAACCTACTAACCGAAAGCCACAGAACAACCCTGAAAATTACTCATGATAAACATATGTTCTTGACTCATATTAGTTGGTGATTTAGTAATTTTTCAATCCTATGGTGACCCTTGAATGAGTATTGATGATAAAGACATTACTGAAAAATTGGCATTTGTGTGATAAAACAAAATTCAAGTGAGGTAAGTGTTTTGTGCATAAGAGGATAAATGAAGTGGAAATATATTGAATCATATAAATAAGGAACTTCAAGTAATAGTTTTTTATGAGGCATTATACCTTTTTTTTCTTGGTGTGCAATTTTTTGATCTCAAGGATATGTGTTTTAATATTTGTTTGGATTCGATATTGAAGTTTACTTGTCACGATTTTTTAGAATACTTGATATGAGGTTTTTCACAGGGTGAGAAAGGGTAAGTGTGTGTAATTGATAAAACACAATTTTATTGAATATTTTTTTGATAATAAATGATATAATTCCCTAACATTGTGGTAACTGTGTTCATTTATGGAATATTTGGGATAAGATCATTCATTTATAAATTTGATGAAAATTATAGTTTTACCCTTTATAAATTTACTGTAGTATTTATAACATAATTAATTTTATATGAATTATTTGAAATTAATATTTTGTAAATGTGTTCTTTACATATATTTCTACATTTTTAATTTATAACATTGTAGATAAATCATGCATTTTCTTGGTGAAAATTCGCCATCAAATCAAAGTTGGGATTGACTCACCACATTGGGCATGGGTTCTGTATTTGAGCCATAACTTCTTCATACGTTCTTTTATTACCCCCATATTTTTGTAGGAGCTCTAGGAATAATTTTTTCACAAATAAGTATTTTGTAAGGATAGCTGATTCCTCTGTTTGGGTGGAAAATGGGTGGTGAAAGTTGGTATAAAATATTGGTTGATATTCCCCATCCACACTTGAAACCACATTGAACCTAGCCTCCCCACCACTTTATAAATTGGTTTTTTTCTTATTCGGTGAGTTTAGGACGTGAAATAGGATATTTAAGGTAGAGGAAAATTTCTTTCACCCAAATTATTGAACCATTGTAAGAGGGGTAGCTCTTGAAACAAGGATCCCCTCATCGAAGACTTATTCTATTCTTCATGTTGTAATGTTTTAATTTGTTTAATAAACTTCTTTCTTCTTCTTTTATTTCTTCTATTTTCTTCTGTTTTGTTCAATTATAATATTATTTATTCTTCATACATGATTTGGAATCAATATTGGAGAAAATATTGGGTTCTACCTTTTCAATCCTTTGCTCATTCAAAACCTCTCCACGATGACTACACCGCCCATGGAAGAGTAGTTATCTTAGTGATAGATTTATCTTAAACCTTATTAATTTAATAATTATGAATAATTGAGCTACTATAATTAACTTAATATAAACCATGAATTGAGTTTTAAAATAATAATTAACTAATCAATCAATTGAACAATTAACACAGAAACACGAGAGGTCGAGTACTGTGTAAATTGTGAGAGAGCAATCTTTATCAGTAAAACAAGACCACACATGATAAATTTGTAGAGTTAAAATATAATACATTAGTTCATTTCATCTTAAATTTCTAGAATAGACATGTTCCTTAATTTACCATTGACTAAAATCTATCCTTAGAACAACAATGAAATTAGGGTGCATCAATTTCATGTTCTTAAGATAGCATAGGGTTTAATTCTCTTCATATTTGTGATAAAGTTTATTCTTGTAGGGTTTGGGGGTTAAAAAATTAGGGGATCTTAATTAAGTTGATATAAATTGAAATGATAATAACTAGTAAGTGAATGAATAGATAGAGTTAGATCGATTATGTCTTTTAAATATTTTCTAAAAACATCATCTTGTTGTATTTTTTAATCGAACTCCATTTCAAAAATAAAAACAAAAATTTTATACAATCTTATTCTAGAACAATTATTTTATTATTATGAATGTTAAACCCCCCCCCCAAATTCTTTCAAGAGGTGTTATTATTCACTTTTATTTTATTTTCAAAATACCTTTAATAAGTTGTCAAATTTACTTCCTCCTTTGAGAGATGACCTTGGTCAGTCACTCTATTGCACCTAAGTTCCCATGAAAATCACTAATCATATCAGGGATCCCACGAAAGCTCATTTCACATATATACCCTCATGTGAAATTAATTTACTAGACCCATATGAGGGAATATATCTCTAGTTCATTAATATTCATCTCAAGCTTGAATAGTAAGTTTCATAAGTCACCTCAAACAACACACCCTACTTGTGAAACTGAAGTACTGGTGCACTTAACAACATCCCCTTAAGGTACCCAAGCACATTCTATCACGGATCCGTACACATAAAAAGACAAATCATTCCAAGTTATTGAAATAATTAGAGATAAAAATCAAGGGAAATAAATTACAAACCTCTAATAATAAATAGTAAGATGAAAGAAACTTCAAACCTCTACCACATTCTATGGTAATTCCCTAGAAACAACCACCTAGACCATTGACGCGTGTACTACCACACCCTACTCAAACATTAGATTTTTGATGAAATGATACTCTTTTGCCTAGAAATTAAACTTGGAAAACATTCTCGGAAACTGGTTATATTTAAGAAACTACCAGATAGATGTATGATAATAAAAATTATCATACTCTAAGTTCAATAATATTAATATGTCATTGATGAAAAAAAATATGAATTGGTCCATGAATCAAAGGAACATGTATTTCATTATCCCGTTAACATAGCTAGTTCATTCATGGAGCCCAATAATATGACCAAAAACTCAATGTTCCCAAACTTTAATTAAAACGGTGTCTTTTCGATATCACAGTCCTTCACCCTAAATGAGTGAAATAAAGATCATATATTGATCATATAAAACTAACTGGCCCATATCAACTAGTTAAAAATATCATCTATATTTAGAAGAAGGTAAAGGTTCTTTTCTATTACCAAATTCGATCTTTGGTGTTCTATATAAAACATCAGACTGCCATTTACAAGCTTGATGAACAACACTAGAGCACCCTAGGGTGACACACTAGGTCGGATGAAACCCTTTTCATGAGATCATATATCTCAATCCTTATCTCCAGAAACTACAGTGGTTCTATCTAATAATGTTCCATTGAGATTAGAGAACTACTGGGTTGCAAGTCTATCCTAAACATAATATCATGTTGATGGTGTAGTGCAGAAATGTTCTAAAAACATATAGAAACATATCAATGATGCTAGGAACCTCCACCAACCTACCATCCACTAATTCCCTAGAAAACATTACTATCAGATAAATAAGGGGATCTGCAAGCCAACTTCTCACCTCATAACCTTTCCCACCCATGAAAATCACATGCTAACCAACCACATATAATAACACAAATCCCCTCTAGAAACAGTCGATAACAGAATCAATAGAATATAACTGGTCAATGATGACTATGACATAATAAGAATAAACCTTATGACATAAAATATCTACATGAGACCAATGTGGCTACATCATTAGTCTACACCCCTATCATAAATCATACAAAATTTTATTTCCTATTAATGGTGTATCCAATACTAGGGCTACAGGAAGCCTCTATATGTCAAGTACTACAGTATGGATTATAGTGGGTGTAATAAATGATTGTGGGGACCAAGTATCATAAAATAAACAAAAGCAGGTACATAAAAAACTAATCATAATTTGAACAATCTCTTCCCTCACTGGCATTGTTTCCTCAACTACCTACAACTCACCATGTCCATATCTTCAACCTCTTCACTATCATCCACGTCTACGACCCCAATTGGGTAGAGGTCCCTAAAAATGAGTAACATATTGAGGTCAGCCTCTACCTACTATATCCTCAAACGATGGAGCACAGGAAATCTACTTCTACTAATGGAATGAACTTTCTAGACACTGCTCTTGAGGATGGATTTGAGCCTAACCTCCTCCAACATACTACACTCAAAGAACCACTAATAATTGGTTTTATGTTGTCCATGAACCCCGTATATGAATAACACTATCATTATGTCACTAAGAGAACCAAAAAATCCACCATCACTAAGAGTTCGAAAAGGAAGCTACTCAGGTCGACTCTTGGTGGTGAAAACCTCAAAGATCCTACGACCTGATTCTTTCCACTGAAAACTATTCTCCTTGAGAAACATTGATATCTACCCACTCAGGGGAAATCTCATCATACGTGTATCCATCTGATCACCTCCACATTCAGCCGAACCTCTTGATATTACAGCAACGTAAAGGGAGTAACTACTTACTAGAAAGAAGGATGAATTTCCTCTTCAACCAATTTCTTATTAGTCTCCCCATTTGAAAAAAATATATCTAGGAAAATATATAATATGTACTTAAAATTTATTCCCAAGTATCGCACTAACATAGTAATGTAATGAAGATAACTAATATCCTTCGTATTAATTGCCTTCAAAGTTGATGAAAGAGAATCTAACCAGAATATTTTTTGAAAATCGTCCCACAAAGAATTTGCCTATTTCTGGTCAAATAGAATCAACATCCACCAAAAAAACCTTGTTCGTCATATTTTAATAACTGCCAAAGGGAAATAGTACTATATCATGTTCAGGATCATACTTAATGTAATCTTAAGCTCCTCTAACCAATACACATTCTCCATATTAGATTCACTTCACTCATACTTCCCCAAATCATCCCACTACAAATCACACACCATCCGCTGGCAGTAATCATCCTCTTCAACTAGATCAACCTTTTGCTCATCCAATATATCATCTTTCTGAACTAAAACTGATTAAACCACATAAGGAAAATAACCTGGATACATTATTGAAAATCATTCAGAATGTCCTAAGTCCAATAACATGGAATTTTATTGTGATATATTTTAATTAAATTTAATTCCTTATAAATTCATAGAACTAAAACCACCCAATTTAAAAATGAACACAAGTCATCATGATGTATGTTACTTTCTTATATTTCTAACCTACAAATAGGTCCAAATCAATTGGTCGTTTAATAATCTTATTGTATGTGAACAGGATCGTGGGGGCCCTAAAATAACTTTTCCTATCATGTCTCCCTAACCTATGTCATGCACCAAGGACAATTGTAACTGTTTCAATACCAAACATTGAAACCCACACTCTACCTAAGCCTAAAATCTATTTTATCCCTCAATAATCACCTCTGGTACCACTCTATCATGAAACACTCCCACCAAAAATTCTGAAATGGGTAGAAAGTTATAGTGACCATCGATTCCCGCTTTTATTAGTCCCTGATTTATTAACTAGCATCAAGGTTATATGAAAATTTCAATAGGGAGGCATTATAATATATAAAATATATAGAATCAGGAGATAGGATATCAACGATCAATAAAATACATGACATAATATAAGGAAGTAACATTGAACCATCCCATAATATATGAATAAATAGAACAAATTCAAATGAAAGTGTCCAACATACAATACCCAAAATAAAACTAAGACAACAACATGGAAATAGACCAAGGGTATGAGGTAGTAATTCCAAGAACAGTCTGTTTAATCCTCCTAGAAAACGAAAAACAAATTTAATATATGAATGGTGATCATAAAAGTATACTTATTGGAGAAAAATGTCTCTCATGAAAATTCAAAAGAAACATACTAATGCATTATTTATAAAAATTTTGATCAAAATAGCACCCAAACAAGTCTATTAACAAACCCCCATCCTCACCAAGGAACAATCAACAAAATCCATGTATAATAACATAGTATGAATCATACAAATGAAAAGGTACCATTCACCACTTTTCCATTGATTTAATGATCTCACTGATTAGTATAATAAATCCTGGAACTTCAACATCTTTCTTATAATATATACTATTTTCCCACCACATGATAACATCACTTCATGCCCAAAGGAACCTAGGCCACCACCCAATAGCACGGTCCCCATTCATATTGACCAAAAACACCATTCTTTCATATCACAACCATAACCAGAGTAGTATTTTATCATGAACATGAAGAAAAACAACCTCACTCCCTCTTCCAACCATGCATGACCCCCACAATAATCCACCCTATAGCATTTTCACACCACATCTTGTCTAAAGAAAAATGGGTAACCGCCCCACAACATGGTCACATCACATCTTGCTCGAAGTCACCCAGTCCATATCCTAGTACACTATTAGACCTCAAACCATCACATCTTGTGTATATCAACTATCCTAGAATAGTGATTGGGAAAGATCGGTTATCCACTCATCCATCCTAATCACCGATATGTCAGTAAAAACAACCCCATATAAATATAGGGGGTATGCACATACTTCCCATCATTGGTGGGATGTATATAGAAAATCACAAGGAACATAAATATATATATATATATAATCCACACTCAATATTAGCCTATGAGTTCAAAAAAATCACTAACCAACTCACTACACCACCACATTCACTACCAGCACTAAATTAATAACACCAAATAATACACAAGACACATTTCTCATTTCTAACTGACTCCATTGTCCCATATATTAATTTAATTATTAGGAATCAACCACAATTGAACAAAAATATAATTTTTGATTCATTCCTGAACAATTTCCATCCCATTAACCAAAATAACCATTCCATTTCTATCATTATTTACTAACTCTAATACTTCTTAAGAAACTACCACAACACATCACAATCAAACAACACATCAACCATACCTAGATAACTCTCAAAACATCACCACCATATTACAGACAGATAACAAACCACATTCCATAACCACCTCCCCATGGCATGGCCCAAGAAAAAATAAAATTTACACCCCACAATGTGTCCAAACAAACTATTACATCTCCACCCAAAATCATTGCAAAACAAACCCAAAAACATCACCACCACACAACACGGCCTCACAAACCCATCATCCCCACATCCCAGAACCACCCATCACCACCCCAAATCATGTACACACATCGTAACACATCCCAAAATGTTTATTAGATTTAGAATGGTACTTTTATAAATTTTACTTCTTTTATTATGGATTTCTCATACAATCCATACATCAATAGGTGACCATTATATTATCCAAATATAAGTTGTTAAATAACATCCATTTTATGGTGATATCATAAAAACCCACAACAAAATGTGACCCAAAACACATATAAACCAAATGAAAACAAATATCCTAACATCTATAACATTCATCAGGGTATCAAACTCATACATTGACAATGTCACAATAATATCAACATTGTAAAAATCATGTAAATCAAACCCATTTCCCTATTAATTTCAATTGACTTATTAATTTATCTTGAATAGGCTTTTAAACCCCTTCTTCTCAAGAATAAAAAAACACCTACACTAGATGCACAAAAAAAAGTGATACAAATTAGAACCTACATCAAAAAAAACATTTTCAACTCGCTATGCACAACATAGACAAAAATAAATGCCATCAAAACACAACCACAAGAAAAACCCACTAATCAAATTACACCACATCAGGGTTTATTAAAAAATGTATCCCATACACACACAAAACCAAAGACATAACACCCCAGTGGATCTCCTTGAGAATAATAAGAGAAATCCACCATGAAATTGACATGAACTTACCATCGATCGCCAGCATACATCCGTTGAAAATAATGGATCAAGGAGAGAGAAGAAGGGTTATAATTACAAAAAAAAATTACTTAGGGTTCAAAAAAATTGAGAGAGAGATGGATATGGATGAATGATAAATAATAGGCTCAAAAACCTATCTACAGGTAGTAAAAGATCTATCTTTTGGCCTAAATTTCACATTTACACTAAAAGATCCCCGGGATGTGAATTTTATTTTATAAAACACAATTCTATTCCATAAACCCCACAAAAATTAAAAAAATATTGAAAAACATGTGTAATATGTCTTGAATTATCTTACATTCTAACCCCAATCTTATAACATAAAATAATTTCATACCTGGTCCCTCGTTGAACATAACCTGTAAAACAGCCCACTGCTCATGTCGTAAACTATAAGCTTATGAAGTAAAACCATTATTATAAGTGAAACCTCCTTAATACTTTATACATGTGACTAAAAGTCTAAAAAACCTCTTGAACCTCCTCAAACCTCATCTAAAGAACCTTTAACATGTCAAACAAGAAAATTAATGGGTCGGGAAGGCATGTACCATTACATTATCATATTATAATAGATTGGATGGTAATAAGGTAGATATGATTTTATAATTATAGAAGAAAATTTAAATCATAAATAACATATATAGAATTTAAAATTATAACAATAAAAATCCCTGAAATGTTCCTATGAAAAATTAATGGTATCGTTTCATGGAGTCTGTAGTCCACATGTACACATGATTTATATTTTAACTTTCCATTTATAGAAAAAATAATGGATAATGGTTTTTTCATTATCATAATAAAAATTTAAAATATTTAGGTTATTTAAGTAATTATTTTATGATTAATACAAATTATTTAGAGGAGTTAGAAAAAGAAATAAATTTAAATAGACTGGGTATGATGATTACCACTTCTTTGGGATACCTCCTGTATATCCTTTATTAACGAGCCCTAGAATTTAATTTAAAGAAAAAGGAACCTCATATTTTTTTATAGGTATGTTTAGAACATAATTTTATAGGGCTTGTTTAATCTATTTTTCTCAATGTGGTGTAACGGAAATAAAGTTGGTGTGTCCTAGTTGATTTAAAATGGTTTTATATTTTAATAAATAGAGTATAAAGTCAAAATATCATCACCCAATGAAATTTATATTGGTTTTGGTGACATTTTAAAACATATCATTTGGTTTAACCCCTTGGTTAACCAATTTTAATCATAACCATTGTAATGACCTTTTTATTATTAAAGGATTATAATTTTACATATAAGGTAAAATTTAAATTATTAATGGAATAGGGATGGACTTTTTTGAAATTTAATAATTCCAATTATTATCTTTAAATGATTTTATAATTTTTAAATAATTTTATAAAATATTATTTACCATAAAATATCATTAATATAATTTTGACACTAATCGTTTAATTTGACTTTAAAGACATTGTTATAGAAAATTAATTCAATTTAAATCTATTCCACATTATTTATATTACATATTTATCTATAAAATTTTAGAAAAACAATAATTCTGGAAAATTATATTGCTTATAATATTTTTTTTAAAATTATTTTATTTTTCTCTTAATTCAATAAATATTGTGTTGACACTTCATAAAATTTATCTTAAATACTCCATCACTAAAAACTAAAAATAAATTACCATTATCAAATAAGTAATTTATATTTAAAATAAACATTTACAAGATAATATATATTATATTTATCCTTATGTCAAAAATTTAGAGATTTCAAAGTCAAGAGAGTATCATTTTTTATTTAATCTTTTCCTTAATTGATTTAATGATCCTAATCAATGAAAAAGGGCATAAATTGGCCATATATTCGTGAAATGGATAAAAATTATATAAATAGACTCCTCAATTATGATGAAAGTGGGATTTAGAGAAATTTAAAACCCTTATCCTTAAGTTATAACCCTACTTTACCCATTTTACACTTTCCTATATGAAAAAACATTTCCAATGTTACTATTCATAATGAAAAAAAATAAAAGGGATAAATTTAGTAAATTTGAATCTTATAGTTCCAAATATGGAATCTATTTTTCAATATTCAATTACTATAAGTGTAAAAAAATAATTTTAAAATATTTTCATAAAATATGATTAAAAAAAATTTATAAAAATATATTTCAAAGTATAAAACTTATTTTATTCATTTACAATGCCTATAAAAAATTAATAGAATGTTAAAAAATTTTATAGAATACATAAAATATAAATTTTGTTAAATTCATTCAAAAATAGTGATCATTTTAATTTATTATGATAAAAACACATTATAGGCACAAAAATAATTTTTCTAAAAAAGCTCTCATTTACTTTAAATTGATTTTAATTTTAATTTATAATAAATTCATCAATAGTGAATTCATTTTGTACATTTATAAACCATACATTTCTCATTATTTAGTTATTACTATATATACCCATCATTCCAATGGCTATTCAATAATGGTCACATTAAATTATAATATTTTTATTGTATAATGTTGTTTTATTATACATGGTGTTTCATCTAAAGTATGATATCAACAAAATAAAATTCATTTATATAGATCCATATCATAAAAACTTGGTGTGTTTCATTCTACTCCTTTAAAATGAATTTTACCCTCTAAATTCAATCACTCTAACACAATAACATTAGGATATACCTATTTGATCACATCCTCAGGAACCCAAGTCGCTTCTTCAATATTTTAATTCCACTATGGAACTTTAACCAGATGTGTAGACTTGTTGTGTAGAACATAATCTTTATGATCAATGATTTATATTTTTTTCCTAATATAAAATAAAATCCTATATAATTATGACCTCTTAGTTCATTATATGTGATGGATCAATTATGTACTTACATAGGAGAGATATATGGAACTTATTGTGAACTTGAGAGAGGTTCGGTGGAAGTCCCATGTAATAAGCTCACATCCCTAATCAATCAAGAATCAAGAAGGGGATAATAAAACAAGAGTTAATCATTCTTTTTTTGAAAATCTCATAACATTTATCTATTAAGAAATCCATTTTAATACTTTTTTATCAACTTTGAATTTTATATTTCACCAATGATTGCCAGCATAAATTTTCTATCAAATATGAGCTATCGTGATATGTTTCTAAATGGATCTGAAATTATATTTATTTCCACAAATAGAACATTTCTCAATATTTTTTTTGCCAACTCCATCCAATCATGTTGAAATCAGACACTTATTCCAAAGAGGACTTCATAGGGGTCCATCTGAATACTTGAGTTAAATAATTTTTTATGAAAACTAATATAAAGGGGTTGATACCAACCTCTTTTAAAATATATTGAAAAATATCAAATAATATACTATAGGGTTTCAATGGTTCCCACTTATTGACCATCATTATGAGGATGATAAGTAGTACATAAATCCAACTCTATATTTATATTTAGGTGAATAATTTTTCAGAATCGTGATGTAATAATTATATCTTGATCACGTATAATAGAATGTGATACTACATTAAACCTTAACAAATCATTAATATATATTCTGGTAATCTAATCAAGATAAATATTTCTCTAATAGAGATGAAGTGTGAAGACTTCATAAGGACAACAACTACAAAATAAATAGCATATTGTCTTTCTGGCATATTGTGGTTTTGAATGAGAAAATCCATGGTGGTTTTTTCAAATTTATATAATGGTATGAAGGATGTCTTGAAAATACCCTTATAATTATATCTCTCAGCCTTCAATTTCTTATGTTATTTGTACTAAGATACATACAATGAAATATATCACTTTATGTTTTCTTTGTAGAAATACCCATTCAACTCTCTATACAACTTTTTTGTTCTAGGATGAATGGATAATGATGAATTGTGGGACTCATCCAACATATCCTTCTTAAAACATGGTATGGATGAAATACAATGAATGTTTATAAACCTTTTCATTTCATCATAATTAGGGTTAAACTTTTGACAATTTTTGACCTTCTTCTATAGTTAAATATATTCCTTTTGTGCCTCTTTAATTATCAAATAGATATATGGTTGAAAAATCATTTACAAAAAACAAATATTTCTCCCATTTCATCAATATTTCTAAATATATCCTTTATCAAATGTCATGGTTTTTTGGAGAGGGTAAAATTACTCACCAGTTTTGAATTTTCAGAGTTGTTTGGTAGAACAAAACATTCTTTGATTATCAGTACTTAATTTTTAGAGTTCCTTTGACCCAAAAACCTTTTCTAGATTAGTTTTAATGATTGGGAAGTATATTGATATTTTTTTGGGTTTTTGGTGTCTTATAAGCTAAAAACCCATGTTTCTTGTGTGTTTATATTGTGGTTCATGGTTTGGACAAACAATTATTAGTAGAGGGATCCTCAAGTCTTTTGCATGGTTTGGGAAAACCATGAGCATTTTGTATGTTTAGTTCCACATAACCAATGGTTTCACAGATGTTCAGCACAGTTTGTAAAAACCATGCAAGATAATCAGGTAAGGTATGGAACTTAAGTAGTATAATCTACATCGATGGTTCTTGGTTAGCCAAACCGTGGGTCCAAATAATATGATTCATTAAATGTCGGTGAAATTCCAAAAATACCATGCCTCCTTTAATTGTTTTTCTCCCTATTTATTCCTTCTTCACTCATATGCACATGAGGTTCAACTCCCAAATTCCATCCACATAGGAATTGAGCTATCTCCCTCATCAAAGGACTGATTATTGGTCCATATACAACATTAGATCTATATCAGCAATCCCTTGAATCATCATTCCACTTTTCTTCTTCTTTGTCACTATACTGAGTGTTATATTCATGAGATCCAATTTAACCTATTATTAGGGAGTTCATCTAAAACACCATTTTATTAAAAATCATCTATATTGAGAGGATAAGATCGGATGAGTGGATATCTTCTATCAAGAGGTAAGTTGTTATTATATTTTTCTTTGATATTATGGTTGTTTGGAGGGTTTGGATTTGATTATACCATTTTTCAGTCTGAGAGAGTCCCTAATAATTTAATGATAATATTTTAATTAATGATTTGAACATATAAGATTCCTATGAGATTTATAAATCATGACTACAAATAGTATGGTCCTGGGGGGATGCTCCAATCCTTGGGACCATTAGGTCGAGGTGATGTTTTATTTAAATTAAATTTTTTATAAAATCGGATACTGATGAGGGTTCCATGGGAATATTGTGGGAATTGTCCAATTATTGATATGGTGTTTTCCATATGCTATGATGTGATGTGATCATTAGGATTGGGGAGGCCCATACTCCTTGACAGATGTTGATCACATGTCGGGTAACATGGTTGTCAGATGAGGTGGTGAGGTCATCATATTGTGGGCATGGCCTTAGTGATTTGAGGTGGTATTGACCATCTGGTTGAGTGGCATAGTCGTAGGTGAATGATGCTTTAAATTATGTTTATTAGGGACTTATTTAGATATGTCCACTAACCCTTTTTGGTTGATCTATAGTTTGGAGTCATGTGCACATAGTATAACTCGGATAATGAGGTTTTATTGACCAATAGTGTGGGTAGATACCTAAAATACATGAAGGATAAGTTGATGGTTTGAGTTTATTTCCTTATAAATCCATTAGGTTAGTGAGGATCCATCTGATCATGGTGTCAAGACCATCAGTTTGATGTTGAGGCATGTCGTGTATTCATGCTGATGGGCCAGAACTACTTTGGGGGATAAACATCATCATTCTTTAGGATGCTAGCTGTTGATTCAATAGTGTTATAATTCCAAGGATATGTATCACTATTCATCTGAAATTGTACATTGATCTAATAGTTTTACTTATTAAAAGTGTTCTGAGGTACTAGTTACTTATCGTAGGACCTTTCTTCGGGACATTAGTTTCTAGTTTGGACATGACGTGTTAGTTGGAACGTGGTGTCGAAAAACTATTTTAATAGGTGTCCGGGAGATCTCAGGTTTGTTATACATCAGGGGATTCTTTTTTCTATATACTAAGTATTATATCCACTATAGTTTACATACATTGGATAAAGAAGGTGATCACTTCCATGTGGATTCGAAGAATAAGGTAAGTCAGCTGTTATTATGAATTTGTGAAATGTTTCTTTATTTACATTTTGTAGAACCCTATATAATAACCATATTGAATTGGAACTTATTGGTGGTGGACTTCTGATATTATTTTTCAAACCCTATAAGGTCCCTTTATGACATGTTTAGATTTCATGTATTTGTATTCAAGTAATGGTTCATGCTCAATAGCCATATATTATTGATAGAGTTAGAATGTGATAGAAGAAAACACATAATGGTTTTTTGCCTATGCTGCAATTTCTTATTGAGTTTTCCTTTTGTATCAGCATGCTATTATATCTATATACTAGTGATCATCCATGAGTGACCATTCCTCTTATTATCTGTATGACCTATTTTTTATTCATTTTCTACATTGGTATTTTGTGATTTTTAATTATGAAAATGTTGTTGAGATTCTTTATTATTATTTCTTCTTCTTCTATTTATTATGCTTCTGCCATGGGTGGTTTACTGGTCCAATGTATCTTGGTCTTTCTTTTCCACTGCAACAAATATATTAGACCATTATTATATCATACAAAAAGCATATAGTTTCCCCACTATCACTAATTTACACCCTTGCTACTAGTAGGAAGCCTTTTTCATATATGGAGGCATTTTTAAGGCCTAGTGGCACATCAAACCAGAGCACAGTTTATGTGGAATTCAGGTCAAGGTGATATAAAGTGGTTTCAGATTAGTTTTTTACTAGGAATTACTAGTACTGTTCGAATTGATACTAATGATCTAAAATGTTTTTATTTATTATTAGTCCTACAATTTTGGATATGGTATACCAGATATTAAGATTTTTTAGGAACTTGTTTTTATTTCATTATTAGGTTCCTAAAGCCCCATTCATGAGGTAAGGAGAAAGTTTCTATGGTGGGAATTAATTTTTTCCATTTCTCATTTTACACTTGATATGATTTCAACATCAAGTGTGGCACTTGGTTTTGATTTCTATCTGTTATTATGATGATCCTTGTCCTAGTATGAAATGTGAGGATTTTTGTAATTATTTTTATAAGAACATAAGAAATGATTAATATGAATTTGTTATGATATAATTACTTTTGATTGTCATTGGGGGCCTGAATTATGATAAGTGGTGTCAGGTGGTTTAAAGTTTCAATAGATGAAGCTATGTATGGTTTTCTAGACTAGCCTCTCTACTGTAGAATTTTACTCAAAAATCCTAGGAAATTGGACACAATTAAATTTATATGTGAAGTGTAATGTATATGTATGATCCTAGATCTTATAGGAGTAGACATGATTGATGATACGGGGTGATGCTTATCTCCAGGTTGAGTAATATGGTTGTTAGGTTGATATTTGATTCCTGGCATTGATGTGGGTAGAAAAGGGGCCATGAGGTTGGACTTATATGGGATAATTATCTCTGATATGGGTGGGTAAGGGGACAAGAGGCAGAATTTAATATGATATTATTGTTATAGGGGGAGTTAGGGTAGCAAGAATATGCTTCCAATTACTGATTTTCCTATCTATGATATGTGTGTGTGTGTGTGTTATAATGTATTTATAAATAAGGTATTTTTATTCAATAATATTCCACTAAGACAATACCCAATGAAGTTTATATTGGTAGATAATTTGATATAGATTGAACTGGCACATGTTGAGACCCATGAGGGTTGGTATGAGGCTCAGAAGTGTCAGGAAGAGAATTATCCAAAGGTATAGGATCCCGTAAATATGAGGAAGCTATAGAATTTGACATCTTTTAGGTAGTAACTTGATGATATTCTCATAGTTACCCTTGTGCATTTCATGTAGGGGTTTGATATGAGATATTATGGATTATATCATTTAATGGCATACTTGACTTTAGAGTTCCATTCACATCACCAAATATTATTTTAGGGTGATGTTGGTCTAAATGTGTCTAATAATTGGGAAGATTAGATGTATATGATCATTTAGAATCTTGAGACACACCTAAGGTGGAGATTAAATCTATCAAGGTACAGGACTAGAGGACTAGAAAAGAGATGGTTGGTGGTGTAGGTCCGGTCAGGCAGACATGAGGGACTAACATGGAAGTACATTGAGGCTAAGTTCTTTGATATCTTTTTCCTGAATACAATAAGGGAAGATATAGATCAATTTTTCTTGAGCCTATATTAGGGGGAAATGTCTATCATGGACTATATAGCTAAATTCTTGTAGTTGTATCATTTTCTACCTAGTAGATTGGTCGATGACACCTCAATGGTGATGCATTTCGAGAATGGTTTACATTAGGCTATTTGGGTTTGGGTAAAGATATTTAGGGTAGCCACATTCTTGAAGGTAGTGAGTCAGGAACTCATAGACAAGTTTAATTTTATGGTCCAATATTAATCGATTTAGGGTGACAACATTAGGTGACTTTATCGGTAATGCATCAAACAGTTAGAAGTGTGGTTGAGAGGAGTCTCATTAGGTTCTTCATTCTAGAGACTCAACTAGGACACCTTGAAATGCATCATTGGTGTTCTTATATTGTGGGAATTTAGTACATTCAATAACATAGTTTGATTATCCAGTGAAGGAGTATTGATCGTGACATCAGGTTATAAATTTTAAGAGGTTCTATAAGATTTCTTCTCATACATCTAGTAGTCAAGACAGGGATAGACTCAGGGTTCAGAGATCAGACCGAGAAAGGTACTAGGATATGGTATCTAAGAGTCTTATATAGAAGTCATGGAAGAGACATTTGGGCTCTGCAATGGGGTTAGTCGCCTATGGATGGTGTAGAACTACATGAAATTTATTTTGTAGGTTGTTGGGATTTTGGGCTGCTACATTATATTGAGCTTCCAAGATCATATTAGGTTGATGGTCCAATGATGGTTAGAGGTTCATTCGGGAAATTTCCTAGGTTTTGGTTTATTTTTGTTGGGACCCTTTTTAGGCATGACTATTTTTTTCCACAAGTTGAATAAGATGTGATATTTGACTAACCATACATTAGTTAGTAGGATGGCATCTATTTGGATGTGATATATATATTTGTGTGTGTCTGTGCATGTTAATGTGTGTGAGAGAGAGAGAGAGGTGTACAAAACTATGATTTATATGTGATCATCGATGGATGTGTGTATTTTATGAGGTTATTTGGCATATTAGAATCGATTAAATGTGGTTTATATATGAGGTGAGAAACACTGAGAATTATTTAATAATATGATGAGATGTGTGGACACATAGGTGCCATGTATGACATGGGAACGAGGAGTCCATCTTAGGATATGTGGTACTCAATGGGTGTCAGATGTGACATGGATTTTCTTTGATCATCTGATGGGTTGCAGTAGTTAATATGAATCACAAAAGAACTTTTGAGTCATGGGATAGTCAGTGGACAATTGGTATTGTTTTTGTTTTGGGTCAAGATGTAACAGGGGCAGGTAAATCCTTATATGGGAGTGACTTGAAAGATTTGACCTATGATTTGAATACTAGGGTAGAACAGGGTGATTTTAATGGTATGGGTTTGTTTGGTACCATCTTCATCTACGGTTTCATACATCAGGGATGATCTATGTTAAGGTTAGGAGGTTGTGACATCCTAGTTTTTTTGAGCTGGTTGAATTCCTTCCCTATTTTTATTTTTGAATGTTTTGGGGGTAGACCAACTATTTTTTTGTCATCATAACTTAATTTAGATATTTCCTTTAACACAATACCTTCTTTTTAGATTATTTTTAATTATTTTAAGTTTTATCTGTATTTTGGCTGTGTTTTGGGTGTGTTGGACTCCCAAACCCAATGCCTATAGGCTGTATGGACTAAGGCACAAGGTTTGGAAAAACAGTGAAGCTTCATAAGATAAATTGTGTGACTTCTAAATGGCCTGAACATGGTTTGGAAAACCGTTAAGTATGGGTCTCATGTCCATTCAAGGACCTATGATGTTTGTGTAAGAGGAATTATCATGGATTTAACATGGTTTGGGAGAACCATGTGCAATCTATATGCTTAGTACCACATAACTAGTGACTAGGCATTGGATGAGTACAATTTAGACAAACTGTGTGTGCTAAACATACAAGGTCTAGATATTAAGAAGAAGAATCTGCATGATTAGTGCATAGTTAGCAAAACCATGTGGGACATTAAAAGTGGGACAAATTTCCAAAATTCCCATGCCTCCTTTAATATTCATTATCCCCCTTTCTTCTTCATTTACCCACACGCAGAAGTGGTTCTCCTCCCAAATTTCTTTCTACATAGGAAATGAGATATATCCTTCGTTTAAGAACCAATTTTTGATCTGTTTGAATTTTTGGATCCACATCGATAGGCTATGGAATACTGTATCATATTATTTTTCTTTTGTCTCTTCTTATAGAGCACTAAAACAATGTGATTTGATTTACACAATTTATAGATCGTTCATCTAAAATTTCTATTTCTTCCAAGTGATCTTTAGTTATACGCTAATATCTGATAATATTACGTCTACCCGATATGAGGTAGGTGGTGTTTATCATTCTCTGTGATTTATCTATACTATTGTGGGTATATATTTGAGTGTGCCATTAGATATTCTATGTGAGACCCTAATAATATCATTGTTTTCTTTTAATTGGTTAATTTAACCTATGAGATGCCTATTGGAAAGCTTAATAAAGACTATAATTGGTATAGGCCAAGTGGGAGGATTCGTACTTGGGAAAAGTATGTCCATGTGTTTTTTATTTAAATTAGATTGTTTTTATTAAATGTGATGCATATGAGGGTTCCATGGAAATGTGACAGGAACGAACCAAGGATTGATATGGAATTGGCCATCTAGAATGAGGTGACATGTTCATCAAGTTATGTGAGGCTTGGATTTAATGAGTGATTGTGATTTTTTTTGGGAGAATTGTTCATCATATAGATGCGAAAAGGCCTCCATGTTGTAGAAATGGCCTATTTTATTTGAGGTGGTTTGGACCATCATGTGGTGTGATGAATTCTTAGTGGGACAAGGTTATAAATGATGGGGATAAGGGACTTATTTAGTGATTTTATTCACCTGTGATGGCCAATGCTCCATTGGGGGCCATGTGCACAATGTATGACTCAGATGATGAGGTGGTACTAACCACTCATGTGGGTAAAGGTCTTGAATAGATTCATATTTGGATGATAGTCGATGGTTCTTACTCAATAAATCCATCGAGATGTTGAAGAGGCATTAGATGATGATGTTGAGACCGTTTGTTGGGTGATGAGGCTCATCGTGTATTGAGGCCAATGTGCCAGGACTATTTTTGAGAACAAACATCATTGATCCTTGGGACATTGGCTACTGAGCCAATGATGTTATTATTAAGAGGGAGGGTATTTTTTGACTTCAACATATTTGTTTAAACTGATGGGGTTTCTTATGAGTAGGGTTCTGAGGGACCAGTTGTTGATCCTTGGGAGTGCCTTTGGGACATTAGTTTCTGGTTTTGACATGAGGTTTCGGTTTGAACGGGGTGTCAAGATAATATTATATGAGGTGATTGAGGGATCTAAATCTTTTTATACATTAGGGGATGCCTTGTGATATATGTTATGGATCCCCTTTACTATGTTTTATTTGTGTTGTCTATATTAGGAGATTGGTGCCTTGTGGATACTGAGCACAAGAAAAGCAGGTTATTAATATGAATGTATGCAATGCTAGTTTATTTACTTTTTAGTACAAACCTACATAATCACAGATGTAAGAAACAAACATGTTTGTGGTTTCATACTAAGATTATTTCTCTCAACCCACACAGGCCCTTTGGGAAATTTGTATAATTTATGGATTTTCATTTAAGTAAATTTTCAGTCTTAGGAGTTTAATATTTGTGAATGAGTTGGAATGGGATGGAAGGAAATAGTCCTTGGGTTCTTTCCTTAGCTGGATTTTCATATTTGAGTATTCCTTTTATATCAACATGAAACTCTATGTATATGCTAGAGGATGGACATGGGAGACCTTTAATATTATTTTTAATATGTCCTATTTTGTATATATGTTTTCCATTATTATTTAATGTTGTTTAGTTCATAAAATGGTATGGATCTTGTATATTATTATTTATTATGCTGTTATTACTTGTGATTCATCCATGGGTGGGTTACTGGTCTAGTTCCTCTTGGTATTTCTTTTCCACTACAATAAATATATTTGACTATTATTATATCATCATTTTTGGGTATGTTTTCACCACTATCACCTATTTATACCCTAACAAATAGTCAGTTTCCCTTGGTGTACGAGGAGGTTTGATTATGTCCAAGTGGCACACATACCTAGAACACTATTTATGTGGATTAATTATTACGGTAATAAACATTTTGAATCCATAAATATTAAAAAATAATTGATCCATAACATAAATAATCTAGCATGATTCTTTCAACTTAAAACATTGGACACCTTATTCTCTTTCCCCAAATGATAATGCATTGAGTAGTCAAGATCTATAATTAACTCCAACCATACTCTTTAGTGCATATTCATCTCTTTTTGATTGAATATATACTTTATATTTTCATGAAAAATATGTATTTCACTCTTTTCTGCATAAAGATAATTCCTCTATATCATTAATGAAAAAATTACTATAAATTACACTAAATCAAGAGTTGAGAATTTTCCTCCTGAACCATCAATTTTTGTGATACATAAGATATCACGAAATCATTATGCATGAAGAATAATACTATTAAATCTATTATATATCCCTATAAATCATAAAAACTTATCAACTATCAGGTATTGCAAGCACGAGTTCCTTAACTAACATTATCTTCAGTTCCTTGAAATTTAATTGACATTCATATGTCCAAAGGATCTTGGATCCCATCTAAGTTTACTTTGTGAGTGGATTATGTACCCCTGAAAAATTATCTACAGAGATTAAATAACATCAATCCTAGAAAACTATATATATTAGTCATCTTTCTTGGTCTAGTTCAATATTAAATAACTTCTTTCATTCTTTAATCTATTAATTTACCCTCACTTGAGAATATATGAACCAAAAATGAAATGTCTTGAATCCAAAATCTACACTGTAAATATTACATATAGATTCTTCTATATTATTGTCTTTATTATAGTCCTCATGTGATATTTATTAACCTCCATACTCGTTGAATATATATGAATATTGTCTATAATGTAACACCCGAGACTTTTATGAGAAATATTCTGTTTTTAAATCATCAAAGGAATCTTTCACTACACAGAACACTAGATTGGATTGCTTTACATGCAATCGCGACCTTCCTCGATAGCTTGCGTCGTACGCAATACCGAGTTTCACTAAACAATGATATGCTATTAAAATATTATTAAAACTAGCCATTATGAATAGTAATAACCAGTTTTTGAAATTTTATAAATTTTATTTTTCAAAATGGACTTCATTTTTTGATTCGGAATATCAAAATTAGCCTAGGGTAAAATTTTGGTATTTTTCTGAAAACTTTCAATTTTTGATGAATAGTGAAACCACTAAGTGGTAGTTAAAAAACTGAATTTTTCATAATACTTAATTTTACCGCTTCTATGAGTGGAATTTCAAAAATCCAAGAGACACGGTTAATATCAAGGACTAAAATGTGGTTCAATGAGATGAAAATAATTTTCGATGAATAGTAACTTTTTACTTTTTTACCACGGTTAAAAGTAAATAGGGTAATTAAGGGTAAAAGTGTTATTATTATTACCCTAACACATGTCCTAATTCTATTGGATAAGTTTAATTCTACCAAAAACAACCTTAGGAATAAAATATGACCATTTAGGACCACTTGGATTAGATTAGGACATTTATTTTTAATTTATTTAAAGAAGGGTTAAAATAGTTAAAATCAAAGTTTAATAAGTAAATCATTTTTAATATGGGATTATACATAAGAAAATTCTACTATAAATATTAATTATAAAGCTAAAAATATTTCCAAAATAATGGTTTTTTATTTTTAATTTTTAGACTTAAAATTATTTAATTTATTTATGATAAAAAGATGATGCAGTAATTATTTTATTAATGAAATATTGACATAATTGATGTTATAAATACCCAAATAAATGTAATTTGAGATTTTTTATGAATTACACTAATTTTATAGGTTAATATGACATGTTATTATTGATTTAATTAACTTTTTTTGAACTAAGCATCCTGTTATAATTTTCATAAAAATCAATTACTAAATAGTGTCAAAATTGACATAAAATAGTTTTTAAAACAAATATTATATTATTAATTGTTATTTTATTCCTAAAAATCTAAGGTTCGGCAAACTTAATTAGATAAGGTTATATATATTAATAATAAACAACTTTGGGTTCGTTTGGCTTGATATAATTAGTTTATTAACCATATAGTGTAAGAAAACAAGAAGACACGGTAAAAGTTAAATTATCTAACTTAAAGTTAAATCTAAATGATAAGGTTAAAATTGATACCTAAACTTGTCTAAATTATATTGGATGAGAGGCGTTCAACCCATACCCACCTTATATTCGAAATATATCAATTTTAAGCTATTAAAAACAGAATTTGACTTTATAATAAAATAATATTTTTAGTTATTCCAAAGGTGCCCCTCTCCTCCCTTATAAAAGGGCACCTCCACCCTCTCTTCCTCACACCACTTTGAGCATTCAAGCTCAGCAAAACCCTGACAATTTCTTCTATCCACTTCCCTAGAGACATCCTAGAGGTCCTGGTCTTCTTAAAATACCAATTTTAGTGCCCTAAAAGGAGGTCTCAAAGAAGCGCTTCAAAGAAGAGGTAATGTCCGTTACCGATTCTTTCATCTTTATTTCTTCTTCCACTTCTTCTTCTTTAGTTGTATCATTATGAAGTAATAACATCACTATCACCCATATACTGATATGTTATTATAATTATAAAACAACCCTATTTCACCATCTATCCACCCTACGGAAAACGAAATCACCGCGCGTGCGTATGTACGGAATACCGTCTCCACGTCGTGGTGTAATCTATTTTCCACCACCACCTTAACTGGATGGGTATAATGGTGTAAATAATTAACATATATGATAATTGTAAATTTATATTGATTCTAAAATATTATACATACACTCCAATACAATTCCACGATCATGGGAACGATATCATCGTTCGTGCGTACGTACGGAATACCGTCTCCACGATGTGATGCGATTCGTTCTACAAGATCTTCATTACATAATGATTATATAAATGAATTGAATGAATTAATATGATATATATTAAACTAATACCATTCTGTAAATGAGGTATCTATAACCTAAAAAGAATAATAAGAATTTATTCGACAAAACACGCATAAGAACAATAAGTAATAAAGACCTGAATAACAAGTAGCAATGAAATATTACTAATAGTAAGCTAAGAATATGACCATATATGATATCATAAAAGTAATTATGATTCTTTAATAAGTCAATAACATTATTTAAATCATTATACAGGAGGTTCGGACACTTACGAAGCAAATCAGACCTAAGGTAAGGGAAAATATCACAATTTCATTTTATCTGAGATTGTTTATACTTTGGTATTTAATGGGGTGTATTTTATCATCCACATACATGTTTCCTCAATATGTAATATTGTTTCCATCCACCTATAATTTTTTAAATCCAATTTTACCCTTCGGTGAGTTTTTAGTAAAAGATATAAAAGGAATCTTTTGTCGTTTTTCGTACGAGGTACTTTTTGACTTTTCCGAAAAAAGTATGAGAAGAATGTTTTTTTAACTTATATGGCATGAATGGATTTTTAAAAAATTATTTCCAAGAAGCTTCCTTTACAAGTTTTCAAGTTTTTTTTAATAAACTTCTTTTAGTTTAGAATTGTATGACATGTTAAGAAAGGAAAAGTGTTTTTGAAGTAGAAAAGATATTTTCCTCAAGAATGGAGTTCAAGTGTTTTATCAAAATTATTTCCCATCTAAAATAATATAGGGTTCTGTTTCTATCCCTATTATTAAATTGATTTGATTATGTTGTGATGGAATTATTTTTATGAATTCCTTTATCTTATAAGAATTGTTTTATGGTGTCCTATTGTTTAAGAATTCCATTTTTATTACATGGGTTATGAAATGATGTATGATTTATGATTTTGTGGAACACATATAATGGTATCATTATGAGATGGGTGGGACATATATCTCCCTCCAATGCATTGGGTAAATATTTTATATCTCATTAGATAGACATGGCTGGAACGCCAGGTTAAACCGGTTCAGTGAAACAGGACTGAAACGGGGAATGAACTCGGTTCAGAAATGGACTTTTTCCACCAAGATAGTCTTGGCAATGGGACTTGACTAATAAGAAATGATTCTCTATGATTATGTGTGTATGCCACAAAGATTCATGTTTTAAGTTATGATTATTGGGATTACATTTCACTTCTATGATTTATCCCATGTTATGATCTCTTTTGCAGGATAAGATTTTCAAAATGTTATGTGCTTATAAATATGATATGTTTGATATTTCTTTTGTTTACCCTTACTGAGCATTTGAGCTCACCCTTTTGTATGTTTTCTTTCCCCAAGTCAGGAAGAAGGTTATTAAGTATGATATTCTAAAAGGGACAATAGATATGATGAAATAAATGGGAGACAGTGTAGACGCTTTATGAACTAGTTGTTTATGTTTCCCAGTTTCTAAAGACACTATACCTATACGGTCCTTTCCTGGTTTTGTTATATGTTGTAATAAGTGTGCTTCAATTTTGAAGTAATAACAATGTATGTAAAGTATGGGTCATTATAGTTGGTATCAGAGGAAAGTTATAGTAAACCATTGGAAACTAGGATGTGAAAGCGTTAGTAAGAACCCTAAGGATAAGTCTAAGCATAGATCACAATATTAGTGTTTTAGAAATGGCCATGAATAACCTAGGATAAGACCTTAAGTGTGAAATTTTATTCTTGATTGTGTGGTTTTCCTATTTTAATTAGTTTTTCTCACACTATTCTTCTTGGTTTTAGTCAATGGCTGGAACCCGAAGGAACCATGTTAATGCGGAATGCGACGGGCAATGCAATGATTGTCCCCCTGAGCAACCAAACGTTATGGTAGATGGAATGAAAAATCTTGTAGCCATGCTCACATAACTTTCTCAAGCTATGAATCATGCAGGACTTCCAAACAAGCAAAGGAAGGAGAAACATTCTGTTGAATCCTTCATGAGGCAGCGTCCACCTTCTTTCAGCGGGTCTACTGATCCATTAGTTTCTGAACAATGGATTAGTACTACTGAAAAGATATTTTCAGTTCCTCAATGTTCTTAACATGATAAATCCATCCTATCAGTGTATTGTTTGGAAGGATATTCTGATCTATGGTGGAATATTATTAAGAATACGAGTCAAAGGGATGAAATTGAGTCCATGGAATGGGACGAGTTCAAGAACTTGTTTTTCAATAAGTAATTCCCTCATATTCTCCGAACAAAGATGGAGAAAGAGTTTCTTGAACTGAAGAAAAAGGAGGATGAATCTGTTGGTACCTATGAAGAAAATTTTACAAGACTTGCAAAGTACGCTTCTGGTATTATTATCCAACCTGAGAGTAAGATCGATCGATTCTTTAGTGGCTTAAAACCAAGTCTTCGAAGGGCGTTAACCATAAGGGACTTCAATAGCTACGAGGAAATCGTTCGATGTTCTCTCAAAATCGAGATGGATATTAGAGTAACCCATCATTCATATGGGTTTGATAAGAAAAGGAAAATGGAATTCAAAGGAAAATCTAAAGAGCACACTGAAAAGAGTATGAGCTTTCCCTTATGCTCAAAGTGTGGAAAGAAACATGGATGGAGTTGTCTTAAACGGACAAGTAAATGTTTCAAATGTGGAAAGGAAGGTCATCGGTCATTTGAATGCCGCAAAGATGGGAAAAAGATGTCTAATGATGCAAACAAAGGAAGGGACACAGAGAATGAACCTACTACACTTCAATGTTTCAAGTGCAAGGAGATGGGGCATTATGCCAATCAATGCCCAAATCAAAGGGTTGATGATGATGGTCGACGTCAACAAACTCTTAAGGCTAAAGACAAAGGAAAGTCACATGCAATTTCTATCAGCGATGTGGAGTACGATAACGAAGTGGTGAAAGGTAAACTTACCATCCACTCTAAAGTAGCAAATGTTTTATTTGATTCTAGATCCACCCACTCTTTTATTTCTGAAGAATTTTCTAAGGGTATCACCGTATTACCTCAAAAATTATATGTTGAGTTAGCTGTGACAACACCTAATGGCACAACAGTCGCATCAAAAGTTTATAATTCATCCCCGATTGATGTTTGTGGGAATGTGATTCCTGAAAATCTTGTGATCGTTCCTATAGTGGAATTTGATGTTATTCTTGGAATGGATTGGCTTTCTTTATATGTAGCTCATATCAATTGCCAAATAAGGGAAGTCACATTTCATATTCCAGACCAATCTATGATCATCTATCGATGCAAGGATGAACATAACCTTCCAGTGGAAATTTCATCCATCTTATGGGTCTTTATTCCACTAAATGAAGTTTATTTATCTCAAATGGTTTGAGAGAAACTCACGATTAAGAATATGCCCGTTGTACGGGAGTTTGATGATGTCTTTCCAGAGGAATTTCCAGGTCTTCCACCAAATCGTGAAGTTGAGTTTTCAATAGAACTCGTACCGGGTGCTTTGCCTATTTCAAATACACCTTATAGAATGGCCCCAATTGAGTTGCAGGAATTGAAGAAGCAACTCCAAGAGAATCTTGATAAGGGATTCATATGCCCTAGTGTATCACCTTGGGGAGCACCTGTTCTGTTTGTTAAGAAGAAAGATGGATCAATGAGACATTGCATTGATTATCGAGAACGTAACAAGATCACTATCAAGAACAAATATCCTCTCCCACGCATTGATGAATTATTTGACCAACTACACGGAGCTCTATACTTTTCAAAGATTGATCTCCGTTCAGGGTATCATCAATTAAGGGTCAAAAGGGAGGATATTCCATAGACGACTTTCCTTACAAGGTATGGACACTATGAATTTATAGTGATGTCGTTTGGTCTTACTAATGCCCCTGCTATCTTCATGGATCTGATGAATAGAGTCTTTTGAGACTATCTTGATCAGTTTGTGGTAGTCTTTATAGACGATATTCTTGTATATTCAAAGAGAAAGGAAGAACATGAATATCACTTGAGAATTATATTGAAGACCCTGCGAAAGGAGAAGCTTTATGCCAAATTTACCAAGTGTGAATTTTGGCTTCAAAAAGTTTCATTTTTGGGTCACATAATCTCAAAAGAGGGGATATCTGTGGATCCAGCAAAAATAGAGGTTATCAAAAGATGGTCGAGACCAGCAACAGTATTTGAGATCTGAAGTTTTCTTGGTTTGGCTGGATATTATCGACGTTTTGTGAATGATTTTTCACGATTATCTAATCCACTCCCCAAGTTGACTTGGAAAGGAGTTAAGTTTGTTTGGACGGAAGAATGTGAAGAGAATTTCAAGGAGTTGAAAAGAAAGTTATCCAGTGCACCTGTTCTCACACTGCATTGTAGTGGAGAAAGGTTTGTGATCTATAGTGATGCATCCAAGAAGGGTTTGGGGTGTGTTCTTATACAAAATGATATGGTGATAGCTTATGCCACACGACAGTTGAAAATCCATGAGCAAAATTACCCAACACATGATTTGGAGTTAGCTGCGGTAATCTTTGCATTAAAGATTTGGAGGCAATATCTTAATGGAGAAAGGTGTGACATTTATACTGATCATAAAAGTATAAATTATATTTTCACACAAAAGGAGCTGAATATGAACCAAAGAATATGGTTGGAGCTGATTAAGGATTACGACTGCTCAATTCATTACCAGCCTGGGAAAGAAAACAAGGTGGAAAATGCATTAAATCGACAAGACCATGCCAATTTATCCATGATGAGGATCACAAAAGATCAAATATTTATGGATTTACAAAGGATGGATCTTGGAATTATAATGGAAAGGGAAAAATCTTATCATTCTCAAATGAATGTTCAACCATCTGTACATGTAAAGATTAAAGAGGCGCAGAAAGAAGATGTAGAGTTACAAAAGAAGGTGAGAAATATTCCTGAATTCAACCTTGATTGTGATGGGATAATAAAGTTCAGGAATCGGTTTTGTGTTCCTCCCATCCCCGAATTAAAGAAGGAGCTGCTGCATGAGGCTCATAGTTCTTCATTCTCTATTCATCCTGGAAGCATGAAGATGTATAGGGACCTGAAAGAGTACTTCTGGTGGGATGGCATGAAAAGAGATGTTTTTGAATATGTCTCTCGATGCTTGGTTTGTCAGCAATTTAAAGCTGAGAGATAGAATTCTAAGGGGATGTTACAACCATTACCCATACCCGAATGGAAATGGGAAAGCATCCCTATGGACTTTGTCAAAGAACTTCCTAAAACATCCAAAGGAAATAATGCTATCTAGGTCATAGTTGATCGTCTTACAAAGTCCGCACACTTCATTGCTATTAGAGAGGATTTATCTATGGATCAGCTGGCCAGGATATATGTGAAGGAAGTGGAAATATTGCATGGAGTAAAAATTTCTATTATATTTGATCGGGATCCGATATTTACCTCGAAGTTCTGGCGAAGTCTTCAGCATACTCTGGATACAGAGTTGAGTTTCAGCACTGCTTATCATCAACAGACAGACAGTCAGTCTGAGAGAACAATTAAAACTCTAGAAGATATGTTGAGAACTTGCTCTATGGATTTAAAAGGTGGTTGGGATCAACAGCTACCTTTGGTGGAATTTTCATATAATAATAGCTTTCACTTCAGTATTCAGATGGCTCCCTATGAAGCTCTCTATGGAAAGAAATGAAGGACTCCAACTTGTTGGGATGAAGTTGGGGAAAGAAAGCTATTAGGACCTGATCTTATTGATGAGATGGCAGAAAAGGTCCGATCTATTCAACAACACATAAGAGCAGCTCAGAGTCGACAGAAAAGTTATGCCGACAACCAAAGAAAATACCTAGAGTTTGAAGTGGGTGATAAAGTGTTCTTATGAATATCTCCCTGGAAGAGGGTCATGAGATTTGGAAAGAAGGGGAAGTTGAGCCCTAGATATATCGGACCTTTCGAAATACTGGATCGTGTTGGAACGGTAGCTTACCGATTGGTGCTTCCACCGAATCTCTCTCAAGTTCATGACGTGTTCCATGTATCTCTCCTGAGAAAGTACATACGTGATCCTTCACATGTACTCATCTCAGAAGTTGTATCACTGGAGCAAAATCTTTCTTATAAAGAACAGTCAATAGAGATTCTGGATCGTAGCGAAAAAGTCATACGGAACAAGACCACTCGCTTGGTGAAAGTTTTATGGAGGAACCACCAGTTAGAAGAAGCTAAATGGGAGCTTGAGGATATAATGAGGGAAAGGTATCCTCATCTGTTTGTTACAAAGTGACGAATTTCGAGGGTGAAATTCATTTTAAGGGGGGTAGAATGTAACACCCGAGACTTTTAGGAGAAATATTTGGTTTTTAAATCATAAAAGGAATATTTCAATACACACAACACTAGATTGGATTGCTTTACATGCAATCGCGGCCTTCTTCGATAGCTTGCGTCGTACGCAATACCGAGTTTCACTAAACAATGATATGCTATTAAAATATTATTAAAACTAGCCGTTATGAATAGTAATAACCACTTTTCGAAATTTTATAAATTTTATTTTTCAAAATGGACTTCATTTTTCGATTCAGAATATCTAAATTAGCCTAGGGTGAAATTTTGGTATTTTTCTGAAAACTTTCAATTTTTGATGAATAGTGAAACCACTAAGTGGTAGTTAAAAAACTGAATTTTTCATAAAACTTAATTTTACCGCTTCTGTGAGTGGAATTTCAAAAATCTGAGAAACACAGTTAATATCAAGGACTAAAATGTGGTTCAATGAGATGAAAATAATTTTTGGTGAATAGTAACTTTTTACTTTTTTTACCACAGTTAAATGTAAATAGGGTAATTAAGGGTAAAAGTGTTATTATTATTACCCTAACACATGTTCTAATTCTATTGGATAAGTTTAATTCAACCAAAAACAAACTTAGGAATAAAATATGACCATTTAGGCCTACTTGGATTAGATTAGGACATTTATTTTTAATTTATTTAAAGAAGGGTTAAAATAGTTAAATTCAAATTTTAATAAGTAAATCATTTTTAATATGGGGTTATACATAAGATAAATTCGACTATAAATATTAATTAGAAAGATAAAAAGATTTCCAAAATAATGGTTTTTTATTTTTAATTTTTAGACTTAAAATAATTTAATTTATTTATGATACCATGATGATGCAGTAATTATCTTATTAATGAAATATTGACATAATTGATGTTATAAATACCCAAATAAATGTAATTTGAGATTTTTTATGAATTAAAATAATTTTATAGGTTAATATGACATATTAGTATTGATATAATTAACTTTTCTAGAACTAATCATTCTGTTATGATTTTTAGAAAAATCAATTACTAAATATTGTCAAAATTGACATAAAATAGTTTTTAAAACAAATATTATATTATTAATTGTTATTTTATTCCTAAAAATATAAGGTTTGGCCAAATGACTTAGATAAGGTTATATATGTTAATAATGAACAACTTGGGGTTCGTTTGTCTTGATATAGTAAGTTCATTAACCTTATAGTGTAAGAAAACAAGAAGACACGGTAAAAGTTAAATTATCTATCTTAAAGTTAAATCTAAATGATAAGGTTAAAATTGATACCTAAACTTGTATAAATTCTATTGTATGAGAGGATTTAGACCCATACCGACCTTATCTTCGAAATATATCAATTTAGAGCTATTAAAAATCGAATTTTACTTTATAATAAAATAATATTTTTAGTTATTCAAAAGGTGCCCCTCTCCTCCCTTATAAAAGGGCACCTCCTCCATCTCTTCTTCACACCACTTTGAGCCTTCAAGTTCGGCCAAACCATGCCTATTTCTACTTTCCACTTCCCTAGAGACATCCTAGAGGTCCTGGTCTTCTTCAAAGACCAATTTTAGATCCTGAAAAGGAGGTCTCAAAGAAGCGCTTCAAAGAAGAGGTAATGTCTGTTACCAATTATTTCATCTTTATTTCTTCTTCCACTTATTCTTCTTTAGTTGTTTAATTATAAAGTAATAACATCAGTATCACTCATATACGGATATGTTATTATAAGTATGAAACAACCCTATTTCACCTTCTATTCACTCTACGGAAAACGAAATCACCGAGCGTGCGTACGTACGGAATACCGTCTCCACGCTGTGGTGTAATATATTTTCCACCACCACCTTACTTGGATTGGTATAATGGTGTAAAGAATGAATATATATGATTATTGTAAATTTATATTGATTCTGAAATAGTATACATACACTCCAATACAATTCCACGATCATGGGAACTATATCATTGTTCGTGCGTACGTACGGAATACCGTCTCTACGATGTGATGTGATTCATTCTACATGATCTTCATTACATAATGATTATATAAATGAATTGAATGAATTAATATGATATATATTACACTAATACCATTCTGTAAATGAGGTATATATAACCTAAAAAGAATAATAAGAATTTATTCGACAAAACACGCATAAGAACAAAAAGTAATAAACACCCGAATAACATGTAGCAATGAAATATTAATAATAATAAGCTAAGAATATGACCATATATGATATCATAAAAATAATTATGATTCTGGAATAAGTAAATAACATTATTTAAATCATTATACAGTAGGTTTGGACACTTACGAAGCAAATCGGACCTAAGGTAAGGGAAAATATCACAATCTCATTTTATCCGAGTTTGTTTATACTTTGGTATTTACTGGGGTGTATTTTATCATCCACATCCATGTTTCCTCAATATTTAATATTGTTTCCATCCACCTACAATTTTTTAAATCCAATTAACCCTTCGTTGAGTTTTTAGTAAAAGATATAAAAGGAATCTTTTGTCGTTTTTCGTACGAGGTACTTTTTGACTTTTCTGACAAAAGTACGAGAAGAATGTTTTTTTAACTTATACGGCATGAATGGATTTTTAAAACATTATTTCCAAGAAGCTTCCTTTACAGGTTTTCAAGTTTATTTTTAATCAAATTCTTTTAGTTTATAATTTTATGACATGTTAAGAAAGGAAAACTGTTTTTGAAGTAGAAAGGATATTTTCCTCAAGAATGGAGTTCAAGTGTTTTATCAAAATTATTTTCCATCTAAGATAATATAGGGTTCTGTTTCTATCCCTATTATTAAATTGATTTGATTATGTTGTGATGGAATTATTTTTATGAATTCCTTTATCTTATATGAATTTTTTTATGAAGTCATGTTGTTTAAGAATTCCATTTTTATTACATGGGTTATGCAATGATGTATGATTTATGATTTTGTGGCACACATAAGAATGGTATCATTATGAGATGGGTGGGAACTATATCTCCCTCCAATGAATTGAGTAAATATTTTATATCTCATGATATAGACATGGCTGGAATGGCAGGTTAAACCGGTTCAGTGAAACAGGACTGAAATGAGGAATGAACTCGGTTCAGAAATGGACTTTGTCCACCAAGATAGTCTTGGAAATGGGTCTTGACTAATAAGAAATGATTCTCTATGATTATGTGTTTATTACACAAAGCTTCATGTTTTAAGTTATGATTATCGGGATTACATTTCACTTCTATGATTTATCCCATGTTATGATCTCTTTTGTAGGATAAGATTTTCAAAATGTTATGTTCTTATAAATATGATATGTTTGATATTTCTTTTGTTTACCCTTACTGAGAATTTGATCTCACCCTTTTGTATGTTTTCTTTCCCCAGGTCAGGAAGAAGGTTATTAAGTAAGATATGCCAAAAGGGACTATAGATATGATGAAATAAATGGGAGACAGTGTAGACACTTTATGAACCAGTTGTTTATGTTTCCCAGTTTCTAAAGACATTATACATATACGGTCCTTTCCTATTTTTGTTATATGTTGTAATAAGTGTGCTTCAATTTTGAATTAATAACAATGTATGTAATGTATGGGTCGTTATATATAAAGACTGCAACATAATAATTAGGAAAATCTCTAAATACTCTAATCATTTTATACATGAATAAAGAAGAAGAATTAGTAAATCGAAATAGAATAAATATAAATTAATTTTTTTTATACCTTATATAGAATGTTTTCATTTGTATATCCCTATTTTTGGCTCTCAATTGATGATATCCAAATTAAATATCTATCTTTGAAACGTTTTGAGCTCCATCAAGTTTATAAAAAACATCTATATGGGGTTGATGATACTTGTTCATGATAGTGATCTTCTTAAGTTCATGGTAATCAAAGTAGAGTGGAATTGATAAATATTTCAACATTAAAAAAATAGTTTTACACCATGTTGATGAACTTTTTCAAATTAATCCCTCGTCAACATTCCCACGGAGTTTCTTCTTTAATTTATTCAACTTAATTAGATTTATTCTATATAGAGTATTTGAAATAGGTATAGCACCATGTATAAGTTCAATCTAAAACTCAACATCATGATTTTATGGAAGACTATGGAACTCTTCTAGAAGTAAATCTAAAAACTTCCATAAAAAAGGAATATCTTTAATTTTGATTGTGTCTCCAACCATCTAAGATAAACACCTATTTTGAATAAGAATCATGCACCATATAATGGATGTGATTTCTCTGGGAAATTTATATTTATAGTATCACGGATAAGTGGTGATACATTTTTTTGTAATTTCAAATTTGAATTCCCATACTTGTAAATTGAAATTTTATTTATGTAAAGAAATTTAATTCAATGCCAAAATAACATCAAATTCAACATTGATAAAATTTTCATATGGATGATTCTTACAATATTTAATATTATATATGACCTTCAGTAGTCTGGAAGTTTTCTTTTAGAATAATTCATTGATTCAGATAATTCTAAAGTTCACCAAATTTGAAACATCAAACTATAAATGGAAGCCTATGATGAAATTTATCTCTCTCCATCCATCTCCTCGTTTTTTATTAGAAATTTTTTTCTCTATTCCATGCATTTCCAATATAAAAAAAAATCCTATTCTTTTTAGAAATTATCCAAGGTATCTCTTTATATATTTATAACATTAAGGAAATTTATCCTTCATCCAATCGTGGTCTCCACTGCCTAACCTCTTAGTGAACTACATTTTTCTCTTCTTTGGTGAGTTCAATAGTTGGTTAAAGTGAATGATTTTATTCAAATATCAGGATATATAATTAAAAGTAATAATAATATATTTCACTCCAATAAACAACCCATTTTGTATCTAATAATAACTTCATTATCCAACACATTAAGCATTAATATGATTCCTATTGGTTCTAGCGATTGACTAAATCCAAAAATAATGGTGTTGGAAACAGTAATCATTGTGGGAAATCACATAATAATGAAAAATGATTTTTATGATGTCAAAATCATGACACCTTATTTTCATTACATGATACTGTAGGATTAATCTATGATATTTATGACCATCATTTATTCAAATCCACCATAATGGTTTGTGAAGAAAATGTGGATTAACCCAATCATATACCCTTAGAGTTTCATACATAGTGAAAAGTAAGGGCACAATCACCATCCACCAAAATGATGACCGATATATTCTTGACTAACTATTTTTTTTGTTATAACACCTAGATTAATATGATCCAAAACCACATCCATTTATATTATCTATAGAGGGATGTTTTTTTACAAATCCACTCTATTTTCTTTACCTAAAATTGTAATCGTTTAGCTATACATAGGATTATCCTATAGGTTCTCACTAAAATTTTCTCATCATAGTTTCCAAAGGTACACTACTAGTAATATCACATGTACCCACGATTTGAAACTATGTGTATAGAACATGAAACAATGGTAATAGGTTATAACCACAGTTTCAGGAATCATTGGCTACGAGGCATCGGTATAGCCCTATACCCATAATTTGTAAATAACTATGGGTATAGACTTGGGAAAATTCATATTACCCATGGTTTACAAAACCTTGGGTATGAATTTTCACAACTTGAAAAATATTACCCACGGATTACAAAACCATGGGTATACATTTGTACTGCATGCAATATATACCCACTGTTTACAAAACCATGGGTATATATTAGTTTCACAGCACACATACCCAGGGTTCATTGAACTGTTGGTTTAGATGTTTTTTCCAAAAATGATGCAGCTTCCCACATTGCTTCTTACTACCATCCTTCACCTATAAAAAATTAAAACTAGATTTAAAACAAGTTACAAAACATAATCTATCATTATACCAATAATAATAAAAGAACACCCCATACAAGTATTCTTCATGTAGAAATTATAAAACATATTTTTCTTCTTTAGAGTATGGTTTATAGAAATTCACATTCCAAGGAAGGCAATTTTACACAAGTAGATATTAAAAATTTATTATTCAAAATTATAAGAATATAGAAAAAAAATACAAATATAAAATAACCTCACTAACTCAAAAAAATATAGGAATCATTAAAACTATAAGTTTCAAATATAAAAGGTAAATTGGATGTGAAAATTTCTACTCCGAAATCACCCAAAATAGCTTAAAAGGGAAATATGGTTGTAGATCGATCTCAGTTCAGGAATGTAAGCTACAAAAGTTATGGAAAACTAATGCAAAAGAACCCTAAAGTATCAAAATTAGATGAATATCCATGTCTAATATCCTTTGTATGATTCTGAAATCCAAATGTGTGGTCAATTTTCTAGTTCTGGAGGAATCATCATAATCAAAATCTTAAAAAAATTCAATAACCATAATAATAGTTGAAATGGTTATTTATGCTATAATGTAATTCAAAGCATAGAAAATTCTAAATTTTAGATTTAGTTCCCATTGAAAACAACTTAATTTTTTAATTAATATATCATATCCTAGTGTAATAGTGAAATAACAGTGTATTAATTTAAAATTTTAAAAAAAATTTATAAAATCAAAGAAACAAAAGTATGGAAGCATACATCCTAAAAAAATTATATTAAAATGTGTAGTATATAATTCCAGCACCAAATATTATTTCATATGTCACAACAAGAATAGTTAATTACAATTACATATAAAAGTCGAACCTATCATTTGAGATGGTGGATCCAACTACATGATTGTTCCTTCCAATTATCATAAAATATGGCATTATCCGTACATATAACCAGACCAAAAATTACATCAAATATATCGATTTCATTCAATGATGACGGTTACCTTACTGGAAAAGGAAACTAGAAAACATGAGAAATTTTTTTTTGTGGGAATACTATCAAGTTATTTTTTCTATCATAATTTTATAGGGTGTAAATTTTACAAATGTTAATGAGAAAGATTCTCAAGAAAGATAAATATATATTTAATTCAATAAAATGTTAAATGATGAATAATATCATCATCACATCCAATGAAATCAAAAAGTTGTTGATAATTGTGATTCAAGGATGGAGAACACAACAGTACATGGAATATAAATCCCTAACCACCCTAACCATCAATAGTTCCATATAACCTTTAGAATAGTATATCTAAAGAAGTTTCATGTATCTTAAAACATGGATCAAGTGTTGAAAGGGATTTGGACATTTATTTGTCAAAATGACATCATTTCAATTTTCTATGGTAATCAGGCTGCAATATCATCTCCCTTTATATTCAAAACATCTTCTATAAGTAGAAAAAAATTCAACAGTTTCATAATCATAAATAAATAATATGAATATAAAATTTACCAATATCATATCAACTGGGAAATTCATAGCCTTATTGGTTCTATATGATTACTTTAATCTAAATTTTATTTTATAAATATTGGAAAAAGTTTCATTGATTGAAAACAAAACCTGATATTGGAGAATAATTGGGGTTTTATTAAAGATAGTAGTCTGATGGATGGTAAAATTAAAGCCCTCAGTCTCTTCCCTTCATGAATAGCAAATACTGTTCATTCTATACGTATGATATCTAGTAATATTGACGGGATATTTTATTTACATAGCCCATCTATTCCACTGATATGATCAGCAACATCGCTCATTGACAACAGAAGAAATAGTAGTGCATCATGAGAAAAAATTAATGTAAATAATTCAAAATAATATTATAAATAAACTGATTGAATGTAAATTTTAAGTCTATTTTCTATCTTATAAAATATTTTCATTTTATATATACCAATTTTCTTCCTCTAACAAAGGAATTTGAGAGTCTTGAAAGGCATTTACAAGAAATAATGGTACATTTATAACATCGATATGAGTATATCTTTATAAGTTTCTACTTGTTTTAGAATATGGATCAATTTTTGAAAGGGAATTGTAAATTTATCTATCAAGTCAGTTATACATTCTTTGGTAATCAGGCTATAATATCATCTCCATGGAGATTCCAAACCTCTTCCATAAGAACAAAACTAGAATCACAAAATAGTGTATAGATATATATGAAATGATTGAAGATATTACAATGTAATTAACCAAAAAATGTATTATTCTCCTTTGAAATGAAATATAAAAAGGTAAACATGAATCACTCTTGAACAACAAGGTGGGATTTGTTGGAAAAATATTGTAATTAACTAACAAAGAAAGAGATAAGTCTTTAGTAAAGAGTATGTTTATATTAGGGATGAGGATAGTGAGTGACTTATATTTTTGGATATTTTAACATAACCTAGTGTGATTAAACCTCTATAAATACTCTAAAAATGAACATTTAAATATTTATATCCATAAAAAAGAGAACAAGAAGTATTTTAGTGGCCACAAAAATAATTCTTGACAAGAAACAACATACCACATGTTCGGATCTTGTACATCAAGGATTCATTATCAAACCTAATAGATGGGAATTATTTTCATTATATTCTACCTGTTTCCAAATTATATCTATATAATATTGGATGTGAGCACCAGACTGTGTTGCCACCAAAAAATCATTCATATTGAATCCTTCCACAAAAGACAAACAATATGAACCAAAAAATTCTCAAACACCCATCTCAGAATTAGCGACAGAATCTCCTGAACAAGAATACGTAGTTCCCCAACAACAAATCAGTGAGATCCATGCTCACCTTGATCCTCCAAAAATATCTTGAGACAATGCTCCATGTCTATCAGTCCCAAACTCGACAGCTTCTCCATTGTGTTTTTAAAGGCCACCATATTTCCAAGCACAAGTCCCGCTCACACATACTCCTAGTACTTCTTCGTGGTCTATAAGTGAAGACTCTAGGGAAGTGATAGAAATGATTTCATGGATTCCACACTTATCCATACTAGTGACCACTTCATCATAATATCCTTCATCACATTACTTTACTGTTTCAGATCCATTTGTTTCCCTGACTACCATGGACGTCCTTTTTTCTGTAGAACATTGAAAAATATTTCTTCTACTAAAATAAAGATAATTAACAAAAAAACTGTAGCTCATGTTTTAAATAAAACCAAACTTTTCATTGATCAGCCACTCCTTCCATTCATTTCTGGCTTCAGCAATAAATTATACATGCCCTTCATGGGTAAGAACAATGATTTAACGTCAAAGAATATTTTTTTTGGGACATTAGAAGTTCTTTAGAATCTATTTGACAGTGATTATTGAAAACTTTAGAACTTGTGATATATGATTTTTTGCAACTTGTTATTAAAAAAAGTGTTTTTCTACTTTTGAAATCTAATTCCATGTGTTTCTTTATAAATAAATAACAATATATATTTGACTTCTTACCAAACATTTTTATTTCATTGGAGGTCATTGACTCTTATGAACTCCTTCAATATTCAGAGGCACTCCATCAAGAACCCTTTCTAAGGTCCCTATTATCTAATATGGTAGTCCCTCAATTATAATGTTTTCAATTTTTTCAACATGAGAGCCTTTCCACCACTCCCCACTGTATAATATTCTATTAAATTAGTTTAAAAATTATCATAAATACATTTTAATCATGGAAATGTTGTATAAAACTTTTATGGACATTTCATCATTCCTTAATTAAGTGTCATTTTGTTTTAAAATAATACACAAGTAATCAAGTATACCAGTTCATAGATCCAGTGGGAATTCATCACATGGGTTTTGTAATTTACTCAACATCTTGTAATGATCCTTCTTCTCACTCATTGTACCAATAACAATAACACAAATTGAAACAATCAAATTGATCTACAGGTCCCTACACTTCTATGAATTATGAGATCATGCCTTGAAAAGAAATGGAGTTTTCAAATTTTATTGGGATACCATGATTTCAAATAGAGAAAAAACTACATCTGTAATGTAATTTATAATGTAGAATGTTTGGTACCTTGGGGGAGATTTCAAAAACAAGAGGGGTGATTTTTCACATTAAAAAATAAATAAAAGTAAATTCCATTATTGTGGTAAAGATAAAACAATTCAATCAACACTTTAAAATAATTATATCGATGGTAGAATGTAGTATGAAAGCACATAAAGAAAATAATAATGAAAGATGGTATATTTAGTGGTTTTGGTTGAGGAAAACTCTATGGAATGTCCTCATGCAATAGAAAACTATGAAGGATGATATTTTTGGCCTACTTATTTAATTTACCAAAATATTTCCTAATGATATAACTGAAAAGTACATGATTCATGGAATCAAGAATAAAAAAATTTGAAATAGAAAAATAATTTTTCTTATGATCAAAGTTAAAAATTATCAATAGTAACAGTATATATAAATTAAAAAATTTCATACATTCCACTTAGTATTATTGAACCATTTACTATTATCATTATCCAAATCCTCAAGTTCATCAAGCTCTTTATTGACATCTATAATGGCCTTTTCCAAATCCTTATCCTGAAACATATTAACATATCAATCATGTATTTTTTATAATCATAAATTAAACTTTTAAAGAGAGATAAGAAACTGGATAAGGAGTTTTTATTTCATATAATCCATGGTCATCATCTGTAAATACCCTTGTAAAAAATGTGAATTTGATTAAAATCCATGAAGTACCAGAGTGTTAGTAAATAGATAGCTTGTAATCAAACCTAGTACTTGTAAAATAATCATTTATTATATATAGATTAAATATCAATCACCCCTTGTCATGGAAAATGGATCGTACAGTTGAATTTATAATAATATATTCTTCCCCTCCATGGAAATCATCAAAAGATTTTACTTTCACAATAAAATTTCCACTATTCTGAAATACTTACCCATCCTTCCCATTAAGTTTCATCACATGTCCTAAATATAGAGATTATAAAAATACGTTAAGATGATTCATAGATCCATGGCATGATACAATGAAATAGTAGTAAAAAGATAATGTAAACAAAAAATTCATGTCACCAAGAGAAAAAATTGAAAATAAAAATAGATTTGACCAGTTCCAAAATTTAAATCAGTATACCCATAAAGAGTTCTTCTATATTTATGTACTCATGTCCATAATCACTATCTTCCTCTCATAATCATTTATGAAATATTAGCGACCAAACATTGTCCATTAACCGAAGCACTTTTCTTCATTTCTATCCTTCACATTTGAGGCACCCATAATCTTCAAGCCATAAAACCTAGAACATGGGATGGTGATTGTTGATGGATTCATTCTATACAACTTCAGAATTATATGTTTTAAATGACCCAGTGATCTCATCATTTCCAAAATTATTCTTCCAAATACAACCGTTTCAAATGCCTATGAATAACTAATCATGTTGACAATGAGAAGCATTCAACCAAATATTTATATCTGAAGCATATGATAAGATTTTAAAATATCTCAAAGACACAAATTCAACTTATATTTCTATTAGAAAATAATCCGGAATGGTTTGAACTATAAGGAGTTTGAATCCTAAAGAAATCCATGAGACAATTGATAAATGACACAGTATAAATTCGCATGTGAGTGCAGACATTCGTGTGAGAACCTTTATCCTCAGGTAAAACATTATCACATGTTAATTTTTGAGGTATATAATCATGTGTTTATATTTATTAAATAAAAAATATATTTCCAGTGGTTTTTTTAAAAACAATATCATGGGATTTTATTTTTGGTTCAAGATTTCAACCTAATCAAGAACTCAAAAAGAACACATGAATAAATTGTCCAAAAAACCTTAATGTGGCTCTCATTTTCAGAATCTTCAGAATCGGTATATTCCTTAGCTGGTTTCAAAATCTTGTAAAACATTTTCTACTCTATACTTTCAAAAGTTTGTGATAAAGAAGGATTTTCATATCCAATACCATATCATATTCATTGTATTGATATCCTGGATTATTGGCACCTTGTTTATCCATTACATTATTTGAATCTAGCCTTAGACATGGATAATTGGATTCAATTTCATCACCACCCTCTCCTATATTTATCCTTGTGGATTTGATATATTTTTTGTGGCCATTGGCCCAAACACAAATTAATTTGGGTTTTAATTAGGTTGTGAATTTTCTCATTAACCACAAAGGTATATTAGTACCACAATAGAAAAAATGAAATGATCCTATAAAGACAAAGAACACATCCAATGTATTTAAAATTTGGAAATTAAATGAATCAATATAATTACTTTTACTATCATCTCTTCTATGTTCTATATCTAATAATCGTATATAAAATGATTTTTAGGTTTACTAAAAACAATTAATATCTATAATTCATTGCATTAATTTAGTTAAGGATCACTACTGAACTAATATGGAAAAGATAAAATATAAATGACATATAATGTGGAATAAAACCAAATAACGAGAATGAACCACACCCTTATCTTTGGAGATCCCAAGATCAAACCTTTGTGCTTTCAAAAATCTACAAGAATGGAACTATAAGGAATTAAAAGGCAGTATTGAACGAAATGTGTAGGTTTATGTTGAGGTAATGTATGTATATCCTTAATGAAAGTAATGTTGTTATTTTGGAATACCTGGATGAACATATTCTTGATAGCACCCCTTTTAATGAGATGATTCTATAGTATATCTATAACAAAACCAAATCCAAGTGCTTATGAAAGGAGAATGCAAGACTTATGAATATGTAAAATTACCTAAACAATTCTCATTTATCTCCCCTAGTGAAAACATAATCCAAATTCATTTCATTTCATGATGAAATTTACATCATATTAGTAGTCCAATAGTCCAAAAAATATAAGCAAATCCAATAGAAATAAACCACACTCTGCCTATAAATCTAATAAAACATACATGTATATCCTAATTAATAAAATCAGTCTGTTCAAGTTTATAAAGAACTTGTAAAATTAATTCAACAAAGTAAAAAATACAGGGGATTAATATCCCTCCATTTCCATCATCCCCATCACCATCCCCAAGCCCATCATCATCATTATCCTCAACATCATCAGCAATATCTTCACCAACCGGACCATCAGCATCATTAGTAGTAGTCTCATCACCAATAGTAGCATTGGAAACATCCTCACCACCAACAGCTCTATCCCCACCACCATCATCACAACAAGGAACCTCATGGAAATCACCCAAGGCATCATATAAAGAGTCTATTGACGCCATACGTGAATGAAAAGTAGTATCAGCCTCTAGTGGTAGAGAATAACTCAAAACTAACATATCTTTCATGAAATTGTGGTCCAACAACTTAATTCTTTCATGTTCCTCAAAATATATTTTATTTTCCTCAACTTCTTCTACACACGCGCTTTCCATCTCAGATGTATGAGATTCCTAAGAGGAGCCTGATGAATACCAATACCTAGAGGGGATGATGTCTTTTATGGTCTACATCGGACTCTCCTCGGGTACTCCTCACCTAACACCTAACTTAAATGACCATGTGTCCCTAATTTGTCAGGTTCTTTCTCATCGAGGGCCTCCAAGGAAGACTTTTGAAATTATAGAAAACATATAAAAATATGAATTTTATAAAAATATTTTAAATATACATTAAAAAATGTACAATCTTTTCTTTTTTATGTGCATTTACTGCTCTTCCATCCTTTTTTCTACAAGAGAAAAATAATTTAGAATGAGGTATTGGACCTCTGATGACCAATACGTCTTACTTCAAATGAGAATTTCACACACCTAGATTACAACCATAGATGAGAAATGAAAAAATCTAGATTCAATTAATCTACATCATGGATCTACAAACATTAAGGTAAATGACATTCATAAATGATTGGTTGTTTTCTGAAGTCGGTTTCATGGAATTTTTTAACATTTGTAGAAAAAATAGACAAGCATTCCCCTACTGGTATGAAATTTTATTTCAAGAAAACATGGACTAACTAAGGGGAATCCATGAAGAATTCATCAAGACATGTTATCAATGAAATAAATTAGTGAACTGAAATCCATCAATGGTCCCAATAAAAAAATTATGAATTCATTTTGCGGGGGTTATTTATTGATGTCATTTATTCTGTGTACTGAGTTGTGGTATCTTGTGTTTGGTCTAATTGTTCATGCAAAGAAAACTAAGTGAAAATATAAATGATGAAATTATTTTAATTCAGATGAATATACCCGGTTCTTCTCATTCTTGGTCATTATAGTGAGCCCTTGTGTGTATATATATATTTCATTCTATATTTGTTCTTTTTTTCTCTAGAGCTTCCAAAAAATTGATACAAGTAATAAAAATTAAATTATATATACAAACCATTAAATATTTGTTGTACCTTAAACTATTCAGTCTTCCAATGTACGGCCATTTTTTGATATTGACTTCGTGGATAGTCAGAGTTTATGGGTACACCCTCTAAATGGGTACCCACTTTGCTCCTCTAACTAATATCTAAATCGGGCTTTTATGACTTCCAAAACTCTCCAAGATCACTCGACCTAGAATCTTTGGAATCATTACTGTTAGGAAAGTTTAATAGACTCTACAAGGAACTAGTTAATTCATAAAAATCTATTATTAATATAGATATAAATTTCTAGAATTTTCTTACCCATATCTGCACCCATTCTATATCCTTGATTTCATAACTAATATGTTTCCATGAGACCGGTTACACTAGAACAATAACATCGTACTTCGCTAAAGTTCCCATGAAACTTCTACAATACCTTTCAATTTTACCTACCTTTTGATTTTGATAATTTTAATCAACCATAATCTATGTTTTACAATTTTGGGATTCCCAAATACGAGTGCACCCACATCACCTACTAGAATATCTCACTGAATAAGATAATATGGGGAAAGAAGAGTTATGTGATGATATAATAGGGAAAAATTAAATGATATAATTTTACAACGTAACAATAAAAAACCTAATGCATGATCCTGAATAGGATATGAGGCATCCGTGGATTTTGCTGGATTAGCAGCCTCTAAAATATGTATCTATTCCAGTGTATTCTTGGGATGATCTTCATGCACTAGAGTTCAAACTGGGGGAAAGGACTCAATACATGTAGGATGGATGATAGGAAAAGGATGAAGGATAGACATGTTCATAAATGGGTAGTAGGTTTGGGGATACATGTATGGATATATAAATGGTAAAGGTAGGAAAATTAGTTGAGTCAGTATAGACATGGAATGGGAATTATAGGATAAATGAGATGATGATGAAGGAAAGGATGGGAAAATCCCTGGAGTCTCAAGTAGAGGATGAAAATTTGTGGTTTATAGAATGTCTAATGATGGGTTGGTGTGGAAAGTGGTAAGATGGGTGCTCAGTCTTGGTCTAAGGGGATCCTTACCCAGATCCAAGTTGGTAGGAGGAAGCTCTAGAGCGGTATATCCCTAACAAAATTTGGAGAAAAATATTAACATGACATTATATGTAATGAAGAAGATAAAGATTAATATTATTATACTCACTAAAGACAACCCAGTCTCACGTCTATCAGGATCTACATCTAATAATCTCGTCTTGCGAGCTATTCTAGTTTTCTTAATAATCTGCATAATAATGAAACGTAAATTTTTTAGAAATTGTTTTTACAAATCATGCATACAAATTAGAATTCAAGGAAAACAATAATTTCATTATGCCTTTCAGTAATGATAATTTAATACCATGTCATACATTTTTTAAAGACCCATTTTGAAACCCATTTTCTGAATTGAAATAAAAATAATTAAATGAAATAAGACGAAAGAATAATAATATAGATGGATCATTTAAAAATAAAACTATTTAAAAGTAATTAAATTAATACCAACTAAATATACGCATGTCAAGGTAAAATAAATTAACTATAAACATATATAGATGCTTCTATATATTACCCTCCACCACCAAAGGTTCAACTTCAACTCTCAAAATGGTAAACTTTATGTCATCAAATGTAATATTTTTTTCAAAACTAATGGGGGTTTCAATTGTGGAAATATCATCCCCGATAACATGAAAAATAAATCTTAGGATTGTATCATTAGTGGCACCTTAATTAGGTATGAGATGAGATTTCCCAAAAAAACTTATTTTCCATTGATGGAATAATATATGGTTCATCGATATACAGGAATCAACTCATGTCGATAAATCTAAATCCACAATCAACAATAAATCTACCCTATCACATCATTGAATCAAACCATTTACAATTAATCATAGTGACTCGACCTTGATTGTTGTAATCCAATAACTAAATTTTCTCAACCATACCATAATAATACACATCTTCATATCGAGGTCAACTATCTGATGCAATAGCATAAAAATCAGTTATATTAGTTAACATAATTCCATCATGTTGTGTCCTCATTTTAACCACTCTGTCAATTGTAACAAATTTATATCCATTTATAATTAAAGATTTTCAGTCATGAACAAGAACAATTGGAACCAAAATCTAAACCTCTTAATTCTTGAGAATTAGATTCAGCAGGTAAACTAAATAACTAAAATTGATATGAGTAATACAATTAAATGGGTATCTATATGTTAATATATTTAATTTACTGTTCATACCTTTGATTTCAACCAAGATGGAACATCTTGCCCATACAAACCCTCTCTCCTTCTCAAAGGAAAATATCAATAGAATCTTCTTATAATTTATATATGTTCCTTAAAAAATGCTAATAAAATTCTAATGTATATGTGAAATGACATAGTATGAGATAACATATTTATATATCCAAATTACTTAAATGATATAGTAATAAAAAAAACCCAAACATGATTTTGTGATGTTCCATATCCCACTCTTCAAAGCTTAATGTAACCAATGTATATGACCTGTCAATTCCCCTTATTTGAGGAAGAGATGGAAAAGAGGGATGAATTTCCTCATAACTCTCATCTTCATTTCTCATTGGCTGATTGTGTCTTGTGCTCACCTTAGAAAAATACGTTGAACAAATATCCATAAATTATTGGGCTAGATAACCCCTCTCAAAAGAACCTTTAGGATAATTCTTGTTTCAAACGTATGATTTCATTAGGCACATATTTCTTTCAATGGGATACATCCACTGAAAAGAGATAAATCCCCTAATAAGTGTCTCAGTTGGAATATGAACTGTTAAATTCATCATATAGATAAAAAAATTTGGAGGAAAATTTTTCCCAACTCACAAAGTATTAATAAAACCATTTGCTACATTTATATCAAGAATAAATTTGATAAAATTTTATCACAAAGGCCTAAAAGATGGAACAATGAAATCACTGCCACCCATACAATATTGGAAATAAAATGTAGAATTGGTATTGGGATAAATTCATGAAGAATAATTTGATAGTCATGCTTTTTTAGGGATTTCGATTTAAAATATATTCTACTTACTTGTTTAGATATGTTTCTGTAATAGCCATATGGAACCTTGATATTCTCCAATACTGCAAGAAATTTATCTTTCTCTATTGGTTTCATCACATAAAAAGTATGAGGATCTTTCCATTTGTTTTCACCAATGCACGCAGTATGCAATTCTGGTCGAATACCTAGTCCAACAAGTCCCGGCGAGATCGGAAGTCATATTTGGTCATCACCTTGATATTCAGAATAATTGAAAGCAACATTTCTCATATATTTTTCCCAATATGCATTTCTTATAAATAATAACATAACAAATTGGTTGACCGATATGGAAACTCAATAAAAATACATATATTTTTCCAATTGTAAGTTGTTTCAATGTCATCATTTTTCCTCTTTTTAGATTTCAACTGACCTTTACCAAATGAAACATAGAAATATTTTAATTCATTAGGCACATCTCTTCCTGACATACGTTGAGGTGGTTGTTTTGTGTCAAAAATTTTATCAAATATCCAATGATTTTTCCTGTATTGACACTCCACTGGAAAGAATAGTTGATGCATCATGAAACTAAAACTATGAAAATATTTATTCCCTCTCAATAATGTATTATTCATACAAACAGGACCTGATTTTTTACCTTTCATACTCTACCCAAATATCATTTCACAAGTAGGGAAATCATTTATAGTCTATTGATGGGAAGCACACATCTGAAACCTATTATCTGAAGAAGCTTTGAATGTCTGCACACCCAAAACCCAATGTTGTTTTAGCTATCTTATTAAAGGCTAAAAGTAGATATCTAAATCATTATTGGGATCAGAGGGTCCAGATATTAGTACACTCAATAAAGTGAAAGTTTTTTTCATACACATCCACAGAAAAAATATTATAAACATGAATAAAAATTGGCAATATGTTGTGAGCAGTAAACATCTAGGAAAATAGATTAAAACCATCACATGATAGACCAAAACTGACATTACACACCTCAGCTACAACATTAGGATGTTGCGCATCAAATAATTTCCATACTAATCCATATGCATAATGAACCAACTCATCATTACCTCTAATTCTCTCACCATCATTTCATCGCATATTCGATGAGATTTCTACATACAAGAATAGATTTTGATGTTTGGGAATAAATAGAATGTGCCACATGACATTCTATGGAACAGGATATGGTGTTCAATCTATATTTTTCATCCATTGAGAACTAACACACTCTTTATAGTCATTACGATCAGTTGTTTCCTCCCAAAATAAAGGGTAGTCTTTCGAACAAGCATGGACTTTATTAATATAAAATTCAAGTTGTGTAATTAACATCCTTGGATTGTAATGATTAAGGAGAATATATTCCCCATTATAAAGATAGTCCTGAGAAATTTTAAGAATATAATCAATTATGGTATTTGAAATTCCATTCATGGTTTTCCCATTAGATAACTGCATTTAAAACTCCAACTTTTTTATTTTAGTAAATTCCTGATATACTGGAGTTCTAGCATCACCCAATAAAACTTTCACCCTATCAACATCATCATCCTCAATATTTTCCTCAAGTGTAATGATATCATTGCCTTTCATCATTGACATATTATCTCTATAAGGATGATGCAAAATTAGAACCTGATGAAACTTCAAATTCCCCAAGTCACATATTTCATTTCATTCATGAACAATAGAATATTGACTCATCTCTCCACAGTGATACAAAAAGAAAATAGTTTGCTTTAAATCCAAATTTCATTAAATGGTAGCTAACTTATTTCCATTATAACCATGGTCTTCTGGCACATTTAAAGCTTAGACATTGTATAAAACCTTTTTATAAAACATTGTTAAATGAAAAATCTAAAAATTTCTCCTAATTATTTTCAAACTCATTGGAAATCTTATCATTTTGATATATCCAGATTATATCCATTGTATAACAAGGAAAAAAAATTAACTTACAATCAATAATGTAAAAAAAATTTAAAAAATCATTACTATACTTGTCAATTTTTTCGAGAATATCATTTTTTCAAAGAAAGTATTAAAATATCATAGATTTGGTAAATAATAAATTATTATTAAAGGACAAAATTTTTAATCAAATAGAATATATCATATAAAAAATGAAAAAGGGATATATACTATATAAAATAAAACTATTAAAACATAAAAACGTAATAGTTAAATCTAATTCTTATTTTTATTACATGTTAATTATTTTTTATCACTTTAATAATGTACACAACAATCCTAAGAGTTCACCCAAATCCCCAATGGATGTTAATTAGAACCATTCGTCTCGATGTAAATTTTGAGGAATGATTTATCCACTTTATTATAAAGATAATTAAAGTCCATTCTCCACTTTAAATCTAGAATAACTCATTCAAAATTCCAAAAATACTAGACATAAAATGAAAAAAAAATGATCTATAGAAGGAATGGAAAATAATAGAAATTGTTCATAAATCTCTCTATGTGAAAGAATACATAACTAAAAAATATTAAAATTAAAACTTAGAGAAAAAATAAGATATAATTCAATCAAAATAGGGTTTGATAGAAAAGTCATATTAAGTGGAATATGTGAAGAGATAAGAAATAACTATAAGAATATCCCATAGCATTAACTCTAAATTGGAAATTCACCTCACTTCTATAACAAAAAAATGCTCCACTAAAGTGATAAAACTACTAATAGTACTTCTAAGTAAAATAAAATAAGTAAAAGAGATATTACATGTCTAATGAGGTTTGAATTCTATGTGTGATCATGTTATAAGCAGCATAGAACCACCAACAATGTCTCAACATAATAGTGATATAAAGAATATATGATTAAACATGTATTCACATTTAAATACATATATTAGAGAACAATTTTTGATTAATATAGAGATATACATGTAGGTAAACTAAGAGGACTTTTAAAGATCAATACTATATATATATCATAACTCCCTATAGAAAAAGGTATTATAACTATCCTGCATATTTTAATCCATAACATAGAAAATTTAATTGTAGTTCAGGTCTATCCTTCTTGAAAGGTAATATGAGTACTTGTAAATAACTCGCACATTTACACATATGTGACCACATATATTAGTATATGTGTATAAATATGTTGTGTTCCATATGACCCATCATATAAGGATATTGACCAAGATATTTAGAAATACTACAGACCATCTTAAGGAGTGGGGAAATGATTATAACATGTATGGGTGTTAAAATCACATCCCACACCAGAAATCCATATATGTAGTTAGGGCCTATCACCTGTCAGAATTGTGTAACCAATATTCCATAAAGAGGGTACCTATGCAAGCTAATATGAAATAATATACCATATTTAGGCCTTCTATACATTCTATATAGGATTCCATATAAATTGTTATATAATTTTTTGAACTATATCAGCCTACATGATTATTACAATTAATATATAACATGACTAGAATAAAAAAGTGATAATATACTTAAATTAATTTTCATTATCAGCACACCCATCCATCACCTAATATAAGAAATACAGAAACCAACATGGTTTATAATCATGGAAAACTTAGTAGGATAGTCTAGTAATATGGTACAATAATGAATAAACGAAAAACATTATAGTGTCAAAATTGTTTGATGTTGAAGCTTCATAATATAGTTGGGGTTATAAACAACTTTGGTATAAGATTTTAATTTCAAGGGGTATATATAAGATCAAGTAGATGATATATTATTGGGTTGTGTATCTATTTTATACCTATACCACTATAATTTATAATAATATTATAGTGGGGAATCCATTCAAGGGGATATAACCAACATCGAAAGAATATGGTCTTTATATGAAACTATTTAATAACATATTTTAATAAATGATAAAATAAGAGAAATAAGATTAAGTATATTCCAAAATTAATTGATGTTACACCACTTAATAAAGCTGGTCGATGGGTTATATGTTCAAATAATAACCGTTATTATGATTCTTATAACAATGCCTACATAGATGGTGATAATAATTTATTTTTTTGTGATATTCAATTTGAATTTAAATAGAATCTATGGAAAGTTATCAATTTAACATGGAATAGTATTTTTAGAGGTATCAAGGTTCGTTAGTATAAAAAATTATTTTTCGAAGATGAGTCTAATTATATATAAGTGGTATTAGTTAGAAAGGATAGAATATACAAAACTATCAAAAAACTACTGAATGAAATGGATGAAATAATTTTTTTAAAAGTAATATATTATTAAGTTACTAAAGAATTTAAAAGGAATGTTTTTTATAAATATATCCTTATGATTTTTTTTACATAATTCTTCCATACTCTTGAATAATTACTCAATATTTCTATCGATTTCAATGTTGTTCAACAACATGATAATGAAAACAAGGTGATGTAGCATGAAAAAATATTATAAAAATCATGAAAATTGTCTAAATAAGAAATGAGAAACCAAAATGAGGAAAATGAAGACAATAAATGGGTTTTTGATACTAATAATAACTTAATAAATATGAATTTTTTAGAAAAATAATGATAGATTAAAGAATCAGGAATTGTGAAATACTGGAACTTACCAAATTATAGAAAAATAGATACTACAACACAATATTTTCCCCCAATAAGATTCCCAAATAGTGGGTTGTCTATATAAAAATAATTTGTTTCACAATCTATGAAATTTATATAGACTAAACTTTTAATAAAGATAATTATGTTCATAGGATATTGATTGTGTTTCTAGAAGTATGAGCATATTGAATTTAAATTTTGTCATAATAATAAAATTAAATAAAATAGTAGAAGGAATCAATATAGGGGAAAATATTATGATAATATAGGTAAATAATATTTCACCCGGATCGATATACTTAATGGTGAATTGTAAAATTTTACTATAACAAAGGATTTAAACAACAAGTTATATATAAAAATAAACTATCACAGAGGAAAAATATGATATTCAGTATTGTATGTGAAAAACATATACCTATAAAAAATTAGAATATGGGAAAAAAAATTATATCCCATCTCTTATCAAATAGAGAAATAAATGTGTCATTACAATCACTAACCTTATGAAAAAATCCTCAGTTCAAAGATTTATATTAACAACAAGTTTCTATATAAAATGAATAGAATGTAAAAGACTCTTGTTGAGTGACTATTGTTGTTTCCTTGAATGGTATGGGTTCAAAGCCTACTCTTCCTTGTATAACATGTAATTAACAACAAACTAGAATGAATCAAGTAGGATTTATTATCCCTGAAATATTGATATGATCGATAACCCATTCATTTAGAAATGGAATAAGAATATTAGGGACTCAATACCAAAGAATAGCCAAATCAAAAGAACAAATAAACAAAACTCAGACTAAAAATGAATCAATTAACCATGGAAGATGAATATTAGGAACATACTGTCAAATAATAGTAGAATCCAAAAAATGAATCAACAAGACACAAAATAAACAATGAATCAATTAACTGTTCCAGAATAATATTAGTAACACACTGTCAAAGAATATCTAAATTAGAAAAATGTGGAAGGATATTCTCTACCTAGGTGGGATTTTCATCAAGTGAGGGAAATCTAGACCTTGGGGGGACATATGACCTAGGAGGGGATGCTCAACCAGAAGAGGGGGGATTCACATTCACAATAGGAGGAGGATAAGTGAAGATGTTAGTAGACTAGAGGATGAGAAGTGGTGTCGGGTGACGGAAACGGGGGGGAGGGATCTATGTGTGGGAGGGTTGTGGCCCGATGGCAGAGGAGGGTGACCGTGGGTGGGGTGAAATTATTCACCCCATTATATCGATGGTTTTTAGTAAAAATCATGTATAGATATTCTATTCCCATAGTTTATTAAAAATCATGGGTATAGGCAAACACTAATCAAGCTTTGCCCATTGATTATAAAACTGTGGGTATAGCTCCATGTGGTTAGAACCTCTTTCCAGTGGTGGTAACTAAACCTATCTTGATGCAAACTATAGTGACCCCAAATTTTAATAAAAAATATCACATCATATTAGATGAATATTTAATAAAAAACAATAAGATCCATTCTATAATCATATAGCTCAAGTGTCTTCAGAAACATGTAAACATAAAGAACTTGTTCATAAGGAATATACATAATCTCCCACTAAGTTCTTAATAACTAGTTCCCTTCCTAGACATATCACACTAAAAACCCTTTTCATAACATGGGAAAAAGAAACATAAGAAAGGTTGATCTCGTATGCTTAGTATGGGTAAGTAATGGAGATGGAAACAATAAGTTAAACATATCATGGGCATAAGAGTTTGAGAACAAGAGCTTAACATCTAAAAATCATACCCTCTATATCAAATATAATAATCTTGATTCATGGTTTAAGTCATGGTAGTTCATAAGACATGAATCAAATTTTAATCAAATGACATCAACCATGAGAGATTAACAATGTAATAATACATAAGTTATTGGAATACACATAAGAATAAAAACCATTTCCTATGTAGTCAAGGAAAACATCCTAGACTATCATATTATAATATGTTCAATTCACATACCATCATATCCAAAGTAAATGTTCACTCCAAAGACTATCATAGAGGATAGATCTATTTTCACTCCCCATTATATTTCTTATTATCTCATGAGATATCAATCTTTATCCAATTAATTGGATTGATATATAATTCTAGTCCCACCAATCACATAATGAAAAATATATATATGTGTCCCACAAGATCATAAAACATTCATAAAAACATAACCTATGGGAAGGAAAAATATTTTAAGAAATATTTCATCATAGTTTCATATCATAACCCATGAAAAAAAAGGTTTAATAATAGTTTCATAAAAATATAATTAAATCATTTGAAAGAAACATGTTTCATAGAATCATCCATAAATTATTATAACAATAATCCATTAAAAAAATGAAAGTATGTGGTAATAATGGATATTATACTTGTTAAATATTAATTAATGTTAAAGGATAAAAACATAGAGTGAAGTACCTATAAAATATATCGGGAGTATTTTTTGAGTAAAATAACCTATCCATTTCGAAATAAATTTTCAAAATCTGAAAATTTAAATACAAATTAAAGAAAATTATTATTTAAAAATAACCATCAAAATATGTAAAATAATATTCAAATTATCGAGTATTCATGATAGTGGGAAATTATGTTCATGATTTTTATATTCAAACAAAATTCCTTTTATATTTTTGTTAGAAATTCAAAAGTTCCTTTTTTAGATTATAAAAATAAGATTATTTTTAAAATCAATTAAAAATTAAATCCTGGGTAGAAATTTATTTAAAAATCATAGGATAATAAAAAAATCTTGAAAACCTTTTTTTAAAAAGAATAAAGAAGAAAGATTTTCAACTACAAAGATAAATGGAGATGATTTTTTTAAATACATTATTTTTTTCATCATAATAAAAAGAGAATAAAATGATAGGAAAACATTTAATCTATATAAATAACCAAATTATAATAAAATTCAGGGGATAATTGAGAGTTAGATCATGAAAGTTTATCGTGGGAAACCTAATCATAAACAATTCATCTAAATAATGAAATTGTAACATAAAACCCTTATAAATTTGATAACTCTTTAATAATAATCCCCATGAAATAAAGAAACTTATATGTATATTTATATCATATAATTTTCAATATGATACTCATAATATGTATTCATGGGTAGTATATACCCCATATAAAAGATAAAAGTGGTGAATATGACATGTGTCTCACATAAATAAAAGTGAGTTGAAAAATCCCTTACCTTGAGTTGAAATTATTTTGAAATGTATTTTACCCCCTTTATATTAAATTTTAGTTTAATATAATTATATATCAGAATAAATTAAATACTTATAATAAAATATTTTATCCCATTATAACATTTTAAATCCTATTAATTTGTAATTCCTTATTAAAATCATTAGTCTCTGGTGTTAGCAGTTTAGTCTTTCAAGAGAATTTAGGTCTGGTAGTTCCAGTACTTATACTATGATATAAGTTATATAATATGAATAATTTTAGTCATGGTGTAAATATAATATATTAACTATATATATATATTAATCCATGAATTTTATAGATAAAAAAATAATCACATTTTTTATGGCCATGGTAAGCTATACATACGCATGAACACTATTTTCACTTTTTGATGAATGGGATAAAAGAAATTTAAATATCAATTACAAATTAATAAATAATTATTATATAATATATATATATAATATATATTAATTTAATTCATACTTATTACAATATATGTAAATTTGAATCAAAAACGATGCACATCACTTTATTTAGGTGGTTTTCCACACGTACGCACAATTAATGTTATCATTTCCCAAAAAAAATGGAAGCTAAAAAGGTATATAAGATTTTATAATTTGAAAAAAAAAATTATATCATAAATATAATATATATAATATTTAAAACAATCATAATAACCATTTATTAAAGATAGAAACTAAAAATAAATTTTACTTATATGTGGAGGCGGTAGTCAACATTTATGCATTAGTACTGCATTCATTTCTCATTTGACGGAAACAAGGGTTGATAATCATGGTTTCATGATCATAATGAAGTTTCTATAAATTTAGGGTACTTAATTTAATATTTCATGTTGAATAATATATATTTAATTTATTTTTAATAATAAATAAATTGAAAAGGGTTGGATGAGATTATTACCTGTTTTTTCAAGAGACATCATTTAGAACCTTCCTAAAAGACCCTTGGAGTGGTCTTTTAAGATGGAAATTACCTATAATTTTTTCCTAGGTAATTTTATAAGGTATTTATTTAGGTATATTATATCTAAATGGCTCAAATTGGTCTAAATAAAATAGATAGGGAGGATCCTTTTATAAAAAAGGGAAAGGACACACCTAGAATTATAAGAAAATATTAAAATTTTAAAAATATAATTAAAAAAAATCTTATAAATGACCAAATATTAAAATAAAAATAATTTATGGTTTAAATATTCTCAAAAAATTAAATTTACATATGTTTTTGTGTCATTTTAAACCTTATCAATTAGTTTAAATCCATGGTTAACAAATTTTATTCTAACCATGGTAATGACTTTTTTCTTATTAAAGGGTTATGAATTCACTTATAATGTAAAAGTTAGCTCATAAATGTTAAATATATAAATTTTTAAAACATTTAATATCCTAATTACACAATTTAAAGATTTTATAAATTTTAAATAATTTAATATAATATTATTTAACATAAAATTTCATCAATGTCATTTTTAACAATCTTCATTTATTTTGATTTTAAAGATGACATGAAAGAAAATAAATTCAAATATAAAAAATTGAAAAATTCTTATTATATGATATTTTTCTATAAAATGTGTTTTGTACAATAATTTACCAAAAATTTATAAATTTAAATATTTTAAAGATTATTTATATTTTTTTCTATTAATTGAATAGTGTTATGTTGGCACTACATAAGCATTTAAGTTAATTATTAAATAAATAAAAAATTTAAATAAATAACCATGACAATGAAATTAATTACTATTTTAAATAATGTTTTATGACCCAACTTATCTGATATTTTAATACTGTAAAAGAATTGAGATATTAAAGTCAAGAGTGTCATTTTGAATTTATTCTTTTCTTAAATTTATATAAACATCATAATCTGATAAAAATATAACTAAGTGTCCATATATTAGATACTTAGTTAGAAATTTCTAAACATAACTCATCTAATAAGATAAAAAAGGTATTATGAAAATTTTATAGCCTTATCCAAAAACATTAACCCTATTTTATATGTTTTACCCTTATCAAGGTGACAAAAATTTATCGAAGTTGTTATTCATAATTAGAAAAAATAAAAAGTACCAATGTACCAAATTTATATCTACTAATTCAAAATATGGTATTAATTTTTTAAGATTAAATTTCTATAAGTGGAATAAATTCATTTTCAGTTTTTAAAATGCAATTAAAACCATTTTTAAAAAAATAATTTTTATGTATAAATCAATATTTATTCTTATCCCATTCCTAGAAAAAAATTTGGATGAATGTTAAAAAAATATTGAATATATTAAAATCATTCACCAATAGTGATTAATTTAATTTATTAAGATAAAATACATTTTATGCAAAAAAAATTCAAAAAAACTACTTTTTTACTTTTAAATAATTTTTATTTCCATTTATAAACAATTGATAACCAAAGAATTCATTTTATACATATGTAAACCATAAATTTTTGAGAATTTATTTATTCATATTCATACCCACTAATAAAATATCTAGGTGATAAATATCACATTATATAATGATATTTCAATATTATATCATGGTTCATTTAAACATGGTTTTGTGTATAATAAAATATATCAAATAAGTAAAAAAAATTATATAAAACTATTTCGTAAATTATCATGGTTTCACATTTATTCAATCCTCATAAATTATTCATAACTTATAACACAATAATGATACCAATATTGGGAACTCTATCCTTCTTTTTCATCCATATTCTTCAGCACTCATAGCAACTTCTATTATTTCCAACTTCCCAAAAATATGAGTGGGATATTCATACTAATTCTAATCAATTCAACACAAACATATGGAAAACAATAATAATAATTTTTTTATATTATCTTTTTTGAAAATAACAAAAACAAAAACACAAATTTGGTTAAAAAATATCCCCCTTTGTATTTTTTTCCAATACCAATGGAAAAAAATGATATGTCAGTGTGTTTTAATTCTCTCCCATTTTTATTATTAAATTATTATATTTTATTGTCTCACCCTTATTATAAATAAATACAGTTTTTATGGAAGTTGATGGTATCACATCATACTTGCATAATGTACCATCAATAAACCCACTCAAATTCAACTTGTTCCATACTGAGTGTTGAAAACATGAGGGTTTGATTTATACATCAAAGTTTTCCATAATAAAAGAGAATATGATTCCAAATAATAAAAATTACCATAACTCATTTTGAGGATTTACAAATGTGATCATACTGAATCCAAGTAATGATAATTGATAAATTTATTTATCATTGGAATTGTAACCCGAGTTTCTTTCCATTGTTATTTATCTATCACTTTCTATAAATTTCAAATTTTAATGAGATATTATGTTCTGGTATCTTCTCAATATAAACTCTACCCCAAGGGATTATCTTCCTATTAACTTAATAAAGGTACAACACTTATTTAGATGTTATCTTGAGTACCAATTGGTAAATCATACCTGAATGGTGAATTCATATGATTTGGAATATTTAGTATATCTTACATTAATTCATTAGTTATCCATTTAATAATTTTCATAACATTAAATTGCCTTTAATTAAAGAATACAAAAAACAAAATAGGAACAAGGTGGAACAAATTATTCCATCAATAGTGAGAAATGAGGTTTTGAATCAATTCTCAACCATCAAGCTCTTATATTTTCTTCTTCACTTCTGAAATAACTGTTATTTTTATACCTATTTGGATTAAAAGGATTCCTAAGAAGAATGGATATATTATTGTTATCCAAAATTTAACTATTTAGTATATTTATTTTAATATGTTCTATTAAATAACTTTCTTAACTTGGTGAAATATTTATATTCATCCAGATTTATTCAGGGGATGGAATGATTGATAGAAAACCCTTTATGTTGTGTCCAGCCTACGGGCACCTTCCACAAACCACATAAAGAGATCCAAGTTTCTGATCCTTTGAAAACATCTCATGAAACATAACTTCTTATTAATGCAAAATATTCCCCTTACCATTAAATATTACAATCACTTATTCTCTATATATTTTTGTGATCATTATAACTATATTTTTTATATTAATAAACATTATTTTGGTGTGTGACTATCATTCACGATTCTTATCTATGGAGTCTCTAATTTTATGTTTATTAAAGGATAAATTACCATTATTATAAATCTTTATTCATTTAATATTGTTATTAATATATTTATTTAATGTGTCCATGTAATTTATAATTCCTCTACAATATAATCTTGTGATCCTTTTGGGTTCCACCCATCTTAAGATTATTAGTCAGGTTCTAAACTACATTTCTCCATTTTTTCGCCCAAGGATAACATTATATTATTTAAAATTATTTGTTAAAAATATACCTTATTTAATTTAATTCACAATTAAAACTAATATTTACTCTAAACATGACATTTCTTTAGAATTTTTGGCCTTTTATCTTCATATGAATTTGATACAGGATGGGTTGCTTACTACCTACATGCTTCCTACCATTAACCACCTTGGTTACAATACTCACATAGATCTCAAATGATCATTTCATCCCTTGAGGTTGGACATAAATTTTCATAATTGTTTGATAAATTATTCCATCAATTTATTTTTCTGTATCAAATCCTACTACAATACCAACAATGACAAAAAAATCATGATTTCTTATTAAGATTTAATGTCATCCTATATCTAATCAAATTCTTATTTTCAATTTATTGAATTCATAAAGGAATTATTTTGAGTAATATAATCTCATATACATTCTTCTAACCACATTGAATGTGGGGGTGGGTTACTCAAATCCTTTAATCATAAAAATATGAATAAATTTCATATTTAAAATAATACTTTGAAAAAAAAAATCATAATTTGAATAATTAATGTATTTTTATTTTGATGGTACCTTTTAGTTTTTGGATAATTTATATTTATCAATATATGATAAAAATATATTATTTCTACTAGATAGATGTTTATTAAGATAATAATCATACTTATAATATTTTCTATTAGAATCCCTCTTTTTAATATCTTGTGAGGAATCAGCTTGAATATTCTTTTAATTTTACAATATGATTTTAATTTTAAGTTATTTTATATTTAATATATTTTTTTCATTCCCCACTAATTGTATTTTTTATTTTCAAACCCTTTTTATCTTCTCAATAAACCTCCCATGAAATTATTTTATTTTAATTTAGTCTTTTAACAAATAGTCAAGCTATTTTATCTTATATCTCCAGTTAGGTATTCTTGATAGCTATTAATTATTTTTGTGCCTATATATCTTTTTCATGTGTTTCCATGTATTCTTAAGTTTCTTAATTTGAATTGATCCACTCATTCTCAAAACTGGTTTACCTTTCTTCTAGACCTATATTTATTATATATTTGTATCCAATATTTCCCAAAATCATTACAAAATCTTGGAATCTTTGATCCAAACATTCTCTATGTTCAATGACACTTAATCATGATCCTAAATTATAACACTCTTGGAGTTAAATTCACGGTGGGAATTAAAATGAACAACACTATTTTGAAATTTAATTCTCCATTTTTATATATTTTTATTTAAGGTGGGAAATTGTTTTCTTCATATATTTAAAATATTTATAAATAGAAATCCATAGGATTTATTTTATAGTAGATATTGATTCATCATGTGAATCATTATAAATTACATCTCTCCAAAAATTTATTTTATATTCTATTGTAAAATATTGGAAAAACATAAATGTTGCCTTATCTTCATGAAAATTCGTAAAATAATATGAGGTAGAAGTGTTACCCATTTCTATGATATTAGATTAAACTACTAGAACTTTTTCATCCATAAAATGTCTATCATCACCATAATTAGAGATCATGGGTAAATTGATTGCTCCTCAACTTTACATTAGATTGGTTTGTTCTTCTTCATTTTCTATTATTTATTTTTCAATTTTTTGATGGTTCGGATGAGACAGAAATATGATATATAATTTATATAAATGTAATTATTTTTCACTATATATTTCCATTTGAATAAAAACTCAAAAATCTAAATTCTTTTAATTAGAAAATACTGAGAATCTAGTCAGAGGTATGACTTGATGCTCTGATACCAATTAATGGAATTTATTTGATTATGGTCAACACTAAGTGAGGATAAGTCCATATTGATGACTTTTGAATCCAATTTAAACCTTACCCTTCTTTACATCTTCACTTGTTTAGTGTATATATCTTTTTACCTTTTTATCTAACCTCAATTGGTTTGAATTCATGTGATAATACCACTATAGTTGATCACAAGGGACATAAGATTTATTAATGAGGTTTTCCTCTTTATAGGATGAGTATGTGCCTTGTGGAACATGATTATAATCCCATACAATAAGCTCTTCCTTTATTATCAGGATGAACTCAAGATGGGTTATAACCTTAGACCTATTATTGTGACATCGACTAAAAATAATTAAATCACTAGCTTGTTATTTATGTTCTAATATAAACTAATATATCCTCCCATATATTGTAGTATATCAATATATAACCCAAGATTTAAGATCTCTGGCATGGCTAAATTCTATCTTATAGACTTCAATGTATTTCCTCTTCCTTCCTCAGCCTGTAGAAATTGGAATGGTTGCCCCAATTTTCCTCATTAATTATGATATTAAGAAATTATATCCTAGATATCATACAAATTTTTCTTCCTCAACCAATAAAATGACTTGTAAAATAAAATTCAGGCTCTCTTATTAATGTTCTTAAATATATAATGATAATATATTATTTTTATCATTATATCCCTAGGTTTCCCACCTTTTTGATCTTCATAATAATTCCAATTTCAGTTCTATATACACTTCGAAACACATAATTCTATAGAGTATATAGTGTCAATTTTTCCTCTATTCTTATTTTTAATTTCATAACATATATCATAAATCTATATTCAAACACCCATATTTTTCTTCACATGCATCTCATATTTATTAATTACATTATGTAAAACATTGTTTCTATAATATTGGTAATTTTAACAATCATATATCTCTGTTTAATTTTACACATGATAAATAGATAAATCATGGCATGTATTCTCATTATTTTACACACACAAAATCTGTAAATAGTTCATAATTTTTAACTTCCTGTGGTAATGCATTAAATATGACATAGTTGTGACTCTTGCATTTGCGGTGTAACATCTTCTTGTATTATTCTTTATTCATTGTAGAATAATGTGTGGAAACACCTTTATAATTTTCATCCACATTTTTCTACTAAAATAATATCTACGAAATCATGATATTTTATCATGAACACTTGGAATATAAAAATCTTATTTAACCTCAAATTTATCATAATTTTCATTCTAATATTTCTCAAAATCTAAAAATTATGAATTTATCAAATCATATAAGACATTAATGTTGTATGATTCTTAGAGTCATATGGTGGATAAAATTTATATGCACTATCTCATAGTTATATTTAATATTTTAAAAAAAATCATACATGCCGAAATTTGTGCCTATTCTTCAGTGGATGTTATACACAAAACTTAAAATCCATACATTATCTTCAAAGTTCTAATTTCATAGTATATTTTCTACTTCAAAAAAAATTATATGCCTTGTGATAAAAATCATATGTGGTCCATAGTATTATTCTACCACCCATGCTTATGAAAATTCAAACATGGGTTCATGATGTCGTATTATCTATAGTTAAAAGGTATTATATGCATAGTAATTTATGATATTTTGATCTATGCAAAGATCTTCGTGATTTTTTTTATCTTAAATAATCATATCCAAATCATTTATAAATGATCAAAGGTGGCAATAGAAATATAATATTGAAATTAATGATAATTATTAACAATTAATGTGAAACTATAAAAATATATACAAGACTCCTATAATCAAAATATAATATCAACACAAAAAATAGAAATTCTTTTTTCATCAATCAATATGACTTTTCTTTGACTTGAATACCAGATTAGAAATACTAACATAGATATAAAATATTTCATTATTAATACTCCTTAGAATCCTTCTTATTATGTTAGGTAAACTTGATTGAATTATATACATATATAGAATACCAAGTAGAATCATCTTTAAATATTAAAGAAACTTTACCGAGTGAATGGAGCTCCTTGATCTTTGTGATGAAATAAAACAACTCATCAAATATTCTCCAATTGATTTCATAAATAAACTTCTAAATGATTCATTATTTATTTAAGCAATACTAATTCTAAGACTAAATGTGTTTATTGAATCCTAATAAAATATTCACAAGTTAACACAAAATAATGATATTGTTCTTTGGAACTCTAGCCTCGTACTTTATCAACATGCTTGGGAAATCCCATCAACTTCCAATATTTCCAAATTCTGATAAATATGATTGTGAACATCCGACTACATCCTATAAATTAAAAATAATTAATTAAAAACATATAAATTTGAATGGTTCATTTTATCCTTGCTAATAAAATTTACAATAAGAACCCAAACTATGTTCCACATATCTTATCCAAAGAATTTATCCACTATTCAGCAATCACTGGGTATGATGTTCTACCAAATGTTAGTGGATGTTGTTATATGAAATGATCCACTACTAAAATATTCCTTTATATAATATTTATTCACTTCCTTTCATTGGTAATTCTATCCTTGGACTAGGTAAATTTAGTTAACATAGCTAAAAATCTCCCAACTCTAGCATAGACCATTTTAAGTTACTGATTTGGGTATTGTCCTGCAATCACATTACAACACTATTCACATTGATACCACTATGTAAATTTATTTTAATATACACATAGATTAGGTAAAAAAATTAGTAAACCGTAGAGTAGAAACTATTTCATTTTAATATAACCATATATTAGTGTTTTATCCCTTGTTATACCTCTATAAACCTCAAAAGGTTGTGTTTCCTTTGTAGCCTAACCAATATATCTTCCACTAAATATTTTTAAAATCTACTCTAATACCAATAGTAATACCTTAAATATAACCAATTCATAATGTACATGTCATATGAAAAATAACATAGAACCTACATTCCCAATACCTTTAGGTTTAAAGATTTAGTGGATTATGAAACTCATTACATAACAAAACCCCCAATTTTAAATCAATTAAATTTTTTTCCATGAGTATAGGTTATTTAAATAAGAAAATTACTCCATTAAATATTGATTAATTTGTCTATAACAATAACATTATTATTAATACTAATCATTAGGCCCCATAAAATTTATTTGAAAAACATGGGATGATCATATAAAGCTCGGTAAGTTGTATAAGAAGAATTAAAACCCATTAAGCCATTGAAATACATGAAAACACATGAATCATTCAAAAAATAAAATTTTATCACATATAAACACAAATTAATTTATGAAATCAACTTATTTAATCAAATAATTCTATAAAAGAAAATATTAAGAAAGTATAAAGTTTATTAAGAAATCATTATGGTTTTCTTTGGAAAAAATATTAATAATCACCCTTATAATCTCCCATATAAAGGAATAACCTATTTAATTTCTTCAAAAATGTTTTTATTGAAGAATAAATAATTAAAAAATAAATTTGGGGTTATATCTGAGGCCCACCCATTATCATTTAAAAATTACAAGTACTATATAATGAATAAAACACAAAGGAGCATTCACTTTAACCCAAAAGGATAATAATTTCAGTTAACCCACAAAAAGGTAGTGGATTTAAATGAATGGGTTTACTAGTTCCCTATAGAGAGAAAAATGAAAAATAAATATGTAATATTTATAAAAATAAATAAGAATATGTGAAATAAAATTCATAATAAAATATTAAACGGTATGTTAAGAGAAAAACAACAAAATGTTTGGAGTAAATATTTAAATGAATACCACTTATGACCTTGGTAATTTATGAGTCTAAGGAAATGAAAATGAGGACGTGAAATTGAATTTATGTTCCCATTAACTGAATAAAAAATATGATAAAATTATTCATTGTATAGTTTATACTTTATATAAAATATAATAAATAAACAACATAGAAGATGACTTAATGGGAGGATATTGAGATAACAATCCACTTACTTATTTCCATGATTCTTCTATAAAAAAATTAATGTGTCATTGGTTATTATAAATTTAAAATAAGTTTATTTTATAATTATATATGGTATATTTATTATCATATTTGAACCAAATTTTATGTTTCATGCCCATAGTGTTTGGTTATTGAATTTTGATTGTTGTAGTATTTTATAATTTAATCTATATTGAATTTCTATTTCACCAAAATATTTGAGCTCAAAAATATTTATAAAATAGTTATTATAAATTAATATAATCCATATTAATTTTTTAAAGTGTTATTTAAATTTTATTACCCACTTATGATTTAGTATTTATTTTGTGATTTTGGAAATTTTATGACTATAATATTTTTTTTCAATTGTTTAAGGTAATATGTTTAGGGAACTAGAAACACCCAGAAGCTCTTATATCCCCAATGGTTCGATTTGAATGTCATTATGAACCTTTTTTCCAAAGGAAGGTTTTCACTAGGGTGGTTTTTCTAGTGACACATCAGAAAAAGCATTCATCGAGAGGGTGGGTGGTCGGGATCAACAAACATTCTTTAGGGGATTGTTGCCTACTCTTGGAATTTACTATAAATTTAAGACATGTTTCATAAGTAATACTAAAATATTGGTTTCATTTTTTATATTAGTTATTCATTGACTTATTTTGATGAGAATGTTCATTTTCATCAATGATATCCCATCAACAAGAACATATGTTTGTTTTCGGGGTTCATCATTAATGGTATCATTTTTATGTATCATTAGTTACCCATATAATTTTTTTATGTTAGTAATTATTTATTATCAACATTATATAGTTTAAAATCATATAATTTGGTTCTCTATAATTTATTCTTTCTAGTAGAGATGTTGATTTTGGAGGTGTCAGGATAGGGCCCATGATAAAATCTTCTTGTATATCCATTTAAATAGAATCAGAACCCATTTATTTCAATTACACTTAAAGTTACATATCATATATTTTATGGTATTGAGATTAATATTTATCTATAAAATTTAAAATCATAATGTAAAGACATATAGGTTAAAGATTCCAATTAATGATTTATGTGGTACATATACATGAGGGTCCATTTTTTGTTTACCTCGAAGGGGGTATATCTCGATGAGTATAGATTGAGCCTCACAAGGAATATGACCATCTAAGGTAGATATGGTCTCATTGAGAATATGGCTCAGATGAGAAATATATAGTAGTGACTCAGCTGGAAAATGGCCATCTAGGTAGGGTCATAGTTTAATGAGAATATGAACCAAGTAAAATAGACCCAAGAACATGACACTGGAGAAAGGGAAATATTAGATAATTGGAATATTTTTAATATAGGGAATGAAACAGATGATCCCATGAGTAATATTTCCCCATTATGATAGAAATTTAGGATTGATGATATTGGGTTTGACTTTAAGGTAGTAATCTTACATATACAATTGAAACTTGTGTCAATTACAAATTTTTGGATAATAAATGTTTAAGGATATGTGGTAGAATTGTCAGAAATAGTTTATCAACATTCACTAAGTATTTTTTCATGAATATTTACATCATGTGACTAATACATTGGCCACACAATTTAATATAATTTTGTAGGGAATTCTGTGTCATTAATGGTATGAAAACAGAGGATCAAGTTGGGATCATGTATTATTCATTCCCTTGAATACCTAATCCAATAAGTGACATAAGAGAAGGAATGAATAATTAGGGCCTAAATTAAATAGGAATACCATATTGAAGTCATTTCAATAGTGTTGATTCCATAAATCAAATCAAATATCTAAGACCACGTGATTCATACATGATGTGAGAAACAAGAGATAATATAAGATTGAGAAAATTTTATGGGGGTTCATAATTATGTTTAAATAGAGCATATAAATTAAGGCATCCCATAATGGTATATTCAGGTTTACTGAATGGAGAATAAATCCATGATCGGGCTGAATATTGATAGGGACTTTCACCTAGTTGGGGGATTATCCTCCCAATTCCATCATGTTGGTTAGAAATGGTGGGAGATAGTGGCTGGAGGAATATGGATTCCTATAAAAAAATACTTTGGGATTTATCCTAGATGTATTACCTAATATGTCATATCTCATTGAGTAGAGAAGAAATCCATCTTTGATCTAGGAGAGACAACTGTAGTAACTTCCTAAAAATGGGCCCCCATGAAAAATGAATCTGTGATTGTGCATCTCATTAGGGTTATACCTACCTATGATGACATCCTAGGTCATCATTTGATTAAGGAAATATATTATTTAATGGTTTTATATTAATGTTCATGTAATGATTTTTTGATTTGGATGGCTTTAAATACGTCTTTGGACTTCTATTTTTACAATTTGTTTTAAAAATGGTTCCATATTCTGATTGGATACATAGATATTAGTGGAAGGAGAAGTTTGAGAATATATAATTAAGAAAAAATATACATTTTCCAGAAATGGGATGATCACAAGAAGTTGGTGCAAAGTAAAAGGGACATCTTACGTGGTAGATTTATCCTAGTAGATTCAATCCCAGGTGATAGATGCATGCTTGGATGGATTGTCTAGAATAATATATATATGTTGGTAGAGGCCATCTTGCTTGGTTTCTATGAGATTAATTTCTCCATATTCAGACCCTATGAAGAGGGTGAACCCACATTGAAATCATGCGATGGATGGATGACTCAAGTGGTAGGTACATGAATGGATATTATATGCATGTCATGGTTATGGGGGATATCCATTAATATTATTTCTTCACTAGGGAAGATTAATCCACCAGGTTTGAAAATGAGAGGCAAAACCTCTTTGGTGATACCATGTGTAATAAGTCTTATTCACAAGGCTCCTGTAAAAGACTTTAAAAAGGGAGTTTCATTTGGTGTTTGATGAATAACTATGATTTTCTTTATGGAATTCATCTCAAACATTGTTTTACTTCATATCTCCAAGTCACTCACAAAAATAGTACTGCATATTTATAAGAAGGTATCAACTCAACCATTATTAGAGATAGGCATCTATATAGTAAGGAGTGTGTGACTATGTGGTTATCATGCACTAGATTATTTTTTAACTAAGTAAGAATTCACTAAATTGAATTTATTAGGATCACGTAACATGTAGAAGGTTGTAGGGTTGATGAGAGTTACACAAGTAGTGTGTGGACACATGGTAAATGGTATAATACATGGTTGGTCTAACTCAACTCATGTGATTGGTAGGACGAAACCTAATTGAATTATGACCATGACGTTTATTTTTGGCTATGAGATCTCTCCATGTCATATTTTATTGTTTAGTTGATTGGTGGTCGCACAGTCGATGGATGGTTCATGTGGTTGAATCTATATGGTTTTTTCTTACCTTTTTGTATCAAGATTCTATGGGCATAAACAAATTCCCCTTTATAATTAATTTTTATTGGCATAAAGAGAGGTTTGTTATACATAAATATAATCCTTAAAATTGTCACATGGGAACCTGGAATCTCAGGGTTTTCATGGTGAGGTATGAAACTCATATTAACGGTACACTGTGGGATTCCAAAAGGTCATGGTTTCACTAATAAAAAAGTCAATATATTTAATATCTACTCTAAAGATGACCAGGATAAAAAAATTTGTAACATTTAGGGTATTAAATCCAATTGAGTGATTAAAATATGGGTTTTATAAATCATAGCTCAAGAAATTTAAATGAATAGTTATGGGATAAAACATGTTTAAAGGGGATGATAATAGACAATATTCAATAGATGATCCCTTTTGTAGTTTTTTTGGGTATACATATTTTAGATGATCATCCCATTAGGGATAATATTCCATAGGTTTATAGTTCATATTGATGGGTGCATATGATGATCCATATTTGGAGAATTGTGTGTATAGTCAAGAAAAAATTTCCTTTGGATACACTTGTTACCAATGTTCAATAATATTTGTAATTATTCAAGAAATTCAGAAGTAAATTAGGATTAATAAAGAAATAAATGCTCAAGAATTTTTTTGGAACCCATAAGGTTCCACTTAAATTTTTGGGACACATGATCTGGGTGAAGATATATAATATATCACCACTCTTTTTCTTAAACCATAGGATTTAGTAAGCATGGAATGGCTTTTTGAGGACCATATGGTGGGTCCTATAAGCTTTTCCTTTTCTTGTTTGTGCTAAAACTTTTCTTAATCCTTAAAAAGGCGATGCTTAGTGATTTAATACTTTATGTTTTTTTAGACCACCTATTCTGGGCTTTCTTTCGTGAAAGTATAATGTCTTCTTTACTGTTGTTCATGGTTTTATATTTAAAACTGTAAAGGACTTAGAGTTCATGGTGGCATAGTTTTGACTGAAAGGATAGAAAAATTATATTCCATGTTTGAAGAAAAACATGTTGGGAATAAATATCCTAATTCTATTATAGATTATACCATATGGGAGAACACACAATTAATAGTCTTTCTAATTAGAGAAAAAGGGATCAGGATGGTCTATCTAGTTGAATGGGAAAACTTGACCAGACATGAATAGAAAACCTAATTCCACTATAGAATATCTCAAAATTTCTCTACAGAGTTTGTGGTCAAGATTCATGGAACTATGTGGTGAAGATGAAAATCCATATACGGTAAAAATTATAAGAATTTAATAACACCTTTTGAAAAGGAAGTGGAAAATTCATAAATCACACCAAAAGGTTCTTAGATCAGAAGTAGTGATGTGGAACAGGTATGTAAATGATGAACATATACCATATTCAAAATAAAATTTTGGTTATTATGTTGTGGTGGTTTATAATGATTATAATATCCTCTCCTAAATAAAAATAAGCCTCATATTGATGGAACATATCAGGGTGAAAATGAAAAGGAATATCAATGGAATAGTATACATAGTCAAGTGACAGTTTTTTGGAGTTGAATATGCTCATTATTGATATCCAAAACAGGTTTGTGGTAATATGATACACTCAACACATAATGTTTTATTTATTGAGAAAAGGTTTTCAAGAAGGGTTGTGTAATTTTAGACTTTATCTTTCACTGAATAGGTTGTTATTATTTCTTAAAGTGAGTGGAGATTGATAATAACTTATCTCTAGGTCCAAAACACGTGGTTTAGAATTTATTATAGATACTAATATTTTAGGAATTAATGATGACATGATTATGAAATTATAATGGATTATATAAACATTAAGATGTAATATTAGGAAATGGTGCTTTTAACCTGATGTGTGTTTGTTAAAAAAACGATGTATTGAGCATCCTAACAAGGTTTTGTTTCTAATTTTTGGAAAATATGCCACGTACTAGAGGCCACTCTGAGTAGTTCGTGGTTGTACAGGGTGGAAATTATTCTTTATAGTTTAATGTCATGTGACAAAGAATCATACATCATCGCATCTAGTTTTATATGGGGATGACCTTCATATTGGGGACGTATATAGATATGAACTATATGAATAATAGATATGGATTTTTCCTAGTGATGAAATAGTGATGGTAAACCCTATGTGAGTAAAGGAGTCCAAAAATTGGATAGAGTAGTGTTTTTCATTGGATTTTTGGCTGTCCCAAGCATAAAAAATTAGGAATCACTATGTATCTCATGTGGATTGGGATCAAGGAAAACATAGTTCTTAAAACATCCAATTATAAGAGGTCATTGAGAAAATATTTATATGGAGAAAGGGTGGGCCAACACTATAATGGGGGCATTTCTCCTCTTATTTATTAGTGTAGGTTTTCAAATGAAACTTGACAAAATGTACTTATGTAAACCTAAATTACACATAAAAGTGAAGTCTATTTTTTGTTATTGATTTTTTTCAGGCTAATGATATTGGATCCATGCATCACAACTTATCCTATGAGCATAGGAATCAAGCCATTCCTTTCTCTTAAAATGGTTTCCCTATTCACATCAAGCTTCTACATTGGGGTAATTTTTATCATAGGCTCACATATATAGACCATAATGATGAATAATCCTACATAGATCTATTTTATACATAAGATGAGGGATATTTCAGTAATATATTTTAAGGATGAATCTATAAAATGGGTCTCAACATAAATTATTTTATACGTAGGATGAAGAATTTTTATTAAGCCATAAATAATTCTTCTGGTCATTCATATACACAGATCAAGTACTAGTGTAGAGGATAATAACTAGGCTTATCCTCAGTGGAGTTCCATCAAGAAAATGAAATATTATCATAAAGGATCAAACACAAAGTGTTAAGAGGGAATTTTATTTGTAGGAATTCTTTGAAGGGCATAGGATGGGGGATTTTTGCATCACCATGTTAGAACCATGACTGTTATATGCAGGAAATGGAGTTTGGTTTGTTTCTGTTGTCAATCCTTATTAGAAATTCATATTTAATTCATGTAAATGGATCATACAGTTCATGGGGACAACATTATTGAAGGTTGTGTCATTTCCTAGTGTCTTCCAAATTATAGGGCCTGAAAATCAAAAAATGGAGAAGTGTTTTTGGAAAAAGAAGTTGTTCGCAAAATTTTAGGTGTTATGGAATCTTGCATGCAAGGCATGTTTCAGGTAAGATTGTCAAAAAATTGAAAAGGCTTGAGTTGCACAAAATAACTGGAGTTGTTCATAGAAAACAGTTTTTGTGTGAAAAGTATTGCATGAAAAATGAGAGGTTTTTTGTGACACGGTGTGTTTTACTTGTGGGGGATAGAAATGCCTAAAAATAATATGTCACTCCCCTCATTCTGTACAATTGAACACTTAGAGAATATCCAAGTTCTGTTGCACATAAAATTTTCACAAAAAAGACGTTTTGCATAAAGTTTGATGTTCTGTGGAAAAGTTGTAGTTTCTTGGAAAAGGTGAAGTTGCACGTAAAAGTTTATGTTGAGAAGAAAAGATGAAGTTGTGCATAAATTTTAATTTGCAAACAAAATTTAAAGTTGCCATAAAGGTTGTAGTTGTGTAATAGATTTTCTGTGCAAAAATTAAAATCTTTCACGTAAAAGTTGGATATTGGGTGCAAAGGGTAGGCGTTACGTGCAATTGTCTGTGTAAGCTAATTGCATGTTTTGATTATCCGGTTTAGTGGTTTAGTGAATTCAAGTTAATCAATTCAGAAAATTGATGTAAGTAGTTTCTTGTGCTGAATAAAGACAAAGACGTCAATCAAATTTGATTAAAGAGACCTTCAAGTTGATACACTAAGTTTGACTTCTCTAAAGGCAGTGGGCTCGAGGGATTTGATGAATGTGATCTGATGGACACAAAGAGATTTCCCTAAACCATTGTAAAGGCAAGGATCCTAGCACAGAGTTTCAATGACCGAACCATGTAATCAATAAACTAGTGAAGATTACTAGGTTTTGGTATAACTGACACATTGTTGGTGTGTGCACCTTGGATGTATCCCTTAGGGTTGAACCAATTAAAAGTGTTGTGTGGTATCCATGCATGTGATTTTTTTCTTTCTATTCTCATTGGTCTTATAGGTTTAATGAGTTCCTACCTATGTGGTGGATATATCCTTGTTTAAAAAGAAAAAGTTGAAACTCTAATTCACCCCTCCCCTCTTAGGGTTTCTTAGGGTCCTACAAGTGGTATGAGAGGGAGGTTACTGGTTTTTGATCAATCATTTTCCATCATGGAGAATGCAGAAAATGCAAGGGGAATCCTTCTCTTCGATTGAAGTAAATTTCAGATTTGGAATAATAAAATAAGATCTCATCTAAGATCCATTAGAATGGATGTCCTATTTTCTACTTTGCAAGGAATACAAGTTACTGATCCAACAGGGATTTCTATGACTAATACAGATAGAAATGTTCTTGATGTAGATACTAATGCTCAGAATAATATCACTATGGCTTGTTCCGATCATATCTATCTAAAGGTGATTAATTTCACTTTAGAAAAGTCTATGGGGGTTAAACATGAAAATATTTATGAATGAGACAACAAAGTGATGGAGGAAAAACTTCAATTCTTGCACAACTGGTTTGATGATATGAAGATGCATCCTGATGAGAATGCAGATTCCTTCTTCAAGATAAATAGTGAAGTAGTGGGATAAATTCGAGGTCTTGGAGGGGAAATCAAATACATTGATATCATAAAAAAAATCATGAGAATACTTCCACCTATGTACAATGAAAAGGTGTCATCCCTTGAAGAAATAGATCTATCTAAACTATCATTGGATGAACTTCTATGTAGTCTAGGGGCATATGAGATGAAAGTCAAACCAGAAGATACAATGACTCATGTTAGAAAGTAAATGGCGTTCAAAACCATAGAAAATCTAAAAAAAATTAGGATATAGTGGTGGTGAATATGATGATAAAAAAGAAATTATTTCTCTCATTGCCCTGAAACTGAATAAGGGAAAAGGTAAATTTAAAAGGGAAGTTACCTCTAATATGTTTTCATTGTCGAAGAGTTATGCACATTGCCTCTTAGTGCCAATGATATTTAGATTATGAAGAGATAAAAGTGAAAGACATTGAGATTCCTCAAAAATGGTTTTCTAAAAAGGGAGACATGAAATCTGGAATGAAAATACATAAGAAGTGTTTTGTCTGTGAAGAGGAAGTTGATGATATTGAATTCTATGAAGAAGAAGAACCAGAATTTAAAACTGGAAACTAGGATTCCATGATGGATACCATTAAAAAGTCAGAACATTTGATCAATAAAGATAGAGATAATCATGTGACTCCTAATAGTGATCCCAAGTTTCAAATTAACGATTCATTTTCCATGCTTGATAATAAATGTATGAGATATAATACATTTAAAGCAATTCTGGAAGAATAATTAGAATATATTGATGTACTTGAAGATGAAATTTAAAGACTAGAAAAACTAGTGAGAGTACAATCTTCAATCATTGAAATAACATATGATGGTGTGGAAATAAAGATTATAATTGAAGAATAATAAAAGTTCATCAATGACCTTACGTCCAAATTGGAAGAAAAATCCAAGACTGTTGAGGGTCTTGAGGAAGAAATTGTCACTTTAATGAGTAAAATTGAGTGTCAATAAACCACAAAATAGGGAATGAAGAAAATTCATTTTTGGAATATTCTCATATGTAGAATTACTTAATAGAGCCAAGTGTGGTTCAAATGGGTTGAAAAAATCTTGAGTTATCAAAGACTCGCCTCCATGGGAAATAGTGGAATCAGTTTTAAAGTTGAGACATCAACTTCTAGAAGTAAAACAAGCCAAAGGAAAGACAAGATGAAAGTTGGACACATTGAAATATTGTCTGAAGTGTAGAAAAATAAACCCTTAATTCAGACTAAAAGAAGAACTGAATATTATCCTAAAATAGTTAGAAATGATAAGAATTCCAACAATTTTCCCAATGAAGAAGGCATGGGGAGAAATATAATTGAGAAGACATTTCCTCTCATAAATTTTCAGTTCTGTGGCTATCTTGGACATACAATGTCATATTGAAAAGATGCAATGAGCCATTTGAATGGGGAATATATATGAAGTAAACAAAGAAGATCGATTTCATATCCTATAACTTATAGAATAAATAGTTTCTATAGATGTAGTTTTCACTATTTTAACAATGGCCATAAAGCTATGTATTCCAGGTAGAGGTATGACAGGAGAGATTCATAAAACTCTCAGAGACTGGCCAATACTCTCCCTCCTTATGGAGTTTTTCTCACAAACAGGTTTAATCATCTAGAATAAGAGTATGGATATGAATAATCTGATTATGTGGAAGAAATAATTTGAAGTCCATCAGTGTCTTATACGCAATCCAATATCTCATGGAAAGGGAAAAAGAAAATTGAGAAATCTAATCTTGCAGAAGTAGCTCTCAAAGTAAAAAAAAAGCAGCAACACCTAGATTCTTGATAGAGGATGCTCATCCCATATGATAGGAACTTCTGACCTTTTAAAGAACATTAATCATAAGGTTCATGGAATAGTGAGGTTTGGAAATGATGGTGTATTGAAGATTAAAGGCAGTGGAAATACTGACATGGCCAATGAAGATATGAAGAATACATAAGTTATTTATGTGGATGGCATATGTCACAATCTCTTTAGTGTGAGTCAACTCTATGACTCAGGGCTCGTAGTTACTTTCAATCAAAAAGGCATCACTATAAATGAAAAAATAGGGAATTATATCATGAAAGGATGTAGAAAAAATGGAACCTTATATTAGGTTAAAAGTAAAGAGAATACTTTTTATCAATCTATTGAAGAAGAAAACATTTGGTGGCATTGAAGACTAGGGAACATTAAACAAAAAGACATGTAAAAGATATCTAAGCTAAATATAGTCATGGATATCCCCACTATAAAATGTGAATAGTAAAAGACTTATGATGCTTGCATACTAGGGAATCTAGTTTTTAGATCATATCATCCAAAGAAGAAAGGGGCATCACACATTCTTGATCTCATCCATATAGATGTATGTCACCTGATAAATGTTGTCAGAACTCATGGAGAGAGTTACTTTGTCCTTTGAATTGATGATAATAGTAGAATGGCATGTGTAATGGTTATTCACAGGATGCGACAAGTACTTGATTTCATGAAAACATATCACTAAATTGCTTAGAAAGATACTGGATGGAAAATAAAAGTCATGTGATCTGACAATGGATGATAATACACATCTATTGAGTATGATAACTACATAGAAAAACATAGAATATGGAATGAGGTAGCTAATGTGAGAACTCCACAGAAAAATGGAGTTATTGATAAATGGAATAGATAGGTCAACAACATGGATAGGAATATGCTGATTTAGATTCGTATCTCTCACCTTTACTAGAAAGAATCTCTAGAAGATACAGTGCACATTCAAAATCAAACAGGGCTATATGGGAGAAACAAAGACACCAAATGCATTTTTCATAGAAGGAAACCTTTGTTGAAATACTTTCGTGTTTTCAGAACAAAATGTTTCATCTGAAATGAATAATTAAATCAAGGTATGTTTGGTGAGAATGCTAATGAAAGAATATTTCTTGGATATCCAATGAACAGAAAAGCATACAATTGTTTCAATAAGCTCTTGGGGAGGATTTTGGAAAGTAGTGATGTTAAGATCATTGAAGGAAAACCCCAAATGCTTCAAATAATTCCTATGATGATGAGATATAAGAGGAGGAAGAATGTGAACATAGAGTAAATGAATATATAAAAATATAGGGAGGTGAACAAAACTCTCCAGAGTCACATTTTGATGTTGACCCAGAAGAAGAATCTGAAGTTGAAATCACAGCTGGGGAGAATTCAGTCAAACCATATAGGAGGAATCGAAAAAAAAATTGATCAATCCAAAATCATTGGGGATTTGACTCCACCCACACAAATGATGAGAATGAAGAGTAATGAACAATATTTATTTTTACTAGTTTTAGAACCATCATCATTTGAATAAGCTGTAAAGGATGTATCATGGGTGAAGTCCATGAATGAAGAGTTAGATCAGATCGACAAAAATCAGACATGGGATATGGTCAAGAGACCCGTAGGTCACAGTGTGATTGGTTGAAATGGATATTTAAGAACAAATATTATGATAATGGAAGGGTTATCAGAAATAAGGCACGACTGGTATGTAAAGGATATTCAGAGATTAACGGTTTCGATGTTGAAGTAACATTTTCTCTAGTGGCTAGACTGGAGTCAATCAAGATTTTTCATTCCATAGTAATTAAAATAGGATATAAATTATATCAAATGGATTTCAAGACAATATTCTTGAATGGTGTTCTTGATGAAGATGTCTACATCAAACAACTAGTGGGTTTTGTTCTTGTTACTAATGAAACAAAGGTTTTTAAACTAAAGAAGGACCTCTATGATTTGAAGCAGGCACCACGAGCTTGGTATTCTTAGCTGGATTCTTATCTCAAGAAGATATAATTAAAAAGAGAAGGAGTATATCACAATCTCTAGGTGACGAATTCTCCAAAACAACATTTCATGGTTCTAGTTTACGTTGATGACATTATATTTGGTGGTAGCGGGAAGAAATTAGTTGATGAATTTTCCAATCACAAGAAAATAGAATTTGAAATGTCTATGATTGGGGAACTCACAAATTTCTTGGGGTTACAGGTGATTCAAAACAATTATTACACATTTATTTATCAATAAAATTATGCAAGAGAGTTATTGAATAAATTTAATATGCATTACTCCAAACTGATGTCATCTCCAATTGCGTTTGGAACCAAAATTGGAAAGCATGAGGATGGGACCTCTGTAGATCCCACAATGTACAAGAGTATTATTGGAATATTACTATACATAATGGCGACACGAGCTGATATTGTCTTTGTAATGTTCTTAGTGGCCTGATTTTAGAGTAATCTAAAGGAAGAACATATGATAGAAATAAAAATAATCATGAGTTATATTCAAGGTACTCATAATTATGGGTTATACTTTGCTGTAGTAAGGGATAGTGAATTATCAGTGTTTTCAGATACTGACTAGGCTAGATATGTAGTGGATAGAAAGTCCAATAGCAGTGAAGCATTCTATATTGAGATGAAATGTGTTGGATAGTTGAGAAATAAACAAGAAAGAACTTCTATTTATATTGTTTAATCTGAGTATATCTCCTCTTCAAAAAAATGCACTCAACTACTATGGATGAAACAATAACTGATAGATACTGGTAATGAGGTGAAACAACCAATGGTGATTTACAGTTATAATAAGAGCACAATTGATCTTATAAAAAATTCTATTTATCATTCTCATACAAAACATTTTAAAATTATGTATCACTTTATCAAGGAAAAATATTAACAATGTATGATTAAAATGGATCATGTGGGACCTAGTGAGAAAGTGGATGATATCCTGACTAAGCCACTGTCAACGGCTGTTTTTGAGAAACATCAGTTGAACCTCGGTGTTTAGTCACCTCTCAGTGCATAAAGAGGTTATCAAATTCCCCTCTCACTTGTTATGTCAAATGTATTTAATTTGTTTGTGGATGTGATGTAGATTTATGGGGTAGAAACTATGCAGGGGTTTTCTGAGCTATTAAATGAAAATTTACCAGTTTTGGGGTTTATTATCTATGGGGGAGAAAGGAATAAATTAAGGATTCAGGATTTAGGACATATACATGTAATGAAAATGTAATTCTTCAATTACATGATGATAATTCAATGTTATGAGGAGAATAATACATGATAAGAATTTGGTGTCATGAGGAGAAGGAATTCATTCAGGACATGTATTGCTTATATGGAACAGTAAGAGAATAGCTTGGGTGGTGTCTTTAGAAATTCAAAAACACGGGATCCCAATTCATTATTCACCTCTTTTTTATACACTAATCATTTCTCATGAAGACTTAGAGTGTTGGATAAGTTGATTCTTGCATTTCAAGTTTTCTTGTCCTTGGTGCTCTATTGAATTTATCTGGTGATTGTCAGTAAACCCAAAGGGGGGGATTTTGAACCTATGAGTGTCATATTCAAGAAACGGAGTTTGGTTTGCAATTATGTTGAATCATTATTGGACGTTCAGAATGTTTTCCATGAAGGGGATCATACAGTTCAAGAGGCCAACAGTACTGAAGGTAGCGTCATTTCCCAGTGTCTCCCAATTTATTGGGAAAGAAAATTGGAAAATTGAGAAGTGTGTTTGGTAGTTGAGGTTTCCCACAAAATTTTATGTGTTATAGAAACTTGCGTGAAAGGAATGTTTCAGGATAAAAATGACTAAAAATATCAAAGGCATGAGCTACGCAAAATATTTAGTGTTGTTCCTGGAAAACAGTTCCTTCTGGAAAAGTATTGCTCGCAGAATGAGAGGCTTTGTGTGACACAGTGGGTTTTACATGTGAGGGTCATCGACGCCTATAAATAAGATGTGAACACCCTCATTCGGTATGGAAGAATACTTAGAGAAGATATGAGTTTGGAATAGTGTAAAAGTTTCATTAAAAGGAAGTTGTGCGTAAAAGATGATGTTTCACAGAAAAGTAGTAGTTTCGTAGAAAATATATTGTTTGTGTGAAAGTTGAGGTTGCGCATAAAAGCTGAAGTTGTGTGTAAAAGTTGAAGTTGCACACAAAAGTTCAAGTTTCATGTAAAGAGAGTATTTTCATGAAATATTTTCCATGAAAAAAAGCAAATCTTTCGTGTAAAAGTAAGATCTTGCGTGTAAAGGGTTGGTGTTGCACGCATTTGTATGTGTAAGATGATTTCATGTTCTAATTATCCGGTTTATTGGTTTAGTAATTTCTAGTGCATCAATTCATGGCTTCTATGAAATCAGTGTCTCATGATGAATAGAGAAAAAGATGCCAATGCAAATATATTAAAAAGACCTACAATTATATAAACTGAGTATGAATTCCCTCAAGGTAGTGAGCTTGGAGGATTCAACAGAAGTGATCTGAGGGACATAGTGAGCTTTACCTAAAACTTTGTAAAGGCAGTGTTCCACTACTAGGAAGTTGGGTTTTCCCAATGCTTGTTTGCCAACGGTTCTGTTGAACCATTGGTATAGGGGTATAAAACAATTATTTCCCAACGGTTTGAAGAAACCGTTGGGAAATCTAAAATTTTTTCTCCCTTTACCAACGGTTTTACAAAACCGTTGGTAAAGACCATGACTTAGGAAGGCTTTCCCAACGGTTTGTGTAAACTATTGGTAAAGCTCACTGTTCCCAACGGTTTTAACAAACCGTTGGGAAAGTTTTCCCCTAAAATCCCAGCAAACCCGAGATCCTATCCACGCGATTAAAATTCTAAAATTGAGACCTAAGATCTCTCTAGCTTGGAAAATCATTCCACCAGATCCATACTCAATCACAAAGTTGTTTTGTTCTACACTTCAAATCTGTAGGTAGTACGTTATGTTTAATGTTTTGCATCTAATTTTTTTCTTTTCTATTTTTATTTGTCTTAAACCTAAGGTTCGTGCATTGTGGTATACCCAACAATTTCAATTTGATTTGTTATTTGTTTTCTATTTTTGTTCTGGTGCCATGTGTGAATCAATTTTTTGTTCTATTTTTGTTTTTTTGTTCACGTAGGAGGTGTTGGGGGTGTAGTAAGTGGGGGGAGGGGGGTGTGCTGGTGGGGTTTTTAGGTGGGGGGAGGGGGTGTGCTAGTGGGGTGTTGAGGTGGGGGGTTGTACAGGTGGGGGTGGGGGTGGGTTGTGCAGGTGGGGGTGGGGGAGGGGTGGGTTGTGCAGGTGGGGGGTGTAAGTGGAGGGGGTTGTTGTGCAAGTTGGTGGGGGGAGGGGAGTGTGCAGGTTGAGGGGTGGGCTGGGCAGGTCAGAGTCTTGGGGGTGAGGTGAGGTTTGTATAGGTGGGGGTGGGGGTGGGGGGGTTGTTCAAGTGGGGGGTGAAAGTGGAGGGGGGTGTTGTGAAAGTATGTGGGGGGAGGGGAGTGTGTAGGTTGGGGGGCTGGGTTGGGCATGTGGGAGTCTGTTGGGGGTGAGGTGGGGGTGGGGTGTACAGGTGGTGGTGGAAGGAGGGGGCTGTGCTGGTGGGGGTGGGGGTAGGGGGGGTTGTGCAAGTTGGGGGATGTAGGTGGTGGTGGTTGTGCAAGTGGGTGGGGGGTAGGGGAGTGTGTAGGATGGGGGTGGGCTGGGAAGGTGGGAGTATGTTGGGGGGTGAGGTGTGGGGGTGTGCAGTGGGTGGATGGGAGGGGGTCGTGCAGGTGGGGGTGGGGGAGGGGTGGTTGTGCAAGTGGGGGTGCAGGTGGGGTGGGGGGGTTGTGCAATCGGTGGATGGGAGGTGTTTGTGAAAGGGGAGTCTATTGGGGTGAGGTGGGGAGGGGGGCTATGCAAGTGGGAAGTCATCACTTCCATAGTTCACCAATAAGCATGGGGAATTCATCACTTCTAGATATTTGGATAGTTTTGAGGCCTCTTTGGTTTTATTTCTTGTCTAGTCATCATGATGAGTAAGGCATCACGTGATCTAAAAGTGACATCAACTACATATGATGAATTCCTTCTCCCACAACACATTTTTCTAGAAATAATATATCCTTGGAAGGTTTTGGGAGCCTTTTAGAATCCAATGCCCCAACATTAACCCAATTTCATACTTGATACCATCATGTTATCAAGTCACTAATCCTACCAAATTGGATTTTCACAAAAAAAATACTATTCTAATCCTTAACCCCCATATTTTGTATTTCATTATATGAATGACAACCCAATTAAATCCCATAGCTCTCAGTCACACCCCTTTGGACAGCTCGCCCACCCCCATGGACACCCCCTACCCCCTGGACAGCCTTGCCACCCTCGTGGACAGTTCACCCACCCCCTGGACACCTTGTACACCCTGGACAACTTTGCCACCCCCGTGGAAAGCCTTCCCACCCCCTGGACACCCATACTCCATAGATATCCCCCCAACCCCGTGGACAGCCCGACCACCTCCTAGACACCCCCCCCCCCAGACACCCCCACCCCATGGACAACTTGTACCCCCTGGAAAGCCCCCCCCCCCCACCCCCACCCCCGTGGATAGCCCGCCCACCCCCCTGGACACCCCCTCCCCCTAGACAGCCCTGCCCCCCTTGTGGACAGCCCGCCCACCCCCTGGACACCCCGTACCCCCTGGAAAACCCCACCACCCCCGTGGACAGCCCACCCCCGATTACACAGAAGCAAATAACTCTGAATTTCCCCCGATTTCCAAAAGCCCCCGCATAGGTGAACCCTAACCTGAGGTCTTGCATCTGATCGGATGCAACTCCCCCATCCAAGTTAGACTCCTTCAACCTCTTCCCAAATATAGACATAGAAGCCCTCATTTAGGTAATTGACATGGTTGGGGTAGTGGGGTAGGTGGTTTTCCTTTTTTTAGTGGGGTGATATGGTACTTTTTGTGGACTTTAGTTTGGGTGTTATGAAATGTACTAACTTTTCACAATATTTTCATTTTTTAGAATCAATAACTTATTTAAAAAACTATCTTTACACATTCTGCATCTTTCATGAAAAGCCTTCACTTTGTACTATCTTGAACAATGTTTTATCAGGTCTATGGTGTCTTCTTGGTATGTGATAAATGAAAAAATTACAAAACACATCTCACCTCAAATCTAGGCACACATAACTGAATTAATTAGTATATCTTTACATTATTTTAATAGTTCACTACATCAACTAGAAACTCTTTCCTTTATCATTTACTTAAATATATTTTCTATTAGAGTTCAATCCTATTGAATTGTTTATGACAAAATGACTTATATAAATTTTTTTTATAGAATGGAAAGAAGTTGGATGTATGAAACCGATCAGATCTCAAGTAGTTTTCAAAACAATTTGGAGATCTTTATAGATTTTTCATTTCACAATATTTCAGATAGTGGTCGCATACACTGCCCATGTTCCAATTGTATTGTTAGAAATTGGTTGATCCGTGAATAATTCAGCTACCACATACCCAAAATGGTATTCAAGCAAACTACTTTGTGTGGTATCACAATGGGGAGAAAATGAAATCTCAAATTGGTGATGATCGAAATGAAAGGACTGGAATGGAGATTTTGTTAGATGATCAGTTTCCATTTATTCTTCATCCTGAAAAAGAAAGGATTTTGACTCAAGAAGACTTTGATATGAGGACAGCTGATATATCTAGTGAAAATGATGATATTGATAGGGTGAAAAAATTTAATGATGTTGCCACGACTCTAGTATATCGACAATGCGATGAAATGAAAAAGATAGAATTTTTAATCCGATCGTTTCATGGGAAAACTATATATGGGATTTATAATACAGTAATCGATTACATTCTTACCCTCTTGAATGATTTACTTCTAGATTATGCAGATATTCCCTCAAACCACTATATGGCATGGAAGTTAGTTGAGGAACTTGTATTTTCAAGAAACAAAATTCATGCTTGCCCAAAAGATTGCTGTTTATTCTGGGAGGAAACCGCTAAACGAAATGATTGTATAAAATGTGGAACATCTCGCTGGAAGTCCAAATATGATGGAACACCATCCCGCGTTCCAAAAAAAGTAATGTGCCACTTTCCATTGATCCCCAGATTCCAGAATATTTTTATGTCTGATGACATATCAATAAAAATTAGATGGCATGATACCGAGAGAAAGAAGACTAATGATGTGTTGGTTCATCCTGCAGATGGATTTTCATGGTAGAGATTTGATGCTCGACAACCGGATTTTGTAGTTGACGTGTGTAATGTGAGGCTGGGTCTTTCATGTGATAGTTTTAATTCGTTTGGGCAGATGCTTACTTCGCACAGCACATGGCCAGTTTTTATACACATTTATAATCTTCCCCCATGGTTGTGTATGAAAAAACCTTTCAATTTCATGAGTATACTTATATCTAGTCCTTCTGATCCCGACATTGATATTGATGTATACATGAAACTTTTAATAAAATAGTTGAAACTTCTTTGGGATGTGGGTGTGCGCACATAATATGCATGTTCGAAAGACATATTTCAGATGCGTGATGCGCTTATGTAAACGATCAATGATTTTTCAGCTTATGCAATGATGTCTGGATAGAGCATGAAGGGAAAACTGTCATGTCTAGTTTGTATGAAGAATACATGATCCAGAAGACTAAAACATTGTTGTAGTTTCAGTTTTATGGGACATCAATGATTCTTGCCAAAGGATCATCCATATAGAATGAATCATCTAAGATTTGATAATACCATAGAGATCGATGATCCACCTCATCATATGTCTGGAACTGATGTGCTTAATAAATTTAAATATTTCAGTTTTTCGTTCGGGGAGGGTCAACTGAAATCTAGAAAGAGAAAGAATGTTTCCATGGAAATCAGTTACAATTGGAGGAAGAGAAGTATCTTTTTTTATTTTCCTTATTGGTCAACCAATTTGTTACATCATTTCATAGACATAATTCATATTGAAAAGAATATATGTGAAATGTTGCTTTCGGTTCTTCTAAATGTCAAGGGGAAGACAAAAGATGATTTACGATCTCGGCGTGACTTGGTGGATTGGGGCATCAGACCAGAATTGCATTCTGTGCATATCAGTGAAAATAAATGGAAACTTCTGTGTGCTTCTTATGTGATGACACCTATGAAAAAAAACAATTTTTGGATGTATTAGAGACTATTAGAGTTCCTGATGGCTATTCAAGAAACATATCTAATGGGTAAACATAAGAGAGTTGAAGCTAAAATCTTTGAAGACTCATGATTATCACGTTCTACTTCATGAGTTACTTCCAATAGAAATCCGTCATCTTTTTTCCAAAAATGTAAGTGTGGATGTTATTCGGTTGTGCTATTTGTTTATAAATCTTTGTGCTAAGAAGTTGTCCAACTGTTTCTTGCAAAAAAATGTTGATAGATGCCCCATTAATTTTGTGTGATTTGGAGAAAATATTTCCTCCAATCATTTTTCACATGCATTCTGCATCCGACTGTCTATATTCCCACTGAAATACTTCTCAGAGGACCTCTTTCTTTTCATTAGATGTATCCAACTGAAATAAATATGTTCACATTAAAGTCTTATGTCCGAAACAGAAATCATCCCGAAGGTTCTATCGTGAACGTTTACTTGGCTCAAGAATGTATGGATTTCTGCTCAATGTATTTGTCTGATCATACTACAAGATTGAACAAACCAATGAGAAATGAAGAAGAACAGTATGAGAAAATTGAACCAATTTTTCCATCACTTCCTCAAACAGGAGGAATTCCTAGATCATATACATTGAAGACATTAAGACATGAATAGCGGGAGATGGCACATCACACAGTTTTGTTCAATTGTGATTTTTTCGATGACTATATCAGGTAACTAAATTGATTATGTATATCTTACATATATATCTATTAAACTATTCATATTTTGTATCTACAAGGAACATAAAATAATGATAAATAGGAAGAATCGTTCTTTATATTTGAGAAGGAGAGATACTTTGCATAGCAAAGAGTTTTCTGCTTGGTTAAAATTGAAGGTATAAAAACTTAATGTTTAAAATAATTATATCAATATTTAATTAAGTTTAATAATCATTTATATTGCAGGTATTGAGTTTATCTACTGACTCTGTCTCTGAGGAAATAAGATATTTTCCTTTTGGTCCTAATATCGTGGTTCGTGACTATAAATCAATTGTTATCAATGGGTACAAATTTATTTTCACCGAACGAGTAAAGAACATGAGAACACAACATGATGGTGTTATGGTTACTTCCAAAATAGATTGTTATGCCAGTGCATCCGATAGTAGACCGCGATTTGAAAATGTGGGTTATTATAGAGTTTTTGAGAAAATAATAATATTGGATTATTACTCTCATGGACGAGTCACAATGATGAAATTCCATTGGTTTGATTCGATGACGAGACATGGCACATTTATTGATGATTGTGGATTTTGAGTAATTAATATGACTCGCACTCTTGCTACCGAAGAACCATATCTGTTGGCATCAATGGCTAAACAAGTTTTTTATGTCAAAGACCAACTTCTACCTGAATTTGGTGTCATAGTTGAAGTAAATCCAAGACACATTTTTTATGATGGTGATGATGTAATTGACACTATCACTAGTTCCATTGGACCCAATCAATTTATTTATTTTGATGACTCAAATAGCTCAATTGTCAGAGTTGATTTTGAACCTAAAGTTGTGGTTGAAAATATATTAAATCATTCATCCATGTTATCAATTCTTTTGGTTTACCTCGAGTAGGGTTGTTAAGGTTGGTAATATTCAAATTGATTTAGTATTGATCACAAATATGTTTTAGTTGACTTGACCATTATGTGAATTTTCAATGTTTATTGGTTGCAATTTTATTTCAATTGCATTTTGTAATTTGGAATTGAACTGTATTCAAACATAGTCAAACAATATTTCTAACTTAGTGAACATTACAACTTGTATGATTCATTAAATCCATTCAATCTCTTCTAAAACAGTTGACAGCCGACTTGACTGTTATGTGAATTTTCAATGTTTATTGGTTGCAGTTTTATTTGAATTGCATTTTCTAATTTGAAATTGAACTGCATTCAAACATAGTCAAACAATATTTCTAACTTGGTGAACATTACAACATGTATGATTTATTAAACTCATTCAAGATCTTCTAAAACAATTGATAGCTGACTTGACCATTATGTGAATTTTCAATGTTTATTGGTTGCAGTTTCATTTGAATTGCATTTTCTAATTTGGAATTGAACTATATTCAAACATAGTCAAACAATATTTCTCACTTGGTTAACATTACAACTTGTATGATTTATTAAATCCATTCAAGCTCTTATAAAATAATTGATATCTAACTTGACCATTATGTGAATTTTCAATGTTTATTGGTTGCAGTTTTATTTGAATTGGATTTTCTAATTTGGAATTTAACTGTATTCAACCATAGACAAACAATATTTCTAACTTGGTGAACATTACAACTTGTATGATTTATTAAATCCATTCAAGCTCTTCTAAAACAATTGATAGCTAAATTACCAATTAATCCCCCTATTCCCTCATATATTTAGTTTTTTGGGTTACACATTAGTTTTATTTGTCTAATTAATTATATATTTGTTTTCAAAAGCAAGAAATGAAGCCAATTGAAGAGAGATGAAGGAAAAAATGATGGAGAACAATTGTCGAATGACGAAGTTGGGAATTTAATCATTAGTTCTTGTAGTGAGTACTTTATTTCAAATTGATATATTTAAAGAATATATAATGTCATGTGATTAATTTTTTTGAAATAATTTTTGTAGGATCCACCTATACGTCGACAGTTGTTCGACGAGGAGCCTAGTACTGGTCCTAGTTCTCAGGCCGGTGGTACGAGGAGGGTTTGTACCAGAGGTGGACGAGCAGCTGCGCGTACCCAACTGGACCCTGCCCCTCCCACTAACATGTCATCCTTCCCACATTCTGATCCCAGTGTGTCATTAGGGACACACGGGATATTTAGGCCTCCCATGTTTTCACTACCTTCTGTATCTTCTTTTCCTTCTACTTCTGTCTCTCCGAGCTTCTATATTCCATCATCTTCGACTCATATTCCACCACAGGGTGTTCCATCAGTTTCTATGGATCTAGTGGCACTCAGCGATCAGACCGGCACAGGTATATTTATATAACCCTAACAAATTTTTATAGAAATACTTATTTTCATTATAACATGTTTTGATAAAATATTTTTTTTTATTTCATAACAGATACATCTATTGATAGGAGGTGTGGGCGGGGGCGTACATGCATGCGTTCAGTGTGGAACCACTGCACACAGGTTATGGTGTATTATAATAAATACAACCAAATGGTTGAGAAAACAAGGTAGTAATGTCGGAGTATTTTTGCGACACTTGCCAAATACTCTGACAACATTCTCTTCAGCCCACTATCATGGAGACATTTTCCACATGAGGTCAAAGATAGATCTTGGGTAGAGATATGTGTAAAAAACCTATTCTATTTAATTCCATGAATTATTTTTGTATTTATATAAATTAATATTTTGATTTCAACTTCTATTTAATTTTCCCAATGGTGTGGGTGAACGACCATAATGTATAAAGGATTTAAGTGAGATTTGGAGAGCCTACAAGCATGAGTTATATATTGGCTCGGTTTCTAGAGTTGGCACTGTGTTAGAGGCGGTACCAGTGGTGGATGATTGTCCTATAGAGGAGTATCGCTAGATGATTACTCATTGGACGAGTACCCAGTTTAAGGTATAAATAACATTTTAGGTATTTAAATAATAACTTTCATGTTTTTCATTGATAATATATGTTGCATTTTCGAATTTTATCTAGGAATCATCTGGAAAAAATAAAAAGAGCATTGATGCAAAAAAATACCTCCACACACTGGGACGCACTACGATGCCTGATCATGAGAGGAAGTAGGTATGACAATTGTTTATAAATTTTCTTTACGACTTAAACTTTCTTTTATTTCCTTAATTATTTAATAGTTTGCTAATTATTTCATATAAATTTAGTTTTCAATGTCATTGTAGAGTCAAAATAAAAATATTGAAGGACGTGTTCCTCGAGAAAAAATGTTTTTCTCAAGTAGACGGAAAAAGGATGGAAGTTCCTTCAACGAATCGACTCAGCAGCATATTGTAAGTTTTAATCTGTTGAATTTATATTTTTAATATCTATTTTGTAACTTAATGATATATTTAAATTTGTAACAGGCTACTTTAGAGGCCCTCGATGCCCAAGAACTAGACAATTTTGGGCCAACAGATCACTTACATCAGGTTTTGGGAGAGGAGCATTCGGGCAGAGTACGCGGCCGACCTAGGATAGCCCCAACGAGTTATTGGCCCTCCTTAGGTACGAGATGTAGTGCCACCGAGATACAGAAAGTTAGGGCACAGGCAGAACAGGCTGAGAAAAGGGCCACAGAGATAGGAGAATAGTCTGTTAGGGAAAAAAGTGCGTTTATGAAATTTATTGAAGTTCTACATCCTACACTTCCAGCTGAGTCCAGCCCAGCTTTTGATGTGTATATGTCGTTGATACGTTCTATATATGGTGCACCAAGTGGCAGTTCTAGTGGTGGTCAGGACGATGTCCAGATTGATGATGATGATGGCGAGGAGTCTGATGCGGAAGAGGAGGGAGAGGAGGAGGGCGAGGAGGGTAGCGCGGGCGAGGAGGAGGGCGAGGACGAGGAGGAGGGCGAGGATGATGATGGGGATGAGGACGAGGATGATGATGATGATGGTGATGATGGTGATGGTGATGTGGGACAAGTTGATCCATTACATTTGTGACCCATATTACTGAGATTTGATATTTAATCTATTCTAGTTGTTGTTTTTATCTAGACTCGTAGTATAGTATTGGAGTTGTGTTATTTTTATATATTATCTGTTTTTATGGATGTTGTTGTCTTCTAGTGGTTGTGTGTTTGGGAACCCCCCCCCCCTCCTTCCTGGACCCTGGACAACCCCCCACCCTCCTCCCTGGACCCCGAACAGCCCCACCGGATAGCCCCACAAACAGACCCCCGGACAGCCCCCCCCCCCACCCTCTTCCTTGGACCCCGGACAACCCCCCGAACACCCCCCAGATAGCCCCTGGACAGTCCCCCAAACAGCCCCCTAGACAGCCCCCCCCCCACCTCCTCCCTGGACCCCGGACTGCCCCCCAGACAGCCCCCCACCCTCTTCCTTGGACCACAGACAACCCCCCAAACACCCCCGGATAGCCCACGGACATCCCCCCCTCCTCCATGGACCCCGGACAACCCCCCGGATAGCCCCCCAGACAGCCCCCCAGACAGCCCCCCAGACAGCCCCCCCCCCCCCACCCTCTTCCTTGGACCCTGAACAACCCCCCTCCCCCCCCCCCCCGAACAGCCCCGGACAGCCCCCCGAATAGCCCCCGGACAGCCCCCCCCCCCCCCCCCCCACCCTCCTCCCTGGACCCCAGACAGCCCCCCGGACAGCCCCCCGGACAACCCCCCAGACAGCCCCCCACCCTCCTCCTTGGACCCCGGACAACCCCCCCCCCCCCCCCGAACACCCCCCGGACAGCACCTCATACAGCCCCCCGGACCGCCCTAGAGACAGCCCCCCAGACAGCCCCCCCCCCCCCTCTTCTTTGAACCCCGGACAACCCCCCGCACATCCTCCCCACCCTCCTCCTTGGTCCCCGGACAGCCCCCCGAACACCCACCGGACAGCCCCCCAGACAGCCCCGCCAGACAGCCCCCCCACCCTTCTTGATTTCATTTAGTTCTAGAAAATCTATAATATATATTTTATTTATTTTCATCAGGATAATCAATGTAAATCACATTTACACATCTAATAAATATCATAGATTCTTGCTATGTTATAAAAGAGATGTATTCATTGGGCATGACATTGTTAGGTCCGAAATGTTTCATAGCATTATAAACTAAAATCTAATCCATACTAAGAATGATAAAAAAATATTTTATATAAATATCCACAAGATTTTATGTAAATACCATTCCACTAATAGACACATGAGGATTCTCATAAAATGGACAATATTTTAAGTACATACGGAAAACCGACCAAACGAATTTGGTTTCCATTGAAATGTTAGTAGAATGATCCATGGGTCATATGTGACGTGTATGAATCAACCCCACCTCAATCCGAGGTGCGGTGTGGCCACCACCACTCCAAGTGTCTGCCTTTTGTTTCAAAAGGACATCATTTTAATTGAAAAACATCAACTGGCATACGGAAAACCAACCTAGTGCATTCAGATTGTGTCTCTACTTTACCACAACGATCCATGGGTCATATGTGACGTGTACGAGTCAACCCCACATCAATAAGAGGTGCGGTGTGGCCGCCACCACTCAATGTGTTTGTATTTTGTTTCAACAGGACGTCATTTTAAGTGAAAAACATCAACTAACATACAGAAAACTGACCCAACGCATTCGGATTGTGTCGATACTTTAGCACAACGATCCATGGGTCATATGTGACGTGTACGAGTCAACCCCGCCTTAATTTGGGGCACGGTGTGGCCGGAATCACTCTATGTGCATCTCTTTTGCTTAAAATGGACAACATTTTTTGTACATCCGGAAAACCGACCAAACGCATTCGGTTTCCATTGAAACATTAGGAGAACAATGCATGGGTCATATGTGACATGTACGAATCAACCCCGCCTCAATCTGAGATGTGGTGTGGCCGGAACCACTCAAAGTGTCTGCCTTTTGTCTCAAAAGGACTTCATTTTAATTGAAAAACATCAACTGGAATACGGAAAAAGTGACCAAACACATTCGTATTGTGTCGATACATTATCAAAACGATCCATGGGTCATATTTGACGTGTACGAGTCAACCCCTCCTCAATCTGAGGCACGGTGTGGCCGCCACCACTCAAAGTGTATGTCTTTTTTTTCAAAATGATGTCATTTGAAGTGAAAAACATCAACTGACATACGGAAAACCGACCAAATGCATTCGAATTGTGTCGATACTTTAGCACAACGATCCATGGGTAATATGCGACGTGTACGAGTCAACCCCGCCTTAATCTGAGGCACGGTGTGGCCGGAGTCACTCTAAATGGCTCTCTTTTGCTTAAAATGGACAACAATTACATACGAAAAACCGACCAAACGCATTCAGATTATGTTGAAACATTAGGAGAACGATTCATGGGTCATATGTGATGTGTAGGAATCAACCCCGACTCAATCTGAGACACGGTGTGGCCAGTACCACTCAAAGTGTGTGCCTTTTGTTTCAAAAGAATGTCATTTTAATTGAAAACATCAACTGGAATACAGAAAACCGACCAAACGAATTCGGATTGTGTCGATACATTATCACAATGATCCATGGGTCATATGTGATGTTTACGAGTTGACATCGCCTCAATACAAGGCACGGTGTGGCTGCCACCACTCAAAGTGTCTGTCTTTTGTTTCAAAAGGACATCATTTGAAGTGAAAAACATCAACCGGGATACGTAAAACCGACCAAACGCATTCAGATTGTGTCGATACTTTAGCACAATGAACCATGGATCATATGTGACGTGTACGAGTCAACCCAGCCTTAATCTGAGGCATGATGTGGCCAGAATCACTCTAAGTGTCTCTCTTTTGCTTAAAATGGACAACATCTTAAGTACATACGGAAAACCTACCAAACACATTTGGGTTGTGTCGATACATTAGAAAAACGATACATGGGTCATATGTGATGTTTACGAGTCAACCCCGCCTCAATCCGAGGTGCGGTGTGGCCTTCACCACTCAAAGTGTCTGTCTTTTGTTTTAAAAGGACGTCATTTTAATTGAAAAACATCAACTAGCATACGTAAAATCGACAAACGCATTCATATTGTGTAGATACTTTAGCACAACGATCCATGGGCCATATGTGACGTGTAAGAGTCAACCCTGCCTCAATCCGAGGAGCGGTGTGGCCGCCACCACTCAAAGTTTCCATCTTTTGTTTCAAAATAACGTCATTTTAATTGAAAAAACATCAACTAGCATACGGAAAACTGACAAACGCATTTTGATTGTGTCAATACTTTAGCACAATGATCCATGGGTCATATGTGATGTGTACGAGTCAACCTCGCCTCAATCCGAGGTACGGTGTGGTCGGAACCACTCAAAGTGTCTGTCTTTTGTTTCAAAAGGACGTCATTTTAAGTGAAAAATATCAACTAGCATACAGGAAAGCGACCAAACACATTCGTATTGTGTCGATAATTTAGAAAAATGATCCATGGGTCATATGTGACGTGTACAAGTAAACCTCGCCTTAATTAGAGGCATAGTGTGGCTGGAATCACTCTAAGTGGCTCTCTTTTGTTTAAAATGGACAACATTTTAAGTACATACGGAAAACTGACCAAACACATTCAGTATCCATTGAAACTTTAGGAGAACGATACATGGGTCATATGTGATGTGTATGAGTCATCCCCGCCCCAATTTGAGGCGCGGTGTGGCTGGAACCACTCAATGTGTCTTCCCTTTGTTTCAAAAGGACATCATTTTAATTGAAAAACATCAACTGACATACGGAAAACCGACCAAACGCATTCAGATTGTGTCGATACTTTAGCACAATGATCCATGGGTCATATGTGACATGTACGAGTTAACCCCTCATCAATCTAAGGCGCGGTGTGGCCAGAACCACTCAAAGTGTCTGCCTTTTATTTCAAAAGGACGTCATTTTAATTGAAAAACATCAACTGGCATATGGAAAAGCAACCAAACGCATTTATATTGTGTCGATACATTATAAAAACGATCCACAGGTCATATGTGATGTGTAAGAGTCTACCCCTCCACAATCCGAGGCGCGGTGTGGCTGCCACCACTCAAAGTGTTGGTCTTTTGTTTCAAAAGGACGTCGTTTGAAGTGAAAAACATCAACTAGCATAAGGAAAACTGACAAAACGCATTTGGATTGTGTTGATACTTTAGAACAACGATCCATGGGTCATATGTGACGTGGAAGAGAAAACCCCGCCTTAATCTGAGGCACGGTGTGGCCAGAATCACTCTAAGTGGCTCTCTTTTTCTTAAAATGGACAACAATTTAAGTACATACAGAAAACTGACCAAATGCATTCGGTTTCCATTGAAACCTTATGATAATGATCCATGGGTCATATGTGATGTGTACGAGTCAACTCTGCCTCAATCTGAGGCACGGTGTGGCTGGAACCACTCAAAGTGTCTGCCTTCTGTTTCAAAAGGACGTCATTTTAATTGAAAAACATCAACTGGCATACGGAAAACTAACCAAACGCATTCAGATTTTGTTGATACATTAGCACAACGATCCATGGGTAATATGTGATGTTTAAAATTCATCCCTTCCTCAATTCGAGGCGCGGTGTGGCCGCCACCACTCAAAGTTTCTGCCTTTTGTTTCAAAAGGACATCATTTTAATTGAAAAACATTAACTAGCATACGGAAAACTGACAAACACATTCGGAGTGTGTCAATACTTTATAGCAATGATCCATGGGTCATATGTGATGTGTACGAGTCAACCCCCCTCAATCCAAGGCGCGGTGTGGCCAGCACTACTTAAAGTGTCTGTCTTTTGTTTCAAAAGGACGTCATTTTACGTGAAAAATATCAACTGGCATATGGAAAATCAACCAAACACATTCGGATTGTGTTGATACATTAGCAAAACAATACATGGGTCATATTTGACGTGTAAGAGTCAACCCTGCCTTAATCTGAGGCACGGTGTGGCAGGAATCACTCTAAGTGGCTCTCTTTTGTTTAAAATGGACAACATTTTAAGTACATACCTAAAACCAACCAAACGCATTCGGTTTCCACTGAAACTTTAGGAGAACGGTCCATGGGTCATATGTGATGTGTATGAGTCAACTCGGCCTGAATATAATGTGCGGTGTGGCCGGAACCACTTAAAGTGTCTGGATTTTGTTTCAAAAGGACGTCATTTTAATTGAAAAGATCAACTGGCATACAGAAAACTGACCAAACGCATTCTAATTGTGTCGATACATTAGCACAAAGATCCATGGGTCAAATGTGACGTGTATGACTCAACCCCGCCTCAATCCAAGGTGCAGTGTGGCCGCCACCACTCAAAGTGTCTGCCTTTTGTTTCAAAAGGACGTCATTTTAATTGAAAAACATCAACTGGCATACGGAAAACTGACCAAATGGATTCGGATTGTGTTGATACTTTAGAACAACAATACATGGGTCAGATGTGATGTGTACGAGTAAACCCCGCCTAAATATGAGGCGCGGTGTGGCCACCACCACTCAAAGTGTCTGTCTTTTGTTTCAAAAGGACGTCATTTTAAGTGAAAAACATCAACTGGCACACGGAATACCGACCAAACACATTCGGATTGTGTCGATACTTCAGAAAAATGATCCATGGGTCATATGTGACATGTACGAGTCAAACCCACCTTAATCGGAGCCACAGTGTGGCGATAATCACTATAAGTGTCTCTATTTTGTTTAAAATGGACAACATTTTAAGTACATATGGAAAACTGACCAAACGCATTCGATTTCCATTGAAACTTTAGGAGAACGATCCATGGGTCATATGTGACATGTTCGAATCAACCCCGCCTCAATCTGAGATGCGGTGTGGCTGGAACCACTCAAAGTGTCTGCCTTTTGTTTCAAAAAGATGTCATTTTAATTGAAAAACATCAACTGGTATATAGAGAGCCAACCAAATGCATTCAGATTGTGTCGATACTTTAGCACAATGATCCATGGGTCATATGTGACGTGTACGAGTCAACCCTGCCTCAATCTGAGGTGCGGTGTGGCCGGTAGCACTCCAGGTGTATGTATTTTGTTTAAAATGGACATCATTTCAGGTAAAAATATATGGTATACAAAAAACCGATCAAATTACGAATTGCCTTCCGGATTCCACATATAATTGTCATATAAATTTTAAATTGAATTCTAAATGAATTTAGTATGTTTATAATTATGTTATGAATTATAATTTAATTATGGATGTCTATAGTTCCAGCATTATATGTTAAATGTGTATGAATTTGTTCTCTATATATAAGTGTTTGTTGGTTATTGCAGGTACAATAATGGTATATGTATGTGTTAGTTTATTTCAGGTACAATAATTGAATTGAAAATGAGGGGAAACCCACAAAATGAGACCTGGTGGGAAAATTGGAGAGTTGGTGGGAAAATTGGGGAGCTGTTGGGCAAATTGCAGAGCTGCTGTTCAATTTGCCCTAGCAGAGTCCATGCCAACAGTTTGAAACTGTTGGCATAGCATGTATGGGTTTTGTTTTACCAACGGTTCATAGAAACGTTGGTAAAAACCTTTTCTCAATGGTTTAGAAACCATTGGGAAAGAGGAGATCTTGGGTTTTTCCAACGGTTTCGCCAAACTATTGGGAAAAACATGGAAATTTTCATCACTCTATCCCAATGGTTGTAAACCGTTGGGAAAAAGCTTTCCCAACGGTTTTCCAGAACCGTTGGGATAGGGTAATTTTTCTCCACCCTATCCCAACTGTTCACTATAAACCGTTGGGAAAATCTTTTCCTAATGGATTACTTCCCTATGGTTTGCAGAACCGTTGGTATAACATATACCAATGGTTCTGCAGCCTTTCCCAATAGTTCTAAACCGTTGGGAAATCATTCATTTCCAGTAGTGTTCCTAGAATAGAGTGTCTATGACAAAACCCTATAATCCACAAAATAGTGAATATTAGTAGATTTTGGTATGACCGACTCACTATCGATGTATTCTCCTTAGCCGTGGCGCTTAGCGGTAAACCAAGTAAAAGTATTGAGTTGTATCCATGCATGTGATTGTTTTCTTTATATTATCATTGGTATTATAGGTTATCAAGTTCATACCAACATGGGAGAAAGATCCTTGTTTTAAAAGATAAAGGTGACACCCTGATTCACCCCTCCCCTCTCAGGGTATCCAGGGTTCCTACACATCGTGTATCTTAAAGTAGTTGGAATCAATCCACACATACTTCTTGGATAGAAATTTCCTTCATATATCAAACTCATATATAAGTAAATGGGTGTTTTATATCATAAGAAAACTATGATGTTTGGGGGCATTCAGAATATCTACAATAGATGAATCCATAATGAATAGAGAGAGAAAACCCTATATAGATTAAGATCTTATAATGGGAGAGAGGCATTATTTCCTTTATTTTGGACTAGGTCAAAGATAAAATATATAGGCATCAATACAAATCTTGCAAGGATAGAAATCAAGTGACACATTGTTCTTAAAGATTGATTCCATACATGAATCATGTTCACAAATAGGGAAATGGGAATTAATATCCTCCTGCATTTGAAAATTATACACCAAGTACTCCTGCATAGATTTGGATATTATATAAAGAAATTAGGCCATTTAGAATATGCAACTCTAAGAAGTTTAGGGACACACAGGATGTATTATAGTTTTCCCGGTTTTTATCCATGATGCTCGTAGTCTTGATAAATATAATGATCATCAAAGACATTTATCACACTAGAGAGAAACATAGGGGATTTTAAACACATACCGTGAGATTTATAATTTTTGTGAATCTTGGCATACATGTCACCATCATGAATCTTGGAAATATATTACATGGTTTAATGACTTCTAATGGGGATAATGACCTTTTATTTTAATTTCATATGGGGAGGATGTTGTTATAATATTTAACATTATGAAAATTGGATGATTTAATACTATATTACATCATGTTATGGGCATATTATACTTTATAGTTTAAATTCAATAATTGAGGACTTTTTGTACAAATTTTATTGGAATGAAACAAGGATCAACTATAATAATTTTAGTGTCATGTAGAACAGACTATAATTTTTTAGTTTAAAGCCATGTAGATCAAACTTTCATCACTCGATCTATCTTCATGTAGTAGGTATGAACTCCTTGTAGTTTAAATAATTTCATAATGGAATATTATTATATGTTTTAATTTCATACAACTCAAAATTGTGAATTAGTGTGATATTTATATATAGTAATTTTTTTGAAACATTGAATCCATTTTTTGCGTAATGTATTCTCCTTCCATTATGATAAATGAATAAGCTCTTTTGGGGTAAAACATGTGTATTACATAAGTTCATTATCACTATGGATCAGTATTTGGAATCTTCTTCATGGTTTCATCATAGTTCTAATATCTAGTACCATATATCCATAGGGGAAATAATAGTGGATGTATTTCTTACTAAAACCTCATGTTCCCAAATTTAGTTAGAATTCCAATCCATACATTGCATAAAACCATTTCTCATCAAGTCATTCTAAATATTTTATATACTTATAATACTATTCATTTTTAAAAATATGGTTGTAAATTTCAATGTGAATGGAGGATAGATTGACCTAGATGGTCATAATGACATCTTCTTAGTACACAATAGAATATGGGGTCTCTTGTATAGACATATGGGTTGTGGTGTGGTAGGGCCAAAAAGCTTGTATAATTTTTTCTATCAAGTATTTATTTTATTTATCTTCAATATTTTAGATTATATTGTATATAGTCATATTTAATGCCTCTATCTATCCATTTCCCACTACATGTTAGTGACATGAGTGGTTTGACAGAATTTCATTTTATAGATACAACCTTTTAAACTCATAATAGTAGAAGTTAGTGCTATTGGGCATCACATATGTATGATGGATTCCAAATATGGTAATGATTTTTGTCTCTATAAAGTTGATGATAGCCTTATTCCTAACCTATTTAAGGGATATAACCTGAACCCACTTGGAGAAGAAGTTGGTGGTTGTAATAATTTACTACAACTACTTGTATTTTACTCGGTGATATGGCCTCGTGATATATATTCCCTAATTGGAAAATGTCTATAAGTTATTAGTAGTGTGAAATAACACTACTGGTCGATGAATGAAATTGTCATGTAGTTTGAAATAATTCCATTTCTAATTGAATTGTACATAATCACAAGTCATTAATGGCTAGAAGTATCCTATTCCCCTGACCTGGTGAGAGGTATTGGCCATTAGTTGATGAGAACCATAGGAACCTTCATGGAATTCCATTATCACAATGAGGATAACTCTTCCTTTAATACATCTATGGAGGACACCCTCATATCCTCACTTATAGAGGATTTTGTGAGCATTGGGTGGATCGTAAAGAACAAAATTAACATCCCACTATCTTATCTACTCATTATTTTCTTATTATAATAAAGTAACTTTACTTTTGTGATAGTTTAGTATTGGGGAAATCTATCATGTTCATTATAATTCAATTTGTTAATCAGCTTTGTTTTTTAATAGTTTCATACATCTTGTTGATCTCCTATTTATAACTTCTAATAAATAGAGAAACAACCCCATGGTGTAAAATACTGATGATTTTATCATCTAGTTCTATATTTACCAAGCTTATGGGTGAATTACCCAATGAATCTGTATGATCATTTTGTGAACATAGGATATAAGATAGTGTTGGATAAGAGTGGATTTATTCCATAAACTCTCATTCATAATTGATAAATATAATTTATTCGTCTTTCTTATCAACATATTCACCATTAAGTTTCTTGATTATGACCTCTATATCACCCATTGAATTTAGTTATATATATATGATACATATAGATCCAATTTAATCTAATAATTATAGATTGATGTTCTACATTGTTATTTGTGTATCCTTTTAGTAATAGGAAAAAATATGAAAGGACTACCTTTTCTAAGAAAATAAGGAAAATTCCCAAGACAAATCTATTGAGTTTGGAGTTTTCTATACTTTTTACCATTGAGCTTATATAAGATCTATTAAAATATATTTCCCATGTCAATAGAGTGTCATAAATTGAGAAAACCTCTTCATCAGTCAAATCAGTATTCGTTAGAATGCATTGGATGTGGGATGTGACGTGAGAATGTATGTCAGTGTTTTCCCTATAATTGAATTCTATAATATGAATTGGATATTAAATTACTATAATATGAATTCCCACCATACTAAATGTCTATCAACATTGGACTATTAAGGATATATTTGAATTATTCAAAATGAGAAAACTAAGGGATCTCGTGATACTGCATGTAATGTCTCGACTTTTGAACTATGAAGATCAAAGTAGGGAAACTCCTCTCAATGTAATAATAGTGATAATTAGTATATAAAATGGGTTTTCTATGATAATAGATACCATTTTATTTTATCACATAATTATTCTATAAAATTAAGGAAATGGGAGATCCCTATAATGTTTCTGTGTACATAATAAGTGATTTTCCTTGGACACACGACATCAATACTAATGGGATTGAGAAATAATTATTGAGAGATTAGAGAAATTCATAAAAATATGTATCCCATCAATAGGATATTACCTTCTCTATGTGACAGGTAAAGGGTTGGTACTTTCCTTTGATATTTGCAATGAACTGGATAATGTAAGTGAGGCATCCTTAAATCCCTCTAAACTATTTGAGATTTGGAGGATGTGGCGTGTTAAGAATCACCTAGGTTTTCTTAGGGTTGAAATAAATATTATGAAAGTTCATCATGAAGATGAGATACTTCTTATATTTCAATTCAAACATCCATTTTAGAGGCTTCATCTCTAGATTGTATTTATATAGTTTTGAAATAAAGTATTTATATCAAAAATATGATCATAGAACTACTTAGATTTAAATACCAAATCATTGGCATAGTTTTATAGGTTCTTTACAAGAAATGTATTGAAGATATGGAATATGTAATTTTTACTTGGTGCTGCCATCATTCATACCATAGGGTCTATCTCAATATAAATACACTCCCAGGGGTGCTATAAAAGTAGAAGAGTCCTCATCTTTGGGACCCATATATATCTCTTTATTGTGGGAATATCTATCCTTGAAAGAGAGGTTATAGAAACGATTTATTTCATAAATCAAAACTTTGGTGATTGATACTAGGAAGTAATCCTTTGGGAAATGATGATTGATATACCTGAAGTTAATGTAAAATTTGATTTTCTCATTTTTCTTCTTAACAGGGATGATGTTAGCGTTTCATTTATTATACTGAATATAGAAACCCAATATTTTAATATATTGATATTATATATTTTTAGATGAAGAATAATTACAATAAATAAAAACATACCAAAGGATTGTAAATGTATAATGCCTTTAGAAACATAAAAATAAAATAATTAGTTCAAAATAGTTCTATATCATCTCTCACATAGTTCCTCATAGATGTAGCCCATATTAGACATATAACATGCAATACCTATCATCATAACTGAAGTTCCAAGGATATAATATCAACTAAGAGGGGGGTTGGATCGGTTGTTCAATTTTTATATGTTTTAAAAAATTTAGAAACATAAACCCTATAACCAGTTAAGATCTATATTCTTTTCAAACTTTAGTAAATAATTATTCTTACAGAGGTAGGAAAATAAGGAAAAAACATAAGATATACAATGTTCAGCCTCAATGGGTCAACCTACATCCTTTACATATCCACTATCATGGTTCTTTAGAAAGCCCCTTCTATGATGAAGTGAATACATCCTGTGCAAACTCTTGTTATATACCTTCTATCTCCCAATATAAAAGACTATACTGAATCCCATCAGTTTATAATCTTTTCTTACAAAAAATTGATCTAAAAAAATAATAAATAATTTATTGAATCTAATCCACAATTTCTCAGTCTTAATCCTCATTCTGATTTGGTTGGATCCAATTTTATTTTCTCAGAATGTTGGATCTGATTTTTAAAAAATATTGGATCTTATTTAAGTTGAATATTAAATTTGATTTTCTCTAAATTCTAGATCGGATTTTCACAGAATTATATATCCAATTTTCTCATAATGCTGGATATGATTTTCAAAGAATGATGGATCTGATTTTCTCAGAATAATAGATCTAAGTTTCATAGAATATTGGATCTGATTTTCTCAAAATGTTGGATCTGAGTTTCTCATAACGAAGGATCCGATTTTAATGGAATGATGGATCTGATTTTCTCATCATTATGGATCCGATTTTTAAAGAATTTTGGATCCAATTTTCTCTAAATATTGGATCCAATTTTCAATAAATGATAAATCCATATCCACTTTTCATTCCAATAATTCTAAACTCAGACTCTTATAGAATTCTTAATACAATTCTTCTTCAATCATATTGGAACATTCACTTTTACTTCTCTAGTTCTCTTTCTTTCATGAATATATATAAATTTGGAAATAAACCAATGATATGAGAAAGTATTTATAGTAAAATTGAATACCAAAGGTGGGAAACATGAAATAATCTCCATTTCCTTAAATATCATTACTCCACAAATCTATTATATTTAAAACTTAAACTTTGACTTCATCAACCCTCCTTATATTTCTTCTATATTTTTGAGAAAATTAATTTCATATTTGACCTCCTCAACTCCTAGAATTTTTTTCAGGTGAATCTGATTTCTTTTTTCCTTTATAGTGAATCTTATTTCTTCTATGTATCTAATTTTTGTTCTTTTTAGTGAATCTAAATTCTGTATTTTTTAGCGATTATGATTTCTTCAGTGAATCTATTTTTTGTATTTTTTTTCAATGAATCTTATTTCTTTAGTGACTCCAATTCATGTGTTTTTTCATCATTTCTTCAAAGTATTTTATTATGAAAGTGTTAAGGATTTATGGGAACATATTAATCAGAAACACATCATTTGATTAGGTTTAGAATGTATTGAAAACATTGTATCTTCAAAATCATCATCAACATCCTCATTCAAAACTCTTTAATAATAAAAAATACTTCTTCATTTAGAAAATTATTTCCAACTCAACAACTTCTTTCTTTCTTTGATTATTAGAAAAACATCCATCAAAAAATCAACATAATCATCCTAAATACTTATGTGTCTTGTGCAGCTCAATATACACCATGGGTCTAGAAACATGTTTCCATAAAACAACCTGGTTCTAATTACTGAATAAAAAACATTATTATACAAAAAAAAATTCCTCAAAAAATAAAAAATCATTTGTAAAAAAATTTATCACAAAGGTTCTCCAATAAACTGGGGAAAATAAACATAATAAAGGGTGATCTTATATGCTCTAAAAGGTTAAATAATCAAATTACACAAATATGACCTAATCATAGGGGTATGAGAACAAGTTCATAATATACACTAACCATACCATATATATCGACGATCAAATCTTATGTCACATCATAAATATTGGTAGTTAATAAGAGATGAATCATAAGTAAATCATATAACATTATCCACATGAACATAACCCTAATATAATAAATATATTTTTAGAATAAAAATAATCATAAAAAATATTTACTTATTATTCAAGGCTCATTTCCAATACTATCATAGTCGAATGGGTTCACTAACCAATCCATCATAGCAGTCAATGTTCACTCCCATAACTGTCATAGTAGAAAAATTCCATTTCTGAAATTGTTTCACCCTCATTCCAGTCCAACATTTCTCATTAGATATCAATATTACCCAATAAATTAGGGAGATATATAGGTCCCACCCATAATATAATTATAATCATACAAATGTGAGCCACAATATCATAAAACATTCATCGTATCATCAACACTAAAGAGAAATTGGTTTCATAAACATTTCATAAAGGAATAACTTATAGAAAAGAAACAGGTTCGATAATCACCTCATCAAATAATAACCTATGGAAAAAAATATGTAGGTTTTATAATAATTTAATCATGGTAAAACCCATATAAGAGACACAAGTTTCATAAATATATTTTCAAAATAAAAATAAATCATCCATAGAAAGAATAAGAATGATATACTTGGATCGTATCCCCATTAAAACATAAGTAACAACCAATTATGTCATCTAATATAGAAAACGATTTTGAAAGATCACTTATGATGTTTCTCATGGGAAACCCTTTAATTGAAAATCACTTTTTAAAACTAAAAACCCATAAAATATTTTGTAAATTATTTTCATTGAACAATAATTGATACATATAAAGGAATCTTTAAAAAAATTATGGTCATGATGCCATAAATTATATTCATGTTGTACATGTTAAAACAAATATTCATTTATCATTTTAGATAAAATCCAAATGGGAATTATTTGTAAAACATCATGAATATTCCAATTAAATAATTTTGTAAATAGTAACAAATTGGTAAGAATTTCTTTAATAGATAATTGGAGAGTATTAATGACATTATTTAAAAATTTAGAAAACATGTATTTGGAGGGAAAATGAATTTTGATTATATATAGAAATAATGTAAATTTTTTCTAAACACATTGTATTGAAATTTTCATAACATAAGCCATAAATGCCCACCTAGAAGAAAGAAGGCTAGTTCACAACTACCCAAAGAATTCCTCTGAATGCTAGGAGCTTCAAAATAGTGTTAAAAGTCATAATTAAAATGGAAGGCCTTTTCATAAGTTCTTTTACACATGCACCCAACCATCCCCATGCCGAAGTGTAGAGGAATAAAAAGAAAATATAGTAACATCTAGAGTAAAATCCATGCATATAATAACATCTCAAGAATATTAAAGAGTATGAAATTTTAATTAGAAAAGTAAAATGTAAAAATACATGCTCAACCAAAAATGATGTCCCAGCCAAACAATAACTAGGAAGGTAAATACCAAGAGATTCTAGCTCTAGATCTCAATGCCCCAACCATAATATGCGGTAAAATACACCTGGGTATCCTTATTCTACTCTAAAGTCACCACATATCTATCCATTATCTCTATAAAACATGACATGGATGGGATAGTCCCATGCATGGGTCAGTATATACATACCAAGTAGGATTCCCCCAAAACATGAGGGGGTAATAAGAGACATGATAGAAGAAGACAACTCAACCCATAGCAAGTAATGAACGAAATCCAATTCTCAGATAATACATATATATATATATATATACGGACATAAAAATAAAAACATATCATAGATAAAGTTAATATTTATCTTAGAGCATAGTCTAGTATGATGATTGTTCTAATAGTTCCAAAAACTTCCACCAAGGAGGCTCGGAATCTCATGTGTCTATCGAAATAAGTATCCGCATGGATCCACACATATCTATCATGTGGCATCGTCAAGGGAAAAAATATATAGGTAGAGGACTCATACCATGAAACAATAGGATAGTGTCACTCAATAGGTTGAGAAAACATTCACTGACTACATATAAGGTTGCCACTCAGTAGATATAAGACCCATTCCTGAACTATATATGAGAGTGACACTCAAAAGAAAGAGAAACCATGCCCTAAATCCATATGAAGGTGACACGTAATAGATATAAAAAAAATTCCCTGACTTCACGGGATAGTTTCACATAGTATATATAGGACCCATTCTCTAACTCCTCAAGAGTGTTCTACTAAGTAGATAGAGTACCCATTCCCTAACTATGCAGGATGGTTACACTAAGTAGATAGAGGACCCATGCCTATAATATACATGATGGTTACACTATGTAGATAGAGGACCCATTACTTGACTCTGTGATATGGTTCCACTTAGTAGATAAAGGACCCATTCCATGACTCTATAAGAGGTTTCACTCTCTGATGATCCTCCCAATCACTATCATCAGCGAGCACTACCTAATAGAGTGTCATGGTTGATAAATATTATTCTATGTCAAAAAACCACTAGAAAGGACACCATCAAGTTCTATATGAAAAAAAACTCATGATATGCTACACACAAGCTAAAATATAATTCCAAATTAAGTAGATAAGAGAGGTAGAAGTTTCCTAAAAAAGGAAGAACATAGAAAATGAAGGGGTCCACACTGTGTGTGGACCCACTCCTATTCCTGCCCATGTCCTTACCAACATATGGCTCACAATCCATCTATTGCTACATGACATATAAGTTCACTGAATGGTGTTTCTCATACAACCGTGGAAAATCTGTGTTTTTCTAGTCATGATCGTGTCCTTTGGGATATTTCCATGTGAACAAGCCATGTTTTGGTACATGGAAGTTTCCCCACCCTATGTGGTGTTTGGGGAACATGGGATTTAGAGTGTGTACTCCTAGTATATACTGATTCAAAAAACTAGGGGTCACATGTCATATGGTACCTCCACATGGCATGTGATATTAAACTATATCTCAAAATGATATCCCCCACAAAAACTAGACTACATGGCATATAGTTGGGTTTTTTTCTATAATTCCATATCTATTATGCATCTGCCAAATCCACCACTCCAACCACCTAATTCCATCTAGAATCTATCCAAAACCTATAATTATGACGTATTCCATTGATTTACTAGACTATATTGGCCATAAATATACCATTGGAACCTTTACTCAAAGCCAACACAAGCCTTGTGCATTTTCCATTATTTCCATAATGTTCTTGGATCCCAGATCCATGGGAATCATCACCCACATCCCAAAAATCAATCTGATCCATCCATACATCACTAATACATTCATCACATGTGAACCCTAGAAAAAATATAGGGGTTCAATCACACTATAATCTGCCAAGAAAAGTCAAACTACGGACTCATAGGCCAACCATGAAGAATGCAGAGAACTATGGGGGTAAATAACAAAAACATAGGTGAAACAATCCTTGGGAAACAATTGGGCCAATGAATATATATTTTGTTTATCTAGGTTTAGAAACATGAAATAATAAGAATAATTACTTGAATACAAATTTTAAATCTGATATGCATGCTCATACAAAGTATTTATGTAAACAAAAATCTAATATTAATGGTTTGTTCATTATAAATAATTTAATGATAAGGGATGAATCTATAAATGAAGAGTCCTGTCTAAATATTGGACTGATATTTTGTTAATAACATAGTATCCAATGAAGGAGATTTCTTGTTTCATTTAATGCACCTTTATTCACCTAGATCTATAAATCAATCGTCATCTGATCATTATTTATCAACGAATAACCTAAAATTCGACCAAAAATCCTCACAATGTAATGAGAATAAGAATAGAGAAATTTCAAAATTAAATATTTATAGTGTTTTAAGTTTTAGTTTAGTAAAAATAGAATAAATAATTTATTTATTAATTTTAATTAAATGCAAATACCAATAGAAAACTCTACCGAGCATTCTGTACAAACCAAATTTAGGTCACGCTTACAGTAAACCATATACTGTGAATTCAAAAATGGTATCAAATTTTTAGTTCGATACTCTATTTATGTTATATTCCATAATTTCTGAAAAAATGTGAATTCTTTATATAAAATATATTTAATATTTTTATAAAATTAATTTCAGGCACACCAGGCCTCAGAATTGCATGTCGTCTCAAAACTCGAATTCGATAATATTGCTTAATATTTCAAAGTATTACAAGAAAAAAATAGAGCCTCTACATTATTCCATTCTTCAAACTTTTCATCCACAAAAAAAAAATGAACTAGGAAAAATTGTTTATAATGAACCCACATCTAGATCTTCCACTGCCAAGATCTCTCCTTTATGCTCTCATGCTACCCCAACACATGAACCAAGGTAATGGTCAATCCATACAAGATCCTCTTCAACTGATCCTCAATATCCTTTGGGTACTCCATGATGGAGGCTCCATCCTTGATTTCCACCTCTCCCCAGTCAATAGCGTGTGTGTGATCATGCACATATCCCCTCACTTGTGACACATGGAATATGTTATGCATCCACTACAAAATGGGGGAAAGCCAAGGTAGTAGGAAACAATTCCAAGCCTTTATAAGATCTTGAAAATTCTGATGAGCCTTGAGGATAGCTTTCCTCCCTAGCCGAATCTCTTCAATCATAATTATAGGTATACCCTTAGGAAATTATGTTATCCCAACTCAAACTCCAGGGTCCTATGACAAAAATTTGTATAATAATTATTTATCCTTTGATCATTCCAATTTTCTCATTGATCACCTAAGCCTTCTTCATTTTATCATGTACCATCTTTGTCCCAAAAAGATATTCCTCACCAATATTAGTCTAACATAAGGGTGACCTTTAGGGACTCCCATATATTTCCTCAATAGGTTTCATGTAAATATTTAAGTGACATATATTACTATATATAAGAAAAATCTTTTAAGGATAAGTGATCCTCCAAAGTCTAGACAAAGACTAACCAGAAATTAATCAACATATTTTCTAGCACCTGAATAGTATGCTCGGTTTGGACTTTTTTTTAGGTATGGAAGGATGTGATCTTCAATATCTAGGTTTAAAATGCATCTTGAATTCCTCTCCATAATTGTGATGTAAAATTCACATCACTATCAAAGACAATATTTTAGGGAACACCATGAAGGTGGACAATATCCTACATAAAAAAATTACCCCAAACTCTCCACCAAACTCTAATCCTTGATAAAAAGAAAGTGATACAACTTCATATATTGGTAACTCAGATGGTGTCAGTACCTTTCACTTTCTTCATAATTCTTTTGAAAACTTCCATGGATATTCCATGACATTTCCATGTCTAGATCCCAAGAGGTTGTAACAAACCTATTAGAACCCAGTGGTCATCCTTCACCTGCTAACATTTAGGGAACTGATAGATGAACTTGACCATGATTCATCTCTTTATAGTCCACCAAAACAACCACTAAATGTCTCTATACAAATTCTCCACACCAAGATGTACATCCAAATGAGAGGTGTAAAAACTCCCTCATCACCTCCTCCTACATTGTTATCGGTACCACCATTTGTCGGGGGAATATAATGATGTGATTCACTCATTCATAAAATCTATATGGTGAATCTCCTAATTATATATGGTTATTTAGGATATATGGTTATGTATAACCTCGTAGTTGATGTCTCCAAACTAATCCTCCCTCACTCACTAAAAAAATGGAGGTGTGAACACCAATGACTAATGAAAAGTTTCACCCACCTCTTCTACCAAGGTCAGCTATAAGGAATCCAACTACTCAGAATTCTACTACACCAAGAAATACTGGAGATTCTTGCTAAGTAAATATTCCACCACATTTCCCTTCCCCGGACTGTATACTATATAAAGGTCATAATCCTGTAGGAATTCTAAATATTGCCTATGTATCATGTTTAGTAATCCTTGTGTAAATACATACATGAGACATTGATAGTTTATGTAAAAATAGTGTTGTCTTAGAATATAGTATCTCCATATATATATATCGAATATTGTTGATTCCTATACTTTATCAAGAGTTGGGTATTTCTTCTCATGGGTTCTCAAATACCTTGACCCATATGTAATCATTTTATGCCTCTACATCAACACGCAAATAATCCCAACTGCCTAGGAATTACAATATACTATGTACTCCACACCCACCAATGGTCTTCGCAAAAAAGGATCACTCTTGATCCTCTCAATGGCTCTCTAGTACAAATATTTCCAAGTAAATGGATTCCCTTTCTGCATTGGGGTGGTGAAAGGGGATATAATCTATGAGTAGTCTTCTATAAACCCTTTGTAGTACACATCCAACAAAATAAAACTACACACCTCTGATACACTCTTGGGTGGATTTCAATAAGGTACTACATCAATATTAACCAAGTCCATAACTAATATATTATCATAAATTATGTTCTCCAAAAGTGAACCACTTGGATCTAGAGCTAGAATTTGAGATATTACAATATAGCTCATGCTATTGAAACAAGTCTAGAACCATCCTCAAGTGTTGTGCATGCCCCTCTTATGCTTCAGAGTATATTTTTGTGTCTTTATTGAATACAACTAAAAATAAATCCATGTATTTCAAGTTGATCCATTTCATCATAGGTATAAACACATTGAGGGAATTCATCATGTTGAAGGGAATCACTAGAAACTCATAGTCTATGTTGTGACATTATAATTATAATATCAAATTATTAGCCTAAAAAAATTTCATCCTATGGTATCCAAACCAGATATTGATCTTATAGAACCATCTTATTCCTCAAAAATTATCAAATATATCATCAATCATTTAAAATGTGTACTTTTTCTTTATCATGTCCTAATTATAGTGATGATACATCACACAAATCTACAATATCCAATCCAAATTTTTCACTAAAAAATAGTGCTACCTTGTGGGACACACTGGTTTGAGAAAGAACTTCTCTCGAAGGTCCTCTTACTTCAATTGTATCTCCAGGATCTTGGCAGGGGAAATATAATATTCCGCAGTAGATATCAGAGTGGTACAATGCATTAATTTGATGAAAAACTACGTCTCTAACAGTAAAGGTAATCCTGAAACTTCCTTGGGGAATACATCCATATAATAATCCAAGACTATAGGAATTAAGATGTATTAGGATCCCACTACGTTAAGGGATAAACTCACTAACTGATGTGTGATTGGTTGTAGCTTCCTACATGTAAGTCTCACTTACTCCTTAATGAGATCACTCTCACCCCTTAGTGAAAAATTATGTATATCTATCCAAAGTCAATTGACTCATCTACGGTGGAATTATATCCATTATCGGACCATGGAAAACTTATCTATAACCAAGATGATGTCATATGGACTCATCTTGATGAGTATGATGTCCCATGTGATTCTATCTCCAATAATATATAACTCATGTTGTTCATAGACGAACGATATCAAAGAAGTATTCCTTATAATAACATCAAAGAAAAATCTTCTAGGAAAAATCTATATTGGGAGCCCCAATCCTAGCACCAGAAGTAAAGATATAGAGAATGAATCACATTTTTATACTATTAGTAATTCGGGATTATAAAAAACATATATCGTGCCTCTAATCAAATCATGAGCTTCTGGGTCATATTCATCCATAGGTTTTATCTTCCCATGGACCTGACTGGTGGCGCCCCGAGCCTATTGCGGGCCTCCTAGGGGTGGTGGTGGAAGTAGTTCATAATATCATCCACTACCCATAGATCCCCCTCATAGAGTTCCACCTACTCCTCTCTCGACTCCTCTTCCTTGCAGGTCTCCCTTGCCATGTCTCATGGAAACATGATCACATTGAGGCCACTACTATGGTGGTCCATCTACTATCTATCTACCCTCCTGATCATTCCATGTTAGGTAGTCACATTCCATGTGATCTCACCCATCACATGCATAGAACCACCCATATCTATGATACGGTGGTCCTCTATGTGTTCCCTTAGCTTCACGACCGTGTTCCCAAGTTTTTTTATGAAAAGATCTAATACACTAAGAACATGCTGATTAGAACCTACTAAATACTACAAATGACATATCCTTATAACATAAACTACCAAATATTTCTGCATTTTTTCCCTCATATAGGAATCTCTCAATCATCAATGCTCACTCTAACACTCCAGTATACATTGGAAAGGAAAGAGGTAACACATTTTCCCAGATGTCTCTATAGAGACCCTAATCAAACATCCACACCTAGAAGTATCCATAATGAAACATGTTAGGGGAGTATAATTTTAGGTTATTCAAACTTTCAATATAATATAAAAATATCATCCCTCCCTACTACAAATCTAGAAGTTCCGGAATATGAACTAGGCATAGGAAAAAAGGGTAATACCCCTCATGTAATGGATACTTGAATTTAATCAATGAGAGTGTTGAATCACTATATATCCATGTGACTACACTCCACTAGCACCTACCTGCTCCATGAAAGAGACTAGATGCCAGCAAAACAAATTTTTATTCAATGTCCAGATATATCTAAAAACTTAAACCACCAACTCGATATCAACCTCCACTTCCTGGGGAAATGGATCTTCTCATAACCTTAGTGTCCTATGGAACTGGAACTCATGGAGTGTGTTATTCCAATGCATATCATCATACTAATCAACTAGTATAGTCTTCTACTCAATAGTTAGGGGTGTGGCTACCTTCCCACCTACAGGAAAGATCAAACATAATGGTCCATGAACTGATACCTCATTACTCATCATGTCATTATCACGATCTTGAAATGGAAACCTGGTTGGATATCATTGTGGAGGAATCTTGAAAATTAAACAAGGCTTGGTATGGTAATATGATCATATATATTTGGGGAGAAGACTCAATTAAGACAGTCAAAAAATTATATTCTATATGATTCATGTACCAATGTTCCATGTAGCCAATGTATTAGTATACCAAGTCAACTAGAAGGTAGTTAGAGTCATGTTGAATGGATAGGTAGGTCACCACACCAACACTGGGTTCCCTATCCAGAAATCCTCATTTGATAATGTTTTCCATAGTTTCTCTATGTCCTGACGCAATCTTTATAAGGGGAAACTCTAAACATCTTCCTAAAGAATGAACTACCTCTGATGTCCATCTATCATGGCCTTACCCATCGTGCCCTACCTGGCTAGTGGAAGGCTGTGCTGCAACAACCCCAAACCCACCATCAAAATTCAGGGGCTGGAAACCAGTGGAAAAATTCATATCTAAATTGGGATTCCTTTTCCTACATACTTTTATACACACACCCAACCATCTTCATGTAGGAGTGTAGTGGAATAAAAAGAAAATACAAAAATATCTAGAGTAAAATCCATGCATGTAACAACCAATAGGGGATAAAAATGTAAAATATGGAAAAATATAAAAAGGAAAAGGGAAAAATACATGCCCTTCTAAAACATATGTCCCAAATGGAAAATAATTGGGAAGCTAAATTCTAAGAGAGATGGGTTCTAAATCCCCAATCCCTAACTACCGCACATGGTCAAATGCACCCAAGTGTCCTTATTCTCATATAAATTCATCACCAACCTATATGTCATCATATAAAGACATGAAATGTGTGGGTAAGGCCCATGAAGGGGTGAGTATATACATACCTAGTAGGATAACCTAAAAACTGAAAATAGAGTAATAACAAACACAATAGAAACAGATATATTACCCTGTACAAAGTGAGGAAAAGAATCCAATAATTATATAATGAATATATATTCTTATAAAATGAATCAATGACATGGGATAAAGGTTATATTGATCTCACTTACCATCCAGAGATGATGATTATGCAGACAGTTCCAAAATGGTCAACCGATAATGTCTAGCATCTCACATGTCTATCTGAAGACATATCCATCTAAAACTACACCTCTCCACTGTGTTTCATGGTCAAGGGAAAATATCTCTATGTAGAGGACCCATACCCTGATTCAGTAGGATGATGTCACTCAATAATTAGAGAATTTGTTCCCTCACACTACAGGAGGGTGTCACTAATTATATAGTGGATGCATGACCTAACTCTACAGTAGGGTCCTACTTAATAGATGGAGTATCCATTCTCTAACTTCATATAAGGGTGACTCTTAGTATATCAAGTACCCATACCCTATCTCAAATTAAGGTTTCCAATCATTGGTTAGAGGATCCATGTCCTGACTTCATAAGAGTGTGATACTCAAGTGATAGAGGGCCCATTCCTTGACTTTGCATGGGAGCACCACTCTATATATAGAGGACCCATTCCCTAACTCTGCAGGATGCTTCAACTCATTAGATACATTAATCATGAAATGAATCCATAATAAGGTTAAACTCAATAGATAGAGTACGCTTTCCTTGACTCCATAGGATGGTTCCACTCTCTAATGATCATGTCTGATAACATCCATTGTCAACCACCACCTAAATAAGCAACACATTTGTAATATCTCAAGTCATGTGTCTAAATCCACTATGAAGGCCACCATATCATTATAATGTATAGAAACATATAATAGGATACTCTCAGTTTTAATTCTAGTCCAAATTAAGGATACAAAAGTGTTATAATTTTTCTCAAAGGAAAAGTACATGGCCTATAAGGGGGTCCACACGGCATGTGGCCCCACACCTTTTCCTATCCCTGACCCTTCCAACACATGGCGCACTTAACATGTAGTACAACAAGGAATGTAAGGTAACTAAAAAAAATTTCTCTACCACCCATCGATGACTTTATGCTCCTAGTCATGCCTATTTCCCAGGGAATGTGTTTTTGTACACTAACCATGTGCCAGTACATGGTTTGTGCCTCACCCTAAGTTCACACTAGATCTTGGGCATGTACTCCATGCACACACTGAGTTGAAAAAATATGGGCCAAATCGAATTTTGTACCTCCACACAGTGTTTGATATTTTACTCCATCACAAAACCCTAGTTGTCACAAAAACCATACTACGCTGCATGTGTTCTTCATATTACATGGTGTGTAGTCGGATTTTTTCCAAAATTACAGATCTATATTACGACTTCCAAATTCACCACTCCAACTTATTAAACCACCTGATTCCACATTTAATATTTCAAAAACAAATTATAGTTATATTTTTCGTTTATTTCCCAAACTCTAATGGCTTGAAATTGATTTTATGATCCTTCGCTTGAAGCCCACATGTGACCCATTCATTTTATGTTGCTTTCAAAATATTCATGGATCCTGAAACCATTGGAAGCATTATCCATATCCAAAAAATATTTATAATGTGGGCCCACATCATTAATATGTTCATCTCATGTATCTTTGTTATAAATTTGGCATTTTGATCACACTCGAACCCGCCCGACAAATTCAAACTATGGTCCATACACCAACAATTAATAATGAAAATAACAATGTGGGATAAGAAAAAAAAGTTGAAAAAATACTTGTAAAAACGTTTTTGAAAAAAAAAATATAGATTTGGGATAACCATGTTAGGGGAAATGTCATAATGATAATAATAAATTTAATGAATAATTTAAATCTGATACATGGCATCATGAAAAGAATTTATGTAAACACATATCATGGAATAAAATTTTGATCAAGCTCAATAATTTTATATTAATGGAGTAATCCAAAAATTATGGGTCCTGCATTGAGATTTGATTGATCTTTGGTGAATAATGTATTCACCAATAAAGTACATGACCCATTGTGTTAACTACGCCTCGATTCACCTAGATCCTGAACTCAGTCATCATCTAATCATAATTTTCCAACAATGAATGGTGGATTCTTTCCAATATACTCCCAATGTTATCTAAATAAACCTGAAAAAATGTTATATTAAAATATAATATAGTTTTATGGTTTAGTTCATTTTAATTAAAATATGCAAACAAATTATTTTTTTTTTTAAACACACCCTCCAATGGAAGCCTCTACCAGAGGTCTAGTTCCCATAAACTTTAGGTTATTTCTAGGCTAAATATCATGGAATGAATTCAATTTTGGTCTCGTAGTTTCAGTTTGACACACTTTTTAGGAGATATTATATCATATTTTATAAACTATATGATCGTGATATAAAATATTTTTAATATTTTTATAGAATTAATTCTTGGAAAATCAGGCCTCAGAATCACATGTCATTTTAGCACCTGGATATAAAAATATTTCCTGATATATCAAAGTCTTAAAAGGGAAAAATACGGTGTCTAGTACTTAGTACTTAAATAGAGTGAAATTAATGGAAAATGATTATTCTCATGAAATAACTCACAGAGAAGAAAATTCATGATTTTCCTAAGGTATGGATAATAAGATTTCATTATCAGAATCATGAACATAAAAAACTTGATAAACTATGATATTGTATCATAAAACCCATATCACTTTGATAAAATTTAATCATAATCCCTTTACCACTCCAAATTGGGTACCACTTAACTTTTTATATGGTACAGAGTGACACTAGGCCTTAGGCACACATCCATATACACCAGAGGCTGTTGACTAGAAATGAGGGTCTATTAGGTGAGAGTAGGCATATTTTACCCTCTAGTGATGGTAATAAAAAAAGTAATAATACCATGACATATTGATGAAATATTCCAAAAATTATCAAAACATGAATATAAACTCAACATAAGAATAAAAATAAACAAATGTAGTAGCAATTTGTATCATATAGAATATATACATATACACATTCCATAACATACGTACCAAAGTATGCAATATCACCCATGGGATAATAGTATGCAAACATTCTCGGAATCCCCTAAGAAAGTCATTATCTATGTAGAAGAACCCCAATTCTCTATCTTATATCCAATCAATGAACCCACACATCTCTTCTCACTATTATTTGATGAAAAATCTTGGTCCCTTTCTTGGTCTCAAGTCCATAAAGTTAACATGCATTCTGATGGGCCAGTGCTGGTTGTGATTAAACTCAGTAGGTCTCCACCAACAAGTGACTGTATTCAATGCATATTTATAAAATTATATGCATACAAATTTAAATAGTAAATCTATTGCACCATGAAATGAATAACCATTTTTAGTAATTCTTGATAGCCAGGAGCAGGAAATTACCTTCTTTTCTACCGTCAGAGTGGAATTATGTATCCACAATTGGTCTCACTGGATGAAACTTGATATCTCATATGTAGACAAGTCACTTAGCACCTTGTCCAATCTGATACCACACATTCAACATATTTAGTGATATTGACGTCTCATCGGCACACCCTATATATATAATAATCCCCTTATAATTCAACTTTAATAATCACTGTCGGCTAAATATCCTAACATCCAAAGCCATGGAGAGATATTCCCTTCAATGAATAATAATCCACTATTAACTCAATATCCAAATGAACTACGGCATAGTAAGATATATCCTCCCATCATCCCAGACCATCGACCATCAATGTCGTAGTAAGCCTCACCCCCCATTAAATGGTCTATAATACCACCAACTGTGGATTTAAATGGTCACAACCTCCTCCATAACGGGTGGTTAACACCATCTTATAATCATCTAAACCTATGGAGGCCTCCACCAACATAGATTCATAAATTATGCCTCGTGGAGTCCTTATATATGTTCACATGATTCAAACTATACTATCGGCCAATAATAGTGAATAAAAATCACAAATAATACATATACTACACCAACTTTTGGAAGTCTATCACAACATAAAAACCTCATCCACCAAACACGAAAATACTCATCACCTACAAACTCATCCTAAATATTAAATCACCGCAATCCTAGTGATCAATATAACCTCAAGTCACTCATTCCATGCCCTCAAATGGACAAGCCTCATCATCTCAATCATAGTGATCATCATCACCACATGTATTTTGGGCCATGCCTAACATCTTCCAACAGAACCAAATATGTCATGTAACAATGAATTAATTTCAATAAATTAAACAACAAGAATAATTTTCCAACCCAACCAAAATTAAAAAACTCATCTTAATATATTTAGAGAGATAATATCATTCCTATTGAAATCTCAGAAAATCAATTAAATAATTTAAATTTGAGATTTAATTGATAACAGTTTTACCTAGACAACCCCCGTACACCAGTATAAAAATATTATCCCATAGAACATGTATACGTATGGATAAATCTAAGAACTACCTACCCTATTATTTTTTTCAATCCCTTATTGAATATTGACCTCCAATCTGAACCAAAATGAGAGAAATTAGGATTTTAGACAAACACCCTCAAAATAGGGATAATGATCTCTAATGAAATTATCATTCCAAAAGAAAAGTTAATGTAAGAAATAAAGTAATATTATTTATAAAATAAACACTATATATCTAATGGACTCTAGGAAACATGAATTCATTCTAGGATGAGTTAGAAACAAGGGAACCTAGGTGAGAATAGGGGATAAACCCACACCTTGAGTAGGTCAATGAATTGGAGGAGAAAATGGGTGAAGAAATAAATATAGTTGTAAGAGTAGTTGGGTATATTATTATCCAATAATAATTTAAATGTTTAAGTCACATGGTTTTTATAAACATGTTCTAACCATGTCATTCCACTGTCCAAAGGGTACCCCCCCCCCCCTCACATTGCTAGGTGCATGGTTTTTACAAACCATGTGCAGCCTGTGCGGATTACCTTAGAAATAAACATCATATTTCAATCATAGGAACGGACCCAAACCCATATAACTAAACTAATCGTGATATATAATAAAATTTTCCACAAATATTCCCAAAAATGTTATCTTGGTTTAACCAAAATGTGTGCTTATGCCTGCACCTTTTAAAAAGAAGTTTTCAGGGCCCGACGCTCCCAAAACTCTATCAAATCATGAGGAACTCTCCATTTCTTAAACCTCGTCTAATAAAATAACCATTTAGAAATAAAATTATATAATTAAGCTGCAAATATCAAAATCAAATTTGGCCAGGTCACCAAACTAAAAATTTAAATTTACCCATGAATTATTACCCACTCAAAAACCTCAGAAATTACAAAACCCATGAAAGAATAAAATTAAATGAATCTAAAAAATATATCATGATAATAAATAAATTGTTTATATTAAATGTAAAAGGTTCTATATATAGAACTTATGAAATAATATAGGATCAGAACATAAAATATTTTTCAAAGAAGAAAAATTGAGACAATAATCATTTACCCCTTTGGTAACTTTTGAACCATAAACCCAATGAAATATAAATAAAGAAATTTATATGTAAATAAAATTAATTTTCATGATAAAATTCATAAAATACATTAGTTTTTAGTATATACACAGCCTAATATAAAACATTTGGTGAATATGTAATGTGTCTCAAAGAAAATAAACACGAGATAGGAATCCCTTACCTTAAGTCATGACTTCCTCCATACACATTAAAAACTCTTATATAATAAATATATGTTTATTATGAATGTATTAAAGAACCATTCTTATATGTATCATAACATATATTATTTACTTATTACATTTTATTACCTTTTTATAAACAATTCCATGTCAAATTCATGTTTCATGAAATAACTACTTTATTTTTTTGGGTCTGATTTGATTTTTTATTTTTTGTCCTGTTACAAGGAATATGGTTTCATAATATTTAAAATTTTAACCATGATATAAATATATTATATATTTATCATAACTTATTTTAGATTAATCCCTAAAATTGATTGATAGAAAATGAAATACATCATTCATGGAGATGGTTTTCCATACATACGCATGAAATTTATTTCCATTTTCTCAACGGATTGAATGAAAAAAGGGTAAATAATATATTAACTTTGAAGAAAAATTTTAATTTCATATATATAATTTATTTTTATTTAAATTTAAAATTTTTTTCCATGTAAATATTACATGAAAAATGAGTTGCATCACTTCGTGAGGCTATATTCCACCTTACACATTAGTGACATTATCGTATTCCCATGAGATGGAAAGTAAGAGAGTATATGTGATCTTATATTTAAAAAAATTGAAAAATTTTAGACATATCATATATAAACATTAAATCCATCATTATATCCAACTGTGGGAGTTGGTGATTGAAAACGAATAACAACGGTTCGTAGGGCGGCAGTGTGCCTTGCACACAATCAATGGTTTCATTTCCCATTTTATGGAGGAGGAGATGGATATATGTTAATAAATTAAAATAAATATATATAATTATATTTCAGATAATATTTTTATTATACCATTATAGTTTAATAAAATTTAAAGGAATTATACAAAGAAGTGAAATAAAAATGCATAGTTTAAAACTCTACCTCTTCATTAAGATAACCTCTTTAGGTTTTACCTAAATAAATCCATGATTATATTTCTGATCTAAAAAATATATATAGTTTGTGTGGGGATTTAAGGAATAAATTTTAGCAGCTATTTTTTGAATCAAATGGTTTTTTATGTGTAAATAAGAGAGGAGAGGAGAGAGGGTGGCCTTTTATAATTGGGGGAGAGGACACACATTGTATGTTTTAAAATAATTTTGCGTACCCTTGTTTTTCACAGGACACAAGCCTCAAAAATTGTAAATAAAAGACTTTTGGAGTTTATAGGCTAGATATATTTCAATAAAATGGTCTTTGTAAAATATTATAGATCATTTTACTGACTATCTCTTTATCCTGACCCCTGGTAAAGTCATTTTAATCGTAAAAATAGTAATTAATTTTTACTATTATTACTATATATTTTGACCAAATATTAAGTTAAACATATTATGTATTATGTATTACTATAATTAAAAATATGAAATTCATTTTTCCAAGTTCCATTCACATAAGTGTAAAAATTTAATTTCTAATTAAATCTACAGGCACAATGAGAAGGTTATTTTCCAAATAGAAAATGTTCAAATTTTAAAAGGTTTTTATATCAAAATTCAATTTGAAAATGATTTAAATTCCTTAAATTGAAGTAATAAAAATATTAATAAACTTAATTTTCTTTTAATGTTTTTTTAGATAAAAATTATCCTTAAAAATTCATTAAATTAAAATTCGGTTTTTAATAAAAAACTATTATTATTCAAAAATTCTATGAAAAAATAACATTTTTAGAAAAAATACAAAAAAAAAATAACATTGATGAAATTTTTAAATTTTGATTCCAACAATGATGTTAAATTTTTATAATAAATTTCCTAAATTTTACAAAAATTACTTTTATAATTTGTTTACATAAAGTAATTAATGAATTTTTTTAGATAATATAATCTTCAAAATGTATAATGAATTTTCCATAAATTGAGTTCTTTTTATCGATATGTATTGTTTATATAAAGAAATTATAATTAATATTTAACTTTTTTTGCACTTATTCATGTTACCCTATTTAACTTCTATCTACTAATTATCAAGTTAAATTGACAATTTTAATATTATATTGCGTTTTATTAGAACTCGGTGTTATGCGTAGTGTAATATGTCTAAGAAATTAAATTTATTTAGAAATATATATTTCATAAAACATATTATGTTACGTTATAAACCCTTTAAAATTAATATTACCCATGAAATTCATCATTCTAGTAAAAATACTAAGGACATTTTGGTCTCATTACATCCTCGTGTTCTGATGTATCTTCCTCATGCTAGTGGTTTTTCCAAAAAAATTGATCAGGTGAGTAGTCATGTATAATAGGACTTTAACTGTATGATATAGAATCTCCACAGGTTATTCCTAATAATAAATATCATGCTCTAGTAGTACAACCTTTAAGCATAGTTCACGTGATGAATTAGATATGTACTTCCTTAGAAGATATAAATGGAACTGTTTTTTAATCAGAGAGGTTTTGTGGAAGCACAAAATTATGCATTATGATCTCTATACAATTAAGAATTTCAAATGGATAGATATACCTAGGTCTTAGTTCTCCCTTCATTATTATATGGATAAATTCATAGAAATTCCTTCTCACCAACATCATAATCTATATCACATCGATAATTATCATCATAATAGTCCTATCAACTTTGTACCACCCTTATGTTTTTTTGAATGGATCTAACCTTATCTTGAATTTCTTAAGATATCTCAAGTACCAATATATTTATTTCCAAAACTTCATTAAAACACATTGAAGCTCTAAAATCCCTTCCAAAGATAGTTTAATAAGGATCCATTTGAATACTTCTGTGAATATTATTATCATATGAAAACTCAACAAGATGAAGGTTTTGATCCCAACCACCTTTAAAATATAGAGAAAAATATGTAAAAATATATTTTAGAGTTTTGATTGTTATCTTAGACTAACTATATATCTGAGGATGATAAGCATTTCTGAAATACAACTCTATATCAAGAAATTATTAAATATTTAATTATAACATAGAGGTGAACCTCATATCCTGATCACACATAATGTAATGTGGTACTCCATTAAACCTTATCACTTAATTCATGTGTATTCTAGAAATCTCTGAAAAAGATTGGTATTCACTTATTGTGATGAAGTGTGTTGACTTTTTAAGGAAATCGATTATAACCCATATAAAATATTCCCATTATATGTTTTGGTTATTCAAATGAAAAAATGCATGGTAATGTTTTTCCATTTCCATTTGGTATCAGTAATGGATTAACATCCCCTTAAAAATGTATCTATCATCTTTAACTTGCTAACATACCAAGAACTGAGGTATGACCCCAGTGATATCTATATTCATAAAATCCAACCATAAATACTCTTTAAAATATCTATAAATCTTTGTACTTACCAAATAAACAAATACTGAAGAACTATGAGATTCCTCTAATAACTCCTTATTCAGATCTAGTATAGAATGAACTCATACATTTTTTCTAACCCTTATCATTCCATCATGATCAAGGATAAACATAGGAATATTTATAACCTTATATAATAGCTCTATATCTTCCTTCTTCACATCATTAATATTTACTTGGATAGATGGATCAAAATTCAACTGAGAAAGATAATATTTATCCCCTACCTTTTGGAATTTTTTATCCATCCATTTCAAATCCAAAAATATTGGATCTTTTGTGACCCTCATCATGAATAATCTTATCATGATCCATTTGATTCAATGCATTGACCACCTTTTTTCATTTCCCATAGTGGAAATGTATTGAGAAGTCATAATTTTTAATCATCTCGAATCATCTTCACTGTAACATATTAAATTCTTTCTCTATTAATATATACTTTAAATAGTTATGATCAAGTTATATATAACAAGTTTCTCCTAAGATATAATTATTCCATATCATTAATGAAAAAATTACCATAGTTAAATTTGAATCATATGTTGGGTAATATTTCACATGAACCATATATTATCAGGAGGAATAAGATATAACCATGTAAATCTTTATAAGAATCCAAATCAATTCCTTCATGGATGCATCACTATAGATTACAAACCCTTCTCCATTATAGGGTATTTTAAACACAGTTTAACTGACAAATTTTTAATTCAATTCCTTGAATGTTTACTCACATTAATCTATCCATAAGAACTTGGTTTAATTATAAATTAACATGGGGATTATATTATATATTCATGAGAAATTATATAAACACATTGATAATATCTATTTAATCCATGAAAACAAAGGATCTCAGTCATCGTGGGTGGTTTGGGAAAACATTCAATATCCTCCATCATTGATTGATCTACCGATACACCCTCTACTAATATTATGTGCTCCAAAAATGAGACATATTTAATCCAAAACCCACAAATTTTAAATTTATCTATTTTTTTACCATTCTTTATGTTATTTAGTAATAATATTAAGTGATCACTAGGTACTTCATTAATCTTTTAATTTATAGGAATATTATCTATAAAGACTATCATAAAAGAATCTCAGTAATATCTAAAGTCTCTATTCATTAAATCCATGATAATAGAGGGGAAATTATTATGACTCAATGGAATCATTATATAATAATAGTTTCCATACGTCACTCATAATGTATCCTTGGTTATATACTCCTTCTTAACCCATAATAAATGTTATACAGAATGGAGTTTAGTCATGGACATGATTGACCTTCATGCAGTTGATCAAATAAGTCATCAATATGTGTAGATGAATCTTTTTCTTGATCATAAGATTCTTCAAATCTTGATAATCAATGTAGAGTCACATCGATCTATCTTTTTTAAACTAAAATAACATATACTCCCCATTGTGACACAAGTGTTGAATGAATCCCTTTTTAAGATTCCATTGGAGTTGCTTCTTTAATTCCAACAATTCAATTAGGGCTATTCACTATACATTCATTGAGATTGGTGTGTCACTAAGTATGAGTTATATTGAAAACCCAACTTCAATATTTGATGTATGAATTTACAAATAATATTTAAATACTTTAACAATCTCCCAAAAATGGAATATCATCGATGTTAAGTTTCTCCCCAACCATCTAAGATGAATTACCATTTTTATATGAATTAAAACCCATACTATGGATGTGACTTTAATAAAAAGTTATTATTTTACATAAAACTGATTCATGATCATAGGTTATTTTGGATTATCAAAAAATATGTCCCTTCCTAGATAATTAATGTGGTACTTATGTATAGAAATCCAATCTACTCCTAAGATAACATAAAATTCAACCAATAGAAGAATGAAAGGATTTATAGGAAGAACATCCTCAAAAAATTAAACTAGAGAAGAATCATATAATTGAGATGTGGTTACCATACCATTATGGTTTTTAATTGATATTTATTGATATAATAATTTGGGTGGCCTATGGATACCCATATAAAATTCCTCAGATATGAATTAATGGGTAGATCTAAAGTCAAATAAGACATTAACAATTCTAGAGAATATGAAATGTGTACCTTTAACCACATCGTTTTTGCACCAATTTTTAGAATGTATGACCACATGGGATTTACCTTTGTACCTAGAATTAAGATGTTTCTAACATAGGTCATCATAATTAATAATTGTATTTGTTCACTAATTATCATAATTCTCATATGACATTCATTTGAAACAATGAATTTTTTGAGGTTCTTTTGTGTGGATTTCTAATTATTTGAATCATTATATAACTTTTTCTAATCACTTTATAATTTATTAGCTCAATGACCTTTTTTACTTGACTTAAAACATTAACAACTCCAATTAAAACAAGTGATTCTATGTTTCCGACAACACATGGATCATAATGGAAAACTAATATTCTTTTCTCCATGGTTTTTAGAGTATCATTTGAATTTGATCTTTATTTTGTTATCAAAACCAGGAGATTGATGGGAAATTCCAATCTCTATTTCTACCTTAATAGCCTAATGAACGATTTTCCCCATATATAATTTTGTCCCACTTGGCCAACACCCTTTGGAACTAGTTTTCAATCCACTGAATAATTTATCAACCTTACCTTCATATTGGATGATAATACCAAAAGCACACCTCATATGTCTTGTAAACTTCACCTCATTAGTTCCAATGGATTCCTAAAATTTTTTATTTAACTGATGGAATTACATCTATGTTTTCATTCCACTAATATGAGGAAGATACTTATTAAAAAAATATATATGTTCTTAAACTAATCGAAATACATATCCTTAGACATATAACTAAACATATTCTTAGAAATATCCATTAGTATCTCACTAAAGTTTATATCATCCTAGTTTCGAAAGAACAATTAAACCTATCCTATTATACCAACTATAATGACAAAAACTTTTCACACATAGAAAATATTCATTACATTAAACAATCATATTCCCTAGGCTCATAAACATATAATGCCTTGGGAAACCTAGAAATAAAAACAACTGATGCATAAGAGTTCTAAATCATCTCCCACTTAGTTCCTCATAACTATAACTCTTATTAGAAATATAATATATAATACATATCATCAAAACCTAGAAAAATTAAATACAATAAAGGATGATATTATATTCTCATTGATGGTAAAAAAGATAAATATGTAAATATAACCTGAGAATATGGGTATGAGATCATCAGCATAGCATCTAAAAATAATTTCATTCATATCAATGATAAAATATTGAGTCATGAGATAAATATTATCAGTCCATAATACATGACTCATAAGGAAATAAAATAACATGATCCATTAGAGAATAACCCTAACATAAGACGTAGATTTGTGGCAAACAAATAACTATAAAAAATTGGTTTCCTTAGTAGTCAAGGCTCATTTCCAAAACTATCATAGTGGAATGGGGTCACTACCCAAACCAACATAGTAGTCAAGGTTCACTCCCAAGACTATCCTAGTGGAAAAATTACCTTATGGAACTAAGTTCAGGCCTGATTTAAATCCTATTCATGTAAGGAAATATCAATCTTTAACGAATTCATTATAGGTATATAGGTCCCACCAATCATATAATGAAAATCATACATACGTGTTCCAAAATATCATAAACCATTCATCATATTATTAACAGTCAAAATAAAATGGTTTAATAAACATTTAATAATAGAATAATGTATTGAAAAGTAATTGTTTTCATAATCATTTTATCTTTTTAAAATTAAATGATAACATTACTTATAGAAAAAGAAGTGGTTTTTAAGATAATTTTATCATGTTATAACTCATGGAAGAGAAATGTATTTTATAAATATCTTATAATCATAAAATCAAAAAATATATAGAAATAATAATAATGATATCCATGGATCATATCCCTATTAAATCATATATAACATAAAATGATTTCATCATATAGGGAAAATTATTTTGAAAGATCACTTGGAACGTTTTTTGAGGAAAATAACCTTTCATTGAAAATATCGTTTTGAAACTAAAAATACATAAAACATTTTAGAAATAATTTTAGCATAAAATTATTTTTGAAACATAAAAATTAATCATTAAAACTTTTTGTTTTAATGATAGTCTAAATTCCATTCATTACTTACATTTTAAAACAAATATTCCTTTAACATTTTTATTAAAATCCAAACAGGCATTGTTTGAAAAAAAACATTAAATTCCTTTTAAATAAATTTTTAATAAAATAAAAAAGGGTAAAAAAATTCATTAAAAACATTTGAGTGCATAAAAACATTATTTAAAACATTTTTACTTAAAAATTTGGATATGTAATAAAAATTATTGTGTACCATAGAGAGACATGAAGTCAGTTTTTTTTAACAATATTTTGAACTATTTAGTAAATAAAAAGAGAAAAATGAAGTTAAATCATGTATTCTAATGAAATAACCAGAGAAGAATACAAATCATTAGTTTCTTGACATATGGATTATTATATTTTATCATGAGAATTATAAACATAAATAATCCAAATAAATGATGAGATTGTATCATAAGACACTTACCACATTGGTAACACTGAATCACAAACCCCACGAAATAAAAATATAAAATGATACTTAAAATATCAAGATAATAAATAAATTCATGATATTACATGTCAAATAAGAATTATATAGACCAAATAAATGAATATAGTTTCATAACAGAATATATGTCTCAAAGAAAAAAATTTGAGACAAAATCCCTTACCGTTTTGGTAACTTTTGACTAATAAAACCCATGAAATAAAGATACAGAATTAGATATTTAAATATAAATAATTTTCAGGAAAACAATAATATAATAATTTCATGGGTAGTATATATGCCACATAAGATAAATATGGGTTGATTATAGAATGTCTCTCACAGAAAATAAAAGTGAGATGAAAATATCTTAACTTAATTCTTGATTTCCTTCATATAGGTTCAAAACTCCTTTATAATAAATAAAATATTATTATAAATATATTATATAATAATAATAAAATTAATCATACCATATATGATTTACTTTTTCCCTTTTATTACTAATTTATTAATAATTTCTTGTTAAAGTCACATTTCAACCAATAACTACTTTTTTCTTCCTATGTGTTTTGATTTTTTGTTTTTGGTCTGATTACTTTGATCATGGTTCCATAAAATTAATAATGTTATCCATGATAAAAATATAATATATATTCATTACATATTTATTTATATTAATACAAAAAATTTAGATATAGAAAAAGAAATACATTTTTGAGGGAGACGGTAGGTCGTACGTACACATTAATGATGTTTTCATTCACTTGATGGATTACTGGAAGAAACTTAAGTGATACTTTTCCATTAAAAATTATAAATATTTCATATATATCATATATTTTATTTAAAATTATCCATATTACCATCCATGTAAATATTACATGAATAACGAACCACGTCACTTCGCGAGCAATATTCCGCCACACACATGAGAAACGTTGTTGTATTCCCGCAAAATGGAATGTAAGAGGGTGTATGTGATATAATTATTAAATATGTATAATAATAGAACATATATAACATATAAAAAATAAATCAAAAAGTATATCCATATTTTATAGGTTGTTATAGAAAATGAATAACATCAGTTGGTGAGGCATTAGTCTGTCACACACACGATCAAGGGTTTTGATTCCCATTTAATTGAGGTGGAGATGGATATAGGTCATGAAATTAAGATAATAAAATATATATATGTGGTATATAGTTATTTTATTATATAATAATAGTTTAATATTATTTTAATTATATAGAATATGTAAACCAAAAACAAATTGTTCAAAAATCCAGCTCTACTTCAGACAACCTCTTTAGGTTTAACCTAAAGCCTTCCCAGATTGTTTTTATTATAAAAAAGGCCTTTATGATGTGTTTATGGATTTAAGAAAGATATTTTTGTAGTAATTTAATGTACCAATGTTATACATATGTCTGAAAAGCAGAGAAGGGGTGGCCTTTTATAAGTGGAGGAGAGCCCACGCATGGAATTTCTGAAAAGAATAAAGTTTACCCATGTTTTGTACATACCATAAGGCTCAAAAATATGTAATTATTGAAACATAGAGGTGATAAGGTCACAATATTTCATTATAAGGGGGTTTATCCAAATTTATACATCATTTTACACCTTATAATGTTATTTTAATCACCCAAAAACCCCAATTTAACCTTAGCCACGATAAATAATTTTTACAATTTTTACAATTCATTTTGAAAAAAATTAAACTGGACTTTTCTTATAATATAAATTATTCTGATTAAAACTATTTAATCCATTTTTTCAAATTTTATTCACATAAGTGGAAAATTTTAATTTAAATTCAAACTTGTAGAAGCGATGAGAAAATGGTTTTCCAAAGAGTACATGTTCAAAAGTATAAAAAAATTAAATATAATTTCAATATGAAATTTATTATAAAAACATAAATTGTATTAATAAATATATTATAGAACTAATTTTACATTTAAAAAAATTTTAAAACAAAATTAATCTTATGCCTTCCTTAAATGAAAAGACAATTTTCAATGAAAACCTGTATTTTTCACTATTCATCCAAAAATTACTCTTTTCTAGAAAAATTCCAAAAATTCACCCCAAGTTAATAGAAACATGAATATTAAAAAAGGAATTTTATTTCTTAAAAAAATTAAAAAATTAAAAAATTTATTAATATTATTTGTAAATAAAAAAATTAAAACAATTTTTTGAAAATATAATTTTTGAAATATATAAATATTTTACCGAAAAATTGAGAATTGGTTATCAATATGTATTAATTATATATAGACATTTTAATTAATATTTAAAAAAATTTAAATCTTGTTTATTCTTCCTTGTTTAATGGTTATGTAATAACAGTTCAATTTTAAAAATAATATTAAAAATATATTGTGGTTCGTTAGAATTTGGTGATGTGTGAAGTGCAATATATCAAAGAAATTAAATGTATTAAAAAAATATATTTCATTAAACCTCATCATATTACAATTATACTATAAAATAAATTTGTCCTTAATTTTTTTTCAACTTTAGCTTCTACCTTGGATGTATTATTCATATTCAGTCTCTTTTCTGTCTACCTTTAGTAAAGATCATCTTCTAGAAAACATAAGTAATGGGTCTCCACATCGGGCTGAAGTCCATGCATTATTGTATTGTACTAGGTAAAAACCAATAAAACACATTTTTTTTGAAAATTTTATTGATAATAAATGAAATAATTTCCTCAAATTGTGTTAAATATGTTTCTTTATGGAATATTTGGGATTAGATCATTCTATTGAAAATTATATGAAAATTTTAGTTACACCCTTTAAATTCCACATTAGTATTTTGGTCATAAATATTATTTTATGCCTTATGTGAACAAAATATTCCTTAAAAAATGTTAACATTATTGGATAAAACTTACATTTAGACCAACTAAGATGGATCTTGTTTTTGATTGTATTAAATGGGCCATGAATTCAATGTTGGAATGGACTCTTCAAATTTGACCCCACTTCACCATTTGGGTCATATATTCTATATAAAGGATTTTTATTTGATAAAATTTAGAATGTTTATCTAGGATCAAATTTTTAACAGATTATCCTTCTTGAAGTACATATGGTTCACATCTTTTTGATATCAAAAAGTTTTTGCTATTTGGATAAAAATATCTAGTCACGTTTATCATTAAAAATTGTACCTTCTTACTACCCTAACCTCCCCAAAAATATATAAATGTGTGTTTTTGTAAATTATAGGTAATTGAAATTAATTTTGTTAATTGGGATAGTATGATAAGTTTTTCCTTGCCATTTCTACACACTATTGTATGAGGAAAGCACTAAAGCTATGATCTCTTCCAAAATTCTATCTTTTTCCTATTATTTATTATAATGTTGTTTTTATTGCAATAAATTATATCTTTATCGTCTATTTCACCTATTTTATTTCATTTTTATTCTTTTCCTATTTTCCGAGTTTTTATGGATATCAATAGTATAAGTGATATTGTGTTTTATCCCTTCTATACCTTTTTATATGAAAAACGTTTCTATGATGACTATACCACCCATAGAAGGGTTGTTTTCATAGTAATCATTACAATTCTAAACTTATTTATTTTTTTGAAAAATGAGATACTTTAATTCAATTATCTTGATCTATGAAATTATTTTTTATCTTAAAATAATTCAGTAAAATAATTGAACAAATAACACAATGCATGTGGGTTCAAGTAATGTCTGAATTGTAGGGGGGAATCATAATTAGTAAAGAAAAAAAATATGGGATCAAATTGTAGGGTGAAAATATAATCTATGATGTCAATTAATAATCACTTATAATATGTATATAATACCCGATTCACCATTAACCAAAATATAAAATTAGACAACAATAAAATCAAGGAGTTCAAATTTCAGGTTCTAAACATATCCTAGGGTTTAATTAATTGCATATTTGTGGTTATGGTAAATTATCATAGGGTTTAGGGGTTAAAATATATAAACTATCATAATTACGTGACTTTTAATTACAATTATTAACAATTAAGATAATATATATAATTAATTTTATTATTCCTTTTAAAATATATCTACTAAAAAATATTCTTATTTGCTTTTGTCAACCACATTTTAAAATATATATATATAATAGTCTTCTAACATTTATATTCTAGTGTTTTAAACTATTAAAAACCCATTCTCTTTTTGGATTTATTTACTTTTATTTTTTTCAAAATACCTTTCATGTGTTATTTTAAATACTTCCTTCTTATAGAACAACATTAGTTAGCAATACAGTTTCACCTAAACACTAAAAGGGACACATCATTTTAGAGCACCCATGACAGTTTCTTTCTGATTAATACCTTTTTCATAGAGGTAAGTAATTTATTCAACCAATTAGTGGTATTTTTTAAAATTTTCATAATATTATATTCTTCTATTCTTCTTCCTACTTTCCACTTTCTCAATTTTTCTTTCGATTTTTGGAACATCAATTCAAACTACCTATCATTTTATTATGGTCCGTTTTCATCATTATATTTTTTATTTTATTTATTACACAAATTAATATTTATGATTTATTTTATCTTAAACTGAATATTAAACAAAGACATATATATTGATCTCGATAGTCTCAGTCAATGGAAAGTATCAACATTCACCCAGTTTGGGAATTCCTCCATTCACATAATGTTTAAATTAGAAGCACTTCTGAATTTAACTTAAAACTAGAACGTATAGACACAAATAATAAAAATTAACCTGATATAACCATTTGACAGTTCTATACACTACTCATTAACTATATACCAACTTTTATTTAATACCCAAACATATAATCAGATATTTAATTAAAATCTATATTGATACACTTTCTACCAAAATTTCAAGGCCTCCCCTGTGAGGATCCAAAAAACATATAGAAGGATTTAGCATAGTTTTATCAACCCTAAAACAAAAGAATGTATCTAATGACCAAATTAATATATGATCATTCCCAATATCCCTTTATTAAAATTAAAAAAATTAGGTTATTATTTATAACCTCAAAATGTAACATGTTAAACTGATTTGAACTATCTTTTCTTGTAAATATTTTTTCCATCAACAAGGAACAATTCAATTCAAAATAGACAACTCGGGGATTATGCAACCATAAGGGGATTAAATGTATGATAACTATGACTAATTTAATAAGTTTTGTGTGATCTTCCAACATCACTAATTTAGTGAGAAAAAAATGCATCCAATATATCTATGAAGGCTTCACACATATATTGTGGATCTTAGGGGATATCATCATTGTAGGAACATTTGATAAAAAACACTAGATTCTACATGTGGGTTGATTGAAAATATATTAAAAAACATTAAAAAATTTGGTGATCAAGGTACAATTCGTGTTAGAGTAGTACATTAAATAATAAAAACTTCTATTTAAAATAATATAATTGATATTTTTTGAATAATTAAACTCAATGGTGAGATAGATTTATTTGTCTTAAAATACATAACAACCAACTCTTATAAGTAATTATGGAATTTTAATTCAAATAAAATTCCCAACTCACTATTTCAAACAATTAAAAAAAATTATTGTTCATTTGTATTTCTTTAGGAGGCCATATCAGTAGCGACAATAACAACATCCCCAATAAATTTATATTTTCTTCACACCAACATAAAAAATGGCAGAAAGATCACACATACATGTGGCATGGATTTAGAAAAAAATAAAGTTCCACTTATTAGAAAAAAAATACACCAGCCTCTGTCTTACAATTAATATTATAAATAACTGTAAAATAGTTTTGAAGCCCAAGAATCAAAAAGTATATAATAACAAGGTTCATCCCAACTAATGGTATATTATTAAATTTATGAACTTTGGAAACAAATATTTCTTAAATAAAAAAATTGGATAAATAATTAGGGTATATATATAAGGAAGATGATAATTTAAATGATCCAAATTGATACTACCTTCTACAAACTAGTAAGAAAGAACATGGGAAATATTCCATCTCAGTATACTCAAAATACCTAGTGGAATATTATTTCCCTCAAACTGAGTTGTGGTAAGAAAATATTTTAAATATCTACTCCTATCTATCCACCGAGATTCACCTCAACCATAGGGAGGCACCATTCAAGACCAACCAATGAGCAGCTAAAAGATAAAGATAATGTTATGAAAAATATTGATGATGTTTATCCTAAACCCCTTAAATTAATGAATATGTTTTTGAAAACCAAGAAAATTTTTAAGAGGTGTTGCAAAAAAAATTAATATATTTTAGCACATGAGGTCAATATCCCTCTACATGAAGAAATCAATAAAATCCAAAGGTATTATACTTTTTTGAAAGAATTGTGTTCAAATTGAATTGGGATTAAGGTAAATTTATATATAAACAATGTATATAATTTAACTACACTAATCACACCAATATTTTTTATTCCATAAAAGTGGAAGGACCTGAGACCATCAATATTCCATGCATTATAGACGAGTTTCACTTTTATGATGCTTTATGTGATTTGGGAACCTCAATATATATAATTCCTCACGGATTTTCTAATTCCATATATATTATTGAGTTCAATTCAATAATATTCGTGGTGAAATTTTTAAATATATATATGGAATGTCTAGTGGGATTACTTGAATATGTACATGTTTGGTTAAGGGAAATGATATTTCCTTTGGATTTCTATGTGTTGGATATGGAGGATGATCAGGTAATTTTGCATTGTAATACAATTCATAGTAGATAATTCTTCAAAAATATCCAACATTAATAAAAATTTCATGAAGGTACACTTTCTATAGATTTTATATATGAGATCATAATATTTAACATTTTAGAATCCATGAAGTACCCCTTAGAAGGCTATTCTTCTCTCTTTATCTCTGATTCTGACCCATCTTGTGATGATTCTATAAATATTTATTTGGAATCTTTTTTATTTGGGTATCATTAAATTATTAATGTGATTTTGGGTATTGGGTATTTATTGATGTCTCAAAACATTTCCACAACAATTTCTCATGATACTTCTTATCTTGGTACTAATTTTGTTGTGGGTTTTAATTTTGAGATTGTACTTTCTTATTATTACTTGGATATTGATTTTATAGTATTAATTTATAGATTATTAACTTGTGGTTATGATTCATAATTATACCTTGTCATTCATTATGTACATATATCAGTTCCCATATCATTTCCATCAATACAAAGACCACCCAAAATAGAACTAAAATAATTACCACCAAACATATAATATTCATATTTGTTGAATGATGAAAAATTTTCTATAATAAGGGATAATAATATACTTCCAAAATAAGAAATAAAACAATTATATATTTTAATTGATAATATTAGTGAAATTTGGTGGGTCTTAGAAGACATACCAGTTATTATCCCCTCCATTTTTTGTATAGAATTTTTTTAAATGATGGGATAAACTATTTATATAGCCACTATTGAGACTTAACCTCTCACAACTAGATGTTAGGGAAAAAGTGGTGAACAATTTACATGAATAGGGTATTATTTATATCATATATAAAATTAAGTGGATCAGTAATGTCTATGAAACACCAAAAAAGAATAGTTTCACTATTGTAAAAATTGGATATGATAAGTCAGTTCCCATGACAGTACAAAACAATTGGTTAATGTTCATGGATTATAGGAAACGGAATCAATCCACTCACAAATACCATTTCCCCATTCTATTTATTTACTATATAGTTGATATATTTTCAGGTTGGAAACACTATTATTTTTTAGATGGTTTCTTTATATATTTTTAGGTTCCCATTTCAATATAAGACCAAGAGTGAATTACATTCACCTTCACCTTTTGTACATTTTCTTCCCTAGAGAGCCCTTTTATTCTTTTCAATGCCTTGGATACCTTCAAGAGATTCAAGTTTAGTATCATTTATGATTTAGTTTAGACATCAATTTAGTATTTTATGGATTATTTTACAATTTATGGTTCTTCATTTGATAAGTGTGATTTGAGTTTAGTTGATGTGTTGTATTGTTTCATTGACAAAAATATGGTTTTTAATTTTAATGACTCTCATTTCATGGTAGAGAAGGTAATTTTAAAAGTTCATGTAGTCTCAAAACATGTATTATAGGTTGATATGTATAGGGTGAAATTATTTCCACAATTTCATATCCTACATGTATGTATGATGTTAGGTCTTTCTTGTTAAAATCATGTTTCTATCTGAACATCATCAGATATTTTACTAAGATTTATCTACCATTATCGATTTTTCATAAAAAAAATTTAATTTTGAGTTTGATGATTTTTATAGGGATTACTTTTATGAGTTTAATAAAATAATCCCTACATCGTTGATCATTCATCCCCTATGGGTGGAGCTTCCAATTTAGATTATGTGTGAGGCATTCGAATTTCCAGTTGGAGAAGCCTTATCACAGAGGGTGGATGGATGTTCACATGTGATTTATTATACTTCAAGTACACCATATTTATCCCAAGAATAATACACAACAAATAAAAATTAGTTTCATAATATTATATTTTATTCAGATAAATTCCATTATTATTTATTAGTCTCTAAAGTAGTTGTTTTTTCTGATCATGCTGCTTTGAGGTACCTCTTAAAGATTACAAATCAAATTCCCAGACTTATCTGTTGGATGCTCCAACTTCAACTATTTCTTATTGAAAAAAAATTACATGAATAGTTTAGAGAACATGGTGGTAAAACCTGAGAGTCGGATCATTCACACAATAGAGAATAACACATTGTACCAAGTACCAATTCCGAATACATTTCCTGATGATCGTCTTTATGGGAAATTAGTTACACATCCTTTGTATATTTATTTAATTAAATACTTTTTAAACACTAAAATACCTATACATTTAAATAATCATTAATTCCCATAATTTAAGGGTTCATCTAGGTTTTATGTGTGGGATGATCCCTACCAGTACCACAAGTGTAATGACTAGGTTATCAGAAGGTGTCTTTATGATCATGAGTCTAATTTTGTTTGTAATTTTTTTTATGAAATTTCATATGGTGTAAAATTTATAACCCAAAGTATAGATTAAAATTTCTGGAATATATGTTATATTTTCTTATTTGGTTCCATGATTATATGTGTTTTGTAAGTCATGCACATGTTTCTAACACACTTGTAAAATTTACAAGAGTCACAAGGTACCTCAACAGTCCATATTATTTTCTAATATTATTGATGTATGGGGAATAAATGTTATGGCTAAATTTATTTGATCCTTCGGTTTCATATATATCCATGTTTATTTTTATTATTCTATAAAATGGGTGTAGTCCAAGGCCTCCTGGGCTGTTGATTCTCATGTTGTAGATGATTTTGTCTGTACATGGATTTTTTAATGGTTTAGAATATCAAAGGCTATCATTAGTGTCCAATTGCCACACTTTTTCAATCATCAGTTTTCTTCCATCATTTATAATTATGGTGTGGAACAAAAAAATTATACACAATACAACCCCAAAATAAATGTTTAGGTTAAAGTTTCGAATCAGTAGTTTATACAAATTTTGCAGAAAACTATGTAGCTGAATATAATTGGATGGAGAACGAACATGGATAATGTTTTATGAATTATTGGATGGTGTAAAAAATTACATTGGGATTTTTTATTCTATATTTGTTTTCGAAATAATTTCATCTCCCTTTAGAATCTGATCATTGATAATTTTGGGATAAAAATAAGTGCAACATAAATTTAGCACAAACTAGAGAGTAAAGGAAGATAAAAATTTAGGATCTCGAGGAGATCATATTATCATCATATAAAAAAGTATTTATAAATAACAAAAAAAATTAACCCGTGACAATATAGTCTGAAAAAGTGAGTTTTGGGTCGGTGACAAATAACTTCAATGCATTTTAATATTAAAGTTGATTCTCGGAAAGTTGTGTTCTAGATGGTTAGGTCCTTGTGTTGTATCTAATTTTTCCTTTACGGTGTAGTAGATACCACAATATAGGAAACATGAATGAGATTTATGGTCAATGTTATATAGTTTAATAAATTCATTGAGGTAATTCCTATACATGTTATTGATTTCATCACATTTCATGACCTCATAATCACTTTAGAACTTTTGGTTTTCCCTAACCCTTTCAAATTTACATTGTTTTTACTATTTAAAATTAAACATTTATTTTTATTATATCCTATCATAAGGATAAATTTTATCATAATGTAATAATTTATGTTTGTGGAGGGGAAAAATTGTTGGGGTAGCTTCTCTAGGTTTTCATTTTTTGTTTTATGTGTTTATTTTAGGATAATTTTCAAAAGAAAAGAGAAAAACACCATGAAAAATGTTCATTAGTTATTGGAACTTATGTAAAATTCATGTTTAAATTTTGAAAATTCAATAGTATAATTATAATCATGAGAAAGAGTTCATCATTAAAATTTGGTTTTTATAAAAATGTCGATTTTGGTGATTTTATTGGTTATAAAATAAAAAATATTAGATTCTGAGACCATTCTTTTAGATATTTTATCAAGGTAAATTGTTTCATTCATTTCTCCACATAATTTCACATGGATCCATGAATATTGAAATTTTTCAAACTTAATTTCTGGTATTGTCAAATTAGGTATTTTTTTCTACCTATATCAACGGTTGATCCATAAGTTTATTTCTTTTCTAATAATTTTCATTATTATACTGAATCGACCTATAGGTGTTTACCTAATAGACAATAGTTTCAAACCATCAAGAAAATAAGAAACCAAAAAAAGAAATTATGTATTATCCTAATAAAGAAGGGTGCGCTGAAATGTACAATATCTAGGGATATCTATGTCGAGAGATTAAGGTTTAGCTTTTGGGAATACTTAAGTGAGTGGTTCATAAATTTTTAATACAAAGATAGATAGAATGAGATTGGTGGAATTGAACGAGGTGAAAATAAATGTTTTACATGACCAAAATTTAATGAATAAAGGTTGGAGATATGAGAGTTAAATTATTGTAAAACACACACATGGGGAATTAGAGGTATAGTAGAACCATAACCTTTTTCAGTATGTTAACTGTAATTAATATCATTGGATTTTGTTTTGATACAATTTATAAGATAAAGCCTTTAAAATTTATAGATATTGGATTTATTTTTATATTCTTACTTTGCCTATTTTTTCACTAAGGATTAGAAAATATCAAAAAGAATATATTGTCATAATTTTCAAAAATACATAACATAAGACTATTCCATGTACTACCAAAGGGTAAGTGTGGGGGTAGATAAAACACATTATAATTTATTATTTAACTGATAAATAATTAAATAATTTTCTCACATTGTTTAAAATATGTTTATTTATTGAATATTTGGGATTAGATCATTCATTTTTAAATTTTATGAAAAATCTAGCTTTCTCAAATAAAATTAAATAATTTTATTTTGGTCCCAAAAATTCTTATGTGAATTATTTGAACTTAACTTTTTAAAACATAATTTTTCAATTAATAGTACAAAACATTAATTTCGATCAACATAGCTTGATGTTGTATTTTATTGGATTAAATGGGCCATTAATTCAAAGACGGACTAGAGTCGTCAAATTGGAAACCACTTCACCATTTGGGATATATATTAAGGTCAAGGATTGGGACCAAATCCTGAAAGTAGATATAGAAGTCAATTATAAAAAAATCACCCTTTTGGAAGAATAGATATTTAACAAATTTTGGAGATCAAAATCCGTGAAATTTGGATTGAAATATTTTTTTGAATTTCTATTTCACACATTTAATGTATGGGAAAACTAGCCTCCCTTATAAAAAATAAATGTATGTTTTTATCATTTAGAGGTGTTTTTTATGCATTATTGGATTAAAATTAGTGGATAAATGGATCCTTTTAATTATATAATCTATTGAATAATGGATGATATCAAGTTAGGATCTCCTTTAAAATGATTTTCATTTCATATTCAGTGTTGTGTCATTATTTTTATTACAATAGATTATCTCATTCTAATCTATTTCAGCTATTTTATATTTTTTTATTTTTTTATTCTTATATTTTCTATTATATAAATAAATGAGGAAAATTATATTCGTTTATACCCTTTCTACACCTTTTTCACATGAAAAACGTTTATATGATAACTACACCACCTCTGAAATGGTAATTTTTTTTTAATCGATCTAATTCTAACCTTCACTTATTTTTTTGAATTAATGACATAATATAATTATATTAATATCATATATTAATAGGGTTCTTAACATAAAAGAAATCAATCAATCAATTGTACAATTAACGCATAGCATGTGAGGTTGAGTAATGTGTGAATTTTTAGAGTGCATCCCTAATCAGTAAAACAAAACAGTATAGTATAAATTCTTACTGTCCAGATATAATCTATAAATAAAATTCATCCCCACTCCTCAAATTGATATAATCCCTAATTCACCCCTCACTGTATTCTAGTCCTGGAAGTATAATCCAAGTAGAGTTCCATAATTGTAGGTTCTATATATATCCTTGGGTTTAATTCATTTCATCTCTATTTTTTCAAGTAAATTATCATAGGGTTTGAGGGATAAAAAATTAAGTTATCATAATTAAGTAGATTTTAATTATAATAATTAACAATTAATTAAACATTTAGAGTTATATTTAGTATTTCTTATAAATAATATTTCCTAAAAAATATTCTCATTGTGTTTTATCAATCAAATTTCACGTATAAAAAATACAAAAAAATCTTCTTCCAACATACATCTTTAATTGTTATAAAACATGAAAAAATAGATAATTTATAGTATTTAATTTCTATAATTTTTTAAAAATGACATTAATATGTTTTTTAAATACTTCTTCCTTATAGAATAACCTTAGTCAGCCACTCTATAGCATTAAAGCATTAAAATTACACATCATTTGATATTTCCCATTATTGTGGCTTTAAAAAACATCCTTATGTATTTTGAATAAATTTATATATTTATCTTGTTCCTTAGAAGGAATGGAACCACAAATAAAGGTAGTTCGTGGTCACTATATACCCTGATTCACCTGTCTTATCTCATCAATGGTGGTGGATATACCTTCGTCAAAAATTGGAGGGGAATCTCTATAATATTCCACTTCCTCTTCTTATTATTACTCTACTTATATTTTCTTATAAATTTTGGATGAAGGAAAAATTTCAAAAACATGGGACAATTAAGGGGAATTTTTATCCCCGTTGAAGTAAATCTAGAAAAAATTTGGTCTTGGGGGTACTAATATATAAGTATCATTTTTTGACATTCTAGAGATGTTATCCCTCCTCTATATATACCTCAATAATTTGTGTAAATAGGTGATGAAATGAAATTTTCTAGTATAGAATATGAATTAAGTGTATTATAATTGGGAATATTCAAGATATATCCCACTTCCTCTCCGCTATCATATAGGGAAGAATAATTATTATCATTCTGAGCTATATGAGATGATAAAGAGGAGCCATCATTTTTTTAGGATTATGCAGAGGTATTTTTTGATCTGGAAAATGACTAAAGGATTTCCATTTTTATTTTTGAAAAACGTGGATAACTTCCAATTAGGTTAGTATAATGTTTACTAGGATTATAGAACATTTTATTATATCCAAATTATTATAGTGCAGTAGATATCATAAATATGTATATTGAAGTATTTGGGTCAGTAGCTATTACCTCAATTTGGTAGAATAGAAGTAAATAATATTCTATGAGTTTATATAATGGGTTGGAAGGGTCCATCTCAGAAATATTAGGGGAATTGATTCATATGGAGTCACCTATAGCAGTTTTTTCCTTCCCTATGATAGAAACATTCAACTAAATATTATGATTCATGAGAATCTAAATGGATACCATCACCATGTATCACTCTTTCTAGTGCATTGAGAATGTAATTATCAAATTATTTATATGATTAGGGTACTATTTTATGAGATTTAATCTATTCCCTTTTCTATAAAACAATGAATATCATGTATTTTCAAGTAACTATAAACATGTAATTAAAAAAGTGGTCTCTAAACTATGCTCACATCTTGATTTGGGTAAGAGTCTTTTTCTCATTTTTTTCATACCCTATGATCATTGTGGGATAGGGAGATATAAGATCTTAGATATGGCCTAATAATTAGATTTTACAAACTGGGATGATATATATCGTCAATCCATTGTTAATGATATATTGATGGGCATCAACATCATCCGAGTTTAAATATATGTATAGGGGCTTCATGTGTCCTGGTATAAAAGTCTCTATGTCTTTCTATTTGAAGAAGATAACAACATGAGACTCTATAAGGTCAATTTACACAAAATATACATCTATGATCACAAACTCAAATTCAAACTCTTAAGGCATTAGAATATCCTCCACATGTTCTTCTTAAAGATCCTTTGAAATACAAAGGGCATTGAGAATTGGAATATTGGATTGAACAAAAAAATGCTTCAATATGTCATACTTATGAGATGGAGGCCTACATTTCCCTATATGTGTATTATATTTAATCAGAGGCTTAAGTTCTTGGTTTTTTAGTGGTTCCCATCCCTAATTAAAACTAAAGGGAATATATTTACTCTATGAGTTTGAATGAGATATCATTCAAACATTTTTACTCTAACCATAAAATGGTAGATTTTTCATTTGGTCCTCTAGTATGATTGGTCTTGAATAGGACATAGAAAATTCTAGAGTATATTATTTCTTATGTTGATATCACTAGAGATCATATATCTTATTCTATATTGTATATATAGTTTCCTCAGGGATGTGACTTGATTGTTGAGGTACACATCAAACTTGTTTCCCATGACCACATTGGCCTCTGATTCTTCTTCCTTCCTGATTATGGTTTAGAAAACCATGTTCATGTGTATGTTATTATTTGAATAAGATATCCCATAAGTGTGTTATGTTGAAATTCCATTATATTTATTATTCATCAATTGATTATTAGGTTTTATGTGGTTCATGTAGGACCATTTGGAAGGGCTGTACAGGCCCTCCCTTTGTTTTGTGCATAAATTATAAGAGGGATTGAACTAGATTGTGAATCAACCCAAGTTCATATTCTTTTTCATTTATCCTATTTCACCTAATGTTATAGTCTATATAATATCATCCCTTTTATGAATATGGGGATGAATAGGTTAATTCAGCTATAGAAAAGGGATTTGGGGTCAAAACTTCTTGATTTAATTATGCCATGGGAATAGCATTGGAATATTTTATCATATTTCTAGTCATATTATCCTCAAAATTCTTTTCACCCTTATTATTACCTTCTTATAATTCCCCTTATTATTATCATGAGTTGGAAGAAACATTAGACATTTTTATTGGTTGGTTTCCCATTTTCATATACCTTGAATATACCATCTTTTAGAGGATTTTATTAAAGATGAAACACTCTATGATGGTATGACCAAACATTTTGTGTAAGGGGTAATAATTAAAGAGGTTAATGTGGAAAAATTTATTAGGATTTATGGTATTTTGAAGAATTAAAAATTTTACCACTACAGTTAAAATGATGTAACCAGGAATTGTCTCATTTTAGAAAAAATATATTTACATTATTCTTCCATATTTTTTATTGTGTGTTGATATACTCTTTTATACCTTCTTGACAAGGATACCATTACTTTTTTCATCATTATTTATGGGTTCCATGTGAAATTGTGTGCATTTGGGTAGTAGAGATGTTAATAGAGCTATCTTTAGAATAAAAACTTTTGATTCCACTTTATCATTCCTCTTTCTTGGAGTTTTCATTGCTAGTTAATGATTTTACTAAGCCCAATGAATGTAATATTAAGACCTTAATGACATTTTGGAATGATCACATAATTTATTAGGATACATTACTATAATGATTTTGTTTTTCAACTCATCATGAATAATTTCTATGTGGATTCCTAGAAACACTTATTGGGGGAGTTGCAACTTCAAAAAGTAGGTCAAACCCATCAATATATATGTAAATTTTGAGACACTATTATTATCAATTATCTATTAATTTTAAAGGATAAGAACCATTTTCATTCTAGGTATTAAACAAAATTAATAGAATAATTTTCAATGTAATTTTTTCCATCATGTTAGAGATATTGAGGAAAGAATGTTATATAAGACAATTGTCAGTTAGTCAAGAGTCTACATGAATTACATGATCTTTGATAAAAATTATTTATTGAAGGTTGACATCACATGAATAAATAAATTTTCAAACAATGTAAAATGTTTCTATGTGTCCCCAATTCCATAAATGTTTGGAAAAGTTAGATTTCTTAAGTACTATGGAGGAGGAGTCACATTCACTCATTCAGGGTATACCATTCATTATAGTTTCACTGGTTCATACCCCCTTAAATGGAATCAATTTTAGATTCAAGATATTAAATATAATTAAAATGTTTTGGCATGATGTTTATATAGTAGGAAACTTATTCCTAGTCAATGGGTATAGTCTGGTATGGTTGGTTTGCTTGCATGTGTTGCTGCCAATCAATATGGGTTATCTTGGAGTAGCTCACTTAACATGGTTCTAGATACTAACCAAATATGGTGAAATATTGATATTCACTATATAATGTTCCTATATAAATTAGTTTCATGAAAACATAATTGGGTGTATGTTTGGATTCTTCTCTATCTAGTAGAGCAATAACTACATACTAAGAGAGATATACAAGAGAATAAATGTGAGTCTCTAAAAGGAAGTCATAATCAGTGGGAATATTTCCCATGAATAATTCATAATTAATCCACATTAACTCTTTAATTGATGATTTATATTGATAAAATATCTCTTCAATGGAAGGACATTCATTATCCTCAGTTAATGGGTAGTTACACCATTTCTTATTCTATGGTTGATTATTATTAGATCAGTATTATTTCATAATTTAAGGGAGACCTAAAATTATGGGTATGTCATTCTCAATGAGTGTGAACACCGCCTTCATGTATCTCAACATGGACTATAGTTTGAACTATGGATTCTTAGTCACATTTTATTGTTTCATAATCATACATTGGGCTATATGTGGAGTTGAATCTATAAAAATTATCTAATTTGTAGAATAGTACTAGGCCCATTCTTTCATAGAAATTATATGGATTTTGGTTTCCTTTGGTATATCTATGAAAATTCATATTTCAACCCTCTTTGTTATGTCTTTTATTGGAATATTTTTTTGGTTTTCATCCCCTATGAGGCTTTTCATTCCCCTTCCAGTGTACCCTTGGGACTGACCTGTTATGTGTAATCCTAAGGGAGTCTATATAAATTATTGGTGAGGGTGTCCCTATATATAAATAGTGGTCACATTATGAGTGAATAAATGAAATTAATTCCTATAACATTTCTACAGAACTATATAAGACAAAATTTCATTGAAAAATAGGTGTTTATAATAAAATTTCCTATAACCATGTAGGATATAGTTTACATGGTTTCATCACCATGAAATATTAAAACTTCTAGTGATTTGATGATCCTTGTGGTGGAAATAGTTGTAAAAAAACTTTTATCCCTATGAGTCGGGGTTGTTCCTATATTGACACTTCTATGCCCATTATCGATTCCCTTCTGATTTTTTATTATTTTGTTAAATTATATGCTTAATACAATGTATATTCTAAATTTTAGCTTCTCACTATTAAGGGAAACGTTTTGGGCTATGATTTTTTTTAAATGAGAAAAATTTTCAACCTTTTCAGAAGTTTTATCCCTGATACTTTTAATATCACATTCTAGTCAAGCTCATAGTTTCTATGATTTAGAGATAACTGGATCTTATTGGATGGGATGGTGAGAATGTGGAGGAATTATCCCTTATATATAGTCTAATGTGATGGAATTACATGATTTCATTCTCATTAGACTCTTCTAAATATAAAGTGATGTAAAATACATCACTCCATGTTCTCCCCACCCTCTGATATAAACATTTTATAGAGTATTAATGATCACTTAATACAATGTACTTTGTTTATTAAGGCATTCATGTTTAAGATATTAATGCTTTATTCCCAATTTTAGTCATTGTGCAACTAAAATGGTAACTAATTAGATCATACATTGAATTTATTATAATAACATATCATGATTTTCATATTTCTTATAAGGTAAATATTTTTCCTTCAGATTCATCCATAGTTCTTATGAATATGGTGTATGTATTCCTTGACCACTATGTTATGATTTTCATATTAATATGTGGTCTTGGTCTAGAACATGACTGGTGTATTATATTTTTATTGTTCTTTCCAAATCATTACAAAATATTAATCATCTTTGGTGAGAGATTATTCCTCCTCATATGACCAAAGAAGTTTTTTCCTAGCTTCCTTACAATGGAGAGAAGGATAGTTTAGACCATTTTATGTTATATTAAATAAATAATATATATGGACATGTATAGATAATGGATGATTCCCTAATAAATACTTTTATTGAGAAATAACATTTCCCAATAGAGATAATGTATTTGGTTAAATAGGAATCAGTCATATGAGTTCCTTGTGATATGAGGGCTTTCTCAGAGTTTCTTTGGAAAGGGGAGGGCCTTATTTTCGAAATGAAATGTCAATGTGGGGAGTACATTTGAAATAAATGATTCTATGTTGAGGAATAATATAATGGTTAAATTTCATGTTATAGGAAGTATTCCTGCAATATATGCTCTGAGAAGCACCTTTAGGTTGGACAATATAAAGGGGGAGCCTTATTTTCGGTTGATCATCTTACTATGATGAATATTTCCAAAGATCTCACCTTGAAAATAGTTCCCATGATCAATATTGATATCACTCTTAGGAGGAAATTCATATTTATTGAACTAGGGATGTCCTCCAAATATACTAGTAGAAATATTTTGGGGATTTCCATGGAAACTATAGCTACATCCAATATCTTTTTATGAGTTAGTTGATTCTTAATCCACTATTAAAATATTCTTTATGGCCTCACTAATGACATTTTTTATAAAATAAGGGATATGTCCCTTTTAATATACTTTGAAATTTCCCCAGTAAGTCTTCTACTTAGATACTCTCCACTGGGGAGTTAGGGTCATGTGTTTCAAAAAAACAACCTTCATATGTGGGAGCTTTCATAGGTAACTATCATATTGTTATCTAAATATGGTGATAGTATTATTTATAATGGGAAAAAATGTGAGAATGCTAATTGGTTTCTATTGTGATATAATGATGGAATTCTAGGCATTGAAGGGGGTGGATTTTTGTATACTCCTAAGAACCTATCAAAATATTACAATATTTCCTTAAATAGTAAGAAAACTTTTAGGCCTTCCATAATGTGCCGGTTGAAATAGACAAGTGATCTCCAATTTGAACAGGAATAATTATATGATAATATTTTTTATTCCTCACCAGGATGTGTCATTGACCCTCCTTATTGATAGTGGGAATGTGTGTCTTCTCTTGAGAAGCTCTTGCAATTTGTTGAGGAGCTACTTTGGTAATGGGAGTGGAAATATGTTCATTCCCATATAGGACCTTGGGATTTGTTAATGATCGTCTTCTTCTTATACATCTAGTATATTCTAATATATTTGTATGGTGTGACATTTTATATATTCATGAAAATAAATTTATGAAAAGATGTGTTAATAGAATTCTATATAGGTAAGACAAATATGTTCTCCTTCCTTGATGGAAGCTGGCATATGAGCCCACTCATGTCCTCTAGTTTTCATCAGGATACACCATAGGTATTCATGTGTGGGGATCAGAATGTGTTCCTACCCCCTAGTTACTACCATGATATGTCATCATGCTTCTTTAGATACCATTAGAGTAAATTGAAGAAATTGATGAGTGGAAACAACAATATGGAAAAACCCCCTGCTAGATTCCAGGATACCCTAATGTAATTCCTCTGGTGCTACCAAGGTATTCTAGTGTCACTTTGGTTTATTAGTTGGGGTGTAGGACTATTCACTAGTTACTACCAAGTAATTTTGATGAGATTATTAAATGGGAGTGGGGATATTATCCCACTCTTGATGGTTGGTAAGTCACTGCCCCTTAAAAAATCCCCTAGATGCATGAATTTTAGTGATCGGATGAGCGACCTATGGGGTGACATACTTAGTGGACTACTAATGTATTGATATCTCATGGTACTAAAAGTGGAATCTACTGATAGGAACCATAAAAGGATACTCTTATTCTAAATTGTGGTTATATTTGACCAACTCATCCATCCTAAAATGAAAGGTTATGTTCTTGTTTCTGAATTCTAGATAGAAGCTCTTGAAATGGTCTATGGTGGTGGTATGTTCCACCTACAACGTTAAAATGGATTTGTGTGTAGCCTCTAATGTGGGGATTATAACATTAATTTCATAATCCCTCACTAATGTTTTTGTTGTATGATGTTAAAGATGTTTCATTAAGGATAAATACTTCTAATTTTGATGAAGCCCAAGCTTCAGAAGAAATTGAGACGTACAACTATTTTCAATTTGATTCAATGAGTATGGATTGACATAAGAACTAAATTACTCCTTGAGATGGTCAAAAATGACCTATAAGAAAATCCATCAATGCAATTTTAGAGGTGAAAACGTTTTTTTGAATAATTATTGTCCCAATTAAAGAGATCGCATTTGGTTCACCATTCTTTTAGTGACACACATGAAACAAAATAGAAATAATATATATTTTAGGATATAAAATAATTGAATGTTTCACATCTGATTTATCATTTTTTTCATGAGATATGTGAAACAAAATGACTCGATATTTGTGTCTGAAAGGATATCATGGTAAAAGGATTCAGAAAGAATTCATTTTTCGATTGATTTCAAAAGGTAATAAGTTTATGGAATCATAAGTACCCAATAAATCCCATTTCATTGATGGTTTACCATGAATATCTTTTTAAACCTCTTTTCCAATGGTGGGATGTCACTAAGGTGATTTTTCAAGAGATTATCTGGAATGTGTGTTGGTCGATATGGTACGATTTTGGGATAATTGTACATTTATCAGGGAATTTTCTTCAACTATTATACACTCTTATATATTTTATATGAATATTTTGAATCATTCCTAGGTCCCAGTAGGGAACTGGTTACACCTATTCCAATATTTGTTCATTAACATGTATTGATGTGAATTTTTGTATACATCAGAGATATCTCTTCAATGTTGACATCTATATATATTAGAGGTTATCTATCATTGGTACCAAATATATATATATATATATTATAGGTCCTCTATATTTTTTTATGTTATTGATGCATTAGTTTTTGAGTTATATAGTTTAAAACCATGTAACTAGGTGTTCTAGAATTTATTTCTATCGAGGGAAGAGGAAGGTATTGGTTGTGTTGGGACTAGAACCATCATAATGGATTCTTATATATATCTATTAAGGTAATTAAATAACAAATATTTCATTTCCTCTTAAATGGACACATCATAACTTTTAAGAATGTGTGATAAGGAAAAATCTGTGAAATTTAATATCATGAGGAATATACATCTTTGTGAAAGATTCTTATAAATGACTGGTGTGTGACCTAGGCATGATAGGATCATCTTGGTTAACCTTTAAGGATATATTTCCCAATTTTTATAGGTTGGTACTCAGAAGAAATATGTCCATGTGAATAAATTATTGTCTCATTAAGAATATAGACCAAATGAGAAAGATATTTTCGTCACCTCGAATGATTGTGGCCCTCTAATTGTGGTAATTATTTCATTGAGAATATGGACCAATAAAAAGATTCATTAGGGAATATGGAATGATAGAAAGGTATATTCAATATCACAAGAATATAGCCCAGTGAGGGAATGACGTAGATGATCTCATGAGGAATATGGACCCATGAGGATAGAATTGGAGGATTGATAATGTTGGGAATGAGCCATAGGGAGATATCATATGTATCTTATAAAAGTATAAATAAAATACCACGTAATTCAAATATAATAGTTTATTTTCATGTTGCAGGACCATACCATGAAATTTAATGTCATCCGTAAAGGATTTTGTCATGCAATCTTACATCATGCAACTTTGATGTTTCAAATATAGCTCAACATCGTGTTATAGGGACTTTATTTTCATGAATGTTATGATAAAAGAGAATTTATTAATGATTATTAAATGTATTTAACCTTTAATACATATTCTAATAAGTGAATTAGGTGAAGAAATGGATAATTAGGTCTTACACCTAATAGGAGAGCCCTATTAGAATAATTTTAATTGTGAAAATGTCATAAATAACTCAAATCGGTATGGTCATGTGAGTCATACATGGTGTGATAAAAAAAGATAATATAAGACAAATAAAATTGTATGAGGCTTCAAAATTACATTCCAATGGTGAATATACCTTGGGGAATCCCATTTATGTATATTTCAGCTCAATGAATGGATAATAAATTCAGGATTAATAAAAAAATTGATGGGACTTTCCCAAAGGAAAAAAGACCATCCTCTCAACTTCATACCTATTGGTAGGTGAGGATGGTACATAGAGATAAGAGTATTATGTAATATTTTACTAAGAACTATAGGATTATTTTAGGAGGGATTCTTTAAGATGTCATGGCTTGTTGAGTAGAGAGTAAATCCATCAATAATTTTGAGAGACCTCTCTTGTGTCTTCTTGAAAAAGACCTGATTTGTCCATGGAATCCACAATTTTTCTTCCCTGGAGGGTTCTACCTATTTTTTCTGAAAATTTATCACCACTTTTTATCAATGTAATACACGATTAAAGGGTTGTGTGTGGATGTTCATGTACTGATTGTGTTAGTGTATTGGTTTTGGATAAGGTCCTGACCTTCCCTTTTCAGGGATTTTTTTGTAAAATAATGTCTTAGACGAATTGGTTACCTGGTATAGCGATATTTTTTTGAAGGATTGTCTTCGAAAAAATGATAGATACACTCATGGTTTGTATACAAATTGGACCATCTCACACAGTTATTTCATGGTAAATGTTGGAATCCCACATGGTAGATATATTCTAGGAGATTTTACCTCATGTGGTATATGCACGCATGAAGGAGACAAATCATACAATGAATGTGTATTCATAGAATAATTTTCACATTGTATATGTGTGCTTACTGCCTCTGCATTAAAACCCTATAAAGAGGGTAAACCCACTTAGAGAGAATGTGATGGATGGCCAATACACATAGCAGGTATGCGATTGGGATGGGCATGTGTGGTGAGAGTGTAGGATAGACCCATCCACACTGTTTTCTAACAAGGGAAGGGTATTACACCTATTAAGCACTTGATAGGAATAATACTATACAGCGATACCACACACAATAAATCTTAAAAATTGGGCTCACACACGATACTCTGCAAAGGCAGTTCTTTTGGGTGATTGATGATTTATCAAGGTTTTATCAAGGTATATTCTCTTACTCTCCATTATACTTTATCTATCCCTCTCTTTCCCTAAAATACAATCAGGAATTTATAGGAAAGTATAAAATTAATACTTTTCTAAGATATGAGGTTGTGTAGTAAAGAGAACAAAACTACATGGAAACCATGTGTAAGAGGCTTCACAAACTAATTTGGAATATGATGAGGTTAATGTATTGGGATCACGTGGCATGTGTACTACCATGACCTCGATGGGTGGTGCATGGGTAGTGAGTATTAATGTTGTAAATGGGACACTTCATGGCTATTTTATCACATAATCTGGTGGTCGGTAGGTGGTAATGTGATCAGTGGATGGTTGTGTGATTGATGGGTGGTTTTGATGTCTCTCTAATTCAGAATCACATGGTTGAATGGTGGTTGCACAGTCAATGGATGATGCTAGTGGGTGGATTTTTGGGGACACTTATAACATTTGAGTTAGGAAAGTCTATGGGTTTCAATAAATTCTAAGTATATATTTAAGTATCTGTATCATTTTTGTTTATGATATCAATTTGGGATGAATTTATACTTATATTCATGATACCAGCCACCACAGTTATTGATTTTTAACCCATGGTAATTGAGTTAATCAAAAATAGAAAAAACTAAAATGAATTAAATTACTAAAAATAATATGTAGAGACTTAATAAACCAAATATTATATATATTTATATACGTATATATCCACCATAGAAAATAATTTTAATACCACATGGATTTAGCTTAATATTAAATGAATATGAATACCCAATCCATGAGCATCATAGTCTACCTAAAAGTGGATTAAAAATAAATAAAATAAAATAAAATAAAATGAATTTAAAATAAAAATTCTGAACACAAACATTTGTTTCATTGGGACTCCTTCTAGTAAGTTAGTCATCATTAGTCTTGTTACATGTGATTGGTAATCTTGTATAATAGGGTGTAGTTAACTTTAGAATTATAGGGGATATTATGTGATATATACCGGAAAAGCTTTTATGGGATGTTCTTGATGCAAAGTCTATTTTAAATTGGTTAATCAAAGAAAAATATTTTTGGACTCTTTATTAACTAATTCATGATAAATTTCAAGTTTATCTACTTTGCAATTACATTAAAAGCATCCTTCACACTCTTATTGAAAACTCATTCTGGATGGTGGGATGTGGTGATATCAACTTCTAATATGATAACTAGTCGGGACAGCCCCTCTCCCACTTCCCAAGTTTCCTAGTACAAGACTATACATTCATCTAGCCAGAAACCATATGAGACTTCTCAAATACATTCCCTATAGAGATAAGAAGCCTTTATTCTCCACTATCCAGATTGATAAGGAACCAAATCGATATTTTTTTACTCCTACCAATTCAAGATATTTTGGTGTCTGAATGTTTTGTGATTTAATTCATATATATTTGGATAATAATGCATGTTTTTTATAACTACAGTGAAATGATATTTTTTAAAAAATATTTCTTCTTAATTTAGTGTATTAAGAAATGTGGCATCCCAAACGATCTCAATGTTAAATGGAATGGGGAGTGGGTTCGTTTTATTTGGAAACCCTCAAGGTATTCTTGGAAGTATAAACATGAGATGATTCCATATAGAATTTCATGATGTCATGTTTTCATGATAACAATTTTAATACTATGGAAGTGTAGGCCTAAGGAATGGTCATATTAGTTGAATGTTGGGCTATATGGGAGGACCATAATTAGGGTTGGCATAAAAATATTTGGTTCCATTTCATATACATATAAGTGAAAGTTCAAAAATTTATCTTTGATCTCGTTTCCTTGATTAAACAGAAGGTCTATCAAGCACTTTCAGTAATCTATCTCATCTTAAATCACATAGCATAGATGGTGGAGGAAGTATTTTTTTAGGGTTGATGGATGTCTTAGAATTCTACCATGTATGATATCGAAATCAATATGGATGGATATCATGATCAGGAAACTATAAGGGTAGGAGGTATTACTCTTGAAAGGAGGTGATTTTTAGAAATTGATTTTCAAGCATTTATAAGAAAGGAGAATCTCAGATATGGAAAGCCGGAGTTATGTTTATTGGCCTCTCATTATGAAAATGTTACAAAATTATTCTATCTTTTGTTGAAACAGAATCATTATTGGTGTTTAAATTAATACTCGATCACTTAGCCACTCACCCATATATTACCTATTTCATAATTTCTTTTATATCATTATTTTATCTGTATTTATAGGTCTGAAAAACTTGGTGTGATAAAAACATGGTAGCCAATTTCTTATCATGAAAACATGGACAAGATAATGATTTAATCTTATATTCTTGTTCTAGTTCTCTCCCTCTATACTACATATCTATATTTAGATTGGATTCTATTATGATACATCATTTTATACCCCATGAACCTTGTTGTTTTTTGGATTATCTCTCTTTCATGTAATAGGAATATCTAATTTTGACAGGAAATAATATCAAATTATAAGTTTGGTATAAAAGAGTTAGTATTTTTGTGATTAATATTTTAGTTATGAAAATATAAGGATTAAATACTATTTTTTATATCACAAATGATACAAATATAGTATATCATTACCAAAATTTAAAAATAGAAATAAGTATTCATTTGAAAAATAAGGGGAACTCATACCTTATATGATATTTAAAACAGTTTATTTGATCATGTTGTTTGGTTAAAAAATTAAATTAGAAGGGTGTAAAAAATGAGAGAAAATTGAAGTGTTTATAGAGATATTAAAATATATAAATTTATGTATAAAAATAATTTCTTGTGAAAATAGATTAAATCAACCATTTATAGAAAATATTTTATGGTGTTTTCACGTTATTCATTTCTTGAGGGATAAAATTTTAATCTTAAAGTTTAAAATGGATTATAAATGAAACAAATAAAACTGATTTAATAATTATACATCTAATTATTTTACAAGATAATTTTTTGTTATTTTTGAATAATTTATAAATCATTTTTAACCAAAAACAACTAGTTATATAGATTTACAGTGTTATTATTGTAATCTGATATTAAATATATATATATTTTTATAAAATTAATGTAATTTTATTTATATAATTAAATTTATTCTATAATTGCTCTTAAAGTTCATAGAACACCCAAATTCATCTAAACATTATCATTATAAATATTTTCAAAATAATTTATTTTGACTTTTCTCCGGCTTATACAAGCATTGTATCGATAATGTGTATGAATTTTGGATAATTATCCTATTATTTAATTTTAGTAATAAACTTATAACATAAATATAATTTATTATTCATATATATTATCATGTTAAACTACTCATAATATTATTTACTCCCATTTATAACATGATATCATTTTAATGATAATAATGTTGACTTTTATTACCTTACACAAACAATGGGAAATCATTTGGATAATTAAACTTTCATATAATTGAAAAATTAATGAATATATATCAACATAATTTATTATTTATTATTTTTCTCTCTTAAGTTCGTGAATCACATTAACTATTCTCATTATTATAGCATAAGCTATCAATTTTGAATTTTCTTATGTTGTGAAGCACTACATCTCTATCGATAATTGTTTTCATATTTATCAAGACATAAGAATTAATTTAGATTAATTAAATAATTTTTATATGATGTTTTGAGTATATTTACATGTAATATATGTTTCATACGTTTCTATAATGATCTATATCATATTAGATAAAAAATAATAGAACATAAAATTTCACTAGAATTAAAACTCTTATTTTAAAAGAAATTTAAATTAAAATGTATTAATAAACTAATAAATTAAATAAATTAAATCATTAGAATAAAACACCAATAATTTGAAACTTTAAAAAAAATTGAAATAAAAATATCATTTGATATATTTTAGAATAATTTTTAATAAAAAGAAATTATTAAACATTACATTTACTACTTACTATCATGTATTGTTCTTATAAATTTTTTTAAAAATAATTTTAATAAATTTTCTATAAGATTAATTTGATTAAAATCCATCTATAACTATTAAAATTTAAATTTTAAAAAAAATATTGAAATTATATATATTGTTTCATAGAATAAAAAAATTAACATTATTGTTTCATATTATGCCATAATATTTTTCTATGATATTCAAATTTTAGATATAATTATATATTAATAAAATTAATATATATATATATAACACCTTATAATAAACTATATAACATACTTAATATTATATAACATTTGACTAAATAATATTTTTTGTTATGAAATAATTATTTTTTATTGAAAATTAATCAAATATAACCATATAATATATATTAAAAACCCGAAATTATTATTAAAAAAAATTGAGAACAACATGTTTCACATAGAAACCTGATCATGGAGTCTCTATGGAATACTTATCATGTTAGTTCATGTGATTGCATGTGATCTCTTTGTATATCCAACCTAGGCACACTGAACCGCCTAACCTGATATACACAATGTGTGTAATGGTGGACCACGTCATATTGATGTAACTCGTTATCTAATCAGGTACATATTTACATAAAAATTTATGTAGCCTCAAGTTTCATAATATTTTCCCAAACCCACATGACACATGATAATTAAAATCAAACGAAAAACTAGCACTATTGTGACTAAGTCACACAATTAGATATCCAGAGTAGCATTTCATATGGAATTAATGAAAATGTAGAAATTATTTATATAAAATTACATGTTGTTTCAGCTAAGATTATACTCCATGTAGTCACAAAAATGCCAAAATATCCATCTTCATGTTTTAAATGTCGTTATCACCATAATTACCAACCACACCTCAACTACCAGCTGATTCTTATTAACCCTATAATTCTTGTGTTATCCTCTTTTAAAATATCCAAAAAAGATAATTGAAATTAATAATGAAGAATGGGAGAAAAATATTCAGGGAGATGGTGGTAGGATTAATAATCTACCATTCAAATATTATCTTTCATTTAGGTTTTTCGAAGAAGTATAATATGTGATAAAAATAAATTTGTCCTTCATAGTGTAAAATCTTTCAACAAGTGATGAATATTCGAATAACGTATTACTTATCAGAGATAAATATTATTATTATAGTATTTCACTAAGACAAAACTTAGGTAGATAGATAAACAAAAAATTATTCTTTAAATAAAATTCTTGAAAAATGTAGATCCTTCATCCACATGTTCATCACGTGATAGGAATTAAATAATAAAACAATCCAGATAGAATTAATGAAGAAATAAAAGGTGTAATAAAAGTAAAAATAATAATGTGTTCATGCATTAATAAAATAATAAAATTCATATATTTCATCTAATATCCTTTGAATCATCGTTATTTTTAAGCTATAATAATTTATATAATCAACGTCGTATACTAAAAATGTTTGGGTTAGAATAATGTTTTTTTATATAGATGACTTCATATAAAATGAATAATTTTTTAAAATATTTTTTTTTTAATATCTAATTATATTGATTTTTATTAAATTAAATCATTCATTGGTCTCTATTCATTATTTACATCACCACAATGAATAACTTGAATAAATGCTTCCATTTTACAAAAAGAGGGACTGGTGGATTTCTATTTCCAATGGAGGGGGTTGGAAATTAGAGAAATGTGGAATTATTACATAAATCCCACTGTAAATTCCAATATTTAATCCCCCTAAAAAACAACTATAAAAAACTCTCATAATGGACTTCACATTCGAATAATATAAGATTCTGCAATCCTCTATGTCTTGTCATCTCTACCATGGTATGTCATTTCCTTGTCAGTGTGACATGTCACCACCATGTCACTGTGCAATACATAATAAAAATAATAATTCATTTTTTGATTAAATACCATAAATATTCAGTACTGGGTTTTTTAGTCTTACTGTCGAAATTATAACTCTTATCAGAAAACAACCTTGTTTTGGACACAACTACAATGTTAGAATTTTAAATTAGGATTCCATTCAAAAGTTATTAAAATTTAACACTCACATGGATGTAATAAATGTTATTTATTTTAAAAAACCCTCAATAAAAAAATTAAATGATTCTTCTTTTCCACTACCTCTAAAAATGTTATTAAATACTACAAAATTAAATGTTATAAAAAAGCAGGTCTCTACATATTCCCTACATTTAAATATTTTCATCCCAAAAAGAACAACTCATACAAAGAGCTTATGGTACTGGGTTATCATCTTACTTACATGATCTCATGAGATCTACTAAACATTATTATGCTACAATACTATAAGAACCAAGGTAATCACTCACCCATTAAGGATATTATACTATCGATCCTCAATGACCACTGATTACTTCTTAAATATCATATCATCCTTGGTATCTAGATCACCATAGATGATATTCTATTATTTATCATACACATACCACATTAGATGTGACACATGTAAAATGTCAAGAACTTGTTCCTTACATAGGGGAAATTATATGTGATAATAACCCTCTTTAACTCTTATAAGTATCTATAATGGTCCAATGAACATCATGGGTAGTTTTCTAAGACATCCAAACCATTTCAAACCACACAATGGTCAGAACTTCAAGAGTTTATTTTCTTACTCTTGAAACTATAAGGGTATTGATCTTCTATAAACATAAAACTTTTGATAGATCTAATATGTCCTCATATGATCAATGATCGATTGTAACTTCTATGTCATCAATCTCACCAACTAAGGTCCCATAACACATGAATCACCAATATTCATCCAACAAAGGGGTAACCAACAATGTATTTTAATAATTGCCTCAAAAGGTTAAAAACTAATAATATATTGAGAGTTGTTATTATATTCAAACTAAATTAAGGTCATGTGATCACGTTACTTCCTATTAAATTCTAGAAATAAATCATTCATCATATCCATAAGTATATAGATAGTACCCTCAGTCTATCTATATATCTAGGGTTTAAAAGTCATACTTAAACATAGATGTGTCTCGAAAGTCTTGTAAAAAATATTTAACAATTGGGATATGAAAATATTATCATAATTGGATATAGTCACCGAGTTTACTTCAATTAATTTCTCAATCTATTATTTATATATACACCCCAATCTCTTAATCAAACCCTACTTCATGATGGGAATGAAGTCAATTGTCTTGGTCACCTAGTTAAGAATCGCCTATTTAATTTTTTGAATTTTTACTTATACTAAAACTCTAGTCGTGAAATCCATTAATATATTATCTCAATTATACATTTAAAATTCAAGGGTTTGGCTCAGACCTGTAGGATCATGGTTCTCATTCTTCACCTAATAATAAGTGTGGAACCATATAACAAACATAGAAAATACACACATCATAATTAAAAACCAAAACTAAAAATTATTATTTAATTACATCTTTATCACATTGGTATTTACTATCAAAGGGAAGGTGAGTCTCCTATTGGATTTATTTATTAAAATTATTTTCTATTTCTTTCATTATAAAAAATAAACTGAGATCCATCGGGTGGTCTAATGTTAGATTTTGGGATGGAGATGGTGGAGTAATAGTGACATTATCTAGATAAGTGAAAGATGTAGAGTGTATAATGAAGGTAAAATTATATAATCAGTTGATGATATCCTCAGATGGTGTTGTGTTATGATACAAGTGGATGGTAAAATCAAAAAGAGGCATTGTTGGCATGGGGAAGTAACTATGTGACATATTTTATAGATAGAACTATTGAATTATTATAGGATTTAAGGAAGTTAAATTATTTTATGGAATGAAAAATTAATCTATAGTGATTGGGAATGGTGTACATTATCCCATATAAATAAGAAGGAAGTAACCAATACACACACCAGCTAGATCCGAATAAAAATAGTTGGGGGAAATTACTTGTGATTGTATAATAAAACATTGTAATAATTCTCCATTTTTTGTTTCATAGAAATTAAATAAAATAAACCTCACAGATTCGGATTTATGCCTAAACTGTGTAAATATTTTTTATTCTAGTTCCTTTGAGTTTTCATTTCATGCAATGGTTCTGATACTTTTTAAATTCCTTTATAAGGTTCAACTGTGTTGTGCAGTGATTTAAGTGTAAGTTGTATTCCATGTTTTAGACATCATTGTGAAGGTTCAAATTCTCTATCATTCTTTCTTAATGTTATGTTATGGTTGAATATAATCCATATGTATAATGAAATGGTAAATATTGACCCAAAAAATGTTAGAAAAGCTCATGGTTGGACGGAGTTTGGATGATCAGGACCTAGATATGATACTGATTTAGAGATCTATTCAGTTGCAATATTCTACCCTTGGCCATATAAGATAATATTAGTAATAATTTTATAACATATTACTCGATATTGTATAAATATAATATGAGTTAAAAAGTTACAAAGGGGAAATTTCATGTGAGAGTAAGTTCTTGGGGGAGAAGTTTGATGTAAAGAATATTGGGATCTAGAAGATGTAGATAGAATATTTTCTACTATAGAATGACCTTGATCTTCAATTAACTAAATCCAACCTAGAAGTGATTAATGTAAAATAATGGGAAAACTAGATAAGAATTTAATGGTGATTATTTTTATATCACTCACCTGGAAAATGTTGTTCAACATTTGCAAATTTAAAACTAATTAGGAACTCATAAAGACATTCCCTAACTCAGTGGTGAATAGTGTGTTTATGATAAGAATATTTTTTGGCATAAGGATATCATAAGGAAATTTTGATTCTAATATTATAAATTACATTAACATGATATTTATTTAGTTATGGTTAGTGAACTAAAACATCATATATCCAAAATGGGAGTTGTAGTTTCTCTCCTACATCCCTAAATCTTACAATGTTATTGTAACTAGCATGAGTAATTCCAATTGAAAACCATAATTAATTATTATTTATGTCCATGATATGATCCTAACTAAATAAAATAATTATAATGAGATTCATAAATCATCAAAAAATGCAAAAAATGTAGAAGGAAGAGAGTGTGCTACTACATATAAAAGTCACCAAAATGGTAAAGGAAGGAGAGGGTGAAGAAAGTGTATCATAGTGGATAGTTCTCCCTTGTGTTGGAAATAACGGAGGAAAGGACACCTTAAAAGGGATTATATTAAATTAAGATAGAATTATAGAATTTATGATTCAATAATAACTTCCCTGAACCCAGTTTTGTTATATTATAGCTTATTTCTATTAAGTTTACTAGTTCATTGGGTTCTTGAGTGATATTCTCTAGATCATCAATCCACTCAACATCTAAATGAGTAATAATAAAAAATTATCCATATAAAACTTTTCTACAGGTACATATTGTGGATCATAATTCCCTCAAGATAGTTTAAATATGTGTGGGACATACCATGGTTGAGGGAAAACTAAATCTCAATTAGAAAACACGATTATTAGGGTTTCTATATAATTTTTAAAATTGGTTCTTATAATATTTCCCATTGATCCTTTGTCATAGAACTAGAAAGACAGATTGGATTATATAACTTATGGTTTCAGTAGAAGAAGTGATCCATTTTAGAGAGTTAACTTTGATGATGTTTTGGCATGTCCATTTGGACCATCCTGGTGAGAAAGGGATAAAAAACTCACTGAAAAGGGAATGATAAAGATCAACAGCCTGAAGTATTAGACATATTAATAATATATATTTTGATATCAGTTTAAGGTGACTTTCTAAATGGAAGGGAAGAAACCAAAGAACTGAAATTTTTATTTGTTTCACATGGATGTTTGGGGGCCATCTTCAATGCATTCCAATAGATATGTTCTCTTCTATGTTTCCTTCATTTATGATTGTTCATGGAACGTTAAATATTACATCATTAAGTATAAATATTAGTTATTAAAAATATTTTCTATTAGAGGCATACAGTGGAGAGAGTTTTTGGATATAAGTTTAACTGTTTATGGTTAGATAATGATGGGGATTACAAAATTAGGGAGTTCTAAATATTCCAATCTTAGAATGGGGTTTTATTTGAGTAGACCATTCTAGAAACCCAGAATCACAATAGAGTTTAAAAGGGATAAACCAAACACTATGGGAAAAGGGAAGGATCTTGAGGATTCACATTGGGACCCCTATGTTTTTTTGCGTAGAAACATTGAATTTTCGTCTCACATAATCAATCTAAGTACATCATATCCAGTTGGGAAGAAACTAACAAAATCCTAATGGACTGAAATGAAGATCAGCCTCACCTATCTCAAAGACATTGCTGCACTCTCTAATGATGACATTTATTCTAAGGATGGATAAAATATAGAGGCAACGTCTCAAGCATGATAATGTATTATCTATGGTGATGAATAATTTGGATTTTTCTCTAGGATAATGACTTTCATAAGTTCATTAGAAGTAGAAATGTGATATTCAATGAATAGATCATGTAGAGGGATTGGAAATAGGTAGGAAATTTATATGTGATGAATCTATCACCAAAATTATTGGTTCAAATGGATTGGAATTCAGAAAAAGTGGATGTTCTCAATAAATCAAGAGGCATTGTATTTCTAAAAACACTAAACAATCCATAGGATTTACTATAACGATGTCAATTTATGAAGGATTTTTCCTAGTCTAGATATACTATAGATATCAAAGACAATAGGGAATCATGAAATAACTCTAGGATATAGAGTTACAGAATTTTTAGTATCGAAAGTAGATATGTAGTAGGGAAAAATATTGAGATATCTCAAATTGAGGCATCGAACAAAAAATTATGAAAATAATTTACATTACCTACTTATAATAGATAATGGAGAGCCTCATATTCAATAAGTTAAATAGTTATAACAATTGGAGAGATATGGTAGATGAGGTTGATTTCCTCTATGTGTTTAGAATATGGGAGATGATGGAGATAACAATTGGGAAAAAGCCTTGAAAAAAATGGTTTTTCCAACATATTTAAGAAGTGGATGGTAAATAAATGTACAAGGACTGTATTTTTTATAAATTTTTTCAACAAAAAAGGGATTTATTTCCCAAAAATATTTTCTTTGGTGGTTAAGAACACAACTATATAAATGGTCTTAGGCATGGTTACTTTTAGGAGATTACATTTGGGTAATGTTTACATGAAGAAAAAATTTCATCATTAATAGCTTGAGAAGGAATATTTATGAAAATGATTGAAGTATTTTAGTATCATCAAAACTGGAACCTAGAATACAACTTGAGGTGTAGATTTTATAGCCTAGAGAATGCACCAAGGAATTGGAATTAGAGGCTTAATTCCATTATAGCTTAATGGAAGCTCATCCAAAGAAATTTTGATCATTGAATGTTTCGAAAGGTGTTTGGTGATGGGATTCTCAACATCATTACTCACTGTGTTGATGACATACTAATTATGGATATCATAATGGAAATAATATATGAGCTCAAACATGAGTTTTTTGGAAGCTTTGGGATGAACTACATCATTTTGGAAAGTTGGATTTTGGGGATCTAGATAGTGAGAGACTTAAGTTATATTACATTATACCTAAGTTGGTTCTATTCTATTTGGAATTTGGTGAAATTATTTATAATGAGTAGAGTAAAATCATTGACCATACCCCTAGCCATAAATATCAGGTTGAGAAAATAGATGAAACCACAAACATAAGAGAAATTTGAGTATATGGAGAAGGTTCCATATTCATCATTTGTTGACTGTTTGATGTATGGAATGATTTTTACTTATTAAAAAATTATGAAAATAGTTAGATTTTTTAATATGTTTATATAAAACCCAAAAATAGAACATTGGGAGGATCTAAAATTGATACTCTTACACATGAAAGATTCCAAATACTTGTAATTTTTATCGAGAATAGATGATCCTTTATAAGTATTTTCAAACTCATAATTAAGAGGATATTATGAAACATAAAAGAGAATATTTAGGTATGGGTTTACTTTCAATATAATAATATTTAGTAGGATTTTGAAGCTTAAACAGATAGTTTCACTGTCTGAAACAATAAAAGAGTGAATTTCCATAATATAATCCATTAAGTATTTGGTCAATCTAAAGTGGTTATTGGAGGATCTCAAAACAAGTCTAAAAATTGTTACATTGTCTTGTGACTCACATCATATTCACTTGCCTAGAAATCCAATTTTTCGTTATGAGATAAATCCAATTCATCTAAATTCATAATTTATCTTGAATTTATTGGAATATGGAGTGTTATACATACCATATTTTGAATGAACTTGAAATACAATAAACATGCGGATAAATTTCATGGATTTAGAATAGTTTAGATGATGGTGAACCTAAGTTGAATTAGGTGGACTAGAATAACCCGATAGGGTAATGATGTTGTTGTAATAGAGATTTAGAAAGAAGATTGTGGTTTACTAAAGGTGTGTTGAGTACATATAGTTGAAGCCTAAAAATGATTCTTATGTGGAATATTTTTAGTCTTGGATCTAAAAACCATTTTCTAGATAATTAATTAGAACTAAAGAACATCAAAATATAGGTGATCTAATTTCCAGTTATTGGATGGAGATAGTGGAGTGGAAGAAAAATATTCATGATGATATAATGATGTAGATTATATGATCTATATCAAAAGATATTACCAAGAGATGTCATCCGATGATATAATCATACAATAAAAGAATAAATTACATCTATAGGAAGGATGTTCGGGGTAAGAATTTTAAAAAGAATTAATTTGTGAGATCATTAGTGGATAAAACTACTGATTGGGTGTAGGAGTTTAGGTGTTGTAATTATTTTACCAAATAGAGGGTTCAACCATGGAGATCAAGAAATGTGGGATGCATCCCCTAAAAATGGATCATGGTAGCCACAGGTCACACTAGATGGATCCTAATACAAATATTATAGTGAAATATCTTGTGATTTTAAAAAAAACATTATAATCATCCTCCATTTCTATTGAATTAAATTTAAATTAGAATTCTCATATTGGTATTGAAATAAGTATGAGCCATGTAAATCTACTTTTTTCTTGTACCTTTTTTTTACTATTTAATTTCACAGTTCATGAATGTTATTTTTGAAGGTTTTACGGTATGGTAAATTTAATTGGGTGAATATTTTATTCCATGTTTTAGGAATCATATCACTTCATCATATTCCATAACATTATTTCCATGTTTTATGTTCTAATAGAATACTTCATGGTGGTTCAATTGGATGATGATGGTGAACCCAACTCCTATTTTACCTAGTGAATACATATAGGGTTAAATAACATATACTAAATTTAATAATAATATCTTTACCCTACATGAACTAGCCATAATGATTTGAACTACTGATGCACCTATGATAATAATTAAGCATGGGATTTTATACTAAGGGAATCATCTACTACATTTCCCTTCCTCATATTATAGATTATTTTAAAATAATTTTCCTATAAGAACTGAAACCATCACCTTGGTCTCAAATTGATGTACCTTTATGATAATATATACTTGAAGATATTATTATCTCTAAATAATAAAAATTTATTTTGAAGAAGATAATTTTCTAACATCTTCTAGGAATAAAAAACTTATACAGTCTCTCAGTCATGAGTTGCATAATTCTTCTCATGTAATCTTAGTTTCTTAAAACCATAAACAATAAAATCTTACATTAATATTATTACACAACCTAGACCAAACATATATGCACCATAGTACACCTTACATTCTACTCCTTCCTTATAAAACCACAAAATTGGAGTAATATCCAACCATTGCTTGAACTCCTTGATATCTGCCTACAAATTCCTGATCAAAAGAATGGTTTCCACTTTCTGGTAAGATTATACATATAAAATGCAACATGGAAGAATTTTTACCCAATATATGGTAATATTCTACTATCCAGAAGAAACAAAGAACATAAAACACTATCTTAGGTGGCCATTATTCCATTCCAAACACAAAATTTATAGGAATGGATACAACACCACCCATTTAAAGTATATACCTAAAGAAATGAACGTCCAAAATATATAATATTCACTTAGAGAGTTTATTTATAGTTGATGCTCAAGAAGTAATCCTAGGATAGTAATCAAATTATAATTATTCTCCTACTCCACCGAATACTAAATGGGGATTTTGTTGATGAAAACCATGATGAAATTGTCCTTGTATATCTAGAATTTGTTTTCATTAATCTCCTGAATACTATTGGGGAATTTATCACACTGAATGACATAAATATGAAATCATAGTGGTTTTAGTTAAACCCAAATGTTGTCTTCAGATTTTACTCCTCACATAACTAAACATGGTGATACATGGACATAAGATCAATCTTTAAGAACCGTATTCCTAATTTTATTAGGTAAAATAGATCAGAAATCCTTGTTAAGGGGTATCTATTTTTCAATGTCACATGATATAGTTGATGATTTCCAATAACAACCCTCAATCCTGCATCTTATTTCTTAGTGAATAGAATTGAGTCTCTCAAGGGGGACACACTAGGTTAAATATATATTTTATCTAAAAGGTCCTCCAACCGAACCTTCTACCAAGTGAAATCAATCAAGTCTATTCAATAATTGATTAAGGATATTGGTTTGGTATTATATTGAAAGTTGATATAGAAAAAATCTTTAGGGTGAGGTGGAAACCCTTAAATATATTCTAAGAAAACATATATTTACTAATTTTTCATTACTACAATCTTCTCCATTGTATCATCAAGGACACATAGTGTTAGACTCACCAGGTGATGGGTAATTAGTTACAATCCCCTAAGGGATTCCATGATCATTCTATTTTAAGGTCCATAATGTGAATAATTATTTCTCATAATGGTTTTTTTATTAATATGTGAATGGTTTCGTTATGTGTAGGATGGTAAAGATTAAATAGGTTGAAAATGAGGCATCTTCATGAATAATATTTTTAAGAATCTTTTATGTGATGATTATCAACTTAGAATTTATGGTAATTAATGAAAAGTGATAATATTTGATTAAAAAACATTAAACAACATAAAATTAATGATTTTTAGAATATCGATATTGAAAAGAAATATCTATTGAGTGAAGAGAACAAGATGACTCATATTTTTGAGTAAAATACTTGTCTTTTAGGAAAGAATAAAATTTATTTGAATGAAAGTTTCACTTGTAAGATATTATTTAGAGTAGTAAAAGGTGATAAAGGTCCATATTTATTCTATAATTAATTATTCACTAATAATTAAAATATTTTTTGAGAATAAATGATGAAGAATTGATGTAGTGTAATCTTAATTGAAATACTAAAATAGAGTTTATATAAGCTTCAAATTATTTGAAACTATGTTGAAATGATTTAGAGATATTCTTATTATTTTAATAAAGTAATTTAATGAATTTTGAAATTATTTAAGATGGATGTGATCTATTCTATATAATTTTATAATATTATATATGTGTTCTAAAAATTTTATGGTTTTAAATTTTAAAGAAATTCATAAAACATTATATAAGATTAATATTGATTCTGTTATTTGTATGTCATATTAAATCCTAGCTTCTGAAGGATGTGTAATAAATTTTAGTTTATATGTAATATTATATACTTTGTATTCAATAAATACAAGCAATTTTGAAGGGATATAGAAGATTAATCCTAGAGAATAAAATAAGACGTTGGATAAATTGATATTCCAGATTAAATCTAGAAGCTATGAAACTGCATGAGAATAAATATAGAAGCTTTAAAGCTATGTTAGATAAATAATGGGTGAAAATAGCTTTTTGATATTAGATACTATCAGATATGGTGCTATGTTAGATTAATTCAGAGTATATAAAAGATAAAAATTAGAATAGACTATGTTGTAGAAGATTAATCTAAGGATTTGGGGAAATTAAATATCAAATTGTAATTTTATGATAGTGTTAAAGAATTATAATTCTAGGAGTTTCAATTATATGGAAGAATAAAATGGAGTTATTTAGGATTAACTTCGAAGATATGTGGGTTGTTCTAGATTAATCTCGATGAGAAAAATATTAACTTAAGCATTGTAAATGCTATATCATATTGACATAACTTTTTTGATAAATAAATTGAGGAATTTTAAGTAAATTTCAAAGGTTTAATTTAAATAAATATTTTAAGACAAATATAAAAACAATAATTTGATATTATGTTGTGCTTTCATTTTTTCCAATATCTTGAAGGGAGATCGTGATAAAAGAAAAAGCTTAAAAATAAAGATTCCTCACTGAAAATAATAATTGCGTGTCAATGAAATTCGTGGATGATTAAATATATTAATATTTATTTCATTCGTTCAATTAAAATTTACACTTTCATAATAAAATTAAAAATTCATTCCATGGTATATGTTAAAGGAAGAATTTTATGATTTATACATACTAAAATGATAATCTATGAAAGTTATGTTATATTATTCTTTAAAATGTATGGTTGAATTAAAAATTAATGTATGTTACCATTTCGTCTACATGTAGGCTTAAATAAACGAATATTTCACATATACAATTAGAAAAATTCACAATAATGGTATAGTATATCAAATAATGTCGTTCAAGAAAATATATATTGGTTTTGGGTGATCTTGATAATTAAATGGAGATAATGATGAAGTTTAAAGGTTAAATAAGTAATAATTTGGGATAATATCTACATAAAATTATTCAATATTTTCAATTACAAATATTTTTAAATCATAATTATAGAACAAAGATATGACAAGACTTTTGGATAATTAAATTAGTGGGTCATGGGTTCTTATAAATATTTATTGAATAATATTTTGATATAATTGGGAATCAAGAACATATAATCAGTTGGAAAACATGTTATATATTGAGTTTTATCAAGAAAACCCACAAGGATCAATTTAGGAATAAAAATTTCTAGAATCACAGTTGTCGTTATTTAATTTTAATTTCCATAATTTTTTATGGTAATTATTCAAGTGAATTTATGCTAGGAATATAAAGGAGAATAAGAAAAGAATAAATATTGTTGTGTGAGAGGAGATTATGAATCACTACCATAAATATATTTTTAATATCAAAGTACTAAAATTGGGAGGGACAAAAACCAATGAGCTATTGTAATAGGCCATCCTATGCATCAATGAATATGAATAAGAATGAAGAAGATAAAAACTCGCCTATGATTTCATTATATCATAAATAATAAATAAGAGGGAGAGGAATAGAATTAAGGAAGGCCAACTCTATTTATAAATATACATATATGGGTATCAAGGATCTTGAATAATAAGAAAAATGAGGTAATACCAAGGATATATTAGTATTTTTATTATATTTTGGTTATATAATGTCTTATGTAAATGAGTAAAAAAGATAACATCAAAGAACCTTAAACGTAAATGTGTTGATTATATTGAAATTTATATGGATATAATGACTTAAATTCTGCTATGTAATATTATAAATTGATTTTTGATGAATATAATTGAGGATGATGATATTTAGTTGTTTCAAGAGTATTTTGGAGAGATAAAGAAGATATTTTTCACTAATATTAGATAAGGTCTATTCTTATCTATTGTGTATTATTATAAAAACGAGATGAGATATTTAAAAATATTTCATGAAGTATGCATGTGGTTAATGATGATAATTTTTCCAATTTTATTCACATTATTACATTATTGTATATATACATATCATACTCGACTTGAAAATAGCAAGGTCATATTCACCCACCATGGGGGTGAACCTTGTAAAAATATCATGTGGTTATATTATTTTTAATTTAATATTTTTTAAGTTGTATATTGTGTTGGAACTTATAAGAATATATACTTATCCTAATATGTGTGTAAGATTGAATATAAATATTGTTAATTAAAATAGAAATGTATTCAATAAAATTGGTTCACACTTATACACCTCTATCATAGTGGGACTACAAAAATTACTAGGCACTTCAACCAGTATCTTGGAACATGTTTCTACCTATAATTATATCCAATTATTTTTAAAAAATTTCTAATATACATGATGTGAGTATTTGAATAAGGTTATGAATTTACTTATATGAAGAATATAGTTTCAATCCCCATAAATAAAAACATGGAGGTATCAACTGAAACCTCGAATAAAAGGTAGAATAAAGAGGCTAAGAAGTTTAGAAATATACCAAATGAGAAAGAGGATACCCACTAATTTATTATAATTAAAGTTATAGCTATTCATTATCTATTTAGAGAATCTTCCATTTAAAAAATCAAGACCGGTCTGTGGTAAGTCGGTGCCTATTGAATCACCTAGTTTTTTTACATTTAAATAAAGTATAATTTGAAAAATTTCCATATTTATCTTTTCATATATATATATATATATATATATATATATTATCAAGGATATATAGGATGAGAAAACATATCGTGAGTTGGAAGTTGATGCAATGGAAAAAAACATTGGAAGGAAAGTTTCAAAAGTGAAATACTCACATAAAACTATATTAATCAAAAGTAAAAAATTTCACTATTATATAAATATAAATTCTACCCGGATGAATTGTTTTTCAAAAAACTTTTTCTGATAAAACTATTATCAATAAAACGTTTATGGAAAATACTCTTAAATTGGAATCAAACATTAATGTCTAAAATGAAAAATTAGAGATAATATTCTGGAATATTATATATATATATATATATATATATATGGGAAAAAAGTAATGTGAATATATATTTAAAACTCATTAAAATCTAAATATCATTCTAAATTTAAAATATATTGATATAGAGATCAATTTTAGAAATCCATAAGTGACCAGAGATTATTCTTCACATGATGCTTATAAAGGAGTGATTTAATGGATTTTTATGATATGAGACTTGATTAAAAATGACTCAATCCCATATAAAGAAGTTCCAAAAACTATTTTGAAATATATCTATTTCGAACTCCTAGAAAAAGATACTACTTGATTTAAAAAATATGAAATCAATAATTCTATTTCCATGAAATGTATTAGTTATAATTAAAATTATTGACATGTGTAAGTGGATAAAAAATATAATAAACCCACAAAAAATGAAAGTATTATTTATAAAAAATAAAGAAAATTATCTCCCTAAAATGATCTTGGAATAAATTTGTTCTCACACAAAAATGTAATGAACCCAGATCTAGTTTGATTGAAATTGAATGAAAAGAAAAAATATTTTTTACATTACTAATGATATGAGAGATTTGGTCATTATATCATAGATTTTATTTGTATTATGTTACTTATTATAAAATAAATAACTATTAAAAAAAATTGGATAAAGGTAAGTTTAAAGAAAGTACATAAAAAAGTAAAATATATTGGAATCAATTTGATTTGAGAAACATGAGAATTTTTATAGGGATTGAAACAAAGGATGATATTATTATGATGAGTTTTGGTTCAGACGTACCAAGAATTAATCATATTCTCTTATATAAAGAAGACCACAATAAATGGGAAGGAAAAAAGGAGTATTCATGTTGAGTTTAACATAGTTTGAAAAAATGTGAAGAATGTTAAGAAAAAGTACACCCAAGAAGAATATTCAGAAATATACTATACTAATCATGAAATGATTCTACTATGGTAGAAAATTCCAAATAAAAGATCATTGAAAATATTCCATGAACATCAAAGTTATAGGATGGAATCTAGGGAAAAAATATAACAAATAAAATAAAGAAACAAAATTATTGTTTTAGTGGATGAAATTTGTAAATATTAAGTTGAAATTATTTAGATGTTTCCAAAAAAAGGTTACTCAAATATTTATAAGAAATAATATGGATGATCCAAGATATTTATGAATGTTCCTAAATAATGTATGATTATTTTTATAGGATAGTTGGAATTAGAAAATAATATAAAAAATATAAAATGAATTAAAATTTTCACTCTAGATAATAAGTAAAAGGAAATTACATATTATAATAAAAATAAAGAAAGGAATAATATCATGTTGTCCATGAAATATCATGTATAGAAAATTAAAAGAGAAGAAATCATGAAGTGTTCTCAAACCATTGAAACAAAAAATGAAAGATTTTATAGGTTGATAAAAATAATTAAACTTTGTTACTCTCATTAAGTAGAAGATAATAATACCCCTTATTCTAATATATAATGTGTATATTTTTTATTTCAAGGAACTAAATATTATGCATACATGTTTGGGGATAACTTTCTGAATTATGTGATGATTATAAAATATAATGAGATGTCCTTTATATAGTGATTTAATTGGAACCACGATTCCTCATATTATCAAATTAATTGGTACCAATAATATATACTTGGAGGTAATTTTAATAAATATCTACCTTAATGGATAATTGATGGAGTTTAACAATTGAGTGGGATTTGAGAGGATGAGAAATTTTCTATAATATCAATATTTCATATGAAAATATGCATTCCTAGGAAATATAGAAATTGAAGTATTTTTTTACACTTTTTATATAATAATATTTAGTATAAATAATTCTATTTTTAGGGGAAGATTGTGTAGAACTAACTATGGAAGAGAATTAACTAGAAATAGAGAGGACCATTCTTATTTTTTTATGTTTTTTATATGTTTATTGAGTTTAGTTCATGTGATAAATTGATAAATATACTGAATATACCATTGAGAAGATTTTCTATGTTGGAATCACATTTTGAGTTTTTTTATGGACAACATTTCCGTCTATATTAATCTATCATGTTTTCTAAATCAAAATACCACATATATACATAGTTTATTAATTTACGGCTCATTTCTTAAGAAAAGTGTAATACCAACCCTATGAAATATCCTTTTTATTTATTTAAAGAATAGGTGTGATTAAAGGAAAATAGTTGTTGAGAACATATTGAAATGTGTTTTTTTCAAGGGTATTGATGACAATTTCAAAGGATTATATTGAATATCATAATGTATTTTTATAATGGATATATTAAATTTCAATAGGTAAAGTATTATTAATATTAAATAGGTTGACGGTAAGGAATACTAATGAATTAGAGTTTAAAGAATATTAAATGTGATAATTATAGAGAAAGAATTTTTTGGATTCATTGATAATTCCGATATGATAATGAAAGAATTGTTAGCTAAATGACCATGATGAGTTTGATAAGATGTACTTTTAAATTTTGGTTGGAATTAATGAGGTTCATCCTTATGTTTTTAACATGAATAAATATATAGGGAATAAAAGTATAAATCAGATGATATAATTTGTAGAATTAAAATTTGATATAGGTGCTAAAATTTTTATAATTAGGTATGCACTATTATTGAGAATATTTTATAAAAAGAGTTGATAATGAATTGCGGAAGTGGATGTTTAATTTAAATACTCCAATAGAGTTTACATCTTCTAAAATGATTTGAAATTATATTGAATATATTTGGAAGTATTTTTAAGATATTGATAATTTCATTCGAAATAATTTTCAAAATATTTTATATGGTTGAGATAAATTGGATTTTATTTGAGAATCATGGAGATTAGTTCCTGAAATTATGGAGTAATAGATTTTGAAAATTTTGAAAAGGTTCTCTATATATAATATTAACATTGAACTTGTTATGGGAATTTCATATTAACTCATAGCTTCCAAATGATGCATAAAATATTTTAGTCGATACAAAATATTCTCTCATTTATACATAACAAAAATTAATAATTTATAATATATATAGAAAATGAATTTCAAAAGATACAATGATATAGAATATATGTTTCTAAGTAAGATAAACTCCAACAGTTTTGCATATGGGTGATATTAAATTTGGATGTTTTAAAGTTGTGTTAGCTTAATCTTTGATGATAAAGAGATGTGTGAGATTATGGATTTTAAGAAATGGTTTTAGGTCTGATTAATTAAGAGTGTATAAATGAAAAATCTAGAATATATAGAGTTACTAAATAATAATATAAAGTATTTGAGGAAATTAAAGGTCAAATATTAAATCAATGATAGAGCTACAAATTATTAATTTTTGAATTTTCAAGGATATGAAATAAAAAAATAAATATACATGGGATTGAATCAAAAGATCCAAAGACTTCATCAGGTTAATCCTGATATGTTGAATATTATCTTAAGCATTTCAAAGGAATTTTCAGGTTAGCCTAATTTTATAGATAAATATACTAATTATTTTTTTAGTCAATTTAAATAAATAATATTGTAGTAATTTAAATATGTACTTGAAGGAATATATCAAAGTAAAGAAAACATATTGTTGATATTATATTATACCATGTTTTAAATATCACAAATGGGGGATCATGATTCAATAAAAATTTAAATTAGAAGGATTTCACCATGAAAATAATGATCACATCGTAATGACGGGTTTGGGTGATTAAATATGTTGACATATTTTTAACTGGTTTTATAAAATTTGACATTTCCATATTGAAAAAAAAAATCATTTCCAGAATATGTGTTGAATAACGATTTTTGGGATGGATTAGTACCATAATAAAAATTCATGAAAGTAAACATCCATACTAGTTTTTAGATGAATACATGTATTATTTCATAAATTATAGTACCATGTCTTGACTACTCAGACATAAAAAATAATAGAATCGTGTACCATGAGGAGAAGTTTTGTAACACCCCAATAATTTAAAATTATATTTAATATTGAATTCATGAAACACTAAGTCTCTACATAACACCAAATTTTTATAACCTAGACAGTAAGTATAATTTTGCTACATCTATAATTTGAATTTGAAAAACTGACATTCATGGTTGAGTTTAGTAAGAAATTTGGAGTCTGATAAGACAAAATTAATTTTTGGTGAATATTAACAAACATTTATGAATAGTAATGAATATTAAATTGGCTAAAAAATAGAAACATTACACATGAATATATAAATACAATATTAATATCTTAAAACTGAAAAAAAACAACCATAGTATAAGATTTGGTATTTTTACATGTCATAAATATTCTAATTACAATTTTATGATTAATTTAATAATTCAAAATAGAAATTTATTTTCATAAAACTTTTCATAAATTCTTACTTCATTGTATTATGGTTATAAGATGATTTTATGGGACCTTCATTAATTTTAGAATGTGTTCTAAAACGAGTTATAGATTTAAAGTTGTTTTTTGGAATAAATTATTATTTTTAAAAAAATTAAATTAAAAATATTTAGAGAATTATTTTCCAAAAATACATTTAATTTTTGAATTCTAAACATTGAAAAATAGTTATGGTGAATTTTTGAGATTTTTCTAAAATACTGGATTTTTTGTGAATAGTAAAAATACGGTTTTGAGTTTTCAGTATGTTTAATGACATAATAATGAAATATTATTTAATATAAAATGCTTGAAGGCTTGTTTCAGTTAAATTATATGTGAGTTTTCCCATGTGGCTAATACTATGGAAAATTATCATGGGCAAGACCGTGGTTTTGATAAAACAACTAATGATGTGTCCCTTTAAATTAATAGAAAACTCCCTCTCATTTACTATAAATACCCACTCATTCCTTCATTTTATTTCATTAAAACTCATTATAATATAATATGTTGTATTATTACCTCCCTATTAGTTATCCCATGGTTTCTTAAATCCCCCAAGGTCCCAACCTTCATGTCTTAGGAGTTACTCTACAAGGTTAGAGAATTCTCAACTTCTCTTTTCCTTCAAAGTTCTCTTTTATGTTGTATGTATTTCAAGAATTCATACCATGTTATTATTTCCATTTTTTTCCATAATATTTTATGATTCATTTATTAATGGGTGAACCATGCCCCCTCTCTTTTTAATGTTTTCTAAAATAATGTTATATAGTCGTTATGTTGCATAATTTTCTTCTCAAAATCTCTCTTTTTCAAAAACTCTTTTTATGTTATTACCTTTTAATTTAAATTTAATTATGTTGAGATATTTCATTTCATATCCCCATTACTGTCTATATTATTTAATAATAATTATATACCCTTTTTCTCTCATCAAATTATTTTATGATATTTTATGTGACACCATTAGACTGCCGAATTTTCTTGTTGGATTTCTCAACTTTTCTTTTATGTTGAGTTCCTTTCTTTTCTTGTTCTTTCCTCATCAACCTCATCCAAATGATATGATAATTACATTACCTTAAATGAACTGGAATTTTATTATGATAATGGAATATTTATTCATCATATCTCTTTTTCCATCCACTTATACTAATAATGAAAACACCTTTTGAGATGTATTAATTTATCACATTCATGGAAGACTGATTATCAATTTAGAATACCGTCATCGATTCTAGTAAGATAACCATTATTATGGTTAAAACAGAATATAATATATTCATTGTTTCTCATATATGGCTCTATAATTTTTTTATGCATGTTTTTTATTTATAATGAAAAATGAGTTCATTGTCTTCAAAAACAGCCAATTAACTCTAACAGTTTTCATTAAATAATTTATATAATGACTCATCTTCACTCCAAGTATCCAAATAAACTTTACAACCACATAACCTTCTGAATGTACCCTAATAACATATAACTTCAATTCAGGAAAACCATCCTCATTTTACATGATTCTTCATTCATGTATAGAAGTATACTGATCATGAATGGAACGCTACCAAACAATAAAATTGATCCTCCTAAACCCATCAAGATAGACATGAATAAACTAAATAAGGTTATGATAAACAAATTAAACAAAGAATAGGTTCTTGAAATATTAATTAATAAATTATTTTGTATATCCAAGTCACTAATATCATGTTAGGAACATCATCGGGCTTAAAGTAAGGGTTTCTTCGTTTCACATCCATTTTTTTGATATATTCCGTATTCACATCTATTACTTGTGTATAGTGTATGTATACATTCTACTGATGCTTCATATCATGATTCCATTTATTTTCATGATATTCAATTTTTCATTTAATTATTATTAATTTGGGGGGATTCGATTCAATTGATTACAAAGTTACAAGTATTTTCAACCTGAACCTCTATTTTCATTCGGGTTTCTATTATTCTCTACTCACATCAATTATATACATTTATTATGTACTCATAAATTCTATTTGAATGTTATATATATGTGTACCAATAATAATCCTACTTTAATTTATAGGAATTTATATTTTTTAAATGGATATTTCAAAAGTTCATCCCAAAATACAAGCTTGATTCAAGGAACTTATCATATTCTTGCCTATTTTGAAGTCCACCCTATAATTCTTTTAAGAAATATTTATATTTCTAAAGTCAAAAAATTTTCTATGAAAAAAATATTTTGGTTTGTTTCTGGTTTTATGAAATAAAACAAGCATTTTCTCTTTAAAATATGTTTAATGAATTTCTTAAACCACACTAAAATGTTTTAATTATAAAGCTTCTTTGAAAACACTTTTTACACTATTTAATTTCAGTGGGAAATCACATATGCCTAAAAAGTAATATCAAAGTCCTTCTCTTATCTTTTCAGGGATATAATGTTTAAAATATGGTTTTTAAAAAATAAAAAAATCCAATAGAACTCTTCTTTCCAAAGTAAAATGGATTTTTATCATCTTAGTTTAACTTTTATGAGATATACCACGTGTTCACTATTTATTCCTTAAATGTGGTGTATGTAATGCCCTTTGGTATATTATATCAAGAGTCTCCTTATTCTCATTATATTCTAAGGGATTATGATTTGTATATTTCAAGGTGGTATGGGACACTTCGGAATGTTTAAGGATTATTTCCTCAAGAAATTTTCAATTGTGTCATTTAAATGTATCTTATTTATGTCAACATCCTTGTTGAATCTTGTACTTAATTTAGGATTATCTCTTATGATATCATATACCATATTTAATTTAATGGTTTATGATTATTTTCACTGTGGATGTTCTATCTTAAACCCATTCACAAATTTACTCTGAATGGTTAGTGTTTATGCTTAATGTTTTGGGAAAGTTATTTATATTTCATATATTAGTTTCAATATGAATGTATATGTTGTTTATATTAATCCCTATTCATATGAGGAATGAATTGGACATAGGAAGTGTTGGGTGGGGCCCCCTATAGCCCCTCGGTGCATTGATAGGCCTTATGAGGCAAAAAATGGTCTTGGCTTGAGGCCTTGACAAAATAAATATTTATGGTTTTGGCTGATGCCTTATTCATTTTTGATGTCTTAGTCGAGGCCTTGATGGTATATTTTAGAATGTCCAGTAGATGTCTTTCCCTCATTATGAAGATATAAATTCATAGTACATGGGGTCATTCGACTAGTATTGTACCCATGATTAGGTTTTATTATGGAAAAAATTACACAGCTCATATATCTACCATATTATGATCAAGTATTATTTTTAAAGTAATGTGTTTTAAATTATTCACTATGCCTAATATTTATGTTTATGATATTTTATTCTCTATTGATTACCCTTACTGAGCATCTGAGCTCACCCCTTTCTTATGTTTCATTTTCTAAAGAAATTAAAAAATTTATTATGAATGACATGTAGGGATAAACTTTGAGTTTTGGATGTTCACAACAATAATTATTTGTTGTATTTATTTTTATGTTGTAATGTTGACAATATTTATGTATCTGTTTTTCCAAAACTACTAAAATACTTGGTCCTTTGGGATATGATTCCTTGTAATCATCCCATTTATTAAAATAATGCATTAGCTCAGGGATTCTGGGGTTGAGGCATTACAGTTGGTATCAAAGGATGTTTAGTAGGAAAAAAGGAAACTAGATTTAGAAAACATATATTAGGGAACAAACTCCTAAGATATTATATTAGGATAAACATACAAGAACATCCTAGAATCTTGGTAAGGAATAGATTATGTGGATATTCATAGAAAATAAATCCCTATCTGGATACTACAAGTGGACATGGTTATGGAACAGATATACCTAAGTGTGAAAACTCAGACAATGAGTTTCATGCTTGACCTGGGGTATCTTGGTACACGACAAAGGGTCTTATTACGCATCTAATTTGACAGTCTCGGGGGATATTCTTAGGATAATTCACATTTTATTTACCTGCCATTATGAAAGATTTATGCCCCCAAAGTAACAGAAGTATATGGTTCTAGGATTTATGATGCATAAATTTATGTTATGTTTTATACCATGTTTAGAGTCATAGAGATTTCATAATGTTACCAGTTAATATATAATAAAGAATTGATTATAAAAGGATCCAAGATGAAGTAACTATAACTTCACCAATGCACGTGATGTGAAGATTAAGAATGATCATATCTATAATGTTCTTAAGCAATCACTTCAAAGGAAGATTTTCTCCTAAGTATCCTCATCATATGAGGAAATTGTATCATTTGGTGATAAGGTATGTAAAGACTTCTTTGAGTACCATGGGTTTTAAAGGAAGCAAAAAAAAGAGGATGGTAGAGAAAAACATGGATAAAGGGAAGAATAGAAATATGCATTTTCCCAAATATCATAATTGTGGAAGGAAACACCTTGATATATGCTTAAGAGGAAAGGACTTTTCTTTATGTGTAGAAAAAAAGGCCATGATTCTCATAATTGAAATACAAGGAAAGAATATTCCTATATTCAATGCTTCAACTATACGGATATAGGGCACTACACAAATCAAAATCCCAAGCATCATGGGAATATAACTCTGAAAAAGAAAAGAGATCAAGGTAAACCTTATGATGTTACTACAGTAGAATTAGAATAAATAATGTATTTTTGTTTTTGGATTCATGAACTATGTTATGATATTCTTGTTATAAGAATTTTGAGATATATAAGGATTGTACTACAATACTATTTCATTAAGGATTTGAGGTTGTATAATGAATGGTACAAAGGAAAATTGATTCGTTAGAAAGATAATTTTTTTAGAAAAAAAACATGATTAAGAGAAAGAAAACCCTTAATATATATCTGATGTTGAGATAATGATGAAGAAATGATTGATTCAGATAAGTACTGAAAACCATGGAAATGATTATTGACTTATCGAGAAGTGGTCAATGCTATCATTGATGGAGTTTACAACACTTTTGGATTGAACGAATATACCAAATAACATGTATCTTACTTAAGGGATATAGAAGAATGCATGTTTTCAATGTGGTTTTTACAGTAATTCAAGTTATCACTATAGGAAAAATCAATATTTGTGATGGGTTATTTTTGACGGGAATAAAGCTCATCGCAAATAGTCTATTGAAGAGATTACTTGCGACGTGTTAGTCAACCCATCACAAATAGTCAATTATTTGTGATGGGAATAGGTGCCCCATTGCAAAAAGTTACGTGCAGTTTGGTATGCAAAAGGCGCCAAACAACGTAAAAGAGTGTTTGTGACGGGTTCACACCGCCTGTCACAAAAACCAGGAGGTGGTAAAACCTAGTTGCGACGGGGGAATCCCCCGTCACAACTACTTCGGCCCTGAAGGTTATTTGCTACAGGACCTGTCGCAAATAACCGGTGGCTGTAAAAACATATTTGTGACGGGATGTTCTCTTGTCGCAAGAAGTGTGTCGGCAGGTCACTTTTTGCGATGGTCTCCGTCGCAAATAACCTTTTAACCGCCGATGTTAATTAATGCACCCGAAGGTATTTGGGACAGGCTCTGTCACAAAAGGTACCTTTTGCTATGGGAATATCGTCCCAAAAAGTCTCCTCACAACTAATCTAACCTATATATACTCCCCCTCTGTTTTTTCTTCTCTCTGCCCGAATTTCTTATTCCTCAGCTTCTGTAAACTCTAATTTTATAGTGAAATTTTTGGAGAGTTTGTTTTTTTAACAAATAAGTTGTGAAGCCGACTACAATTATAAGAGATCAAGTTTAAAGGTATTTATGTTTTATTTAATTTAGTATTTATTTCCTATATTTGTGTTAATTTTAATTATTGTTGATTAGTTGTAATTAAGTTTGATTTAAATTATTTTGTCATCAATATTTATTTGTAATAATAAAATTAAATTATTAGTATTAATTCTTATTAATTAGTAATAATTAATCATTATTAACAATAATTAGAAGTGCATATAAATAATTAGCAGAAATAAGTAATTAGTAGCTATATTTTGCAGTAATTAATATTAATTAACACTAATTAGTGATAATTAGAAGAAAAAAAGTAGTATTAAATATTAACAATTAGTAATAAATAGTATTAATTAGTAATAATTAGTGAGAAATACTAATAAATATTAATAAATACTAATAAATACTAATAAATTCTAATAATTATTGATAAATAGTAATAAAAATACTAATTAATATTAATAAATAATAATCATTAGTAATAAATAGTAATAATTTGAAATAATTACAAATAAATATTAATAAATACCAATAAATAGTACTAAATAACAATAAATAACAATAAATACTAATAAATACTAATAAATAAAAATAAATAGTAATAAATAGAAATAAATAGTAATAAATACTAATAAATTGAAATAAATAATAATAAAGACTAATAAATACTAATAATTAGAAATAATTACTAACAAATAGTAATAAATACTAGTAAATAGTAATAAATACTAATAAATACTAATAAATGGTAATAAATACAAATAAAATGCAACAAATACTAATAAATAGTAATAAATACTAATAAATAGTAATAAATACGAATAAAAAGTAATAAATAGTAATTATTAGTAATTATTAGTAATAATTAATAATAATTAGTAATAATTAGTAATAATTAGTAATAATTAGTAATTATTACTAATAATTACTAATAATTAGTAATAAATAGTAATAAATAGAAAACAATACTAATAAATACTAATAAATACTAATAAACACTAAATAATTATAATAAATACTAATAAATAGTAATAAATATTAATAAAAAGTAATAAAGAGAAATAAATAGTAATTAATAGTAATAAATACTAACAAATAGTAATAAATAGTAATAAATACTAATAAATTGTAATAAATAAAAATATATTGTAATAATTACTAATAGATAGTAATAAATAGTAATAAATAAACATAAACAGTAATAAATACTAATAAATACTAGTAAATACTAATAAATACTAAAAAATAGTAATAAATAAAAATAAATAGTAATAAATAGTAATAAATAGTAAATAATCATAAAAAATAGTAATAAATAGTAATAAATAATAATAAATGGTAATAAATAGGATTAAATAGTAATAAATAGTAATAAATAGAAATAAATAATAATAAATACTAATAAATACTAAAAATAGTAATAAATACTAATAAATAGTAATAAATTATAATAATTATTAATAAATACTAATAATTAGTAATAATTAGGAATAATTAGCAATAATTTGCAATAATTTGCAATAATTTGTATTAATTTGCAACAATTATCAATAATTACAAATAATTAGCAATAATTATCCATAAATATGAATAATTAGCAATAAATTGCAATAAATTGAAATAATTAGCAATAATTTTCAATAATTTGCAATAATTTGTAATAATTAGAAATAATTTGCAATAATTTGCAATAATTAGAAATAATTAAAAATAATTAGTAATAATTAGCAACAAAGATCAATTTTAATAATTTGTAATAACATGGATTAATTTTTAGTAGATTGACGACACCCCTTTGGCTCAATGAATCTTATCCTTTCAACTCTCACCAACTCAAAACATTATGAAAAGTATGCTTCAACATATGTATATCCAATATTGTATGCAAGAGTTTGAATATGCATTTATAAGACCATAGTTTTAATAATGCTTCCAGGCAGTGATAGTTATAAGAAGAAGATGCGTCGATGAAAAGGCGGCTCTTTTGTCTGACGTCTCATTTACATGCATCTTTTTCACACTAAAATCACAAAGTATAATCTACTCAAATGTATGCTTATGCATTCTCATATGCACGAGAATGAATAAGTGTAACTCCAAGAAGATTCTTCATTTTGATTTTAGTGTGAAAAAGTTTCAAGTAAATGAGCCGTCAGAAAAAATAGTATTCGTCAATCCACTGGAAGTCATGTCACCCATAATTAATGGTAATTATTAAGATATAGTTGTAATTATTTATCTTCTTTTTTTGGATAGTGTTTTTCTAATTTCAAACTATTCAAAAATAGTAATGATTTTATATTTTATAGAAAAATATGGAACAAGGAAGTCCAAAACAGTCATTATTAGATTATCATTCTTGGATAAATCAACAAAGAAATCCAAACGGTTCTAGTTTATATCATGTATGTATTGAGGGTGTTGAAGCTTTATTATCATTTTCATCATCAAAACTCGGATTTGTTTCAGAAGTAACAATTATGTGTCCTTGTAAAACATTTGCTCTGAGAATGTTTGACACATTTGACAAGGTTGGGGGAAATTTCTTTCTTTTTTGTTTTCAACCAGATTATATTTTTTGGTATCAACATAGTGAATGTAGTTTTAGGGAAGATACTAATAACATTATTCTAGATCCATCACAGTTTCAAAATTTAATACATGATGTTGCAGGTCCATCTGTTCAATAAACTGAAACTCAGGATGCTATTGATTTAACTCTTGAGTAGGCACTATTTCACTTTTATGATTTATTGAGGAATGTTAAGGACGCATTATATCCTATTTTCAAGATAGAAAAATTATAAGCAGTTTCAAAATTTATTATTATTAAATCAAATAATGCAATGTCAAAAAACTTTATTGATCAGATATTTTCTTTGGTTAAAACATTGTTTCCTGAATGAAATGTGTTGCATGAAAATTACTATGAGAGCAAGAGGTTGGTTCATAATATCATCCTTAGTTATCGGATGATTCATGCATGTGAAAATGATTGCATCTTATATTATGGTGAAAATGATTCAATGGATAGTTGTCCCACATGTGGAAAATCTAGGTATAAAGAAGCTCAATAGGGGTAGTCTGGATCTATTCCTATGAAATAGTTGAGATATTTCCCCCTTACACCCAGGTTGCATTGTTTTCTTATGTCTTAGAACACAACATCAATGATGTCATGGCACAAAACCAAGATTTCAATAGATAAAATCTTGAATCATCCATATGATGGTGATTCATGGAAACATTTTGAAAGACTCCATCTGTTTTTTTACTTTACTAGCCCAAAATGTGTGATTGGGTCTTTCTACAAATGTCTTTTATCCTTTTGGTTCTTATAGTTGTTAGTATTCAGGTTGGCCAGTCTTTATAACTCTATAAAATTTACCTCTATGGCTGTTAATGAAGGATTACTATATCTTTTTGACCTTATTAATTTCAGGACATCTGAAAAAGAATAGTGTTGTTTATTTGAAACCATTGGTTTATGAGATAAATTAATTATGAAGTAATGGTGTTATTACATATAATGTTTCTGCTAAAATAATTTCATATTAAAAGCTACATTAATGTGGACAAATAGTGACTTCTCATCATATGGCATGTTATTTAGCTGGAGTACACATACCCTGAAATCTTGTCCGTACTGTATGAAAGACAACAAAGCCTTTATGCTCATCAATGGAGAAAAAACCTTCCTATTTTGACTTTCATCACAGATTTCTTCCAACCAATCATCCTTTTCAAAGGAACAAATATCATTTCAGGAAAGGCGTAATTGAAAGGGATGAACCTCCAAAAATGATCTCAATTAGAGAGTTAATGTCAGTTGTATTTTCATTACCTTCCATCAGATCTAGTCCAACAGTAAACCAACAAAAAATTCATGTCTTTGGGAAAGAGCATAATTCTATAAAACAGAGCATTTTTTTAAGATATTCCATATTGGTCTTATTTTTTTTTCTTCCACATGTTGGATGTCATTCATATTGAGAAGAACTGTTTTGATAATTTATTTCATACAATTTTGGATTCACCAGGTATGACCAAAGATAATGTTAAGGCATGAATAGGTCTTGCCCAAATTTCTAGAAGATTAAAACTTGAACTATAGCAGAATGTCATATAACAGAGGTTAATGAAGACAAAATAAGTTTATACATTGTCCAAAGAGATTTTCTTATTATTTTTTCAGTGGATTTCAGATTTGAGACTTCTGAATGGCTGTACTTCCAATTTGAGATCATGTGTTAAGAATTGTCATATAACTAGATTAAAGAGTCATGATTGTCATGTTATAATGGAAATACTTATTATGATTGGATTCATATGTTTGTTTAATTTTATAATTTGGGATTCGATATCAGACATATCATGTTTTTTTGAGACACTTGTGCGGCGACAACAGACTATGATGCACTATGTAAACTAAAAGAAGATGTTGTTTCCATTATATGTAAACTGGAAAAAATATTTATGTACTCTTTAATTGACTCAATGGAACATATGATATTACATTTTCCACATTAAGCTAAATTTGGAGGTCTGGTATAATTTTGATGGATGTACCCATTCGAGAGATGCATGCATAAATTGAAGAAAAAATTATGTAACAAAGCGTCCGTTGAAGGCCCAATTACTGAAGCTTATTTTCAAAAGGAAATTGATTTTTTTGTCTCATTATTTTGAATCTGAATATCCCTCAAAAAAACCACATGGGATGGAATGATGGGAATGATGATAATTAAATGAATAGTCAATTATCGGTTTTTAATTAATCAGAGCTTGGCTTCGGTGGTGTTGATGAACGATAGATTTCAGATGATGAACATCACAGAGGTCATACATATGTTCTGCTCAACTATGAGGTAATTAAATCATTTGTATTGTGAGTGATTCTATCACTTATTTTATAATTTATGTTACAGTAAGTAAACTTATTTTATTTTTAGGTTATATGATAATCATATCAGGAAACAACTTCAATAAATTACAGCAACTACACTTGAAGAATGACGACAGAAAAAAGAAATCAATGGTTTCAAAAAAAGGTAACATAAATTCCTGATAGTTTAAAATATTAGTTCAATTTATTATTCATTATATTGATAATTGTTTTAAAAAATCTCAAGTGTCTCAACATGATGATAAAATTGATAAGCGACTATGTATATTGAGTAACCCACCATCCAAAATGGTTAAATCTTACAATGCATATGTAGTGAATGGTTTTCGATTTCATACAAGTGTATATAGGGAATCAAAAAACAATGAACAATGGAGTTTTCTTAAGAGGATAACATCATATAGAAACTAAAGTTGACTTTTAGGACATGCTGGATGAAATTATTTAACTGTGTTACCTGGATATAATTACATAGAAAAGTTTATATGTCGTTGGTTAGATACTGAGAGAGGCTTGTGTGTTCATCTGATTCATGTAATCATCGATATTAAATATAAATGTATTCTTGCAGTAAATGAACCATTTTTACTGGATCAACATGCACATAAAATATATTATGTAAAGTATTGTGCTACATCAAGAGACCTTAGGGATTGGTGGAGCATAATAAAAATGAAATCTCAGGAAAATCAGTTTACTCAAACTGAATGTGGTTCTGGTGAAGTACTAGGCATTTATATTTATGAAGAGACTACTCAAAATCCACCCTTTTCACAAAGACACATGAATATCAATGATGACACCCCACAATTGAGGGTCAATGGTGATGATGATGTTAATTTTGTTACAAATTAATTTGAAACGGCTAGAGATGATGAAACTGAAACTCATATGGATATTGATGATGCTGATGATGAATATAAAGACATTGACATCATCAGATATGAAGAAGATGATGAAGGTGAACATTGACACAGTTAAATGCTAGTTATAATCATAACTAATATATATCTATATGTAATAGTTATTTTTATCTATCTGCTAATAATAATCATTTTTTGTTTCAGATGGAGCCCGATCTACTTCATTAGATAGAGGAGGCTATGCTACCTTTGGATGAGGAGGATTTGGGATCATCTTACACTCAGGATACTAGTAGTTCAGAGGGTAGATAGAGGGGGCGCGGTCTTGCATGTCGTATAATTCTTGAACCTATCCTCGATTGGCGTCCACGTCATGGTTTCGATTCATGCACACAGAGGTATGATAAGCTATGTATTTTAGTTAGATTTCATTAATTTATTTTTATACTAATTGTTTGATTATTTTTTCTTTTTTCACATTTTTTCACATATAGCTACTAAACATGGGAGCTCTATCTTGCGCAATTATTTTTCTCAGCCATGGATCACATGATAACAGATTCCCCTTGATTTGCGGCTTGAAATGTTCACTCATTGGCTGGTAGGTAAATAAATAGTATTTATTTAGAAATTTATTTCATTAATAACATGATATTATAAATTATTTGTCGGGTTTATGGTATCCCATTGATGATATCTTGCATGGTGCAATCCACGAGGCATGGGACCAGTATATGCGTGAGCGTTTTTATCAGTTTTTGCACAATTTTAGAAAGAAAACCATTAAGAATGTAGGACCGACAATATTTGATGAGTCATGTAGAGCCCACCAAACAGAGTAAGTTTCATCTCATGTGTGGGATGGATTATGTTCACACTGGTTGAGTAGTAGATTTCTGAGGAGATCTTTATTGGGTAGGTAGAACTAGGGGAAACGGGTGGTGACACATCAAGCTGGTAGTCGTATATTCAATACGCATAGAGGGCATATGGTAAGTATCCTTTTTATAAATTTTATATACCATTACATATAAATAGTTTATATTATATTCATATAGGAATTCTAGCATTCTGATATTATGGATTACGATGTTTATCAGAGGATGTACAGTGATCCAGCCACTGGAGAGATTAGAGGTGATCATTTGCATCATATTTTGGTCAGTATTATTTCTTTTTCAGTTTGAAAATTAACTACATATAATATTTTCACTATTTTTTATTTCATATTGAAACTGAAGAAGTCTAATAGAGTCACAGCCTCTAAGACGCGGTCTAAGAGTTAGGCTAAGACGAATGATCAAACCAGTTCCCACCATTTAAATGAGGCTGCATGGATGCAAGCGACCCAGTATACCTTCGAGAAGGTCCGAGTAGTTGGTATCGGCTTTTATTTGACTCTTGGGACTTATTATGGTATTGTTGTGATGTCAGCTTCTAGATCGATAGGAGCTCATGGAGAGGTGTCATTTTTGGCTCACAGTATTAGGAGCAGTCTCAAGCTCAAACTGAGCTTATAGAGAGTTTGTAGAAGTAGTAGGAAGAGATGTGTCAGCAACACGAGGAGGACATGCACTGATGGCAGCAGAAACAACACGAGCATATAAAGTACATGTGCTGCCTGACTTGTAGTTTAGGGATGGAGTAACCTCCACCATCTCCTCCAGCTCCTCCAGCTCCTCTAGAATGCAATCCCCCCAGTTATTTTTTTGTTCTGTTAAAAACATTTGAATTGAACATTTTTGTAATATGAACTATTTATAGTTTTTGACATTTATATTTGTGCGAAAATTGCATAATTTTTTTTTTGTGTTTTTAATTATTAATATTTTATTATTTATTATTAGTATTATATTATTTAGTATTTGTTTATTTTACAAATAATAATAATAATAAAATCTTATGCTTTTTTTATATATATATTTTGAATATCGATAATTTTTTTATTTTTTTATTTTTTTAATATTTTAATAATATTAATATTTTTTTTATTTTATTAATCATTTGAGAAGGGACCTTTTGCGATGGGGGGCCCATCGCAAATAGATTATATTTTTTTAACATTTTTTGCCACAGGTTTTTTTACCGTCGTAATAACTTTTTTGCGACGGTCCCATCGCAAAAGGTTTATAACATAAAAGTTATTTTCGACGGGCTGGTATCCCATTGAAAAAGGTTCTTGTATATATAATGTATTTAAATGAACATATATTTTTTATGGGCCTACTTCCTGTTGCAAGTAATATTTTTTCTAATGGGCTCGTCGCAAAAAAATTTAGTAACAACGACGTTTTCTACAACGGGCTATTTGTGACGGTCTGCCATCGCAAATAGGTTTTTATGATGGGATCCCGTCACAAATAGTAAAATTTCTAGTAGTGTATTACCATATTTTAAAAGGATACATGATGAAGTTTTTCACATTATTGGAATGTAAAAATTTATTGTTTATTCGTGTTGATTAAGGTTTAATGAGAAGTACATCTTGGAAATTAAGAGACCTTCCTTCTAGAGTTTGGAATCATTATGTTTTGGAATTTTTAACCATATCTGAAATGGTTGATAATTGTAGAAACTTTTAGTGGTAAATTTATTAATCCACCATGTGGTGTAACCTGTGTTAAGTGATAATGTATATATAGTTCATGTTTCAATCAAAGGATGAGTTTATAAAGAGAAATGTATATTTATACTCTTATATAGTGGAAAAATACATTAAAAAATTTCTATTACCATAATCATTGATAATATTGAATTTTTTTACTGTAGTTTATAGTTTTGTATAAATCAACTTTCAACTAAACATGTTCTATATCACATTCCATCAGAACTTCATAATTAGATTTTTCTTCCAGGTCATGGTTTTTACTTCTAACTAATGTCACCCGATTCGAAAGAATAATTTTTTTGGTGATCACCTCATTTCCCATAACCTCTTTTTAGAATGATATTTTATTAACCCTATTTCCAAAGTCAGTTTCCCATAAGGGAATTTTCAAGTATCAACAATTAACTCTCGATGTTAAATTTCAAATTTTGAGGATGAAATTTTTGTAAGGAGGGAATAATGTAACACCCCCAATAATTTAAAATTAGATTTAATATTGAATGAATGAAACACTAAGTGTAACGTCCCAGTTTTGGAAGCTACCGAGAGGTTCCCCGTACCCAGTTGGTCACATGGAATCAAGCGCATTTCCACAAATTCCAGAGGCTACCAAATAGTAGTGAGGTCCTTGGGTGTGATAGTGTGGAAACTATGCCCTCATTGGCAGAGTAACACAACGGAATTAAAATAGATTGCAATAGCTGAAGTAGTAAAACATGATATATGTAAACAATGGAAGTAATAAACAATGGGAGCACACATATATAAATGATACATGGTAAATATGTCTAGGAAAGTAGCCAAACAATTCAAAATACTGGAATAAAATACAAAACCAAACTACAATAAAAAATAGATAAAATGCTCCATAGCATCACAAGCCTCAGCTTGGTCCCATGCTCCCCAACTTTACAGCAATCAAGTACCTGAAGTAGAAGGGTTCTTTACCTTATCTAAACCTGCAACAATATAATCTTTTTGGGCTCAAAAGCCTGACCCAAAATGGGTGTGAGACTAAATCTCAGTAGGAAACCACCCAAAGATCTATGCCTAATAGTCAGTGAATATATATATATATATATATGGCAGGCAATAAGCAAAGAGAAGCACTAAACAAGGAAGTACTCAAAAGTAAACAATCCTACAATTTCAAAATCATTCAAAAAATATATATCAAGTATGAAGCTAATCATAAATAGGGAACCCTTTGGGAATTACTCACATCCTAACCCCTATGGTCCAACAAAAACAAACACAAGAAACCCTCTGGGAAGTGCACACAATCTAACCCATCTGGTTCAGTTTAGCAAAGACTCTCTGAGGAAGCACCCACTGTCAATTTCCCCTATAGAAATGTATCGATAACTAAAAGGTAGTCTATGGAAGCACTCAATACCCAATTCCCCCTATGGCCTACATCGAAGAACTACAGACACTTTGAGGAATCACTTACATCCATTCCCCCTATGGTCTCACATCGTAAAAGTAAAACAAACACTCTGGAGAATCCCTCAACATCCATTATCCCTATAGTCTATTACACTAGGTTCTCATGGACCTGTGTAAGTCAATTGAGCATAGAAATGTATAATATCAAAAGTATACCTCAGGAACTACTTTTCTAAATATTCTATAGAATAACAACATGTCCAAAAAAATAATATTACTCCATTCTATCAGCACTAGGAATGGAAAGAAAGCCTTTTAACAGGCAAAGCAAGACAAAATGGTCATAAAAAAAACATGCATGGGAAAACACTCCCAAAGCATAGAAATTAAACCTATTCACATTCAATTAACCTATACTCAAGAATAAAGGCATAGTGGAGAATTAACAGGCCTAAAACCGTAAACACGCAATACCCCAATCATGGGTATTAGGCACTTTTTCACATATAACTCAAAGACTATCAATGGAAAGTCTAAAACCACCAAACTAGGTGTTTTATGATCGATATACTTTGGATTCAGCCCCTGGATCGACCTAGAATGAAGTAGATCTACAAAAACATCTAAAATTTTCAACCGAGGATAACTCATGATAGAAGAGAAAATAGGAAATGAGGTTCAAGAAGAAGAGAGAACTCACCAATGTGATTCCAATGCAACAAATGGAGTTTGATTCGGAGAAATAATGCTTGATCGGGGGCTCGGGGAATGATCATCACCATACAGACACTCTCAGTCAAAGTTGGTGAAGAAAAAGACACTTCTGCCAATTAGAAGTGACCTCAGTCCATTCAATGAAAAAAAGAAAGTACACGGTGTGTACTTTCCCTTAAATCCCCCCTCATTAGGTAGTCTCCATGTCACCACACACAACTATTTCCTCAGCTGTTACATGACCAGAACACGGCTACGTGTGGAAAAAGAGTAAACATTGTGTACTTAAAAAATATATAGAAAATCATATTTTTCTCAAAACACAAGAAAATAGAAAAACATACCTGAAAAGAAGATCCTGGTTCTTACCAACTTCCACCCTTAATTATATTTGTCCCTGAATTTCCCTATCAAGGCAGCATAGAAGAAGATTACTCGAAAAGATCTAGCCATTAGGATCGTACATCGGCCTCCCACTCCTAGGTCTCATCCTGTACTCTCTCATGATACCATAGCACTCATACCAGAGGAACAGAATTTTCATGGAGAACGTTCGTACTTCGATCAAAAATCTTGATAGGATGCTCCCCAAACAAGGTGTCCAGCTCTAACTCAACCTTCTCAGGTTCAAAAACACGAGATAGTTCTGAGAAAACAAAATGTCGAAGCTGAGAAACTTGGATGACATCATGCATATCCTTGTAACTCTAAGGAAACTAAAACCAATATGCAACCGTCCCAACTCTCTCCAGCACCTCAAACAGTCTAACGTACCTCGGTGAAAGCTTACCCTACCTTCTAATCATCTTTTGTCCCAGCCTCGGTGTAACACACTTGAAAATATAATCTTTGACCATGAACACCAGAGGTCATCTCCATTGATCATCATAAGACTTTTGTTAGGACTGTACAGTAGTTATCCTCTTTTGAATCAACTCTATCTGCTATGTGGTCTCCTAAAAAAGATGGGTTCCCAACATAGCTGCCTCTCCTGCCTCCAGGTAGCATAAGGGTGATCGGCATGGCCTACCATACAAAGCCTCATAATGTGTCATCAGAATAGTTTATTGAAAACTATTGGTGTAGAAAAACTACATAAGAGGTCTGTGCTTATCCCAAGGACCTCCAAAATCTGGGATGCATACTTGAAAAATGTCCTCAACCACCTGAATCATATTCTTTGAATGGCCATCTGTCTGGGGATGGTAAGTTGTACTCAGAAGCACCTGTGTACCCAATGCCTTCTGTAATCCTTACCAAACCCAAGGAGTAAAATGTGTGTCTCTGTCTAAAACAATGGAGTGTAGAACTCCATGTAAATGCACGATCTCTCAGACGTAAAACCTCCCAAGATAATCAACACTAAAGGTCTCTCTGATTGGAAATAAGTGAGAAACCTTCATGAGTCTATCAATGACAACCCATACTGCATCATTCCCTCAAGGAAACCTCGGTAAACCCGTCACGAATTCCATCGCGACATCATTCCATTTCTACTTGGAAATGGGTAACTACTAAAAAATCCATGTGTGTCGCTGGTGCTCCACCTTCACCTACTGACAGGTGGAATATCTCATGACAAACCCAGAAACATCTCTCTTTATACCTAGCCACCAAAACTGATGGTGTACATCCTGATACTTTTTCATGACACTAGGATGAACAACCAAAACTGAGGAATGAAAGTCCCTCATCAGCTCCTCGCGTATGTCTATTGGCACCCATACGCGCCCATGAAACTGCAAGATCCCATCCTCGCCTACTTTCCATTCAGAAATAGGGTCCTCTCCTGAAACACTCTTTTATAGGACAAGTCCTTCAGAATCTAATAGCTACCACATTCACACTCGATCAAGAAGAGTAGAGATAACAGCTACAAAAGATAGAAATGTCTGCCCCTGACTGTCGTTCACCTCCAAATGCATCTCACAGAATATTTCCATAAGATTCCACTCATTGTTGGCCTCCTGAACTGCTTGTACCTGATTCCTCCTACTCAAAGCATCAGCCACTGTGTTTCCCTTCCCAGGTGTGTAGTCAAGATCAAAGACAAAAGACTTAAGGTACTCAACCCACCTTTTCTCTCTCAAATTAATATCATGCTGAGTGAAGATATACTTGAGACTCTTTTGGTCGGTGAAAACCACAAAATGATCTTCCAACAGGTAGTGTCTCCAACAATGTAAAAAATGAACAACTGCAGCCAACTCGAGATTGTGCGTCAGGCAGTTCCTCTCATGTGGCCTCGAATGCCAAGACCCATATGCAATAACCCCTTCTCCCAGAATAAGCATTTCTCCCAGCCCAATACCTGATGAATCATAGTATACTGTATATCTTTTTCCCAGCTTTGTAAATTCTAGTATCGGTGTTGAATTCAATCTCACTTTCAGCTCCTGAAAGGATGACTCACAAGAATCTAACCACAAGTACTTTGTACCCTTCTTAGTCAGGCCCGACAGTGGCACATTTAAGCATAAAAATTCATGTATAAAATGTTTGTAGTAACAATCCAAAAATAGAAATCTTTGTACCTTCAAGAAATTATTTGGATTCTCCTAAGAAATTTATTCTCTAACTTTCTCTGGGTCTACCGATACTCTTGCCTATGAGATAACATGACCCAGGAAGTGAATATGGTCCACCAAAAAGTGGCATTCTGGGATCTTAGAATATAACTAATGCTCTCTCAGTGTACTCAAAATGATCTCAGGATGTGTGGCATGGTCGTGTCGAGTGTGAGAGTTCACCAAGATATCGTCCACAAAGACTACCTTGAAAGAATCCAAGTATGGATGGAACACTCGGTGCATCAGTTCTATGAACACTGAAGTTGCATTCGTGAGACCAAACAGCATAAACACATACTTTTATAGACCATACCTGCTCCAAAAGGCTATAAGAGGAACATCTGATGGTCTAACACGTAACTAATGATAATTGTATCTCAAGTCAATCTTTGAGAACACCTGGGCTCCTCAAAGCTGATCCAAGAGAGAATCAATCCTCAGTAAGGGATATCAGTTCTTGACCATAATCTTTTTAATCTTCTGATAATTCACACAAAGTCTAGAGGCACCATCCGCCTTCTTTGCAAATAGTGCAGGAAAACCCCAAGGAGAAGTATTGGGTCGGATGAAACACTTTGCCTGCAACTCCTCCAACTACTTCTTGAGCTCCTGAAAATTCGGTGTAACCATCCTATAAAGAGGAATAGACATTGGTGTTGCTCCTACCAAAAGATAAATCGAAAATTCCACCTCTCACTCGAGAGGAAAACCTGAAAATTCCTCTGGAAAGACATCCCTGAAATGATCCACCACTAGAGGAAAGTCCATCTATGAAGTCCCCTAGTCATCCAGATAAAGACTAGAAATATAGGTTGTAACTTCTCCCAACCCATGATGCTTGGGTATTTCTCTTCTTACCTGGACATCCCATTCTCCCTTATGACGAAATGATCTGCCCTCCAGTGATGTGAAACTCACCCTACGGTGATACCAATCAACAACTACCTAGAAGGGAACTAACCATACCATTATGAGAATGACATCATAGAATGTCATCTCTAGGACATAGAGGTCTCATAAGAAAGATATCAGCAGAAGAGAAGATACAGAGCCCAAGGATCTCCACAACAGCAAAAAATATAAAGCTATGGGAAGCCCCCATATCAAAAAGAGCATAAGATAAAACTAAGGCAACTAGGATCGTACATCAAACTGTACAGGGTCCAGGATCCTTCTCCTACTGGGTCTTCACCACAGCAAAAATCTGACTTGCACCACGGCCCTGCGACCCTTCCTGACCACTCTGAGCTGATCCACCCTGTCGTCGCTGAAAGCCTGGCGACTGGCTACCACGACCACGACCTCCACCTCGAACTGAATGGCCAGAAAAACTCTTGTTCCCATACTGGTGAGAAACTATTGGTGCTTCTCCCAAACTAGGAGTCCTAGAAGAACCCCTATCACCAGCTTTCGGTGAGAAAAACTGACATAAATGCTGAAGATGGCCCATCTTTCCACATGATCAGCACTCCAATGGGTCTTTCAAGAAATGTGGCCTCATTTTCCCTCTCTTTCTGCACTGGTAGCACACCACTTGGCTACTAGAAGAAGTGTCCTGCCACTAAGGATCCCCACGCGTAGTCTCCCAGTGGAACTCCATGCTGTCTATAGGAGGGATACTAACTCCAGATATTAGACCACCATGGATCACAGCTCTATAATCCCTCAGATTTCAATCCGTGACTAGTGCCTGGTTGATGATAGAAGTGATGGAATTCAACCTGAATATGTTCACCTAAGATCATATGTCATGCCTAATACCATCCTCAATTTTCCTTGCTAGTAAAAACTCAAAACCTCCTAGGATAGGTGTGAAGCGCTGAAACTCAGTTAAACGAGATGAGTACTCTATGAATGAGAGAGTAACCTGTTCCAGACTCAGGAACTCTGGGGCTTGATCGGCCCTCATTGTCTCCAGGTAGAAGTATTAGTAAAAGGCATGCTAGAACTCATCTCGTTCCATAACCTTCTGGTGTCCCACCTGTGAGATCACATCCCACCATCTCTTGCAGGAATCCCAAAGAATATACGTAGCGAGATTCACCCTCCTATCTGGAGGCATCTCCAGAAGCTCTAAGATAGAAAACATGGACTACAACCATCACTCTGCAGCCTTAGGTCCTCTTTCCCTTATGAATATGGGAGGATACTGCTGTTGAAATACCCATTTCAGTTCTGCCATAGAGGGGGGAGGATGCGGTACTCCTCGAAAGGACTGCATAAACCTCATAAAGACATCTCAGAACTGTCCATCATCCCCTATCTCCAAAATGACAGTCGGTGCCAAGACTGGCATAACTGGAGGATCTGCTGGTAGTCCCCAATCATCCATGTATAGTGTCTGATCACTTCCTTGTAACTGGAAGACAACCGGAGGATGTCTCGGTGGCATGACACTGCAAGGTCAAGTTCACACCTTAGATCAAGATTAACAAGGTCTGAAACTTAGAAGCTTCATAAGGTAACAAGAGAAATAAATCATTTATTTTTTTCACAACATGGATACATGGGGTGTATAATGCCTACATGGTGTGTTCCCTTAAGCCTTCACATGGGCATGTACTTCTACCAACCCAGGTCGTGTAACACCCCATACTCATGGCGTGTTCTCCTAACACACAGCATGTACTTGAATCCTCTTTCCCAGCCCAAGTTCTTCTACATGGCTAAGACACACGGTTCTCCTAGAACAAGACTACACTACGTATTAGTACTAGAAATAGTGTGTACTAGATGAACCTCACCAACCTGTGTTGTTAGTTACACTGCCAGATACACAGGTTACACTACACAACATTTTCAATCTTGAAAAAGCATTCACAACTTATGTTTTCATCTATCTGTGATGTTAGTTACATGGGTGGACACATTGTCTATGTAACGCAACATGTACATCTGGTACATGGTGTGTCCCTCCAACGATTTATCAACCCCGTTTCTCTATGCACATAGTCAGTGAAACAGTTAGAGAATACACAGCATGTACATATAGTATACGGTGTGTAATCAAGAAAAACAGTTCCTTCTCGAACAGAAGGACATAAGGTGTGTATTCATCAATACACACTGTCTATTATGGGTTTTTTCTGACTGTAAGCCATAGAAACTACTCTGTAATCCCATAAAAACACTAAAATGAACATTAAAGTGCCAAATTTTGATCTTTGAGGGCCCTACTCCCTGCGAATCAATGTTTGGAATCTTATAAATTTCACATATAACATAACAGAACAATGATCCCCCAAATTCCGGTCCATGAGGGCCCATAACACCTCAAGAACCAAAGATTGGTATTCCTTTAAATGAAACCTAACCAAATTCAATTCCCTATAATATGAAGGTATTCTATCAAGGAATCTATCACAAAATCATGCATATCTAGCACAACATCTATCACAACAACATACAGTAACTAATGCAGCCAAGATAGCATGGAAATAATGCATGACATGTGATCTCTAGAAAATTCCCATATGATGCATGAGATGGAATATCATCATCTCATCAGGTTGCAACATAAATAGAACCTCAATAAAATTGAAAATAATATCACAAAACATGTGAATCACCCAATGGTGAAATCAAATCAACTATAAAATTACAAAACCATAAAAGAGATTGAAATAAACAAGGTAGATTGGATTTTCCCTATAAACGGGTTAGCTACTCCCAAGCACAGCTTATTAAGAAGTACCTATTATTTCTTATCTCTGGATATAGGCTCCAAACAGTCTGTCAAGAATAAAGAAACCTCTTTATAAAACCACTTTGTAACGTCCTGAATCTGAAAGCCACCCAGAGGTGCCCCATACCCGATTGGCCACATGGCCTCAAGCGCATTTCCCCGAACTCCAGAGGCTGCCGACTTGCAGTGAGTGCCTTGGCTGTGATTGTGGGGAAACTATGTCATCATTAGAAGAGTATCATGGAGGAAGTAAAACAGATAGGAATAGTAGAAGCAGTAAAACATGCAATAGGTAAACAGAAGAAGTAATAAACAATGGGAGGACACATATATAAATGGTGCATGGTACATATGTCTAGGAAAGCATCCAAACAAGTCACTATGCTGGAATAAAATACTAAACCAAAGTACAAAAAAAAATAGATAACATTCTCCACATCATCAAAATCCTCAGCTTGGTCCTATGCTCCCCACCTCTACAGCAATCAAGTACCTGAAGTTGAAGGGTTATTCCCTTATCTAAACCTGTAACAATATTATCTGTTTGGGCCCAAAATCATGACCTAAATAGGGTGTGAGACTAAATCCCAGTAGACAACCACCCAAAAATCTGTTCCTAATAGTCAGTGAATATATATATGGAAGGAAATAAGAAAATAGAAGCAGTAAATAAGAAATTACTCAAAAGTAAACAATCATACAGTTTCAAATGAATTCAAATAACAGATATCAAGTAAGCAGTTAATCATAAGAAGGGAACCCTCTGGAAAGTACTTAGAGCCGAACCCCTCTAGTCCTCCCAAAACAAACACAAGAAACCCTCTAGGAAGTGCACATCGTCTAACCCATCTAGTTCATCTTAGCACAAACTCTCTGAGGAATCACTCATCGTCAATTCCTCTTATAGTCTCGTATCAGTAACTGAAAGGTGCTCTAGGGAAGTATTCAGCATCCAATTCTCCTTATAGCCCACATTGAGGAACTACAGACACTCTGAGGAAGCACATATGGCTATTCCCCCTATGGTATCGCATTGTAACAGTACAAAAAAAACTCTGGAGGAGCCCTCAATGTTCATTCTCCATATGGTTTACTACACCAGGTTCCCATGACCCTCTCTAAGTCAATTGAGCATAGAGATGTATAATGGACAAAGTATACCTCAGAAACAACTTGGCTAAATATTATACAACATAACAGCATGTCAAAAAAATAATATTAGTTCATCCTATTAGCACTAGAAATGGAAATCAAGCATCCTAACATGCTAAGAAATACCAAATGGTCATAAACAAAACATTCATGGGAAAACACTTCCAATCCATAGAAATTAACCCTATTCACATTCAATTAACCTCTAATCAAGCATACAGGCATAGTAGGAAATTAACATGGCTAAAACCATAAACACGCAATACCCCAATCAATAGTATTGGGGACTTTTGCATATATATCTCAAAGAATATCTACAGAAATGCACAAACCACCTACCTCGGCATTGTATGATTGATATACTCCGGTGTCAGCCCTTGGATCGACCTAGAACATTGTAGATCTAAAAAAACATCAAAAACATTCAACCGAAGATAACTCATGAGATAATAGAAAAAAAGAAACAAGGTTCAATAATAAGAGATAACACACCAATTCGATTCCAACGTAATAGACAGAGTTCGATTTGGAGAACCGATGCTCAATCAGGGGCTCGGGGAAGGATCAGCATCATACGGATGCTCTTGGTCAAAGAAAGCAAAGAAGAAGACACTTCTTCCAATTAGACGTGACCCCAGTCTGTTTAATGAAAAAAATTTACACGGTGTGTTCTTTATAAGTACATGTGGTGTACTTTCCCTTACTAGAACCCACATTAGGTGGTCTCTAGGTCACCACACACTGCTATGTGCTCAGTCATTACACGACCATCACACGGCTACATGCGGAAAAACAGTACATGCCATTTACATATAAGTACACGAAGTGTACTTCAAAAAATTCCATAAACTCCTTTTTTCTCAAAAACACCAAAAAAGAGAAAAACATACCTAAAAAGAAGATATGGTTTCTTACACTAAGTCTCTAAAAAACACCACCTTGTTATAACCCAGCCAGTAAATATAATTTTTCAACTTCTGTAATTTGAATTTCGAAAAACTAACATACATGGTTGCATTCAGTAAAATATTTACAGTCTGATAAGACAAAATTAATTTTTGGTCAATAGTAGCATACTATTATGAATAGTAACATAACTTTTTTAATATTAATAAATAGAAAATTGGCCAAAAAATATAAACTTCACCCATGAATGTATAAATACAATATAGACATCTTAAAAGTGAAAAAACAATCATAGTATAAGCATTGGTATTTTTTCATGTCATAAATATTTTAATTACAGTTTTATGATTAATTAAATAATTTAAAATGGAAATGTATTTTCATAAAATTTATTCATAAATTGTTACTCCATTGTCTTATGGTTATAATATAATTTTATGGGACCTTGATTTATTTTTCAATGTGTTATAAAACGAGTTATAGTTTTAATGTTATTTTGAGGAATAAATTATGATTTTATATAAAAGTTAAATTTCAAAAATTTAGAAAATTATTTTCAAAAAAATATTTAATTTTTTAGTTCTACACAATGAAAAATAGTTAGGGTGAATTCTTGGTATTTTTCAAAAATAGTGAATGTTTTGTGAATAGTAAAAATATTGTATTGAGTTTTCAGTATGTTTAATGATATCATTATGAAATATTAATTAATATAAAATGATTTTAGAGTTTTTTATAGTCAAATGTAATGGTTTTTGTCCCAATTGGCTAATACCATGGGTATATACCATGGGAAATCCCATGGTTTTGATAAAACCACTAATGAGGTGTCCCTTTAAATTAATAAAAAAACACCCTCTCATTTACTATAAATACCTACTCATTACACTGTTTTATTTCATTAAAACCTCATCATAAAAAATATGGTTTTATTAATTCCCTATTAGTCATCCCAATGTGTCCCCAATCCCCCAAGGTCTCATCCTTAAAGTCTTATGAGTTACTCTACAATGTAAGAGAATTATCAACTTCTCTTTTCTATCCATGTTTTCTTTTATGTGGTATGTAAATACAGTTTTCATACAATGTTATTATTTCAATATTATTATGTACCTATACTATTTTATGAGTATTTTATGAATGGTTGACCCCTATCCCATCTATTTTTAATATTTTTGAAAACCATGTTGCATAGTCGTTATGTTGTAGCATTTTCGTCTCAAATATCTCTCTTTTTCAAGAACTCATATTATGTTATTATATTTAAATTTAAATTGGTTTATGTTGGGATATGTCATTACACATCCCCCTTAAATTATATATTATTTAATAATTTTTAGATACCCTTTTCTCTCAGAAAATTATTTTATGAAATTTTAAGCGATGTCGTTAGGCTGCTGAATTTTCGTGAAAGATTTCTCAACTTTTCATTTATTTTGAGTTCCTTTCTTTTCTTTTTAGTTCCTCATCACCCTCATAAAGATGATATAATAATTAAATTAACTTAAATTAACTGTAATTTTATTATTCTAATGTAATATTTCTTCATCATATCTCTTTTCCTCTCAACTTATACTAAAAATGAAAACACCGTCTGAGATGTGTTAATTTATCGCATTCAATGATGACAGATTCTCAATTTCTATTACCATCTTGAATTCTGGTCGTGAAACCATTATTATGGTTTAAAAAGACTATAATATATCTATTATGTCTCATATAAGGTTCTGGAATATTTTTTACACATTGTTTTGATTTATAAATCAAAATGAGTTCTTTGTGTTCAAAAAAGGCCAATTAACCCAAACAGTGTTCATTAAAAAAATTATATAATGATTCATATTAACTAAAAGTAACCAAATTAAATTTAAAAACATATAACCTTATCTATGTTCACTAATAAAATTTTACTTCAATCCAGGATAACCATCCACATTTTACATGATTCTTCATTCATGTATATATGTATACAGATCATGAAGAGACTGCTCCCAAACAATAAAATTGAAACTATTAAACCCATCAAGAAGTCCATGAATGAACATAATAAGGTTATAATAATTAAATTAAAAAAATATTCGGTTCTATAAATATTATTTAATGAATTTAATTTTTTTATCCAGGACACTAAGATCAAGTGAAAAACACCATCGAACTCAAGGTAAGGGTTTCTTCATCTCACTTCCATTTTTTATGAGATATTCTGTATTCACTACTATAACTTGTGTATGGTATATGTATACTGCCGATAGATTTTTCGTATCATGATTACATTTATTTTAATTATATTCAATGTATAATTTAATTATTATTAATTTTTGTGCATACAATTCAATTGATTATAAGGTTTCATATATTTTCTACCCGAACCTCCATTTTCATTCGAGCTCCCCTTAATCTCTAATAAACACAATAATATTACTTTTTTATGTACTCATAAATTATATTTTAATGTTTTATATATGTTTACCAATCATAATTATACTTTCATTTACAAGGAGTTATATTTTTTAAAAGTATATTTCGAAAATTTATCCTGAAATACAAGCTCGATTCAAGCAACTTCTCGGATTCTTACCTATTTTGAAGTTCACTATATAATATTTTTTAAGCCATATTTATCTTTATAAAGTCACAAATTTTTATATATAAAAATATATTTTGGTTAATTTATGGTCACATGAATGAAAACATTAATTTTCACTTTAAAATCACTTTGATGAATTTCTTAAACCCCACAAAATGTTTTAATTATAAAGATTCTTTAAAAACACTTTTTACACGATTTCACTTCAGTGGAACATTACTTGTTCCTAAAATTTAATATCAATGTCCTTACATTTTCTTTTCTAATATATAAATGTTTAAGACCAGGTTTATGAAAAATAAAAATTATTTTCCAAAATAACTCTTATTTCCAAAGTAAAATGGATTTTTATCATCTCACTTTAACTTTTATGAGATATAAGCCTTGTTCACTAATTATTCCTTACATGTGGTGTATGTATTTCCTTTTGTTATATCATATAAATATTATCCTTATTCTCATGATATTATAATGGATTATGAATTGAATATTTCAAGCTTGTATAGGACACTTGGTGTTGTTTAAGGATTGTTTCATCAAGAACTTTTCAATGGTAACTTTTAAATGTATCTTATCTATGTTAAAATACTTGGGGAATATTTCACTACATTGAGGTTTATATATTATTATATCATGAACCATATTTAATTTAATGATTTATTATTTTTTTGTGGATGTGCTTTCTTAAAATCATTCACCAATTTACTCTGAATGGTTAGTGTTTATGCTTAATGTTTGGGGAAAGTTATTTAAATTTCATATATTGGTTTCAATATGAATATATATATTTTTTATATTTAACTTTGTTCATATGAGGAATTAATTGGAAATAGAAAGTGTTGGGTGGGTCCTGTAATATCCCCTCGGTGCATCAGTAGGTCTCATGAGGAAAACAATGGTATTGGCACGAGGCCTTGACAAAATGAATATTTATAGTTTTGTATGAGGCCTTAATCGATTTAGACGTCTTGGTTAAGGCCATGATTGTATATTTTATAATGTATGACATATGCATTTTCTTCCTTAAGAAGATATTAATTTATAGTTCATGGGGTTATTTATCTAGTAGAATAAACATTATTAAGTTTTTATGGAAATACTTACACAGCTCATATTCCTACCATATTTTGCTCAAGTATTATTTCTAAAGTCAAGTGATTTTAATATTTCACCATGCCTAATGATTATGTTTATGATATTTTCGGATGTATTTATTACCCTTACTTAGAATCTAAGTTCACCCCTTTCTTATGTTTCATGTTCTCAGGAAACGAAGAATTTTATTATGAATGACCTGTAGGGATAAATGAATGTTTTGGGTGTTCCCAAAAAAATTTATATTTTGTATTTATTTTTAGGTTGTAATGTTGAACATATATGTGTATCTGGTTTTCCAAAACTACTAAACAAATCGTTCCTTTTGGATATGATCCCTTGTAATCATGCTTTTGTATTGAAATAACGCATCGACTCTTCGATTCTAGGGTCAAGGCGTTACAAGTTGTTCACTTTAAAGGTTTATTTAATGAGATAAATAAGATGTGGAAAATATATGTTGGTTTTGTGGAATATTTAATGATAATTTATGGATGTTAATTATTAATAGTTAATGTTTGTATTATAGAAATATTTTTTAAAGAATATCTAACAAATTACTCTTGTTTTTTATATAAAAAATATTTAAAATCAATAATAGAGATCAAAGAGAATATGAGACTTTTATAGAGTTAACTGATAGGATGATGGGTATCTAAATAAATTCAGTGAAAATATTTTTTGATATTTTAGAATAATACTCATGTGATCAGTTGGGGAATTTTTTATAGATTCAGAATCTTGGGGGACAAGACCACATGACTATATTGAGGAATTTAAAATTAAATAATCACAAAAGTTATGGTTTAATTTGAATTTACATAATTTAATACAGGAATTATCTAAGTGGTTATATGCTAAGAATATAAAGGATAAGGGGAATATAAATGGTGTAATGTTATAGGATAAAAATAAGAAAATCCTTTAATATATTATAAACAACAAAAGACGGAAAATTGGTAGAGTGATATATAGATAGAAGCTAATCATGTGATATTATATTTTATCCTAATCATCAAGGAAAATTATTAATAAATAATACCAACCTATGATTTCCTTATATAATAAAAGAAGTTAAAGGGGAAAAATATGACAATTATGGAATTCCAACATTGTTTTTTCGTAAACATATTTTGTATTTCAATGATATTGAAGAAGAATAAGAAGAAGAAGATTGTGGTAATACTAATGTGTTTCCATTGTTTGGATTGTATCTTAAACACTTATAATTTTATATAAATTTGGAAGAAGAAAACATGAAGAAACTTTTAATTTACATGCATATATCATTTTAAAATTAAGATGAAGATATAAGTGTGCAAGCTATTGTACCAGATCATATATTGGATATCAATTAATCTAATTCACGAACATGATATATAGATTTTATAAAAGTATAGTAGATAAATATAGAAGATTATTTTCATTATTCTTGGAATAAGAAAATTTTTAACTAGTGCGAATCAGTACAAAAACAAGAAGGGAGACCATAAATTTTTTTTGGTATATTGAATTGGGGTTAAGAATAATCACTTCATCACCTATATTCACTTTCTGATATTAGTGTAAATTTATGACTCTAACATGACTTAAATAGATAATCCGTGTACTCAAAGGTTGTGGGAGATAATACAAATAAGGTTTATTAAAATATAAATTTATTTGGTAAAATTAGTTCAGACAGATTCACCCCCCTCCCCGCCCACCCATATTAGTGTGACTGTAAAAATCACTGGGAACTTCAGTCTAATTCACTGGTAAACGTGAACCTCATCCCATGCGATTGGTGACACATAAACCTACATCAATAAAAATCTACCCAATCCTATAAAAAAATTATTATTATATTTTGAGTATGATTTCATATGGTCTCATCTCTTCAAATATGTGGTCTTAAAAGAATGCCACCCTGTTGAGAGTAAACATACACTCATGGTAGGCATGGGAAAAGGAATGGCCATAATTGGTAGGATCCTCTTTACAAATCTATTAGTTTATGAGATATACTAAGATATATATCCTTTGAACAAATAATATAATAATAAATTAATTTTTCACATAGGTCTGAATGAGTATGAGTTCTAAGGTAAATAAAATTTAAATCATTGATCAAACCATGTTAGGCATCTTCTACTAGAACCCCTCCATCATCAGCATGTATCTTATGCCATGTCCTCCACCCAAATAATACTATGGTCCGCTTGGAGTTTTTAGTGGGAATATTATATCAAAATGTATCCCATTTCTAGCTACTCTTATACCATTTCCACCATAATGAGTTCTACCTTGTCTACCTTAGGGAGATCCATGATCGATGTATTGCCTTAAACAAGGATTTATATCCAATGTATCACACTGACTACTATCTAATACTTTTATAGATAGTAAACATATATATGTGTACCTGTGTCCTCCACAATCATGATATAGTATTCTTTGATATTTGTTCGATCCCCTATGGGACCCCTCTGTTGTTGGTCTCATGAATCGGGACTAAGAATTTTGATGCTTTTAACAACGAGATTCTTGTGCATGGAATTGGATATATGATACTAATGAATCTACCTTAAGAATCATGTAACCTACCATAATCCATGTTTTTGTATCAAAATGAAAACACAGTATCACTGGGGATCCCTAAAAACCCCAACATATGTGGGAATGAACATAGGTGTAGTCTCAATATGAATCTCTCATTTAAGCCTAATCTAAAATGTTTGGATGACTAACAAAACCTGAACCCATACCATCCTCAAGAAATTCAAATAGTAATACTCCCTAAATAAGGGAGTAAACTTATACCAATATAGGGTTACCTTTTCATGAGTGTTAATGATAAATTCTAGTTAGCGTCCCATTGTTCCATATAGAATACTTATAGATAAAACTGCCATTTAATCCATGGGCGTGTGAACAAGATAAAAGATACAAGTAATAGAATACTTCGAGTACTTCTTTATATGATGGTCTAGCTTGACCAACCACCTAATAGGTATTTATCTCTAAAATACATGAAGAACAATATTCCTATGAGGAGTTTCATCCTTCTATATGGGTATTTCCATTATTATTATATATGGGTCTTCTATCTTCTCAATGGGTGGAGGATCAAACCTATACTCCACTTGTGAACAAAACAGCTCCCAACCACATACCTAGACTAAATACATGTTTACTGACTAGTAAGAATTTAGATATTCAATTGTTGTAATCAGTTCAACATGTCTAAGACACTAAATCTTAGATGGTTGTTTATCGGGGGAAATCCTTTGTTAAAAAAGATGAACCAATAGTTATTATATATTATCTATAAGAGATACTCAATAAAAGCATGAATGAGTACAAAACTAACATACTATATAATGAATTAATTGTTGCATTAATTCATAGAACAAATGGCTCAAAGTTTATAGTAAACTAATATATTATTATAATCCAAGTTGATGGTTATATCATCCAATCACACCTATCACTTGGTTCTTTGGATTGTTAACTAGTCTTAATACCCCTTAATATTGTTTTCCTAAGTATCCCAAGTGAATCATCAAAAAACTATTAACTTAAAACTCCATCCCTAATACATTACAACTCTAATACTAATGTGACATGACTCGACCTACCGAGACTCCACTAGGGCTAACAGTTGGCCAAGAGTTACACCCTAAACCCTCCTCTAATAAACCAGGGGCTAGAAATAATCCTTAAGAAGGCATGCCACACATATGCGATTTCTTATCTTATAAACATGTAAACACCCATACATCTCTATGAAAAAAAATATAATAACATAAAACAACATATAAAGGAACCAAAAGTACTACATCATTCGTGTAACCATGAAAATTTTACAAACAATTCAAAAAAAATCATTCAAAAACATGGAAAAGTACAATTACCAACATCTCAAGATAAGTAAAAACCTCAAATTATGTAACAAACTCTGAATCATGTTAACACATATTAAACCACCACCTTCTTCAAGCACTGCTAATCTTTTTTATGGACTAGCTACACAAACTCCATCGGCTCTTTAAACTCTTAGTCCAACACTGAAATGTGTGTCATTTATATTAATATAACATGTGTGGGTACTATTATTATGATGTGGTGAGTATATATATACTCACCACAATTCCAAAAAACCTAAGAGAACAGTATTAAAGGAAATAATCTCAATATAATGCATCTATAATGTTTAAATGGATATTGGTAAAAATAATAAAGAAGGTTATCCTTCATCACAACTCTAATCTATGTGATTTATCTAATAAGGTACTATATCAACCCAGATATCTACAACCCAAATGTACTAATGCTCAAATATTTAATTAATACAAGGTTAGAGGACCCCTCCCCAACACATGGGGGAGTACCTGAACCTCATATTATGTTTGGGGGATCATGGCTTGTAATATATAAGCCTACAAGGTATTAACTAAACCCCATATTAATAGCATGATTCCCTAATACATGAGATAGTACCTGAATTCCATGTCTATTATAAATTTCTCACTTATAATTTTTCATTCCCTCAGTAGGTCTAAGATCCTAAAACTACCAAAAATATTACTTGAACAAATTTTAATGACTAATAATATGTCAATATTGTTCTCAATATGGAGATATACTTTAAATGCACTACTAAAATAGTTAAGATTTACATCCAAATGATAAATCATGAAGAATACTACAAAATATTAATCTACATAAAACTATGATTATTTGGATTCCCACCTTTATAATTTCATAAAAACATAATCAAACTCAAGAATAAAGTATAATAAATGAATATTTGGTAAGGTATTAGCTGGAGTAATACCTGAGCCATCCAAAAAATTTCTCTCATTTTTTTTGTTTAAGAATGTGTGTGTGAGACAAGAGTAGTATTTTTTGTTCATAGTGGAAAATGAATTAACATGTTATGAATATTTGAATAATGTCGAATCTATCAAAGAAATATTTTATCAAAGATAAATATTAATTATAGTTTTCATCACCATGATAAAAACCCATTATATAAATAAACCTATAATTATTCTTAAAATAAAATTCTTGAAAAATATAGAGGCTTCATACCCATTTTATCTCATACTAGGAATTAAATAATTTAATAATCCTATTAGAATGAACAGAGACAGTAACAATAATAAATGTATAAATATTTTTTTTATGTGTTAAAAAGATAATTCAATTAAAATATTTAATCTATGATCCTTTGAAACCTCATTATTTTTATGTTATAAAAATTCTAGACTAATCTTCATCACATAACAAAAAAATTTGAGATAAGAAAATGTTTTTTATTGTGTGTACCTTGAGAGAAAACAAATAATTTATTCCAATATTATTATTTTTTGAATATCTAATTATTTTTTATTAAATTTAATCATATTCATCATTAGTGAATCTATTTTTAGAATAGTGGAATTTTGGATAGCAAAGATAGAGGCAAACTTAAAAATAAAAATATTTCTTGTATTATTGGAAATTGGTTTTTTATTGAGAATCGTTCCTTGGTATCTATTAATTATTGATATCACCACAATAAAAATGAAAAGAAATTATTCCATTTTGAAAATAGAGGGAGTGGTGAATTTTGTAAAGACCCTACCTCTAGAATCCCATAATCAGTTGTCACTTTATTACATTGGAATAATATACAAGCGATCACATCCTAAAGGACTAAATATTTTAGTAGTCTTTGTAAAATAGATAGATTTGTGATTATCACATTACAATTTCAAATAAAAATCAAAACACAGTGAATTATATATTCTTAATCCTTAAAATCATTTAAATATTCCTTATTTATGTCATGCAGAATTTACAACAAATAAAGGGTAAGATAAAATTCCATGTAAGGGTTATTTACAATGGAATCCATCTTGAGTTAATAAGTCATAATCTATATGTCAAGGTAAATAACTAATAACACATGTCATTTAATCAATAACATAATCAATAAATACATCCATGGATAATTTAAATCTGGTAATCTCATGGATAATAATAAAAAAATCTCAATTAACTAAATGATTAATTTTGGACATCATGATTTCAGACATCATGATAACTATATCTTCAATACCTTTCTCTGAGATAATTTAATTTATGGTAAGGTATATACCAAAAACCCATTTAATTCTAGCTTATTGATCTATCTCATGAAACCATTTGATGCATCGAGGTGCAATATATAAATGGGACCCACCTATCACTACTTGTCCAATGCATTATTCATATATTTAATAGTCTGTTTAATTCATAAAAAAATACTTATCAATAAATATCTATATTAGGAAAGGAATTTATATTTATCAATATTCTCCCCAATATATAAAATAATAAAATATCATATATAAAATTATATATGTTTTAACCAATAAGAATATTCATGATAAATAATATGGATATTTTGGAGAAATTTAATGTGTAATGATCACAAGAAACTGAATGCTTCAAGGGAATGTTAATGACAACAAAATTAATCAATAAAGTGAATATACATAATTTCCCTAGACAATATGATGATAAACCATCCAACGAAAGAATAAGGATGGTATCATAAAAAAATATCCGAAGTTGAGTATAAGTAAAATAAATTATGTATGTCATTTATGAATAGAAATTCCAAAAAATATCATTAAAAAAATTCTTGAGAAAAAATCTCTTTTCACATTGAAAATCAGTTTTAAAAACTAATATTTCAAAAATATTAAGAAAATTTTTTTTTATAAAGGACCTTGTAAAATTAAAAATAAATATTCAAATAAATGGTTTTTCATGATACTACGAATATTGAATTGATTTTGAGAGTGTTAAAATAAATATTCCTTTAATATTTTCATAAAAAATCAGTAAATTACCTTTTTTAGAAAATGAAAACAATATTCTTTTTAAATCAGTTTTTAAAAACTATAAAATTGGTAAAAAAATTATTCAATGAATTGTTATAGAATATTAAAAACAATATTTTAAATTTTTAAAAAAATATATGGATATAAAAGAAAATTCATTTTTGGCAGAAAAGATAAATAATGTTGGATTCAGTTAAAAATATTTTATCAAAACAATTATGTAATAAAAGGAGGAAAATAAAACTATTACATGAAAATTTCATGAACAAACAATGGAGAATAATATTAAATGTCATTATTATATGATTATTAAATAATTTCTTTCAATGCAAATTCAATCATAAATAATCCCTATTTAAATGAGATTAAGTCATACACCCTTACCGTTTTGGTAAGTTCTGAATCATAACCCCCATGAAATACATAACATCAAATGAAAAATGAAATATGATAAATATATTGAAATTAATTATATAACATATTATAATGGAATTAGATATAACTAATACAAATAAATTGGTTTATAATTCCAAATACATCTCAATGGAGTGAAAAATGAGATGAAATCGCTTGTGAGGGTTATACCATTGAAGTGAGGATTAATCAATGAATTTCTTATGTGTATAAAATGTAAATACACATAAAATAAGTTAAAATTAAATATAAAATAATAAAACTTCATTAAATAGGTAATCATCTTATATCAAATACAATGAAGAAATAATATAACCCAATAAAAATAAATTGATTTATGAAACCCCTTACCACTTTTTAACTTAAAATTCAAATTCCCTTGGATGAAATAATTAAATTTTAACCTCAAAATACCATGACTTATGAAATATTCATGGTATGGCATATAAAATGGGATATATAAAAACCATATAAATAAATTAGGTGTTTAATAATAAAGTATGCCTCGTTGAAAGAAATTTTTGATGAAATCCATTACCTCAGGTCGGACACATCACGTATGTTCTTTATCTTCCTAAATAACAGACATGTGTTAATTATTTTCATATATAATTTTTTTCAAGTTTATTATTAATTTTGTTTTATTAATTTCCATGTTATGTTTATTTAATTATTTAATTAAGTTTATGTCAAATGTTTTGACCATATTCGTTTCATATGTCTAAAATGACTTCGGTAGATTAACATTGGTGTCTCAACTCCGAGGCGGTGCGTTTATAGGTTTGAAAAAAAATCAATGAATGGTCTGATGGGTGAAGAGAATTCATTTGTTATGATAGGGAATTTTCTATCACCATATTTATTTTTACTTGATCCGTGTCGTTAACATTTAGGGATAATTGGATTGAACCTGTAGGGATTGGTTAGTATATCCCTTCCACATTATTAATGAGGTTCCACATTCAAATGGTCCCAGCGGGTGATTTCATAGGGTTATGTTTTTGTTAAATTAGTCCTCCTAGGATACAAATTCCTTAGATTTTCTCTAGAAGGTTTATTCATGGTTCCAAAAACACACAATATCCCGAGTATCAATAATTCATGAACCTACTTTCCAAAGACAGGTGCTCGTTGGATGACGATTTGGCCAATGACACTTAAGGACTCCATTAGTCGAGAGAATGGGAGGTCTGGCTAATTGCACCCTTTTGGGGGGAATTATTCCATATTCTGTGACTCTCTTATATATTTATGTTCTGTTTATATATTCCTAAATCCTTGGTTCATTCCCAATGAGTGTATCCACGAGCTACCTCTGGGTTGCAGGATCTTCATGGGTATGGATAAATTTTATTTTACCAAGGAAATGCTGACTTAAGCCATGAAATAAGGTTCTTTAGAGTTTATTTTCATCCAGGAGGGATGGAGGGTGATTTGATATTTATCTAGAACAATAATATGGGCTTCCTAAGTATCCTTAGGAGAGGAATAAGAACCCACTTAGTTCAGTATTCTTCTGGATTGGACCTAGGAGGAGGCCCATTTGCTGGGGTCATAATTGGTGTGGACCCATTTAGAAGGTTTCCCCTCTGATTTCAGGCCTCATGTGTCCTACGTATCCTAGATTCAATAGGAATTACTGTTCTCGTAGTTCATTATGGGTTGGGGATTACACATGGAAGCTTCCCATTTCAGGGGAACATGACTGGGTGTACCCTTTTGGAAGGGAACCCTTTTGAGCTCAAGCCATCAAGTCGGCATCCTAAGTATCCTAATTTGAACGGAAATCATAGTTCTTGTACTTAATTGTGGCTTGATTGGGTGGATGTTGTAATCATCACAAATATCTAAGACCGCATGAGTCACACTCAGTGTGAAAAATTAGAGGATGTGAGAGATTCAACCAACCACACACCTTCTCTACCGTTGGAAGGAGAGGGCGGGCCTACGGTAGAAGATGTTGAGGTTATGGTGGGTGAGGGCACGGAGCAATGAACCCTTAAATGTGAGATGAAACTGGTGGGTCATGTATCTCATCTCATGGAATGTTAGGTACATACCACAGTGGGAATGCTACAGAATATGCTCTTGGAAAGGGGAGGAATTTCGCAACTCGTCAAATGGAGAAGCAAGCTTGATTCCATCGACTAATCATTGTTCCACATTGAATGAAAAAGTAAGTGATCACCCTTAACCCCAAGAACAGGGAGGTTCACATCATCATACCAAGGTTGGAATCTTGGTTACCATGGGAATGTAGACTAATAGACATCCCGGGAGTCCTAACTGTTATGGGAACAACCTTCATGACTCCTCTTACCAAGGATATGTACACTCAAAGGGGAGAATTGATGCACTCGATGATCTGATCATACGGGTTTGTTGGCTGTGGAAGAGGCCTTGTCCTGAAACTGGTGGACAAATTAGTAGAAGATATGTAGAGTAATGGATGGTAATAGAGGTGCAAGATGGGAGCTGGGGGGGAAATACACTTGAAGACGCCCCATTCCATGTAACGTTTTCTCATACCAGATGGGGGGAGCTCTGCATGCTGAAGTGGTATACGGGTAGATGGATCATCCGCGTACCGAAGTAGTACATGTGCTTGGGCATTGACCACCACGTACCGAAGTGGTACGTTGTCCTGGATGTGGTTCTCCAAGACACTTTGGGTTCCATCCGCATACAGATCTATTACACAGCGTAGGGTTCAATCCACATAGCGATGCACTCTGCGGAGAACTGTATTGAAGGAGGGTCCTAAAACCTATGGATTGCAGGGATTTCATCCATGAGGAATTTATGTTTTGTGATGATAGCAATTAGATTTCTGGTTTAACTATTATTATTAAATTATTTTTTTATGTTTTCTGGAAGGTTATACCTACGGAAACATGGTTCGTGATTTTCACTTCGGTGATGATTTGAAACCGAAGTCTAAATCCTATCTAAATTATTTTTCTAATATATATGGTCTCCTCCATGCTTTTTTAATCTATCCTTTTCTTCTTCCTAATATTCTTATTCTATAGAGAATTTGGGAAAATCATATCTATGGTAATGTAACACCATTTGAATAATCCCAAGAAGATGTATCTCAATCCATGGAAGACTCGGTCAACTGGGGTTTGCAGAGGCTACGGTTCACAATTCATGGTTTTCGGAACCCTACCAATTTACTTCGTCTATGAGCTACCGAGTATTTGGATAGAATTTAGTTTCTTTATTCGACTAAGTATGTGGTTCCCAGCTTCATGGGTCGCTAGCCATCTCCCCACGGGCAAGCGCCTTACAGGCCCTTCCGTGTATCGGTGGTTTTCGATTCATGTGTTCTATGAACCCTTACTGGAAATGGTTCGTGGGTTGCTTAAAACTCTTGATAAATTCAATTTTTTCATGTTTCATCCCAAGTTCACAATTCAATTTGCATCCATTTTCCTAGTTGAACCTATGGAAATGCTGGATTCATTCTTTAATGTTTCAGTGGGAGTATTTACTTACCTTTATGAAGTTTTCAAGTCCCTAAAAATGACCCCCATCAGAATGGGGTCTATTCGAAATGAATAGGAGGCTATTCTTATGTAGAAATCAGTCCTAAACTGAAGTGGTTTGTGGAAGAACAGATATATATGGTAGGAGGGGGACACACTTATTGATAGGAGCCCAGGTCATTTTTTGTTAACCCTTTCTCATGGGGAAAAGTGTTCTTGACCTCCCTTGTATTTCTCTACATCTGTGTACTATATCCTTTGTGAAATATGTATTCTCGAACCACTCTATACGTTCTAAAAACTAAACTCTTCATAATTACTTCTGCTCGCGAACTGAATTTTGGGTTTTACGAATGACATTGTGGAATTTAGAACTAATGTCTATACCTATGTGTTGGAAAACACTATGAGATTTGCAAGTCCCACACACCAAACGTAAACCAATGAATTGAACTTCAATCCTTAATAATAATAACATAAACATGTAATCAGTATTCTTTTAATATATTCTTGGAGAGGTCTTGGTTCATGGTTTCTTCCTTCTGTGAAACATTCTATTTGTTGGCGAACGCTCTTTGGGCCATTGCCTTGCGGTAAGTTCACATACCACGGTTGTACACAATATATAGCTTTCATATACAACTAAAGTATGTGGTAAATGGCTTCCACGTACCACAAAGTATGCGAGAAATGGTTGCTGCATACCATTTTTGAGATCAATATGTGGATCCCCATTCGGACCCTCTTTTATGTCTCTTGGAAATTTTTTGTGACCTTTATCAAACAATTTTCTAATTGGAATAACTTTATATAGGATTTTAGATCTTTCTGTGTTGGCTTCAAATATCTCTTTCATATACCACTGATGATGTTCTTGTTACTTCTAAGGCTACTGCTACTTCCCCTCTTTCTTTTACTAATGAAATATTTAAGAACATGGTAGATTTGGTTGATGATAAAATTCTTGTCATTCCATTATGTCAATATCTAGAAAATCATCATATGATGAGCCAAAGGGAATACCTAGATTTAGACAGGCTTCTAAATTAAGGGTTTGGTCTATTGTCTAATACAGAGATTCCGACACCAAATTAGGCTGATCATCCAACTGCCTGAATAAATAACACCCTTGTCTCAAAGGCCTTGATTCCTTATAAGGGACGGTACATCTAGAAAGATATTTTTCATGGGTCACTGCAGAGCTACGCACCCTAAACATTAGAGGAAGTGAAACTGAATCTAGACCAGACAACCCATTAATATCAAAGCATTATGTGGAAGGTCACTAAGAATGAACAACATGGCTGGTCATCCAGGTGGTTTCTTCATTCTAGAGGATCGTTTGTCCTAGAATAAGAATTTCCTTTTTGGTTTTATGAGAGTTGTGAAGAATTTTGGGTCAAGCTATATGTTGTGGGATTATACGAGGTTTTCTGAGTATCTCAAACATCCACTCATTGAACCAATGCCCTTATTTAATATCTCCTGAGCTGATGGATCCCGGAAACCAATACCTTTCATTAAACCCATGGAGAAGTTTTCATTAGTCTTTAGGACACCCATATAATTTTGGTAGTCCCTAGGGTTGGGGAAATGTATGAAGAAATCCTTCTTCCTTCCTCTTTTTGGGATGATGAGGAGAGGACCCCTCCTTTACCCAAGAAACTCAATGTTCAGTAAGAGACACTTTGGAAGGAATTTTATCCTTGTATGGAGAAGGAAATTCCATTTGTTGAGTGGTTTGGTGCTTTTGTTAAGAAAATTGGTCTGGAGCCCAGTCCGCATAGACCTAGGTTCTATCCTACCAAGATAACCCAGAGGCTAGTGGGTACCTATTGGACCACCTTGTATGAGAGAAAATTTAAGGAGTGGGGATGGGGGCTCGTCCCTAATGTGGACTGACTATTTAAACTAGAGGCCTTATTGGCCATGTTTTTGGGAAAGTTGATATTACCCATATAGTAATCTGGTTGTGTGAGAGCCTCAACATTCCTCATGGACACACAACTTTCCATTGGTAGATTCATAAATCTAGATATTCTAGTGTTGGATAAGATTCATCACCAACTAGGTCAGATCAGTGAAGTGGGCCACCTTACTGGATGATTGGGCCCTTCCAAGTCCATTAGGTCTAGATATGAGCTCACATAGGAGGTTATACCTTTATCAATTCTTTACCAATTCTACATTACATCCCCTGAATTTATCCTCAGAGTACCAATATGGTTATTACCATATCTTGGGCTTCGTAGGATAAGCAAGAGGAGTAGACTGAAAAAACGAGCAAGATTTAATGGCTCGTCTCAATTTCTATTAACATTTTGCTTATCATAATTATGATTCCTCTGCCGGTAGTATTGAGAATAATGTATCTGAATATTTTTTCATCTAAGGACACTTTGTTTCTTTGAGATAAGGAATCTTGGTTTCTAGTATCAAAGCAGAGCTTATCTGCAAGAGATATAGACCTTAAAAATTCAGTTGTAAATTTAACTGTTTCTAGAAGCTTTGTCCTCCCACTATCTTTAGTGCCTGTTGAGAGAAAAATCTGATGATATCCCATAAACTATGGATAATGCATACCTGAGAGGACACATAGTGCCTGGTTAGACTTCTGGGCTTTGGTGATTTTGTGCCCTTCCTTACCAGAAGCAATTCTAAGGCCTTGGATAAATCATATCAAGACAGCCAATTAGTCGATCTGATTTCTTTAGTGACATCTTCCAAGGAATCTGGGGCCAAGGAGAAATAGAATAAAAAAGGATTTTCCCTGAACTCTCATCTAGGAAATGTCCATCAAAATCCTCCTAGCTCTCCCCAAGGAATGTTTTGAATGAAGGGGTCGTGACTTCACAGGCGGCCGAATGAGTTATTGAATATGTTTCTAGGATCCCACCATTCATCCCTCCTGAGGCTATTTTCTCAGTGACTTTGAGGAAATATGACCATTTTGAATGCCTCAAATCCACTCGTGACTGGTCCCCTCATGCTTTATTGCAACTTCTTCAAACTAGGGAAGTTTCTTTTACTGAAATTGGTTATTTTTCAGCACACGTTGACGTTTCTTTTAATGAGGACCCTAAGAGGGTGGGTCATTACCTTTAGGACCACAAGACCCTAATCCATTCCCAAAATGGTCGTCATAAATACTCTCATCAGGTACATGCCATGTTGCATCCAAAAATTGATGTTGGGGATGATGATGTCATTGGTTCACCTCTTTCAGCTATAGTTGGAGAAGCTTCATACCTACTCCCAACGTCCCGTAAGTATTCATATCATGGGGGGGTTCCAAGTCTATAGGAATACCCAAGAAACATTTTCTGTTGATCAAACCCACATGGATCCCCCACACCAATCTTCCATCACTGGCCATCCTAGTCACGGTTTCATTTCCAGACGCCTGGAGGGTATAGGATAAACTGATGGAGAATTCTTCCGATGAAGATATTTGGAGGCTTCTTTAGGTAGGATGTTTTGACCTTCTAGGTTTTAGGGGATCAATTGCTCCTACCTATATTTTTACTGATGAACAGCCTAATGAGGTTTTTTTTTACTTGTAAAAATTGGAATAGTGTCTCCACACCCCCAAAGACTGGCATTATTGGTCTGATCAAGTGACACTGAGGGTGGTAATCCCATAGTCGATGACCATCAAGGGAGAGTTTGTTTTATCTGAAACCCCTGGAATTAAATTCATTTGTTTTGGAGATTCTAACCCCCCCCCTTATTTTTTAGGATTTGTAGGGTCTTGGGAAATAGTTCTTTCCCCGATTTATTCCTTAGGGACATCATAGCAGGGGAGTGCTCCCTACTGATTATGGGGGGTGCTGTAGAAGGATCCCCTAGACCCCAAGAACACATGAAAGCATTCATCTCATACCCTTACAGGGTGTTCCCCCTCTATCATTTTTGGGTGCTCTTATTCAGGATCTATCTCCATGACAATCAAACAAACTCAAGAATTCCTTTCAATTGTCAAGACACATAATGAGGAGAATCACAATTAATCGTCTATTCACCTAGTAGTTAAACCAGGTACCCTTATCTTGTAGACTCACTATTTCATGTGTGTATTTTGATCTAGGGCCAATTGGTAACCAGATAGCAGTTGCTTAGTCATCTATATCTCTCATTCCAATTATGATATAGCAAGGGTCTCCAGCCATTGTGATTGACTAGAGTAGAGGAACAGGGCCAACCAAGGAGGTCAGGGGTATTGCCGGCCTTTTAGTCATGCCTTATCATACTCAAATGTTCTCTTCCACAATAATGGAAGACCGTCTGGAAGTTAAGGGATTATTTGACGATGTTGTGATGGTTCTCATGGAAAGATATAGGGTAACCTTTATGGCAGTGGCTGAATCCAATGGCTCACCCTGGGCCCTATAGAATTTTGTAGGGACTTTTAATCATGGGTAACCAATCAATCCATATAAATTATTTTTTACCCCATATAGGTATTTCCTTTGTAGATTGATAATCCTCCTACACATTATGAATCTGTAGAATCCACAATCACTGGGGAAGCTAATGTCCCAGCCCTTGAAAATTTAGAGCTAGTTGTTGTACCTTTTTCTCCAATTTTGATATAAGTTTTTTTTTTGACCCCCAAGATCTCAAGGAAAGTAACATACTCAGGACTAACTATCCCTATAGGTTTGATATCATAAATCAACCTTATTACAGTTTCCCTAGAGATTTTTGTTCTAGTTGGGCATGGTCCTAGGCCATCAATACTCTTAAGAAACAGTGGGGTGCAACTGATGATTGAAGATGTGGTTACACATTATTCAGGTATAAATATTGCAAATGAGGTTGGAGGTAATGAAGTCTTATCTACTCTATTATTATAATTATATCCACAAGCATTAGAAATTACAGTAGATGATCCCACCTTGTGCTTCATTGCAATTATCAAATGCAAGGCTGTTGTAGGTTTAAGTCATGTTGTAGCCACTAAATCGAGTCACTCTCCTGAGATGTTCATCCCTGGTTATATATCATCATTAGGGAGTGACTCCAAGACTGAATGAGAAGGCATGTTTGAACTTCTACCCATCTATTAAAATAAATGTATGAATATTTGGAGATTAATTTCTCATAATCTATTTGTTGAGATGTCGGGGAAGTTTGACATCATGTAGTAAAGATGAATTACACACAATTTATCATCATGTAGGGTGGTCTCAGGGTAATACCAACATGAAATAATAGAAATATGATTTCCCTTAAGTATCTTGGTAGATAAGACTTGTCTAGGGATTCTCTTCTTTGATTTGATTGATGTGTAAAAAAATGGGACATTTTAATACCTTCTTTGGATGGGTCTAGATTATAGAGTTATATTCCACCACAGATCTTTTAAATATGAAACCATGTTACATAGGATTCTTAGTTATCATTATTTACAAGAGTGTTTCACTTACGTGAGAAGGTAATGAATTTTGTTTTAGACGGTTGAGGCAAGATTGGAGTCTAAGAATTTTCATTGAGGGGTTCAGTTTAATGTCGTGCAATTAGGACACTTCTACCCTTTCAATTTAGCATTGTAGGGAGAGAATGTTGGTAGCACAGTTCATTTTCATGTTAAAGAGACAACATTCCACAAATACCATATAAATCATTGATTTAATCGTGGTCGGGATATTCTGGAATTCCTAAGACATGAGTGATGATAGAAGGTGTAAACTATAGTTCTAGGGAGCTTATTTCAGGTGGAATGACATGGGTCCTGGAATCCATTTGGCATACGAAGGTAGGAAATGACCCTCATATTGATGAATATGACTTTTATTGATTTTAATTTTGTTGGAAACATATACAGAGCCACTAGGGCATGATTTGAACAATCAGAAAAATGTGTTCATAGGACACTGGTCTTCCATCTCCGATGGCCATGAAAATTTATGGGACCCAAGATTTCTTGAAGTATGGAGTTTCAAAAATAGGAAAGATGTGCATGGGAATGTAAGAAATATCCAGACTATTATAAGTTATGAACTACTAATGATTATAAATACATATGACTAATATTTAGGAGGAAGCATGATATTTTGACTCCTTATGAGTGACATAATTCTAATGTGAATTTTTTTCATCTCTTTAAATTTGTGCTGCTGGAAATTGGGGGCATGTGTGGGATCTTGTAATGCTAAGAATTGGGCCGCACATAACTCTTGGGGAACCTTACAGTTTAGTTTTATGCGGTTAGGACCTTTCATGGATTCCCCTGTACAAGTATGACCTTTATATTAGGAAGGAGCATTGTTTTTTTTTGGTGGCTGGACCGGGATGGAGGATTTGGGTGTCACTATGTATCCCTCTAAAGAATGGGAATCAAGTCGTATATAGTTCTAAATTTTCCCTACAAGGCTCTGGTTCATGTGTTGTTAAATGAGAAGCAATTTTTTCCCTTAATTGATGTTTGGGCCAAGCTATTAAATCTTGGCGTCACTATGTATCCTGTAAGGGAAGGAATCAATTCATACATAGTTCTAAAAGTTCCCTCTACCGCTCTAACTCGGACATAGGAGTAGGGAAATTTTGGCTTCATCCTCTACGGGTGTTGGGTCTATCATATTCTTGTATATTTTTTTACATAATTTAATCCTTACCTCCAATCCTAATCTCATGTGAGTTATACTAAATGTGAGAAACAATGAGTGAAAAAGATTTCCCTTATAATATGGTGAGATAGACGATATAATAGAGGAATTTTTTCATGTCAGGTATGGGACAAGATCAAGTTTTGAGGCATCGCTGGGTATCCCACTGATGAATTGGAATCCATCTATACGTAGTTCTTCAGGGACCATGTAGTTTATCGTCATGTGAATAGGACGGTTTATGCTACGTAATTTAACAACTTGAAGCTAAGATGCTTTGTTGTGGAGTTTTAAAGTCTTGCAGTGAGAACATTGGCATCATAGTTTAAAGTCATGTTTCATGGACTAATACCATATAGTTTAACTTCTTGTGTTCATGATGAAAAATCATAGTTTAGGGTCATATATTTTGAAACATATATATCTCCATTACGTGAAGTACTTCTTTAGAAACCTCTCATTAGTGGGAGTCGTGATGAGATGTCCATCCATTGATATCAAGGAATATGATCCATTTTAATTTACCTTATATATGAAATATATCCCCTCCCACTTTGGTTAAATCATTGGGAGTTTCTTACTGAGTATCATCAGGGTTCTGAGGAACAACACCATCTCTCCTTCAAGGAAAGAGTGAAGGCGAACCTTTTTGTTAAGGAATCATGCGATCTGATTTTGGTATATTTCCAAAAGGTGAAAATTTTGTAGCCTTTTCTCATCTAGCTACTCCAACTCAACAAAAAAATTGTAATTGATCATTCATGGAAATTTGATTACAAAATTCCACAAGGAGTGATGGAATTTGAATTTCAAAGGGAAAAACTGCCTCTTCCCTATAAACTAATGAGTACGGGGTTTCCTAGCTGGCAATGCTGGTTGTGGTCTGATAAGCCCATAAAGCATGAAGGATATTGTCTTCACACAATTTCCTATTCATTTATACCATATAATGGAGTATGTTAGATAGGCTCTTGTTGAAATCCTCTATATTCCCATTGTCCACTCCATGGTAGCGGGATGAACAATTGGTTTTGATTCCATACTCTTGGAATAACTTTTCCAACTAAATGGAGTAGAAGTTGGTTCCATTGTTCGTTAATATTTTATAAAGGACACAAAATCTGGTAATGATGTTGGGCTTCACAAATCTAACAATTATTTTTACCCTATCCTCTTTAAGGGGTATGGCTTTGGCCTATTGGAAGAATATGTCGGTCACTATGAGAATGAACTTGAATTGTCTCATTTTTGCAGGAGGATATGGTCCCACAACATCCATTCTCCATACATCAAATGGCCACCATTAATTATCATTGTGACATAGCTATTGGGTTTGGTGGATAAAATTGACATTAACTTGGCAGGAATGGCCCTTCTTGGTGAATGTGGCACAATATTGTATCATAGTGGGCCAAGGGTCATCTTCAATGCCCAGGTTTATCTCCCTAAGTTCATAGATTATAGTGGAGAAACATTCTTCGAATGTGGGAGGGGAATATTTGAGGTCTTATTCTTATTCTTCTTCATTATCCACTTCTTCCTATTTTGATGGTGATAGGATTCTCGAGATAAACTCTCCAGCATTGGGAGAGAAATTGCAACTCCAATTTACAAAAAAGTGAAACAGCTTCTTTTTCCCCAACTGACTGTCAGGAATTATTTGAAGTGGATGGAATTTTCATTCTTTATTTCTATAAAAAGACATCATCTTCTGCCTTGAATAAGGAAGGTATTTTATGGGTCCTAAGTACGGGCTGAGATATATTGGTTTGGGCTTTCCCTATCACCATAGGGGCTAGTGCACTTTCAGTGTCTTTGGACTTAGCAGCCATAACAGAAATCATACAGATGACTGAGTCTGTATCCTAGATTGAAGTTATGTACTAAACATGGTTTATGAGTAATACATACTCTTCCCCATTATGTTTTAATGGATCAGAAGTATCCATTTATAACCCTTTTTTCACATTGATTCAATCAACATCATTGGCCAAATACTTATTCTCTTTCAGTTCATAGAACCCGGCATTAATGTAATGTGACTCCTGAGATTTAAATGGTGATTTATCAGTATAAAATGTCCAGTTTTTCCCATTAGCACAATATTTGACGCATTGGTGGTGTGATGAGGGAATCACAGTGTGGTGATGCAGCTAGGACCACCCTAATAGGATGTTGAAGGTCATACTTTTCTACACTACAAGAAACTCAGAATAATCCATGAGGTCAACAAGACAAGTTTTAATCTTTATTCATCCCAATAGCTTCTACTAAATTTTCTCATATCCTAGAAGAGTTTTGGTTTTGGGTGTTAGACAACCCTCATCATAGCTTAACCAAAAAAATGTTCCCAATGGGAGGAGGTTGACTCTAGAACCATTGTCGATGATACTTCTTCAAATATCAATGTCGTTTATCTTTCCAGACACATATAACGGTTTTATGTGTACTTATGTGATAGCATCATTATCCTGGATTATGAAGGAGATGACGTTGTGTAATTCTTCGACATTAGTATTTGTCTAGTAGATTTTGGCCACTGCTACTTTGGACTAAAATTCCTAGGGACTTATTAAGGCTTTGATGAGTACCTCCCTAAGGTCTTTTGACAGACTCAAGGCATCCAATATTGATATATTTTCTAGTACTGAGGCTATATGTTTCAAAATATCAAATTTATCCTCTAAATGTCAGTGCTTACCATCTCAGGGATGCTATTTCATAGGTTCTTTAGAGGCTTTGGACGTAGATTGTCTTACCTCTGTGATAAGAGATGATGGAAGTACTTTACTTTCTGAGTTTGGCCAAACTGGTCTGCTTTTATGCCAGGGGCGATTAGACATTTGTTCCTCCACTGATGGATACTCTAAGATGACTGGGCTTGGATTTCATCTGGTGGGGGTGGAGAAACACTCCAGTTTCTATTGTGTCTGTTTGAGGGTTCTTTTGCGTGTTTCAGTGACATTAACAATTTGTGTTAAGAAGTTTCCAGGAATTTGATTTCTGCCACAATAGTGCCTTCTAGGAAACCCTCAGCCTCTACAGCCTCTTCATCTAGCTCTCTGGTTGGATGTTGGGGATTTAGTTTCATGGCCATAGTTTCCATCAGAAAAGGGGTTCATCAAGTGAATGATGTTAATAGATCCAAAGATCATTTCTTGATCCGAAAAATGCTTTTGTATGACTATCTTCTTCTGATGGTGTCATGAGGCGGGGCGGTACCCATTTTTTAGCTAAGTATGGCGGTGCCCATTTTCTCATTTTTTAGGGTGGTACTCATTGTCCCATTTGGAAGGGAAGTTCTCGTTCTCCCATTTGGAGGGGTGGGGCCCATTGTTTCAATTCATCTGGCATGAACTCCGAAAGTGTAATGACCGGCTTTGTCTTTGGATCCATCTCATCTTATTGCTCCTGGTTTCTACCCATCTGGCCTCTAGAGGATTGTGGGGCTGAAGATGATGGGTGTGTTGCATCGGGAGCTATTAGAGACTTATTTGGTTATGTCAACTATGCTGGAATGATACTGTGAGTTTGGTTTACTATTTTTCAATCCATCCAACTATCAAATTTTTGTTTCTTTTTTTCTGGTAACTATTTTCCATTCCACTTCCTCCCTTGAGTCTAAGGTGGAGAGATATTCGACTTGTGCTAATGGCATACTGAACTATACTTGTCTAGAATCCACTATCATTTGTAGGAGATCTTTGAATATGAATCACTTTTGAGTGATCTGCCACAATATCTGTTAATAGGGAAAATAATTTAGAATGTCGTCAAGACCCACTTCATCGGCTTTCTTTGGCTCTGTTATCTATATAAAGTTACAATTCACGGCAGCTATGATGTAGCCATGGACTTGGTCTTATTAGAATGATTAGACCATATTTCTTCGTTCCTCAAAAAGATTTCTTTTTTCACCCCTTCACTCATCCTTCCGTGGTGGGGGTGGATGTTGGAATCCAGGGGGTCCTGCACGATTTGGTGGAGGCCTCACAACTACAGTTGGTGTCGGGGGTGGCTTAATCGTGACAAAAGCTACTTCATCTTTTCCCATTCTTTTTTCTAGGGATGATGGAGACACTTGGGACTTGAGATTGGTCTACAGCAAGGAGTATTCTATCCTTTGGTTAAGGTAGATATATATCGGAACCCACATGTGTACATAACTTGGATGATAGATGTTCTCAATTCATCGTGGAGATTATCGATTCACATAGCTAGCATTTCATCCTGGAGGAGTGGCTGGTTTAGGGAGTAGGTCAGACCCTTCCATCTAGTGATGAAGTTTGAAACTCTTTCATTCTCCCACTACTTGTAGTTCATGATATCCTTGACCGTTGTCTTAGGAAATGTTGTATTGAAAAGGAATAGAAACTATCGTTGGAATTCCTCCTAGCCTGTTATTGAGTTAGATGAAAATCTAGTATACAACACGAAGGCGAAACCATATAGAGTTCAGATGAATCACTTATGTTTAACTACTTCTTGTTACTCCAGGGTACCCATAATGTGGTCATTGTAAAATGTATAGTGCATTGGATATTTCTCCAGGTCCCCCGATCCATTGAACTTTTAGAATATGTGGTTCCCAAATTTTGATAGTGGAAGAACATTTCTCTCCCAATTATGGTAGGGTTTGCACTCTATTTTTATTAGAGTGTGTCTCCCTTCCATGGATTCTAGACAAGATATTAGTTACTAAATGGTAATCAAGAGCTCTTGATTCATATCCTTCTAAACTTGATCTTGGGCAGCTACAAAAGAGGGGGAAACTGGATATTTCCCCACTGATGAAATTTGGGCTAGATACCCAGTCAGGGGTATCCTTTGTGGGTTCACCTGAATATAATTTTTCTACCTTACTAGTGGAGGGAAGTCTTGATGTCCTTTTAGGGCTTCATTTAAGTAGGTTGATGGTCTTATTTCTAGATTAGATAGGCATCTGAGCTTAACTTCATTTACTAAGATGAGTGCCTATAGTAGGGGAACCTCTTTTAGGAGCACTTGTTGAAGTTCTTCTTGAGGAACACATCCAACAAGATAGATCCCTCAACGCATCTCAACATTGATTCTCATGATATCTTTCATTTATTCCTCTTATCTGGTGAAACATTCCTTGAGTGTGAGGAACACATTCTCAGGGGGTGAGAAGGTGGGTCCTAGATGACCTAGGATTTATTCTTCTCCATGTTGGAGATTCTTATGGGAGGTAATAGTGAATTAACTAAGGGGTCACCCAAATTTAGGATAACTCTCTCGTTTTGGGTATACACACCATCATGCTTGGTGTGGGATGCCTCCGAGGGGAACTATCTTCTCTTTTGTCTTCCCACTTTGTATAATTTTTTGTGAGATCCATGGGGTTTATGTTTACCATTTTTACTGATGCATACTAGGTTGGTGGAGGAATACCTAGTTTAAAATGGTAGGAAATATTTATGCATCCTTTTTAAGGCATTCTCCTTCCATTTTGTGGTATCCTTTAGTTTTCTTGGTGAAAATTTACCCGAATGGATCCCTAATCTGACCTTGTAATGTGCCTTTGTCTCAGAGGGTATGAACCCCAAGAAGGGGTGGAACCAGTGACCACTCTGCTCATTGTTCTTCCCAGATAGGAGAAGAAAGATGTTTATTGTACTGGTAGTTGAGGTAAAAATGCCCACAGACATGCAGTTTTGGGTTGCTCATGTTCTTCCGCTTATGCACTATAGCCTAGATTTATTGGTCTTATTGGGGAATTTTGAGTTAAAAATGCCCCTATATTGGCAGACTGGGTTTGTTCCTATATTATGGTGGTATTCATTATTATTTCCCCCTTTTTTATTTCACGCACTCTCGTGTAGCTGTGAACCAAGTATGGTTCTGGATCCGCATGGGATCTATATTTGATTTCGAAGACATTATCACTAATTTCTAGTTGGCTTCCCTAAGGTGGGATGCCTGTTAGATTTTCTCGATTACCTGTATTAGGATATTTTCAGTGGAATGATCTCGTTAGGCCTAACGCTTTTTAGACTAACTATAGGCTGTTTTTTTGTTGAGTATTACATCATTCCTTAGCAGGGATATCATTTGATTGCTTATTTTGGGTAATGACATTACAAGATGTCATTTCTAATGAGGTCTACTAGATGGGATGTGGGGTGAAGTGTAGAGATCCAAGTTCTTTCCATCCCTGAATATGAACATTAAATGGGGCATCTCTGATTAGGTAATTCAACTTGTGAAGTGTGTGGAGGCCATCCAGTTCAATATTTTTATTTCTCATTTATGATCATGGTTGTCATGAAGATGGAGGACTTCTTGGTTGATTGGATGGAGAAGATCTCCTAATATGTTGACATGGTCTACAAACCCTTTATAAGGCAAGAACATTTATTTTATCTAGTGAAGAGTCACCTAGATATTGAGGAGAATGTGATGCATACATTCCTCATACAACTCCCTTGGTTTTTCATAGTGAGAAGTTGTCATGGGCCAATACATCCCTGATATATTATCCATAGCTATTTTTCTTCTAATGAGAAACATATCATGTCGTTGTTCTTCTGGGGACTCCTCAACTTGATATGCCTAGCTTAACTGCTTCTTAATGATTTCTTTCCAAGTAGTAGGGCTAGTAAGATCCTCAACAATATGTGAACTACACGAGGGTGGTGAAAAAGATGAGTGTTTCCCCAAACCATCATGTGGTTGAGAAAAGATATCACCGGTTATAGAATGAGTTTCTGGTATGCTTGACTCTATTTTTTAAGAGCCTCAACATAGGAGGGATTTATCACATTTTTCCCAAAAAGGGGAGGTCCTTATTTCCAATGTGAATTTTGATTGTGGGGAGGAACTTCACAATTAGTGCTACAATGGTGAGGTCTACAATTGCAACCTGATTCCCGACCATAGGGAATGTCCCTATATCGTATTCCATGGGGAGGAACTTTTGGCTACTTGATTTCACTAAGGGGAGGACCTTCCCGATGATTGTTATAATAGCGATGACTACTATCATAGCTTGATATCTGGCTGCATGGATAATTTATGCCATGTAAATCTTGTGGATGGCCTTTAGGATGTATTTCAATGAGGTTAGGACCTTCTCATTGATTAATGTTTCTATGGGCATGGCATTCATAGAAAATGACTTTTTGGGGAGGTCCTTCGTAATGGTTGTCATCATAAGGAGGACTAGCATCACGAATCGATGTTCGACTACTAGGATAAGCATATTTATAGTGTATAACCTTGGGAGGACCCTCAAAGAGGATGATAGTAAGGGGATGACCTTTTTCTGTCTGATCTTCTAGTCAAGGGGAGGGATACCCTAACATGCATTAAGAGATAGGCTCTCATTATCGATCATTCCAGGCCCACTGAGTAAGCCCTCGTGGGTGATTTGGGGATGACCTTCAGAACATCTAGTAGCAACATTGGTGGGAGACTTTTTTAACTACTACATCCACATCCATAATTTGTTAGTGGACTAATAGGGTCTAGCGACATTATTAATATATGCTAAAGGGCATCAATAATTAAAGCTTCTAATAGATAAGGATCATGTATGTGCTCTTCAATTTTCAGTTTCCTTTAGCGTATTTCATTTTTTGGTGATATCTTGTGGGTAATCGGGGTCCTCTACTGGTGGTAATGGCCTTCATATATGGGTCCCTATTTTGTTGGTTCCTGTGATGCCACTGATATATACCGACAAACATAATGAGCTTTTTTAGGGATATATGCCTACCCTGGAGCAGCCACAACATTAGAACAGTGTCCCCTAGTTGGAACTGGTATTTTTTCGCAATCTGATTGTCCGTGTATCATAGGATATTGTTGTCAACCCTCCTGGACTAGAACAGGGATGCATAAATGCTCTGTAGTGACTAACCCATTTTGCAGGTAAGTCATTTTGTTTGAAGAAACTAGGTCATGGGACTAGTTCCTCAACTTTCCTCCTGATGTAAAAATATCTAGGCATGTTTGGAGGACATGGTCTTGAATCAATGTCTTCTCTTCCATCATTTATAGGATGTTCTGAGATACATCTTTGGCTAGAACATGTATGAAGGTCCATTTTGATGTCGGAGCAGTAGTTTGTGCCTTCTCTAGTCCTCCAACGGTTTCCAGTAGATACTAGAAGTTCTCCTATATCAGGACAAAGCAATGAGTCTGCCGCTAGTTTTCTTATCTAGTTTCCACCATATTTGACTGGTGGGCTTCATATCCACAAGTGAGAATTTTCATCTACTTGATTTCCACTGTATTTTTCATACAGGTTTTGTTTGATTCTGTAGTAATTTGAATCTACTCATATTTTATTTCCACCCAATTCGGATGGAAGGCTTGATATTAATTATTAGTTATTTGTTCATTTCTATATCTAGTTTCCGTCCTATTTGTATTATGAGCTTATTGTACATTGGAAGACACCTGCATTTTCCTGTAATTTTCTGCTCTGTCTGAACGGTGGGACTGGCGAGCACTGACCGGAATGTGCATGTTCTCATATTGTGCCACCCTATTTCTATGGTAGGATTGAGTGGAGGGGGAAGAGTGGTATGTTTTCCAATTTAATACTACCATGTTTGTGTGGCAGATTTCATCATTAGGAATCAAGGTGATAGAATGTTCCTAATTATATGTTTTCCTCCCTTGGTGGGTAAACCGAGGGACCCAAGTCTTCTAAACATCAGCTAGCGCCTCAGCATAAGATCCTATTTAGAGTAAGGATACTTGTTATCCCATTGTTGGAGGTGATTCTCTCAGGTAGGGTCCCATGATTAAGAGTAATCTGTAGTTGAGATGAAGTCATCAGCATAAAATTCATATACCTCCTTAAGATAATAGAGGTACTTGTTCCCACGCTTTGGGGACAGGCTCCCAAAATGGTTCCAGAGGACCACTGGGGCCGGCTTGTGCAGGGATGATGATTGTAGCTAAGTAGAAGGTTAGATAGATTTCACATATTGGAGGGCTTGTATTACCACCTGCACTGTAGGGAGAGTACCATTTTGTGGTATTCTTTGAAAAGTGTGGTGTGTACCTATCATTGAAGATGCTGGGTTGGCGAGGGGGTCCTAGTCTTCATCAGGGCCCAAGCCACCTATGGGATCACAGAGGCACCTATATGCGTTAGTGGTCAGGACTCCATTTGGATCAATGTTTGATCTGCAAAAACCTACAATATATATATATATATATGAAATATATAGACAAAAAACCCCATCAAAGTATAATCTCTTGAACAAATGCCTATTTGATAATTCTACTCGGCCCCCTTCCCCCTTTTTGTTTTGTGAGGTGAAGGGGTGTGAGTGGAGTAGAACTTCCATGTTGGTTGAGGATTAATTCTAGGTTCACCATTTTGGTTTTTTCTTTAAGGTATCATTTTTACAGATTAAGAAAATGCAAAGAATAGACTAACATGTGAAGATCAATAATCCATTATGATAGGGAATTTCTTGTCACCATATTTCTTTCAAACTGATCCGCATCATTATCCTTTGGTGGGAATTGGATTGAACCCATGGGGACTAGTCAGTTTATCCCTTATGAATTATGAAAGTGGTTCCGTATTCAAATGGTCCTAGTGGGAGACTTCATGGGGTTAAGTTTTTATGGAATCAGTCCTCTTAGGATATGACTTGCTTAGATGTTCTCTAATGGGTTTTTTGTAAATCTAGAAACACCCAAAGACCATAGGATCAATGATTCAAGGGCCTAATTTCCAAAGGAAGGTTCTCATTGGATGATGATTTGGCCAAAAACACTTAAGGAATCCATTGGTTGAGAGGATAAGAGGTCAGCATCATTGCACCCTTTTGGGGGGGAATTATTTTCTATTCCTAGACTCTCTTGTAGATTTAATTCATGTTCATTTGTTCATGAATCCATGGTTCATTCCTGAAGAGTGTATCCATGAGCTACCCCTGGGTTTCAGGATCACCATGGATATACATAAATTTTATACTACGAAAGAAATGCCCATGTAATCCATGCAATAAGGCGCTCTGGAGTTTATCATCATCTAAGAGGAACATAAGGGGATTTGATGTTTTGATTGGACCCATGATATGGGCTTACTACATATCCTAGAGAGAGGAATCATAGAACTAGTAGTTCAGTAAGCTTCAGGCTTGGACTAGGGAGGAGACCAATGTCACTACCCATCCTCAGGGCCCATGCCGTGACTACCCCAAGATTGCCTTCCATAGGCCAAGGGCTGGCGACTAGCACCAAAGGAGTAAATCCTGATAACTGGGAAGGCATTTCCTTTATAAAAAGTAAACAAAACACCACAGAGTACAAGCAGAAGTAATACACTAAGTACAAAGAAAGTGCTAAAAAGTAAATGCGCCAGAATACAAACCCAACTGAAAGTATAGCTACAACTGAACGAAAGTACAATAGAAAAGACAAGCAGAAGGAAGAATAGAAGCAGCTCCTAGGTCGTCCACCTTAGATCCTACCTGAAGGGTAGGTACAGATAGAGCAACTCCTGGATCGTCCACCACGGATCCTACCTAAACGGTAGGTACAGATAGCCTCCACAATTATCTCACCCTTCAACCTCCTCCGAGTATCGTCTCTTCGTGAAGTCCACCTCCGGATACTGACTCGTTGGGAGGTCCACCTCCGGGTACTATCCAGTCCTCGAACACTCGGCCTCTGTTAGCGATGACTGTCATCTGCAACCAACACAACGAGGTGCGGGCATAGCCCATGTAGGAGTGATTATATGATACTCAGTAGGGACCCCAAGACCATCAAGGTCTCACTAAATCCAACATGGATAACCACAAAGAAGGATCTCAACAGATAACCCTTACTTAGGTATAAGCCCATACTTATAACTACGATATCAAGTAACCCATATAAATCATGAGGGAACACAAAGGTTATGAAATCAATGGATAACCACTACCTAGGTATATTCCCATACATATACCTAAGTTATCAAGTGACCCATATCAATCATGAGGTAAACACAAAGGTCAATGACTCTGCTCAAACCAGGATTTTCATTAACGAAACCGTAACTACTGAAGAGCCTCGTCTATGATGAGTACAGTGATCCTGTCACGACTCTGAGGTACTGCTCACTAACCTAAGACTGCTAAGGTACTCCTCCTATCGAGTACCATGGGTCAGCCACCCAAACACAGTAGTGCTTCCCTCCAGGGTCTGCTAGCCAAACATAGAAGTGCATCCCCCCTAATAGCCTGCAGAGGTACTTCTCCTGTCAAGTACTGCGGGTCTGCTGCCTGCTACCAGGCACTCCGTCCGCCGTGGGTCTGCACCCAAACACAGTAGTGATCCGTCCACTGGGCTAGTCGACTCACTCCAAGTCGAGTCGGTCAAGTAGTCATCAGGTCTCAGCTGGCTACACGGTCTCCGTACTCCGTACGCTCGTCTCCAGGAGGGTACGCTCCATGAGCTATAGGTCGATACTCCAAGTATCACAAAGTCCCACAAAGAAGTATCTCAAAGGACCGCCTCGTCATAGGGGTCTCAACGCAACAGACGGCGCGTCAATCGGACGCCCGGTCTGTGAGTTATTAGCCTTTTCGTCCTAGGGGCCCAGTTGGTTTCGTGTACAAACCAACCCGACCGTATATCAAATATACCCCGAACTCTCATAGGTTATACTCATAGGGACCGTTTCTCAACGTGATCACCAATGCTGCTGAGGGTTCATCAAACGAACATCCGGCTGAAAGTTATCATCTTTTTCGTTCTAGGGGCCCGTTTGGATTTTTGGTACAATCCAACCTGGCCATACTCCAACTATGTCCAAACCTCAGTACAAGTATGCCAAAAGTTCTATCTCATCAAAAGGAATCCAATAAAGTCGACGGAACTTCAATCGGACGTCCGAAGCTCAAGTTATAAGCGTTTCCGATCTGAGGGCCCGGTTGGTTTTGGGTTCGAACCAACCGAGCGATACTCAAAGTTCTCCAAAACCTTGAGTGTAATATACCGAAACGGCCATCTCAATCCAAGGATCTCATTGCAACTAACGGTGCATCGATCGGAGGTCTGTATCCCAAGATATGAGCAAAAGACCGAAAGTGATCCGAAAATATGGGATTTGGTCCTGGACCGACCCGGCCCGAGACCCCCTGGGTGCGCCCGAACCGGGCGACCCGAACCAGGTCCGAGTCCAGCCCATTAGGGCATGGCCTGACCCAGTGGGAGCGGCCCGGCCCGGTCGGCGCGGACCGGCCCGGCCCTGCCTGGGGGCCGGTTGGCCTGGCGTGCGTGCGCGGCCCGCGTGGCCAGCTCGACCAGCGCCGAGCTTGAGCGGAAGGGGCGGGGGGCGGCTGCCCACCTTGATTGGAACTGTGGCCCCACGTGGGGGACTGCTCCTGCCAGCGGATGCGGTTCTGGGCAGCGCGTCTCCCCCAGCTCCCGCGCGGTCGCAGGACCGGTCGCATGCCGGCGCGGATTCAGCCGCGGCGGACCCTCCTGGCGGCGTGCCAGGCGACGCCGCCTGCAGGGTCTTCCGTGGACCACCGGACGCGCTCCGGTGGTCCGTTTTTCCTTCCGTCTTTGCCAGCGGTCCTCCAGGGACCTTCTCTTCACTGCGAAGTCTTCAAAACCCCATTTCGGCATGTTCCGCCATCACTCGTCGATCCGCACATCAATCAACAAACTGCGGAGTCTTCGAATCACCTCTACGGCCCCGACTCCAAACAAGGTTTTGTTTGGCCTTAACGGCGCGGCGCGACGGCGCCACACTTCTTCGTCATGTTCCTTCTTGTTTCCCCACGGTGTCGTTGCACCGTGCCACCTTCGTTCATGCCCCGACAAACACAACATCAAGGGGGAGGAGGGTCGTCCATGTCTATGTGGTCCGGCCCCCTCTCGTTAATCCGATATGAAGCGGCTAATAAATTCACGTTGGACGGCAAAGAACATTTATGAACAAAACAAACCCCTACGGTTTTCCCCGAAATCCAGAATTCCCAACCCGCAAACATATTCTTTCATGGATCAACTTAATATTTAGTTTATTCGCGTTCTCTGTTTTAGAAGGAAATAAACATGGGTTCATTAACATTCACAAATTAATTCCCTACCTCGTGATGTGATCCCTCGATGGATCTGTGGAGAGGTAGCGTCGTTCGTTGACATCGCAAGGTGACGTCATCTTTTGCGGTTTTCCCAAGGTGGTGTCTCCTCCTTTGATGGAGATCCGGGAAGTGTTCTTCGTCGAAGGTCTTGGAAGGCCCGAAGTCACCAGAGTTTACCCAAATATGTGACGCCTCCCCTCTTGTCGTAGAGAAGGAAGAAAGGGGTACGTCACCGCTCTTTGTGGAGTCGGCGTTCTTTGCTATGAAGCATCGTTCTTCGTTGAGAAGGCGTCGTTCTTCAATGAAGAGGAATTCTCTTCTTCTCCTTCATCTCACAAGATCTCTCTCCAAATTATCCAACACAAAGTGTGTCCCAAAATAAAATAATGGCACACCAATTATTTTATTAACACATTCCATTTGAAATTCAAAACTCAAATACTTAATTAAATAATTGAGGAAACTCAATACATTAATTAAGGTTTTTGTTGGCTTAAAAGAATTAAGAGGGAGAGAGTGGAGGGGAGAAGTTACACAAATTAAGAGGAGGTTACCAATTAATTCAAGAGGTGAGTTAGCAAGAATTTATTAAAGAGAAGAGGATGTGAAAAGTCACATTTAAAACCAAGGGAGTTTAAGGGGGTTTTAAGAAATCAAGGTGTTATGGTCTCATGTGGGCCTCACCACACTAAACTCTCCCATGGGAGGTTAGGTGGGTGTGGGCCCCACCTCCCACATATTCACACATGGGAAATTGGGTGGTTGTGGACCCTACCAATAACTTCCCATCATAGAACTTAACTTCCTTGATTATCAAAAATAAAATTGTACAGAATTTTATTTATTTCTTCCTTAAACCCCAAATTTTAACTTCTTCCCCCGAACAAACGCACCTATGGTAAAAGTCCACTTAAGCAAAAACCGGTGCTGCAAGTTCATCGGTGCCCTTGGATTTCCATTCTGAGCACCGGTTCAAAATTTAGGAAAACCCGCTCATTCGTTCACTGAACGTACCCGAGATAAACTTTCGAAATTAATTCCGGGCACACCGGGCCTCAGAATCAGGTGCTGTCAGAAACTCTGTTCTTGTAAAATCCCAAAAAAATTAAGAAAAAAATTTCCTTGAAATTTCTGGGTATTTACATTACTCCCACCTCAGGGCTTTATGTCCCCGTAAAGCTTTAACACAAACTAGGGATACAAAAGTGGTACTGGACATGAATCTGAGCATTCCGCTCCCATGTGCTCTTCTGGAGGTTCTCGTGCTGCCAAAGAAAGCGCACAAGAGGAATCGACCATCCTCATAGGACCTGCTCCTGTCGATCCTCAACCTCTACTGGAACCCCTCAAAAGTCACCCCATCGCCAATGTCCAGCTACCCATGGTCGATGATATGCATCAGGTCAAGCATGTATCTCCCCAGTTGAGATACGTGGAAGTCGTCGTACACCTGGTGCAACTGAGGTGGATGGGTCAAATGGTAAGCCACCTCACCTACCCTGCTGAGGACCTGAAAAGGTCTGCTGAACCTTGGAGATTACTTGTCGCCTCGGCCAAATCTTTATAGACCTCGTTGAGGTGAGACTCGTAAGAAAACGTGGTCGCCATCCTCAAATTCCAGTGGTCCTGTCTATTATCAACATATGATTTCTGCCTGCTCTATGCAGTCTTTATCTGCTCCTAGATGATCTACACATTATCCATCATGGCCTGGACCATCTCTAGTCCCACAAGAGTTGCTAAGATTTCTTCTTTTCCGATATGATAAATTCGGTCTCATCCTCTGGATGAACCATTTTCTTTGCCTAATATAGTCAATCCGGATATGAATGATACATTCATGCTATGGACAATGTCGTAAGGCCTCGACGTTACTACTAAGATATACAACTGTCAATATCTCCTCTAAGGGTTGAATCACACTATCGGCATCAGCGTGAGGTAACTAGGTCTCCTCCAGTAGGAATCTCGAAAGTGAGGGTCAAGTCAACAGTTTTAACTGGGACCTCTCAGTACACAAAAAGTAAGGAAGAAAATATCACAAGGACAAGTGTCTTTTATTACTACAGCTCAAAGTAAAAAAAGACACAAATATAACAGCAACATGGAACTAGAAGTACCAAGAACAAAAGTAATCCACTAGTTCCGCTCCTGTCCACCTGTTTTCGGAGCTCTAGTGCCTTATCCACTGCTTGACTGTTGCTTAGGCACCCACTACTGCTTCTGTCTCGGTGGCTTCTCCAATGCCTGCAGATCAACTGTGCGGGGAGTCGGACAGTCACATGTCATGTGACCCTTCCTGCCGCATTAATAACACTATCCACTTTTTGCACGCCTGGCTCTGACTCCACCTCGGGTGCCCCTCACTACCGATCCTATATCCCAAGGTCACCCACATGTTGGTCTGGTCCTCTTGGACCTCTGTATCATCTGTCTACTGCCTACAAATGACTCGACTAATGATGGAAGATCATGCGGCAAAGGCAGAAGTTCCTGAACAAGATCGGGGTGTAGAGCCACTGGTACAAACTCCACCCTGAAAAAGGTCTCTAATTCTCCCCATGTGAAGGTCATCCCGTTGCAAAACTGGAACAAGTGGCTCCACCATCTCTCAGCTGCTGCCTGAAGGAGGCTGGTAGAAAAGATCACCATGATGTCTGCTGGAGTACCCACTATCTTGAAAACTCTCACCACAGTCTCCAGCCAATCCTCAGTTGCCTTTGGGTCTGTCTCTCCCTGGAACCTGGGTGGCCTCTGGCGCTGGAACTTGTGCAGCGCACTCAAGCGGTGTGCATCGCCTGCTGCTAAGTCTGGTGGCATTAGTGGCCCAACGTATGGTAGTACCGCTGGTGCCTCAACTGTAAGAGGGCCCTGTACCGAAGCCTCATCGCTCAGTAGGCTGTCAGTACGTCCATATCTCAGAGCTCTAGATGGTCATCCGTGATAAGGCATCCTGAAGGGAACATACGTGACACGAAAACGATTTATACTTGGTGAGCTGACTTGGTTTGAGCTGTTTTAAGGGAAAACCTTTGAAAACACATATGTAATTAGTGTTTTAGTGCACTGAGTCGGAAATCAGAAGTCAGGGTCCTGGTATATGGATACGTCGGCCTCCCGCACCAACATTGGACTCCCTGAACTGAAAACCACACTCGGTACCCTTAACACTATTGCTTCACAGAAAAGGATTATTAGACTTATAATTTCTGAGGTAGAACTGACGTCCTCTGATATCAATGTTTCATGACCCATCCTCGAGGCCTGTGTTGTGAATACCCCAAGTTCACCTTCCATAGGCCAGGGGCTGGCGACTAGCACCAAAGGTGTAAATCCTGATAACTGGGAAGGCATTGCCTTTATAAAAAGTAAACAAAACCCCATAGAGTACAAGCGGAAGTAATACACTAAGTATAAAGAAATTGATAAAAAGTAAATGGGCCAGAATACAAACCCAACTGAAAGTACATCTACAATTGAACGAAAGTACAACAGAAAAAACAAGCATCTGGAAGAATAGAAGCAGCTCCTTGGTCGTCCACCTTGGATCCTACCTGAAGGGTAGGTACAAATAGCACAGCTCCTAGATCGTCCACCACGGATCCAACCTGAAGGGTAGGTACAGATAGCCTCTACAACTCTCTCTCCCATCAACCTCCTCTGAGTATCGTCTCGTCGTGAAGTCCACCTCCGGATACTGACTCGTCGTGAGGTCCACCTCTGGGTACCATCCAGTCCTCGAACACTCGGCATCTGTCAGCGATGCCCATCGTCTGCAACCAACACAACAAGGTGCGGTCATAGCCCATGCAGGGGTGAGTATAAGATACTCGGTAGGGACCGCAAGACCCTCAAGGTCTCACTAAATCCAACAAGGATAACCACAAAGAAGGATCTCAACAGATAACCCTTACTTAGGTATAAGCCCATACTTATACCTAAGTTATCAAGTAACCCATATCAATCATGAGGGAACACAAAGGTTATGAAATCAAAGGATAACCACTACCTAGTTATATGCCCATACATATACCTAAGTTATCAAGTGACCCATCTCAATCATGAGGTAAACACAAAGGTCAATGACTCAGCTCAAACCAGGATTTTCATTAACAAAACTGTAACTGCTGAAGTTCCCCATCTCTGATGAGTACAGTGATCCTGTCATGACTCCGAGGTACTTCTCACTAACCTAAGACTATTGAGGTACTCCTCCTATCGAGTACTGCGGGTCAGCCACCCAAACATAGTGGTGCTTCCCGACGGGGTCTACCACCCAAACATAGTAGTGCATCCCCCCTAATAGCCTGCAGAGGTACTTCTCCTGTCAAGTACCGTGGTTCTGATGCCTGCTACCAGGCGCTCTGTCCGCCGTGGTTCTTCACCCAAACACTATAGTGCTCCATCCACTGGGCTAGTCGACTCACTCCCAGTCGAGTCGGTCAAGCAGTCATCAGGTCTCAGCTGGCTACACGGTCTTCGTACTCCGTACGCTCGTCTCTAGGAGGGTCTGATCCACGATCTACAGTTCGATACTCCATGTATCACAAAGTTCCACAAAGAAGTATCTCAAATGACAGCCTTGTCATAGGGGTTTCAACGCAACAGACGGTGCGTCAATCGGACGCCCGGTCTGTGAGTTATTAGCCTTTTCATCCCAGGGGCCTGGTTGGTTTCGTGTACGAACCAACCCGACCGTATCTCAACAGTGCCCCGAACTCTAATAGGGTATACTCATAGGGACTTTTCCTCAACGTGATCACCAACGCCGCTGACGGTTCGTCAAACGGATGTTCGGTCTGAAAGTTATCAGCTTTTCCGTTCCAGGGGCCCGGTTGGATTTCAGGTACAATCCAACCCAGCCATACTCCAAATACGTCCAAACCTTAGGAGAAGTATGCCAAAAGTTCCGTCTTATCAAGAGGAATCCAATAAATTCAACGACACGTCAATCAGACGTCCGAAGCTCAAGTTATAAGCATTTCTGCTCTGAGGGCCCGGTTGGTTTCGGATTCAAACCAACCCGGCCATACTCAAAGTTCTCCTAAACCTTGAGTGTAATATATTGAAACGACCGTCTCGATCCAAGGATCGCATCGCAACTGACGTTACGTCGATCGGAGGTCTGTAACTCAAGATATGGTCAAAAGACCGGAAGTGATCCAAAAATGGGGGTTTCGGGCTCGGACGGACCCGGCCCGAGACCCCCTGGGTCAGCCCGAACCGGGCGACCCGAACTGGGTCCGGGTCTGGACCATTAGGGCGCGGGCCGACTCGGTCGGCATGGCTCGGCCCTGTCAGCGCAGCCTGGCCCAGTCGGCACGGCCCGGCCTGGGAGCCGGTTGGCCTGGCGCGCGCGCGCGGCCCGCATGGCCAGCTCAGCCAGCGCCGAGCTTGAGTGGAAGGGAGGGGGCTGCCTCCCTTGATTGGAACTGCGACCCCACGTGGGGGGATACTTTTTCCAGAGGACGTGGAGCTGGGCCCCGTGGAGGTCCCTCCTGGCGGCGCGCCAGGCACCGCCGCCTCCTGGCGGCCGGCCGGTGCCAGCCTCTAGCCGCCGGTGCCACCGTGCTGGCGTGGCGTGCCGGCAGGGTCTTCCGCGGACCACCGAACGCGCTCCAGTGGTCCGTTTTTCCTGTCGTCTTCGCGAACGGTCCTCCCGGGACCTTATCTTCACTTATAAGTCTTCAAAACACCATTATGGCATGTTCTGTCATCGCCCGTCGATCCGCACGTCAATCAACAAACTGTGGAGTCTTCGAATCGCCTCTACGGCCCCGACTCCGACCAAGGTTTCGTTCGGCCTCGACGGCACGGCGCGACGGCGCCGCACTTCTTCGATGTGTTCCTCCTTATTTCTGCATAGTGTTGTTTCACCGCTCCACCTTCGTTCGTGCCGCTAAAAACACAACATCAAGGGGGAGGAGGGACGGCCGTGTTCGTGCGGTCCAGCCCCCTCTCGTTAATCCAATATCAAGCCGCTAATAACTTCACGTTGGATGACAAATAAAAATTATGAACAAAACAAAACCCTATGGTTTTCCCCGAAATCAATAATTCCCAACCCGAAAACATATTCTTTCGCGGATCAACTTAATATTTAGTTTATCCGCATTCTTTGTTTTAGAAGGAAATAAACATGGGTTCATTAACATTCACAAATTAATTCCCTACCTCATGATGTGATTCCTTCATGGATCTGCGGAGAGGTAGCGTCGTTCGTTGACGTCGGAAGGTGACGTCATCATTTGCATTTTTTCCACGGCGGTGTCTCCTCCTTTGATGGAGATCCATGAAGCGTTCTTTGTCGAAGGTCTTGGGAGGCCTGACGTCGCCAAAGTGTACCCAAAGATGTGACACCTCCCCTCTTGTCGCAGAGATAGAAGAAAGGGGTACGTCGCTGCTCTTTGTGGATTCGGCGTTCTTTTCTATGAATCATCGTTCTTCGTTGAGAAGGCATCGTTCTTCAACGAAGAGGAATTCTCTTCTTCTCCTTCTTCTACCAATAACTCTCTCCAAATTCTCCAACACAAAGTGTGTCCCAAAATAAAATAATGGCTCGCCAATTATTTTATTAACACATTCCTTTTGAAATTCAAAACTCAAACACTTAATTAATTAATTGAGGAAACTCAATACATTAATTAAGGTTTGTGTTTGCTTAAAATAATTAAGAGGGAGAGTGTGAAGGGGAGAAGTTATACAAATTAAGAGGAGGTTACCAATTAATTCAAGAGGTGAGTTAGCAAGAATTTATTAAAGAGAGGAGGATGTGAAAAGTCACATTTAAAACCAAGGGAGTTTAAGGGGGTTATATGAAATCAAGGGGTTATGGTCTCATGTGGGACCCACCACACTAAACTATCCCTTGGGAGGTTAGGTGGGTGTGGGACCCACCTCCCACATATTCACACATGGGAAGTTGGGTGGTTGTGGACCCTACCAACAACTTCCCATGGTAGAATTTAACTTCCTTGATTATCAAAAATAAAATTGTACACAAGTTTATTTATTTCTTCCTTAAACCCAAAAATTTAACTCCTTCCCCCGAACAAACGCACCTATGGTAAAATTTCACTTAAGAAAAAACCAGTGCTATGAGTTCATCGGTGCCCTCAGATTTCAATTCTGGGTATCGGTTCAAAAGTTAGGAAAACCCGCTCGTTCGTTAAATAAACGTACCTGAGCTAAACTTCGGAAATTGATTCCGGGCACACCGGGCATTGAAATCGGGTGCCGTCAAAAATAGCGTTCTTGTAAAATCCCAAATAAATTAAGAAAAAAAATTTCATGAAATTTCAGGGTCTTTACAGCCAATTTGATGGTGGTATAATTGGGGTGGATCCATTTGAAAGGGTACCCCTTTGAGCTTGGGCCTTCAAACAGTCGTCCTATATATCCTGGTTTGAAAAGGATTTAGAGTTCTCATAGTTCATTATGGGTCGGGGCTTATGAATGGAATATTCTTATTTGAGGGGAACAAGATTGGGTGTACTCTTTTGGAATGGAACCCTTGAGATCAGGCCTTCAAGAAAGAATCCTACGTATCTTGGTTTGAACAAGAATCATAGTTCTGATAGTTCATTATCGGTTTATTGTGTGGATGTTTTAATCGTCACAAATATCTTATCCCACATGGGTCATACTTGGTGTGAGAAAAAATAGAATTTGATAGATTCAACCAACCACACACCTTATCTCCCACTGGTGGGAGAGGACCAACCTATGACAGAATAAGTCAAGGAGACGTTGGGAGAGGGCATGGAGAAATGAACCCTTTAGTGTGGGATGATATTGGGGGTCATGTGGATCCTCCCTCAGATGTTTTGGGACTAACCTCAGTGGGTGTGCCCCATAATTCACTCTAGTAAAGGGGAGGAATGTCACCTCTCGTCAAAAGCAGAAAATATCATGAGTCCTTAGACTGATCATCGTTCCTCATTAAATGGAAAAGTAAGTGATCGCCCTTAATCCTTAGAACGGGGAGGTTCACATCAGCATCCCAAGTTTGGAATCTAGGTTACCATGGGAATGTAGACTTACAAACATCCAATGATTCCTAACCATTGTGGGGAAAACATTCATGACACTGCTTACCATGGTTATGTACACTCAAAGGGGAGCCCTGATACGCCTGATGACCTGATCATAAGGGTCAGGTGGCTTTGGATGAGGTTTTTTCCTAATTTTGGTGGACTGGTTATCGGAGGATTTATGGAGGACTAGAAAATAATGGAGATGTGAGATTGGATCCAGAGGGAAAGACACCCGATGATTCCCCATTCTGTGTACTGTTTTCTCTTACAAGATGAGGGGAGCTCTGCATACTGTAGGGGTATGCAGGTAGATGAGTCATTTGTGTACCAGAGTAGTACGCAGGTTTTGGCATGAACCACCATATACCAAAGTGGTACGTGCTACTAGATTTTTTTCTTCCATGCCACTTCGGGTTCCATCCACGTACACCCAGTATGTGGTGTGGGGTTCGTTTCGTATAGTGATGCACTATACGAAGCGTTGTATTGAAGGAGGGTCCTGGAACCTATGGTTCATAAGGAGTTCATCTGTGAGGAATTTATGGTTCACGATGACACCAAATAAGTTCCTTGTATACAATAATTATTAAGTTTCTACTTTTTATGGTTTGTGGCGGATTATAACTGTAGAAACGTGGTTCTCATTTTTCACTTTGGTGATGATTCGAAACCGAATTCAGAATACCCTCCAAATTCTTTCTTCCAATATCTATGGTCTCCTCCAATATTTCTTCATATATACTTTTCTTCTTCCTCTAGTGCACCTTTTATATATAATTGAGGAAAAAGATACCTATGGGAAAGCGGTACCATTTGCAGAAGCCCATGAAGATGTATCTTAATCTGTTGAAGACTCGGTCAACCGGGGTATGTAGAGGCTACGGTTCATGAGTCATGGTTCGCAAAAACATTCTGATTTTCTTCATCCACGAACTTCTGAGTTCACGGTAAGATATGGAGATGGCCTTCAGTGTCTTTATAGCCTAATGATGCAGTTCATGGATTCTTGGGTTCGCTAGACATCGCCTCACAGGCCAACGCCTGGAGGGTCCTTCCAGGTACCTATGGTTTTTGATTTATGTGTTCCCCAAACACTTCCTAGTTATGGTGTGTGGGTCCTTTAAAGATCTTGAGAAATGAAATTTATTCAAGTTTGTTTCCAATTTTTCAATTAAATTTTCATCCATTTTCCTTGTTGGGCATGTGGGAATGCTTTTTTCCTTCTTCAAAGTGCTTGTGGAAGTATTTAATTCCCTTTATATCATTTTCAGAACCCTACAATTAGTAAAATATGTCATTATTCCATATTATCTAGAATAAAAATAATGAAATAATTATCTATTTTAAACATAAATTATAATTTCTAAACCACATAAGAAATATGGTTATGAAAAATAAAAAATGTTACAATCCTAAAGATGGTAAGATGTATGTACTCATGAGTAATGATTCCATTTTCAACAATCATGATTGAAAGAAAGTAAGTTTTATTTAACAATTAAAGAATAATGATTATAACATAAATATCATGTTACTTATTTTAATATACTTATATATAAGATTCATGTGAAGTGGTGATCTGAAACCAATCACATCACTCTATGGAGGTGGTTTTTTGCACATATACATGAACAATGTTATTATTTTTCATTAAATGGAAATGTAAGAAAGTAAATGATGTATCATCTTCTTTAAATGATAAATTTTTCATTAGTACCAAACATATACATAAAATCCATCATTAAAACCATCTATGAGGAGTGGTGATGTAAAAATAATTACATGAGTTCGCAAGTCTATAGTCCTCCGTAACTACAAATGATGGTTTTGTTTCACATTTGATGGATTAAGAGATTTATATAGGGAATTCCATAAACATAAAAAAAATATCATTGTATTGCATACAATTATTATAATATATTATCACATTTTAATAACATTCTATGTATATGGAAAAATAAATAAATAAAATCCCCAGTTAATAATGATACATCTTCTTCAGAAAACCACTTTAGGTTTACACCAAAAGAATTCCGAGAATAGTTATATAATCAAAAAATGGATCTAGGATGTGATAATTGAATTTATGAAGTTATTTTGGAAGGAATTATCTTATCCAAATGGTATTTTAAGTGCTAAGAAAAGTGGATAGGAGGTTCCCTTTTATAAGTGAGGGATGGGTACTATTGGAATTTCATAATGTATTAAATTACAATAAGGTCCTATTCAATTCAAATACTTATAAATGGTTATTGTTTTCAATTTAGGATTAGATAAGGTTTAAATATGCCTATAAAATAGTTTTTATAAAAGTTTAACTAGAAAATTAATCCTTATCTCTTTGTTTAGTCCCCTGGTAAACCCGTTTAAGCCATTACTGTTGTAACAACATTTTTAAAATGAAGGGGTTATAATTTTAATTACCTTATAGTATATTGGATCATAAACGGAAACCTGATGGAATTTTAAACCATTTATCATCCAAAAAATTATTTTTCCTGATTTTTAGGTTTTTAAATAAGTAAATAATATATTATTTAACATCAAATATCATTAGTGTCAGTTTTGACACTATTAATTTAATTTCATATTAAATACATGAATATAATAATGAATTTTTAATATAATCCATTTTAAAATCAACTATACATAATTATTAATTGTGAAATTATTTTTTAACTATAATTAATACCAAACACATTACTTTTAGTGATTTTATAATTATTTACCTTGAGTTTTCCACTACTTGCACAAGCATTATGATCCCATTATATATGAATTTAAAGTATCTATATAATCACTAAAAATTAGAAAATAATTTCCAAAAATAAAAAATTTTATTGTAATTTAAATAACCTTTAATATTCATTAACCAATTATTTTTATTCATATGTGAACATAAAATAGATATTTAAAGGAAAGAGGGTGACATTTTCTCTAATTCTTTAGATAATTATTATATATGTCACATTAATAGATAAGTATCCCATAAATAATTTAATCTCAATAATAAGGTGATGAGGGTATAAATAAATTCATATAATAATAATTAATATGAAATATGATGGCCTTATCACTTTTTTAACCTAGGTTATCCTGATTTAACCTTTTACCATGTTAACAAATTCTTTAACATTTTTACTATTCATAATGACCAAAAAATATATTAGAATTATTAAATAATATAAATTATTATGATAAAAAGTATGTAGTCCAATTTATAAAATTTAATTCCTATAAGTGGTATAAATTCATTTCATAATAATCCAATAAAGTATGATGAAAAGCAGGTTTTCTGGAAAAAAACATTTTTCATGAAAAAGTTGATCTTATATTAACTTTATGAATAAAAGAAGAAATTATATGAATTTAAATTAATTTAAATAAATATATAATTTATACATTTATTTTAAATAATTTTCCATTATTTTTTATTTTATTTAATTACAATGGATAAACATTACAAACAGAAAACCTATTTTTGTAAAAACATGTTCTTAAGCTTAAGAATAAACTTATACCAAAATCAGGTGTAAACATGATTAAAATGTTATTAATTACATTAAATATAACTAAATAACACCTTTTTTCTTTAAAATATAACTCAAAAAATAATTTTAATTTAATTTATTTTATTTATTGAAAATAAATTAGTTTTTTTAATATGGTATTTTTCACTATTCACTAAAAAATCACCCTTTTCAAAAAAAATAAAGTTTTACCCTAACTTATTATTGAAATTTTAATTTTTAAAATGAAGTTAAATTTTTATAATAAAATTTTAAAAATTTTTAGAAAATAATTTTAATATTTTCTTACAAAAATAAATAAAAACATTTTTAATAGAAAATATATTTTTTAAGCTTGTAAATATTTTACTAATAATTGATTATTTATTTAACAATATATTTTCTTCATCAAAAATAATTATACAAAATTTTAAAAAAAATCGTTATTCATGTTCATAATGTCAATTTTTCTGACTAGGTTATAATGGTCTTGTTTAAATAGTATATCATGGTTCATTTAGACTCAGTGTTGTCTATCATATACACTTTCAAGCATAATGTGATCCTATTAAAATCTTGAGGTTTTAAATTTTACCCACCTTAAAAAATTATTTCCTCATAATTTGAACTTGTTCTTGGAAATCAATGGTTTTATATTTAAAATTTCCTTTTTCGAACATCTTAATCATTAAAGGGTTAATAAAACTTCCTCTTAAAAAAGGAAAATATAAATTCGTAGGTCATAAAAAATAACATAAATATATTTTTAAAAATAAGATAAAATTAAAGGGGATAAAAATATGGACATGAAGGAGAAAAATAATTCTCAAGGACAAATAGAGAACAGTAGAAAACATGGTCAAGAGAATATTAATGAACATAAAGCCCTAATTTTTTTATTAGATGAAAGACCATAAACTCATCATAAATAATATTAATATAATAGCATTTTTATTTTAAGTACATTTTCCAAGAGTCGATGAATTATTTTACCATCTAGAATAAGAACATAATGAAATATATTTACTTGATATATTTCTATTTAATAATCATAATTTCATCCTTTAGTTGTGCATTGATCAATTTCTACTTCATCTCTTACTCTAAGAAATAAATATCCAATACAAATTTTTTATGCCAGAAGTGCTAACATTAAATTTTAATGGATCATTATATTCATAAAATAAAAATAATATATTCCTATTCTCTTTATATATTAACCAAAACTGAAATGGTTACCACAAGGTAAGATAATAAAAAAATTAAACCTTCATATGAATAAATAATAAATTAACATAAAATTTTCCACCAATGTTTCAATATATATTATTCCACAAATAAATAACCCAACATCCTAATTAACCTCATTATGCACAATATTAATGAATTTTTTATCCTTAAATGAGATCTTATACCTTTTAACTTACATCCCAAAAAATTAATTACTTTATTTCAAAATAATACTCTATATTAAACTTAATGGTTATATGTACCCAAACCCAATAAAACATCTCTCAAAATATCATAAGTTACCTCAAAAAAATATTTGATCCTATAATATGATTCCCCAAATCAACATAATATTTAATCATCAAACTATTTCACAAAATAAATCATATTAACCAGTACATCACATAGGTTAGTGGTAACAACCACAACCATGTTTCCCTTTGATTGTGGGTTAATGCCATGTAACCTTTCATGATATGACTAGTTTTATTCAAACATGTGGGTTTTAATTTTTCAAAAAAAATAATGACATAATTCCTATAACATTCTCAAAAATTTTATTAACATCCTCAAAAATAAAATTATTCTTAAAATCACATTTTATCCACAATGGTTTTCTATACTATATATTTTTATGAAAATCAAATAACATTATTTGACTATTATTACCTTAACATCAATGATAATATTAACCCTAATTGTTATAAATAAGCTTAAAATTATGTCTAAAATTAAAAAAAATAATTATTCCACTAGTAATCATTTCACAAAAACATTTATTAATACAAAGGGTTGTATTCCCATATCACTATAGAATATCATAGGTTCCTTTATGTTATATTTACTAATTCATCATAATGGTTCATAAAGAAGATATGAATTAACCAAAGTATATACATGAGTAGTGTCAAACTAGGTGTGTAGTAAGGGAATGCTCACTGTGTACCAGAATGATGGACAATATATATTCGACAAACTTTTTTGGGGTTATTACCCCAACATATATCTCTACCAAAACCACACCCACTTGTTGTATCCAAATAGAGATATATTTATAAGAAAACTACATAATAATTAACTTACAAAAAATTGTATGATGTTATCCAATAATTGTATATACCCTCATATTTTTTCAAAGGGTTCTGTTATCAAATCAAAATTTTCCTAAATCTAGTTCCCAAGGTTTATACTAAACATGATATGATACCAATAATAAATACCCCAACTCCAATAGCCAAAAATCAGTGATTAATTTATTAAATTATCATAAGATACAAGTGATCACAACTTAAAGGACCAAATAGATTTGTATTATTGGTAAACTACACTACTAGAAATTCACACTATATCCACGGACCTATAGCCACAGTTCTATCAGTCCGTGGATATAGCTTGTTTATAGACACGGTTTAATAGGATGACTGTGACTATTTGTTGGAAACCCTCCTAAAACCCTATCATTCTCTGACAAACCCCTACTGCACTCACGATTCCTCCTCCCTAGTGATCTCCTCCTCGTTGTTCCCTCCTCCTCGCCAAGACATCCTCCTTGTCGTGCCCTCCTCCTCCCCAAAGCCTCCTTGGTGCTCCCTCCTCATCACCACGACCCTCCTTCATGAAGCCTCCTCATCGTGCCCTCCTCATCACCATGACCCTCCTCCTCGATGCCTCCTCGTCGCGACCCTCCACCTTGACGCCGCTCTTCTTACGCCTCCTCACCGCGACCCTCCTCCTCACCACTACCCTCCTCCCCAACGCCTCCTCCCCGACGCCTCTCTTCTGACGCTGAGGTCAACACCCCCATCGCCCTCCCTGACACCTTTTCACCAGAAACCCTCAAAACCCTCGACCCCTCCTTGTCATGACCCTCCTCACCCTGACCCTCCTCCAGTGAAGCTGCTCCGAGCTGGCTCCCCTCCTCCTCTATTCCCGACGGTTCTCCCCCACAACCCTCAACACCAGAGGTAATCCCCTATCTCTTCCTTCATCCCCATCCACCATTCTTATTGAATTTTTTAAACCTTAAATATTTTTAATATTATTCTGCACTTACTCCCATTTCTACACTAATATGCACTGCTATAACCCCTCAATTTACCACACAGTAACCACTAATTTGGGACTTGACCACATCAACCTCCTATAATGTGACCAGTGTAGAGTTTTGAAAATGATCTTCTCCTTATATTCTCCAACTTCGGTGTGTTGTGTGTGAGGTTCTATAAAAAAGAACACAAAACCAACATGAATTGTCATTCTTAAGTTATAAACTAGATAACAGTGACTTTGTATATTTTTATATAGCAGCTGTGAAGAATTAGAATTGCAGGAGGAGGAAGACAGAGAATAGGGGAAGAAGAGAGTGAGAAGAACATTCAAAGAGTCTCTCTTTTCTCCTTTCTATAGGTTTTACCTATTTTAAATTATACCTTTGATATTAGTTTTCAATTTGATCATTATCTATATTGTTATATTTTGGATTCTTTTGTATCTTTTACTCAGGGTCTGCTAATTTTCACCTTGAACACATATATTTAGAAATATGAATATACATGCCATATTACCACTATTAACATCTTCAAATTTACTATATTTTTTATCCTTAATTATTCATCACATGAATCAACTATATTTGTGAATTTTATACCTTGTAATTAACCTGTTAGGTTCTCGAGAGAATATAATTGTAGTTATATAGTGTAAACACCAATAATAACTCATGTAAAGTGATAATAGACCTTAATAATTTTTTTCAAAGCATGAAGTACATTCTTAATGTAGTTGATAAATCCTATGGTGCTTTCTATTTTCTTTCCATGGACTATGAGTGTTCTAGATCATCATCCCCACATAATTCTTTCCTTCAAGAAAAAAGGTTCATTCCTACCCCACCATTACTTTTAGAGAGGGATCTACAATATCATGATTAGGGACCATAACCTATGATGCTTTTATGGAGTTTTTAGGTGTTAAATTGATGTGTTAATTAAATTACATGATTTCATCCTTTTTTATCTTAAATTAGAATCCTTCCATAATTTTCATTATTTTCCACTATATTCTTCATAATTATAATGACTATATAGAGTTTTGAGTTTTTATATCAAAGAAACTATCATCAGTTCACCCATTTTAAAATTTATCCTTTCAATTATTTTAATTTATTTATAGCCCACAAATTATTCCTTGTTTCAACCTCCAACTTTTCCAAAATTTCCATGATGTTTTATTGAGAAATACAAATCACTATTTTACTAGAGCTTGTATTATTTCTTAATTTCTTTATTTGACTTACATGTTGTTTTCACCATCAATATATGGAACCATTAGAGTTATTTAGATAATAATAATTTTAACAATATATTGATTGGTTTTAATATGATAAATGTTATTCATCTGAAATTACTTATTTCGTTGGAAAGTGACTAAAATGTAAATGAGTTAATAAATTATTTTATTAGAGAAAATAGCATGGAGAGCTCACAAATAGTAACATACATTTTTTTGAGTCAGCTAGTTTAAAGGAAGTTGTACTATTTTTTAATTAGTTGGGAAAATAGGGAACGACCAAAGAAGGTGAGACCAAATTTTAAAAACTTGTAAAATAACTATTCCATGATTTTTAATTTTTCTTCATTCATGTAAAATAGTTTTTTTGAATTCATTAACATTAGGGTGGAATTGTTTTATGAACTGACTCACTGGGGCCCACCTGGCTAGTGGTAAGCTGAGTGTGACACCACAAGCCCACCTCTAATTGGTTAGGGGTTAGTCACCATCCCTGAGTTGGCATAACACACACAAGGTTTTCCTTATTCTATGGTACCTGTACACATGAAAAGAATAAAGGTGAAAATAAAATCCTACAAAAACATATAAAAAAGACTAACTTTTTATGAGGGACGGGACTACTGACATATTCCACAACCTAGCATGAACCATGTTCTATCTAGATCACTATCTTATATTTGCTCTTGGTCCTCCTAGGATTCCTTTAAAAGGAATATTGTCTACCTAAGACATGAAAAATATGGGTAGATCCCATGCAGTGTTTAGTATAACAATTCTCAATAGGACACTCCAAAATCACTGAACAATGGGGATTTTGAGAGTAGTTATCTCATCATCACATAGACACATCATTACAAATATGATATATAGAAATAGGAATAATAATCTAGATATACTCATAACATAAAACATGCCTCAATGGCATATTAACCATTATTTTATCCATAAGATTCTACTTAAGGATACAATTTAACACTCTTCTAGTTGCACTCACAACATGATCTATGCTTTCACTGATGGTGCATTTCCAAGAGGTCATGCTCATCAGACCTCACCAAAGATGTACTTAATGTAACTCTGAAGATCTCGATACATAGATAGGGGATCTCTCCAAGGGAATCTGGGGTATACCATACCACACCTAGAATATCCCACTAAGTATGGGATTGTACACACAGATAAGTTGGTAATAATGATTCCATAAAACCCACCTAAGGAAATAGAAAAAATTATAGAGGATCACACCCCGGGTCACACAGAGGGATTCCCAAACACTATCTGAAACTAATCCCACAGAGGAGATCACAGTCCAATTATTAGGATGTAATACCAAAATTTACCCTCATGGGGATGGCCATGGAGAACAAACATAAGTTAATATAGTCCATCGTTGTATCTCATCTTCTTATAATTAATCTTCCTTCCAATTATATAATCTTAATATTCTAACAATAATGTAGAAATATATTCTTTCTTTTAGTTATTATTCACATCTTCTTACCATTGTAATTCTCATCCAATTCATTAATATTAATGCTTGGTATATGATATGGTTTATATTTTCAAAATGTCTCTAAATTGCAATAAATCTTTGTAGATTTAATAAAAAACATCACAACTCGTTGTGAATTAACCCAAACACTTTTGTGAATTGATTATTATTATCTCTTAGATTTCATATAAACTCCTTTTACTATAATGAATCCTCATTCTTGGAACTTATGTATGACTATTCGTGAATTTTTATAATTTAAAACATTTATGAATTCTCTAAACCATAATATTAATATATTTTTTATGATTTTTTATTAACTTTTTTATTGATGATTACTTAATATCTTATTAAAACAATGCATATAATGATAATTAATTTTCTAGATTATTTATTTAATGTATGTTTATATGCCTCGGAATGGATAGATACTGGATGTACAACATTGATCGGATCACTGATGAATTTCAAAAGGAGTTATATTATTTTTTGGACTTTGCATTCACTAATGATTCAGATGGCGGATTGATTCGATGACCATGTTTTGATAATATTATAAGACCTTGGTTAGCTCTTGAGGAAGTTATTTTCCATATCACTAAAAGTGGTTTCCAAAAGAATTATCATCTGTGGTATCACAATGGAGAAAAAGCTCAATTGTTGAATGACATCGATTCAGCGGAAATGATTGGTATGAAAAATCTGATTTCTGATCGGTTTTCTTTTGTTTCTGAAGCTTGCTCCTCATGTAGAATAGTACAAGAGGAAATGAATACTAGAACACAGTTCTCATCTATTATTTATGATGATCATGTTGAGAGTGTTAGAAAGCTTATGGAATATGAAAATACCCTAGTATATCAAGCATGTGGAAAAATGAGAAAACTTGAGTTTTTAATGTGATTATATCATGGGAAAAATGTATGGATTTAGTAATATTATGGTTGAATATCTCCTTACATTTATTAAGGATTTACTTCATGATGATGCATGTATTCTAGAAAGTGATTACATGGAATCAAAGTTGGTTGAAAAATTTGGATTTTCATCTAGTAAGATTCATTCTTGTCTCAAAGACTGTTGTTTGTTCTGGAAGGAGAATGCAGACGTGAGTCAGTGAAAACAGTGTGGCACATCAAGGTGGAAGACTAATAAAAACGAATCTCAATCTTGTATACCACATAAAGTGATGTGGCACTTCCCTTTAATTCCGAGGCTTCAAAAAAATTTATGTCAGAAGAAATGGAAAATAATATGAGATGGAATGCAGATGAAAGAAATAAGGATAATGATAAAATAGTGCATCCTGCAGATGGGTTGGCTTGGAATACATATGATAGGATACATCTAGATTTGGAATTCAACCCACGAAATGATAGATTGGGATTATCCTATGATGGTATCAACCCATTTCTCCAAATGCATACTGCACAAAGTACTTGTCCTATTTTCATTCACATTTATAACTTTCCTTCATGGATGTGTATGAAGAATCCGTTCACTATCCTGAGTATATTGATATCTAGACCTAGTGATCTTGGAAATGATATTGATATATACTTGAATCCATTAATATAGGAGTTAAATGAGCTTTGGATTGTTAGTGCACAAGTGTATGATGCATTCATAAAGGAGTACTTTATGTTTTGTGAAAATTTATTATGGATGATAAATGATTTCCCTGCCTACGGAATGATGTATGGTTGGATTACTAAAGGGTAATTATCCTGTCCTATTTGTACGAAAAATACATGTTTCCGAAGATTAAAGTTTCGACGAACTTTCAGCTTCATAGGGCATTGACGTTTTCTACCAATGGATCATCCATACAAAAAAATTGGAGACAGTTCGATAATTCCATCGAGACATATGAGGCACCTCAATGAATGTCAGGGACTGATATTGTTAAAGATCTTGATGATTTGAATTATGTTCTTAGCAAAAGTAAATCAAATATTAGAAAGTGAAAACATGCTAATTCGAATTCCAATAGCAATTGGAGAAAGAAAAGCATATTCTTTGAGTTTCCATATTGGTCATCGAATTTATTACATCATTGTTTAGATGTAATGCATATCAAGAAAAACATTTGTGATATGTTACTTGCTACTATTTTAAATGTCAAAGGCAAAACAAAAGACGATTTGCGGTGTCATCCTGATTTGATGGATTGGGGTATAACAGCAAGACTTCATCTTGAGTTAATTGGTCAAAATAAGTGGAAAGTCCATATTTCCTGTTATTCAATGAAAAATGTGGAGAAAAAACAATTTCTTCGGGTCTTGTAAAGGTTAAAGGTTTCAGATGGTTATTCAAGTAATATTTCGAAAAGGGTGAATACACAAGATGTGAAACTCAAATCTCTTAAAACCCATGATTACCACGTCTTATTACATGATTTGATTCCCATTTCCATTCTCTATTTACTTTCACATAATTTTAGAGTTGCGGTGATTAAGTTATGTCGATTTTATCGTTATCTTTGTGCCAAAAGATTGAGCAGAAGTGTTGTTCAGAAATTTCAGAGAGATGCACCGATTATTCTTTGAGACTTGGAGAAAATTTTCCAACCATATTTTTCACATATATGTTACATTTGACTGTGCATATTACCATGGAAGTTCTCTTTGGTGGTCTTGTTTCGAGTCGGTGGATGTATCCTACCGAAATAATGATGTTTATATTGAAATCTTATGTGAGAAATAAATATCATCCTGAAGGCCCTATTGTGAAATGCTATTTAGCACAAGAATGCATGTATTTTTGTTCATCGTACTTGGCTAACATCACTACGTGGTCTAATCGACTAATGAGAACTGAATATGAGCAATATGATCCCATTGAGCCTAAATTTCTTTCACTACCCCAAACAGGGGGGATATCTGAATCGTACTTGTTGTGTACTTTAAGCAGGGAAGATTGGGAAATGGCACATCGCATAGTATTATTCAAATGTGGTGTGTTTGATGATTATGTCAAGTAATTAGACTAATAAATATGTATTTTTTTCATTTTGTGATTTCTTTATATCTTCTGACATTTTAATGCCTTCATATCTGTAGAGAACATTTAGAAATTATAAAAAAGAGACATCGCTCTCTATCTTTTAAGAGGAAGGAATTGTTGCATAGCAAAGAATTTGCTACTTAGTTAAAGTCAAAGGTAATAGATTTCTTCTTCTTCTTTTCATAACATAATCTCATGTATCTATTTAATATTCTATGTTGGTATCTTTTAGTTTTTAACTCTACCAATGATTGAAGTATCAGATGAAATAAAAGCATTGTCCTTTGGTCCAAACTATGTGGTATGTGATTGTAAGTCAATGGTTGTCAATGGATTTAAATTTTTTATAAATAGTTGTGAAAAAAAAATGTCAACACAGTATGACGGTGTCACGATAAGTGCCACAATATATTGTTATGCGAGTGCATCGAACAAGCAGGCTCAATCAGAAAATATATCATATTATGGTGTTGTTGAAAGAATCATTTTATTAGATTACAATGAACATGGTTGTGTCGCAATGATGAAATGCAAGTGGTTGATTCAATGACACAACAAGGTATTCATATTGATAACTATAGATATAGAGTGATTGATATGAACCGCCAGCTTCGTATCGATGAACCTTATATTCTTGTGTCATAAGTAAAACAGTTGTTTTATGTAAGTGACCCATTACAACCACAATTTGGTGTTATTTTTTATGTTATTACAAGACATATTTTTGACAAAGGTATGGATGAAAATGATTTTGTGGATGAACCTGTCAGTATTTATTCGAATGTTGCATTTGGTGATATGGATGATGCAATTTTTAGAATAGATTGTGAATCAGAAATTGTCATAGACCCCACATAGCGTTGACACATTTGTAAGTATTTACCTGATATTATTGCAATTTTGTATGTGTTTTTTTTAACTTTCATACATGATATCAAAATATATAGTATATTTTATACCATTATCGAATATAAAACTATTAATAACCTGACCAATTTATGTTTAAACACTTCTCTAATAAATCTTGAACATAGAAAAGTCTTGATATTTTATCAATATAAATATCACACATGAAAATGTATCTCATTGTTTTATGATACAATTGTATTATTTAACATTTTTCATTATTTCTATTTATTTGAGAATATTATTTTAAATTTCTAGGTCAAAATGTCTGATTATGATGATACTAGAAGGAGTAGAAGAATACCGAGAAACGAACAACGTAGGACTCCTCCTGGAAACAATGTAATTACAAATTATGTTTGAATATTATGGTCTTTCATATTATTTATCTTATTATCATTTGTTTTATTTTATAATCTATGTTATTTTAGGCTGCATTGTTGAGGAGACACTTGGATTATGCCACTGAGGATGATATTGTGGTGGGGGTACTGATTCTACAGCTCTTCCTACTACTACGCCGCTTGAGACACCAGGAGGCCATCCTCCCATTATACCACCTCCATATTATCCATACCCACCTTTTCCATATCCCTTTTTTCCTGCACCCACATCGGATGGTAGTTCTCAGACTCCCATCACTCATTTTCCATTCCCACCATCCACTGTATAGGGTACTGTGCCCCCATATATCCCACCGCCATATCCATATCCATATCCACCCTCATCTATACAGGGTTATCTATCAGTTTTTCTTCCTCCATCAGTACACTTTGCATCTACTATACATAGTACTCCTTTATATATCTCACCTACCATGGAGGCTACCCCCTCCAGACGTAGCACTTCATGGGTCAGCAGATCCCCCATCTACTAGTATTTGTTTAATCATTATTGTTACTGATTAATGATAAATTCATATATATTATTTTTGTTTGTTTTTGGTTTAATGATTAGATCCATCCTCTACCAGACGACGAGGCCACACAAAAATGTGTGAGGTTTTGAATCGACACATGTAAATCATAGTAAATTACAATGAGGACAATTATACAATAAATAAAAATGGCATGGAATGTAAAAGTTTTATGGGAACACTTTCTAGACACAACAATATCATTCCGGTTCAACCGATAAGTTGGAAGGCAGTTGGACAAGTAATAAAGTACAAAGCCTGGGAAGAGATTTGGGTAAGTAATGTTAATCACCTTTTATATATATATATATTTATAAAATTTTCTTAACAAACATTTTGTCCATTGCAGCTTCCATATAATTTTCCTGATGGAAAAAATGCAAAGGCTACAAGGATAATGGATTGGGGTGAAATGTGGCGAGCCTACAAGTATGATTTATATCTTGGTTGGAAAAAGAGAGTTGGTACAATGCTTGAATAAGTACTAGTGATTCAATATTTCCCAATTTCACAATATAAAGAGATGATCAGCTATTGGGAGAGTCCAACGTTTAAGGTGTTTGTTAAATTTATATATTATTCATTTATTTATTTGAAAATGATTTTAAATTAAATGTTTTATTTATGTTAATGAATTTATATAAATATTTTTTTATAGGAGAAATCAAATAGAAATAAAATAAACAAGAGTTCAATTAAACACATTTATACTCGCGGACACACTTCATTACCAGATCATGAGCAGACGAAGGTAATTTAACATTTAAAATATTTATCTTTGTTTAGTGTAATTTTTTTAACTTCCAATTTTGATTTATTTTTTTGTTTTTTCCAGAAAAAGGCATTGAATATCGAGGGTCATGTTCCTCACTCAACTTTGTTTTGTACAAGCCGGAAAAAGAAAGATGGTATTGTGCCAAATACCGACACCGAGAAGGCGATTGTAGGTATATTTCAATTTCTATGATTTTTACTGAATTTAATTCCTTATATTATTTTATCATTTTAATTTATGTTATATACCAATCAATAGAATGCTTTAGAGGCATTGGAAGAAAAATAACCTGATAATTTGGGCCCAAACGATCATCTAAATCAGGTATTAGGAGATGAGCATCAAGGTAGAGTGTGTTGTCAACCTGTGAAAAAGATTCTACCATCTCGATACTGGTCTACTAATGTTTATTCGAGTACCGGTTCTGGTTTTTTCACAGTGGAACAAATGAATGCTGCAATCAAAGAAGCAAGTCAAAAATCAGAATAGGTGATAACTGCAAATATGATGAAATTTATGTCTGCCCTTTCTTTTACACTTCCACCAGAATCAGCTTCAACGGTTGATGCCTTTTTGATGTCGATGCGTTCTGATAATTTAGATTCTTCTGTCGGAGCCAGAACCAGACCTAGTGCTGGACCCGGTGCTTGTGCTGGTTCGGATGCAGATGCCGATGATGATGTTGGTGGTGTGAGAGGTGGTGATGGTGTTTCTGTAGGAGGTGTGGATGAGGGTTATCATGATTCTGATGATACTGATATTGAGACTCACTTTTTATGTAAATTTTATTTTTGGATTGGTAATGTATGACGAGTTACTTAAGACTTAGGATGGTGTGTTTCATGGCCATGTTCTTGAATGGGTTTCTTTTCCTGGTAAGGGATTCATGCTTGTGAATACAATTTAGCATGCCCCAGATGCCTGAATTATGATTTATCACTATTATCCTTGCATGGACCATGGTTTTCTACTTCTCTATTCATTTCATTAGACTTTATAGACATTTTCAGGATGCTTGGAATATATTCATGGAGCCATTCATGATGAGTAGTTGGATGTTTGGACCTGAGAATTTGGTATGCCTGGGTTACACCAAGATCTGATATTTATATGGTTGGAATGATATCATGAAATGTTCATGGGAGGGGGTGTGAAGTGGGGAGGGGAAGTGGGGGTGAAAGGGGAAGAGGGAGGGGTGCAAGGTAGGTAGGGGGTGTGTTAGGGGCTGGCGGGGGGGTGAAAGGGGGCAGGGGGCATTGGTGCAGGGTCAGGGGGTCAAAGAGGGAGGCAGGGGTGGGGAAGGGGGGTGCTGGTGCAGGGGTAGGGGGTGAAAGAGCTTCTTGATAAAAAACATCATGAGTTTTTAAGAATAATAGATGATGTTGATTCGATGCTTGGGTTATTCATCATAGCTTAAATCATTGTGATTTGAGCTGAATGAGTGATGTTTGAAAAATAAAGAGCTTTATTAATGATCATCTCATTATATCACCCACTCACATAGGTTGAGGTCCCATATCTCATCTCATATCAATAATCTATTCTTTAGGTCAGGTCTCTTATCATATCATGTACCACCACTATCTCATTCAAGACATGGCCTACATGAATACAGTAAGGGAGTATGAAATACATAGAGATCATAACCATAAACCTAGAACATGGCTATCCAATAATCCATACCTAGTTCCCCACTAGAGGATACCCCACTATAAAACTCATAATCAACTATTTTTGCCTTTATTAGACTTGGTACCCAGTGTAGCTAGACATGGTAATTGATGGGTCTTAAAATTAAGTGGAATAGACTAGAAACCCTCTAACTGCTACTTGATTACCCCATGAACCACCTGAACACCTAAATAGGAATAAAAACTCCTCAAGAGACATCCCAACACTTAGATTGTTTTTCTAAATACCACTTCTTGAAACTCTTGCTACTTGGAGACTGAAAATTCAATTTCATTTGAATTCTTTGACTCATAATGATATAGGTAATTATAAACTCCCCACAAAATAGATACACATCCATATAAAGTATTCTGGATTATCCAGAAAATCATTATTTATTAATCATAATGGAAACAACTACTCATTCTAAATTCAAGATTAGATTCTTGAAAATCATCCATCATCCTGATCTAGGGAAAAAAGGTTTTTTCTAAAAAAAACATCACGAATGATCCTTTATACACATATTTCATTAAGTGGTTGAAGTGTAATGAAATGTGGAGGGTGGGTAGGGGGTGCATGGGGTGGGGAGGGTGGGTGTGGGGTGGGGTGGGCAGGGGTGGGTAGGGGAGGGGGTAGGGGATGGGGGCGTACTGGGGGTAGGGGGAGGGGGTGTGCAGGTGGGGGGCAGGGGGCAGGGGGATTGCTGGGGGAGGGGTGTCCAAGAGGGGGGCAGGGGGCAGGGGGGTGTGTTGGGAGTAGGGGGAGGGGTGTGTGCAGGGGGGTAGGGAGCAGGGGGGCATGGAGAGGGGGTGTGCAGGTGGGGGGTAAGGGGTGTGTTGGGGGTAGGGGGAGGGGTGTGTGTAGGTGGGGGCGGTGGGGGGGAAGAGGGAGGGGGTGTGCATGTGGGGGGCATGGGAGGGGGCATGGGGGTGTGCAGGTGGGGGCAGGGGGAGGGAGAGGGGGGTTAGTGGGGGGAGGGATGTGCAGGTGGTGGGGGGAGGGAGGGGGCAGGGGGTGTGCAGGTGGTTTTTTATTACATATCGTTATCCTCCTCTCATTTGAATTTGGTATGATTTATTGGTTTCAATTTATTGTCTTCTTTATTGTCAGATTTTCCTTGGTTATGGTTTAGTTGTTTTGACTTATTGAATATGATACAGTTTATATGATTTGTTGTTTATTCTAATTTTATACATTATATTTATAATTTTTGAATTATTATGTCTAGATATTGTTCAATGTGTCGGATGAACATCAGTACAAAGGTACAATGTGATTATCATTTATGTTTTCTACTATTTTAATTGTCTCCATATTTAATCCACTTTTATTGAAATATTTTGTACCACTAATTTATGAATTCAATATATTCAATATAATCAATATTAATTCAATGTTTCGATATAGCATACAAGGGGAAATGGTGTAGTAACACTAGATTTTGGATAAATACACCATTGTGGAAGGTACAAAGTGATTATCATTTAATAAACTGCGGCTTTTGTAACCTCACACACCCTTCTTTTCACAATTAATTTTTTTTCTGTATATATTTTTTTATATTTGATTGGTTTCCAAACTATCTCCATTATGTTGACATTAACAATTACAATGTTCTGATTTCAACGTTTATTACTATTAGTTATTATTTGAACAGTATGTTACATCATATATTTGATTTCTCAATGGTACAAATAAATCTTTATTCCTTTTCATATAAAATTAATTTTTACTAATATTGAGATGATGTCTTAGAAACTTCTACAACTATTAGTTATTATTTGAATAGTCTGTTCATTTATATGTTTTTTTTTATGAAAATTTAAAATGTTCATATATGATTAGAGCATTACAACTTCTTTAGAATTAGAATGGGTGATGAATCATTAGTAAACATTAACTATGTTGGGATGTTCTTGATTCTACATACAGGGTCACAGGGTGGAGTCACACTACAATTTAGAGAAGTACACCATCATGGAAAGGGGAGTAGTGACTCATTTTGGAGCTGTATATCTTTACAAATTAGTTACAGCACTGATGTTGGGTAAGTTTTTATTATTTCATCATGTTTCAAATAGATTTTTATTTTAGCATATCTGTTACATCTCCACTACGCAAATATTAGTTTAACCAGTTATTTCCAAAAAAATTATACATTCAACATAAAAATATTTAGTAGGAGGGGGGCTGCTGTCCAGTACGACGGCTGTCCAGGGGGCTCCAGCAGGTGGGGCTGCTGTCCAGGGGGGGATGTTGTCCAGCAAGGGGGACTGTCTAGGGGGCTCCAGTAGGGGGGGGGGGTTCTATCCGGGGGGCTTCTGTCCAGGGGGGATGTACGGGGGGGGATACTGTTCAGGGGGTCCAGCATGGGGGTGGGGGGGATACTGTCCAGAGGGGTCCAACAGGGGGGCTGCTGTCCAGCAGGGGGGCTTTCCATGGGGGGTCCAGCAGGGGGTTCTGTCCAGTGGGGGGCTTCTATCCAGGGGGATGGGGCTATCCAGTGGGGCTGTTATCTAGGGGGTCTATCAGGGGGTGGGGGGGCTGCTATCCAGGGGGGTCCAGCAGGGGGGCTTCTGTCCGGGGGGGGGGGCTTCTGTAAATTATCCTTTAAGAGTTCTTTTATATTTTTATTTTTATTTATTGAGTACACTTTTGTCTTTTCTTAATCTTTTATGTTATAAGGTTTTTGTTCAATTGAATATTATTTTATAATTATTTTTTTCACATACAGGGATCTCTCATACAACTCAATGACGGGGAACTTACCTCACAGTTTCTGGTTGCTTTCAAGCCTTGGTACACTGTAAGCAACTGGGACTTTAGTTATGATAATTATCATTTTTTAATGTATTTATGGATTTATTTAGGTATTTATAGATCAATCAATTCACTGGTCTAATTGATTCCCTTACAGGCATTCCCCTTGATGATTTGTAAGTTGATCGTATGTTTGAACAACACTTACTTGAATTGACATCTTTCTAGTTTACATAGTTTTTGTTACCATGTAATTAATCATATTTCACTCCTTTAGTTTATATCAATTATGATCATCCTTAGTGAAAAGTCTTTAATCTTTTCTTTCTTTTACTGATGCTATCAGGAATGTTTAAAATAACCAATTTATTGGAGATTATTTGTGTATCGTTGTGACATTGTTATCACTTGGTGGACCACCCTTGTTATCTGTATATAGATTGTTACTATTTTATTTATTTTACTTTATATTCACTAATCCAACAGATTATGGGATATATTAAAGTAATTATTTTTAGTGAACAACTTAATTTTATGCTCATTGCCCACACATGTATATACATTGTTACTCTATTTATTTTACAGGTCTTGTGTTTTTTTATTTTCAAGAGAATTATTTTTTTTCTACTTTTATATTTGAATGTTTTCATTTTTTCAAGTTTTTTGGTTGCAGGTTTATAGGTTGCATGGTTTGAAGGCTTTTAAGCTAGCAGGTTTGGAAGTTATAAGTTTATAGTTTGTGCATTACATATTTACATGTAACTAATTTTTTGGTTTTTTGGTTGTTAGGTTTGTGGGTTTTAATTGCTACATTTACAGGATGAAGGTATTCTTGTTTTTAAGGTATGCATGATGGAGATTCAAAGGTTTCCATGTTTATAGATTTCATTGTTTTTAGGTTATAAGATTACATGTTTACAGATCGCTTTAAAGATTCACTAGTGGAATCTCCACCTATACCAACACCTCCATACCAACGGTTTGAAAAACCCATTGGATTAAGTAACCTATAGAAACAGTTCAATGAAACTATTGGTGAAGGGGAAAATGGTGATTTTTCAAATGGTTTTCAAAACCTGTTGGATATTAGGGGTAATCATACCAACGGTTTAACAAAACCATTGGTAATAGCTAGCTTTCCAATATTTCTCTACGGTTTTTAAGAACCGTTGGGAAACCCCCCCCCCCCCCAAATACCCCCTTCCCACGAACATAATCTCTCCTCCATGGAACCCATCATCGAATAGGTGTCTCTGCTAACCCATGAACAGATCTATCCTCCATCAAACAGAATCTCTCCCTCATCGAACCCTGCTCCCCAAGCACGAACCCGTGATCCCACTTCCTACGTCGAATAGAATCTCTCCTCGAACAGATATCTACACTCTATGAGATCTACTCCTCCAACGAGATCTCTCCTCCAACCATACCTCCTGAGCACGAACCCTGCTTGGCGAGCTCACTTCCTCCATCACGAGCTCAATTTCTCCAGAATGGATCTCTCTAGGATGCCAACCCTAATTCTTTAGCACACTTCCTTCAGAACCCATCTCTAAGATTTTTCCCTAAACGATATTTCTCTGAAATGTGAACCCCACTTCCCAGCCGGTGATTGATTCAAATAGTTATTGTTCTTACAATTCAAATCAGTACATTATAATTGAATTATCACTTTTGTCTCCATTTATTTTATCATTTTTCATTCAATTTTTCTGCAATATTCTTTATTTTACCCACTCTGTATTAGGATCCCATCACAAGACATATATAATTTTAGGTTGCGATTTTTTTTATCTTTATAGAATAATATTGATTGATATTGAAGACTTCAATATGATAATGAGTTATTTTATCCTTGTTTTATATTAAATTTAAGGTTTATTGACATCATTTCATTGGTTAGACAAAAATACAAGGGGAGGGTTAAGACTAGAGGCAGGGGATTTTCCATGGGAGGGTTAGGATTAGAGGCAGGGGAAAGGGATAGGGATGGGTGGTTTAGGATGGGTTGGGGGTGGTTAGGTTCAAGGGGATTGGTAGGGGTTCAGGATAAGGGGTTGGTGTTGGGTTTATGGGGGATAGGGCCAGGGTTATGTTTAGGGGTTTTGGGTTAGGTTAGGTTTAGGTCAGGGTGGGGATAGGTTTAGGTTGGGGTTTAGGTCTGGGGGTAGGTTTAGGCTGGGACTGGGGGGTTAGTGGTAAAGGGGCTGGATAGGGCCAAGGGATGAGGTTTAAGTTAGTGGTTGTGTGGGGTCGTTTTAGTGTAGGGGATAGGGTAGGTTTACTATGTTAAACAATCATTGGATTAAGTAGGATACCAAAAAGAGGCTACCTCATCAGTAACACAAAATTCTGAATGATGGTTATAATAAAGAGTAGGCTAGGACAGTTCATATTTTTATGGATACAATGACCATCAAAACCAAATGATCTTGGGATGAGTAATACCATCAAGATTGACCTGCATTTAATGTACCTCATGAAGTGGATTAACATGAAATAATTTTGGAATTTCTCATGAAGACTAATTAAATTTTGGACATGATGATGGGAAAACATGAGGAAGGTCTTAAAGAGAAAGAATATATTACCAACAACCTATCCCAATCTATTATGAGTTTATCTTCCCTTATGAGTAATTTGTGGTTACATTCGGATTTATGGATTGAAAAATAGGATAAAATAAAGGAGGCTTATGAAGTGAAGGTTCTGGGTGAAAATAAGATTGATGAGGATGAAAATTGTTGCACATTTGATATTTCTAGAAAAGATGAAACTTTGAATCTTAAAGAAGAAAATAAACCCTTTCAATACTCATCTGAAGAAAAATAAATGGAATCTCTCAAGAGATAACATGAATAATAATAATAGAACATGAAAAAATTAATTAATGAAATGGTGGTTGAGAACGGAGAAAATTACAATGATGAAGATATATGTGTATTTAAATAGGTTCAAAAAGATGAATAAGTGGATAGGGATTTGGACACCAGTGTAATAACTGAATTCTTCAAGGAAGATTATTGTCCAACAATTGAAGAATAAATAGTTTATTAAATACAATAAACTATAAAAAAACTAAAAAAGATAAGGGGGATGAAGAAATGGATGATAAATCACTAAAAATAGTGATGCCAACATGAAAATAGATTTTATATGTTTTTAAAAAGTGGAGAAAAAGGATGTTGCAATTCAAGAATTCATTACCGAATTTAAACGTAAGGAGAAGGAATAAAAAGTAGGGGAGGAGGAGAAATGTATGGGGAATGCTGAAATTTTTAAAGAAGGACCTCTAACACTAAAAGATGAAGTTATTGTATTAGAATTCATAGTTCTATCACAACATTTGAAGTCCATGAGAAACAGGAAGAGGTGGTGGAAAATACTTTAAAAAAATATTGTTAGACTTTGAATTATTGTTTCCTACATTAAATAAATCCAAAAAACTAGAAGTCACCACAAATCAGTGTCATAGAGATGGAAAGAAGAAGAAAGAGTCCATGCAGCCTGACCTAGTAGAATTTATAATCAGCATCAATACTGAGCCAGTTAAATTTTCTTCATTCTCCAATTATGTGACACAAAGGTAAATGTTCTAGATTAAAAACCTTAATGAAAGAACATCCATTAGGAAATTAACTTCTGAATTCTTAATTGAATTCTGTGAGACATTTTTGTGCAGGGTAATTGACTTCTGAATTCTGAACTCAATTCTGAATTCAATTCTGTATGTATTTAATTAACTTTGGGATTATGTGTTATACATGCAGGTAATTGTTGAATTCTGTATGTTGGATGGGGGGTGCAGTGGGCTGGGGGGGAAGTGCAGGGGGCAGAGGGTGTGTGAAGGGGGGGAAGGGGGTGTGCAGTGGGCTGGGGGGAAGTGCAGTGGGTAGGGGGTGTGCAGTGGGGTGGGGGGGGAAGTGTAGTGGGCAGGAGGGAAGTGCAGGGGCAGGGGGTGTGCTGGGGAAGGGGGAAGGGGAAGAGGGGCTGTTTTTAAGGGAATGGGGGGACATATAGCCATGGTTTAAAACCGTGCTAAAAGGCCGATAGCCATGGTTTACAACTTTGGCTATATATATTGCATGACTTAGGATTCTTCCACAGTTTCAAACTGTGGATATATCCCTATATCCACGGTTCAAACAGTGGATATAGGTTTTTCCCTATAGCCACGCCAATACCAGCCACGGTTTATGAAACTATGGCTATAACCTATAGCCACGGTTTTTGGGCCTATAGCCACGGTTTTTGGTCCTATAGCCACGGTTCCAAACCGTGGCTATAGCCTTATTTTCTAGTAGTGCTAAATACATACTTAAGTCTCATGTTACAATTAAAAACATACATTACAACACAGTTAAAGTAAATACTCTTTATCCTTGAACTCATTTAAAGATTCCTTCTCCATATCTATGGGAAAGAAATAAAATAAAGGGTTTGTTTAAATGATTTGTAAGGGTTACATATAGTGAAATATATCATGATTATATAATGAAAAATCAATATGGAAATTTAAATAACTAAAAAAACATGTCATTGAACCAATAACTTGATAAATAAATCCATCCATTTATAATATCAACATATTAATCTCGTGGATAATAATGAATAAATTCTCAATGAAGTAAATGATTAATATTGGATTCCATGATTTTTAACATCATGATATCTATTCCATAAATGCGATGTACCGAGACAGTTTAATTTATATTTTTATATATAGAAAAATATATATAATGTTAGATTACTAATTTTTCTCGTGTAACATATCGATTAATTGAGTGGATTTATATAACCAAGCCCCACCAATCACTAAATGTGTAATTCATTCCTTAAATTATCAATTTAATTCATAAATAAATTTCCTTATCAATAAATATTTGTATTGAGTAAAGAAAATGGATTTACCAATATTTTCCCCAGTTAATAAAATAATAAAACACAATATGTAAAAAAATTATATATGTTATAATAAATAAGAATATCTATCATAAGTAATATGGATATTTAAGATAAATATATTTCCCAAACATCATAACAAAGTGAATATTTTAATAGAAAGTTAAGGAAAAAATAACGAAGAAAGTGGATGTCAATAATTTACCTTTCCAATCTTATCATAAACTATAATTAGAAAGAATAAGGATGGTATAATTACATCATATTCCCATTCCATTATAATTAAAATAATTTTTTTTCATTAATTAATATAAATAGGATAAAAATATCATTAAAACATTCTTGAGAAAAATACACTTTTCAATTTATAAATCACTTTTAAAAAAATTCTAAAATATTAGGATACTAATATTAGAAAATAATCTTGTAAATTTTAAACGGAAGCTTTAGAGTAATGATCGGTCATGATTGTGGGAATATTCCATTCATGTTGTGAATATTAAAGATAATATACCTTTCATATTTTCAAAAAAATCAAAAAGAACCTTGTTTGGAATATCAAAAGAAGGTTTATTTTAAGTCATTTTTTAAATATTAAAACATGGATAAAAATTTCATTAAAAATAATTCAAGAATATTAAAAATATTATTTAATCTATTTTAAGTAAAATATCGATATGGAAGAAATTTTATTTTCAACCAAAAAGAGAATTAATGATTTTTTCTTAAAAACCCTTATCAATCATATTAAGTACCAAAGAGAGGGAAATTGTACTATTACTTGAAAATATAATGAATAAACAAAGGATAATAAAATTAAAGTTTCTTATAATAAAATTATTAAATAATTTCCTTCAATGAAAATTCCAGCATAAACAGACCCGATTAAAATTAGATTGAAGCATATACCCTTACCACTTTGGTAACTTTTGAATCATAACCCCATTGAAAGAAATAACTTCACATGAAACATTAAATACAATTAATATAAATAAATTCATGATAAAATATATAAAATTTGTTGTATATACAATGTTTATAAATAAATAAGTGCATAATGCCTAATATATCTCAATGGAGGGGAAATTAAGATGAAATATCTTACAAAGACCAAAATTTTGATGTGATAATTTTTCAATGAATTGATTATGTTTATCAAATGGAAATCCACATAAAAAATTGAAATAAAATATAAAATAATAAAAATTCATTACACATATAATCATAGAATCTCAAAGCAATTGAAGAAGTAATATAACCCAATAAAAAGAAATTGAGTTATGAAACCTCTTACCACTTGGTAACATTAAAATCAAATACACTTGGATGAAATAATAAAAATAAAAACTCAATATACCATCAAGTATGAATTATTAATGATATGAAATATAAAAGGTGAATTTTATACAACATTTAGATGAAATTATGTGCATACAAATAAAATATACCTGAATAAAGGAAAATTTAGAAAAAATATCTTACTACAAGTATGATTCAACAAATATGTTATTTATCTTCCTAGGTAATTTAATTATTTCAATTATTTAAATTATTAATAAACTTTTTAAATTTTATTATTCCTTTTATTATATTTATTATCATGTTATATTTATTTACTTAATCAATTAAGTTCATGTTGGATATTTTTCTTATATTCAGTTCATATATCCGTAATGACATTGATAGGTTGAATTTGGTAATAGAGGTCATTATTTTATCATATAATGAATAATAATAATGAAATAATTATAATTTTTATCAATCAATTATTATTTTTGAACAGTCTATGAACAATGGTTATGAATAATGAACAATATTGAAATCATAGATATGGTAAGTCATTTGTACGTATGAGTAACGTTTCTACTATTCAATGATTATGATGGAAAGAACATAAGTTATATTATTTATTTCAATAATTATAATTATAAGATAAATGTAAAACTATTTATTGAGTTACACTTATATATACCATCCATGTTATAAGGTGATGAGAAACAAATCGCATCACTTCATGGAGTTGGTAGTCCACAAGTATGCATGAACAACATTATCCTTTTTTAGTGAATAGAAAGGTAATAAAGTAAATGACATATTAAATTTTAATAATTATAATTTTTTCATTAATTTAAAATATATATTAAATCCAACATTAAAATCATCTTTGGTTGGTGGTGATGGAAAATGAATGACATCAGTACATAAGGCAGTCATCCTCAGTACACACAAATGATAGTTTTTTTTCACGTTTGATGGAAGAAGATATATATAAAGGGTATAAAATTAAAATTAAAAATTCCTAGTATATGGGAGATGTTTATGTTATTATATTATCATGGTTGACTAATATTTGAAGGAGGTGTAAGATGAAATAATATTAAAATGCCCAGTTAAGAATGATACCTCTTCTTTGTACAACCTATTTAGGATTACACAAAAATCCATCTTATAAGGGATTAATAATCAAAACAAGGACTATAAAAAGTAGGAATAAAACTTAAGAAGAGTTTTGGGAAATTATTTTCTAAACTAAGTGATTCTTGAAGTGTAAGTAAAAGAGAATAGGAGGTTCCATTTTATAAGTGAGGAGAGAAGTTTTTTTTGGAATTTCTTAAAGTGTTAAATTATAAAAAGAACATGTTAAATTAAAACACTTCCAAATTTATAGGGATTAGAATTTTTGAGAAGATAAATTTGAAATATTTTTATATAATATGATTTAGAAAATTTTAATTAGAAAACAAACACTTAACACTTTCCTTAACCCCTATATGAACTCATTTTAACCTTAACTGTGATAATAACTTTTTTAAACTAAAAGAGTTATAATTTAACTTATAATATAATAATTAAATCATGAAGGGAAAATAGATGAAATTTTATACCATTTATCATTCTAATTTTTCACTTTATTTATTTTAAGGATTTTAAAATTATTTAATAAAATATTATTTAACAAAAAAAATATCATTAATTTAATTTTTAAAATCTTTATTTAATTTGAATTTAAAGACATGTAGATAATAATAAATTTTAAATATAATCCATTTTACCATAAAAAATAAATCATTATTAAATATAAAATTCTTTTCTAATAATGATAGATCCCAAAATTTCACCCTATGTAAATTTTTTCATTCTGATTTAGAAAATGAAGATCATTTTGTTAAATTCAATATCTAAAATTGGCTTATACTAATTATATTATTTTCTCAAAAAAAGGAATAAAAACTTGTTTTATGAGAAACATATTTTTTAACCTTGTAAATAATTTAGTAAAAATTGACTATTTATTTACCAATATATTTTCATCATCTAAAATATTTATACATAATTTTCAAAAAAGTGGTTACTCCAATTCATACTACCAAATTGAATTTCTAGGGTATAAAAATCTTTATTAAATATTATATCATTGTTCATTTAGTCTACACATTGTATTTCATATATGTTGTTGAACATAATATCTTCTTTTAAAATATTATTGTGTTACAAATTTCCTATAAAGTATTTTTCACTATTGGAATTAAAATTTGTTGGATTCCATTTTCCAAAAAAGGGCTATAGGTAATTTAAGAATGGGTATAATTTTTGTCATAACTCAAACTATAAATGACACCAATTAATTATTATTATATAAACATAAATTAAAAACTCTCTTAAGGGCCTTGACATGCCCATAATATAAGATTATATAATCCTTCATCCCTTGTTATTTTCATTATAGAGTATCAGTTTCATTTTACCATAACATGTCACCACCTTGTTTCCTCACATAAAATAGTAAATATATTTTTTATTTTTTATTTGTATTATAACCTACAAATTATTAATCCTAGGGTTTATATACTTAAATTAAAATTATTGAGCCTCCATTTTCATTTTGGGGTGTCAGATAGTTTGAGAGTGGTTACATAAAATTTTAATTCTGTTTTGAATTTTTTTTATGATTAATAAAGTTGTTTTAAAATGTTTTTACAATTATTAAAGTAATTTAAATATTTTAAAATCATTTTTGGAAGTCAATTTAGATGATTTTAAGTGATTTTAGGATTATGGAAATGATAATAATGTACTGCTTTAATTATTTATGAGGTTTTTTAAGTAATAATTAATCCTTCTAAAGGTTACTCCAACCAATATTAAATACTTTACGTATGAATAAGGGTAATACTTCTTATTATTTTGTTTTTTAAGGGTAAGTGTTAGTCTATAAATCTAGTATATAGGTAAAGGATATTTTCTAAATCTTGTGTAAAGTTAAATACTTCAGTTTATCTCACATAAGGGTATTTCCTTATTAATTAAAGGTAAGATGTGGTTTAATTAATTCATGGAAAGGTAATATGGATTTTCATAAGGTTCATCCATTTTTTCTATGGCCTATGTATAGGTAAGTCATTGATCCCATGTAATGAGTAAAAGTACCATTGTGAGTTGCATTAGGGTAAGATAAGATTTATATTGGCTTCATAAGGGTACCTTGTGGCTTGTGTGATGTAATGGTTTTCCTTATGTGTTGTGTAGAGGTATAAAAATATTTCCTATAACCATGTAAGGGTAATAAGAACTCTGTGAAATGATAATCCATGCATTCTAAAGCTTTTGTAAGGGTAAAATTCATTTTCCAAATCCTACGTCTAACTAATAATTTTCTTTATATGGGTATCCCTGAATTTATTTTACTTGTATAATAGTACAAAGTTTTATAAAAGTAAAATTGTGTTACCCTTACACAGAGTATATGATTTGTGCATGTATATTAGTTTTTACCCAAATTTTTGGAATTCGTTATTCTTAAACCAATAAAAATAATCTTCAATAATTTAAATTCCTAAAACAATGTTTTTTATTTCTATTGACTCATTTGATAATTTATAACTCCTTTTGAAATATTTTGTTTGATCCGTATTTTTTTCCAATCAAGAAATCGTTAGGAAAATTAAATGTGGGTTTCAACATTGGATCTTTTAAATATGAATTAGAAATATTATTTTAAAAATACCTAAACCTCCTCCTTCTATATTCCTTTTAATTCTAAAAATTTTGAGTGATTGCACACCTTCCTTATAGTCTGGAATGTCTTCTACATCATGTATGATCCCCTTTGTTGATGAATTCTAAATTTGGGGTGGCTGAGTGTCCTCCTCTATCCCCTTTATTCTTTGTGTGCAGTGTGAGTCTAGTGTCATCGCCTATTTGGGGATTTAGGTACTCTCTTTATTTCCTATTAATATATGATATTAGTATGTTTTTTTATTTTAGAAATAGGGTAAGAGTTGTACTAAAAAATATAATTAAGAGGATCAATTATGAAATTTAAGAGGATGATGAGTTTTTTAATACCTTGACATAAAAATACATATTTATGTTAATTAAAAACCAGGAATAACTTTTTTTCTGAATGATATTTTAGGATTAGAGTTTTATAGAATTAATAAAAACTCTTACATAGTGAACCCACTAATTAAAATTGGACACTTAGACTCAATATCCATTTTTTCTTCCAAATGAACCCCTTTTAAAATAAAACATGTTTTATTTTAATGAAATATATTCATAAATTTTATATTGACCACAATATTGTCCCCAATATTCTTTAAAATCCTATTAATATTATTTTAAAATGAGGGATGAAAAAAATATCACTATGTTATATAAATAAATAAAACCATTAGCCTAGTAAAAAAATATGAAAACCCATGTAATATTTACCATTCTCTCAATGTTCATTGAGATATTGAAATAAATAATTTTCATATGAAATCATACATACTTATATCTAAAATAAAATCATTAAAACACATCCAAATAAATTTAAAACCCTTTTGAAAATATAGAGAAGGAAATTCATAAAATGTTTTAAAACTTTGTCAGAAATAACTAGAGATGAGTTAAATCTATAGGATAAACCCTTCTGTAACTCACTCCTTGCATCAAAATAAAAGTTAAATTTTACAATTAATTAGATCATTTTCTGGGTACATCAAAATTTATAATGGGCTCAAATGGCACTATCTATGCACACACAATATATAATATATAACAGGCTCACACGACACTATCTAAGTCGGCCCATCATATAAGTTGTAATGGGATCAACCAGTGCTATTTAGTTATCCCTATCATATAATTCTCAAGTACAATATCATGAATAAAAAATCCTTATCCTTTCACTTTTTTAGCATTAAATATTTACAAAAAACTCTTTTTAACTCATAAGAAAATCCTTTTTCATAAAAAATACCATTTTCATTTAAAAATTATATTTTTAATATCAAAAAACCCTTATACTTAAAAACCAATTTTTAATATAAATATATCCATAAAAAGATAAAATATTCTTTTCCTTTTTAGAAAACATCATTAAAAACATTCTTGAGGAAAATAATAGTTCTATTTTTCATCACTTATTTTATTTTAAAACGTTGTGAAATTATAAATGAAAACATTTTATTTTAAAAATAAACGTTTAAAAATGTGAAGGAATCATAAAAAATAGGATTAATTATGGCATGGAAATACCCTCACACCATATAAGTTAAAAAACATTCATTTTTTACTTTTGTAAAGTGTAACTTCAAATGAGGATTTTTAAAAGAAACAGCTTTGCATAAAACATTAAAAATGAAACCATTTTCTAAAAAATTGAGGGAAATTAAAAAATTACATTTTAAAAGAATTAATTTAAATATAATTATATTCTTAAAAATAATTATCAAAAATGGAAATGAAACAAAAATATTTTGAAAATAAATCATCAAAACATTTAAAATGTGGATTTTTCAGTTTAAGCATCTCTTACCTTGAGTATGACTTTTCACAAACTTCTTTATCATCCTGATTAATAAATGTAGTTTAATTTATACATGATTTAGAAGTCTTTTCATGTTTATTATTAATTTTATATCTCTTATTTATATGTTTTTTAGAATTACTTGATGATTTAGGTTTACATCAGATGTTTTGATGATATTCGGTACCTAAGTCTTAAATGGAGTCGGTAAGTCAACTATGGTAATATAGGTCATCATTACATCATCTCCAGAATAATATTCATGAAATAATTTAATTTTTAAATATTAATTATACTTTTAAATCCAACAATGAAATATGGTTATGAAAAATGAACTACGTTACAATCATGGAGATGGTAGGTCATACGTATGCATGAGTAACATTTTCATTTTCAATGATCATTATGGAAAAAAGTTAAGAATAATTTTATATTTAAATAATTATAATAATATATTAAATATGATATCAATTATTTAAATATAATTATATATATCATTCATGTGGCGTGGTCATGAAAAATGAATCACATCGCTTTGTGCAGGTGGTAATTCACACATATGCACGAACGACATTATCATTTTTATTTTCATGGAAATGTAAAAATGTAAGTGCTAAATTATATTTTTAGAATAAGTAAAATTTCATTAATATCATATATAAACATTAATTCCGTCATTATAACCAATCATAAGATATCATGATGGAAAATTATTCACATTGATTCAAAAGGTGGTAGTCTACCATACACAAAAATAAGGAATTCTTTTCCATTTGATGGAATTAGAGATTGATATGGGTCATGAAAATAAAATAATAAAATATAATTACATGTAGTGTTATATAGTTATTATTTAATCAAGTTTGAAGCATATTTTAAGTAGGTGAAAAAATAAATAAATAAAAAACTCTTGATTAAAATGACACATCTTCTTCAGAAAACCTTCTTTGCTTAGCATCTTAAGACCACTGAAATTAGTTTTTTTCATAAAATAAGGCCTCTATAATGATTTTAGGGATTATATGAATGTATTTGGGTAGATATTGGTCAAAAAATATTTTCTTAAGTGTTTTTAAATAAGAATAAGAGGTTCCCTTTTATAGGATAGAGGATGCTCACTCTTGGAATTTATCTAAATATTAAATTTACAGAAATTAATTTTCAGTTTAAAATGTATCCAAAGTGAGTTATTTCTAAGATATTATGATATAATGTATAGAAATTTTCTAAAACATTATTTTTTAGATGAGTTTATTTTACTCACATACCCTTATAATTTAGTTTTAACCCTCATTTAACCTTTTTACCTCTAATCATGACAACATCGATTTTTACACTTTGAGGGTCAATATTCTTTCTATAAAATGAAAAAATATGCATAATTGGATAATAGTTGATATTTCAAACCTCATAATAATAAATTTTTTGACTTTAATATTTTTATAAATTTTATATCATTTAATAAACTATTATTTATTTTATAATATCATTAATGCCAATTTTGACATTATTCATTACTTTGACTTTTAAAAATATCAACAAAAAAACATAACTTCTAACCAAATCTTTTAATAAATCCCTAAAATTTTAAATTAATCTATAAAATTATTTTATTATATTAATTAAATCATATTATATTTATTTTAATATTTTTAATTTCATTTATTTTATTTTTTCCATTAATTAAATAATTGTTGTATCAACATTGTGTAAGAAAATAATGTAATTATTTATTCACTAAAAATTAAAAACAAATATCAGGATGAATATAAATTTATTATATTTTAAAATAAAATTCATTTTTTAACATATCTTCTAGATAACACCATATTAAGAATATTATACATATTAAAAACAATAGTGTTACATGTTTGACTTTTCTTTAATTAAAATTTTATAAAGGTGATAATCCAATTAAAGTGGCCATAAATGGTCATATAACTGATGCTTGAGTGATTATTGATTAATATTATATAAAAAAATTAGAAATTTTAAGGGTCATTTCATATTCCTTATCTTATTATTTTTACCCCTAATTACATGATTTACCCTTTACTGTGGTAACAAAATTTACCAAGGTTACAATTCATATTATCTAAAAATAAAAGCGACATATTTACTAAATATGAATCTACTAATTAAAAATATAGAATACATTTTTAAAAATTCAAAATTTATAAGTTTTAGTATTTAATTTAAAATTAAATTTTCAAAACGCAATGAAAAAGAGTTTTTGAGAAAAATGACCTTTTAAAACCTAAGATTTTTTTATACTCAATTCAAGTAAAAAATAAATTTAAAATACCATAATTGGATTATTTTAAATAAAAATAAACAAATTATATTTTAAAACTAATATAAAATATAATTTTAATTTTAAATAATTTAAAAGAAAATACAATTTTCAATAAAAATCAGTATTGTTAACTATTCATTGAAAAATCAAACTTATCAAAAAATTATCAAAATTTCACAATAAGATAGCTTTTATATGATTATTTTAGAAATGATATTTATTTAATTAATTAAAATTTATAAGAAATTCTAAAAATTAATTATATTTTTCACCCATAAAAGCAAGAAAAGTCATCCTTGAAGAAAGTGTATTTGAATAATAAAATGGCTTTACAAAAATAAAGTGCCTAATTTTCTAATTGTTAATTAAAACATTATTAAAAAATAATAAAATTTTATATTTCATAATTCAGTTAACACTATTCATTCCCACTAATTTAATTGCTAGGTTATAATGGTCTCATAATAATAATATTTATATGTTCTTTTATGCTTGGTGTTGTGTATCTTGTACAATATCGAACATAGTATTCCATTTTAAAAATTTGGGATGTTATATTCCACCCTTTTGGAAATTTCATACACCCAACTTTTAATTTGGGTTTGATAACTAAAGTTTAACTATTAGAAATACATTTTTTGAAATCTTATATCAAAAATTTGATTACAAAAAACATACACTTTAAAAAAAAGAAAGAGAAGTATGAAGTTCATCTAGGATAACACATAGCTAGGATTACATTTAATAAAACATACACATGGAATATAAAACATAACACCCAAGTATTGATAAGGGGTGATAGAAAACATGGTCATGAGAAATTCAACAATCACAAAACCATAAATCTATTATTGGTTAAAAGGTCATTGATTTCTCAATAACTAAAGTAAAAAAAGATAAAATTTTTGTTTCAATATATTTTTTTATAGTTGAGGAATTACATTAATTTACTATCTAATAAAATGACTAAATATAATTACTTTACAGGTATAGTTTCATCCTTTAATCAATTTCCACAAAAATCTCAATTTTTTCTCCAAAGGATGAGTATTTAAGATAAATTATTCATGTTTGAAGCATTATAATCAACTTATATAGATCAATAAATCCTTAAAAGAATGAAAATTAATTCCTCCTATCTTTAGAAATTAACAAAAAACAAAAATTTTAGGATAATATATGGTTATTCTCCAAAATGATTAAACCTTTTAACGAATAAAAACTACCTTTAATCTACAAAAATCAAAAGTAATACCCAAAGTTTAACATAATTCATTCAATAAAATTCCTTTAAATTAATCAAAATAGTATAGACTAATAATGAAACCTAAAATTCATCAGTATTTGAAAACATAATCTCTAAATGTAAACTATTTCTATAAATAACCAGAACCACCATAAATATTCAATAAAATTATATATTCTTCCAAATTATAATTCAATCGTTATTCCTCAAACAAAATCCTATAGTTTTCTTTTTACCTAAACCATAAAGTGTTACCAAAATAAGGAACATATTATGAAATAACATTAATCACTTAAGTACAAAACCAGTATCTAAACCTATGTTTATCTCAAAAATAAATTGCTTGAGAAATATCATTAGTCACATTAAAATTTCATAACTTAAATTATCAAAAGGGGTTTCTAATACTCTTAACATATTGTTTTATATACACATGATCGTATCTATAACTCTTGAGATTACTACTCATTAAAAAATTCTAATATCCAAATTTATCGAAACATTACTATGATACAAACTATAAGGAACTAACCTTAAACAATAAATATTCAAGATATTTTAAAACTAAGAATCACTACCTTTCTCCAAGGATATTTTATATTTAGAGTTTTAAAGAATTCGTAAAAACTCTTACATGGTAAACCCATACATTACTAGGGAAAAATTAAACTCACTACCCATTTCCTCCCCAAAGGAAAGCATTTTAAAATAAAACATGTTTAATTTTCATGACATATCTTCATAAATTTGATCATGGTCTGATCATTATCCATACTCTTCCTTAAAATTATACACAAAACATTTTAAAATTTTTGTAGAGTACAAAATTATCAATAATGGGAATAAATAAAGAAAATTTTTAGTCCAGTAAAAAACATTAAAACACATGTAATAATTAACATTATCTAAAATTTATTTTATATATTGAAATAAATCATTTTAACAAGAAAACATACACACTTTTATCTCAAATAAAATCATTAAAACCATAACAATAACTTTAAAACCCTTTTTGGAAATATAGATCAAGATTTTCATAACCCGTTTTAAACCCATGTCTGAAATAACTATATCCCAGTTATATCTATAAGATAAACCATTTGGTAACTCCCTCATTATTGCCTCAAAATAATAGTTACATTACTCAATAACAGGCTTACTCGGCGCTATTTAGGCACACCTAATGTATAAAATAAAAAGGGATCACTTGGTGCTATCTAGGTTTTCTCATCGTATAAACTATAATTGGCTCACACGGTGCTATTTTTTCTACCCCATAATATAAGTCTCCAGTACCATATCATGAATAAAAAAATTTATTCTTTCATTTTCTCATCAAAACACATTTCATCAAAAAACTCTTTTAAACTTTTAATAAAATCACTTTTCATATAAAAATACCTATTTCTTTTAAAAGAAAATTTTCAATATCAAAACACCATTTTATTTCAAAAAACATTTTCAATACCATGATACCATGACCAAGTTAAAATGTTATCTTCCTTTTAAGAAAATATCATTAAAATCATTCTTGAGGAAGATATAATTTCCATTTTTAAAACACTTATTAAATTTTAAAAATTTGTGCATTTATAAATGAAAATATTTTATTTGAAAATAAACATGTGAACATGTAAAAAAGTCCTCAAAATACTAAAGAATCATGATGGAAGTAAAATCACATCATGTAATATAATTTTAAAAAACATTCTGTTTTTTATTTTGTAAATAGGATCTTCAGAAAATAATTGTTAAAAGAAAATCCCTTACATAAATCCTTATAAAATATTACTTTTTTAAAACATCTGAGAGATTTTTTAAAATTATATTTTAAAAAAAATTATGTCTATATAAATACATTCATTAGAATTATTTTAAAAACTTGTTCATGAAATGTAAATATTTATACTATAAATCATTAAAACATATAAAAAGAATATTCTTTTAGTTAAATAGTCCCTTACCTTGAGTCTGAATCATCACAAACATTATTTATCTTCCTGAATAAAAAACATAGTTTAATTTATAATTTCATGATAACCTATTTTACATTTATTATTATTTCTATATAACTCATTTCTATGTTATATACAATTACATAATCATTTAGGTTCATGTTGGATGTTTTGATAATATTTGGAACCTATGTCTAAAATGGCATCGGTAAGTTGATTATTGTAAAAGATGTCATAATTCCATTATATCTAGAATAATATTAATGAATTAATTATCACATTTATAAATTAATTATTCATTTAATTCCAACCATGAAATATGTTAATATAAAATAAAGTATGTTGCAATCATGGAGTAGGTATGTCATACGTACGCATGAGTAACAAATTCATTTTTCAATGATCATTATGGAAATATAGTGAGTATAATTTTTTCTTTCTATAACTATCATAATATATTAAATATTATATTACTTATTTAAATATACTTATATATTTTTTGATCTTTATTGATGGAAAAGTGACTAGAGTAGGTGAATAGTTGTTTTAAAAAAGTAATGAAAAAAAATAAAAGTTTATAAAATATTAAATAATAGTGAGTGCAGAGTTATTGAGTTGATTTATAGTGAAAATAAAAATGAATCAACATAATATATATAATGTTTTAGATGACCAATATTCTATCCCACTCCTCAATATCATCAACTTTTCAAGAATATTATTACCCACTAAGAAACTTACTTTTAAAGGTGTGAGAACAATATTATAAAAAATGCCTTTTAAAAAACTCATAGGCACAACCCAGTATTTTAACAAGGGACTGAACCTAGTATATATTATCACTTTTGACTAGGATTCACAAACCAAACATCCTTTTTGGTGGTAGAATAACCAGATAAAATCAAGACCTTATATTTATGGGGAAAATAACAAAACATATAAAAAATAAAATACAAACTAAATGAAAAAATATTACATGAATAAAAACTTAGTGAAAACAACAAATGGTTATAATATTGAATAAGTTTAAGCTTAGTGGCCATTGATCACTTGGAAGGAATAAATTTCATAGATGGTTTCATTTGGTGATCATGGTAATAATGTAAAAGTTGTATAAGATTAGGAACAACATGAGAGAAGCAATAATTTTGAAGATGTATCACTAAAAATTTTGAATGAATGAACTGCATAGGTATGTGTTTTATTCCTTGAAGAGATCTACTGGATCATTAAAGTTCATATCTATATATATCATGAATATATATAATATTTTTATGATACTTTATAGTTAATAACAATAAAATAAAATGATTGTTACCATTTTTTCATTAAATATTCTCTTTAATAACATTAAATTACAATCAAGCTATATATTTATTCATGAAATATTAATATAGAACCATTAAAATTGTATGTTGAAAAAATATTATCATATTAAAATTATAAAACAATTTAAATAAAAATATAATCCTATAGATTATACATATCAAAAAAATATAGAAAAATAGAGTACGGAATAAACCTCAAACTTCATGAATGAATGTTCATAAAATATTATTACAAATACTTTTTACACCCTTTAAAATTATATTTTAACATAAAAAATAATACTTTTAACAAAGGAATTATTTTTAATAACCTAAATTGAAGTTAGATATAAAATTTTATAAATATAATATTTATACTAATATTTGCTTAATAAAATTTCTAGTGATGAATCATGATACAACATAAGAAATAGAGAGTAGTGGCTCCTGACCTACCATAGAAAATAGAGTGTTTTGGATCATGATATAACAACCCATCTCTTTATTACACACTTAAACATGATTTATTACATAAACATGTACTTACTAAAAATCTAAGGGTCGAGAGTTCTATTGTCTTGGGAAATTAAGAACATTACATTACAACTTAAAACATAAAATACAATATCTTTATTTCAAACTTCTTTGGCATGACTAACTCATTCCTTCGTACTTAACACTACATGGGATAACCCTAGGACATACATAAAAATGGGTGAGATATAAAGCCCAGCAAATGGGTAAATAAAGAATAACATTAATATTAGAATACATGTTATTCAATTGGAATATCAATGGAGAAAAAGATAAATATGAACATTAAGGAATGATATAACATGAATATAATAACATGGAAATGTGGGAAAGACATACAATATGACATTATCATGAGCCAAGGCTCATTGAAAAAGGATTAGTATGAGTAAACCCTCATTACACATGAATTAACATGAGTAATACCTCATTTCACATGGATTATAATAAATAAACTTTTATTTCCCATGGTTTATAATGATACTAAACATTACCCAATTCATTGGAGTGCTATCAGGGCGCACCCTTCATAAACATTTTATTTTATGCATTAGTTTACCACATTGATAATATAACATGGAATCATTCAGAATCATACATTATTCGATGATCAAGGAATTTGGAATACATATATATAAGTACCATTAAATATGTATAATTACCTAAATATGAATACCCTTGATAGATAAATGGGTATGGTATTCACTACATGATGATTTTGGCTAGGAAAATTACGGTCCAATTTCGGTAGCATAACGTAGTCATTTGAAAATTCATAAGTTGGGTTGGTGAGAGAGAAAGAGATATATAGTAATTTATACATTATATAGATAGTAACTTGATCATGTAACACAATATCTAGACATATGAAATGGAATTTAGACACATAATATGGTAGAAATACGTGAATGGAAATAAGAAGATAGAAAACCTTTACGGAATTTCAGCATGGTAATGGGTGTACACGGAAGGCATTAATGTGAGAGAAATTGGTATATAATAATTAAAACATAATGAGGGAAGTATTATGGAGGTTTGAAATCATACCCCAACATTTTAATTGAAAATAAAAGGGTATAAGAATATGAAGAAACATGGATAAAAATGAGAATGAAAGTAATCCCTTACAAAAATTCAGCATGGTAACAAGTATACATAATGGTTCACAAGAGGGATAAATGAGAGTTAAATGGGATCTCATAATTTATACATAAAATTATAGTTAAGGGGGATATTTAATAACATATCCCAACATAGGAATAAAATAAAATCAAATACATAACATGAAAATAATGCTTGATAAAAGAGTAGGGTGGAATATCCATTACAAAATTTTGGCATAGTAAGGGCTTAGGTAAGGGTCAAAATGAAGGAGGATAAATAATCCCCCATTAAAATAACATAAAATGGATATTAATATAATGATTATAAAATAATTACATTATAACCATTCAAAATTACAAGAACTAACTTAAAAGGAGGAGAGGAAAGTGAGGATCCCTTACATGGAAGTGTGATCCCAATGGCTAGGGAGAAGATTCTTAGGGGATTTAGAGAACATTGGGAGGACTATAAGAAGTATAGTCTAGAGATTGGTTGATATTAAAATGGTTTTAGTGAAGAGTCATGTGATTTTGGGTGGTTTTATATAGGAAAGGAGAGAGAATTCTTAATTAGTTAGGTTTTGGATACTACACATTAAAATATTCAAAACCACAAACAATACCAGGGTTTTTTCTCATGGTTTCTAAAAAAGGGGAGTGGAATAAAATATTTTATAATTCCAAGGTCAGAAAAAATTAAAATAATAGGTTTTTTATGTAGAGGTGAGTCACACTCTCAAGGAAATCATTTTAAAATGTTAAAATATTTTTTAAGTCTTGGAGGGTTCACTAAGGCATTGTAAAATTAATCAAACAAATATAAAATCATAATATTTTAAAGGTAGAACATATATTGACCGAATAATCCTTTTATAGTATTTTATTACATTACTATTGGGTCATTATGAGGTCATTAAACACATTATATATTTATTCCGTATTTAATATTTGCCCAAAAATTTGACATTCTCAGAAAATTGTGAAAATAAAAAATTGGATAATTTGGACACCATGATTCCAAAAATAATATTTATTTTATCTAAATAATTTTATAAATATGTTAATTTTTAATTTTAAAATAAAAACGGACATTTATTGAAAATTGACGGGTTTTGAAAAAACAATTTTTAAACTTTAAAAAAATTACATTTGACTTCATAAAAATTATATAATCATTTATTATTAATAAAAGTACTTTGATAATAATATTTTATTAAAATATTAACTATCATTAATTCATCATAATAAATCCTTTAATTAAAAATGTAATTTTTTTATCGTATAAAAATATTATTCTTATCAAACTAAATACTTAATCATTTATAGAGTAAAAACAACAAGGAATAAATATAATCATCATTTATTATTGAAAGGAGTGTTATTATAACACTATTATAATAACTATATTAATAAAAACTTAGTTTAATATAATAATTTCTATATTTCTGAAAAGTACTATTTTACCGAAAAAGTCAATTTATCTAATTGATTATATTTTTAAGAAAAACTATTCTCGTAAAGGAATTGATCGAATAAGAATTTTATTTATAAAAGGGATTACACAATATGTAGCCAATACCTAGTTACATAATCCCTTATAACACCCACATAAGACCTAAGGGTAAGTTGTGTGATGGTGACTAACTCTTGGAGTGGATTGGATAAAATTTTCTATGTGGTAATCTCTATTAACATTCTCTTATCCCATATGAGATTTCGTTCAACTTAACGTATTGAAGCACAACTTGGGATTGGTCAATAGGAAATACTAGTGATGCTACCACATTACTGAGCTCTGAAAAATGATCTGTGTATGGCCTGAGTCTACTGGATGATGCCATCACATCCTTTGTCTGTGTCGAAAGGATTTGTTAAAACCATATATTTATATTAGTCATGTGATCACTATTAAATGGATATATTATCAAAAGTAATGATAAATAATAGTCATTTAAATCCAATTGGATAAAATAAAATAAAAGGTTCATGTGTTTTCTATATCCATAATACATTTAATTAAATAAAATAAAGGGAATATTATAAATGAATGTTCGGGTCATTACAACCTTCCCCCCTTAAGAAATTTTTCCCTAGAAATTTCATTTTTTTTCTAAAATATATGAGGGTAAAATTTCCTTATCACTACCTTCGATTCACATTTTTCTTCCTCAAACTTATAGTTTCTCTACAACACTTTGACAAGGGGCATCGTCTGTTTTTGTAGAACTTTTTCTCTACAATATAAGATCTTCACTGGTTTCTCTTCACAGGAGAGGTCATTCTTCAATGGTTCCACCTCTGTATTTATTACATGATATGGTCTTGGTATGTCCTTCCTAAAGAGTTATACATGGAATACATCTTGTAATTAAGAGAGGTTTAGTGGGAGTGCTAGTCGGTAGGCCACTCCTCCAATGTGATCAGGGATCTCAAAAGGGTCAATGTACCTTGGACTAATCATTCCCTTATTCAAAACCCTCATAACTCTCTTCCATTGTGATATGCCGAGGAATATCATGTCTCCAACATCAAACTCTAGGTCTCATTTAAGATTGTCAGCATATCCCGTTTGTCAACTCTAAGAATCATTATTGTGATGCAAGATAGTATTAAACTTCTCCACCATTTCTTTGACCATTTTTAGACCAAGAAGTTTTCTCTCCCCAACTTCATCTCAACATGCTAGTGTTCTACACCTCTTCCCATAAAGGTCTTCATTAGAAGCAATTTGGATGCTTGAGTGGAAACTATTTTTGTAAGAGAACTCAACTAGAGGAAGATGTTGATTCCATCCTCCTTTGAAGTCCATTGAGCATGCTCTCAAAATGCCCTCAAGTTATTGGATAGTATACTCAGATTTTCAATTTGTTTGAGGATAACAATCTGTACTAATGTTCAACTCAGTATTCAAAGCTTGTTGGATACACCTCCATAACAAAGATGTGAATATTGGATCATGATCAGATACATTCAATAGTGTACACCAATCATCCTTAACAAATATCATATGTATATTCATTCCATTTGATCCAATGATAAATCCTATTGTATTGAAATGATGTGTGCAATCATTGTAAGATAATCCACAACATCCAAGATAGCATTGTTTTCTTTGGATGGATTTGGAAATCTGGTGAAAAATTCCATGGTTATGTTTTTCCATTTCCATATTAGTATGGGTAATGGTTGCATCATCCCATTAGACTTCTTCCTCTCTACCTTGAATTACTAACATACCTCTCACTTTGATGTATACTCAGTGATATCCTTCTTCAATTTCTCCCACCAATAATGCTCTTGGATACCTCGATACATCTTTGTGTTTTCTAAGTTAATGGAGAAATTCAAACTATGTTCACTATCCAAAAGTTCGTTATTTAACACCAGGTTTTATGGAACACATAGTATTGACCCAAATTCCACAATTCCTTCTTCATTAACATTGAACTCTGAGGATTTCCCTTTTCTGATAGTTTCCACTTTCTTCTAAATTACCACATCAGCCTTTTGAGCATCCTTTACCCTTTCTCAAAGGGACAGTTGAGAAATCATTTGTGAAAGGATTGATTATGTTCCCTTATTTATGATTCTCATGCCCATATTCATAAAATATAAGAAAATTGGATCCTTTTCAATTCTCATAAATGATAGAATCACTTGGTCCTTTTTACATAGAGAATATGCCACTTTGTTCTCTTTCCCAAGGTGGTAATGGATTGAGCAATCATAGTCATTGATCATCTCTAACCATCTTTGTTGGCTCATATTAAACTCTTTCTATGTGAATATATACTTTATGTATTTGTGATCCATATATATTTCACACTTACCCCCAAAGAGATAATTCTTCATGATTTTTAACACAAAGATAACTATAGGTAACTCTATATCATGGGTGGGATAGTTTTTCTCATGAATTTTCAACTGCCTTGAGGCATAGAAAATGAATTTTTCATTTTTCCTCAAATTCAATCAAATAAAGAATTGTAGAATTTTCGTGAACATTCCCACAAACATCAACATGTGATAAAACACTTACCAAAGTTTTCCCCTAATGATTTAATATCATTTCTGCTGGGGACTCAATGTTCTTATAAGACATAAAATATTTTCTAATACGACACTAATTGAAATACATTATGATATAAACTACTTTTAATTTGTGTTTACATGTAATTAATTCATAATTATCCCTATTACCATAGGAATTATTTTGATCCCTTGATCATGTAGATTGTTAATGCTGATCATGCTTCTCATCCCTTACAATAGATCATTGTCTTGGGTAATGCCTGACTTCCACATATTTATAGAATATAACTTTGTAATATGACTTATATGGATATTTTTTTCATCCATAACATTATCAATTATTTTGTAGAAATTGGATACTTTGTACCCTTCCTTTCCACACATAAAAAATATCCTAGTCCTTTTGTGGCATTTCCATTGGTGCCTCTTTCCACACTTGTTGCACGAAGAAAATTGGGTCTTCTTCCCCTTATCAAATTTATTAGATGTAATTTCATGAGATTTCATATTCATCTTCCTTTATTTACTTGGGAATAGAACAAAGTTTCATTTTTTAATCATGATTTTATATAGTTGGTTTAGCATAATCAGTATATATCCTACTTCAGATCCCATTTGATAAGGAATATTATTGATATATTCATCATGTTTCCCTTCACATCAGTTGTTATCTATATTCCTCATATTACCAGCCATTGGATAGAATAAAAAGAAAATTATGGACGGCTATATTAAAGATTTCATTACATAAAATGTATTCCAATAAAATTAAAGGGATAACTTATAAATTACATTTATCTTCTTAACTTATAAATTTCTAGGATTCAATTAATGTTATCCATGATCTATCTCCAAACATATATTCTTATATAATTTTTTTCTCCACTAATAATGGTTTTTACCATGATTATGAATTTACCAAATCATATCCCCTAGGTGTGTTGAACCAAGAGTGCAGCAAGGCCCATTTTTTCACCAGTTCCTGTTCGATTATAGCTCAAAGCGGTGCTTTATGTATTTACCCCTAGATACATATGTTCCAGATCCACCTGTACTTGTTCATATCCAGAAAGAGATGTATATTCTTGATAAACCAATTACTCTATAATCTTGAAAATTTAGGTTTGTTTTCATTATAATTAGTCTTATCTTTAAGGCATTAACTAGGGTTTTCTGTTTCTAATCCCAAAAATAACTAAACATATTCTCTGATACCAACTATAACAAACCTTCTCTTTATTACACACTTAAACATAATTTATGTCATAAACATGTACCTAAGACAACTCCAAGGATTTATAGGTATACTATATTTGTAAATTAGGAACATTACATAACAACTTAGAACATGAAATACAACATATTTATTTAAAACTTCTTTGACATGACTAACTCATTCCATCATACTTAACACGACATGGGATAACCTAAGGACATACATACGAAATGGGTGAGATATAAAGCATGGTAAGGGAGTAAACAGGGAATAACATAAATAATAAAATACATTTTATTTAATTGTAAGATCCATGGAGCATAAGAAAAAAAATGAACATAAAGGCATGATATATCATGATTATCATAACATGTAAATGTGACAACAACATACAACATTATATTAGCATGACCCAAGGCTCATTAGACATGGATTGGCATGAGTAAACCCTCATTTAACATGAATTAGAATGATTAATACCTTATTTCACATGTATTAGAATGATTAAACCCTCATTTTACATGGATTATCATGATACTAAACATTATCCAACGCATTGGAGCGCAATCAGGGTGCACCTTTCATAAACATTTCATTTTATGCATTAGTGTTCCACATAGATCATATAACACTAAATAATTCATCATTATATATTATTACATGATCAAGGAATGTAAAATAAATACATGAAATTACCATTCAATATGTATATGTGAATAAAGTTGAGTACCCTTGGTAGAGAAATGGATATGGTATTCACTATATGATGATTTAGGATTTGAAAATCATGGTGCAATTTTGTCATCATAACAACGTCATATGGAAATTCATAAGTTGGGTTGATGAGGGATAAAGGCATCTCTAATCATTTATAAATGAAATAGAAAGTACGTTGATCATGTAACATAATATACCAACATATTAATTGAAATTTATATGCATATTATGGGAGAAATACTTGAATGTAAATAAGAAGAGAGAGATCCCTTGTGGAATTTTGGCATGGTAACGGGTGTACACAGAAGAAATTAATGAGAGAGAAAGTAGTATATCATCATTCATACATAATGAGGTCATTATGAGGGTGGTTCTAAATCATACCCCAATGTTTTTAATTTAAAATAAAATGGTATAACAACATGAATAAACTTGGATAAAAATGAGAAAAGAAATAATCCCTCACCAAAATTCGACAGGGTAACCAGTATAAATAGGGGTTCAGAAGAGGGATAAATTAGAGTTAAATGGGATCTAATAATTTATAAATTAATTTCAAAGTAAGTAGTATATTTAATAACATATCCCAACATAGTAATAAAATAAATTCAAAGACAAAACATGAAATGAATGCTTGATAAAATAGGAGGGTGGAAGATCCATTGCGAAATTTAAGCATAGTAACGGCTTAGGTAAGGGTCAAAATGAGGGAGGATAAATAACCCCCCATTAAAATCACATAAAATTCATATTAATATAATGATTATAAAATAATTAAATTATAACCATTCAAAATTAAAAGAACTACTTTCAAATTAGAATCTTTAATTTGAAAGGAGAAAAGGAAAGTGAGGATCCCATACCTGGAAGTGTGATCCCAAAGGCTTGGGAGAGGCTTCTTGGGAGATTGGGGAGCATTGGTAGGACAATATAGAGTATGGGGTAGAGGTTGGTAGATCTAGAATTGATTTTAGTGAAGAGGAGAGGGATATTGTGTGGTTTTATATTGGAAAGATGAGGGAATTCTTTATTATTTAGGTTTTTGACCCTACACATTAAAATATTCAAAACCACAACCCATCCCTTTGTTTTTGTTGATGATTTATAAAAAGGGGGGAGTGTTATAAAATATTTTATAATTATATGATCCTAAAAAATTAAAATATTATGCCTTTTTATGTGGAGTTGAGTCACACTCTCAAGAAAATCATTTTAAAATGTTAAAATATTTATTAAGTTGTTGAGGGTCAACTAAGGAATTATAAAATTAATAAAAAAAATATAAAATCACAATATTTTAAAGGTAAAACAAATATTTTTAGAATAACTCTTTTACATTATTTTCTTATATCACTATTTGGTAATTAGGATTTCATAAAAACACATTGCATATTTATTCTGTAATTAATTTTTACCCAAAAATTCAAATGCCTCGAAAAATTATAAAAAATTCCCCATAGGATAATTTTGACATAATGATACCAATAATAATATTTATTTTATCTAAATAACTTTATAAATATTATAATTTTTACTTTTAAAATAAAAACAAAATTTTTTTGAAAATTGATGGGTTTTGAAAAAATAGTTCTTATACCTTAATAAAAATTACATTTAACTTGATAAAAATTATATAATAATTTATTGTTAAAAAATTAATTTGATAATAATATTTTATTAAAATATTAGATATCATTAATTCATCAAAAATAAATCCTTTAACTAACAATACAATTTCTATTTTATTGTATAAAAATATAATTCTTGTCAAAATGAATACTTAATCATTTATAGAGTAAAAACAATAAGGAATAAATATAATCTTAATTTATAATTAAAAGGAGTGTTATTATAACACTATTATAATAACATTATTAATAAAAACTTAGTTTAATATAATAATTTATATATTTATAAAAATTTCTATTTTACCTAAGAAGTAAATTTATCTAATTCATTATATTTTTAAGAAAAAATATTCTCATAATGGAATTGATGGAATAAGAATTTTATTTATAAAATGGATTTTACAATAAGTAACTAATACCTTGTTATAAAATCACTTATAAAACTATTTAATACCTAAGGGTAAGGTGTGTGATGGTGACACACTCTTGGGGAAGCTCAAATAACATCGCTCGGGTGGTAATCTCTATTAACTTCCACTTCTACCATAGGAGATTCCATTCAAGATTAATGTGTTGAAGCTCTGTTTAGGCTTGGTCAAGAGGAAAGCTCAGTGGCGCTATCTCCTTCTTGAACTCTGATAAATGATCTTTGTATGGACTGAGTCTACTAGATGTGGTCATCACCTCCTTTTTCTGTGTCGAAATGATTTTTTAAAGCCTTATATTTGTACTAGTCATGTAATCAATGTTCAATGTTTATATTATCAATGGTAATGATACATAATGGTCATTTAAATTCAGTTGTATAAAATAAAAAAATCATGTGTTTTATATATAAATAAGAAATTTAATTTATTAAAACAAATTGAATATTATTCATGAATGTTCAGGTCATTACACATGACTTTCCATAACAAATTTCCAATGTGAGTTCCTTAAGAACAATAAAAATCAATAGGAATAAACAATAGATAAATAAAAAAAAGTAAACAAATTTTAAACTAAATGAACATACTATAACAAAATTAAAAAAATAATTCAAATATACTTCTGAAATAATGAAGGTGCAACAAAAAAAAATAATTTTCTCAAAGATGATTCTGATATAAATAAAGATAAAAAAATGATAATAATAAAAAGTAGATGAATTATATTTTGATATGAAATAAGAAAACAAATTAAAAAAATAAAATCTTATTGCAGAAAACAAATGAATATGGAGGATCTCATGTGGGATCTTGAAGATCCTTCTAAGGAACAGTTTAGAAAAGAATAAAATAGCCACAAAAAGGAAAAATAAAACTACAATTGAAAAAATTAAGAAGGAATAAGTGCACCTTTTGGATCTTGATAGAGCTTTTGTACAAACTTTGAATAGAAAGGACGAAAAAACTGATGGGTAAAGAATAAACCATTGTTGATATGCAATAGTGAGTAATATGACCCACCATTGATTTCTTCCAATGGTGACTAAAATCACCCACCACTGGTATTTTCCAATGGTGAATCGAATCACCCACTTTTTTGTATTTTCTAACTGTGACTTGACTCAGCCACCATTTTTATTTTCTAATGGTGACTCAAATCACCCATTGTTGGTATTTTACAATGGTGACTCATCGAGAAAACAATTAGGGAATGTCAAAGAAATAGTTTACCATTATGAGGAAAAAGATAAAGAACATAACCTCATCAAAAAACAATCTACTAACAGAGAGAAAAATAAGAAAAAATTGTGGTTTAAACAAGATGAAAGAAATGTCACAGGGAAATGACTGAAGTCCAAGGAAGAAGAAAATTCTTAGACCAAGAGAAAAAAACATGTGAACTCAAAGAAGCTCATCTAATTCATCGAAGGTTTTTTGATGACCTCTAGTGGACTGTAATCCATTGGTCATCCGAGGTTGAAGTATAGAAAATTAAAAAATATGAACCACCTGGGAATTCCAAAATATAAAAGTGGGAGTAAGAGATAAGATCTAGAAGATGAGGAAATATAAATCTTAAGGCTGAGTGTTTATTAGATTTTTTAAATTAATATAAAAATTGATTATACAAATAAATATGACATTATTTTGGAGAATAGGCGAGTGATGTTTATATCAAAGAAGATGTTTTTATCACTGGTTCGAATTAAAACACAATTCACACACATAGCGGAGACCTTGCATAACCTATGCACTTTATGGGTATGATTTTTGTGCCTTAAAAATAGACCACCACACTATAGGAATACACTATTCACACTGAATACCATCCTCCATATGGGGCTTCCTTAGGCGGTCCTTCCCACAGGGTTTACCCAATGAGTCGCATATGTGGTTAAGGGCCAGCCTAGGTCCGCACCAAGGAAGACTCATATTTTTTCTAAAAAAAAACCTAAGTAAAGAAAAATATAAAAATATCATTACCATTAAAAAAAATAATCATAATAAAAACAAGTAATTAAAAATATAATAACCTCTAAATTCCCTGAAGAGTTTAAAACAAGAGAAAATTTTATAAACTTATTAAAACATGTAATTAAAAAGTTTTTATTGAAACACATACAAATTTAATAGTGTTAATTAAAAAACATGAGATAAAAATAGTGAATTAAATAAATTTTGATTGAGAGTGATTTATAAAAACAAATAAAATTGTTAAAATATTGAAAACAAAATCAAGTACTAAAAAACACACCCTTTTGTATATTGAAAAAAAATAATTATTAAATTTTCAAAAAAAATATCACCCTTTTTAAAATTTAACAATAATTATATAAGAACTTTATTATATAAAATACAGTCTCTTTTAATCAAAAAACTACTTTAATAAGATACATAGTTTTATATTGTCATTAAGTAAACATATAGTTATAGTATTCAACAATAATAAAATTAAAAACATAGTAAGAGTTTCAAAAGGAAATTTTAAATAGTATGATCTATTAGAAAATAAATCATAGTGGGTAGAATTATCAAAACATAACATTTACACAAAAAATGTAAATCTTCTTACATGTAATTTTCAAACACTAGAATATTACAAAAAAAATGTTGTTATATTCAATGAACAAATAAAAATGATTTTCCTAAACATAGAAATATATCAAAATACTTCCAAAAGAAATGAAGAATTTATTTTCTTTAGGTGTTTTAAAAAGCTCCCCTGAGTTTAAGTATAAAAGAATTATATTAAAGAGAGATGAAAAAATAAAATTTTATTGTTAAAATTTAAATTGAATTTTGAATAAATTGATTATTTAAAATAATTCATAATTCAAAAAATATTTCAACTAATAAATATGTAAAACTAAATTATAAATGACATAATATATTTAGAAGGTTATAGAATACTTCCCTTGAATGGTTGTTGAAAAATTATTTCAAACACGCTAAGAAAATTTTATAAACAAATTTTTTAAAAACTTATTTAAAACTTAAATAGAATTATTTTATTTTAAATAATAAATAACGAGTAAATCTCCCAAAATTTATTCATCTTAATTAATAGATAAGTCAATACTATTAAAACTCTTTATAGAAAAGTAATCATATAGTCATCATATTCAGAACTGAAATTTTAATCGTGTACACTACATTAGTTTACATTTATAAAACTGAAAAAAGAAAGAAATTAATTCACATTCCTTGAATAAGAAATAACATGATTATAAAAAATATATAAGATATCTAGTATCCCATAATATAAATTTATATTAAACTATATAGTATGATTGATAGTTAATAGAAACAATACCTCTCTAGTCATGGTGACCATATTAGGTCTAATAAGATTTAAGAAACATCCTTTGTGTGCTCATACTGTCCTAAGTTCAACAGAATTCATAGAAGTTCTTTTCACCACCCCTACTGATTTCAATGATTTTTCTCTGGGTGAATTTGAATTCAAATTGTTAGATAAAATAGTTCTTATGTGACCAAAATATTGAGTTAATCTCATGGATAATTCATTGGAAAAATTCTCTTTTATTCATAATTTTAAATAAGTTACATTAGAAATAATTCCTCTAAACTTCTAGTAATGGTAGTCTTATTCAAGTTTGGTGAAAAAATTTTATAATCAAAACCTTTATTGTTACTATTTGGTTTTACCGTTGACATAATTTTATCATATTATTATTTACCTTTTAAAAAAATAGATAATTCCTCTTTAATATTAATAACTTCATTTTTAAGATCCATATTCTACTTTTGAATGGTTTCTAAATCAGTAAAAACCTTTTTATTTGATCTAGAAGCTCTGTTTCTTGACATTTTATTTTCTTACATTAAATTTTTAAATTCATTTTACACTTTTGTTAAATAATCTACAAATAAATTAATTATTTTATCCTAGTCTTTATCATTTACATACATAAAGTACTTAAATTTTTCATTTTCCTCTTTTAGCTTCAAAATCTCCAAATCATAATTTCTTTTATATTATTCATTTTTGGGAAACCATGATATTCACATTTTTACATTCTCTTTTTGTTGTATCATTTTATCTGAATAACTTCTTATTTTTTCATTAAATTATATTTTATTTTTCAATAATATTGAAACTACCATTCCTTGATTCTTCATTCTCTTTAAGAAGCTATTTAACTTTAGAAATATTTAAATTAGAATCACAATTAGAATCAAAATCGGTATCTTTTCATTTTTAGAAAAAAAAATATGATCAATATTTTCAGAAGTTATCAACTTATTGGAGAGAGATTCATTTACTTCACATGTAATACCCATCATGAAAAGATTAACTATCTCATTTTCACTTCTAGAATCACTACTAGATTCAGAAATATCTGAGCATCCCCATCCTCCAAATTGAGGTTGTTTTACTTTACACCTTTTGTCTTTATACTTATTTGAGTGCTTGATATTGGGGTAATCAGTTCTGATTTGAACTTTATTCCTAATGTAACACCCCAAGCTTCCACGGTACGCTTCTCTTTGAATAATACAGTAGCGTGTGTTGTACGCAACTTCATGTTCTAACACACACCACAACCAATCAAACTAGCCGTTATGAATAGTAATACCCACTTTTTCAAATTTTATATATTTTATCTTTCAAAATGGACTTCATTTTTGAAGTCGTAATATTGAAATTATCTTAGGGTGAATTTTTGGTAGTTTTCTGAAAACATTAAATTTTTGATGAATAGTGAAAAAACACCGAGTTATTGTTTAAAACCAAATTTTTATTTAAATAATTATTTATTTTATTTAAATTTAATTAAGGTCAAAATTGATACATAATACCTATATATATTCAATGTAATTAATTGGAGTTGGTTTAAAATAATTTTATATAAATAAAAAATTTATGAAACTTTTCACCGTCTTTTACCCACCTCATAGGAGAATTTGGAATTTCACATAAAACTTAATTTTACCAATTCTCGGAGTGGGATTTTGAAAATCTGAGAGACACAGTTAATATCAAGGAGTAAAATGTGGTTCAATGTTATGAAAATACTTTTTGGTGAATAGTAAATTTTTACTTTTATTTACCATTGTTAAAAGTAAATAGGGTAATTAAGGGTAAAATTGATATTAATATTACCATAAAACATGTCCTAATTATATTTTACAAGTTTATATTGACAAAATACAACCTTAGGAATAAAATAATATCATTTAGGTCCACTTGGATTTGATTAGGACATTTATTATTATTTAATTCAAAGAAGAGTTAAATGAGTTAAATTCAAAGTTTAATTACTAAAACATTTTTAATATAGGGTTATACATAAGATATATTAGATTATAAATATTCATTAGAAAGATAAAAATATTTCCTACATAATGGTATTTTATTTATAATTTTTAGACATTAAATAGTTTAATTTATTTATGACACAATGGTACCTAATTAATGAAATATTAAAATAATTGATACTATAAATATCCAAATAAATGTAATTTGAGACTTTTTATGAATTAAACTACTTCTATAGGTTAATATGACATGTTAGTATTGATTTAATTATGTTTTATATAAGTAATCATGCTTTTATAATTTTCAAAAAAATCAAATACCAAATAGTGTCAAAATTGACAAAAAAGAGTTTTTAAAACAAATATTATATTATTAATTAATATTCTATTCCTAAAAATATAAGGTTTGGTCAAAGGACTTATATAATGATATTTGTATCATTAATGGACCACTTGGGGGTCTATTGGAGGTATATAGTAAGTTTATTAACTATATAATATAAAAATACAAAGAGACATGGTAAATGTCAAACTATTTAACTAAGAGTTAAATATAAATGATAGTGTTAATATAATGACCCAAACCTGTCTAAAATCTATTGGTTGAAATTATATCGACCCATACCCACCTTAAACTTTTAATAATCCACTTTGGAGACATTATAAACCGAATATGCATTTATTATAAAATAATATTTCTAGCTTTTCCTAAGGGGCCCCTCACCCCTCTTATAAAAGGGAACTCAACCTTCTCTCTAATTCACACCTTAAAAGCCTTTTGGATCAGCCAAAACTTGCCCAAATATCCTCTAAAATTCCATCAATTCAACCTAGAGGCCTTATTTTGATCAGTAAACCAACTTAAGGAGCCCTTTTGATCAAATCAAAAGGAAGAACCCGATGAAGAGGTAATGTTTTCACCACCATCTTTCAATTTCCTTTCTTCTTCAACTTCTTCTTTCATTGTTTTCCCCATTCTAAAATAATAACAACAGTATATTATATATACTGTGATGTTATTATAAATATGGTACAACCATATTCAGTATTCTATGCATCCTTTTAATGACATTTCACCATTCATGCGTACGTACGGCTTACCGTCTCCACGTCGTGGTGTAATTGTTATTCAAAACATTATTTTTTGGATGGGTATAATAATGATGTGTAATTAATGTAAATAATAAATATAATCTGATAATTATTCTGTATATATGATATACTATCCAATTATATATTATTTTTATATCAAAAGAGTGATATTGTCGCTTGTGAATACGTACGGACTACCGTCCCCACGAATGCGATGAGACTCATTCTCCATCTTATCCATTCAAGTATAATTATCATTTTATGATTAAAAATAATGTTTAAGGACTTGATATAATTATGGATATGAATAATATACAACCTATCCACAAAAAACACAGCTTATGTAACAAAACATATCAAAGAAAACGAGTAAGTTAACACCCGAAACGACGATAATACTAAGATATTATTAAAAAAGAAATGTTAAAAGATCATATATGATATCATAATTATTTATATGGTTCTTGTATAATTTAATAAAAAAAAATTAACTATTATACAGGAGGTTAACATACCATCGACTAAGGAAAAGTACAAGTTAAGGTTTTATTTCACAATCTCTTCATTATCTGAGGTTGTTTATACGTAATTATCTACTGGGACCTCTTTATCATCCAAATCCATGTTTCTAAAAAATGTATTTCAAATCATTCTTACTGTTTTACAGAATATGGTTTAAAGTCATTTATACCCTTGTTGACTTTTTAAAAGAAGTTTATAAAGGAATCTTTCTGTTGTTTTCCAAATAAGGTCCTTTTTAACCTTTTTGAAAAAATTAAGGTAAGAATGTATTTTTTTAACTTATACGGAATGTGTGGATATTTTACACCATTGTAAAATCTTAGAAGCTTACCTTACAATATTTTATGAATTTTTTCAAAGTAAATGTTTTATTTTATAATTATGTTACTTTTAAATGATTTCAAAAAAAGAGATATTTCTCTCAAATAGTTTTGTTTTCATCTATGTCAACATCCTTTGATGGATTTTAAGCTTATTTGAAGTTGTTTTATTATGATACAAAACTTTCTTATTGTATTGAAGGTTTTTTGATATATTTGATTGTGGATGTATTATTTTTATAACATTCATGGTTTATAGAGAAATTATTTATATTTCCTATGCTAGTTTTAATATGAATGTTTATGTTATGTTTAAACCTGTTCATAGGAGGAATGCATTGAACTTAATAAGTGACGGGTGGAGCCCAATATAGCTCCTCGATGCATCGGTAGATCTCAGGAGACAAACTATTGTCTTGGCACAAGGCCTTGAAAAAATCTTATTTGTAGTCTTGGCACAAGGCCTTGACTATGTGGTTATGATAGTCTAGCATTATGCATTCCATCATTATAAAAGTGGTTATTGATATTGCATGTGATTATTAGACTAATAGAATATCCATGTGAATAAGTAAATGGCATCATTTCATTTTATTTTTTCCATATTATGTTGAAGTTCAAGTTTTAAAGGCTTTTGTTTTAGTTATACATTGCCTCAAATGTTTATGCTTATTTATGAAATCATCCTCTATATTGTTATCCTTAGAGAGCATCTGAGCTCACCCCTTTCTATGTTTTATTTTTCCCAGGATGTGAAGAATTATTTTATGAATGTCCTACAGGGATTGTATGAGGGGTTATGAAGACAAGATGTTGTTGTAGTTTTTTTACTTTATGATGTAACGTAAGACTTATGAATATATCTAGTGTTTCCAAGACTACTAAACTAATCGGTCATTCGAGACATGATCTTTTGTGATCATGAAAATGTTATGTAATAATGCACCGACTCTAGGTAACTGGGTTCGTGGCATTACAGTTGGTATCAGAGGAAGTTCATTAAAATCCTTGGGAGCTAGACTTAGATAAACTCTGATTAGAGCACATAGACCTAAGATGGACTTTGAGGATTGGTATTGAAGAACTTCCAAGAATTTTGGTATTATAGAGATTTTGTGGGATTTCCGAGAAATACATCCATGTCTGGATACGAGCAGATAGAGGTGGCTCTAGAACAGATATACCTAGGGGTAAAACTCGAAAACATCACTTTGAGATAGACTTGAACGGGAACTGGTGCACGACAACGGGCCTTGCTGCACTCTTGGTTACGACACTCCCAGGGGATATGCTTAGGATAATTCTCACTTTCTTTACAAATCATTATGAAGGGTTTATGAGTATATACTTTCTCAAAGAAAACATTTTAATGATTATGGATTATATCCATAAACTGTTCAATTTATGTTAAGTGTTTTACATGTTTGGATTTATGTATTGTGATTCATAAACTAATCTAGTGTATTCCAGTGTTTACAAATGGCGCCTAGTAGAATAAATGGAAACTTTATTAATGAATGCACTCCATGTAAGGATTTCCCTCCTGCTCAAGATAATTATAGTGGAGCTGGTGATACAACAGGTGCTGATCAGCTTATCACCATACTGGGACAACTCACGCAGGTTATGAATAATAACTTTACCTATATGAAGCACCCTGATTCATAGCGTGGAGGATCAATGTTAGATCTCTTCATGAGGTAACAACCACCAAAATTCAATTGGAGTACAAATCCCTTAGTAGGTGAGCAATGGATACGTTCCCTAGAGAAAATATTTCAGGCTTTAGAGAGTAGTGAAAGGGAAAAAGTTGTCATGGAAGTTTATCGCCTCACTGGAGATGTTGATCAATGGTGGTCTTTGATTCAAAAAATGAAGGAAGAAGATGAAGTATCAAATATAGAATGTAGGGAGCTTAAAGATATTTTATTAGAAAAATACTTTCCTCGTGACCATCGAGTAGATATGGAAAGGAAATTTCTCAGTCTGAGGCAAAAGGAGGATGAGAATGTTACAAAGTATGAGGATAACCTTACAAGGTTATCAAGGTATGTGGACAATTATATATGTAACCCAATAAGTAATTTTGATCATTTCTTTGATGGGTTAAAACAATTTCTCTATTGAGCATTAGTATCACAGTCCTTCTCATCATACGAAGATATTGTCTCATGTACTATCAAGATAGAAAATGAATTCTCTAAGTCTTACGACTTTAAGGCAAAGCAGGAGAAGAATAGATCTGCTGATCACTCTGGGAATGGAAATAAGGGGAAGAAGGGAAAATTTGAATATCCATCCTACAGTAAATGTGGGAAGAAACACCCCGGTACTTGATTGAAAGGAATGGCAGTCTGTTACAAGTGTGGTGAAAAATACCACCAAGCTCATGATTTAAAGGGGAAGAAAGAAGATATCGATGTTCAATGCTACAACTGTAGGGAGATGGGACATTATGCAAATGAATGTCCTAAGCGTCAGGGGAACTTACCTCAAAAAGGCCAATGGATCAAGGCCAAGATTATACTATCACTACTGCTGAGGTAGAATCTATGAAGGACGTGGTGGCAGGTAATTTAATGGTTTCCTCAAGTTTAGAAAATGAATTATTTGATTCTGGATCATCTCATTGTTTCATATCTTCCCAGTTTTCTAAGAAAATTAGATATTTCCAGTTTGATTTAACAATGGAGTTTTCAGTCAAAACTCCAAAGGGAAGTATCATTGCAACAAAGTTTTGTGAATCGGTCCCCATTAGAGAACATAAATGTTCTTTATATGTGGATCTCATCATCATACCTATGATTGAATTTGATATAATACTTGGTATGGATTGGCTTTCGGACCATGATGAAAAAATTTATTGTAAGAAGAAGGAGGATACTATTTTTGATGATGATGATAGGGAACACCTTATCTTTAGAGTGGAATCATTACCACCTAATTCTTAGCTAGATCCACCCCTAGTAGCTCAACTAAATTCAATTATTGGGGAGGAAGAGAATGAAATGACTATGGGTGAGGAAAGGAATGTTCAAATAGAGGATGTACCAATTGTGAGAGAATATATTGATGTGTTTTCAGAAGATTTACTTGGACATCCTCCAGAACGATAAATTGAGTTTTCCATTGATTTAATTCCTAGTTCAAGGCCTATATCGAAGACCCCTTATAGAATGTCCACTGTAAAATTAGTTGAACTAAAGAAGAAACTAGAGGAATTGAGTAATAAGAGATTTAATTTCCCAAATGTTTCTCAATGGGGAGCCCCTATCTTTTTTGTTAAGAAGAAATATGGATCTATGAGGTTATGTATCGACTACAGGGAAATCAATGCTATAACAATAAAGACCAAGTATCCCCTACCTCACATTGATTATTTATTTTACCAACTGCATGGAGCTCAATACTATTCAAATATTGAACTTCGATCTGGATACCATCAGTTGTTTGTGAAGAAGGAATACCTTACAAAGATAGGATTTCAAACCAGGTACGGGCATTACAAGTTTACAATAATTCCTTTTGGATTGACTAATGCACCCTCTGTATTAATGGATCTCATGAATAGAGTTTTCAAGGAATATCTTGATGATTTTATGGTGGTATTTATTAATGATATCTTGGTATACTCCAGAAGATACGAAGACCATGAAAATCACTTGCTCATTATCCTGAAGACTCTTAAAAGACATGAATTATATGGGAAGTTTAGCAAGTTTGAATTCTGGCTTCAGGGGATTTCTTTTCTTGGCCATATTGTCTCTAAGGATGGAATCTTTGTTGATCCTTCTAATACCAAGGCAATCCAAGAATGGTCAACCCCGATGAGTATAACTGAGGTACGCAGTTTTATTGGATTAGCATGTTATTATCGGCGTTTTGTCTAGAACTTTGCTCGATTGGCTAACCCATTAACGAAGCTCACACGTAAAGGGGTTAATTTTTTTTTGAAAAAAGTGTGCGAAGAATGTTTTGAAGAACTGAAGAGAAGATTATTCAATGCTCCTATTTTGAATCTACCATCAGGTAATGATGGGTTCGTTATTTATAGTGATTCATCAATGAAAGGACTTGGTTTTGTCCTTATGCAGAATGATAGGGTTATTGCATATGCATCACGACAGCTAAAAATTATTGAGCAAAACTATCATACTCATGATCTTGAGTTATCTGCTGTAATCTTTGCTTTGAAGATATGGAGACATTATCTCTATGGTGAAATTTTGAGATTTATACCGATAATAAGAGTTTGAAGTACATTTTCTCACAGAAAGAACTCAAGATGAGGCAAAGGCGATGGCTTGAACTACTCAAGGATTATGATTCCACGATACACTACCACCCTAGGAAGGAAAATAAGGTGGTATATGATTTGATTAGAAAAGATCATGGAGTGTTGAAATTGATGAGAATTAAAACGGGATCCTATTTTCATGGATATAGTGAAGATGGATATGGGAATTACCATGGAAGGTGAAACATAGATACTTTTTCAAATGTTTTCCAAACCATCTTTACTAGAAAGGATAAAGAGTTCTCAGTCTGAGGATGAAGAGTTTCAAAAGAAGATTAAGGCTTTGAATGATGGGATATTGATTGACTTTGTGTATGAAGATGGAATTTTGAAATTTGGGAAGAGACTTTGTGTTCTCGATATACCTGATCTAAAAAGGGAATTGTTGGACGATGCTCATATTTCCAATTTCTATATACACCCTCGATGCACCAAAATGTATAGATATTTGAAGAAACATTTTTGGTGGGACAACATAAAGAGGGAGATTGCTAATTTTGTTTCAAGATGTATGGTTTTTCAACATGTTAAAGATAGAAGGCAACAGCCTGGTGGAGTATTGCAACCTCTTCCTATACCTGAATGGAAATGGGATAATATCACGATGGACTTTGTCATGGGACTACCAAAGACTCCTAGAAGGAATGATGAAATATGGGTCATTGTTGATCGTCTTACCAAGTCAGCACATTTTCTTGCTATAAGGGAGGATCTACCACTTGAAAGTCTAGCAAGACTATATATTCATGAAGTTGTGAGACTTCATGGAGTACCCCTGTCGATTGTTTCTGATCATGATCCCCATTTTACTTCAAATTTCTGGAAGAGTCTTCATAAGGCCTTGGATACTGAACTTCGTTTGAGCACTGCCTACCACCCCCAAACTGATGGACAATCAGAACGGACTATTCAAACCTTATAATACATGTTGAGATCTTTCTCACTTGACTTTCAGGGTATGTGGGATCAATATTTACCTCTGGTTGAATTTTCTTATAACAATAGCTTCCATTCAAGTATTCGAATGGCACCATAGGAATCGTTATACGGAAAGAGATGTCGCACACCAACCTGTTGGGATGACATTGGTGAAAGAAAACTTGTAGGCCCAGAACTGGTGGAGGAAACGATGGAAAAGGTAAAGTTAATCCAAAACCACATCAAAGGAGCTCAAAGTAGGCAGAAGAGCTATACTGATAATCGTAGGAAGGATTTGGAATTTCATGTAGGAGATCATGTTTTCTTGAAGGTATCTCCATGGAAGGGAGTTATACGGTTCGATAAAAAGGGTTTATTGAGTCCCAGTTACATCGGACCTTTTGAAATTCTAGAACGAATTGGGGCTATAGCTTACCGTTTGGAAATTCCGCTAAGTCTCTCCAAAGTTCACGATGTGTTCCATGTATCAGTGTTGAGAAAATACATGCTTGGCCCAACGCATGTACTCTCTTACGAGGAATTAGAAATGGAACCCGATATTTCTTATTGCGAAGATCCCTTCAGGATTCTTGATACAAGAGAACAAGTACTGAGAAACCGGAGGACTCGTCTGGTAAAAGTTCTATGGAGAAACCATAAGATGGAATAGGCAACGTGGGAACCCGAGGAACTTATGATGAAGAATCACCCAAGTCTTTTATTGTAGTAGTATTCTAGAAATTTCGAGGATGAAATTATTTGAAGGAGGGGGGAATGTAACACCTCAAACTTCCACGGTACGCTTCTCTTTGAATAATACAGTAGTGTGTGGTGTACGCAACTTCAAGTTCTAACATACACCACAACCAATAAAACTAGCCATTATGAATAGTAATACCCACTTTATGAAATTTTATAAATTTTAACTTTTAAAATGGACATCATTTTTAGAGTCAGAATATCGAAATTATCTTAGGGTGAATTTTTGGTATTTTTCTAAAATATTCAATTTTTGATGAATAGTGAAAAAACAATGAGTTATAGTTTAAAACCAAATTTTTATTTAAATAATTATTTATTTAATTTAAGTTTAATTAAGGTCAAAATGGATAAATAATACCTATATAAGTTCAATGTAATTAATTGGAGTTGGTTTAGAATAATTTTAGATATAAAAAAATTTTATGGAACTTTTCACCGTCTTTTACCCACCTCCTAGGAGAATTTGGAAATTCACATACAAATTAATTTTAGTGCTTCTGTGAGTGGAATTTTGAAAATCCTAGAGACATGTTTAATATCAAGGAGTAAAATGTGGTTCATTGAGATGAAAAATAATTTTTGGGGAATAGTAACTTTTCACTTTTATTTACCATAGTTAAAAGTAAATAGGGTAATTAAGGGTAAAAATAGTATTAATATTACCATAACACATGTCCTAATTCTATTGAACAAGTGTATATCGACCAAAAACAACCTTAGGAATAAAATTGTATCATTTAGGTTTACTTTTATTAGATTAGGACATTTATTATTATTTAATTCACAGAAGAGTTAAAAGAGTTAAAATCAAACATTTATTACTAAAACATTTTTAATATAGGAATATACATAAAATAAATTCAACTGTAAATATTAATTAGAAATATAAACAAATTTCCTACATAATGGTATTTTATTTATAATTTTTAGACATTGAATAATTTAATTTATTTATGACACAATGGTGATGCAGTAATTACCTAATTAATGAAATATTAATATAATTGATATTATAAATGTCCAAATAAATATAATTTGAGACTTTTTATGAATTAAACTAATTTTATAGGTTAATATGACATGTTAGTATAGATTTAATTATGTTTTTTCTAAGTAATCATGCTGTTATGATTTTTACAAAAATCAAATACCAAATAGTGTCAAAATTGACATAAAAGAGTTTTTAAAACAAATATTATATTATTAATTGATATTCTATTCCTAAAAATCTAAGGTTTAGACAAAGAAATTATATAAATATAGTTGTATCATTAATGGACCACTTGGGGTCACTTGGAGGTATATATTAAGTTTATTAACTATATAATATAAAAATACAAAGAGACATGGTAAATGACCAACTATTTAACTAAGAGTTAAATATAAATGATAAGGTTAATATAATGACCCAAACCTATCTAAAATCAATTGGTTGAAAGGATATCGACCCATCCCCGCCTTAAACTTTAAATAATCCACTTTGGAGCCATTATAAACCTAATATGAATTTATTATAAAATAATATTTCTTGATTTTCCTAAGGTTCCCCTCACCACTCTTATAAAAGGGAACTCTCCCTTATCTCTAATTCACACATTAAAATCCTTTTGTCTCGGACAAAACCTGCCCAAATATCCTCTAAAATTCCCTCACTTCAACATAGAGGCCTTAGTTTGATCATAAATCCAACTTAAGGATCCATTTTGATCAAATCAAAAGGAAGAACCCGAAGAAGAGGTAATGTTTTCACCACACTCTTTCAAGTTCCTTTCTTCTTCAACTTCTTCTTTGTTTATTTTTCCCATTATAAAATAATAACTCCAGTATCTTCTATATACTATGATTTTATTATAAATATGGTACAACCATATTCAGTATTCTATCCATCCTTTGAATGACATGTCACCATACGTGCGTACGTACGGCTTACCGTCTCTATGTCGTGGTGTAATTGTTATTCAAAACATTATTATTTGGATGGGTATAATAATGATGATTAATTCATGTAAATAATAAATATAACATGATAATGATTCTTTATATATGATATACTATCTAATTATATATTATTTTAATATCAAAAGAGTAATATTGTCGCTTGTGCGTACGTACAGGCTACCGTCTCCACGAACGCGATGAGATTCATTCCCCATCATATCCATTCAAGTCTAATTCTCATTTGATGATTAAAAATAATGTTTAAGGAATTTATATCATTCTAGATATGAATAAGATACAACATATCCACAAAAAACATGGCTTATGTAACAAAACATATTAAAGAAAATGAGTAAGTTAACACCCGGAATGACGATAATACTAAGATATTATTAAAAAAAGCAATGTTAAAAGATCATATATGATATCATAATTATTTATATGGTTCTTGTATAAATTAATAACAATTTTTTAACTATTATACAGTATTATAACATACCATAGACTATTGAAAAGAACAAGGTAAGGGTTTATTTTACAATCTCTTCAATATCTGAGGTTGTTTATACGTAATTATATACTAGGACCTCTTTATCATCCACATCCATGTTTCTTAAAATTGTATTTCAAATCATTATTACTATTTTACATAATATGGTTTAAATTCATTTATACCCTTGTTGACATTTTGTAAGAAGATTATAAAGGAATATTTCTGTTGTTTTCCAAACAAGATCCTTTTTAACCTTTTCGAAAAAAATTAAGGTAAGAATGCCTTTTTCTAACTTATACGACAGGTACAGCTATTTTCCACCGTTGTAAAATCTTTGAAGCTTCTCTTAAAATATTATTAGAATATTTTCAAAGTAAATGTTTTATTTTATAATTATGTGACTTTTAAATGATTTAAAAAAAGACATATTTTTCTCAAATAGTTTTGTTTTCATCTATGTCAACATCCTTTGATGGATTTTAAGCTTATTTAAAGTTGATTTATTATGATACAAAAATTCCATATTGTATTGAAGGTTTTCTGATATGTTTGACTGTGGATGTGTTATTTTTATACCATTCATGGTTTATGGAGAAATTATTGACATTTCGTATGCTAGTTTTAATACGAATTATTATGTTATGTTTAAACCTGTTCATATGAGGAATGAATTGGACTTAATAAGTGATGGGTGGAGCCCAATATAGATCCTCGATGCATCGGTAGGTCTCATGAGACAAACTAATGTCTTGGAATAAGGCCTTGACAAAATCTTATTTTTATTCTTGGCACAAGGCCTTGACTATGTGGTTATGATAGTATGGCATTGTGCATTCCATCAATATAAAAGTGGTTATTGATATTGCATGTGATTATTCGACTAGTAGAATATCCATGTGAATAAGTAAATGTAATTATTTCATTTTACTTTTTCCATATTATTCTGAAGTTCAAGTTTTAAAGTCTTTTGCTTTCGTTATACATTGCCTCAAATTTTTATGCTTATTTATGAAAGCTTCCGCTATATTTTTATCCTTACTGAGCATCTGAGCTCACCCCTTTCTATGTTTTATATTTCCTAGGATGTGAAGAATTATTTTATGAATGACCTATAGGGATATTATGAGGGGATATGAATACAATATGTTGTTGTATTTTTTTACTTTATGATGTAATGTAAGACTTATGAATATATCTAGTGTTTCCAAGACTACTAAACTAATCGGTCTTTTGAGACTAGATATTTTTTGATCATGCCAATGTTATGTAATAATGCATCGAATCTGGGTAACTGAGGTCGGGGCATTACACCTAAACTCATGAAATATTAAATTAGAAACATCATTATTCTAACTTGAATTACCTTTCATGTAATCTTGTACATTCTTTCGTCCAAACTGTCTCTTACCACCATTGTTTTTCACAAAATTGAAAAGATACTTATTAAAGTGATCCATCTCCTTATCACATTCTTTTAACTCATAAATAGATTCATTAGTGGTATCAATTACATTATTCTAAAATGAAATATTTTTTCTCTTTGTAGACTCCTCATCAGAAATACTTTTCATCTCTAACTCATACTATAGTAGAGAGACTATTATTTCATCTAAAGTATATTCCTTAAAATTATTGCTCTCATAGATGGCCACCATATTTTCATTCCATATATTGGAAGATCTCTTAGTACTATTTACACTTGAGAATTATTGTCCAAGAATTATACAATACCACTCAAACCCTTGGTTATACTTGTGAACCAATAGAAAATTTGTTTTATAGATTATTCATCTCCCATTGTAAATTCCTGGTATTCTACTAGGAGAATTCCTAGTTTGGTTCCCTTAATCTTGTTCATCCCATAATTAGTAACTTCAAGTATCCTACATATTTCATGGGTTGTCTTACAAAAAAAGACATGTCTATAGGCACTTATACTCAAATTACAATGCAAAATATTTTTTACTTTATAATTCAAAACATATTTTACAATGTCATTACCTACCAGAGTATTCAAACCAACCATGGGTAGCTCATATGTATTTTCCATTATAGTTTAGTTATCCACACTTAGTTGTTTTGCATATGCTTCCATTATATCATTCAAGTATTTATAGTCACTCCCATCAAATAATGGGGGTTTCAATGGAATCCATCCACCATTGGAATTTACACCTAACATCTAAAAAAACTTTTTGTTGGTTCCTTAGACTGTTAATTCTAGGATACCTTGTTATCACATTGTTAAAAAAAGAAATAGAAATAATAATAGAGGCTGACTATTATAACAACCCTGCTATTTATTACAAACTTAAACCTGATTTATTACATAATATTTTAATTAATACAACTCTGATGATTTAGAGGTCTAGTCTCTTGAGAAATTCAGAACATTACTTAAAAACTAAAAACATGAAAAACAATATCTTTATTTCAAGCTTATTTGACATCACCAACTCATTACTTCATACATAACACTTCATGGGATAACCTGAGAACACACATAAGAAATGGGTGAGCTATAAATCCAAGTAAGGGAGTAAACAAGGCATAACATTAATAATTCAATACATGTTAGTCAATAAGCGTATCAATGGAGCATAAGAGAATCATGAACCTAAAGGCATGATATAACATGATTATCATGACATTGAAATGTGGAAACGACATACAACATAATATTAACATGATCCAAGGGTCATTGCACATGTATTAGCATTAGTAAACCCTCATTGAACATGTATTATCTTTATTAAACCCTCATTGCACATGTATTAGCATGATAACACTCTCATTACACATGGTTTATCATGATACTAAACATTACCCAATGCATTGGAGCACTATCAAGATGCACCTTTCACAAACATTTCATTTCATGCATAAGTGTGCCACATGGAATCATTCAACAACATAAGTTATTCTATGACTAAGGAATGTAGAATACATACATGTAAGTACCATTAAATAAATATATGTTCATAAATTTTAATACCCTTGATAGAGAAATGGGTATGGTATTCACTACATGATTATTTTGGATTGGAAAATCACGGTGCAAATTCAGCAGCCTAACATCGTGACAAAAAAATTCATAAAAACAGTTGATCATATAGAATGGGTAATATCATCATATATACATGAAATGGACAGTAACGGGATAATAAAACATAATATCCCTGTAAAGACCTTGATTTTTTCATGTAAATATTTTTAATTATATAGAATTATTATGAGTCTGTGAAAATTGACGGCGTGTGATTCTGAGGCCCGGTGTGACCGGATTGAATTGATGAACATTTTTTAAGGTACGTTTAGTAAATGTGTGAGTGGATTTTTCTACCTTCTGAACTAGTGCTTGAATTAAAAATTTAAGGTCACCTTTGAATCTGCAGCACTAGGATTCTCTTAAGGGAGGCTTCACTTCAACTACATAAGGTCAGGAGAAAAAGATAGTTTTTAGACATTTAAAAGAATAACAAAATAAAAAAGTTATTTTATATTTCTTTTTCCTTCCATCCAACAAACGAGAGATGGTGGTGGGACCAATGACATGTCAAGCATTAATTGGATTGAATCCTCAATATTTGTAACCGGACCATTGAAATTAAGAAGGTTCATTAATAAATGAACCTTATAAATTTCCAATAGTGTTACCCACCTCTTCCCCCTCCTATTTATATAGATATTGGAGAGGGGTATTGGAATGAAATCACCAAGCAATGAAGGTCTGGTAAAATACAGTGACGCCAACCACTTAGAGAATGGGATCGGTTCTAGTAAGCAATGACAAGCACCACCGAATCATGAACCGACAAATACTGACTCCTCCTCAAGCGTGGAAGTTCTTAAATGAATCTTGAGGTAGGGATTTATCTTGTATACATTTCAAGAGATTTTTGAATATTATTATGCCCTCATGTTATCAAGCTAACACTGAGGGTGCGGGCCAAACAAACAAGGCCCAGACCCTCCACTACTTTATTTGATCTATGGGTTCTTCATGAACATTTAAATCAGGTTGAAAAGAACCTAGAATGGAGGGTCAAGCAGTGAAGAGGGCGTCCCGGGGAGGTCGTTGGTACCTTCGGACAGAAAAATGGGCCACCAGAACTCACCTAGTTACCCACGGAAGATCGATGGCATGGAACCGACATGGCAGCACTAGCTACCGGTGCCGACATGCAATAGTGGTGGCTAGAAACGATCAGAATCCAAAGAGATGGTGGTGTACTTCTGGTAGAGACGTTAGCGGTCGTAGCCGTGGAAGACAGTGGAAACCGGCACTGGCCGACCGTAGGTGGAGGCGGAGCGGCGCATCGTCGCGTGCCACTGGAGACGGTCGTGGCTCAAAGATGCAACAGAGGAAGAGGGACCCACCCCTATGGGTCCCACGAACACCTAGTGGTGCCACGTGGTGGCGCTGCTTTTATTCCAAAAGATTGTGTCATTTGGAAACTAGGGGGAAACGTCCCCCCCTAGCACCAGCTAGGGCAAGCCCCATCTAGCAGGTCACACCCCTCCCTCGGTTGGGCCGTGTGAGCCCTGTGGGTCGTACCCTTCATGGTCTAGACTGCGTGAGACCAATGGGCCACACACCTTCAAGGGATGGTCCGCGCGAGCCCAGTCGGTCGCACCCTCTGTAGGTTGGGCCATGTGAGCCCAGCGGGCCGTACCCCTCCATGGGTCGGGTTGCGCCATCCATGCGGGCCGCACCACCCAGGAGGGTCAGGCCGGTCCATGGCCCGACCCAACCAGGCCAACCCAGGTCGGTTCAGGTTGGCCCAACCCTAACCCAGACCATGCCAGGTCGGCCCAAACTGGGTCGGGTCGGGTCGTCCCGGACCCAGACCCTTCAAGGCCCAGTTTTTCTAAAAGAGTCATAACTTTTGAACCAAGTGTCTGTTTGATGAACTATCTGCGTCGTTGGGATACTTTGAGTGAGACAGTCCTTTTGGATTACTCCACTTGAGGTTTTGAGAAATTTGGAGTATGTTTGGGTGGGATCGAACCAAATTCAATTGGGCCCTTGATAATAAAATGCTTATAAGTCACCGACCGAGCGTTTGATTGATGTGTCGTCTATCGCGTTGGAACACTTATGATACGGTGCTCCTTTGGGATACTTATTGGTGAATCATAGTGGTAGATGAGTTATAATCAATGGATTAAGGAGAATATCCTCCAATAATCAAGCGTGCTTGGGGATACGCCTTGACTATTGATCGTGAGTTGTACCTACCCTTCAGGTGGGATCCTTGATGGACGTTTCAGGTGTTGTTTTCTCTTTTATTTGTACTTTTCCATTCTAGTTGGGCTTGTATTCCAACCCCTTTACTTTCAGTACAATTTTTACTATAGAAATTTACTTCTAGGTTGCTTCTTGTTGTGTTCTTGGATTGTTTGTTTGTACAAGTTTAAAGGAAATGCCTTCCCGTTATAAGGATACACCTTTTCGGTGCAAGTCCCTGTCCCGTGGAATATGGAAGGAAAGCAAGGGGTAGTCATGGAATGGGCCCCAGGGGACCGGTCATGACAAATTGGTATCAGAGGAGTCAGTTCTACCAAAAAACTAGGACTCTGATCTTTTAAATGTGGAAATTATATTATGTGTTACCAGTGTGATTTTTAATTTGGGGAATCTAGTGTTTGTATGATGGCCAATGAATCCATAAACTAGGAACCTGAATTATGATTTCTAACTCATTTCACAAAAATATTGATTGCCTATGTTTTGAAAAGTTTTTCTTATGATTTCTTTGAGTCAGCTAACCAGGTATAAGTTATTGATTGTGGTGCACCTCTTTTCTTTCTGGATGCCTCCACGTAGACAGCTAGCCAGGATTCCTAATGGAGTACACAATGATGGCCCACCAAGTGATGAGGCCTCAGTGTAGGTCCCTCTTACGATGTTAGCACCTTTGGATGGTGTACAAGAAATGACACTACCCATTGGGAAGCCGTTTCCACCAGCCCCACTAGAAAAGGGTGCATGCTGACGAAGCGTGTTGTACGAGTTTTAATAGAATAGGCCTTACATGTTACAATGATAGATGGATCCATAAGAGGATGAGGAATGGTTGTAGGCTATGGCTAGATTTCTTTCTCTTAGTTGGGACACAAGCTGATCTGATGGTGATCCTAGCTGCCAGTCTCTTCCAGGGAGCAGCTGGGAGATAGTGGAGTCTGACACTCCAATTTCATGATGAGGCAACCCTCACCTGGGTGGAATTCGAACTCCTTTTCAAGGCAGATTTCAACCTAGAAACCCTATGATCAGTTCCTATATCGGAGCTACTACACATATAGTAGGGAAGCATGACCGTGGACCAGTACTCAGTGAGGTTCAATGATCTCTCCCGCTACAGCACCGACATGGTACGAGACCCTTTATTTAGGGCTTGGACATTTGTGAAGGGCCTCTGATGGGATATCAAAGCATCAATTATATCTCTCAGCATTATGACATAGGTTGGGGTGCTAGAGAGAGCACTTTTGGTAGAGATTTTTCTAGATGATTGGGCACCGATAGTGAGAGGCACCATCAGACGTTAGGTAGTAGAGTCATCCACAGCAAGTAATATATGGATGACATAGGGGCCCAAGTGGGCCAAAACTTATAGAGTAAAACCTTAGGATATAGGGTCGGTGGTGAGGGACTCATGGGACAAAGGAGGATAGCTGAGGAGCAGGCAGTGGTACTCATGTGGTGGGAAGGGTCACATGGCTCGTGAATGCCCAAACCGATGTATGTACGACCATCAGATGTTCGAGGGACTGCTGAGTCTGAAAGAGGTTTGAGCAAAAAATGTCCTCAGGGTAGCAAACATGGAAGAGGAGCTGGTCGTTCAGTAGACGGTGGGTGACGATTCGAGGTTCTACCGCTACCACCTCTAGGTGGTCCACCCTGACCATAGGGATTGGGTGGACAGGGATGAGCTCGGCTCTAAGTAGTTGAGGCCCACGACCATGGAACTCCAGAGATGATTCAAGGTATGATTAGTGTCTACTACCCCTTAGCTATCGTACTTATAGACAGGGGTTCAAATCATTCTTTCATTGCCATGACCCTCATTCAGATCTTGTAGATTCTGGTGGAGTTGTTGGCTCGATCCTTACAATTTGAGACTCCTACGGGATAAGATTCGAAGATTAAAAATTGGTTCTGGTAGTGTGATATTACTATAAGAGGTGAGAGCTTCAGATGGGATCTTCTTGTAGTGTTGTCGAGGCCTTAGTATGTTATATTGGGTATGGATCGGTCATGAAAAGTCCATGCTCATATTGACTGTATTAGGCTTAAAGTGCGGTGTGTCTGTGAATATGGGACTAGGTTTTCCTTCACCAGGGATAGGAAAACCTTTTTAGCATAGGATAGACTTACCCTAAGGAGGGCACAACCGATTAAAAATCAGTTGGCTAGCCTTACCCTCGGATTAGTTGATGTTGAGAGTCCAAGATATCTTGTAGTGGTGGACCAGTATGTTGTTGTCTTCCCTAATTATGTTTCGGTACTACCTCCTTGTAGATAGGTGGACTTCTACATCGAACTATACCCTGGGACAACACCAATATCTACACCAGAAAATCAGATGGATCACACAGAACTTCGTGTGTTACGTATATAGCTGGAGGACTTACAGAGGAAGGGGTTCATAAGGCCCAGTGTTTCTCCCTGGGTAGCCTCGATTTTTTCACCAAGAAGGAAAATGGGAGTTTGAGAATCTATGTGGACTATAGGAACTAGAACTAGGTGACTGTGAAGAACAAGTATCCACTTCCGAGGATTGATGATCTCTCTGATCAGTTGAAGGGATCTCAATGGTTTTCAAAGATACTCCTCAGATAAGCCTATCATTATCTCAGGGTATGAGATAAGGATGTACAGAAGACGACCTTCAGAAGTCGGTCTGACCATTATGAGTTCTTGGTTATGCCATTTTGTGTGAACAATGCTTATGCAGTGATCATGGGACTCATGAACATGATCTTTCAGCCATACCTAAATCACTTCATGGTGGTCTTCATTGACGACACTTTGGTGTACTCAGTGATGAAAGAGTAGCATGCCTATCATCTACAGATAGTTATAGATACTCTCCAAAAGCACCAGATTTATAGTAAGATCTCGAAGTTCTAGTTATATATTTGGGAGGTCCACTTTCTTGGACACATTATCTTGGAGGATGGAGTTGCAGTGGATCCAGTGAAGATAGAGGTTGTGATAGATTGGGAGCCACCTAGGCGTGTGAATGAGGTTTGGAGTTTCCTATGGATGGATGGGTACTACCAGAGATTTGTACCTGACTTTTCCAGAGTTACGGAACCCTTTTCTGTGTTGATGAATAAGGGGAAACCCTTCATATGGATGGAGAGATTCTAGAATATTTTTCATGAGTTGAGGAAAAGACTAATGAGTGCCCCCATATTGAGGCTACTGGAAGAGAGAATTGGGTATGTAGTCTACTGGGATGTGTTAGGGACTGGACTTGGATGTGTCCTAATGCAGGAGCAAGCAGTGATCTCTTATGTTTCATGACAGCTGAGACATCTTGAGAAGAACTACGCTACCCATGCCCTAGAATTATAAGTAGCAGTCTTCTCCTTGAAGATGTGGTGTCACTACTTTATGGGCGAACATTTTACCGTCCAATCTGATCACAAGAGTCTCGAGTATATCTTATCATAGAAGGATATGAACCTGAGACCGTGAATTTGGATAGAGTTCCTCCAGGACTACGACATTGAGATAGTCTACACTCCTAGAAAGGGGAACGTAGTAGTAGACTCACACATCTGAAGGTTTGGTCAATAGTTACTAAGTGAGGCGACAAAGTAGCTAGCCGTGTTTTAGATATTTGTTATGGATAGAGATGGTGAATCTAAACTCCATTCTATGACTGTAACTCCCCCACTTCTTCTGCGATTTTGGGAGGCATAGCTTGGGTACATTGACTATGTGTCTCGGCGTGCTCAGATATCCTTAGTACAGACACCTGATGTATTTTCTAAAGGTGGGGAGCACATCATCCTCTACAGAGGAAACACCATGGTACCATTGGCGCTACATGATGTGGTGTTGAGGGATTTCCATATATCCCCTATGGAGGTACATATTGGTGTGGCGAAGATGTACCAGGACCTCGAGAATAAGAACTAGTGGCCGAGGATAAAGAAAGTAGTGTCAGAGTTTGTTTCACGATGCCTCACTTGTCAGTGAGTGAAGGCTGAGCACCAAGTTCCAGTAGGCCTAGTGTAGCCACTTAAGGTACCAGAGTAGAAGTGGGATGGTATATACATGAACTTCATGATGGGGCTTCCATGGATTTCCATGGGAAATGATTTCATATGGGTGATCATTGACCGACTCACCAAGTCGGCCCACTTCCTACCCATCTAAGAGCAGGGATTAGTAGAGGGATTGGGACGCCTCTACGTACAAGAGATTGTACGACTTCATGGTGTGACATCGACGATCGTCTCTGACCATGACACATGTTTTATATCCCATTTGTGGAAGGGATTATAGGAGGCGTTTGAGACTCAGCTACATTTGATCACTACCTTTCATCCTTGGACGGATGGTCATATGGAGCAGACTATACAGACAATCGAGGACATGCTTAATTCTTGCATTCTATATTTTGTTTTCGGTTGGGAGGATCACTTTATCTTGGAGGAGTTCACCTAAAACAAAATCTACCAATCAATAATCGGTATGGAACCATTTTAGGCCTTGTACAGTAGACCTTATAGATCACCTCTATGCTGGAAAGACCCTGGGGAGTCATCACTTAGGGGTCCAGAGTTGGTATGGGCTACCAATGAGAAGGTTCAGATCATCTAGGAGTGGATGGATACTGAACAGAGCAGATAGAAGTCTTATGCTGATAAGAGATAGAGAAATTTCGAGTTTGAGGAGGGAGACCATGTCTTCTTACAAGTATCAACTCGATGAGGTTTGTGGAGGTTTGTCTCGAGCGGTGAGTTATCTCTGAGGTTCATCGGATCCTTTTAGGTTCTCCGCAGAGTTTTTGAGGTGGCGTATCTTCTAGATCGTCCCCCATAGATGCATCAGGTGTATGACATTTTCCACATGTCATAGATGAGGAGGTACGTGCATGATCCATCACACATTATTGATTGGGAGAGCTGGACATTGATGATGGGAAAAATTTTACGGAGGTTCCAATGGAGATTGAGGATCTACAGGGGCGGGTCCTTCATGGATGATTGATACCTCTAGTGTGCATTCACTGGCAGCACGGGGACCTCTAGGAGAGCTCATGGGAGCGGGAGGCTCATATTCATGCTCAGTATCCCCATTTGTTTTCTTAGTCTATGTCATGTCTTTTGGGGACAAAAATACCTAAGGTGGAGAGAATGTAAAGCCCCGAATTTTTTTATGTAATTTTCTTAATTATATGGAATAATTACGAGTCTTCAAAAATTTACGGCGCATGATTCTGATACCCGGTTTTCCCAAAATGAATTTTTCAACTTTTTTTAAGGTAAATTCATTACACGTGTGAGTGGATTTTTCTATCTTCTGAACTATTTCTCGGATTAAAAATATGAGGGCACCATTGAATCTATAATACCGATATTCTCTTAAGGAATTATTCACACTGACTATAGAAGGTCAGGATAAAAAGTTAGTTTTTAGACATTTAAGATAATAATAAATTGACAAAGTTATTTTCTTTTTATTTTTCATTCCCTCCAACAGATGAGCGGTGGTGGTGAGACCAACGACATATCAATCCATTAGTTGTCTTGACTTCTCAATATTTGAAATGGTACCATTGGAATTAGGAAGGTTCATTATTAAATGAACCTCATAAATTCCCAATGATGTTACCCACCTCTTCCCCCTCCAATTTATATGGAGCTTAGAGAGGAGTATTGGCATGGCTTCACCAAGAAACATAGCTCTGGTAAAATATCGCGACACCAACCATTTGGAGGATGGGACCTATTCTAGCAAGTGGTAACGAGTGACATCGAATCGCGAACCGACGAACATTGTCTCCTCCTCAAGCACGGATGTTCTTTAACGAATCTTGAGGTAAGAATTTATATTGATTTAATTTACAGAGATTGTTGAATCCTATTATTCCCTCAAGTTATCAATCTAAAGTGAAGGGTGTAGGCCAAATGAACAAAGCCCGGACCCTCCGCTACTTTGTTGATCTATGTGTTCTTCATGGAATTTTTACTAGGGTTGGACAGAACCCAGAACGGAGGGTCCAGCATCGAAGAGGGCATCCCGGGGAGGCCGTTGGTAAATTTCGATGAAAAAATGGGCCACCAGAGATCACTCGGTGACTAGTGGAAGACCGCTAGCGCGGCATCGGCATGGTAGAACCGATGACCGACACCAGTAGGTGACTGCGGTTATAAGGCCCCAGCCTTAAATCTTACTTAATATTGAATTAAATGAATAATTCACATTGAGGATCTTTTCAAGTTTAGAGTTTTAGAGAATTAGAACATAACTATTACATCTCAAAAGATTTACAAAGTAGACACTTCCACCAAGTTTCCATAGAATAAAAAAACTCTTAAAAAGAAACATGTCTAGTTCCATGTTTTATATAGCATGACTTTCCCTTGATCCCATCCTTGACCCTATTCCACATTAAGTCGTATGAAAAAAATTTCAAAAAAAAACTTGGGGTGATAATAAAAAGCTCAGTAAGGGATACACAAAGAATGAAAACCTTTAGTTTATCAAAACAATAAGTAAACCATGTATACTTTATCAAAGTAATACTTTTCACCTATATGAAGTAGTAAAAACTCTTCGCTGAATAAAATATCATTACATACCCTTTTGTAACCAAAATATTACCATAAAACCCATATAAAGAACACATAACATATAAAGGTAACTTGGGACATAAACATACTTAAGTGGAATAACCATACGGTCGACTTCCACAAATATCACTTAATGGAATAGCCATTCGGCCAACTTCCATACATACTTAATGGAATAGCCATACGGCCAACTTACATACCCAATGCATTGGAGGTTATAACGTAACCACCCATCCTGGTATTCATGGCACCACCCGTCATATGGTTTATCACATAACCACCCGTCAAATGTCCAAGTACCATTATAAAAATCATAAGACATAAAACAAATATAATGGAAAGAAAACATTTCCACACTTTGATCACAATATATCACTTAAATATATTCACATAAAAAATCCATTATAAAAACAATTTTCAATACCAAAATACCTAAAAGCGTATATGTTATTTATTTCATTTAAAAAAACATTACAACTTGTTCAGGAAGCCAAAGACCAAATAATACTCGCGGCGGCGGAAAAGGTCGTTGTCACCGTGTACGTTAAAAGAAACATTCTTTTTTGTCATTTTGTAAAACGCTTCGTAAAAAAATATTCATTTTGTATAAAATTAAATTTAAAAGGGGTTTATACACCGTATAAAATAAAGTTGTGTATAAAACGAAATATGCCTCAATGAAAGGAGATTGAGAAGAAGTCCCTTACCTCGGGTCCGACTTGACTCGATCGTTCTTTAATGTCCTGAATAATAAACTTGAGTTAATTTTTACTTGATTAAGAACCTTATTCAAGTTCATTATTAATTTTATATCACTTATTATCATGTTATAAACATTATGTAATCATTTAAGTTAATAATGTTTGTTTTTTCGATACTTGGTTCTTCAGTCGAAAGTGGACTTCTTACAATTACATGTTGTTCGTGTGGTCAAAGGTTCATTATATCCAAAATGATATTCATGATTTGGATATCATATATATCATATATATCCATCATATACATGTATTTATAATATTACATAATCATTTAGAGGTAAGAAATGAAATGCACCGTTCATGGAGATGGTAAGTCGTACGTACGCATGAATGCTGCTTTCATTTCTATGTCATATTAATGGAACTAAAACTAAATGAGAGATATTTATATTTTAATTCCAGAATTATATTAATAATTTATATGTAACATAAATTATATATATCCATTATATATATGTTGTTATAATAGTACATTACATTTGAGGATAAGAAATGAAATGCACCATTCATGGAGACGGTAAGCCGTACGTACGCATAAACGCTACTTTCATTTCTATCTCATACTTTAATGGAGTGAAATCATAATGATAAAAAGTTATATTATAATTCCAGTATAATATCATATATAATATCATTAAATCCATCTTTTCTACGTTCCACGTATGGCATTAACGAATCAAATCACTTTGAGGGGGCGGTAGTCTGCACTTCCTAAAATGAGGATATCGCATATACCCATAATGGAATCCATAAAGGTATGCCATAAATAAAAAATACAGAAGCTTAAGGAAAACATAAACATATTATATATAATATATAAATATATTGACATCTTAATGGCCACCTTTAAAGGTGTTATATGAGTGTTTGAACAATCATCGTTTCGTGAGGCAGAAATTCACCATCCACAGAAACAGTATGTTCTTTAACCATTAGATGTAGGTGTGTGTAAGTGTAGCTAGAATAATTCTTATAAAAACATCCTAGTATATGGAATATACTGGTTTTGTTACAAAAGAAATTAATAAAAAGAGTTTAGGGGTTGGAGAATCAAAATAAAACAAAAGGACTCAAGTGAAGACATTACCTTAAAATCGGGTAACTTCCTTTGGTTTGAGATCAAAGGCTTCCTTGGGAAGAATTATGCCCAAATTGAGGATTCTAAGAGTAATATAGGGATGTGGAGAGACAAAATGAGCAGGTTTTGGCCGAGCTAAAGGCTTTGGAAGTGTGGGTAAGGTGTTAGAGGTGGGGGCCTTTTATAAGAGAAGAGGAGGGGCACTCTTGGAAAGTAAGGAAATGTTACTTTATTTTAGAATGAGTTTCGGATTTTAATGGTCCCACATTGATGTGTTTCAAATATAAGGTGATAAGGGTTCAAATTCCACCCATCAAATAGGTTTTGGACATGTGTAGGTATTATATTTTACATTATCTTTCCATTTTATTTAAATCGTTAAATAATGAGGTAATCACTACATCATCATGGTGTCATAAATAATTTAAATTATTTAATGTCTAAAAATAATAAAAAAATATCATGATGTAGGAAATATTTTTATCTTTCCAATTAATATTTATAGTCAAAAATATGACTTGTATAACCCCATGTAAAAATTGTTTTAGTAAAACAACTCATGTTTGTGACATTTATATTTTAACATTAAATAAAAAGATATTAATGTCATTTTCCAACTAAAGTAGCTCCATGGGGTCCCCAAGTTTACCCATGGATTTTATTGGTCGTCCATGACATATCCAATTAGGGTAGGACATGTGTCAAGTTCGTTTCATATTATTAAAACATTATTTTTACCTTAAACTACACTAATTACCTCTAATCGCGATTAAAAACTTAATAAGTTACTATTCACCAAAAATTTATTTTAATCCCATTGAACCACATTTTACATCTTAATTACAATCATGTATGTCATATTTTTGAAATTCAAAACACAGAGGTGGTAAAATTTCATTTAAACGAAAAATCAGTTTTTATAAGTACCACTTAGTGGTTTCACTATTCATCAAAAATTGAAGTTTTTCAGAAAAATACCAAAACTTCCTCCTAAGCTATATTTGATATTACAAAATCAAAAATGAAGTCCATTTTACAAAATTCAAAACATATAAGTTGCATTAATTAATTTAAAAATTAATTCCCACTGTCAGAGCAAATAGCGTGTTTTTATGAAACAATAAGTATCAAAAGATTGACACTATTTTAAGTCCAATTTCAAAGTGAAATTAATTCCAACGACCACTATTGGATTTAATGGTAAAAATATATTCTAATTTCACTTTAAAACCAATTCAAAAGATAATCTAATCATATAAATAAATTATATTAAAAAGAGGTTTTGAATTAAAATACTATTCATTAAAAAATGAACTTTATCGGAAAAATACCAAAAATTTACACAAAGTAAATTTTGATGTCCCAATTATAAATAAGAGTTTTATTTGGTCCAATAGAATGTTTAAGAGTGAACAAAACTATATTTAATAACGGTTCGCCATCAAAAGGTGATAAGTGAACCTTTAGTGAAAACTAGGGAATATACGCCTAAAATTGAATTCTTTCCATATTTTAAGCCTTTATCTTTTATTAGATAAAAGTAAAAACATTTTAAAAAAACATATATAATCATACTTTAGTTATTTCTATCCATTCCCATCTATAAAATGGCTATGTGTTAGCTACCGTTTAAAATAATATTATTTTATTACTAGTGTGCAACGTAAAATTTCAAAGAAACTCTTTGTTGCGTATCGGGTATGCTATCGAACATAGAAACCCCTTTAAAGTAAAATTAATATTTAATTCGTAAATATTAATAAATATGAAAAAATTTTATTCATTATTTACCTAGGATGTTACATCCTTCTCCCCTTTTGGGAATTGCATCCTCGCAATTTTATTCACTTATCAAAATAAGTGGGGGTATTTATCCCTCATAGCATTTTCAGATTCCCACATTGCCTCTTCAACCATATGGTTTTTCCACAAAACCTTTACCTGGGGAATTACCTTATTTCGCAACACTTTCTCTCTTCGGTCAAGAATCTGGACTGGTTGTTCTTCATAAGATAGGTTCTCCTCCAACTGAACTACATCTAGACTCAAAACATGAGATGGATCTGGCATATACTTCCTCAACATTGAAACATGAAAAACATTGTGTACCTAAGATAAACTCGGAGGTAATGCCACTCCGTATTCAACCGATCCAACACTCTCCAAAATTACATATGGTCCAATGAACCTTGGACTCATCTTTCCTTTCTTACCAAATCTCATCACACTTTTCCATGCAGAAACCTTGAGAAAAACATGATCACCTACCTCAAAAGATAGATCCTTCCTCCGGTTATCCGCATAACTCTTCTGCCTGCTCTGAGTTGTTCTCATGTGTTTCTGAATCAACTGAACTTTTTCTACCATCTCTTCTACCAATTCTGGTCCCATCAACTTCATTTCACCCACTTCATCCCAGAAAGTTAGAGTTCAACACCGCTACCCATATAATGCCTCAAATGGTGCCATTTGTATACTGGAATGAAAACTATTATTATAAGAAAACTCAACCAAAGAAAGATGTTGGTCCCAACTTCCCTGATAATCCATCGAACAAGCTTGTAGAATATCCTCCAAGTTCTGAATTTTTCGTTCTGACTACCCATCTGATTGAGGATGAAAAGCTGAACTAAAATTTAATTCAGTACCCAATGACTTCTGAAGGCCTTTCCAAAAGTTAGAATTGAACCTGGGATCATGGTCAGATACAATGGAGAGGGGAACTCTTTGTAACCTGAATATCTCTTTAAGATACAAATAGGAAAGTTGATCTAGGGAAAAAGTATCTTTTATAGCAAGTAAATGAGTAGATTTAGTCAAGCGATCAACAATAACCCAGATTGCATTATTACCTCGAGGGGTCTTCGGCAATCCCACAACAAAGTCCATGGATATAATTTCCCATTTCCACTCTGGCACTAGTAAAGGCTGAAGCATCCCTTTTGGTAACTGTCTCTCTGCTTTAACCTGGTGACATGTCAAACACTTCACAGTAAAATCAGCAATATCTCTTTTCATTCCATCCCACCAGTAATACTCCCGCAGATCCCTGTACATCTTAGTATGCCAGGATGAACTGAAAATGGGGAACTATGAGCCTCACATAACAACTCATTCTTCAACTGTGAATCACAAGGCACACATAATATCTTCCCAAACCTCAAAACAAAATCATTATCAATGTTGAATTCAGGAAACATACCCTTCTGAACTAGCTCTACCTTTTTCTGAAACTCACTGTCTTGCTTCTGTGCTTTCTTGATTCTGTCTGACAGAGAAGATTTCACTGATACCTGAAACAAAACAGAAGAACATCCTGCACCAACAACTTCTATGCCAAATTTCATCAAATCATTAACCAAAGGATCACGTTCCAAATGAAACATTTCTAATGAATCATTACATTTTCGACTCAAAGCATCACCCACTTTATTTACTTTTCCCGGATGGTAATGAATTGTATAATCATAATCCTTGATTAATTCCAGACATCTCCTCTGTATCATGTTCAATTCTTTCTGAGTGAATATATACTTTAAACTTTTGTGATCAGTATATATTTCACACTTTACTCCATTAAAATGATGCCTCCAAATTTTTAAAGCAAAAACAATAGCAGATAATTCCAAATCATGTGTAGGGTAATTTACCTCATTAGTTTTCAACTGACGTGAAGCATATGCAATTACCTAATCATTCTGCATAAGGACATAGCCAAGTCCCTTCAACAAAGCATCATTGTATATAAAAAACTCACCATTCCTGAAAGGAAGTGCCAAAACTGGAGCATTCACCAATCTTCTTTTCAACTCCTGAAAACAATCATCACATTATTTTGTCTAGATAAACTTAACACCCTTCCGAGTTAGCTTAGTTATTGGACTAGATAACCGTGAAAAATTTTCAACAAACCTTTGGTAGTAACCTGCCAAACCAAGAAAACTACGGATCTCGGTTACATTTGTGGGTCTTGGCCATTCTTCAACACCTTTTGTTTTAGTAGGATCAACAGTTATTCCATATTTTGAAACAATGTGACCCAGGAAAGAAATTTATTACAACCAAAACTCACACTTGCTGAATTTCCCATACAATTTCTTTTCTTTTAAGGTTTGAAAATAACCCTTAAATGTATTTCATGATCCTATTTACTTTTAGAAAACACAAAAATATCATCAATAAACACAACCACCATTTATCACCTGAATCAACTAAGCCATCACTGTAACAAACTGTTCAATTCTGACTCTGACCATCTCGGGTTTCAGATTTGGAAGGTCATTTCCCTCAGTATGCCTTCCCAGAAAAGCTGTTCTATTTACTCTACGAAAAACCATTCTTAACAAATAAATATCTTAGGCGAAGCAACATGGTAATCTTTAAATTCTATATCATTCCAATTTGACCATAAAAAAATATTTTTAGACAATCATTTAATAGAATTCTAACTCCTAAAGTTATCTAAACCGACCTTCGATACCACCTATAAGGCCCCAGCCTTAAACCTTACTTAATATTGAATTAAATTAATAATTCACATTTAGGATCTTTTCAGGTTTAGAGTTTTAGCGAATTAGAACATAACTATTTCATCTCAAAAGATTTACAAAGTAGACACTTCTACCAAGTTTCCATAGAATAAAAAAACTCTTAAAAAGAAACATGTCTAGTTCTATGTTTTATATAGTATGACTTCCCCTTGATCCTATCCTTGACCTTATTCTATATTAAGTCCTGTGAAAAACATTTCAAAAAAAACTTGGGGTGAGCATAAAAATCTTAGTAAGGGATACACAAAGAATGAAAACGGTTAGTTTATCAAAACAATAAGTAAACCATGTATACTTTATCAAAGTAATACTTTTCACCTCTATGAAGTAGTAAAAACTCTTCACTGAATAAAGTATCATTACTTACCCTTTTGTAACCAAAAGATTACCATAAAACCCATATAAGGAACACATAACATATAAAGGTAACTTGGGACATAAACATACTTAAGTGGAATAACCATACGGTCGACTTCCACACATATCAATTAATGGAATAGCCATTCGGCCAACTTCCATACATACTTAATGGAATAGCCATACGGCCGACTTCCATACCCAATGCATTGGAGGTTATAACGTAACCACCCATCCTGGTATTCACGGCACCACCCATCATATGGTTTATCATGTAACCACCCGTCAAATGTCTAAGTACCATTATAAAAATCATAAGACATAAAACAAATAAAATGGAAAGAAAACATTTCCACACTTTTATCACAATATATCACTTAAATATATTGACATAACAAATCCATTATAAAAACCATTTTCAATACCAAAATACATAAAAGAGTATATGGTATTTATTTCATTTTAAAAAACATTACGGCTTGTTCAGGAAGCCAAAGACCAAATAATACTCGCGGCGGCGGAAAAGGTCGTTGTCACTGTGTACGTTAAAAGAAACATTTTTTTTGTCATTTTGTAAAATGCTTCGTAGAAAAAGATTCCTTTTATATAAAAGTAAACTTCAAAGGGGTTTATACCCCGTATAAAAGAAAGTTGCGTATAAAACGAAATATACCTCAATGAAAGGAGATTGAGACGAAGTCCCTTACCTCGGGTCCGACTTGACTTGATCGTTCTTTAATGTCCTGAATAATAAACTTGAGTTAATTTGTACTTGATTAAGAACCTTCTTCAAGTTCATTATTACTTTTATATCACTTATTATCATGTTATAAACATTATGTAATCATTTAAGTTAATAATGTTTGTTTTTTCGATACTAGGTTCTTCAGTCGAAAGTGGACTTCTTACAATTACATGTTGTTCGTGTGGTCAAAGGTTCATTATATGCAAAATTATATTCATGATTTGGATATCATATATTTCATATATATTCATCATATACATGTATTTATAATATTACATAATCATTTAGAGGTATGAAATTAAATGCACTGTTCATGGAGATGGTAAGTCGTACGTACGCATGAACGCTGCTTTCATTTATATGGCATATTAATGGAACTAAAACTAAATGAGAGATATTTATATTTTAATTCCAGAATTATATTAATCATTTAGATTTAACATAAATCTTATCTATCCATTATATATATGTACTTATAATAGTACATTACATTTGAGGATAAGAAATGAAATGCACCGTTCATGGAGACGGTAAGTCATACGTACGCATGAACGCTACTTTCATTTCTATCTCATAATTTAATGGAGTGAAATCATAATGATAAAAAGGTATATTATTATTCCAGTATAATATAATATATAATATCATTAAATCCATCCTTTCTATGTCTCACGTATGGCATTAACGAATCAAATCACTTTGAGGAGGCGGTTTTCCGCACTTCCTAAAATGAAGATATCGCGTATACCGATAATGGAAGCCATAAAGGTATGCCATAAATAAAAAATACAGATGATTAAGGAAAACATAAAAATATTATATATCATATATAAATATAGTTACATCTTAATGGCCACCTTTAAATGTCTTATATGAGTGTTTGAACAATCATCGTTTCGTGAGGCAGAAATTCGCCATCCACAGAAACAGTATGTTCTTTAACCATTAGATGTAGGTGTGTGTAAGTTTAGCTCGAATACATCTTAAAAAAACATCCTAGTATATGAAAGATACTGTTTTTGTTACAAAAGAAATGAATAAAAAGAGTTTAGGGGGTTAGAGAAGCAAAATAAAACAAAAGGACTCAAGTGAAGACATTACCTTAAAATCGGGTAACTTCCTTTGGTTTGAGCTCAAAGGCTTCCTTGGGAAGACTTCTGCCCAAGGTGAGGCTTCTAAGATTAATAGAGGGATGTGGAGAGACAAAATGGGTAGGGGTTGGCTGAGCCAAAGGCTTTGGAAGTGCGGGTAAGGTGGTAGAGGTGGGGGCCTTTTATAAGAGGAGAGGAGGGGCACTCTTGGAAGGTAAGGAAATGTTACTTTATTTTAGAATGAGTTTCGGATTTTAATGGTCCCACATTGATGTGTTTCGAGTATAAGGTTATAAGGGTTCGAAATCCACTAATCCAATAGGTTTTGGACATGTTTAGGTCTTAGATTTTACATTATCTTTCCATTTTATTTAAATCGTTAAATAATGAGGTAATCACTGCATCATCATGGTGTCATAAATAATTTAAATTATTTAATGTATAAAAATTATAAAAAACTATCATGATGTAGGAAATATTTTTAGATGTCCAATGAATATTTATAGTCAAAAATATGACTTGTATAACCCCATATAAAAAAATTTAGTAAAACAACTCATGTTTGTGACATTTTTATTTTAACATTAAATAAAACGATAATAATGTTATTTTCCAACTAAAGTGCCTCCATGGGGTCCCCAAGTTGACCCATGGATTTTCCTGGTCGGACATGACACATCCAATAAGGGTAGGACATGTTTCAATTTCATTTCATATTCTTAAAACATTATTTTTACCTTAAACTACACTAATTACCTCTAATCGCGATTAAAAACTTAATAAGTTACTATTCACCAAAAAATTATTTTAATCCCACTGAACCACATTTTACTTCTTAATGACAACCATGTATGTCAGATTTTTGAAATCAAAAACACAGAGGGGGTAAAATTTCATTTAAACAAAAAATCAGTTTTTATAAGTACCACTTAGTGGTTTCACTATTCATCAAAAATTGAAGTTTTTCAGAAAAGTACCAAAACTTCCCCCTAAGCTATATTTGATATTCTGAAATCAAAAACGAATTCCATTTTACAAAATTCAAAACATATAAGTTTCATTAAATAATTTAATAATTAATTCCCGCTGTCAGAGGAAATAGCGTGTTTTTATGAAACAATAAGTATCAAAAGATTGACACTAGTTTAAATCCGATTTCAAAGTGAAATTAATTCCAATGACCACTATTGGATTTAATGGTAAAAATATATTCTAATTTCACTTTAAAACCAATTCAAAAGATAATCTAATCATATAAATAAATTATATTAAAAAGAGGTTTTGAATTAAAATACAACATTTTACACTATTCATTAAAAAATGAACTTTATCGGAAAAATACCAAAAATTTACACAAAGTAAATTTTGATGTCCCAATTATAAAGAAGAGTTTTATTTGGTCCAATAGAATGTATAAGAGTGAAAAAAACTATATTTAATGACAGTTCGCCCTCAAAAGGTGATAAGTGAACCTTTAGTGAAAACTAGGGCATATACGCCTAAAATTGAATTCTTTCTGTATTTTAAGCCTTTATCTTTTATTTGATAAAAGTAAAAACATTTAAAAAACATATATAATCATATTTTAGTTATTTATATCCATTCCCGTCAATACAACGGCTATGTGTTAACTACCATTTAAAATAATATTATTTTATTACTAGTGCGCAACGTAAGATTTCAAAGAAACTCTTTGTTGTGTATCGGGTACACTATCGAACATAGAAACCCCTTTAAATTAAAATTAATATTTAATTCGTAAATATTAAAAAATATTAAAATGTTTTATTCATTATTTACCTGGGATGTTACAGCGGTGGCTGGCAATAGCTAGCTGTGGAAGAGATGGTTGCGTGTCGTTGGTAGAGAAGGTCGCATTCATAGTCGTGATAGACAATGGTGGCCAGCACCAGCCAGCCATGAGCGGAGGAGGAGCGGCATGTCATCATGCACCGCTGGAGATGGTCACGGCTCGAAGTCGTGGCATAGGAGGGACCCATCCCTGCGGGTCTTGTTATGACTGGGTAGTTCCATGTGGTGCCACTGATTTTTTTGAATGGCTATGCCGTTAGGAAACCAGGGGGAAACGTCTCCCCCACCCACTCGGAGCCAGCTAGGGTGGGCCCCATCCAGCAGGCTGGGCCACGTGAGCCCAGTGGGTCATGCCCCGACGCGTGTCGGGCCGTGCCAGCCCAGCAGTCCACACTACCCAAGCGGGCTGGGCCGATCGGTGGCCCAGCCCAACTGGGTGAGACCAAGACCAGGTCAGGTCAACCCGAACCAGGATGGGTCAGCCCAGACCGGGTCGGACCAGACTCGAACCCTCCCAGGCCCAATTACGCTAATAAATCCATAACTTGTGAACCAGAAGTCTATTTGATAAACCATCTACAATGCTGGGATCCTTGGAGTGAGACGGTCTTTTTGGTTTACTCAACTAGAGTTTTGGAGAATGTTGGAGTATGGCTGGGTTGGATTGAACTTGAATCTTACCAAGCCCTCGATACTGAAATGCTTATAAGTCACAGATCGGGCGCCCGATTGACGCGCCATCTATCATGTTGGAACCCTTATGACATGGATGTACTTTGGGATAATTCTTCCTGGAACTTCTTAGAGGTTGAGGTACGACCAAGGGATTGAGGATCGGATCCCCCTAAAATCAATTGTTCTTAGTGTGAGAATCTCGTGGATGGATGTAACGTGAAGAAAGAACATCCATCCTATGTGGGTCATCATCTATCGATCCTATGGGGGTCAGCGCTTATAGATCCTATGTGCTTCAGTATCTGTCGATCATGTTTGGGTCAGCACCTTGTGATCCTATGTGGTTCAGCGTCTATTGATCCTGTGTGGGTAAGTAGTAGAGTCTCTTAATAGAATAAGATGATATAGTTTTACGACTAATCATATGTACTTGTGTACAAGAGTTTTATACCTGGTATGAGATGTATCTTTTACCTTTGTGTAGTTACTTTTGTGGTGTAACCTTTGTGGTACTCTCACCATAGTGGTTTTACATTCGTGGTGTTACCTTTGTGGTATTCTTCCTTCATGGTTCAGTTGTGAAAATGGCTTAAAAGTTGGAGTCTTAAGTTTCCTCTTGAATGAGACAAGTACCTTTAGATAACTTAGGTATATGTATGGGAATATACCTAAGTAGATTTGATGATTACTTCATGCATTGTGATTTAAGTCTTTCTTTGTGGTATTTTCCATTGGGGAACTCTAGGATACCTATGGGGGTCTTACGGTCCCTACTGGGTATTGTTATACTCACCCTTGCATGGGCTATGCCTACACCTTGTTGTGCCTTCTGTAGATGACGGACAGTGTTGATCGAGGCTGAGGGATCCAGGACTAGACGGTGCTCAGAGGTGGACCATTTGACGTGACATGATGCAGTGACTACTGATCTTGAGATGTACTAACCCTTTAGGTAGGATACTTGTTGGATATTACAGGAGTTGTTTTCTCTTTTAGTTAAAGTTGTACTTTTTGGTTGGGATTGTATTTTGACTCCTTTTCTTTTAGTTCACTTTTTACAATAGAATTTTACTTTGTGGTTTCTTCTTGTTGTGTTCTTGGATTGTGTGTGTGTACAGGTTTAAAGGGAATGCCTTCCTGTTATAGGGATACACCTTTCTGGTGCTAGTCGCCAGCCCATGGCCTATGAAAGGTAGGCTTGGGGTATTCACAGAATGGGCCATGGGGGATGGTTCATGATAATCCCAACATATGAAATGGAATTTAAATTCATAATATGGGATAAATATTATAATGTAAATAAGAAGAGAGAAATACGTTACGGAATTTCGGCATGGTAACGGGTGTACACAGAAGGCATTACTGAGAGATAAAGTGATATAAAATCATTAGAACATGAGGGAAGTATGGGAGAGGTTTAAAATCATACCCAAACATTTTTAATTGAATGAAAAGTTTATTACAACATAAATAAACTTGGATAAAAATGAGAAAGGAATCCCTCACTTGGGAATGTGACTTCAATAGCTTGAAGAGCAGATCCTTGAGATCTTAGGGATATTTTGGAGGATTATAAAGAGAGGATGTCATAGTAGATATGTTCTCCAATTATTTTTAGTGAAGAGAAGTGGGATATTTGGTGGGTTAATATAGGAAATGAGAAGGGAATTCTTTAATATTTCACAAACATAGGTTTTGGAATCTATATAATTAAATATTTAAAACTACAAACCTTCCCATTGGATTTCCCATGTATTCTTAAAAATGGAAGTGGAAAAAAATATTTTATAGGTAAAATATCCTAAAATATTAAAATATTATCCTTTCTTATGTGTAGGTGACTCGCATTATTAAAGAAATGAATTTAGAATCAAAAAGTATGTTATACATTTTGGAGGATTCACTAAGGCTTTATAAAATAATTAAAACAAATATAAAATCAAATAATTTTAATGGGAAAACATATATTTTTCCAATAATACCCATTATAGAATTTATTACACCATTTGGGGGTCATTATCATGTCATAAAACACATATTTTATTTACACGGTATTTGATTTTTACCCAAAAATTTGACTATTTCATAAAATTATAAAAAAAATCACTGTTGGGTAATTTCAACATCCCGATTACAAAAATAATAGTCATTTTATTTAAATAATATTATAAATATGTCAATTTTCACTATTAAATTAAAAACTGACAATTATTGAAAATTCACGAGTTTTGACAAAAATAGTTTTAAAACCTTCATAAAAATCACATTTGAATTCATAAAAGTCATATACTCATTTATTATTCCTAATATTAATTTGATAATAATATTTTATTAAAATATTATTTATTTCACAAATTCATTAATTCCTTAAAATAAGTTCTTTAATAGAAATACACTTTCTTTTTTATCGTATAAAAAATAACTCATATCAAACTGATTACCTAATCATTTACAAATAAGGAACTGAAATAATCTTCATTTATAGGAATTGTTTTTTATAATATAAAAAACATGGTTTAATAAAATAATGTATAAGTTTCTCAAAAGTAATAATTTCACCAAAAAAATCAATTTATCATATTCATAATTTCTTCTAGAAAGACTTATCTTATAAAGGAATTGATGGAAAAATAATTTTATTTATAAAAATGGATTATAAAATAAGTAATTAATTACTTATTACATAACCCCTTATAAAACCCACATAAGAACTAAGGGTAAGGTGTGCGATGGTGAAAGACTCTTGGGGTGGCTCAGATAACATCGCTCAGGTGGTAATCTCTATTAACTTGAACATCTCTCATGAGAGATTCTGTTTATTATTAACATATTGAATCTCTTCTTAGGCTATGTCAGGAGAGATTCCCAATGACACAACATCCTTTATGAACTCCAAAAAATGAACTTCGTACAGACCAATTCTACTGAATGAGGCCATCATCTCCTTTTTCTATGTCGAAAGGATTTTTTAAAAAACCTTATATTTATATCAATCATGTGATCATTGTTCAACTTCTATATAATCAATAGTAATGATACTTAACAGTCACTTGAACCCAATAAAAAATAAAAAAAAGATTTAATGTGTTTCCTATATCTATAAGTAATTAAAATAAAGTAAAGATTATTCATAGATGATTGGGTCATTACAATATTCCCCCCGTATGAAATTTTTCCCTCGAGATTTCCTTTTCCCACACTAAAACATATGAGGTTAACTCTGCCCCATCACTTCGTCTGGTTACCATGTTGACTCTTCAATCTTGTGGTTTCACCAGAACACCTTGATGAGGGACATCTTATTATTTTGTAGAACTTTTTCTCTATGATCTATGATCTTCACCGACTTCTATTTATAAGAGTGTTAATTATACAATAGTATGTAAAGACCCGTAAATTTCAAGGAAATTTTTTTTCTTAATTTTCTTTGGAATTTTAAAAGAACTTAGTTTCTGACGGCACCTGATTCCGAGGCCCGGTGTGCCCGGAATCATTTTCCGATGTTTGGATTGGGTACGTTCAGTGAACGAACGAGCAAGTTTTCCTAACTTTTGAACCGGTGCTCGGAATTGAATTCCAAGGGCATCAATATAATTGCAGCACCGGTATTTGCTTAGAAACGCCTCTTCCGAATTTGCGTTTGCTTGAGAGTGGTTTTTAATTTTTGGGCTTTAAGTTAAGAAATAAAATAATATGGTACGACAAACCTTATTTTATTTCACTTAAAGCTGCTTAAGCCACTTTAAGCTGCTTAAGCTGAGTTGAAGCGGATAGGGTGGAACCCAAAATATCCTACCCTCTTGGTAGGATATTTGTGAGGTGGGGCCCGCACGAGCCCCACCATTTCTTTTCCTCTAAGTAACGCACCTGCGAAAACTCATCTTTAATGAAGTCAACTAACGTTTTTTCTAAATTCTTAACGCCCCTATTAAATTGGGCGGCTAATTCTTTGAAATTAATTCTATGAATTAATTTCTTCATTTCTTATCTTTGTTTTTCAAATTCTTTAGTTGATAATAAAACAATATGAGGACTTATTTTATTATCTGGATGTTGTGTTAAACCTTTGGAGAATCTCTAATGATCTTCATCCTCATTCGCGAAGAACATGAAGAACGCGAAGAACGCGAAGAACGCCGTCCTCCGACGAAAGGGCAACGAAGAACACCGAGCCCTCGGAGATCGATGACGAGACGCCGAGTACCGAGACGCCGACGCTTCTTCCACGATGTTCTTTCCCCGTGACAAAACTTCGATCAACTGCTTGAGGTAGGAGTTTTCAAATCCTTTAAATTCCTTTGTGGATTTTATCCTTAACACGGATTTAATTCGTGAAATAAAATCTGTGTGTTTTTCTTAAACCCTCGGAGATAGTCGACGCGACCCCGTATTCCGCGATGACGCGACGCCCTTCGGTGACGCGACGATCATCCTCTTCCGCGATGGTAAATTCCGCGAAGAACTCGTCCAACGACTACGATGAGGTAGGGGTTTGATTCTTTTAAATCTTTGTCATTTATATCTGTGGCTTGTGATTAAATGATTTTCGTGAGACTTTTTAAACCGCTAACGCGGTGGGTGCGGACCAACTAACAAGTCCGAACCCACCGCCCTTCGTTCTTGGTGTGCAGACAGAAGACGATGACAAAACAAACCGCTCGGGTGTTTTGAAGGCTTTGCAGCAAAGGTCGGGTCCCGAGATGATCCCTGGCGAAGACCGCAGGTGAATCGGACCACCGGAGTGCATCCGGTGGTCTGCGGAAGTCTCTGCCGGGGCCCGGCGAGTCGCCGGGAAAACCCGTCGCGGCTTCAGCCGCGGCGGCCCTGGCCGTTCCCGCGGCCATGCAGGATCGCGGAGGAAGGGACGCGACTTGTGCCGCGTCCGGTGACACCGAGCGGCCCCACGCAGGGGCCGCGACACTTCTTCACGCGGGGGCAGTGCACCCCCATGCCGCTCGGCCATAACTGGCAGAGCCGCCCCCGGCGGCCGGGCCGCGCTGTCCGAGTTGGACTCGGACCCGGGTCGGGTCGACCCAGTTCGGGCCGACCCAGGGGGGTTGGGTCGGGTCGGTCCGGGCCCAGACCCCCCGTTCTCAGACCTTTTTGGTCTTTTTATTATATCTTGAGATACGGGCTTCCGGACAACGCTCTGTCAGTGGCGATGTGATCCTTGGATCGAGACGGTCGTTTCGGTATATCAAACTCAAGGTTTCGGAATACTTTGTGTTCGGTCGGGTTGGTTCGTACACGAAACCAACCAGGCCCTCGGAGCGGAAACGCTCATATCTTGAGCTTCGGACGTTCGATTGACATGTCGTCAACTTTGTTGAATTCCTATAAGTGAGACGGATCTTTTGGCTCACTCCACCCGAGGTTTGGATGCAGGTGGTGTACGGTCGGGTTGGTTTTGCCTTAAAAACCAACCGAGCCCCTGGGACGAAAAAGCCAATAAATCTCAGACCGGGCGTCCGATTGACGCGCCGTCTGCGACGTTGAGTTCCTGTTGTCGATACGGAACTTTTGGATGCATAAACTTTGGAATTTGTGTCAGTTAATGTATCAGCCTCTCGGATCGTGGAGCGGACTATCCCGAACGAGCTTGCTGTGTGCGGGAACCCTAGAGCTGGCTGCGACTGCTACTTCGACAGTGACGACTGTGCAGAGATCCTCAGTGGACTGCGACGACGACTGTGCAGTGATCCTCAGTGGACTGCGACGACTACTGCACTCAGCGATCCTACGTGGATCAGTGCTACAGGTCTTGTGTGGGCCCAATCCTGTGTGGGTCCGATCCTGTGTGGGTCAGCGCTCAACGGTTCTTTGTGAGCCAGCGCCTACAGGTCCTGTGTGGGCCCGATCCTGTGTGTTTCATTGCGGCGGTTAGTACCTATCGATCATTTGTGGGTCCGACGACATAGATGGATCAGTGATCATCTTTATCGTCATCCGAAGAAGTATACCTGTGTGAGCTGAATCCTGTGTTACTCTCCTTTGTGGATTGTGTTGAGCTATCCTATGTGGATTTACTGTTTACTCTCCTTTGTAGATTGTGTTGAGCTATCCTGTGTGGGTTTACTGTTTACTCTCCTTTGTGGACTGTGTTGAGCTATCCTGTGTGGATTAATGTTTAATTTCCTGTGTGGACTGGGTTGTGCTTGGGCTCGGACGTTGGAGCCGAACGGGAATTGATGGCTTAGGTATATGTATGGGCATATACCTAAGCCATGTCGGACGTTACTTCATGATTGTATATTTCCTTTGTGGTTTATCCTTTGTTGATTCTGGGAGACCTTCGGGGGTCTCGGGGTCCCTACTGAGTAGCTTATACTCACCCCTGCACGGGCTATGCCCGCACTACGTTGTGTTGGTTGCAGACGACGGACAACGCTGATCGTGGTGGAGGCTTGCGTAGCAGGACGGTACCTGGAGGTAGAGCACTGGGTGGGACGTACTCGGAGTGGTCAGGTGGACCCGAGGAGCTGTGGAGGCTATCTGTACCCACCATTCAGGTGGGACTTCCAGAGGACGGCTCGACGCTGCGGATTTTCTTTTCAGTTGCTGTTTTTCCCTTCAGTTGTACTTTACAGTTGGGCTTGTATTTCCGACCCCTTTTACTTTCAGCACAGCTTGTTACAGTTTTTACTTAGTGTTTACTTTTCCGCTTTCTTACTCTGTGGTGCTTGTTTACTTTTTCAAAGGCAATGCCTTCCCTTTTTCCGGGATTTACGCCTTGGTGATAGTCGCCAGCCCCTGGCCAATGGAAGGTGGGCTTGGGGTAGTCACGTCACGAGCCCCGAGGATGGGTCGTGACAAATTGGTATCAGAGGAGTTCGGATCTACCGCAAACTCTGATCTTTCTTCTATGTGAAGCAATAGTGTTTAGCGTATTGAGTGTGGTTATCAGTCCAGGGAGTCCAGTGTTGGTGTGGCGGCCGACGTATCCGTACACCAGGACCCTGACTTATGATTTCCGACTTAATATACGAAAAAATTGATTGCATGTGTGTTTCAAGTTTTCTTTCTGATTACTTGTGTCAGCTCACCAGGTATACTGTTCTGACCGTGGCGCACTTGTTTCCTTTTCAGGATGTCCCCACGATAGCAGCCAGCTAGGGTTATGAGAGTTGAGCATGACGACAGCCCACCGAGCGACGAGGCCTCGGTACAAGGCCCTTTGACAGCTGAGGCACTGGCGGTACCTCTACCCACCGAGCCACCGATTCTTCCAGCCCCAGCCGCTGATGATGCATGTCGCCTTAGTGCACTGCATGAGTTCCAGCGCCAGCGACCGCCCAGGTTCCGTGGGGAGACGGACCCTCAGGTAGCTGAGTACTGGCTGGAGGCAGTGGTGCAAGTTTTCCAGTTAGTGAGGACACCAGCAGACCTCATGGTGATGCTCGCGGCGAGCCTACTGCACGCAGCAGCAGGATGATGGTGGATCTTGATGCTCCAGGTGCACGATGATGCCTCCCTCATCTGGACGGACTTCGATATCCTCTTCCGCTCAGAGTTCGTCCCGGACACCCTCTGTGCGGTGCGTATTCAAGAGCTTCTTCAGCTGCAGCAGGGCGGCTTGACGGTCGCCCTGTACGCGGCGAGGTTCACCGATCTTTCTCGCTACTCGACCGACATGGTATGGGACCCCTTCTTCCGGGCCCAGACCTTTGAGTAGGGTTTGAGACACGAGATCAGGGCATCGCTGATCTCCCTCAGCATCCTGACCTAGGCAGGAGTACTGGAGCGAGGCCTTTTGATCGAGAGCTTTCTGGATGAGTCCACAGCGAGACCTACCGCAGGGCGGCAGGTAGCGGATTCTTCGGTAGTAGGTAGCTGACGGATGACTCAGGGTTCCAAGTAGACCAGACCATCTCGTAGATGACCTCAGGACACTGGCTCAGCAGTGCGGGGAACACAGCGCGGATCCAGTCTTCCGAGAGGCAGGAAATGCTACACATGCGGCGGACAGGGTCACATGGCCCGTGACTGCCCGACCCACCGTGACGAGGAGCAGCAGACGGTTGAGGGGCCACCCAGGCAGAGGCAGAGGGTCAACCGTGGCGGTCCTCAGGGAGGAGGCGGACGAGGCAAAGGAGTTGGCCGAGCAGCAGGTGGTGGGCGACGCTTTGAGGCTCTACCACCACCACCATCAGGAGGTCTACCCCGGCCACAGGGAGCTGGCGGGCAGAGACAGGCACAGCTCCAGGAAGCGGAGGCCTATGACCACGACGCGCCCAAGATGATTCGAGGTACGATCTGTGTCTATTCCACCCTTTCTGCAGTTCTTATAGACACAGGAGCGAGTCACTCTTTCATAGCCGCTGCCCTTGATCGGAGCTCGGAGATTCCGACAGAGCCGTTGGCTCGATCCTTATGGCTAGAGACTCCTACGGGAGCATACTCGATGATTATGAACTGGTTCCGGCAGTGTGAGCTTACTCTAGGAGGCGAGGGCTTCGGCTGGGATCTTCTTGTAGCGGCGTCGAGTCCTTACGACGTCATCTTGGGCATGGATTGGTTATCTACGGTCCATGCACAGATTTACTGCATTAGGGGCAAGGTGCGATGTGTACACACCAACGGGAGAAGGTTCACCTTCACCGGCGAGAAGGGAGCCTTTGCAGAACAGGATGGACTTCCGAAGAGGAGAGGGCAACCCATCACTCATCAGTTGACTAGCCTCATCCTAGGAGCAGTTGACGTGCGGAGTCCTAGTTTTCCTGCAGTGGTGGATCAGTATGCGGACGTCTTTCCGGACAATGTTCCAGGGCTACCTCCTCGTAGAGAGGTAGACTTTTATATTGACCTGTACCCCGGGACAACCCTGATATCCAATCCAATGTATCGGATGGCCCCCGCTGAGCTTTGAGAGCTGCAGGTACAGTTGGAGGACTTGTAGGGGAAAGGGGTTCATCCGACCCAGTGTTTCACCCTGGGCTTCCCCGATATTGTTCGCCAAGAAGGCGGACGGGAGCTTGCGACTTTGTGTCGACTATCATCGCCTGAACCAAGTGACGGTGAGGAACAAGTATTCGCTACCAAGGATTGATGACCTCTTCGATCAGCTCAAGGGAGCACGGTGGTTCTTGAAGATAGACCTCAGGTCAGGCTATCATCAGCTCAGAGTTCGGGACGAGGACGTGCAGAAGACGGCCTTCAGATGTCGGTATGGCCACTATGAGTTCTTGGTTATGACATTCGGTATAACCAATGCTCCAGCAGTGTTCATGGGCCTCATGAACAGGATATTTCAGCCATACCTCGATCGATTTGTTGTGGTCTTCATCGACGACATTTTGATATACTCGACGACTGAGGAAGAGCACGCCTACCACTTGCGGGTTGTACTAGACACACTCCGAGAGCATCAGCTTTATGGTAAGCTCTCGAAGTGTCAATTCTGGATACGTGAGGTCCACTTCTTGGGACAAGTCATCTCTGAGGAGGGAGTTGTGGTGTATCCTGCGAAGATCGAGGCAGTGCTAGCTTGGGAGCCACCTAGGAGCGTGACGGAGGTGCGGAGTTTCTTGGGACTAGCTGGATACTACCGGAGATTCGTGCTAGACTTCTCTAGAGTTGCGGCGCCACTCTCAGCTTTGATGAAGAAGGGGAAACCCTTGTGTGGTCAGACAGATGTCAGCAGAGCTTTCAGGAGCTGAGACAGAGATTGACCAGCGCACCTATCTTGAGGTTGCCTGAGGGGGGAGTTAGATCCGTAGTCTACTGCGATGCATCAGGGACCGGACTCGGATGTGTCCTGATGCAGGAGCGGGCCATGATTGGCTATGGATCACATCAGTTGAGGCCGCATGAGAAGAACTACGCTACCCATGACCTGGAGTTATCAGTAGTGGTCTTCGCTCTGAAGACATGGTGGCACTATCTGATAGGCGAGTGCTTTACAGTCTTTTCTGACCACCAGAGTCTCAGGTACATCTTCTCACAGAAGGACCTGAACCTGAGACAGCAGCGATGGCTCGAGTTCCTCCGGGACTATGACTTTGAGATAGTTTATACTCCTGGGAAGGGGAATGTGGTAGCTGATGCCCTCAGCAGGAAGACGGGCATCCAGCTACTTGAGGAGGCGACAGAGCAGCTAGCCGCTTTGTAGATATCCTTCGTGGATAGGGACGAAGCAGCCTTCCTTCAGTCTCTCACAGTCTCTCCTCCACTTCTGCAGTGGGTCAGAGAGGCACAGCGTGGGGATGCTGACTGTGTGACGCGGCGTGCACAGATATCCTCGGGACAGGAACCTGATGGTTTCTCCCTTGGAGCAGAGCACGACGTCCTTTTCAGAGGACATAACTTGGTACCAGTCACTTTACGAGAGGAGGTGCTGAGAGAGTTTCACACTTCTCCTTTGGCGGTACATCATGGAGTGGCGAAGATGTACTAGGATCTCAGACGACAGCACTGGTAGCCGGGCATGAAGAAGGCTGTGGCAGAGTTCGTTTCACGATGCCTCACCTGCCAGCAGGTGAAGGCAGAGCATCAGGCACCAGCAGGCTTGGTACAACCTTTGGAGGTCCCGGAGTGTAAGTGGGATGGGATATCTATGGACTTCGTGACTGGACTTCCACGCACTTCCAGAGGTCACAACTCCATCTGGGTGATTGTCGACCGACTCACCAAGTCGGATCACTTCTTACCCATCAGAGAGAAGGGCTTAGTGGAGATCTTGGGGCGTCTCTACGTTCAGGAGATTGTACGGCTTCACGGTGTGCCATCATCTATCGTCTACGATAGATATGCTCGCTTTACTTCCCGGCTTTGGAAGGGGTTTCAGGAGGCGTTCAGGATGCAGCTACGTCTGAGCACCGACTTTCACCCTCATACGGATGGTTATACAGAGAGGACCATTCAGAATCTCGAGGACATGCTCAGCGCATGTGTCCTCGACTTTGGTCACAGCTGGGAGGACCACCTACCCTTGGTGGAGTTCGCGTACAACAACAGCTACCACTCCACCATCGGGATGGCACCATACGAGGCATTGTACGGTAGGCCTTGCAGATCTCCTTTGTGCTGGACAGACCCTAGGGAGTCAGCACTTATGGGACCAGAGATGGTCCGGGCCACGACAGAGAAGGTCCAGGTCATCCAGGAGCGGATGAGGACAGCACAGAGCCGGCAAAAGTCTTATGCTGATAGGAGGCGTAGGCCACTAAAGTTCGAGGATGGCGACCACGTCTTCTTGCGTGTCTCACCTCGACGTGGTTTACAGAGATTTGGCTGAGGTGGCAAGTTGTCTCCACACTTCATTGGATCATTCCAAGTTCTCAGTAGGATTGGCGAGGTGGCTTATCACCTGGTTCTACCACCTCAGTTGCACCGGGTGCACGACGTCTTCCACGTATCTCAGCTTAGGAGATACGTGCATGACCCGACGCACATCATTGAATATGGGGAGCTAGACGTGGATGATGGGGCGACTTTTGCGGAGGTCCCAGTAGAGATTGAGGATCGACAGGACCGGGTCCTATGTGGACGATCGATTCCTCTAGTGCGCATTAGGTGGCAGCACGGGAACCTCCAGTAGATCACTTGGGAGCGGGAGGCTCAGATGCGTTCTCAATACCCACATTTGTTTCCCTAGTTTATGATGTATCTTTATGGGGACGTAAAGCCCTGACGTGGGAGTGATGTAAAGACCTGTAAATTTCAAGGAAATTTTTTTTCTTAATTTTCTTTGGAATTTTAAAAGAACGTAGTTTCTGACGGCACCTGATTCCGAGGCCCGGTGTGCCCGGAATCATTTTCCGAAGTTTGGCTCAGGTACGTTCAGTGAACGAACGAGCGAGTTTTTCTAACAATTGAACCGGTGCTCGAAATTGAATTCCGAGGGCACCGATATAATTGCAGCGCCGGTATTTGCTTAGAAACACCTCTTCCGGAGTTGCGTTTTCTTGAGAGTGGTTTTTAATTTTTGGTCTTTAAGTTAAGAAATAAAATAATATGGTACGACAAACTTTATTTTATTTCACTTAAAGCTGCTTAAGACACTTTAAGCTGCTTAAGATGAGTTGAAGCGGATAGGGTGGAACCCAAAATATCCTACCCTCTTGGTAGGATATTTGTGAGGTGGGGCCAGCACGAGCCACACCATTTCTTTTCCTCTAAGTAACGCACCCGCGAAAACTCGTCTTTAATGAAGTCAACTGACGCGTTTTCTAAATTCTTAACGCCCCTATTAAATTAGGCAGTTAATTCGTTGAAATTAATTCTATGAATTAATTTGTTCATTTCTTATCTTTGTTTTTCAAATTCTTTAGTTGATAATAAAATAAGATGAGAACTTATTTTATTATCTGGATGTTGTGTTAAACCTTTGGAGAATCTCTAAGGATCTTCATCCTCCTTCGCGAAGAACATGAAGAACGCGAAGAATGCAAAGAACGTCGGCCTCCGACGAAAGGGTAATGAAGAACCCCGAGCCCTCAGAGATCGACGACGCGACGTCGAGTACCGCGACGCCGACGCTTCTTCCGCGATGTTCTTTCCCCGTGACAAAACTTCGAACAACTGCTTGAGGTAGGAGTTTTCAAATCCTTTAAATTCCTTTGTAGATTTTATCCTTAACATGGATTTAATTCGTGAAATAAAATCTGTGTGTTTTTCTTAAACCCTCGGAGATCGTCGACGCGATGCCGTATTTCACGATGACGCAACGCCCTTCCGTGACGTGACGATCATCCTCTTCCATGATGGTAAATTCCGCGAAGAACGTGTCCAACGACTACGACGAGGTAGGGGTTTGATTCTTTTAAATCTTTGTGATTTATATCCATGGCTTGTGATTAAATGATTGTCATGAGACTTTTTAAACCGCTAACGCGGTGGTTGCAGACCAACGAACAAGTCCGAAACCACCGCCCTACGTTCTTGGTGTGAGAACGGCGGACGATGACAAAACAAACTGCTCGGGCGTTTTGAAGGCTTTGCAGCGAAGGTCGGGTCCCAAGATGATCCCTGGCGAAGACCACAGGCAAATCAGACCACCGGAGCGCGTCCGGTGGTCCGCGGAAGTCTCTGCCGGCGCCCGGTGCGTCGCCGGGAAGACCCGCCGCGGCTGAAGCCGCGGCGGCGCTGGCCGGTCCCACGGCCACGCAGGACCGCGGAGGAAGGGACGCGGCTTGTGCCGTGTCCGGTGACACCGAGCGGCCCCACGCAGGGGCCGCGACACTTCTTCACGCGGGGGCAGCGCACCCTCGCGCCGCTCGGCCATAACTGGCCGAGCCGCCCCCGGCGGTCGGGCCGCGCCCGCACCGACCGGGCCGGGCCGCGCTGGCCAGGTCGGACCCGGACCCGGGTCTGGTCGACCCAGTTCAGGCCGACCCAGGGGGGTTGGGCCGGGTCGGTCCGGGCCCAGACCCCCCGTTCTCAGACCTTTTTGGTCTTTTACTTATAGCTTTAGCTACGGACCTCCTAACAACGCGCTGTCTGCGGCGATGCGATCCTTGAATCAAGCCGGTCGTTTCAGTATATCACACTCAAGGTTTCGGAATACTTTGGGTTCAGTCGGGTTGGTTCGTACACGAAACCAACCAGGCCCTCGGAGCGGAAACGCTCATATCTTGAGCTTCGGACATCCGATTGACGTGCCGTCGACTTTGTTGAATTCCTATAAGTGAGATGGATCTTTTGGCTCACTATGCTCGAGGATTGGATGCAGCTGGAGTATGGTCGGGTTGGTTTTGCCTTAAAAACCAACCAGGCCCCTCGGACGAAAAAGCTAATAACTCTCAAACCGGGCGTCCGATTGACGCGCCGTCTGCGACGTTGAGTTCTTGTTGTCGATATGGAACTTTTGGATACATCAACTTCGGACTTTGTGTCAGTTGATGTATCAGCCTCTCGGCTTGTGGAGCGGACCCTCCCGAACGAGCTTGCTGTGTGCGGGAACCCTAGAGCTGGCTTCGACTGCTACTTTGACAGCGATGACTGTGCAGAGATCCTCAGTGGACTGCGACGACGACTGTGCAGAGATCCTCAGTGGACTGCGATGACTACTGCACTCAGAGATCCTATGTGGATCAGTGCTACAGGTCCTGTGTGGGCCCGATCCTGTGTGGGTCAGCACTCAGCGGTTCTGTGTGAGCCAGCGCCTACAGGTCCTGTGTGGGCCCGATCCTGTGTGGGTCATTGCGGGTGTTAGTACCTATCAATCCTTTGTGGTTCCGACGACTTAGATGGATCAGTGATCATCTTTATCGTCATCCGAAGAAGTATACCTGTGTGAGCTGAATCCTGTGTTACTCTCCTTTGTGGATTGTGTTGAGCTATCCTGTGTGGATTTACTGTTTACTCTCCTTTGTGGATTGTGTTGAGCTATCCTGTGTGGTTTTACTGTTTACTCTCCTTTGTGGATTGTGTTGAGCTATCCTGTGTGGATTACTGTTTACTTTCCTATGTGGACTGGGTTGTGCTTGGGCTCGGACATTGGAGTCGAACGGGAATTGATGACTTAGGTATATGTATGGGCATATACCTAAGCCATGTCAGACGTTACTTCGTGATTGTATCTTTCCTTTGTGGTTTATCCTTTGTGGATTCTGGGAGACCTTCGGGGGTCTCAGGGTCCCTACTGAGTAGCTTATACTCACCCCTAAATGGGTTATGCCCGCACTACGTTGTATTGGTTGCAGACGACGGACAACGCTGATCGTGGTGGAGGCTTGCGTAGCAGGACGGTACCTGGAGGCGGACCACTGGGGGGGACGTACTCAAAGAGGTCAGGTGGACCCAAGGAGCTGTGGAGGCTATCTGTACCCACCTTTCAGGTGGGACTTCCAGAGGACGGCTCGACGCTACGGCTTTTCTTTTCAGTTGCTGTTTTTCCCTTCAGTTGTACTTTACAGTTGGGCTTGTATTTCCGGCCCCTTTTACTTTCAGCACAGCTTGTTACAGTTTTTACTTAGTGTTTACTTTTCTACTTGCTTACTCTGTGGTGCTTGTTTACTTTTTCAAAGGCAATGCCTTCCCTTTTTTGGGATTTACACCTTGGTGCTAGTCGCCAGCCCTTGGCCTATGGAAGGCGGGCTTGGGGTAGTCACGGCACGGGCCCCGAGGACAGGTCGTGACATGGTACCACCTCTAGATTTAGTACATGCAATGGGTCAGGTTTGTACTTCCTCAAGAGTGATACATGGAATAAATCTTTTACATGAGATATGTTATGTGGGAGTGCTAGTCGATGGTCCACTGCTCCAATGCAATCAGGGATCCAAAAGGGCCAATATATCTTGGACTAAGCTTTCCCTTATTCCCAAATCTCATAACTCTCTTCCACAGTTATATTTGGAGGAATACCCTATCTCCTACATCAAACTCTTGGTATCATCGATGATATTCAGCATTGATCTTCGGTCGACTCTGAGAAACATTAATGTGTTGTTGGATGGTTTAAACCTTCTCCACCATTTCTGGACCTATAAGTTTTTTCTCCCCAACTTCATCCCTACATTCAGGTGTTCTGCACCTCTTCCCATAGAGGGATTCATAAATATCCATTTGGATTCTTGAGTGGATATCTTTATTGTAATATAACTCAACTAGAGAAATATTTTGATCCCATCCTCCTTTGAAGTCCATTTAGAATGATCTCAAATTTGTTTCAAGTGTCTAAAGAGTATGTTCAGATTGGCCATCAATTTGAGGATGATAAGTCATACTGAAGTTCATCTCAGCATTCAAAGCATGTTTGAGACTCTTCTAAAACATAGATGTGAATCTTCGATCTCAATAAGATAAAATTGATAGTGGTACTCCATGCAGCATTACCACTTATATGATGTATATCAGTGCCAGTTGATCCAATGAAAAATCTTCTTGAATTGCAATGAAGTGTCAAGTCATTGTAAGAAAATCCAAAATAACCCAGATAGAATTGTTTCCTTTGTATTTCTTCAGAAGTCTGGCAAAAAAGTCAATGGTGATGTTCTCCCATTTCTATGTTGGTTTGGGTAATGGTTGAATTATCCCCTTAGACTTATGACTCTTTGCCTTCGCATGCTGATATAATGGGAACTTTGATATATACTCAGTTATCTCTTTATTCATGTTTTCTGAACAATAATTCTCTCTAAGATCTCGATACATCTTTGTGTTTCCTATGTGAATAGAGAAATTTAAACTATGTGCATCATCCAAAATTTCTTTCTTTAAATATAGATTTGATAAAACACATAGTCTTGACCCAAATCTCACAATTCCATCTCCATTAACATTGAACTTTGAGGATTTCCCTTTTCTGATAGTTTCCACTTTCTTCTAGATTCCAACATCATCCTTTTTAGCATACTTTAACCTTTTTAAAAGAGATAGTTGAGCAATAATTTGTGAATGGATTTATGATGTTCCCTATTTTATGATTCCTATGTCCATATTCATCAAATCTAAGAAGATTGGATCCCTTTAAATTCTCATCAATGATAGAATCATAGGTTCCCATCTACTTAGAGAATCATTCAACTCATTCTATTTCTCTGGGTGGTAATGGATCGACCAGTCATAGTCTTTGATCAGATCTAACCATATTCATTGGCACATGTTTAACTCTTTCTATGTGAATACATACTTGAGGCTTTTGCAATCTGTATATATTTCACACTTCTCCCCAAAGTGGTAATGTCTCCAAATTTTCAAATAGAAGATTGTTGACACGAACTCCATGTCATGTGTTTGATAGTTCTGCTCATGAAATTTCAATTGCCTTGAATAATAGGAAATGACATTGTCATTTTGCATCAACGCACAGCCCTGGATGTTCTTCAAAGCATCACTGAATACCATGAAAAGTTATCCACTTGTTGGTAGTGTGGGAATGGGTGTAGTGATAATCCTCTTTTTTAACTCCTTGAATATCTCTTAACATTCATCATTATAAGAAAACTTTACACCCTTCTGAGTTAGCTTGGTAAGAGGGTTTTATGATCATGAGAAATTTCTCAAAAATCAAAGATAATACCCAACTAACCCAAGGAACATACAGATATCCATCACAGATGCTGGCCTCGGCCATCCCTCAAATACATTTTTCTTGGAGGTATCCAAAGATATCCCATTTCCTGTAATGATATTCCCCAAGAATGAGACATCCTTTAACCAAAACTCACACTTGTTGTACTTTACATAGATCATATCCTTTGGCAAGGTCTCTGGTATGGTTATTAGATATTCCTCATGATCCTCCTTGGTTTTAGAGTATATTGTAATATAGTGTATAAATACTACCACAAATTTGTAGAAGTAATCTCTAAATACTTATTCATCAAGTCCATGAATATTTTTGGAGAATTAGTGAATCTGAAAGGAAATACTACGAATTCATAGTGGCCATACCTTGTACTAAAATCTATCTTGGGTATATCTTCCTTCTTCAACCCTACATAGAAATATCCTGATCACAGATCCACCTTATAGAAGTATTTTTCTCTACGTAGATGATCGAACAAGTCATCAATTCTAAGTAGATGATACTTGTTCTTTATTGTGATTTTTTGGAGCTCATGATAATCAATGAAAATTTGCATTGACCCATCCTTCTTCTTGAAAAAGAAGATCAGTGAACCCCATAGTAAAGCACATGGGCATATAAAACATTTATCCATATTCTCCAGTAGTTGTTTCTTTAGCTCCTCAAGCTCCACAACAGTCATTCTATACAGAGTCTTGGATATTGTAAATTCCCCAGGTATAAGATCAATCAAGAATTCAACATCTATTCTTGGAGGAAGACTAGGAAATTCCTCAGGAAGCAGATCATTGAATCCCCTCACAATAGGCATATCTTTGAGGATGATTCCTTCTTTATACTCAATCATCTGAGAAAGATACACATTATCATAGGGAATTAATATCCACGCTTGAGATGATGGTGTTAAAGAATATTCATCATCCTCCTTGCACTTGTACAGAATCGAGGGTCGATTACACATATAGAGAGGTATTAACCCTCACATCAATTTATGTTGGATATATATAGGGAAATCCAATCCATGACAAGAATAACATCAAATTCCACCATAGGGAGTATGATGAGGTTCTTCGGGAAGTTCAATCTAAAAATTCTGATAGGGGAGGAGTTATAATCATGGGATGCAATAATTTCCCCATTTTCTATTCTCACCGAGATATCTACTTACATGATTCGTGGTGGTGTTTGGATTGTTCTACTACACTTTTAGGATATAAAATAATACATTGAACCAGAATAAAAAAGTGTGTTCACTATTCTTAAATGAATAACTATCATACCTATCACCACTTCTTTGTAGAGATTTTCTTCAGTTGTAGTGATGTAAAAATCTCTCCCTTATTACCTTTGAGGTTGTTTGTTGCCTCCAAAAACCCTTGGCATAGGGAAGTAGTTTTCAAAGTGCCCTTGTTTATTGTAGTTGTAGAAATAAACAATGCATTGAGGATTGAATGGATAATTCCTCTCCTAATTCGTAGTAGAGGGTTTTTATAGTTAGTAATTACGGATGTTCCCTTCTCTTCAACACCTAAAGCATTTCCTCGTCTCCTTCAGGCAATTTCTGGGGTGATTTTTTCCACACCTTTGGAAAGCAGAGTGCTATAATTTCTTATCACTATTGGATTTATCCATTGGAAAACCATAATTAAAGTTCATTTTTCACTTTATATCCCTATGATTACCCTGATATTCTACGATATTTATTTTGACTTTGAGGATACAACGGACAATTTTCTTAAAACTATCCAAGTCACATATTTCTTGGGATTTCCGTAGTCTAGGTTTTATCCCACCAAATAAGTGGTCAACCTTGCATTCGGGGGTGACGACAAAGTCGTAGGCATATCATTCATGCATTATAATGTTTTCCTTGTATTATATGTTGGAGTTTTCATCTTTTTGTTTGAGGGAAAAGAAGTAACTTTCCATCATAAGTCATAGGTTTTGAGGAAAAAATTTATCAAAAAACATCTTCTAGAAATTCTTCTGTTCTATCTCCTCGATCTCTTCCTCAGGCCTCATATTTTCCATCAATTCCACCATCGATCAGATTCACCCTCCATATGATAAGCATCCAGAAGTACCTTCTCTTGTTATGAGCATTGAAGGATGGAGAAGATCTTATCAATGAAGTTGATGCATTGTTTGGTAATTGAGGTATCATATGATCCATTGAAAGTATGAGGCCTTTGTCTAATGTAGCTCTCAATTAAGGATTCTTATTTCTTAAAGGGATTGGAATTTCCTAATGACCCATGTTTTTATTCAAAGCATGAGTTAACTAAGAGAGTATCTTAAAAACTTTTGTGATTCCCACCCACATTAGATTGGGTATCTCATTAGAACAGTCACCGCATTGATCTTCGCATATGTTGTTATCTTGATTCCTCCTATCATCGGCCATTAGATTGAATAAAATAAAAATTAGGGGTATGTTTATTAAACACATTAAGGGGGATCCAATGATAAATAGTGATAACATATAAATTAAATTTATTTCCTTAACTTAAGAATTTATAGGCTTCAATCTATGTTATCCATGATCTACTTCCCATCATATATTCTTAGGGGAATTGTTTTTATTCCCTTAATAATGGTTCATACTAATATTATGAATTTACCAAATAATATCCCCCAAGATTGTCAAACCAAGAGTGCATAAAGGCCTATTGTCATGCACAAGTTCCCTTTCGATTCTAACTCAAAGTGGTGTTTTCAGGTTTTACCCCTAGATACATATGTGCCAAAGTCGCCTCTACTTATTAGTATCTAGAAAGGGATGAATTTTCATGATAAACCACTTACTCTATACTCACAAAAAATTAGGTTTGTTTTAATTATAATTAGTCTTATCCTTAAGTATTTCACCAGAGTTTTCTAATCTTAATCTCAAAAATAAATAAAATTATCCTTCGATACCAACTATAATAACACTTCTCTTTATTACACACTTAAACATGATTTATTATATAAAATTTCACTTAAGAAAACTATGAGGATAGAGAGGTCTAGTGTCTTGGGAAATTAGGAACATTACATAACAACTTAAAACATAAAATACAACATCTTTATTTCAAACCTCTTTTACATGACCTACTCATTCCTTCATACTTAACATTTAATGGAATAACCTAAGGATATACATAAGAAAGGGGTGATCTATAAAGCCTAGTAAGGGAGTAAACAAGAAATAAAATAAAGAATAAAATTCATGTTAGGAAATAGGAATATCAATGGATCATAAGAGAAACATGAACATAAAGGCATCATATAGCATGATTATCATAACATGGAAATGTGGCAACGACAACTAACATGATATTAGCATGATCCAAGGCTCATTACACATGGATTAGCATGAGTAAACCCTCAATGTACATGAATTAGCATGATTAAACCATCATTTAACATGTATTATGATGAATAAACCCTAATTTCACATGTATTATCATGATACTAAACATTACCCATTGCATTGGAGCACTATCAGGGCACACACTTCAAAAAAATTCATTGCATTAATAAGTGTGCCACATGGATCATATAACATAGAATCATTCAACATAATAAGTTATTAAATGATTAAGGAATGTGGAATATATAAATTTATGTACCATTAAATATTTATATGTTCATAAAATTTAATACCCTTGATAGAGAAATGGGTAGGGTATTCATTACACGATGATTTGGGCTGGGAAAATCATAGTGACAATTTGGCAGCCAAACAGAGTGACCTAAAAATCATAAAAATGGCTGATGAAATAGAAATGGGAATATCATCATATATACATGAAATGGATAGTAAGTGAATCATGCAACATAATATCCCAACATATTAAATTTAACTTAGATTCATAATAAGGGAGAAATACTTGAATGGAAATAATAAGAGAGAAATCCCTTACATAATTTTGGCATGGTAACGGGTGTACACAGAATGAATTAATGAGAGATAAAGTTGTATATAATCATTACAACATAAGTAGGTTTGTTTGGTGGAGGTTTTAAATCATACCCTTAAATTTTTAATTTAAAGTAAAAGGTAATTACAACAAAAAGAAATATGGATAAAAATGAGAAATGAATTAATTCCTTACTTGAATGTGGGACTTCAAGAGCTTAAAGACGGTCTTAATGAGAGCTTAGGGAACTTTAAAAGGATTATAGATAGAGGAGTTCATAGTAGGTATTTTATACATAGATTTTTAGTTAATAGAACTGGGAGCTTGGTTGGGGTTATATAATAAATGAGAGGGTAATTCTTTACTATTTTACAAACATAGGTTTTGGAATCTGTATAATTAAATATTAAAAACCCCAAACCTTCCTGTGGTTTTTTCCCACTGTTTCTTCCAAATAGGAGTGAAAAAAAATATTTTATAAGGACAATATCTGAACATATTAAAATATTATCCTTTCTTATGTTGAGGTGAGTCACATTATTAAAGAAATGAATTTAATATCATAAAGTATATTATACATTTTGGAGGATTCAGTAAGGATTTATAAAATAATTAAAAAAATATTAAATCACATTATTTTAATGGTAAAACATATATTGGGATGATAATACCCATTATAGTATTTATTACATCATTTTGGGGTCATTATGATTTCATAAAACACATTTTATTTATATGGTATTTAATTTTTACCCAAAAAGTTGACTATCTTGTAAAATTATGAAAAATTCACCATTGGATAATTTTAAAATCCTGATTCCAAAACTAATATTCATTTTATCTAAAAAATTTTATAAATATGTGAATTTTTACTTTTAAAATAAAAATTTACATTTATTGAAAATTCACGGGTTTTGACAAAAACATTTTTCATTCCTTGATAAAAATTAGATTTGAATTAATAAAATTTAAATACTCATTTATTAGTAATAAAATTAATTTGATAATAATATTTTATTAAAATATTAGTTATTTTAAAAATTCATTAATTCCTTAAAATAAATTCTTTTCAAAAATACACTTTCTGTTTTATCGTATAAAAAATATAACACTTATCAAACTGATTACCTAATAATTTACAGATAAGGAACTCTTGTAATAATAATTTATAAGAATTTTTTTGTTAATATAAAAACCTTATTTTAATATTATAATTTATATATTTCTCAAAAGTACCATTTTTATCCAAAAAATAAATATATCAAATTCATCATTTTTTAAAGACTATTCTTATAAAGGAATTTATGGAATAAGAATTATATTTATAAAAAGGGATTAAAAAATAAATAACTAATTCCTTACTACATAACCTATTATAACACCCACATAAAACCTAAGGGTTAGGAGTGCGATGGTGAAAGACTCTTGGGGTGGCTCGGATAACATCGCTCGGGTAGTAATCTCTATTAACTTGAACTTATCCCATAGGAAATTTTGTTCAGGCCTAATGTGTTGAATCTAGGATTAAACTTGGTCAAGAAAGAATTATAGTGATTCTACATCCCTTCCAAGCTCCCAAAATGAGCTTCATCTGGCCCAAGTCTACTGGATGAGGTCATCCCATCCTTTTTCTATATTGAAAGGATTTCTTTCAGAAAATATTATATTTATATTAGTCATGTGATCAATATTCGACATATATATTATCTGTGATAATGATACATAGTGGTCATTTAAACCTAATTATAAAAATAAAACAAGTTTATGTGTTTTCTATATCTATAATTCATTAAAAGAAAAACAATTTTATTCATAAAAGATCGGGTCATTACAACTGTAATTTATGGAAGTTTTAACCTATGATACCAATTATTTTATCATTATTTATAGAAAAAGTGACTAGAGTGGGGGGAAATTAATTTTAAAAAAATAAATGAAAAAAATAATCAGAATTCATAAAATATTAAACAATAATTATTGTAGTGTTCTTAAGTTGAGTTATAGTGGAAATAATAAAGAAATAACACACAATTTATATTGGTTGGGATTACAAAGATACCAGTCCACTTTTAAATATCCTATAATCCTTTAGGATATTGGAACCCACTAAGAACATCAATATTAAAGGTTTGATACCCTTATTATAGAAACAAACTTTAAAAAAACTTATATACAACACAATATTTTAACAAGAGACTCAACCTTGTTTGTATCTTGAATTTTTATTTGGATTAAAACCCCAAACATCAATTTGGTTGGTATAATAACTAAATAAAATGAAGGCCTTATTTCAATGTGGAAATCCTAAACCAAATAAAAATGAAATACAAACATAAAGAAATAATATTACATGAATAAAAAAATATAGGGAAATAGAATATGATCACCATGCCAAATAAGTTTAAACTCCATGATCATTGATCTTTAAAAAAATAAATATCGAAGATGAAGTCCTTAAGTGATCATAGTAAGAATACACAAGTCGGATATGGTCACAAAAAAATTGAGAGCAGTAAGAATATTGAATATGTATCACTTGAAAACTGAATGAATGATCTAAATAGGTATGTGTTATATTCCTTAAAGTGATCTCTCATATCATTAAAATTAATATCAATAGGAAGTATGAACATACCCAATATCTCCATGTCACTTTTTGGTTCATAAGAGTAAAATAAATCATTTGTTCCCCTTGTTTGTTAAATTAACTCTTGAAGAAAATACAATTAAAGTTTATATTTATATTTCTTCATGAAATATTAATAAAAAACAATTAAAATTTTAATTAAAACAAATTTAATTAATTTTCCATTATAAAATAATTGAAATAAAAAATTAATCCTTTAGATTATATATATAGAAAAAATGAATAAAAAATAGAGCATTGCATAAATATAAAACATTATGAATGAAGGTTCATAAAATAATTTTACAATTTTTTTTCAAACTCTACAATTATATTTCAAAATAAAATAATAATACTTTTAGCAGGTGAATTATTTTTAATAACATAAATGGGTGAAATAAATAAAATTTTAGAAATATAACATTTTAACTGACCATGGATTAATAGAATTCTTAGCTGTGGCTTATGACCTACCACCTGAAAGTTCTAATTATTTCTCACTGAGAAAAAATAAAAAACATCAAGAATAATCAAAATATGAATAAAAATAAGTAAACAAAATTTAAACTAAAAGAACTTACTATAATAATATAAAAAATGGTACTTAAAAACTACTATTAAATAATGAATGTTCTACCAAAAAAATCAATCTAAGATGATTATAATATACATATAGATAAATAGATTATAATAATAAAAATAAGATAAATAATATTTTGATAATAAATTAAAAAATTAAAAAATTAGAATCCTACAGTAGAAAATGAACAAAGAAATAGGCACTCATGTTGAAGCTTGAAGATCCTTCAACAAAAGATATGTTCGGAAAAGAATAAAACATCCACAAATAGAAATAAAAATACTACTGAACCAAAATGAAGAAGGAATAGGAGAACCTTTGGGAACATGATATAGCTTCTATCAAGAATTGAAATAGAAAGTATGACACAACGGGTGGGCATAAAATAACCCACTATTTGTATCTAATGGTGACTCAACTCTCACACCCTTGGTATTTTCCAATGGTGACATGATTATCCCATCATAGTTATTTCCCAATGGTGAATCAACTCACCCATTTTATGTATTTTCAAATGGTGACTTGACTCACCCACCATTTCTATTTTCCAATGTTGACTCATTGAGCAACAAACAAGGGAAGGCTGAAGAACTAGTCAAACATCCTGAGGAAGAAAATTAATAACATAACCTCATCTAGAAAAAAAACTACTTACAAATATAAGAATAATAAAAACTTATGGTTAAAACATGAACAAACAAATTCCACAGTGAGATGACTGATGTCTAAGGAAGAAAGAAAAATATTAGATCAAGAAAAACAAACCCACGACCTTAAAGAAGCTCGGTTAAATTCATCAGAGGTTCTATGATGAACATGGTTGAACTGCAGTTCGGTGGTCAGATGAGGAAGAATAAAGGAAAATTAGAACATAAGAACCATGTAGAAATTCAAAAATATAAAATCAGGAGGAAGAGATAAGACCAAGAAGATGAGAAAAACAGATCTGATGAATGAGTGCATTTCCAATTTTTTAATGTCATATGACCAATAATGATACAACTATATCCCACATTAGTTTAGAAAACATGAGAGAAATCAATATATCTAAGAAGATACATTGATAACCATTTCAAATTAAAAACACAATGTGCACACATAGGGGGATACCTAGCCCAATTGATGCGCTCAGCGAGCACGATCCATGGGCCTTAAACATGGGCCTGCACGCTATAGGTGTACAGGATGCATAATGAATACCAGTATCCTTGTGGAACTTCTTTAGGAGGGCCTGTACATGTGGTTGAATTAATGGGTCCCTTATGTAGTTGAGGAATAGCCAAGTTCTTCACTGAGGAATGCCTATATTTTTTACTTACCAAAATAAACTAAAGTTAAGAAAAATATAAAAACAATCAGTATCATTAAAACAAAAATTAAAACACAATAAAAACAAGTAATTAAAATTTGATTTAACTTTTAAATTCACTTAACAATTTAAAACAATTGAAAATTTTATAAATGTATTAAAACATGTAATTAGTAAATAGTTAATTAATAAAACACTTACTAATTTAAAAGTGATAATTAAAAAGCATGAGAAGAAAAGGGAATTTAATAAATGTTGATTGAGAGTATTTTATCAAAACAAAAAAATGTTAAATTATTTAAAAATAATCAAATACTAACATATATATCATCCATTTGGTGTGGATATGAAAAATTAATCACATCACTTTGTGGAGGTGGTAGTACACACGTATGTGTGAACGATGTTATCATTTTTATATGCATGCAAATATAAGAATGTAAGTGATATATTATCTTTTTAGAATGATTAAAATTTCATTAATATCTTATATAAACATTTATTCTGTCATTATAACCAATCATAGAGATGGTGACGGAAAATGAATCACATTTATTTCTGAGCTGATAGTTTGTCGTAAACATAAATGATGAATTCTTTTCCATTTTATTTCAGTAGAGATGGATATGGGTCATGAAACTAGCATAATAAAATCCATATATATTTAGGACACTTGATTTATAGTTTTATATTGGTTTAATAATATTATAAGGAAGTGGAAGAATAAATAAAACAAAAAATTTTGACTAAAACAATACCTCTTCTTCAGACAACCTTATTTTTGTAATGCCTTAAACCCAAAAACTTTGGTGTCATCTATAAAATATCCCCCCATAATGTGTTTATAGATTATATAAAGTTATTTGGGTAGATATTTTCCAAATCATGTTTGTTTTTAAGTGTTTTTAAATGATAAGAATAGGTGACCTTTTATAGTAAAGGGAAGGGTCGCTCTTGGAATTTCTCAAAATATTAAATTAATATAAATTAATTTTCAATTTAAAATGCCTCCAAAGTGATTTATTTAAAAGATAAGATGAGTATAGGTCTAAATAATATAATATAATAATTTTTAGATAACTTTTAGTCACATTATTACCCTTATAATTTAGTTTTAACCATTATTTAACCTCTCTTACTCTTACTATGACAACGTTGATTATTACACTTTTTGGGTGAATAATATTTCTATAAAATACTGAATGGCCCATAGTTAGATCATAGTGAATATTTTAAAACTTATCATTAAAACCTAGAATAATTGAATATTTTTATTAATTTTATACAATTTAATTAAATATTATTTATTTTAAAATATCATTAATGTCAATTTTGACATTATTAATTACCTTGACTTTTAAAAATATAAATAAGATAATATAACATAAAAAAACATTAATTCATCCCTAAAATTTAAATTTTTCATATAAAATTATTTGATTTATATTATTTAATTCGTATTATATTTCTTTTAATATTTTTTATATCATTTAGTAGGTTTTTTTACTAATTAAATAATTATCGCATCTGCATTGTGCAAACTTTTAAGGTAACTATTTAATCACTAAAAATTATAAATTAATTACCCTATTGAATATAAATTTATAATATTTCAAAATAATATTATAGTATCACATATATCATGGATAAAACGGTATTAAAATATTATATTTATTGAAAACAAGGGTGTGACATGTTTTACTTTTCTATAAATAAAGTATTATAAACGTCATAATCTAATCCATGTGGCCATAAATGGTCATATAACTGAATCTTGAAGGATTATGGAATAATATTACTCATTAAATAAAATTATTTCATGTTTAAGGATAATTTCATAGTCCTTATCATATTATCTTCTCCCTTAATTACTTGATTTACCCTTCATCGTGGTTACAAAATTTACCAAGGTTACTATCCATTGTTTCCAAAAATAAAAGTGAACTATTTGAAAATTTTGGACATAATAATTATAAATTTTTAAACCATTTTTCAAAATTCAAAACATATAAACTTAAGTGTTTAATTAAAAATTTAATCATCAAAACAAAATGAAAAATAGTTTTTTAGAACAATTCCCTTTTTAGACAAAAAATATTTTTATACTAAATACAAATATGAAATACATCTCAAAAACCATAATTGGATTATTTAAAATAAAAATTAACCAAATAAACTTTAAAATTATATAAAACATTATTTTAATTTGTAAATACATGAAAATAAATTATATTTTTCAATAAAAATTTATATTTTTCACTATTCATTGGAAAATAAAACTTTTTAGAAAATTATAAAAAAACAACATAAGATAAAATTTATTTGATGATTTCAAAAATAATATTTATTTTATTAAAAATATTTATAAAAAGTTACAGAAATTAATTATATTTTTCTCTTATAAAAGTAATAAAAATATGTCTTTAAGAAAGTGTATTTAAAGAATAAAATAACTTTACAAAAAGTAAGTGAGTCATTTTTTAAGAATTAATTAATAAATTATTAATGAATGGGACCATTTTATATTTCATAACAGATTTAACATTATTTTTTTCAAAAAGAATTAATATCTAGGTTATAATTTTATCTAAATAACAATATTTATTTGTTTGTTTAAACTCGGTGTTGTATATCTTGTATGATATAAAACATAGTCTTTCATTTTAAAAACTCAAAATGTTACAAGTTTTTCCTATGTTTTCCCTGATTTCCTCATGTTTTAGTTATTTTTTCCCTAGAAAATATTATCACATGCATTAGGAGTCATTATTCTTATTATCTCATGTTGTGTTAATTTAGATAATTAAAATTTTATACTAGAAACTAAATGTGATTATAACATATTGATTTTATTATTTTTAAAATTTATTTAAAAAAAAGGTGAAGTTTCATGTTGTGTATAATTTGATGATCTATAAATTAAATAATTAAAATATAAGTATTATCTCATAATGAAATTAATATTGTTTTTCATGAAAGAATTTTTTTGTTTCCCCTTACTTGTGAAGTTTATTATTATGATGGTATGCAATTGGATGGTATTATGGGTTTTGTTGTTTTTTTAGATTAACTTTTGGGGATTTGGTGGTGATGTTTTGTGTGTAAATATATATTTTATATGTGAATGGTTGATGGCATTGTGTGTTAGATTGGTAATATCCCAATAATTATGGAATTCTTGAAAAGTGTTAAGTTTTGATAAAATGAACTTGTGTTGGGATAAATTGTTTGGGTATGGAACTAAATTGAATGTAAATGGGATAATGATGATTCATTTTAATATGAAAATATGGTTAATTAATGTGAAAGTGGTTGGTAATTGATGTGGTTAAATGAGAGCTATGAAAGTGGGATTATGTGGAATGTGTGTTGCGGTTGTGATGAGGAAATGGTTGTGATTTTAAATTATGTAAATGTGGGGAAGTTTTTCATGAGGAAGATGTGTTTTTTTTTCTTTTTCTTTTTTATTATTCTAGTTTCACAATTATAATGGAATGAATTTTTAATTTTGAAACAAAAATTTCTTGGTTTGGAATGGGTAAATGAACTCTTGAATTAAAATAGAAAGTGTGGTTAAAGTAGTTGTCGTTTAATATGAAATTAATGGGATAGATAAATGAATATGGTTGGTTATTGGTAAATCAAGAAATTAATTAACTTGAAAATAATGATGGAATATATTTTATGGTTATGGATTTCTTTTATGATGTGATTAATTTATAAGTGGAAGAAAAATTAGTTAGTGTTATAAGGCATTTTTTGGTGATTTTTTGAATGGGATTGTATTCTTGTTGAAAACCCATAGGTTGGTAATAATTTTGTGACTATTATATATTTTATTTTCATTATGATTTATATATGCACACCACCTATGTTTATCTTTATGTTCCAACACTCAAATGTTTTGGGGTTTTTTCAATATCTATATGGTGAGGATAGATAACTCGATACCCCATCTTCCCGGATCTCTCTTCCAGACAAGTATGATATTCACAATATGTAACAGTCAGAAGTCAAAAGTATACAAGTGTTAATGTTTGATAATAATATTAGGTGGTTCATAGTGGGGGAATTCATAGTATGAGGAGTGTATGGGTTCGATGTTCCTTATGTTCATGACACCCTACTACTCTGGTTACAGATGTGTTTCAGATGTGATGTGATGGCCCAGGTGCCTTTAGGTGAGATGTGATGTGATGGCCTGAGTGTATTTAGGTGGGATGTCATATGATATGCCTGGATTCATAAATAATGGTAATTATATGAATGAAATGGGATTTCCAAGATGTTCTATGTTAGGTTGTGGGATTAGAACACAAGTTGGAAAGTGGTGTAGGCCACCCTTTATCGATATTATTCTTCTTATGTTAATATACTTAGATGATTTATTTTGAGATTCATCCTTGGTGAGGTTGGGAACTAGTTGACTAGATAGGTACTTATTGATTCTACTATTTTTTCACCAGGGAATTAGTATGATATTCTCACATTTTCATTTTAGTCCTTGGATATGATCCTACTAAGTATACATGTATGATCACCCTGAGTGTATATAAAATATTTTTCATGTTTCCATGAGGAAATCAGGGATTATGATGGACATTACTATCTTGGGAATGGGAGATATTGTTAAGACACTATCATAGGATTATCATTGATGTTTTAATTTGAGAGTTCCATTATATTCATATGATATTTAATGCATTGTGGATATGATGTATTTTACAATTTTTTACATTATGGAGTTGTTTGGTGTTTGATATTCTATATTCGGAACCTACATTTATTTTAGTTGACGAAAATGCCTTCAATATGGGGGATCTTATTTATAATATTTTTGATAGTCACCAACCTGGGGCCTACTAGATCCAGGACGCATGGGACATTATATCTATTTATCCATTGTTAGCCAATGAGGGGTACCTTTAGAGGGAGGAGGTCATGACATTTTTTATTTTCATTAAAGCCCAAAAATTCACAATCCTAGGGTTCTATGTCTTGTTTTAAAAATTAAACCTATCTTAAGAAAAACCCTTGTTCAATACACAACCCTAGTGTCAAAATTTTGATTCAAGACTTCGATTGGAATTTATTAAATGTTTTAATGTGTGTGGATAAAAATAATATATTAAATATACATTTTTTATTTTCAAAATTTCATAATGCTAAAATTAAATGAACCAAATTCACAACGACCAGTATTTTTTTTATATATAAGGAATTATTATAAAAATTTCAGTATCTTTAATAAATATTTGATTATTATTTAAATTAATTATATATATTATGTTTCTAATAATACTCATAATAAAATATAATAAAAATAAAACTTTTCTCAGATTACTAAATATATATATATTAAATTATAAATTATACTTACATAACCCCTCAATATAACTGCTTAATCCCCAAGTGGGAGATAGAAAATGATCATATTTTTTGTGGTGATTTAGTAAGTTTAGAGTTCATAATGATCTCTACTAGATTGAAATTATTACATAGATTATCTCATTCAGATTAACCTTTTTAAAGGTCTACATAATATTATTCAATGGAAATTCCTAGTGATTCTACTTTCTTCCCAATCGTATAAAAATATTCCACATATCGAAGACTTATGAAACTTGATCCTAAACATCATCCCTTTATACATAAATTTCACATTGGGATTACTCCAGGTTATATAATCCAAATAAATATATAAAATATAAATTCCATATATCAAAGTTACTTTATTTGAGTACCCAATACTTTAAAACCAACTACATAGTAAAATTCTTTTTCTCATCAATCACTTTTACCAAACAAATTTATATAAACTCAATGTTTATATATACACAATGACTAACTATAACATTAAAGTGTATATAATATATATCCTAAAATATGTATATCAACAACCCATATGAATCACATTTTTCTACCTATGAATGTCTATCACATTTAAAATAATTCTCATTATTTTTATATTTATACTCGGTTATATGGTTTTCATGGGAGGTCATGAGGAATAATATGTCAAGGTTGATATGTTTTTATTTACATTTATTAATTTATATTTTATAATTTTGAAATTATATTCTATATATATTTCTTTATAATTTTTAATTTATAAAGTAATATTTTTTCTTAATAAATTAGAACATTTTTCATTATATATATGTACTAAATGTGGAACAAGTTATTCAATTTTGAAATAAGGAAGTTATCAACAGAAAACAATACTAAGATATTTGGTGCTATGTTAATTCTATTCATCAGGATTTGACATATTAAAGGAGAATTTTGGGTGACTTACTCAATCCCATCATCGACATGGGTGGGTTCCAATTCGTTCGAGTCATTTAAGTAGAGGGAAGATGTATGAAATTGGGATATAATTTCTGATTTATGATTTCAAACTATATATATTGATGTGGTTTCCTAGGCTAAACATCACTTTATTATACATCATTTTCATAATTAAAACATTATATTGTATAATAATATCAACATCCATAGAATCTATTGGTTTAGAATCTTTGGAGACAAATTAAATTTGAAAATTATTTTATAATTCTGGTAAACATTTCCCCATAATTTTATCATAATAGTTATTCTTATAAATTTATCCCAAGTTAAACTCGTCTTCTAGACCAAACAAATGTAAACACTAGAAAAGAGTAACCTCAAATACCCAGTAAAGAATAAATAAACATATCAACATGTTTTCTTTGGTTATATCAGATGAATATAAGAAAATATAAGAAGTAGATAAATATATTATTACAATAACATGGAATAAATAAAATGGTTCATGTTACATGGTAAGAAAACAAGTAATCCAAAATTATCAATCATATAACATAGCATAAAAGACTAGAAAAACATGAAACTTAAATCATGATCTAGGTAATATAGCATAGTCACATATAAAAAGAGTGTGGAAAAAACAAAACCATAGAGACATAAAAAAAATTCATCTGGAATAACGACTTATTTCCTTTAGTAGATTAAATATCTCATCCAATTTCCCATAGTATGCCCAGAAATACAACATGTTTCTCATAGAATATCAAGAATCATAATCTCTTTCTCATACCGAATCAGGAATCACAACTTATTTACCATGGAGTATCAAGCATCACAACCTATTCCCCTTTTTTTGAATGATAATTTTTACTCATTTCACCATTATATCATGAGATTAAATGTTTTTTCCAATTCATTGGAGGGCTATATTGGTCCCTAATATCACTTAAAAGAGTAACCATACACATATATTCCAAAAGAAAAAATTTAACCATCGCATATTTAAAACCCAAGAATAAAAATGGGTTTTACATTACATTTTAAATGGTATCATAAAACAACCACTTAAATCATATAAATTGATACCAAACACAATAACCCAAAATTTTATGTTCATAAAATCATTTAGAGGGTGATTTATGATATGTAACATCATGGAATATAGACCCCTTTTGAGATAAAGAGGAAAAAAGAATTTCAATTATAAAAGAGTGTAAAAAATATTATCTTTAAAAGGAATGTGTGAAGATTACATGAATTGAAACATATTTGGATTTCCAAAATAAAAAATAATAACTTTTATGGTAAGTGAAAATAGTGACTTGAGAGAAAGAACAATTTAATAGAAATCAATACTTAAGATGATGTTAATTATTTAAAACATATTATAATTTTATAGAAATGAAAATCATCAATGGAAGGTTATTTTAATTAAGAACTCATTTTAACCCAAGAGATAAAATTAGACATAATATTTGAAATAATATCATTGAATATATGCAACATTTAAGGTTATAGTTCAGAATAAACTACATTACTAAAATAAATAGACTTGAGTTACCGAAGTCTCATGCCTTTATTTTTGATTACCAATGAAGGGCTTCAACCTCCTGTATCATAACGATAAACATCTTAATAACTGATTTAATTACCTTATTTATATATATTTCTATTTATACCCTTAATTTTTAATAATTCTCTTCATGTATTATATTTTTATTAATGGGTACTAATTGATTGTACTAATTTTTTAATAATGGTATTGGAAAATATTATTTTCCAAAAAAAATTAAAATCCATTGAAGTAACTATAATTCAAGTTCTATAATGTATTATAATGTTATAATTCCTTTACATGTGAGTTTTTTTTTATTTTTTGAATGAGAATTTGGTGACGAACTGGGTTTTGGTTATTTATTGGTATCAATAGATTACCTTAAAACATTAATTAATATTGTTTTACAGTAATTATCATTTTAGTGATATATAATACTCATATATATCATATATTTTCCTCAATTATAAATTAAAAACATCCATTAATGTGATATATAAAAATGGAATACATCATTCTATAGAGGCTCTAGTCCAGACATACGCATGGATGATGATTTAATTTTTAAAGAAACAAATGAAAGGATAAATAAGCTTAATTATTTAAAAATATTAAACATTTAATATATATAATACTTATTTTATGAAATTAACCTTTTATACTATCCATGTTATCTATTGAATGAATTCTAAACACATCTATACATGGAGGCAGTAGTCAGCACATTGGCATGAATCACGTTTTCCATTTTCTTAATTTAGAAGGGAAGAGTGGTTAATTATTTTATAATAATTATAATAAAATATTAGTATACTAGTGATAATTTATTTTATCATTTTAATATTTTTTAATGTAATTTTATAAATAATAAGTTCACATAATGAAATATAATATGGAAAGGGGTGGTTAGAGATTTATACCTCACTACTTGGATTATCTCTTTTGTGAAGGGGTTAAACCTTTGAAGAATGGTATTTTGAGAATACCAAAACCTATTCAAAGTTTCTAGGAGTTTTGAGGAGATTGTTTAGTAGATTTTTGTCTGAATTTATGCAATTTAAGTGTGATGAAATGTGACTAGAGGAGATCCCCTTTTATAATTGAAAAAGGATGATATTTTTTTAAATACCCATGAATTTTTAATATTAGGAAGTCACTATTGAGAAAAGTGGATAAAAATTTGATAAATAATGGAGATGATAAGTGATAAGGTCAATAACGGCCTCAACAACACATTAAAATATGAGTTTTAATCATGTTTTAAGTCATTTACTCTTATATGTTTACTTTTACAATTTAATCTTTTACCGCACTAATTAGGTCTTACCTAACTTGTCCTTTAGGATTAAAAAATTAAAATAGTTCTTATTATATAATTTATACCCAAAGATTATAAATTTTATATCCATTTAATTTGATTCAATGTCTAAAAGTGATAAAATTAATTTTAAAATGAAAAAATATAATATATTAAACATAGTTTCTTGTGTAAAATATTAATTATGTTCTAAAATATTAAATAAAGGATTGTAAACTAGAATAAAGATTTTTAAAATTTTAATATAACTCATAAAATGAATATTTAGTCTAGAAAATGGTTTCATAAATTTACAAATCATTCTTATAAATAAATAAATTCACAAAAGGCATGGTATTTGTGAAAAAAATATATCACACTATTCACCTAAAAATAATTTTTTTATAAAAAAATTAAAAAAACTTAAGCTAATATAATAAGGAAAATTAAAAAATGAATTTAATTTTTTCAAATTCACATTATATAATTTATATTTTTAATTTTTAATTAAAAGACATAAAATATAGTGAAAACTGATTTTTATAGGGAAACAAATTTTGGTATATTATCAATCTTTATTTCCATTTCCAATAAATTACTAATTAAATTAGTGTTAATAATTTATTTATACAAAAATATATTATACTAAAAATGGTAAATTTTTGGAAAAATATTTTACTTGTTTCCTAGTTTCACTATTTGAGTCAATATTAAACATGACTTTATTTTGTTTCGTTCTATATATATATATATATCATAATTCAATTACTACTATTTATACCTGAAAAATTCTATAGAGACCTTATAATAGTCCATATTTTATTGGTTTTGGTTTTTTGTGTTGAGTAAGTAATCAAACATAGTATTTATTTAAGGAGGTATATTTTACTGAAGCTCGAGTTAATAAATTTTATCCTCCTTAAAAATAATTTTATCTACAAAATATTAATATGTTTAATTAAAAAAGAGAGGTTACTTTTCTATCATCTCATTATTAGGTTCCCATATAGCCTTCTTAAACTTGTTATTTCTCCATATATATTTGACATGATCGGTGGTCTTGTTTCTCATAACCTTATCTCTTTCAAGCTAAGTACATATAATGGATTTGTTCTGTACTTCCTCAAAAGAAATACGCAGAACACATCTTATATATGAGAGATTTATGGAGGGAGTGTTATGATATAGGTTGTGACCCCAACATGATCAAGGATCTTCAAGGTACCAATGTATCTAGGGATCAACTTCCCTTTCTCCCCTAATCTCATAACTCACTTCGTTAGACATATTTAAAAGGAACATCCTTTACTAACTAAAAACTTTAGATCTCATTAATAATTATCTTAATAACTCCTCTATTTTATTTGTGCCACTTTCATGTGACATTTAATGGTTTGAACATTCTCCATCATTTCTTGTACAATGATAGGACCGATAAACTTCCTCTCTCCACCTTTATCTAAGCTTTTTGGAGTCTAACATATATTCATATAAATAACCTCATATAGTGTCATCTAAAATTTATAATTTAAAATATTTTTATATGATAACTCTACCATGGGAGGTTCTGATCCCCCTATCCTTGGAAATACATTGAATATAATCTTAACATATCCTTTATAGTTTGAATATTCCTTTCAGACAGACTATCTATTTAAGGATGATAAGGAGTGTTAAAACTCATCTCTATATCTAATTATTTCTAAAGACATCAATAAATTTTCAAGGTAAATCTCAGATCTTGATCAGATACCACTGATAGTGGTACTTCATACCACATCACAACTTACCTTATGTGTATCTTGGTGAGTTGGTCAAGGTATAAATATTATTTGATAGAAATAAAATATACTCAAATCATAAGGTGGTCAACTACAACCCAAATATCATTATATATTTTATAAATTTTGTGAAGTCCTACAATAAAATCCCAAGTGATGTGTTTTAATTTCCATAGCATTAGTGTTAATGGTTATAATATACCCTTATACTTTTATCATTTATCCTTAACTTGATGGCATGCCAAGCATCGAGATACATATTCTATAAATTATATCTTCATGTTATCCCACCATAAGTTTTATTTTTGGTCACTATACATCTTCATAGTATCTAGATGAATAAAGAAAGATGATCTTTGTGTATCACCCAAAATTTCCTTCTTCAATTATAGTTTTTATGGGACACATATAAGGGTTACAACCCTTTTAAGCCCATCTTTATTAAATTTGAACTTTGGAATTTTCACTACCATTTTTGTAGCTCAAATTCATACTACAAGGCTTCTTTGATGTTCAAGTGAATAAATGTTTGAGCTCTCATTTTGGATAGATAATATTTATCACCCTCCATTATGAATTCAAGAATCGTATTTTTTTAATCCATGAGTACTATGTCTTTTGAAATCCCCATCATGGATAGGGCATCATGGTCTTTTCTTCTCAGAGCATCAACCACCTTATTTTTCTTCCCTAGGAGGTATTGTATCAATCAATAATAATATTCAACCAATTCCAATCATATCAATTGGTTAATATTCAACACCTTCTACATCAATATATACTTCGAGATCTTTTTTCATATCCAAGTTTTAGGTATGTTCTTTTTTTGATCTTTGGGATTGTTCTTTTTGGGTTTCGGATCTGTTGGTCATTGTTTGGTGGGTTAAAAAGGGGTTTTGTCATTTCTTATAGAAAAATAGGCTTGAGAACACTGTGGTCCAAGTTGTTTCAAGTGTATGAATCTTATGTGTACCATGAAAAATAATGATACCATCAGTGTAAGTTTTGGTATTGGGCTAGGGATGTGGAAAGTATCTCTATGAACCATGGAAAGTTGGGCCTCCACTATGTCATGGTTCAAGGCATGGTGAGTCCAAAACAACCAATGCTTCTTCACCAAATAATGGCCAGTCAGTATATCATTCTTCTTGGTGCAGTGTGATCAATACAAATATAGGTGTGGTGTACACCCACCATGTTGTGGTGTCACCAGTTTCATAATTTTTAATGGCCAAATCATCCACCTTGTCTTTATAAGGAGTTTATTCCCATTTATGAGATTTCATGTGACCATTAAGGGGTGTTCTTTAATTAATTTTACCTTGGATTTCCCTACCATAAAACCATATTATTTGTTCCCTTTCAAGGTTTTATTATTTGAGAAATTATGGGGATAGAATTTTTCAATATACCTTCATTCATTCTATTTTTTAGGGTGTTCTTGTCCCTATATGGCCTCTTTCCATTGATCCTTAGTAGGAGATCTGTCATCAAGAGAAAAGGATTGATTCTTATATAGTAGTTGCACATTTTTTCAGAAATCTTGTTGGTAAATTTTTCCTATTATCATTATTGGTATAAGATATTTTTGAATTTAAAATTAATTGTAACACCTTAAGACATTACAATGTTTTTCTTTTTTAATAAATTTAATCACTTTGATAACTTGTGGTATGTGAAACATAGAGACTAAATAAACCATAATATATTATATCAGTATAAACTAAAAATTAAATTGGTGGGTATTAATAGGATTAACTAAATTTTGGAAATTATATGGTTTACACACTTATAAAATAAATTATTTGGTTATTTATAAATTATAAATAAAAATTAAAAAACATTTAAAAGTAAAAGAAGCATTTTTTTCATAAAACAAATTATTAACACAATGTGTATTTATCTTAATAAATTATTTAATAAATATTGGTGAATGATTTAAATGAAATTTATAAATTATATATTCAATAAAAAAATTTAACATTCATATAATATTTTTTCTATACATGGGATAATAATAAATCCAATATTACTCTTAAAACTGTACAATTCTAAAAAGTTATTTATATTATGTTTTATGAAGTTATTTAAAATTAATTTATGGTACTTATAGATATTATAATTGATAAAATTAATTACATATTTTGAATCATGATGTTCTAATTTGGTAAATAGTTCACTTTTCTAGGCATTATGAGTAGTAACCATGGAAAAAAATTTCACCTCAATAAAGGGTACATCAGGTTAATCTAAGTTAAAACTAAGGGTTAAGGTCACTATTTTCCATAAAAATTTAAATTGGGAGAATTTATCTCAACTATTATTTCCTTGGGATCTAAATTTAATTATTTAAGGGACACTTATACATAAAAATGATATATATAATCTTTAAAGAAAAAATGTCGGTTTCTTACTTTTAAAAAACAATTTTGTATCCACATAAGGAAAAAATAAATTTTTAAAAAAATAAAAATTTCTATTTTTAGATTAATAAAATTATTTTTATAATGTAAATTTATTTCTATATTTTAGTAATTAAATAGTAACATTAAATGTTCTCACAATGCTAATACAGTATTTAATCAATTATTATAAAAACTTAAAATATCGATTTAACAAATTTAAATGTAATATAATTTGAGTGATTTATAGTGTTTAAATGATTAAATATATTAATATGACATATTATTTTTATTTTAAAGGATTATATTATAATTATAACTTTTTTTATGTCTTTCAAGACAAATTAAATGAATAGTTTCAAAATTGACATTAATGATAATTTATCAAAATAATATTTTATAAAATTATTTAAAAATAGTTAAAATCTTAAAATAGGACAAGAGGGATAATATATGGTGTAAATTTTCATCCATTTTTTATTTAATAGTAAATATTTAGCTTATATGTAAAATTTTAACCCTTTAAGAGTGAAAAATATATTATTGTGGTTAATGTTAAAAAAAGTTAAATAAGGGGTTAAACCAAAAGATAAGGTTTAAAACACCATGTAAATATTTCAGAAATTTATTTTTTGATGGTATTAAAAACTCATAAAATATTATATTTGAGTACCTATCATTTTGTAAGAATGTGGTTATAGAATTACTTAATTATATTTTAATATTTTAAGAAATTCCAACTGTGTCCCTCCCCTCACTTATAAAAGGGAACCTCTCCTTCAACTTCATCACACCGCATTGATCCATATATGTCACCAAAACATTTCAAGTTATATTTAAAAATACATTATCCACATTATATATGTGTTGGTATTCCCAATATATCAACCCTATAGTTCTTAAGAGAAGATCTAAACGAGTTCTTTCAAAGAAGAGGTAATCACCTTAAATGATCACTTTCTTTTTACTTATTGTTTTAACTCCTATAAATATATTCTATTATCATAACATAATATATTATGTATCATAGATATACTTAACTTTTATTATAATTATAAAATCACTAGAATCTATTTTTTCCCATCAAATAGAAAGTGAAAGTATTACTCAAGTGTACATATAGCTTACCATCTCCACATAGAAATACAATTAATTTTTCATCACCAGGTTTTATGGATGGGTATTATGATAAGATTAATATTTATATATGATATTTATAAAATAATTATTCTTATATAATAATAATATCATATCTACCTTCTTATATTCCAATCCATTGGAAAAATAAAATTTCACTCATGCGTACATGTGGACAAGCACCTCCATGAAGCGATGTGATTTTTTTCATTTCAATATTATGTGAATTATAATAAGGATAAATTTATTTAACATATATAATATATATAATATAATAATTATTCTTCAAATGTGAATTATTATTTAAATTTATATCATTCCATCCATAGAAAAATGATAATAGTGCTCACACGTGCGTACGGCCTACCATCTCCATGAACGGTGTAATTCATTTTTTTATCTATAAATTATATATATAGATATAAATATTTATATAATGAATATATATGATTTTGATATCATTATTAACATTTTATATATGAAAAATCCATGATCTAAGTACAAGGACCAAAACTACCAAACCCAAACATACATAAAAAACAAAGTAGTTATCACCAGGAATTGTGATTTATAAAATATTTTTAATAAAAGATGAATTTATTTATCTATTCAGACAAAATTAGTTTTTCTTACACATACATGTTTTATAGAAATATTTTCAATAATTTTTTCATCATTATCTATGTGATAAATTAAATATATATTTATGCATTTTATAATTTTTAAAAAAAAAATTTGAATGGAATCTTTTTCCCATTTTCCAAATGACTTATCTTTTGGCCTTTTACAACAATGTGAATGGAATGTTTTTAAACATATACGAAAAGTATGCAATTTACCACTATCATGATTGATCATTTCTTTGAAGCCTCCATTAGAAGTTTCCATTATTCATTTCAAAGAAAATGTTTTTCCAAATATTGTAAAAGTTTTTTAGTTTTTAAAAGTTATTTCCAAAGTGAAAAGGGTAATTTATTAAAAAATGTTATTAAATAAATTTTTATAGTATTTATATTAATAAATAAAAAATACCCCCATTTTTCTTTTTCTACGCTTGGTATATGTTGTAATGATACCATAATTATTATTTCCTCATATGGTTTATGACAAGTTTTACTGGGGGTGTACTACATTGATACAATTTTACGTGTAACTCTAAATGGTTTATGGATACTTTTATTGATTATGAAAATTATTAACATTTCATATAAAAGTTGTTAAATACAATTTTTTACATTGATTATTTTCCACCCCTTTTATAGGTGGGGTATATTAGACATAGTAAGTGACAGATTGGACCCGTTATAGCCCCATGATGCATCAGTGGGTCTTATGAGACAAACTAGATTTGGTATTTTGATGATACCTTATACATTTATGTATGATTTCATGGAAAAAGACCTTGGCAGTATGTTTATGATTTTTATAATTATGCATTTCCTCACTACGATAATATTTATTGATTCTCATGTGATTATTTTATTAGTTATGATATCCATGGATAAGTTTCAAGAACATGTAATTATTTACGTAATGACCCAAAGTTGTATCTATAGAAATTCACTTCTTATAATTATTTAATATGGTATAAAAAAATAAGAGAACATAATAAAAGCTTTATAAATGATGAGTGAATGAAATAATAATCATGTCTAGAAGTTAAAATATACTAATTAAAATAGTAACTTGACCTTTGGAATAATAATGTGACCCTTATGAATAGTAAACCAACTAATTGAATAGTAACCACACACAAAAAAGTTTAAATAAAATATATACATCTTATAAGTGACAATATTATATAATTATATCATAATAAAAGTAAATAATTATTTTAAAAATTATTAATTAATTTGTGGTATTTTTGTATGTTGTAAATATTTAATTACAATTTTATGAATAATATAATAATTTAAAATATTTTCTTTAAAATGTATTCATAAATTAATATTTTGATTTATAATTATTTTAATACAATTTTATGTGACGTTAATTAGTTTTTCAAAATGTTATACAATTAGTTATAGTTTTTAAATCTATATTTTCCAAGTAAATGATGATTTTAATGAAAATTAAAATTTCTTATATTTATCAAATTAATTTTATAAAATTGATTTTATTTTTGAATTATACACATAAAAAAATTATACGGGTTAATTTTTGGGATTTTTCTGAAATACTTGAATTGTTGGTGAATAGTAAAATACAATAATTTACAATTAATGCTAAATACATGATTTATGGAGTCATAGATGATTTATGGATGATTTAATCCCAAAATATAGTACAATTTTTCATTATTTTAATATTTTTTAGTGATAATTCTCAAAATATTCATATTATTGATCCAAAATAATAAACTAATGATTAATTATTGTGAAAACACCCCTCTCCTTCACAATAAATACCACCCCCCCGCCACCTCTTTTCCTCACACCACTCAAGCCTTGATTACTATACAAATTATTCCGAATAATTTTCACAAATCTCTCACTCATGTCTAAGAGATTTTGGTCTTAACAAAATAAAAAAAACAAATCCCTTAAGGAGGTTCTAAAGAATAAGGAATCAAGAGGTAAAACCCTCTTCATTTTCTTTTAATTTATTTTCAAGTTCCTCTCTTTTCCTATATTATACTCAATTCCCCTGGTCCAAGTGGCATGAAAACTAAATTATCCTTCATATACTATAATTTTGTCATGTTTATGGTGTAAATATTCATCAAGTCTCATCTCATATCTCTTTTATTTGAAGAATTAAAAAATCATCTATGAAGTCTTGATCTTCCACCTTCATGGACGATGTACTTTCATATTTCAATTACACGTTCAATGCTGGTCATGAAACCTTTTTTATAGTTGAACCAGATTATAATATATTTATTACATATTATTTAATGTTATGGAATCATTTTTTTAACATGATATTAATTTATAAAACAAAATGAGTTCGTTGTGATCGAAAACTGCCAAAATAAACCCAAGCGGTTATCATTAACTATTTATCAAATGATTCATACTCATTCCCTGAAAATTTTTATTTATAATAAAAATTTTGCCTATATAAGATAATTAATAACACATTAGTTCAATTATGGATAATTACCTCCACTTTATATAGCCTTCCATACATGTATACAAGTAAAATGATCATGAAAACAAAGGAAAACAACGCTCCTAAACGATGAAATTGAACCTCTTAACCATTAAAAAGGATATAAATGAACTTAATAAGGTTCTAATAAATAAAATAAATATATAATGGGTACTATAATTATTATTTAATGGATATAATTTTATTATCCAAGACATTAAGATCAATTTAAGAACACTGTCAGGCTTAAGGTACGACATTCTACCTGAACCTCCATTATTCTTCCGGGTTACTCTTTCTCTCTTTTTACCCATATAAAAACCACTTTTATTTTTATGTAAATCTTATACATTTTTTATATATTTTCTAAAATCATGTATCATGATCTATTTATACTTCTTTATTCGGGATATATATTTTTTAAATGGATCTCGGCTCAATTCATTCTGATAAGAAAATCCTGATTTAAGGGAACTTCCCGAATTCTTACCCATTTTCATCTATGCTCCATAATCTATTTTACTCCAAAATTATTTTTAAAAAATCGTACATTTTATTTTGAAAAATTTCCTGGTTCACTTCTGGTTTTATATAAAATATTATTCATTTTCTGCTTAAATTGATCTGTAACATTTTTATTAAACCACACTAAAATTTTTTATTTCTAAAGATTCTTAAACATCATTTTTACATGTTTTCACTTAAGGATAAAATAAATTATCATAACATATGCATATTTTATCTTATTAAATTACATGTATTATTTAAATCCTTTCTTTCATGGACACCATTATGATATCCCCTTAAGTTATTCCTTTTGACAAGATTATGATGCCCAATTCTTACAATGGGTAAACCTTATGTTTATGTTTGATTTGTTATGTATGATTCATTATGAGGGAAACATATACATTAACATGTTTTGAAGGTTGCACTCAAATATATCTCCAATTAATTTGGTAATGTTTAGTCTCATGCGATATTATGTCCAATAGTCTTGGTGGTTAGCCTTGACTCGTGATCCCTGTACAACGGTCTTGGTGGTTAGCCTTGAATCATGATCATGAATATGAAATGATCCTTGAATAATGGTAAAGTCATGTTTTATGTATCTTCCACGATATTTTTAATCCATTATTATATGATCCCATGTTATTATTCCTTGTCTTTAATAATGTTCCATGCCTTTTTATATCATTATGTTATCCATTCTAACCGATGTGCTAAGATTTATTATTATGTTTATTCCCTTACTGTTATTTTTAGCTCATCCCATTTTCATGTTATCCCTAGGTTATCATATTTGTAGGTAAGGGCTTAATGGAATTTAGGATCTCATAATGGATGATAAATAAATAAATATTTTTTAGTCCCATTTTTTTAGTATTATTTACCTAGTCTTCCAAGACACTAGACTTTATGATACTTGGATTGTTATTTGATGTTTATTTATGCTTAAAATAAAGTAATGATATGTGTAAAAGGTTAGGGTTTCTATATTTGGTGTCATAGAAACAGTTTAGTTATTTTTAGAGACTTGGAATATAGAACTTTGTGAAGATCACTAGGGATTGGAATATGTATGGGAAAACATCCCTAAATTTTGATTAGTATAAATTAAGTGGTTTATCAAGAAAATATATCCCTCACTGGATAATGAAAGTGTATGTGGTTCTGGAAAAGATGTACCTAGGAGTAAAAACTCTGACACGGTGTTTCGAGCCTGACTTGGGGTAACCTAGTACACAAATATGATCCTTACTACGCATCAGGTTTGAAACTCCCTATGGATATGATTTAATAAATTCATAAGCTCATTATAAATCATTATTAAGGGAACAAACAAATGAAATAATAATATATGTTAGGAAATTGATTATGAATAACATAGATTTAATCCTAGGGAATCAAAAATTTGGATACAATTTTCCTTTATAAGTTTATCCCTTTATGTTAAAAGTTTCCTTTTATTTGTCTTATTAGATAAGTATCCAAGCTGCCTAACTAGACATTCTTTTTCTTAGCTAATGTATGGAAATATAAGAACATGTTCCAAAATCAATGTGATAGGAAATGTGATGATTTCCCTAATGATATTCCAAATATGATGGGAATGGGTACTCAAAACATTCTTACAATACTTCCTTAGTTGGATCAAGTTATGAATAATAACTTGAATCGTGGGGAACACCCTCCTTCTCTATGAAAAGTGAATGTTTCCAGTGAATAATTCATGTAGAAAATGTCTCCCATGTTTTGTGGATCTTTTAATCCCCTCCTTGCCAGTGGATTAACTCCATTGAAAGGATAGTCTATATCCTCGAGTACTTAGAAGAATATAAAGTTGAGTTAGTGGTCTATCATTTTGATTGGGAAGATGATCGGTGGAGGAAATTGATCAAAAATATAAATTCCATGTTGTAAATAGATTCCACGGATTGGGAGGATGTCAAGAAAATGTTTTTCATTAAATATTTTTCCCAAACCCTCCATCTCAATATGGAAAGCGATTTCCTCATACTTAATAATAAGGAAGATGAGTCTATCAGGGTGTGTGAAGAAAACTTTACAAGGCTTGCAAGATACACCTCAATTTTTTCCATTATCACATAAATAATGTTGGGTTTTTTTAGCAGACTAAAACTGTGTCAACAAAAAGTGTTGGTGATTCGATACATTAATAGTTATGAGAAGATTGTTTGTTGTTACCTTAAGATTGAAATGGAGATTGGATCCTATCAATTATCTTGTGGGTTAAGTGATAAAAAGTGGAAAATAGAGTCTAATACGGGTTCATATTCAAATAAATCCCATGACTGAATGAAGAACAAATATCCCACATGTCAAAATTTCAGGAAGAGCCATCTAGGGAACTTCCTAAATGAACAATGAAAGGCTACAAATATCGAAGAATGGGTCATCTAGATAAGAACTTCTGAATGGATATGAAGAATCCCACTAACGTGGAGGAATAATGGAAGGTTCATATCAATGCTCATCTAGTAGTATAGTGTTTCAACTACACAGAACATGGTAATTTTTCGAACCAATTCCCTAAGGCTAGAGTTGTCAGAGGCAATCGGCAACAACATAAATGGCATCAATGAAGGGCATATGTTATTACTATTACAATGGTGGAACCTAAAATGATATGGTGACAGGTACACTAGTTATTCATTCAAAAATAGTGAATGTATTTTTTGATTATGGTTCTATGAATTCTTTCATATCTTTCATGTTTATTATAACTATTCAAAAACCACCTCAAAATTTGTAGGTTGTGTTATCTATGAGAATAGAAAATGGGAAAACTATTGCATCCGAAGTACATTACTCCACCCAAGTTAATGTTTGTGGAATTAACCTCCCATAAAATCTTTTCATACTATCTTTGAGGAAGTTTTATGCTATATTGGGAATGGATTAGATAATTTTATATAAAGAAAACATAAACTATTGTGAAATGGAGATCACTCTCCACACCCTGAATCATCCTCCAACTCTTTACAAGTGTAAAGAGGAATATTAATATCCTTTTGAATCATCATATAAAGTGTGCATATTACTACCTTATGAGCAAGAATATCTCAATTAAATGATTGAGACAAATGAGATGATCATGCTAGAAGATATTCCCATCATGTGGGATTACACTAATGTATTCCTTACAGAATTGTATGGTCTTCTTCCGGACTGAGAGGTTGAGTTCTTAATTGAACTTAATCATGGACCTCCACCTATATCAATAAAACCTTATATAATGGACACCATTGAGCTAAAAGAACAAAATAATCAGTTATAGTATAATCTAAATATGGGTTTTATATGCCTAAGTTATTTACCATGGGGTGAACTAGTCATCTTTGTCAAGAAAAAGGGTAGATAAATGCACTTATTCATTGATTATCAAGAGATCAATAAAATCAAGATAAAAAAAGTATCCCCTTCATTGGATACATGGATTGTTTGATCATCCATGTGGGGCTATTTATTTCTCTAAGGTAGACCTTAGGTATGGATATCATCAATTAATGGTGAGGAATAAAGATATTCTAAAAACTACCTTTTGAATGAGGAATAGACACTTTGATTTCATAGTGATGCACTTTGGACTCACTAATGTTGTAGAAATTTTTATGGATTTAATTAATAGAGCCTATAGAGATTACCTCGAAGAATTTTTGGTCTTCTTTATCGATGATATTCTTTTATACTCCAAGAGTAAGGAGGAGTTTGAGGATCATTTGAATACTATTATGAAGAGTTTTTGAAGGAATAAACTCTATGAAAAGTATAGTAAATTTTAGTTCTAGATGGAGGAATTATCATTTTGAGGAATTTTATCACCATAAAATGAATATATATGGACCCTTCCAAGATAAAGGAAATCAAAGAGTGGCTTGGGCCAACATTTGTAATGGAGATATGTATCTCTATCGGTCTAGCCAAGTATTACAAACAATTTGTGAAGAACATATCATGATTTTAAAACCTAATAACCAAGATGACATAGAAGGGAGTGAGGTTTTTCTAGACTCATAGATGTGAGGAAAGCTTTAAGGATCTCAAAAAGAGTCTTATCACTATTTCAGTACTCACACTCATGACAAGTGGAGAACTATTTATGGTGTATAAGGATTCTTAAAAAAATTAGGCTATGTACTGATGAAAAATAATAAAGTGGTATCCAACACCTTAAGTTAGTTGAAAATCCATGAGTAAAACTATCCCATGCATGATCTGGAGTCAGGTGTTGTGATCTTTACATTGAAAATCTAGTGGCATTATCACTCTTGGGAGAAGTGTGAGATATATACTGATTACAAGAGTCTCAAAAATATTTTCACATAGAAGTATACTAATATGATCCATATAATATGGTTAAATCTCAACAAATATTATGACTTCTCAATCCAATACTATCATAGTATGGAAAATAAAGTGGTGGATGCTCTAAGTAGAAAGGATCATGCATCGTTATCATGATGATAATTGAGAAGGAAACAGTCGTCTTAGATGTAAAAAGGATGTAAATGGAAATAATAAATTAAGGAACATCATAAATCCTTTATCAAATGATTTTCTAAACATCCCTTGTGGATAAATTAAAGGATTATAAAAGAAATGATATGGAAATTTATGAAAGGGTGGAAGCAATCTGAAATGGTAAGTCCTTTTAATTCGAGACTGGTGAGGATGGATTCTTAAGATTTGGGTCACGAATATGTATAACATCCAATCAATAGATAAAGAAATATATTTTTAATGTTGCACCTAGCTCAACCTTATCTTTTCACATAGGGAGCACAAAGATGTATCAAGATATCTGAGATAACTTTTGGAGGAAAATATGAAAAAAGAGATCACAGGATATACATCAAAGCACCTGGTATTTCAGCAAGTTAAGGTTGAAAAGAAAAATTATAAAGGGATTATGCAACAATTACCCATACCAATATGGAAATGATAAAACATCACCATGGACTTTTTCAATGGAATTCCAAAGACATCCAGAGGAAACAATGATATATGGGTTATTATGGATCTTCTTACAAGGATAGATTACTTTATAGCAATGTGAGAGGACTTGTCACTAGATCAACTTATATAGATATACGTTAAAGAAGTGGTAAGGCTATATGGAGTGCAACTATCTATTGTATCTGACTATGATCTCAGATTTACCTCCATGTTCATGAAAATGCTTCAACCTGATCTAAGAACATAGTTGAACTTTAGTACGACCTATCATCATCAAACTAATGGCCAATATAAGCGGACTATTCAGTCACTAGAAGACATGTTGAGAGTGTGTTATCTGGACTTAAAAAGAGGATGGGACCAACATCTTCCACTATTCAAAATATCCTTCAGTAATAGTTTCAAATCAAGAATTCAAATAGATCCATATGAAGTCCTTTATGGGAAAAGGTGCAGAACATTGCCATGTTGGGATGAAGTTGGTGAACGAAATATGTTAGAACCTGAAATGGTCAAAGTAATGGTGGAGAAGGTGAAAACCATTTGGTATCAAATGAATTCATCCCAAAATAAACAAATGTGCTATGAAAAAAATCTTTAGTGGGACCCGGATTTGAAGGTTTGAGACATTGTATTCCTCTATATATCTCCATGGAAGAGGATCATAAGATTTGGTAAGAAAGGGAAGCTAAGTCCAAGGTACATCCTCCCCTTCAAGATCATTGATCATTTCATAACTGTTTCCTATCAACTATAACTTCCACAAACCATGTCTCAAGTAAATGATGTATTTCATGTATCCCTTTTAAGGAATTACATACCGGATCCTTCACATGTACTAAATTTATAGGTGGTACATTTAGATAATTATCATTCTTATGGGGATAATCCAATGAAGATCTCGGATCATAGAGATAAAGTTATACGCATCAAGGCTACTCACCTGGTAAAATTACTATGGCGGAACCATAAGTATGAAGAGGAAACATGGTAACTGGAGGAAGTGATGAAGGAAAAGTACCTTCACTTGTTTTTACCTTTTAATGTAAAATAAAATTTATGGGGTAAAATTTTATAAGGGGGGAAGAATGTAAGAACCCAAAGTTTTATTTATAGAAATTACCTTCTTATAATTATTTCATATGGTATAAACACATAAGATATCATAAAAAAAGATTTATAAATTAGGAATTAATGAAATAAGAAGCATTTATAGAAGTTAAGGAACATATACTTATGAAATAGTAACTTGACAATTGGAATAGTAATGTGACACTTATGAATAGTATTTTAGCCTATTGAATAGTAACCTAACCAATGAATGTATAATAAAATTTATCCGTCTAATAAGTGATAATATTATATAATTATATCATAGTATAAGAAAATAAATATTTTAAAATTTATTAATTATGTTTTGGTATTTTTTTAAGTCATAAATATTTAATTGTAATTTTATGACTAATTTAATAATTTAAAATATTATTTTTATAAAATGTATTCATAAATTAACATTTTTATGTATTATTATTTCAATTCAATTTAATGAGACCTTAAGTGATTTTTCAAAGTGTTATAAAATTTGTTATAATTTTTAAATATGTATTTCTCAAGTTAATGATGATTTTAATTAAAATTAATATTTTTATTATTTATAAAATCATTTTCATAAAATGGAGTTCATTTTTTAATTCTACTCATTGAAAAAAATTTAGGGTGAATTTTTGTAATTTTTCTGAAATACTTGAATTTTCAGTGAATAGTAAAATATGATAATATACGATAAATGCTAAATACATGACTTATAGAGTCATAAATGATGTATGTATGATGTAAGACTAAAATATCAAACTATAATTCATTATTTTATTATTTTATTTTGATAATTATCAAACTATTAATAGTCTTGAGCCGAAATAATAAAGTAATGATTAAAATATTGAGAAAACACCCCTCTTCTCCACTATAAATACCACCCCTCGCCACATCTTTTCCTCACACCTCTCAAGCCTTTATCCTTGTAAAAATTATAACCAATACTCTTCCCAAACCTCTCCCCCATTCCCAATATATTTTGGTATTAACAAACTACCAAAAATCAATCCCTTAAGGAGGCTCTCAAGAAGAAGGAATTGAAAGGTAAAACCCTCTACCTTTTCTTTTAATTTCTTTTCGAGTTCCTTTATTTTATTATATTCTCTACACTTAACCTTGTCCGATAGGTATGAAAAATCTAGTATCTTAAATATAAAATAATATTATCATGTGTATGGAATAATTCTTCATCAAATCTCATCTCCTCTCTCATTTATTTTAAGAATGAAAACATCGTCCGTGAGGTGCCGATCTCCCACCTTCATGGACGATGTGCTTTCCTTTTTCAAGTCCACCTTCATGGCTGTTCATAAAATAATTTTTATGGTTGAAAAATATTATAATATATATATTATTTATTATTAAATGTTTTGTGATCATCTTTTACACAGGATATTAATTTAAATGAGTTCATTGCGGTTGAAAACTGCCAAAATAAACCCAAATGATTATCATTAACTATTTATCTAATGATTCATACTCATGCCATAAAAAAACGTGTATAATACCAATTTAACCTCTATAATATAATTAATAACACATAATTTAAATTTTCTATAATTACCCCCAATTTATAAAACCTTTCATGCATGTATACAAGTTAACTGATCATGAAAACCAAGGAAAACAGCACTCCTAAATAATGAAATTGAACCTCTTAACCCATAAAAAAGGTCATAAATGAACTTAATAAGGTTATAATAAATCAAATAAATGTATAATGTAATCTCAAAATATTAATTAATTAATATAATTTGATTATATAGGACATTGAGATCAAGTGAAGAACACCTTTGGATTTAAGGTAAGGGATTCTACCTTAACCTCCAGTATTCATTCGCGTTACTCTTTCTCTCTTTTTACCAAAATGAAGTTCTATTTTATTTTTTATTTACATATTATTAATTATATGTATATGTTCCAAAATCATGTATCAATATCATTTCAACATTCTTTTTCTTGAATATACATGTTTTTAAAAGGCTCCCTACTCAATTATTCCTGATAATCAAGCTCGATTTAAGGTAACTTCCTGAATTCTTACCCATTTTCAAGTTTGTTCCATAATATTTTTTAATCCAATATTATTTTTTAAAAATAACTCATCTTATTATGAAAACATTCATGGCTCACTTCTGGTTTTATATAAAATATTATGTCCTAATCTGATTAAACTTCTCTTTACTGTTTTTCTTAAACCGCAGTAAAATGTTTATTTCTATGTTTCTTAAACTCTATTTGTAAATGTATTCAATTAAGTTTGACATAAATAATCAGGATATATTCCTATTTTCTCTTATGAATGTCCATGTATTATTTAAATCCTTTCTTTCATAGACCCCATTATGATATCCCCTTATGTTATGCCTTTTGACATGATTATGATACCCAATTCTTAACATAGGTAAACCTTATGTTTATGTTTTATTTCTTGTGTATGATTATTAATGTAGAAAACATATTCATGAAAATTTTATGATGGGTGCACCTAATTATAGATCTAATTCATTTGATAATTTTTAGTGTCATGAGACATTATGTGGAACAGTCTTTTTAGTTAGCCTTATATCATGCTCAATATGCAACAGTCATGGTGGTTAGCCTTGAATCATTCTCCTATATATGAAATTAGCCTTAACTCTTCCTAAAGTCATGTTTTATATTGCTTCCATGTTGCTATGAATCCATTATTATATGATCACATGTTATAATTCCTTATGTTTAATCTTGTTCCATACGTTTTTATATCATTATGTTATGCCTTCTAACCCAAATTCTATGACTTATTCTTATGTTTATTCTCATACTATGATTTTCAGCCCATCCATTTGTTCATATTAGACCCAGTTTATCCTATTCTGAGGTATGGCTGAAAATAAGTTAGGAGATCATAATGAATGATAAATAGACAACTTTGTTTTAGTCCCATGTTTTCATCTTTATGTACCTAGTCTTCCAAGACATTAGACTTTACGATCCTTTACATGTAATTTGGAATTTATTTATGCTTAAAATCATGGAATGATTTGTGTAAAGGGATAGGGTCACCATAATTTATATGGAATTATTTTACCATCAATTATTCCTACCATATTATTCTCCATGCTCAAGTTATTGATTAAATGGAAAGTGTTTTTAGATATTTAACTTTCCATGTTGATTATTCCTTATTAATTCATGTTATCTTCCACACTACACACACCCTTATAAATCATATGATCTCACCCCTTTATCATGACTCCTTTTCTATATATTACATGAAGTTTATTATAATTGATATTTAGGGATATTCTAAAGAGAATAGTCCTTTTCTAAAAGAAAATACTATGTTGTATTTTATTAGGTCCTTTGGGATGTGATTCCTTGTATCTATTAATAATGTAAAAAAACTAATCATTGACATTGGGCTACTAGGTTAGAGGTATTTATAGTTTTTATCAAATAATGTTTAGTAGAATCATTGGGAACAATATTTATGAAAACATAGATTATAGAATGTAACCCTGTGACAAAATTTGAGAATATTCCCAAAGAAACCAAGATTATGATTTAGTCATTAGTTATAAATAATTTTTTAATTTTTGTTAAGTGTTTCACTAGTATTGAAATTATTCATTATGATTCATAATGTTATAATATAATCTAGTGTATTCAGTTGTTTAGAAATGGAACATATTGGAAGGAATGGAAATCATATCAATACATGTGATCCATGAATGGATTTCCCTCTGGGGAAAGATAATAAAGTTGGATCTAGAGTTTGAGTTATAGCTATAGATGAAAATTTTATAACTATTTTGGGGAAGCTGACTCACATTATGAAAATAACTTAGCTCATATGGATCAACCTACTAATTAAAAATTTTGTGAAATAATATTAAACTACTTCATTCTTTAACATAATCCATTATTTAATATGACTAAAAATCCATTTATAGGTGATCAATGGATATGTTCTTTAGAGAAGATGTTTCTTTCTTTGGAATGTAATGAATGGGAAAAGGTTTTCGTAAAATTTTATCATCTCTCAGGGGATGAAAGTCAATCGTGGTCATTGATTCAAAGAATTGAAGATGAAAATGAAATAAAAAACATCAAGTGAAATGATTTTATGTTTCCCTTCATGGAAAACACATACTTGAGATAAAAGAGAAAACATAGTTAGAAAATTATCAAGTCTACGAAAAAATGAAGATAAAAATATTACTAAGTATGAAGCCAACTTTACAAGTTTACCAAGGAATTTTGTATATTATGTTTGTAATCCTAAGAGTAATATTAACTATTTATTTTATGTTTTTAATCCAATATTTTTAAGTTAACTAGTCTCCTAACACTACGGGAAAAATGGGCATTTGCGACGGGTTATTTGCGACGGGGATAAATCTCGTCCCAAATAGTCCCGTTAGAAACTTATTTGCGACGAGCAAATTCCCCCGTTGCAAATAAGTAGTTATTTGCGATGGGTTAGCTTTCCCCGTCGCAAAAGGACTGGCGCGCTTTGCGCGCCAAATCGCGGGAAAGTTATTTACGATGGGCGGTTACCGCCCGTCGCAAATAACCGGCGGCAGTAAAAGATATTTGTGACGGGAATATACCCACGTCGCAAATAGTATGTCGGCCGGTTATTATTTGGGATGGGTCCCGTCGCAAATAACTATTTAACCGTTGACCGTAATAAATGCGGGCTAAGGTATTTGCGACGGGTATCCCGTCGCAAATAGACCCGTCGCAAATAATCTAACCTATAAATACCCCCCCCCCCCCATCCATTTTTTTCATTCATTCTCAAAATCGATCTTCTACTTCTCTCAAAACTCTATTTTTAGAGTTCAGCGTTTCTTGAGTTTAATTTTTTTTTCGGAGTTGATATTGAAGTTTTCAACAACGATCAGAGATCAACTTCAGATCAATTTTAAAGGTATTTATGTTTATTTTAATTTAATATTTATTTTAAATTTTTTATTAGTTTCAATTATTCTTAATTAGTTGTAATTTAATTATGTTTACATTGTTTTGTTACTTAATAAATTTAAATTATTAGTATTCATTGTTCATAGTTAATGGTAATTAGGAATAATTAGTAATAATTACCAATAATTAAGAATAAATACTAATAATTAGTAATAAATTCCAATAATTATGAATAATTAGTAATAATTACCAATAATTACCAATCATTAGTAATAATTAGTAATAATTACTAATAATTAGTAATAATTACCAATAATTAGTAATAATTTCCAATAATTACCAATAATTAGTAATAATTAGTAATAATTGCTAATAATTAGCAATAATTAGTAATAATTACCAATAATTAGTAATAATTACCAATATTTAGTACTAAATAGTAATAATTAGCAATAATTACCAATAATTCGGAATAATTCGTAATAATTACCAATAATTACCAATATTTAGTACTAAATAGTAATAATTAGTAATAATTACCAATAATTAGGAATAATTAGTAATAATTACCAATAATTACCAATAATTAGTAATAATTAATAATAATTACCAATAATTAGCAATAATTAGTAATAATTACCAATAATTAGTAATAATTACAAATAATTACCAATAATTAGTAATAATTACCAATAATTATCCATAATTAGTAATAATTACCAATAATTATCCATAATTAGTAATAATTACCAATAATTACCAATAATTACCAATAATTTGTAATAATTTACTAATTACCAATAATTATCCATAATTAGTAATAATTACCGATAATTACCAATAATTAGTCATAATTTACTAATTACCAATAATTATCCATAATTAGTAATAATTACCAATAATTAGTAATAATTACCAATAATTAGTAAAAATTAGAAATAATTACCTATAATTACCAGTAGTGAGAAATAATTACCAATAATTATCCATAATTAGTAATAATTATCAATAATTATCCATAATTAGTAATAATTACCAATAATTACCAATAATTACCAATAATTATCAATAATTACCAATAATTAGTAATAATTTGTAATAATTAGTAATAATTACCAATAATTAGTAATGATTACCAATAATTAGTAATAATTAGAAATAATTACCAATAATTACAACTAATTAGTAATAATTAATAATAATTACCAATAATTAGTAATAATTAGTAATAATTTGTAATAATTAGTTATAATTAGTAATAATTAGTAATAATTAGTAATAATTACCAATAATTAGTAATAATTACCAATAATTAGTAATAATTACCAATAATTAGTAATAATTACCAATAATTAGTAATAATTAGTAATAATTAGTATTAATTAGTATTAATTACCAGTAATTAGTAATAATTACCAATAATTAGTAATAATTACCAATAATTAGTAATAATTACCAATAATTAGTAATCATTACCAATAATTAATAATAATTAGTAATAATTCGTAATAATTACCAATAATTACCAATAATTAGTAATAATTACCAATAATTAGTAATAATTACCAATAATTAGTAATAATTACCAATAATTAGTAATAATTACCAATAATTAGTAATAATTACCAATAATTAGTAATAATTAGTAATAATTAGTAATAATTAGTAATAATTACCAATAATTAGTAACAATTACCAATAATTAGTAATAATTACCAATAATTAGTAATAATTAACAATAATTAGTAATAATTAACAATAATTAGTAATAATTACAAATAATTAGAAATAATTACCAATAATTAGTAATAATTAGTAATAATTCGTAATAATTAGTAATAATTACCAATAATTAGTAATAATTAGTAATAATTAGTAATAATTACCAATAATTAGTAACAATTACTAATAATTAGTAATAATTACCAATAATTACCAATAATTAGTAATAATTAGTAATAATTAGTAATAATTACCAATAATTAGTAATAATTACCAATAATTAGTAATAATTAACAATAATTAGTAATAATTACCAATAATTAGTAATAATTACCAATAATTAGTAATAATTACAAATAATTAGTAATAATTAGTAATAATTAGTAATAATTAGTAATAATTAGTAATATTTACCAATAATTAGTAATAATTACCAATAATTAGTAATAATTACCAATAATTAGTAATAATTACCAATAATTAGTAATAATTACCAATAATTAGTAATAATTACCAACAATTAGTAATAATTAGTAATAATTAGTAATAATTAGCAATAATTTGTAATAATTAGAAATAATTAGCAGTAATATGCAAATAATTAGCAATAATTAGCAATAATTAGCAATAATTAGTAATAATTACCAATAATTAGTAATAATTAGCAATAATTACCAATAATTATGAATAATTACCAATAATTACCAATAATTACCAATAATTACCAATAATTACCAATAGTTAGTAATAATTACCAATAATTACCAATAATTAGGAATAATTACCAATAATTAGTAATAATTACCAATAATTAGTAATAATTAGTAATAATTAGTAATAATTAGTAATAATTAGTAATAATTCGTAATAATTAGTAATAATTAGTAATAATTATTATTAATTACCAATATTTTCCAATAATTACCAATATTTACCAATATTTACCAATATTTACCAATATTTACCAATATTTACCAATATTTACCAATATTTACCAAGAGTTACCAATATTTATCAATATTTACCAATAATTACCAATAATTACCAATATTTACCAATAATTACCAATATTTACCAATAATTAGGAATAATTACCAATAATTTGGAATAATTACCAATAAATTAGAATAATTACCAATAATTAGGAATAATTACCAATAATTAGGAAAAATAACATTATTACTTTATTTGTATATTTTATTATTAATATTAAAATAATATAATTTTCTATATTATATACAATTCTCTTTTTATCTGTGTGTTTTATGTCTCCACATGTAATATTTGCATTCTTTTTCAAAATTATCGACCTACTCACCAATGGAGAGGTGAAAGTGAATGCAAATATTACATGTGGAGACAGAATGTTAAACACACAAATGAAAGGAGAATTGTATATAATATAGAAAATTATATTATTTTAATATTAATAATAAAATATACTAATAATGTAATAATGTTATTATTATATAATTAATTTTTATGAAAAATTTATATTAGTATTATTAAAAAAATAAAAAATCAATATAATATTAAAATTATCAATATTTGTAACAGGTTTTGCTTTATTCTCAACATATTCAATCCTTTCTTGAGTGTTTTTTCTAACAAATTATTCAAAACCAGTAATGCTTTTATATTTTATAGAAAAATATGGAACAATGAGGTCGTCAACAGTCATTATTAGATGACCGCATATGGATAAATCAACGTAAAAATTCAAATGGTTCTGGTTTAAATCCAGTATATATAGAGGGTGTGGAGACTTTTTTATCATTTGCGGCATCAAATCCAGAATTTGTTTCAGAAGGAAAAATAAAATGCCCTTGTAGAAAATGTGCATTGAGAACATTTGACACGTTTGACAAAGTGGTGGGACATCTCTTGCGTTTTGGTTTTCAACCAGATTATTTTTTTTGGGTATCAACACGGTGAATGCAGTTCCAGAGTAGGTGATACCAACTTGATTCCGGATCCATCCCGGTTTCAAGATTTAGTACATGATGTTGCAGGTTCATCTGTTCAACATACAGAAACTTCAGCTGATATAGATTCAAATCCTGGCTTAGCACTGTCTGAATTTTATGAGTTGTTGAGGTCTGATGAGGATGCATTATATCCTGGCTGCAAGATGAGAAAATTAGAAGCAGTTGCAAAATTTATGCCTATCAAATCAGATAATGGAATGTCAAACACCTGTTTTGACCAGATATTTTCTTTGCTTAAAACATTGTTACTCGAAGGAAATGTTTTGCCTGCAAATTACTTTGAGAGTAAAAGGGAGGTTCGAAATTTGGGACTTACTTGTCAGAAGATTCATGCATGTTCAAATGACTGCATTTTATATTCTGGGTAAAATGAGTCATTGGATAGTTTTCCCACATGTGGGCAATTGAGATATAAAGAAGGGCAACATGGGAAGTCTGGTTTGATTCCTGTAAAACAGTTGAGATATTTTCCGATTACATCCAGACTTCAGCGTTTATTCATGTCTAAGAATACAACGACAATGATGTCATGGCATAAAGTGAATATTTCAACCGATAAAAGCTTGAATCATCCAGCTGATGGTGATTCATGGAAACATTTTGAAAGAGTGCATCCATCCTTTTCTTTAGAAGCTAGAAATGTTCGACTGGGCCTTTCCACTGATGGTTTCTGTCCGTTCGGATATTATGGTAGTCAATATTCATGTTGGTCTATTTTTTTAACTCTGTACAATTTACCTCCATGGATGTTGATGAAGGATCCATATATCTTTTTGACTTTACTAATTCTAGGACATCTGAAGAAAAATATTGATGTTTATTTGAAACCATTGATTGATGAATTAAGTTTATTGTGGAGTAATGGTGTCAGTACATATGATGTTGCTACGAAACAGAATTTCATACTAAGAGAAGCATTAATGTGGACAATTAGTGACTTCCTGGCTTATGGGATGTTATCTGGCTGGATTACACATGGTCAGAAATCATGTCCTTACTGTATGTGAGAGAACAAAGCATTTATGCTCATTCATGGAAAGAAACCTTGTTATTTTGAATGTCATCGCAGATTTCTTCCACCTGATCATCCTTTTTGAAGAAACAGATCTCATTTTAGAAAAGGAACAATTGAAAGGGATGGACATCCAAAAATGCTATCAGGTTCGGAGTTAAAATCGGTTGTATTTTCATTACCTCCCATCACTTTTGGTCCCACAATAAACCAACAGAAAATTTCTGGTTTTGGGAAAGAACACAATTGGATTAAACATAGCATATTTTGGGATTTTCCATATTGGTCTGATTTGTTGGCCCGCCACATGTTGGATGTCATTCATATTGAGAATAACTATTTTGATACAGTTTTGGATACGCCAGGAAAGAGAAAAGACAATGTAAATGAACGTTTAGATCTTGCCCAAATTTGTTGGCGTCCAGAACTGGAAGTGTTTGAGAATGTCAGAAAAAAAAGGTTACTGAAACCAAAAGCAGCTTATACACTGTCTAAAGAAAACTGTTTATTATTTTGTCAGTGGATTACAGATTTGAGACTTCCAGATGGTTGTGCTTCCAATTTGGGTAGATGTGTAAAGAATGATCATATTACTGGATTAAAAGGTCGTGATTATCATGTTATAATGGAAAGACTTCTACCCATTAGATTAAGAGGTCTGTTGAATTCTGTGATTTGGGATTCCATAACAGACATGTCTCATTTTTTTCGGGAAATTTGTGCGGCTACAGCAGATTATGATGCTCTATGAAAACTTGAAGAAGATGTTGTTGTAATTATATGTAAACTAGAAAAAATATTCTCGCCGTCTTTCTTCGACTCAATGGAACATTTGATGTTACATTTGTCATATGAAGACAAATGTGGAGGTCCAGTATAGTTTCGATGGATGTACCCATTTGAAAGATGCATGAAAAAATTGAAAAGAAAAGTACGTAACAAAGCATCTGTTTAAGGATCTATTGCAGAAGCTTATCTGCAAGAGGAAATATCTTTTTTATGCTCCCATTATTTTGAATCTGAGTATCCTTAAAAACACAACCGAATGGGATGGAACGAGAGGAATATTGATGAAATCGACAATCAATTATCTGTTTTCAACCAGCCAAATCTTGGTTTTGGTGGAGTTGATGAACGCTGGCTTTAGGATGATGAACATCACAGAGCTCATACGTATGTTCTGCTCAACTGTGAAGAGATGACATCAGTTGTACTGTAAGTGTTTATATCACTTATTCTATCATTTATGTTACAGTAAATAACTTTGTTTTTTATAGGTTGTATGATAATCATATCAAGAAACAAATTCCACAAATTACAGCAGCTGCTCTCGAAGAACGCCGACAGAAAAAGTTCTCTCAGTGGTTTCAAAAACTGGTAACAAAAATTCTTTATCTTTTAGCAACTCATTCAATGTATAGTTTACTATATTGATAATTATTTCAAAAAAATTTATGTGTCTCGACATGCTGATAAAATTGACAAACGGCTGTGTATATTGAGTAACCCACCTTCCAAACTTGTTAAAACTTATAATGCATATGTGGTGAATGGATTTTGATTTCACACACATGCATATGGGGAATCAAAAAAAACAATGAACAGTGGAGTTAGCTTGAGAGGATCTCATCATCGAGAAAATGAAGTTGACTTTTATGGCATACTTGATGAAAACATTGAACTCTGTTATCTTGGACAACATTACATAACCATGTTCAAATGTCGGTGGTTGGATACAGAGAGAGGCGTGTGTGTTCATCCGACTCATGGAATCATCGATATTAAATGTAAAATTGTTCTCGCAGTAAATGAACCATTCTTATTGGCTCAACAGGCACATCAAGTTTATTACGCAAAGTACTGTGCTACATCAAGAGACTTGACTGATTGGTGGAGTGTAATAAAAATCAAAATTTAAGATAATCATTTTAGTCAAAGTGAATGTGCTTTCACTGATGTGCAAAGAATTGAAGTTTTTCAAGAGAGTACTCAAAATAAATCTTTTTTACAAAGAGACATGAGTATCGATGATGACACCCCACATTTAAGAGTCGGTGATGACGATGATGTTAATGATGTCACATATGAATTTGAAATGGTAAGAGATGAAGCAACTGGACCTCGAATGGATATCGATGATGTTGAGGAGGAATATGAAGATGACATTGACATATATGAAGATGATGATGAAGATGAACACTGATAGAATTCCATGGTAGTTATATACAATCATAATATATATATATATATATGTATATATAATATTAATTATCAATTATTTTCTAACAACATTAACATTTTCTGTTTCAGATGGACAACGACACATTTCGTGAGTTGGTGGATGTTAACCTGCCTTTCGATGCGGATGAGTTGCTGGCAGATGACCCTCAGCCTGCAGGCGCTCAAGGGAGTACGCGGAGGGGGCGCGGTCTTGCACGATTGATGATTCCTGACCCCGTCCCCGAGCGATGTCCACGTCTTGGGTTTTATCCACACACATGGATGTGTGATAACCTGTGTGATAACCTGTGTATTTGACTAAGATTTCATTAATCTATTCACATAATAAATGTTTATTATTTTTACAGTTTTCCGTATATAGCAGTCGGACAGGGTAGTGCTATTTTGCGCAACTATTTCTCTCAGCCGTGGACTACATGGGAGAAGATTCCCATTGATGTGCAGCAGGCCATGTTCAGCCATTGGTTGGTACGTACATAAATAAATAATTTTTATTTTGAAAATTATTTCATTTCTAACTTGATATTTTAATTTATTTGTAGGGTTTATGGTATCCGAACGAGGACACCATGCGTGACGCCATCCACGAGGCATGGGAGGTGGCCATGCGTGATCGATTTCGTCAGTTTTTGCACAATTTAAGAAAAGCTGCCACGAAGAAAGCAGGAGTGTCAGATTTTGACGAGTCATGTAGAGCACACCGACTAGAGTACATTTCATCCCATGTATGGGATGGATTATGTGCGCACTGGTTGAGTGGTGCCTTTCATAGGAGATCATCAGTGGGGATGCAGAATCGGGGGAGACAGGAGGTGACTCATCGATCTGGGAGTCATTCTTTCAGAACTCATAGACAGCATCTGGTACGTACATTATTTATAAATATTTTATATAACTATAAATATTAACAGTTTATTTTTTATTCTAATAGGCTGTCGAGCACCCCGATATTACGGAGTACGATGTATATCGGAGGATGTATAGTGATCCTGCTACTGGGGAGCTCAGAGTTGATCATCAGCATCACATCGTGGTCAGTATTATTTGTTTTCAAGTTTAAAAATTAACTGCATAAAATATATTCACAATTTTAATTTTAAATTGCAACTACAGGAGTCATATGAGGCCGCAGCGTCACAGACCTGGCCTGAGAGTCAGGACGAGTCATCAGATCAGACTACTAGCCATCAGTTTGATGAGGCGGCATGGATGCAGGCCACCCAGTTTGCCTTCGAGAAAGGCCGGGTAGTTGGTATCAACTCTCGACTGACTCCCGGAGATTATTATGGTAGTGCTGCGATGTCGGCATCCAACTCGAGAGGAGCTCGTGCATCTTCTTCTGCTACACAGTATGAGGATCAGTTACGATCTCAGACTGCACTGATAGAGAGTCTCCGACAGGAGCAGGAGCAGATGTGTCAGCAGCAGCAGCAGCATGAAGAGGAGCGTCGACGCCAGCAGCAGCTGTACGAGGAGCAGATGAGTTGGTGGCAGCAGCAGCAGCAGGAGTAGATGGAGTACATGCGCCGACTCACTCATGATTTAGGGATGGAGTTTCCTCCACCAGCATCTGCAGATCCCCCCCCCCCCGCCCCTCCCCCCCTCCTTCAGATTAGTTTTTGTTTTTATGTTATAAAGTTTGTTAAATCAAAATATAATTTTTTTTTCTATTCGTAGTTTCTGTCTCATTATAAAATATTAATAATATTATATTTTGAAATAACAATATTTATATGAATAATAATATTATGTATATTTTATAATATTAAATTATATATATATATTAAAATTTTATAATATTATAATTTAATTATATTTTTTTGTAATATTTGAATTATTTTAATATTTGAATGTAAAATAATTCTATTATTTTTATATCAATTAAAATAACTTATTAATATTTTTTTATTTATGAATTATAATTCTAATATTATTATATTAATTAAATCATTTATTAATATTCTATTATTTTTTATTTTTTAATTATAATTCTATTATTATTATATTAATTAAAATAATTTATTAATAATTTATTATTTTTATTAGTGAATTATAATTCTATTATTATATTAATTAAAATCATTTATTAATATTTTATTATTTTTTATTTTTAAATTATAATTGGATTATTATTATATTAATTAAAATAATTTATTAATAATTTATTTATTTTTATTTTTTTTATAGTATTTGCGACGGGATACTATGCCCGTCGCAAATAGTATTATTATTATATTCATTAAAATAATTTATTAATAGTTTTTATTTTTTTTAAATAGTAATTGCGACGGGGCCCGTCGCAATTACTATTTTAAAAGTTTTTTACAAATATACGAAGTAATATTTGCAACGGGAAGGATCCCCATCGCAAATAATGTCTTTAGCGACGGGCCCGTCAAAAATAATTGTTGTTGCGACGCCGTTTTCCACAACGGGCCATTTGCGACGGGATCCCGTCGCAAATGACCCCTCGCAAATACCTGTTTTTCTAGTAGTGTAAACATTATCATTATGTGAGGATATATTATCATGTGCTATCAAGATATTGAAACAATTTTCCAAGTCTTATGGATTCGAAGTAAATCCATATAAAAATAGGGATGTGAAGCACACTGGAAAATGAAATATAGAAAAAGGTAATAAGGGAAGGTTATAATTTATATATTTCAATAAATGTAGAAAGAAACACCATGGAACGTGTTTTATAGGAATAGGTGTTTTCTACAAGTGTAGAGAGAAAGGACACCAGGCTCGTGATTACAAGGGAATGAAAGAAGATACCAATTGCAATGATTCAACTATAAGGAGTTGGGGCACTATTAAAATGATTTTCCTAGGCATCAAGGGAATTTTTCCTAGAAAAGGAAAAACGAATAAGGGTAATATTTTGTGATCACAAAAATTAAGGTTGAAGTTCCTAATGATCTGGTGGTTTATACTTTAATCATATCCTCAAATTTAGATAATTCATTCTTTCATTTTGAATATTCTCACTCTTTTATATCTTCTTTGTTTTCCAAAAAAATAAATATTTTCCAAGCACCTTAAGAAGTTAGTTATCAATAATGACTCGTATTGGAAGACATGCGACAATATGGATGTGTTAGTTAGTTCCAATTATGATGCATGAACATACCTTATTTCCAGACTTCCTTATTATAATTATTGTTCATTTTTATATAATCATTTTTATGGATAGGATTTCAAAATATAATGAAAACAATTGTTGAAAAGAGAATGAAATTGTGATTTATCATAAATATGGGAATTTATTATCTTTATAGGGGTGAATTAATCATCTAATTCATGTCTATATCTACACCTAGTAGCTCTTTTGAATTATATTCTTAGGGAAGAAGAGCAAACACAATTTATGAATGAAATAGGTAATATTCAAATTGAGTATGTAGCTATTTTACAGGAACACATTGATATATTTCCTAAAGAGATACATGTACCAACACTAGGTCATTAGGATAAGTTTTAAATTGATTTAATAATTGATCAAAAAACCAATAACAAATACTTCCTATTGAATGGACCTTGTGGAACTAGTGTAATTAAAGAAACAACTAGAGGAGTTGTGATATAATGGATTTTTACACCCTAGTGTTTCACCTTGGGGAGATCATATACTTTTTCTGAACAATAAATATGGATACATGTGGTTGTGAATTTATTATAGGGAAATAAATGATATAATGATAAAGAAAAAGTATCCTCTACCTCACATTGGTGACTTATTCTACCAGCTTCATAGAGCTCAATATTTTTCAAATATTAAGCTTATTTATGGAAATCAATAATTTTGAGTAAAAATGAATATATTTAGAATAAAACATCGCATATAAGGTATTGAAATTATTTTTTTATAGTAATTCAATTTTGATTGACTAATTCACCCTCATCCTCAGGGATCTAATGAATAGAGTATTCAAGGAATATGTTGATAAATTTTTTATAGAATTTATTGATAATATATTGGTGTTCCATAAAAAATATTATGAACATGAGAATCACTTGAGGATCATTATTGATACTCCTATAAGAAAATAATTATATTGAAAATTTATAAAGTGTGAGTTCTACCTTTAGAAATATTCTTTTTCTTGTCCATACTATCTGTAAAGATGGAATCCTAGTTTATCATGTAAAGAAAAATGTATTCCAACAATGGAAAACACCAATAAAAATAACTGAGGTATATAGTTTAATTGTTTTGGTAAGTTATTATTGGTAATTTGGTCAAAATATTTTCTAATTGGATAACCTATAAACCAATCATACACTTAAATGGGTTAAGTTTTTATGGTAAGGGTAATGTGAAGAATATTTTTAATAATAAAATATAAAATAGGTAAATACTTTGATTTTTACTCCACCACTGGGAAATGATGTATTTGTAATATATAGTGATGTATCCAAGAAGTTATGTGCTTGTGTCCTTATATATAATGATAAATTTATTTCCTATGAATAAGGTAGTTAATGATTCATGAAAAAAGTAATCAAACCCATGATCTTAAATTGGCAGCTGGAGTATTTTCATTAAAGATTTGGAGAAATTATCTATATGGTAAATAGTGTGATATATATATGAATCACAAAAGTCTGAAATACATATTTTCATAGGAATTCCTCAACATGTGGAAAATATGATTGTTCAGACTGTACAAGGACTATGATTACTCAATACACTAGTACCTAAGGAAGAAAAATAATGTAGCAAATGTATTATGCCAGAATGATCATGGAGTTATAACCAAAATGAGGATAGATATGGATACTATATTCATGGATTTAATAATTATGGATCTTTAAATTTTTATTGAATGGTAAACATTTCCCCTTTAAAAATGGTTTTCAAACCATCTTTGTTTTAAAGGTTAAAAAATTCTCAACATGATCATGATAATTTAAAATGGTAATTATTGTATGATGCTTGTAGATAGAATTTTCTATACACTCTGGCAGCACCAAGATGGGTAGTGATATAACGGAACACTTTTTTTGGATTATATGAAGAAGAAAAATGTTAATTATGTGTCAAGATGTTTGGTTTTTAGTAATTGAATTCTGAGAGACAGCACCCTATAGGGGTCATGAAACCTTTAACAATACTTATGTGGAAATTGGATGACATTACTATAGAATTTTTTAATTTATTACCAAAGAATCGAAGGAATAACAATGCAATATGGGTTATTATTGATCACCTTAACAAATATGCACATTTCCCCTCTATAAGAGAATATTTACCACTTGAATTCCTAACAAAACTCTATAATAATGAAGTTATAAGACATTATAGAGAAACTATTTCAATTATTTTTTATCATGATCCATAATTTACAACAAAATTCAAGAAAATTATTCAGAAGTATCTTGATATTGATCTTATTTTGAGAACTAATTATCCCCATCAAACTAATGGGAAGTCCTAAAGGACTATTTAAACATTATAATAAATTTTGATGCCATCCGCTATTTAGTTTAAAGTTATGTGAGGTTAGTATTTACCTTTGGTAGAATTATTCTATAATATTATCTTTCATTAAAGTATTATAATATAATAATATAAATAATTATATGGTAGAATATTTCATGCTACAACTTGTAGGGTTTATGTTTTTCAAAAGAAGCATGTAGGCCCATAACTTGTGGAGGGGGAAATAGTAAAGGTAAAAAATATTCAAACCCATATCAAAGAATCTCAAATTAGGAAAAATAGTTATGCTGATAACTTGACGAATGATTTGTAATTTCAAGAGATTGGTCATGTTTTCTTGAAATTATCTTCATGTAAGGGTGTTGTAAGTTTTGAAAAGAATGGGGATTTAAGCCCTATGTATATCAAAACTTTTGAAATCCTAAAAATAATTCGAGCTATGTCTTACCATTTGACAATACCACCAAGTCTCTCTAAAGTACATGATGTATTCCCTATATCATTGTTAAAGAAGTACATTCTGGAACCAAAAAATGCTCTCACCAATGAAGATATAGAATTTTAACCTAATTTATCTTAATTTGAAGAGATAATTCAGATTCTATACACTATAGAAAAAGTGTTGAGGAATCAGCTGACTTGAGTGGTAAAGGTACTTTGGATAAATCATAAGATAGAAGAGTCGATGTGGGAAACCGAATAAATTATGATTAAGAACAACCAAAAATCTATTTACAAGGTGAAATTATAAAAAAATTTAAAGCATAAATTTTTTAAGAAGATAAGAATGTAACACCTCAAGATTTTACAATATTTTCCTTTTTGAATAAATTTAATCTCTTCGATAGCTTGCAGTACACATAACCATGATTCTAAATGAACAATAATATTATATATTGTTTCAAAAAAGGCATTAAATTTATGGGTATGAATATTAATAACTAAATTTTTAAAACTATATATTTTAAATACTTATAAAATAAATTCATTGGTTATCAATTAGTTAGAAATAATAAATAAAAACTTTTAAAAGTAGATGAAGTGTTTTCTGAAAAACTATTTTGCTACACATAATGTGTTTTTATATTAGTAAAAAAAATTAATCAATATTAGTGAGCAATTTTAATTGAATCTATATATTATATATTAAATCAAATGATTTAACATTCATCCAATATGTTACTATGCATTGTATATGAATAAATCCAGTTAATGCTTAAAAACTATATTTTTCTAAAAATGGGTTTTTTTATGTTTTGTGAAATTATTTTAAAATTAATTTCTAGCAATTATAGATATTTAATTTTTTAATATTAATTTCATATTTGGAATCATGAGTATAAAATATGGTAAATAGGCCCACTTTTTATACATTATGAATAAAAATTGAGGTAAATTTTGCTACCTTAGTAAAGCATAAATCAAGTTAATCTAGGTTAAAACTAATGGTTGAGAACACCATTCTTCATATTAATTTATATAAGATGAATTTAATTCAACCCTTTTCACCTATGGTCCAATATTTAATTTTTCAAGTGACAAGTATCAATAAAAATGATCTATGTAAAATTTAAAAGCAAATAAAAATAACAAATGTCACTCTCTTACTTTTAAATTTTAATTATGTGTCAACAAATTGAAAAAATAAATATATAAATGAATATAATTGTATATTTTGTGATTAATACAATTATTTTAATGCTGGAAATTTAATTCTAGTTTTTAGTTTTTATATAATTACCTTAAATGATTGTGAAATGCTAATATTAATTCAATAATTGGATAAATAAAATAAATTATTTTAAAAATATTAGAAGTAATAAAATTTGAGTGATTTATAAATTTACATAAATTTTAGAGATTAATATGACATATTAGTGTTTTTTATAGGATTATATTCAAATCCATACTTTAAATTCATGTCTTTTAAGTAAAATTAAATGAATTGAATCAAATTTGATATTAGTGACAATTTATTAAAAATATATTTTTTTGAATTATTTTAAAAAAATTAAAATCATGAAATTGGAAAATTAGATAATATGTGGTAAAAATATCATGTATTTTCAATTTATAATTCAAAAATTTCTATATATGTGAAATTAAAACTCTTTAAGAGTGTAAAATGTGTTATCACGGTTAATGTTAAAATAGGTTAACTAATAGGTTAGACCAAAATTTAAGGTTTAAAATTACACTTAAACCAATATAGATCTTATGGTTTTATGGTATTTGAACCTTGTAAAATATTATCTTCTAATTATGGTATTGTTTTAGGTATTTGGGGTAGATAATTACATTATTATATTTTAATCTTTTAAGAAATTCTAAGAGCGCCCCTGCCCTCACTTATAAATGGGCACATCTTATTTCATATATTCACATCACTTGGAGCCATCTATCTTGAAAAATAACTTATAAATTGTCTTTAAAAATCCTCTATACACATTCTACATGTTCTGGTATTCCCAAAAAAAACAACGTTAGGGTACTTAAGAGGATATCTGGATGAGTTCTTTCAAAGAAGAAGTAATCACCTTAATCAGTCACTTTTTTTATTCTTCCTTTACCTTATATAAATATAATAAATTTATCATAAAATAATAAATTAAGTGTCCTAAATTTACAAAAAAAAAATTATTATAATTGTTAAACCACCACTATCCTTCCTTTTTCTCATCAAATAGAAAGTGAAAGTATCACTCGTGCACACGTATGACTTACCGTCACCTTATAACGATACAATTAAAATTTCATAACTATATATTATGGATGGATATTATGATAAGTTTAATATTTATATATAATATTTATGAAATAATTATACTTAGAAAATTATAATATAATATATACCTTCTTACCTATGAATCCATTCGAAAACAATAATGTCGATCGTGCGTAAGTGTGGACTACCACCTCCATAAAGAGATATGATTTGTTTTTCATTTACATTTTACTTGGATGCTAATAAGAATGTATTTAATGAATATATATGATATATATGAAACAATAATTATTTTTTAATGGTTAATTATTATTTACTATTCTTTATTTTAATCCATCGTAAAATGAAAACAGTGTTCATGCATACGTATGGCATATTGTCTCCATGAACGATGTAATTGTTTTTTCTATGTATAACTTTTATGGATGAGTATAAATATGTGTAAAAGGAATATATATGATTTTAATATCATGATTAACATTCTAGATATGAGTAAACCATTACCAATTTATAAGGACCAAAACTAACGAACCAAAATATACATAAAAAATTAAGTAGTTATCAGCCAGAATTGTGAATTAATTAATAATTACTAATAAACAGGTGATAAAAGGTTATAGGTAATTAATATATTATATGATATATATAATTATTATTATATAATATATGTATAATAAATCAATATTTATTATACAGTAGGTTCAGACACGTACAAAGGAAACCAATCCTAAGGTAAAGGTTTATTTCACGATCTCCTCATTATTCATGATTGTTTATGTTTAAGTATCCCTTTGGGGAATTGTTTGATATTTATATCCTAAAACCAATCTATTTTATTTTTTTATTCATAAAATTTTCAATTAATAGTACCATTTTCCTATATTTGCTACTTAAAATGATTAATAAAACCTTTTTAAGAAAAGTTGACTTTATTTTTCTCTTCGGTCAAAAAATATGTTTTCTTCCATATCCATTTTTTAGAAAAATATTTTCAAGAATATTTTAAACATTCTTGAAATGATTTATTAAATACATTTTTACCCATTTTTTTATTTTTACAAAAAATTTTGAAAGGAGTCTTTATCATTTTCTGAATGATGTGTTTTTTAACCTTTTTACAATAGTGTCAAATGAATGTTTTTTTATCTTATACGGCATGTACATAATTACCTAACATCAGGAATACTCATTAATTTGAAGATTACATTACGAGTTTCCATTATTATTTTCTAATTTCATTTTTTCAAATATTAATTAATTTTTTTAAAGTGGTTTACAAAGTGAACGAGGAATTTTCCTCAAGAATGTTTTTAATGAAATTTTTATGGTATTTATATTCATTGACAAAAAAAACCCTCATTTTACATAGGCTTCACTATGGATATATTTTAATGATCCCATAATTATTATTTCACCAAATGGATTATGATCAGTTTTACTGGGGATTTACTACTTTGATACTATTCAATATATTACTCTAAATGGTTTATGATTATGTTTATTGAATGGGGAAAGTATTAACATTACATAAGAAGGTTTTTAAATATGAATGTTTAAGTTGGTTTTTTTGAGCAAGTTTTGTTTTCAAAAACACCCTATTTTATTAAGGGAAGATCATTGAGAATAATACTCTATCTCATTATGATGAATTTGATGTTCACAAATACCCTTATTTTTTATTCTAATGATTTTACTTTGAGTATATTTCAGGAAATTAATATTCTTTATTTATCTATTTTGGAATAATATTAAAGCATTTAATTTGCAAAAAATATTTGAAAAGTGTTTATAAATATTTTTAGTGTTTTTTGGAAACATTGTTCATGCTCTACGTGTTCGGAAATCACTTTCACTTATTATGGAAACATTGTTCATACCCTACATTAAGGAGCATAGAATAAGGATGGAATCTGTTGTTTACATTACAGAATATTAGATAAGTATGGTTAAGCAACCATATGTTATAGACAAAAGTATGGAACAAGAAACCTACATTTGGATGGAACCTTACGTTCAGGATATCATAAAAGTATAGAAGAAGAACCCTACGTTAGTATGGAACGTTATGTTTGTTTCTCAAAAGTATGGTTCATCAACCTTACGTTTGAAAACAACCTTATGTTTTATCAAAAATTATGGACCATATACCTTACGTTTAGAATCTGATAAAATTATGGATCATCAACCTTACTTTTATAATGAACCTTATGAATCATGTTTCTTTTGTTTTGATAAAAGGGAAAGTATGAATATTGTACCATACCTTTGAGAGTTGAAGAGAAAAGTATAGTTTATCAACCTTATGTTCCAAACCTTATGTGTTGAACCTAACATTGTGAAACTTATGTTGTGAACCTTAAATTCATAGAATGTATTCTTTCCAGTTCAACCCTACGTTTGGCGTCTGAGATTTAAATTATTACTTTATTGAGCAATGGTCTTTATGCAGATTATTAGGCTCATTTCAAGCCAAATTCAAAGCCTGATTTTAAAGCACGTATTTTCCTTATTCAAAGAAATTTATTTGTGATTCAAAGGATCAATTTAAAAGGATATTTTCATGTAGAATATATATGGGGAGTTACGACTGCTCTGTTATTTAAACATTTGAATATCGTGATTCTAAAGGTGACTATTGTTGATCTAAATTTTTAAGGAAAACACTCATCATTGTTCTATATATATCAATGATATTTTGTATTAAAAAAGGTCTAATCATCAATAAAATATATATATAAAGATATTTAGTTCTTCATGACTACAGTTTTACAGAGTCATTCAAGATTTACATATCTACTACTACCAAGATCTATCAAACTATGTTTTTCTGAAGAATAACAAACACATTGAAGATTCACCATTTCTATATCGATGATCTTTCATGAATCCTTTATTGTTAGAGTTGATTAATTTATTTCTTTATCAATTTTAACTGTATCGACTCAGAACTAACCTTATCTGAATAACATATTTTCTGAATACGATGATCTATCTACTGTCAGTTGCGTGTTGTTGTAACTGTGAAGATCATCTAGAAATTATTTAAAGATAAATACTCTTTTTATTTTGAGTAATCGGATCCTCATACGAAGTTGTGTATTCAGTTCTCAGTATAAACTAGGAGGATCTGTTTTTATCCTTAACTTTTAAAGGTGTCAATTGCCTGCACTCAGTTGTGGACGGTATGTGGATAAGAGGACCAAATAGTTAAAATCACCATGCTCGTGGAGTAAATCGTTGGTGGATTGTACTAGGGGACCTCTATTCCCTGAACCACTATACATCATTGCATTCTTTAATTATTTATTTTCAGCTACATAAAAACTAGATAAAGACCAAAGGATAGACTTGGTATTCATCACGATTCGTGAAGAATTTGTAAAAGACACAATTCACCCCCCTCTTGTGCATATTTGGTATAACCCGATCGAATAATCAGTATCAAAGGAGGAGATTTTATCAAACCTATAACAAGATGAATGTTTTTGGATTATACAGAGCACAATGGATGATACATGAGAGGGTATGTCAATGGTACGAGCTCCCTACTTTAACAATGAAAATTATGGTTGCTGGAAATCAAGGATGAAATTTACTTAGAGAACCTTGGATACATAGTTTAATCAAAAATTATAACTCCCTATGTGATTCCAGAGAAACATGAAACATGGAGTGCTTATATTGAAGCAAAGTACAAAATAAACTCAAATGTTGTGAATTCTATCATATATGGTCTTGAAACATATGTATTCAACATAGTATCTCAGTGTCTAACTACTTATGAAATGTGGCAAACAATTGCAGTTTCTTATGAAGGAACTCACAATGTAAGACAGATAAGGTATGCAATAGCTAAATTGAAATTCAACACATTCAGAATGTTTGAAGGAGAAAGAATTGCCCAGATGAATGGAAGGCTTACAGAAATTGTTAATAACACCACTTCCTTGGGAGATCCTATCAAACAAGTAGATCAAGACATAAAATTATTGAGAGTACTACCAGCTAGATGGAATGGGATATCAGTGGCTATTATACAATCATCACTAGTAAAAGATCTAACAATGAGATAATTAATTGGAACTCTGATTATGTATGAAGCTAAGATGCAAGATGAAGAAAATGAGCATAAATTCTTGATTAAGAGAGAAAATACTGCATTGAAATTAACATCCCAAAAGAAGAGAAGAAAGATGAAGAAAGAAATCCAAATGAAATCAAGGGATTCTGATTCATCTAATTCAGATGTGGAACTGGCTTAGATTTCCAGAAGTTTAGTAAATTATACATAAAGAATAAGTGATTCAGAAAATCATTCAAATATGATGAAAAATAACCAAGGGAATTCATATTCTATTAATGAAAGAATATTGATCACATTATACTTGGATGTCCTCAATTAAAAGGAGAAAAGAAAAAAAATATTTCAAAAACAATGATTATGAGTAGAAAGACAAAATAGCAATGAAAGCAACATTGAGTGTTTCTGAAGACTCCAGAAGCTCATCAAAGTATGAATCAGAAAAAGTAGAATCAAATATAAAAGAAAATATGTGTTTTATGACAGAAGCTGATGAGGTAAAATCTTATTACTCATATGATTCTAATTCTAGTTCTAGTTGTTCAAATAATAAACTTGCATCCTATTGCAACATGTTGGAAGAAAAATATGATTTCTTATTCAAGAAACATAAATCACTGAAAAATATTCTCACTACTGTTTTAGGAGAAAAAGACACTCTGCTAAAACAACATCAGGAGTTAATTTAAAAATATTACTAATCGAACAAAAACTATACAGATAATGAAACTAAAATAAAAACACTGCAAAGAGAAGTAAAAATATAAAAAATTGCAGCTATTGTTTTTACAAAAGGTAAAAATGCACTAACTGAAATTATTTGAAAGAATGTGATTAAAAAGGAAAGATATGGAATAGGTAGTAAAGTTGAGAAACCAAAACTATATAAGAACTATTTTTTTCCCAGTACAAAAGGTAAAATTTTAAACTACTGTGGAATAAAATGTCACATATCTAAAAAAATTTATTTAAGGAAACCACAAATAATTGGGTTTAAAAAACTTTTTTTGCAAGAAGTTTATGTGATTCTATTGATTATAGAAAAACCATGTAAGTATGGATTCTTGGGACTTTGTTTGCTAACACTGCTGGACCCAATAAAATATGGGTACCGAAACAAACCTTTGTTTAAATGCCATTGCAGGAAGCATGTCATAGAAGATGAACTGAAATATAGTATATGGATAGTGGCTACTCCTGGAATATGAGTGGGAATTCATCAAATTTTAAAACATTAACTCAAAAGGATATATGATTAGTCACATTTGGTGATAGTGCCAAAGGTAAAATTATTGGCATTGGAACTGTTGGAAATCCAAAAGTTGTATCAATTAATAAAGTACTCTATGTACAAGGATTGAAACACAACCTGATAAGTATTTCTCAACTCTATGATGATGGTTATTTTTTGGATTTTTATAACAACTATTGTTCTATTTTTAAAGATAAATTTCATAAATTTTGGGCACCCAAAACTGATAATGTTTATACTCTGGACTCAAATTCCTTGAGTAAACAAAATGTAAACTGCTTAACTGCTAAGATAAATGAGTCGTTGATCTAGCATAGAATACATGGAAATTTTAATGTATATGCTTTAAATAATTTATCTAAGAAAAAATTAGTGTCTGATTTTCCTAGTCTCCAATTTGAAAGTGATAGATTTTGTGATGCATGTCAACTTGGCAAGAAGCACAAATCATCCTTCAAATCTCTTAACAAAATTGTTACATCTAAACCCCTGGAACTTCTCCATATATATTTTTTGGACCTTCAAGAATAGAAATATTGGCTAGTAAATTATATGTATATGTTTTAGTTGATGACTATTGTATATTTACTTGTATTTATTTTCTAAAATTTAAAAATGAAGCTTTTACTATATTTGAAAGTTTTTACAAAGCTGTCTAAAATGAAAAGGTTTTTAAAATAATTTCATTAAGAAGTGATCATGGTGGAGAATTTTAGAATCTAGAATTTAATTCCTTTTTCTCAAATATGGGTATTAAACATACCTTCTCTACCCCAAGAACACCTCAACAAAATGTAATTGTTGAAAGAAGAGATAGGACTATTCAAGAAATGGCTAGGACTATGCTAAATGAGTACAGTCTTCCTACCTATTTTTGGGCAGAAGCTATAAGTACATACCACTATATATTGAATAGAGTTTTAATCAAACCAATTTTTAAAAAGGTATCCTATGAACTTTGGAATAACATGAAACCTAATGTAAATTACTTTAATGTTTTTGGAAGCAAGGTTTACACCTTAAACACCAAGGGCAATCTTGGTAAGTTTGATCGAAAATCTGATGAAGGAATTTTCTTAGGATATTATGCTACTTTCAAAGCTTATAGAGTTTTCAATAAAAATTCATGGATTGTTGAAAAATAAGTTCATGTGAAATTTTATGAATCTGATCCCTTTGAGAAAAGTAAAGACAAAATCTATGAATCTAACTCTAATGATAACATGAGAGTTGAAAACTTAAAATATGATTTTGAAAAATATTTAAATGAAATTAATTATGATTCAAAATAAAGTGACATTGAATAACCTAATAGTATACTACCTAGACAGTCTAGAACACTAAATAATCACTCTTTAGAAACTGTTATAGGATACCTAGACACTAGAATAAAAAAACTAGAATAAATTTAGGAAATCATGTTGAATTATCTACCTTTCTATCCCAATTAGAACCTAATACATTAGAATAATCCTTAGTTGATTAAAGTTAGATGATAACAATGAAAGAAGAACAAAACCAGTTCAAGGGAAATGAAGTTTTGAATTTAGTTGAAAGACCTCAGAACTATCCAGTTATAGGAACTAAATGGGTCTTCAGAAATAAACAAGATGATCAAGGAATAATAACTAGAAATAACGAAAGGCTAGTAGCTAACGTATATAATCAGTAAGAAGGTATAGATTAAGATGAGACATTTGCACCTGTATCTAGAGTAGAATCTATTAGAATCTTTTTAGCCTACGCATCTCATATGAAATTTAAATTATTTCAGATGGATGTAAAGTCTTCCTTTTTAAATGGTTACTTATTGGAAAAAGTTTATGTTGAGCAGCCACTTGGTTTTGAAAATTCACAAAAACTAGATTTTGTTTTTAAACATACTAAAGCTCTCTATGGCCTTAAACAAGCACACAGATCTTGGTATGAAAGATTAAGTTCATTTATTTTGAAATCTTATTTTACTTTTGGGATGAAAGATCCAACATTTTTTATGAAAACTTTTAACTCTAATATTTTATTGGTTCAAATTTATGTTGATGGTGTAATTTTTGGTTCAACAAAAAATATTATCATGAGTTTTCAAATTTAATGCAAAACAAAATTAAATGAGTATGTTGAGAGAATTAAATTTCTTTTTAGGGCATCAAATTTATCAAAAGGATTTTAGAAATGTTTTAAATCAAAGAAAATAAATTACTTATTTACTAATGAAATTTGGACTTCAAAACAGCAAGAAATATACAAATCCTATGTGTACTAATATAAAACTTCATTTGGATGAAATTGAAAAATCAGTTAACAACAAGTTATATAGATTTATGATAGGTATTTTATTATATCTTACTTCTAGAAGGCGAGATATAATGTATTCAATATGCCTTTGTGCTAGATTTCAATCTAATCCTAAAGAATCTTACTTAACTGTTGTTAAAATAATTTTCGGTTATTTAAAAGGAACTATTTTGCAATCCCTTATATATCTAAAAACTTCTGATTTTAATTTAATTTCATATTCAGATTCTAAATTTGTAAGTTTTAGATTAGATAGAAAAATCACCTCAGGTACTTGTCACTTTTTAGAAAAATCATTAGTGTCATGGTCTAGTAAAAAATGACACTCAGTTTTCCTGTCAATAGTTGAGGAAGAATATGTATATGCAGACAGTTGTTGGGCACAATTTTTGTTGATGAAAAACACACTTATAGACTTTAGAGTAAATTCTAATAACACATCTATTTTATGTGATAATAAAAGTGAAATAAATATTTCAAAAAACCCTATTAATCATTTTAGAACTAAGAATATTGATATCACACTTCATATTCTAAGATATCATGTTCTTAAAAAGGATATATTCTTAGAATTTGTAAGTACTGAAATTCAATTAGATGATATTTTTACTAAACTACTTCCCACTATAAGGTTTTATTTTATTAGAGAGAAGCTAGGTTTATTTAATTTTAAATGAAATTTTATTTTCAATTTTTACACGTTTATTTTTTTCACTATTTTAAATAATTTAATTATATTTTTATAATAACTTAAAAATTCATTTTTTTCATGTAAGTTTTATTTTATTTAAATAATGTAATTATTATTATGTAAGTAAATGACATTAGAATCAAGGATCTCAGAAACCGTTTCAATTTCCAAACCTGTTCATTTTCTCAAAACCTTTCAAAACATAAAAAAAACCCTTACCACCTTCGTCTAACTTTCGCTAAACATTCGAAACCCTAAACCTTTGAGTCTTCAGAACATTGCAAAAGAAATGGCCAAGAAATAGAGGATTGAGGAAGGATAATCTAGTAATATCAAGCGTCAGTGTATGGTAGGAAGAAAAATTCTATAGGGGAAAGTAATCGACCTAGAATGGTTATATAAAATAGATCTCATGATGTGGAAGGCCCTTACTTTTCAAAATCTCGAGAGAAATTTCAGTTGAGAAAATACAGAGTTTCTATATGAGGTAGATCTTTGTCACTTTTTCATATCTTTTCTATTCTGTTTTGGAGATACATAGGACACCATAGTTGTGAAAATTGAAGATCATGATTTTTCAATTTCATCTGTATAAATAGCTATAATATTAAACTACCCTCATAAGGGAGTTTATAATTTCGACTCAAAGAATATTAGAGATGATGAACATAAGTTATAAGACATTATATCATTTTTATTTGGATCAACAAGTATAAGAAAATTGTTAGTGGAGGATCTAAAACCTGATAATAAGATTCTTTCTTTGTTTGTGAAAAAAGGGATTGCACCTAGGATGTTAGAGATTGAGAAGATTTTTTTTTCTAACATGTACATAATGTTTTTTCTTATGAGTGAAATAAAGTAGAATTTTATGAGATATATGATAAGATATATAAACTACATTTGTCAACCAGAGGCTAGAATGAACATATATCCCTATAGAAGGTTCATTTCAAAATTATTATTTAAGTATGATATGGTAAGATTAATAGATGCTAGAGTAAGATTCCATCATAGAAATATTTTCAATGATGGAACTCTAAGGAAGATTGGATTTTTATGGAGTGCTATGAAAGGAAATCTTATGCCTATTCGAGCTGAGGAAGACCAGGGCTTGACTCAGGGGGAGAAACCTGCTAAGTCTAATGAAGGTATGGATGAATCAAGGGAATGTGTAACCTCCAAAAGACTAAGATTTGAAGCAGTTGATCCACCTATTGATGAGGAAAGTCAAGAGGGACTTCAGAGGAAAAGACATCGAGTGGATACAACTAGATAGGATACTGTTCAAGAAACTACTGATGTAACTAAACCTCTTTTGAGCTACATATTTATTAGAGAACATATAGTATAGAAAATTGAACAACCATTAGTTTCCCAGATTGAGGCGAATCTTCAAGTTGAAAAAAAAATTGTGCCTAAAACTGTTGAAAATCCTATAGAAGATAAAGTGGTTAGACTTGAATCTACTCAAATTGTACAGCCTACTGAGATTTTCCGACATGAATTATCTGAAGAGGAACCTGTATTAGAGGATACAGTCTTGAAGGAAATCAATTAAGAAGATTCTCAAAAAGATCAACATCCAACTGATGTAAATTTAGAATAGAATCCTTCTGAGATTCGTACTGATGTTCTTAACAAAAAAAATTCTGTGGATGAGTTCGTTCATGACTCTGAGGAAAAATCTGTTGTACAACTAGCAGAGAAGGCTGCAGATCAAATATATGATGCTCAATGTTTTCCTTTAATTTTATTAAATCAAGTTTAGAATCACGTATTGGGTGCCTCTGATTCTGAGAATGATCATGTGAAAGAGTTAATCCAGAAATTTAATAAATTTCAAGCCGAAAATGCTTCTTTAAGAAGAGAATTTGAAAAAGGAGAGATAGAAATTTCATAACTTGAAAGATAGTTCAGTTTCAAAAATGGATGTGGATGTTTTTAAGAAGGAAATGTTAGCTGATGTCGGAAAACTAAAATCTGAAATGGCAATGAAGTCATATTTGGAAAATTTTAATATTTTCATGGAGAAAAAGTTTTCAACTATCGGGGACAGTCAACCAGGTACCTCAGGTACTTCACCTGATCTGATAAAGAGATTTCAAGCCATTATAGTAGTAATGAGTAATATTAATGACAGATTGCAGGACCTATAGTGTAATAGTGCTCTATTATCTGTTCTGCTGGATAATCAAAATCATCTTGTTGACCAGCTTACCTCAGACGAACCAGGGGTTAGAGTTTTGTTGAACAGATTCACAGAGAATCTAAATTAGTTTATAGAAAATAAATAGAGGTTACATGAGTTTTTCAGAGTCAATATGATTGAATATATTCATCTCAATCAAGAATTAATGGATCTTATAATTCGTTAAGGCGATGGACTAATGAAAAGGTTGTGAATACAGATGTCATAGATCAAGGAAGTCATTCAGAGGTGTTGAAACCTGTTTCCGAAAACTTTTTAGCCCAACCTTGATTCTCATTTTCATTAATATACATGTAATTATATTTTTAATAAAATATACTTGCATCTCATTTTAATATTTTTTTATTTTTTTTACTATACTGTCTATGTTAAAATTCCAGTAATCCAGTTTCAAATATTGATAAATAGTTTATTATAGCATTTACTTAAGTTTTCTGCTACATTAAAATGTATTATATTCCTTATTCTATCATTCGTTTTTATATCACAAAACAGGGTAGAAATATAGATAAACACAACATTTTTTATAAATATTTAACTCAGAGGGAGAAAATAAAACTTTTCATTATAAGGGGAGAAATTTCTTAAAGTTTTTTTTAAGAAGAAATTTTTGAATAAACAAAAAAATTTATTTTCTTTATTTATAAAATATGAGATATTATTATACTTTATAAAGAGGAAAAATCTAATAATTTATAAATAATTTTGTTAAAATAAATATTGTTTTTATCTTTTCAAAATTCTAAAATATATACAATTAATTTTTTAAGATAGTTTCATTAGTTATTTCATGGGTTTTGTGATCATCATAAAGGATGAGATTGTTATAAAGTGTTTTTTTTTTCAAAAACACTCTATTTTATTAAGGTGAGATCATTGAGAACAATAATATATCCCCTAATAATGATTTTGTTGTTCACAAATACCCTTATCTGTTATTCTAATGATTTTACTTTCAGTATAATTCAGGAAATTAATATTCATTATTTCTATATTTTGGAATAATATTAAATCATTTAATTTGCATATAATATTTTACAAAGTGTTTGGGAATCATTTTAGCGTGTTCTAGAAACACTGTTCATGCTCTACGTGTTCGGAAATCACTTTCGCATGGTCTGGAAACATTGTTCATACCCTACGTTGAGGAGTGTAACATAAGGATGGAATCTGTTGTTTACTTTATGGAATATCAGAAAAGTATGGTTAAGAAACCATACATTATAGATAAAATAATGGAATAAGAACCCTACGTTTGGAAGGAACCTTACGTTTGGGATATCAGAAAAGTATACAATAAGAACCCCATGTTAGTACGGAACATTATATTTATTTCTCAAAAGTATGCTTCATCAACCTTTATTTTGAAAACAATCTTATGTTTTATCAAAATGTATGGAATATATACCTTACGTTTAGAAGCTGATAAAAGTATGAATCATTAACCTTAAATTTTTAAGGAACCCTATGGATCATGTGTCTTATGTTTTTCTAAAAAGGAAAGTATGGATATTGTACAGTACGTTTGAGAGTTGAAGAGAAAAGTATGGTTTATCAACCTTACATTGTGAACCTTACGTTGTGAACCTTATATTGTGAACCTTATTTTGTGAACCTTACATTCAAGGAATGTATGCTATGTAGTTCAACCATACGTTTGGCATTAGATATTTAAATTACGTCTTTATTGAGCAGCGGTATTTATGTAGATTATTAGGCAGATTTCAAGCCAATTTCAAAGCCCTATTTTAATAACGTCTTTGACTGATTCAAATCCATTTATTTGTGATTAAAAATATTGATTTAAGAGGATCTTTTCATGCCTAATATTTAGGGGAGTTATGATTTCTCTGTTATTCAAACATTTTAATATCGTGATTCTAAAGGCGACTTTTGTGGATCAAAATTTTTAAGGAAAATTCTCATCTTTATTCTATATATAGCTATGATATTTTGTATTAATAAAGGGATAATCATAAAGAAAATATACATCAAACTCTTGACTTCTTCAAGACTACAGTTTTAAAGAGTCATTCAAGATTTACAGATATGTTGCTACCAAGATCTATCAAACTCTGTTTTTCTAAAGAAGAAGAAGAAGAAACACAATGAAGATCCACCATTTCTAAATAGAATATCTTTCATGAATCCATTGTTGTTGGAGTTTCTAAATTTTTTCTATATCTATTGAAACTGGATTGACTCAGAACTGACCTTATCAGAAGAATATATTTTCTCAAGATGACGATCTATCTATATTCAGTTGTGTGCTATTGCAACTGTGAAGACCAATTGGAAAGTATTTCAAGACAAATACTCTTTTTATTTTTTGAGTAATCAGTTTCTCATACTAAGCTGTGTAATCAGTTCTATGTATGAACTATAAGGCTAGGTTTTTATCCTTATCTTGTAAAGGTTTCAATTTTCTGCACTCATATTTGGATGGTTTATTGATTATAGGACCATATAGTGAAAATATCCAAACTCTAGGAGTAGAGCGTTGGTGGAGTGGACTAGGTGACTTATGTACCCTGAAGAACTATACATCCTTGCATTCTTTAAATATTTATTTTACGCTACATAAACAACCTGATAAAGACAAAAGGATAGACTCGAGCTTCATCACTATTTGTGAAGAATTTATAAAAGAAAAAATCCACCCCCTCTTGTGCATATTTGGTATAACTCAAGACAACAAATTTTGTTTCACCCCATTCATATGATGAATACATTGAACTTAGTTAGTGATAGGTGGGGCCCACTATATCCCCTTGATGCATCGGTAGGTCTCATGATACAAACTAGTTTGGATATTTGGATGAGGCCATACTAATTTATATAAGATGTTTGGTTGCAAGACCTTAAAGGTATGTTTATTGTGTACAACATTATGTATTCCCCCACTATGGGATTAGTTATTGATGTCCATGTGATTAGTTGATTAGTTATTATATTCATGGATAAGTTTCAAGCTCTTTTGATTATTTATAGGGCCTTATTTGATCATCATTTATTAAAACCATATTATTATTCATGCTCAATTAATTGACTAAATTGGATGTATTTTAATATATTTACCTTTTCATATTGATTATTCCATATTTATTCACATAATCTTACATTGTACACATACCCTTACCTATCATCTAATCTCACCTTTTCGTATGTTTTCATTCAGTATGACTCCAAGAAGTGTATTGTGATTGATATGAAAGGATATTATAAAAATAATAATGGTGTTATCAATTAATATACTATATTTTATATTATGTTTTCAATTATAATGTCTTATTCAAATATTTATCTAGTTTTCCATGACTATTAAAATATTTGGTCCTTTGGGAAGTGATTCCTTATATCTAGTGCCATTTTAGTAAAATAACCACCAATTATAAGTACTAGGGTCAAGGCCTTTACTTTCATGATGTGGATTCCTTAGTCAAGTATATTCTTTAGATGCTTTATATATCTCTTTATTTTAGATCATGGATTTTATGAAATTGTTAGAAAAACCAAGTGTTTTTAGGAAATTAGTTTTATGAAATATATATATTATGTAAACTTTTCATTCCTACTCTTTTAAATTGGATTCTAAAATATGTGTAAGGAATGGTTTAGGTTTTATTGATTTATTGACTTATCATGAAAATTAATTTTAATGGTTTTAAAGATGTGATTTAGGGGAAAGTGGTTGTTTTATTAAAACTTGATAAAATAAAATTTCCCTTTGGTATTATAAAAAAGGGATTTTAAAGAACATTCTATAAGGTTGTAAAGGTTTTTACTATTTACATATGAAATACCCTTTGGATGACTTTGATTGTAAAGAAATATAATCCTAGTGTGCTCATTATTGAGAGAGGGATTCATTCCTAGGAATGGGATCTTTCCCAATAGGATTTTTATTCTAGGGTAATCTATGAACCAGATAGCGTAAGGTAGTAAAGATAAGAATACATATTATGTGTGAAATCATACTCTAGGCCCATTTCTCAAGGGCATTCTTCACACCTGGTGGATTTTTGTCATGGTAATCATACGAGAAACCTCACTAACCCATAACTTTTACACCCAAGTTCAAATTTTGAATTTTTATTTTAAATTCATGGAAATTCATTTAAAACTAGTTTATTTAGAAATGCCTTACATGTTTTGAAAAGGGATTATTTTGGGTTTTAAATCAAATTAAATAAAATTGTATCTTGTAATGTCCCGGGTATTTTATTTCAATTATGAAAATCCTTATTTTCTATTTCATCCTTTGAGTTTTTAATTAGATCCATGCTTGGGTAAAGGATTAATATCTTGGAGTATCTTTTGGAGGTTTAAAAATAAGTTTTTTTTTTCAAAATGGGAAACACCACTGCCTCGTGAAATCCATGGTGTCCCTAGTGTGTGCCTTGGTGTAAATAGGGAAATGGGGAAATGTATTAACCAAGCCATGGCCATGTTGTGGTGTGTGAGATGTATTATTATCAACCACAACCTAAGTGACCCCACCATTATTATTTTGGATGATATGGTGAGGGGGAAATAGACTACTTCTCACGGTTACTTCACCAAGAATCCATTTCAATAATTTTTTAAGGACATCATGGCCTAGTCTAGGCTATGGTGTATGGTGTGTATAGAGTTGGGATCCTTTATAATGGATGAAACACAAACCTTTCTCCTTGTTTATCTATCAATGATCCAATTTGAATCTTTAAACTATGTTCAAACATTATATGAGAGTTATTAATACCCTTTTATGTCATTCTCCCCTAATAAAATCACTTGATTTTCCTTCCCATTTGAATATTTGAATTTTTGGGATGCTTTTGATGAGAGGGCCATTTTGGTTCTATGATCTTTATTTGAGACTTTTTTTCTTCCTTTTTTAGACTGATCATGTTTTTCCTTTATTGATATAAGTCCTAGGTTTTTCTTCCTTTTTTGGTGCTTCTGTTTTGGGGTGATTTTGTAGAGAACCTAATGAGTTCTTCTTATTCAAACCAAACCCCTCTTCTCATTATTTGGATGGTCCTAAAATGAGACTATTATGGTTATGGCCATGATATATCATGTAATATAATGTGGGTTTAATCAATGTTAATTGAAATTATTCCTTCTCAAGGAACACTATTGTTCTTAAAAATCTTTTTGTTTGAAGTACTAGATAATTATTCCTTAGGGAGTCTCTGTCATTCTATATTTAATATTTCTCTTTAACCAGAATCAGATTCTAACATTCATTGCAGTTTTCATTGGGTAACTGTTGTTATACCCCTTGGATTTTTATTTCATATTCATTTCTCTATAAGTTATATTATTTTATGTGAAACCAGTTCTTAGAGTTTTTGGTTATTTATCTTGTTCTGGTCAGTGTAGAAATGTGGTTTGGGAGAATAAACCCTAGGAAAACCATGACCTTGACATTGAAAAACTTGAGTCTAGAAGTTCCTTGTCATTTGGGGATCTTTTATTCATATCCTACCTTGGTATGTTTCTTGTGTTGGCATATATTTATGATCATACTTGATTGTGATCGCATGTGGGTGTGTTCATAACTTATGAGACCCATTTATGATACTTATTTCCATTTTTATTCTTGAATCATAATTAATCATGTATGATATTTATCCCTTGTATTATATTACTTTAATTTTTTCTCAAGAAGATACTATATGATTTTCTTGTGTACTCTACCCTATTATGTGTGTTACCATGACTTTTGAGGTATTTTTCTTGGTTCACAAAACAATTCAGCCATCATGACATGGTTATAACTTAGTGGGGGAGTGAACATGAATTCATACAATGATGAAAATGGACCTGAGAATAGGGTAGGGAAGAAAAGATTTCTTGTGTATGTTCTGTGATTCAATCAATGTATAGTGTATGACAGGTATCATTCTCACTTGAGGCCTAGTATATGTTGAGTAGCATGATCACTCGAGGAACAATGGATGCCAAGTAACATGATTCACTAGATTCCTATTGGATTTAGAGTAGAGTTTTCAAATAATACCTTGAGGATTTTGAGAAGTATATTTACAATCCTTATATTTAGATCTTGATTACTTTTGATAAATTGATATATTGATATATTGATATTTGTTGTAGTATAGAGTTGAAGCAAGTACATCCAAGGATTGTGGTGTCTTGGTTATCACATGGGTTCTTGGTATGTTATTTTCTATTCTTTGTTTTATATTTATTTATATCAGACATACAGTTTTCATATTAATAAACAATTGTTAAATATGAAATGGTGTTTTCCTACAAGGGTTTATTACTCCCACCATGCACCAAAATCTTGATTCATGTGTAGACATTATTTATAGGTATCTAATAAATTGAAATGGGCCTATGGAAGATAGTTTATTCATGGTTAATAGAGATAGTGTAGGGATCAGGATAGACTCTAGAGTATTTCTATAGTTTTTTTTTATTTTTCATCTTTCACTTTTTCTAATGTTTGGATTCCCACACAAGGATAATGATTATTTATCACTATTTATATTTATGACATGTGTTCCATATAATACTACATTATGATCTATTATCTTATTCTTTTATTACTCTGATTTATTTTATTTTTTATTTTTATCATTAGTGAAATGATATGATACTGAGTGTATATTGTCCCCACTGATGGCGTTTAGACACTCATTTCTTTTAAGTATCCTCCTACGTATGTGGATCTGCACATGAGGTCATGTGACTCTTCGACTTAGACCCAGTGGTTCAAGACAAATAATTACAAAATGGTATCGGAGCACAAATTTATTCTTTTCTTTTGACTAACCTAGGATCTGGTAGAAAGGAGATATGTTAGGTAGTGTAATTACCATATGTTTGGATAGATCATGTGTAACTTCCCTCTGAGTTACATTTAATGGGATTTTTGTTATAATTTTATGGGATTTGGGTACCTTCATGCCTCATGATTAGTTTTATAGGATCACATTCCACATATATACCTATTGTGTGCTATAGACTAGTTTTTAATTTAATGAATTGATGTGTTCTATCTGTTTAGGATAGAATTTTATTCCTTGGTTGAGTGATATATATGTTTCCATCTTGTTGTGATATATCTATGTTGACATTAATTAGTTGAACCTAATAATACTGCTATATTTTTTTTATATATGTGACTGTGACTAACGTTCATGGATGGAAAATTTGTTTAGTTCTAGGAGGTATATTCATTTGGTTATGGGTAGACTCCTAGGAGAACCTTATATGATACCATATATTCATTAGGATCTATCTGAACAAGTTTGATTTTTTCAAAATTATTACTTTTATTTTAAGAAGATGCCACCCTAAAGAAGGCTGATGGCACCAACAATTGAAGTGTTATGGGATGCTCACACTAAGAAGTATTTCCCTATTCCACAACCTACTATACATGATGGTACATCATTTAATGCTCTCACACCTATTCTGGTGATGCAAATAGTGGGCCCACCTCACTCAGGAGTCCTTCCTCTTGTACCTTACCAAGGAAGAGGGTCACCAAAGTCTATTTTCGAGTATTATAAGGAATTATAGCTTCAATATCCACTAGTCTATCATGGAACAAGATGGCTATATGATGTATATTATTGGATAGACTTCATCAAAGATATATTTGACCTCATATAGACATCTGAGGAAATTAAGGAGAAGTTTACAGTGTCCATACTATAGGGACCCATCATCAGATGGTCAAGAGTGATGTGATGGGCTGGAGGACATGATGATCTCACATGGGAGGCCTTAAAGAACCTTTTTTCAGGAATTATTTCCCAATACATTGAATCTAGACCAATTCTAGGAGTTCATGGATTTAGATTAGGGACCCATGATAGTATTTTCACACTCCTCTCATTTCCCTAAGCGACTACATTTTTCACCTCCCTTGGTTAGGAATATTGGACTTCATAATTCTAGAGATGATGGTATTTTTTGTGATTATTCAGAATGATTAGTTGACCAGATTCTAATCCCACATTGATTTCTATTGGATATGATTATCATTGACATATCCCAAGGGAGATAAGTTTGTGATGACTGATGAGAGGGCATTGGGAGTAGGTAGAGTGGGTCCAGACTTAGGACAGCTTAGGATGATCACTGTTTAGATTGTAAGAATGGATCTTTTATTATGATTATTGGAATCCACCTCATCGTTTCCTCTAGTTATGAATCTATATCAGTATGTCTTTATAGAAAACATTATAGGACTTCACCCAAATAGAGTAGTTTATTTTGAGATAGAAATCATGTTAGGTGCATAGTCCATATTGATACCCCATTATTATATAGAACCATAAAATATAAATGATCTCAAAGTGAATCTTGATAACATGGAATATGAGGACTTTATCAGGATTATTACATCACCATAGGATTCATCTATCTTGTTTTCTAAGAATAATGATGGTAGTCTTTGAATCTTCATAGACTACCAGAAGCTAAATCTGGTAATTATGAATAATAGGTATCCTTTTATATGTCCAATGGTATCTTTGATCAATTAAAAGGGACCTGATGGTTTTCTAAGACATATATTTTATTGGTTTATCCCTAGTTTTAGGTTATAAAGGATTACATCTCGAAGAAGGATTTTTGGAGTAGGTACTTGCTATGCAAGTGCTTTGGGATTTGGTTTTGACTGAAGAATATGCCAATGGTGTTCATGGACCTAATGAATAAGATCTTCCACCCATATCGTGGCTCATTCATTTTGGTTATTTTTAATGAAGTCCTAATATACTCACCGACCCCATAGTAGTATGTCATATATATCAAGATATTGTTGAGAACATTTTGAGTGCATAGGCTTAATGCCAAGCTTTATAAGTGTAATATAGGATTTAGGAGTTAAAATTTAAAGGGAATCTAGTTTTTGAAATATCTATATTCATAGACTTCAATAAATTTTAGGTAGTGATATCTTATACATGTTATAGAAACATGTCCAATATCGAGAGGTTAATGGGTTTAGTTCGATACTATTAGCATTGTATCTAGTTATTTTCCTATTTTTCATCACCCATGATTGTGATAACAAATGAATGGCTAAAGTTTTATTGGATGGACCAATGTGAAGAGGTGTTTCTTAATATGAAGAGGAGGCTCACTATATCTCCTATACTGACACTTACTAAGCTAGCGATTGTCTATGTTATTAATTGTGATTCATCAAGAATTGGTTTTTGAGTAGTACTGATGCAGTGGGAGTGGATAGTTTTTTATGGGTCAAGTCAGTTATGTACACATGACCATAACTACCCTACCCATAAATTAAAGGTAGAATACACATTCCATTATTTTAAGTTTTAGTGACATTATTTAATTGGAGATAGGTTTATTATCTACACAAACAACAAGATCCTTTCTCAATATATTTACATATAAGGGCCTCAATTTGAGAAAGATGCACTGGTTATAGTACTTATAGATGTTTTATTTTGATATGGATTATGCACCAGGTAAATATACATTTATTTCAAATGCACATTTTCATAAGAAGTAAGTATATTTGGATATTTTTGAAAGGATTTTAGAGGAATTGTTTCACATGATGAGTATTTTGGTAGACTGGAGGATGTATGCTTTCAAGGACTATAGATTTTTCACATGTGTCCCATTAGTGATGAAATATTATCTAGTATAATGGGTGAAGGCTGTTCAGGAATCTAACCCTCGGTGTGATATGATGCAGAAACAACTAGCGAGTGGGGACTCAATACCTAGGTGGTCATTAGACAATGATGATGTGATCCTATTACATTAGAGTCTTATAGTCCCTTATTCTATCAAGGATGTGATAATGAGATACTTTCATACCTATAAATGGGTGTTAATTCCAAGAGTGAAAAAGATTTATCGTGACTTCAGTCGATAGTTCTAGTGGCTAGGGATGAATAGGTACATTGTTGGATTTGTTTCCCAATGTCTTAACTACCAGAGTTTAAAGGTCTAGAACTATAATCCTTGTGGACTACTCCATCCACATATTATTACCATTTGGAAGTGGGAGGTTGTAAAAATGTAAATTTTAATGGGGTTAAATAGGACCCAAAGAATACTTAACATTGTTTGAGTGATCATTGATAAGATAATGATAGTTTCTCATTTCATACGAATCTATGAGACTAACTCAGTAGATGAGTCAGGGAAACTATATATCCATGAGATATTACACTTATATAGAGTTCCCTTGATTATTGTATCTATCATAGATGCATGTTTTACATCATTTTTTCCAAAGGGATTGCAAAAGGCCTTAGGGAATCAATGAAGATAGAGCACATCATACTATTCCTATACAAATAGATAGTCAGAGTAGATGATCCATATATTAGAGGATATGATTTGATAATACACTCTAGAAATTTGAGGGGAATGGGATGATCGATTGGCCTTTTTTCAATTCTCATACAAAAATAGTTTCTAGGATTTGATTCAGATGTCCCCTTATGAGTCTCTCTATAGTAGGCCATGTTTTTTATAGATTTTTTGGAATGAGGCTAGTGAGGCAGTAGTTGTGGGGACCAATATGGTAAAGGATATTTCTGAGATAGTATAGATAATTCATCAGAGGATGATTATAGATTATAATAGAAAGATATCATATTTCAACCATAGGATAATCCCTTTATAGTTTTCTATAGGTGATCGGGTTTTTCTAAGAGTGACTCCTCAGTTAGTCCATCAATGTTTGATAAAGGATGGGAAGCTATCCATGTGTCATTTAGTAACCTTCTTTATTATTGAGTGTATTGAGATATTATTGTATTTTATGGATATTCCTTCTCACTATTGAGGTAAGCATGATTTGTTTCATTTGTATCCACTTTAAAGGTACATCTTTGATCCCATGCATGTCATCGACTATGAGGATATTTATCTAGAACATGATACATCATACGTTAAATGTCTATTAATGATTTTAGACCGGGGAAAGAATGTACTATCAAGGAATATGGTTCCACTTGTACAGATCGTGTGGAATCATGGGTGAATCCAAAAGGAGGCTCGACTATTAGAAGTAGATGTTTTAATTCAGTGTGCCAAATTGTCTGAGTAAGATTCTTAGAGACACATCTCATGTTTGATAAGTATTTAGAGGGGTATTTTAAATTAATAATTATTTTATATCAATTTTTAATATCATTGTTTCCTCTTTTATCCTTTGATATTTTTTGTGGGTCTATTCTTGGATAAATACTTGAGATCTTAGAGTAGCTTTTAGAGGTTTAAATTGGTGTTTTGGTTTTTTCTATCTAAAATGGGAAACACCATGGCCCATTCCAAGCTTTGGTGGGGCCTAGTATGTTACTTTGTCTAAAATAGGAAAGAGTAAAATGTATTGTCCAATCCATATCAAAGATGTGGTTCATGAGAGGGATTACTATCGACCATGGACTAGGTGACCACACCACACCCAATTTTGTGGGTTTGGTGAGGGGGGAAGTGGATTTATTCTCGGGGACATATTATAGGGTATGTTATTTTTGGATTTGTTTTTAAGGACACTATGACCAAGGCTAAGTTGTAGTGTAATGAGTGGAAATTGTTGGGATCCTTTGGTCATCAAATCCATGTTGAAAATGTTATAGGGAATAAATGAATAACATTATCACTCATTTTCAAGCGACTAAATTGCTCAATTTTCCTTCTGATTCAAATATTGGTGTTTTGGTATATTATTGATGGGAGGCTTTTCATTCTACTACAATATTAATCTAAAATAATTCTTCCTCTATCTGGATCAAGAATATTTTTCCTTAATTGATCTAAGCATTGGTTTTTACTCCTTTATTGATGCTTCTATGTTTGGGTAATTCGGTGGATAACCTAGCGAGTTCTTCTTTTTCTAGATGAAATCTTATTCTTCTTTAGAAGATCATAAAATGGGACAATTATTATTATGAACATGATATATCATATAACCTAGTGGATATTTAATTACTTTTAATGGATAATATCTATTTGAGAGGACCATTGGCGTTCTTCGTTGTCTTGGTGGTGAATCTCTTAGTGAATTATTCCTTGGCTAGACTCTAACATTCTGACATTAATGCTTATATTCAACTGAACATGGATTATACCATTGAGGGAGGTTGTTTTTGGTTAAGTGTTTTTATACCCCTTATCTATTTCATCCTTTTGTATTTCTCTAGAAACAATATTACTTAATATGAAACAGGTTCTAGGAGTTCTTGGAGAGTGAACTAGTTCTGGTTGGTGTGTTGTCATATTTTGGTACATGACACCCTTGATCAACCTTGAAATTAATATTGACAACCTTGAGGTTGGAATTTAGTTGGTATTATGTGATCTTGTATGCATATGTTGACTTGGTATATTTCTTATGTTGTCATACATTGATTAATTTTATAGATTTTGATCGCATGTGGGTGTATTTTTAACTCGTGAGACCCATTTATAATAATTATTTCCATGTGTATTATTATAGCTTGTTTGATCATGTTTGATTTTGATCAACTTTATTATATATTGCTAACATTTTCTTATGATGATATGTTATGATTTTTTTTATTATCTACCCTATTATGTGTGTTACCATGTCTTTGGAAGTTATTTTCATGGTGCTCGGAATAGGTGGACCATTATTACATGGTTATACCTTTGAGGGGGAGTGCACACAACATGAAAAAATGGTGAAAATGAACTTGAGCATTGGATAGGTATAGGATAATTCCTTGTAAATTATATGTGATTCACTATATGAAAAGTGGATTCTATGTAACATGCATACATGATCCCTGTTGAATACTAATTATTACAATCACTTGATACCCAATGGATTCCAAGTATCATGATTCACTTGATGCCTTGGGAATTTCAAGTAGCATGTTCACATTATTCCTTGAGGATGCTGAGTATTATGTTTACTATCCTTGTGGTGAGTTCTTGATTACTTATGATATCTAGATATTCCTTATGGAATGGGGTCGAAGTAGGTACATCTTAGGATTATGGTGGCTTGGTTAGAACATGAGTTCTTAGTATGTTATTTTTTATGCTTTCTTGTTCACTTATTGTTATCATGGTATAAAATTATTATATTTTTGCACACTTGTTAATGATTCATTGGTGGTTTAATATTGGGTTTAATTAATCACACCCTATAAGGGAATTTTGATGTGAATACAGACTTCATGTATAGGGATTCATTCAAGAGTAAGGGTAACTTTGAAGACAGTTGAGTCCTGGAACATAGAGTAGGTAGCGGGACTAAGAAAGTTGCTTGAGGATTTCCATAGTTTTTTATTTATTTAGATATTTTTTATTTTACACTAGTTTGGGTTTCCACTCAGGGACCCCGGTTATTTATCTTTATTTATTTATTTTACAAGCATGACATCTAATATTTCATTATTATTCCTTGTCTTCTTATTTTATTACTATGATTAATTTTTTATTTTATTTATATTATTGTTAAAAGGATATGATATAGAGGGTATTGTCTACCAATTTATGGTGTCTATACCCTTATTGTTAGTTGGTATATTCTTGTATATGGGTAGGTGTGCATGAGTTCATGTGACTCTCCAACTCAGACTTAATGGTTCAGGTCGGGGTGTCACATATCTCATTACATTTCATTATTATTTTCATCAAAATTAGTTTAAATTATAATGATTGATTATAAAACAAATGGTGGGTCCTACTATGATTGATTTTATCAAACCCTATATACACCATTCGGTGTTCATAGACCTTATTTTTTCTAATGTGGGTAAAGGAAATGCATTTTAGGGTGGAAATGCGTATGTTTGTTTGTATAGTGGTTGATTGTGTTGGTAATTACATGTTACTTGGAGATGGATTTTTTCTATTCTTATGTACTTTGGTTTCGTTTGTGGTTTTGTCTCCAGTATTTTCTTCTTTATTTCTTTTTTCCACTATTAAATTATTTTTTTATACTCTCATTCTCTTTATATAAAATTTTATTTTATGTTCATTGTGGAAAAATAATTCCCAAAAGATAGTTCTTGATGCCCATGCACTTAATAAATCCTGTAGGGATTAGGTTTTCACTTTGGGACATTTTATTATTATCTTAGGATCCTAGATAGTTGGTTAATCTTGGCTAGTTCATGAAAAAATTATACAATATTTGTTTTATCTGTTCTTATTGTCAGTATGAATCTTGGTATGTCTTGGTAGATAGGATATGGGATTTTTGTAACTTAATAGGTAGGTTGTGAGTGAGTTTCTGGACAACCGTCTTCATGATATCCTTATATTATGATGGTTGGCTGCAAATTGATTCTTTTGGGATAGAGAGAAAATTAATTCAAGTCTCCTTTTTTCAAGTTCCTCAATGTTTTGAGTTGAATTTTTTATCTCATGTTTAAATTGATTAGTGTGTCTCGTGATCTTTTATCTCATTGTTTGAATTTTTATAGTACCATACCCCCAAAAAAATTCAACTCGTCCTCAAGAGTGTGAGAACACTATATTTGATAAAAATCTCATTGGAGCAGTTCTGTGTACAGTCTGAGATATTGACTATGATGAATCACTTTCTACTACTCAAGTTAGATAGGCGAAACATCGAAGAGATGAGTATAAAAATCGATCCCAATAGTGTCTTTTTAGAAACCACCATCTTTATAAGTGAGGAATGATTATTAGGAGGTGTATGATTACTTGGAAAAAATTGAGAGACTCTTTAAATTCTTGGAGTCCCTAGAAATTTTCAAGTTTAAGTGTGTTGTCTTAGATATTTAGAGTCTAAGTAGAAGGTGGTGGGATTCAGTAGTTATAGAAAAGAATCATGAAGTATTTTAGTGGAAATACTTCTAGGATAAATTCACAAATTAGTTTTTGATAGAGACTATGAACTTGTACAAATAAATAGAGTTCCACGCCCTTGATCTAGTTAATTAGATAGTGATAGAGTATACTAATTATTTTTCTGATCTTGCTCAGTTTTCACCTGAGGATCTGTCAAATGATAAGATGAAGGCTCATAGGTTTTCGATGGGCCTTTGACTAGGTATTTGGTTGCAATTTTTAATGCTAAAACGTTCTATCTATTCTAAGATAGTAGGGAATTTATAGAGTAGTTTGACCTAGATATAATGTAAGGTATGTCCAGATTTCCACTTACCTATAGTGATAGATTAAGTGGTTGTTTTATGGGGAAAGGGAATATGAGTGAGTTTCTAAAAGTAAATAGTGGTGGTGCTTCATATAAATCTTATATTTCAACATCATCAATAGTTATTTGTATTAATTATTACTATTGTGCCTAGATAAGGAAATTGAAGTGATATTTTCATGTACCTCTAAAAATTTACAACTCAGGTGAACACTATTGTCACATATAAGAGTTTTTTTCAATCCTTTATTTTCTATATATTGGTATAGGATTGTTATAACCAAGGAGATTTATAATGGAGTTGTATTACTAATATATTTTAGGTATCTAGCCACAAGCCTCTGAAATGAAGTTCTAACATGTAGTATAATAATTTCTATGAGAAGTTGATATGGGTCCTACAGATGTGAGAGGTATCATTTTTGTTTATTTAACAATATAATTTTCTTTATTTCATCTCTATTATGTCAAATAATATAATGGATTTTTTAAGACTTCCAATATAACTCATTTTATTCATTATGGAGTTGGTGATACCTCTAGTAAATATGATAGAGAGGGGTTTTCAATTACCCACTTTCTCTTTCTTTAGGTGTGACATTGAGCTAGTTTAGGATTTCATGGTCCTTTGATTGATATTATTTGTTGATATTATTGGGTTGTATTGGTTGGTTTCTTATAAGGTTTGAATTGATTATTATCATTAATTTGTGTCCTTTGCTTACCCTGATGGGAGATCCTATGTGTTTCGAGGAGAGTGTGACCTGAGGTCCAATCGAGTGGGGCCTCCTATCATAGATCTTAGTAATTTGATATATCTTTCTATGGAAAAACTATAATAGGAATCATTCATCAGTGATCTTCATTAGGTAGTAAATGATTTCCTGAGGTGTTTCCAAATGACTTTTTTAGTTTACCTTTGCAAATGTAAGTGGAGTTCTTTATTAAAATAGTCTCATGAACTCAATTGATATTGAGTTCATCTTACCATATTCCTCCATTGAGTTGAAAAGGCTGAAAATTCATTTGGAAAATTTGAGATTTAAGGGATTGAGATACTCAGATGTGCCACATTGGGTAGCTCCTATGCTCTTTTCAAAGGATATTGATGTAACTCTTCACTTATTCATTTATTATCATATTCTCAATCGAGTAATTATCAAGAACATGTACTTTTTTCAAGAATTGATGATTTGTTTGATCAGTTGAAAGTATAAAATTGGTTCTTAAGAATATATCTTCATTATGTTTACCACCAGTTCAGAATCAAAGTATCTGATATTCTGAAATCCACCTTCTAGAGAATTTATCACAGTTTTAGTACCTCATTATGTAATTTGGCTTAACTAAACCTCTTACAGTCATCATGAAACCTATGAATATGATATTTTACCATTATATTCACACTTTTATCATGGTATTCCTGAATGAGATTCTTTTGTACACAAATATGGAATAAGATCTTGTGCTTCACCTGAGATATGTTCTAGGAATTGAACGTTATCATCTCCTATGTGAAAAAAATATTAAAATTCCACTTATGGATCTGAGAAGTTAAGTTATTATGAAACCTGATCTCAGAACATGGTATCTCAATTGATCATAAAAATGTAACTGTAGTCATTTCATGGAAAAAACCACATAATTTATTTGATATTTAATGTTTCCTAGGTTTTGTAGGATATTATTGGTGATCCATAAATTCTTTATAAAAACCCATGTCACTATTGATGGATCTTGACTAGAGAGGTGTAAAGTTCTTATAAGACTCAAAATGTTAGGAAGACTTTAATAAACTAAAGTGGTGTTTGATCATCGAACCTGTTTTGAATCTAGCCGAGGCTCGAAAAATCTACATGGATTATTTTATTTCTCTGAGTGATAGATTTCGTTGTGTACTTATGCAAGGATATGATGTGGTGGATTATGGATCTCATCATCATGGACCTCGGGAAAAGAATTATTCCACTCATGATTTGGAACTTATAGTTTTTTTCATGCCCTTAATAGTTGGTGATACTATCTTTTGGGGAGAAGACCTTGTTTACACTATCCAAAAGATTTTTGATTTCACATTATCTAAGAAATATCTTAATCTATGATAGATATGATGGGTGTAATACCTCTATTCATTCAAATTTTACATTTTCTATACTCTAGGAAAGTGTAATGTGGTTTCTTATTCTCTTATTAATAATTTTCTCTTCCATAATGTGAAGGAAGTGAAGGATGAATATAACTTATTGGGACTCTTTGATAGGATTTACTTAGGGTTTAGTGAGGAAGAGTCAGGTAATGTTCTGGAAAGTGTTTATTTTACATCCTCTCTTCTAAAGAATATCATATAAGAGAAGAAGTGGGATAATGAGTTGTATAATATCATAGTTTCTTTATATGGTGGTGAGACCATCATTCAATGGTCCCCCAACTAAGAAAGCATTCTTTTCCTCAAGAACTATTATGTCATCCCTTCATCCATGAGAAAGTTCATTATGGAATATTGTCATGATTTTTTCTTGGTTATTTACCCAATAACTACAAAGATGTTTTATAAAATGAAATTTTAGTTTCTGTGTCTTAATATAAAACGAGACCTAGCTACCATCCTATCTCGATGACACACTTTCCAACAAATTAGTTTTAAAAACCAAAATCCTTATGGTTTTATTTATCATCTCCCTATTCCAACATGGAAATGGAATGATATATCAATGGATATCATTGTTGGTTTACCTGTGATTCCCTGGGGATGAACACCATTTGGATGGTGATTGACTATTTTACCATGCCATCTCATTTATTACCAATTCATGACACCGCCAAAGTGAAATACATAGTAATGTTTTATATGAATTAGATTTTAAGGTTGTATGGGAATCCAAATATCATTGTCTCTGATAGATAACGTTATTTTACCTCTCATTTTTGAAATGGTCTTTAGGTGGTGATGGGATCTTAGGTCAATTTGAGAATAGGTTAACATCCTCAAATAGATGGGTAGATAAAAAAACAATTTAGATTCTAGAAGATATTCTCTATTCCTGTGTCATGAAATTTGGAGGTTTTTGAGATTACCATTTGGGGATGTTTGAGTTTCCCTATGATAATATCTACCAATATTCCATAAAAAATGGAAAATTTTGAGGCTTCACATGGATAACCCTATAACTCAACATTGTGTTGGTTGAGGTGGGTGAAGCTTCCTTTGGTTGGAAAAAAATTAGGATAAAATGATAAATATCCATATGATTCATAAATAATTTTCTATGTCTCAAATATGGTACAAATATCATGTAGATCGACATCGTCATCCATTTGGGTTTTCATTTAGTAACTAGGTGTTACTAATAGAATCTACTCAGTTGGGTCACTGATGGATTGTGAAAAAATGGAATATGACTCCAAGGTATGTGGATTTTTCTTAGACCATGGAATAGATTATAAAGTTATTATATCACATGTAATTATCATGTCAACTATCTTATATTTGAAAATTTTTCAATGTGCCTCAACTCAAGAAGTATCATCCTAACTTGTCTCATATTTTGTATTGGGAAGACCATGACATAAAACCATATTTTATAGTGACTAAGAAACTATATTGAATTTTTTTATTCTCAAGTAAATGTTTTAAATGGGAATTCTATACCATTTTTCCAAGTTATGTGGTATCACAATTCATAGATTCATGAGATGTTGGAGAAGAAGTTTATAGAGAGGGAGCAATGGACTCACCTTCTTATGGAAAAAAATATTTCAACTTAACATTTTTGGGATATAAAGGTCTATATTGTGTAGATTTTCACATCCCATATTGAGGTGTGTCATTTTTTAAATCATTGGGGTGGTTATTTTTGGGTTCAGGTTTCGTTGGATGGTGAATTATGGATTAAAAAGGGTTCTCACCACTTCTTGGTGAAAAATAGGCTAGCCCACATCATGGTCCAAGCTATTTTGAGTATGAAAATAACCAAGGTACAATGTTTATATCCCACATACATGGAATAGAGTGTGGTATCAGGTGTGGATAATAGGGAGTATATCTATGTTCCATGACCAGTTTGGCCTCTACCATGCCATGTCAGTTGGTTTTTTAGGCTCCTCATTATAGCATGATTGAGACCACTACGGTCGTGGTTTACACCCAACATGTCTTGGTGTAATAGGTTTTAAAATTTTAAATGGTTGAATAATCCTCCTGGTCTTCCAAATGAGGTTACACCCATTTATGGGGATGCATGTAATTATTAAGGGAGGTTATTTAATGCCATTTTCCTCTTTTTTACATATCCTAACCCCATATTATTCAATTCATTTATAGGTTTTGTATTCAATTGATTCTAAGGAGAGTGTGGGTAAAGCTATATTCCTTCATTTTTTTATTTGAGGGTGATCTTGAACCTCTATGTCCTATTTCTATTTGACCCACTGATAGATTTGTCTTCAAACTATAGACTAGTTATTTATTGATAGTAGAGTGTTTCTAAGGAAATCATTGTGGTATGTTTTCCTCTTATATTTTTTGTTCTAAGGGGTGGTTTAATTCAGAATTAATGATGTTAATTCCTTGTTCTAGTATCTTCTTTCACTATTATACAGATCTATTTTTTATGGATCATGGATTCCACTCAATCGTTGGAAATACCATGTGTTTTGAGGAAGGTGCATTCATGAAATGGATTTATTAAATATTAATTTCTTTATTTTATAAATTTATTTCTAAAATATTTTTATGTCATGTTACATATTTTTATTATTCAATAATTTTTCATGAAAATGTTTTGGAATGGTTTCAAAATCAAAATTTTGGGATAAATGGTTTTTTTATGAGAACATAATAACATAGATTTTCCCTTTGGTATTATTAAAAAAATATAATTCAATGAACATTTTATATGGTTTAAAAATTTTTGAAGTTATTTACATGTGAAACTATCTTTGAATGACTTTGATTATTAAGAATGGTAATACAAGTGTGATCATTATTAAGGCGGAGATCCATTCTCGGGAAATGGCTCTTATCTCATAGGCTCGTTATTCTACGGTAATGTGTGCACCATGTGTCCAAAGGTAATTAAGGTATATACAAACTCTTGGGAGTTAAATATTAACCCCTAGGTTTGTTTCTCTGGGTTAATGTGTACACCAGGTGTCCTTTAGTCACAGGAATTATATAAGGTACCTCAATAACCCAATACCTTTCAATTTAAGGTATAATTTTATATGTTTGTTTGAAATGATTAGAAATGATTTGAAAACATAATTATTTTTAAATGTATTATAAGTTGTAAAAAGGGTTTATTTAAATATTTAAAATAAAGTTTAATAAAAGTTTATTTCATTCCTTGTATTTATTATTTTGAGAATAATTAGTTTATATTATAAGGACTATTTATGAAACACTTGGTGTGATCCTACGGGTATTGTTTTTATAACACCCTTCATACACCTTTGGATGAATGTAGATGTTTTTTGTTAAACACGAGTAAATGAAATGTTACATATGTTAGTGGTGGGATTTCTTGTTAGTTGGGTGTGGGGGAATGGTAGTGACTACATGTCACATGGAACTGGGTTTTTTCTATTATTATGTAATTTGTTTTAGTTTTCGTTTTTTTATCCTTTTCCCCCTTATTTAGGTCTCTATTTATGTTTTTGGAATCTTTTTAAATACTATTATTCTCTTTATATGTTATCACTTTTTATGTTCTTTTTGGAAAAATCATTCACAAAAGGTAGTTCTTGATGTCCCAGAACTAGTCGTTAGCCCGTGGGGATCAGTAACACCCTTCAAGTCATGTCAAGGTTGGACCGGGTTCTTGGATAGTTGGTTAATCTGGGTTATCTTGGGAAACTTTTGATTAGTATATATATCACATTTTTCTCCATAGAGATAATTTCCTCAAATAATTAATGAAAATATCATTGATATTGGATCCATATTAAGTGTTGTGTAATTTTTCCCATCAGTCATTAATTATCTTACTGTATAAGTAATTATCTTGTAATTTTTCATGACGATTCAACCAAAACCCTTATTTAAAGAATCACTACATATTGTAAACCATTACCCAATATAGGGTAATGTAAGATAAGTTATAACAACCCTGACCCCAGTTGCCTAGAGTCAGTGGTCATTTTATTACAATGGCATAGATATAAGAGATTACATCACCAAGGATCGATCAGTTTAGTATTCTTGAAGAAACAAGGTAAATTCATGGTTCTATTATTACATTAGTAATTTAATCATCGTACATGAAAAAAGAAAATAAGATACTTCTTTTAAATTATTCAAATATTTCATATTATGAACCTAGGGAAGGAAAACAAATAAAAGGGGGAGCTTGAATGATGAGTAAGGGTTACGTATATATAAGATGATAGTAATCAATAAGTATAATCAATATAGAAATGAAAATAATTGAAAAAAATCATTCCAATCAATAAATTGAGAATAAAAATTCATACATATATTTTTTTCACAGTGAAAATCCTCTGGATAGTAATTATAGATTACAGAATGAAGGAAATTCTTAATTATTAGACGTCGTGAATCCGGATCATGAACCATAATATAATAAAGAAGGTTTAAGTTTTTGGGTAGAAAATCATATGATCCTTCTTAGAAACAAACATGAATGGTTCTTCACCAACTTTTTTCATCTCATGGGACTATTGATGCATTGAGGGGCTATCTATAACCAAGCACCACTTGTAGGACTTGTATTAACTGATCCTCAACCTGTTGGGATTTCATTAATTACTATCCAATCCAAATCATTCCTAATATATCCAATAATTAATAAATAATATTATTTATCATCAAATATCTATATTAAATAAATGATATATATTTATCAATATTTCCCCAGTTATTCAAATAACAATAAAGAGTAATATAGAAAATGGTATCAAGATAGTACATCCCTATTAAAAATAAACATAAACCATTCTATAATATAAGGTAGGTTGTAACATGAGAGATTAAGTATAGGATTAAATAGTTGGTTTTTAAATAGATGAAAACACTTTAATAAAATCATTATGAAATTCTAGAGAGAAATAACCTTTTACATTGGAAAGAATAGTTCTTTTATAAAATCATTTATATTTTCCATAAAATCATATTGTAAACATATATATCTAAACAAATAAAATTTAAATAAAATTAAATTAGTTTTGAGGCATAAATGATGTCCAACTAAAGTGAAAACATGTAAAATGAGTGTTTAAGAAACATTATAAATGAGCTACTTATTGTAGTATAAGGGAAAAATATAAAAGAGTCTTTAAAGAGGAAAAGGGAATAATTGTTTGCATAAAACCAAAAATGAACTAAGATAATTTTTCATAATTAAATGAGTTATTTCATAAAAATAATTCTTTCATAAAATAGATTGTGGTATATACTTGAAAATGGGTATGAAATTTGGAAGTTATGTTTAATCGGGATCGCCTATTGGGAGAAATTGAAAAGGAAGACTTATAAAACATGTATTTCTCCATCAATAAAAGAATAATTAAGCTAGTTACACATTTTTGGAACATTCACATAGAATTTATAAGGATTAAATAATATGAATTAATAATCACATTGGAGTAAAGATACATAAATCGTAACCCAATGAAAAAAATGGGGGTTCGAAGATAATCCCTTACCACTTTGCAAATTGGAAAATCATATGTCTTAGAAAATTAATGAACATCAAAAGAAAAATTAGATTCCATGAAGATAAAAAGTTTAATTGTATTATACATCAAATGGAAATATATATACACCACACACATGAAATAGTGGTGAATAAGTAAAATCCCACATAAATAAATGTAGGATGAGAAAACATTCACCATATGTCTGAAAGCATTCGTGTCACGAACCAGGCTACGTCTCCATCCGACACGACACCCAACCTGGTCCACGACATGGCCTGAAGGGAATTCCTGATCCCCATGAGTTAGCCAAGTGCCTGGGTATTAAAACTAACACATGGGAACGATTTACCCGAAATATTTTACACAAACAACTGATAGGATAAAAAATCTAAAACCGTAAACAGACAACCAAACAATACCTTAAACTAAAAACAGGTTTAAGTCTATAATTTAACTAAAAACCCAAAGTTAACAACAACAAATATAGAAAACTAAAACTCTAATACCAACATCCAAGAGACATGAGAAGCTGCATCCCCAAGATACCAACACCAACCTGCACGCAAAGACCAACAGCATCTAGAACCACTACCACTCAGCAGGATGCCTCAACCTGGAATACACATAGAACAAGGTCTACATACACCAAAAGGTATATTTTTGATGTGAGCCAAGTGCCCAATAGGACGTCACCCAAGAAAAAGGTTCCACATATAAACATTAAATGATGAATACATTTGTAGGGTAAATAAAGGAAAGGATGCCAAAGCATGAACAATTTTTAAAGAAACAATTTCAATAAAGAAAACACTTTCAAAGAAAACAACTTAAATAAGAAAAAACACCCATGAATTTAAGAAAATCCAAACCTTCATGAAAACTCAAAAGATACACTGTATTCCAATGGTGAGTGTATAATAGTCCAGGAGCACCAAAAGTGGGAGAGGCCCTATAGTTACTAGAAAAAATAATGGGACCCTAGAACATCACCTCTCGGTGAACAGTAGTATAGGAAACACAACAAAATAAGTTCTCGTGCATGAGCCACTAGTAGGGAAACACATCCATAACCTAGTGGTCTCCAATCATCATTCGATGTTTATTTAGTGTTTTAATCGTCAAACCAGCTAAGTGAGACCAGGCCAGAGCCGCTTCCGTATCACTAGCATGCTACAACTAGTCCACCCACCTAGTACCCAGGCTTCCCCTTTTTGTGCTCAAGATGTTATAATTTCACATTTCATGTCAAACTAAAATTAATAAAAAAACATGATGTTATATAAACCCAATTCCACACTTACACACACACAAAACCCATTTGAAATAGTTTACATAAGAAAGACTTTACATAACTCAATTGAACTATTTTTTTGCATCGTTAATAATTATTTACAAAAAATATTAAATTTTGTAAAAAAGTTATTTAAAAAGAGACATGGAATGACATAACACACAAAACCAACGCATCCCTCCTTCGTGACCAAACACACCCAACCCCATTTCAACAACACAACCTGCACCACTCACATCAACTAATAACCCAACCGCACAATTAAAACACCATTTTCCAATTAAACAAAAAATTAGAAAATTTATTAAGTAACTTCAGGATATGACACATGAATTTAAACACCAAAGGCCCACTCAAACCCTCTTTTCGGAAAAAAAACATTTGAATGCTACACCATAACATAAACTGCGTAGTTTTCACATTTTCACAAAACAAACACAAAATTAATAACCCACTAGTAGGCAGCTCAACATAGTTTTTCACAGCAACAACCTACCCAACCCACACAACACCTTCACTTAAGACCAAGCACATGCAATGCCATGTCGAAACAAAACTAACACCACTTGCACAAATGAAAAACTAACAGAACATATTATTAAACACAAACAATTGACTAAAGATAAGATTTCAACCAATGAATGCACTCTCCCATATGAACCTACTACCAAAAAATCCCACACATAGAAGAATTCAAGGAAACCAAATCCACACAAAAAAATAATTAATCAAAGAACATCATAAATTAACTGAGTGAGAAAATTGATTCATTAAATAATTTTTAAATGTAAAACCACCTAAATATAGTGAATTAATTCTATAAAATTCGGTGTGCGACTCCAATAGCTCATCAAACGCACCACAATAAATTTAGAATGAACCTTAAAACAAGATATCAAAAAATAGATATTTAAAAACAACCATTTCAGAACCTCATACCTACTAAATAAAGAAAACAAAAACTCAAGGAAGATAAAAGAGGGACTTATCCGGAGGGGGGTTTCACGCACACTGAAGGAGGGCGAGACACTGATGGGGGATCTGGAGTAGCACCGGACAGCGAGGGAGGTCGCGCCGGACTAAACTCCGGCCAAAAAGGGAGTCGCCGACGGACCAGCTGGGCAGTTGTGGTGGAAGGTAGAGGGGAGAAGGTGTAACATCCCAAGTAATTAAAGAATAATATATTTAATATCTATGTCTATTTATGAATTAGATAGTGTTTTAGAGGCTTAAAATGAGAATAAATCCAATCTGAAGCCTAGAATACTCTAATATTTTTAAAAGATTGTTTTACCACCTTTTGATGGAAACTTATTTTTAAATATAACTTTTGACAATTTTATAAACTATATTTTTCAAAATAAACTTATTCTTTAGAATTGGAAAATTGAAATTTACTTTGGATAAATTTGTGGTATTTTTCTGACAATGTTTATTTTTTAATGAATACTGAAAAATACACCTTTTTACTTCAAAACATATTTTTAATCTAATTTAATTATATGATTAGATTACATTTTTAATTGGTTTTAAAGTGTAATTAGAATATATTTTTACCATTTAATCCAATGGTGGTAATTAGAATTAATTTCACTTTGAAATTGGACATAAACAATTGTCAATCTTTTGATAGATATTCTTTCTTAAAACACGCTATTTGTTTTGACAACAGGAATTATTTTTAAATTAATTATTGAAATTTCTGTGTTTGAAATTTGGTAAAATGGATTCCATATTTGTAATCATAAGTTCCAAATTATGTAATTAAGACTCTTTTGTTTTTTGACATTATGAATAGTAATGACGTTAATTATCTTTAATTATCGTGATTAATTAGTAATCGGGTAGTTAAGGGTAATAAAATAATATCATAATAATATAAAATGACCCTAACATGTGTCCAAATCCTCTTTTTGAGTCATTTCTGACCATGGAAATTTTTTACCAAACTTGAGGACCCATGGAGTCACATGGGTGTGATATTGACATTTATGACATTATTTTTAAAAAGAAGAGAAATATAACAAAGGTTTGTATATCCTAAGTAAAACAATTTTAATTTTGTTTAAATAAATGTTCTATTAGACTATAAATATTCATTGTAAATCTAAAAATATTTCCTACATCATGGTATTTTGTTTATAATTTTTTGACATTAAATAAATAAATTTATTTTTGACACCATGATGATGGAGTGATTACCTCATTAATGAACGATTTAAATAAAATGAAAAGATAATTTAAAATATAAGACTTAAACTTGTCAAAAACCTATTGGATGGGTGGATTTAAAACCCTTATCACCTTATCTTAAAAATATATCATTTTGGGACCTTTAAAATCCAAAAATAATTTTATAATAAAGTAACATTTCAAGACTTTCTAAAAGTGACACTCCTCCCTCTTATAAAAGGACCCCACCTCTACCCCCTTACCCACACCTATAAATCCCTTGGATCATACAAACTCTGCTCATATTATCTCCCCAAATCCCTATCTTAATCCTAGAAGCCTCACTTTGGGAAGAAGTCTTCCCAAGGAAGCCTTTGGCTCAAATCAAAAAGAGTTACCTGATTTAGAGGTAATGTCTTCTCTCGAGTTTCTTCCTTTTATTTTCATTCTTCTCTCACCAATATATTCTTATTATTTTATCCCATAATAACACTATTATACTCAGTATACTAAGATGTTTTTTATGATAATTATTCTACCTACACTCACACACACCTCCGTCTAATGGTTAAAGAACATACTATTCCTATGGGTGGCGAATTACTGCCTCACGAAAAAATGATTGTTCAATATTCTTTTAACACCTTTCATGGTGTCCATTATGATGTAACTATATTTATATATGATATATATTATATCTATTTCCTCTCTATGCTTTTGTATTTTATATTTAAAATATACCTTTATGTTGTTCATGTTGTGGAACTGCGATAATTTCATCTGAGGAAGTGTGGACTACCGCCCCCTCAAGTGATGTGACTTGTTCATGCCAAACATGAAATTTATAAAGAATGTAATTAATGAACTTATGTTACCTATATAAAATATATATTATACTGTAATTATAATATATATATATATATATGTCTCATTTAGTTTTAATTCCTTTAATATGACAAAGAAATGAAAGTAGAGTTCCTGTATACGTACGGCCTACCGTCTCTATGAATGGTGCATTTCATTTTTTATCTCCAAATGTTATAGAATAGTATAAAATGAATATATACTAGATATATATGATATTGAAATCATTAATACTATTCTAGAGATGATGTACTTATAACTACATGGGCAAATCTTTTCAAACAAGTTCATTTTTGACTCATGTACCGAACATCGATAAAACGTATGATATGAACTCACATAATTAACTAATTATTATAACATGATAATATGTAATATGAATTGAATAATAAAATTTAAAGTAAGTCCTTAAGCAATTATAAATTGACCTAAGTTTATTATTCAGGAATATAAAGAACAAACAAGAACAAGTCAAACTTGAGGTAAGGGACTTCATCTCAATCTCTTTTCGTTGAGGCATACTTCAATTTATATATGAGATTATTTTATTAGTTGTCTAATAAACCCTTTTCACTTTTAATTTCATTCAAAAGGTATATTTTTACATGAATTGTTTTAATAAATGACAAAAGGAATGTTTTTGTCTTACGTATGGGGCGACAATGACTTCTCCACCTCCGTGGCCATTATTTGAGTTTCGGCTTCCTCTACAAGCCACAACTTTTTTAAATGAAAAATAAATACCATGTTTTACTATTATTTTATTTTGGTATTGAAAATGGTTTTGATAATCTTTTGTTTATATCAATGTGTTGTATTGATATCTTTTGATTGAAATATGAAAATTTTAAGTTTCCTTTATGCATGTTTTATGTGATACAATTATGTTATGGTTATTGGGAATTGTTTATGAAGTTGGGTGGTTACATGATAAAATAAGGGCCGGTGAGCCCGAGATAGCTCTCCAATGCATTGGGTAATGCAAAAGGGGTTAAACGCTAAGGTTTCTCTGAAGAGATTTAGGTAATATACTATGATTGGTATTCCAAATGTAACCATGGGGTTACTCCCTATGTAAGAATGTTATAAATGCCTCAAGTTAACTTTATGTCTTATGATTTCTATGAGTTATTCATAAATCTTATGATTTCCTGAGGTATGTTAAAGTTCTTATGTTTTATTTGTAAAGTATGATTTCATTGATTCTAATGTATATATGGAATAATGTTTTCTTCCTGTATTTTTATATCCCTTACTGAGCTTTTTATGCTCATCCCATGTTTTTGAAATATTTTTCACAGGTCAAGGGAAAAGTACATGATTTGATAATAGTGTCGAAGAAGTGTCAAGAAAGAAACCATGTTTTATTTTTAAATATGTTTCCTTTGGTGGAAAAAATGAATAATATCTTTGATATAACCACCTTGTTTAAATGTGGAATGTAATGCATTATTTATGATCTAATTCTCTAAAACTCTAAACCTGAAAAGATCCTTAATGTGAATTCTTGAAATAACCCAATATTAAGTAATGTTTAGGGATGGGGAATTATAGTTAGTCTCAAAGGTCAGTTTAGATAACTTTTGGAGTTATAATTCTATTAAATTATTATCCAAAAATGGTTTTTTACATTATGGTCAAATTTAAATGATATATCATTTGAAGATTATCATGTTGCTTCATCTAAGACATGTTTGTTCAGAATGGTTTTCCGTAGAGGAAAGAGGGAAGTAGTGCTAGGAAGGCATACAGAAGGAAATGAACTTTCAAATCAGCATCCTGAGACAGACGGAATTGGAACTGAGTAGTTTGTTGCAGTAATGGGACAGTTGACTCATGCGATAAATGGTGGTGGTGTCCATGCACGAGATCATCCAGATCAACTGCAGAGGAACATGTCAGTAGTGGAACATTTCATGAGGCAACATCCCCCATCATTTAGAGGATCATTAGACCCTGTGCTGGCTGAAGTGTGGATTAAAGCACTGGAGAAGATTTTCGATGTAATTGGGTATTTAGAAAATCAAAAGGTTAGTCTTTATATTTACCGTTTGTAGGCTGAAGTAGATCAGTGGTGGTCGATGGTTAAAAATATCAGGGATGCTGATGATATTGATTCTCTTGGTTGGGATGGATTCAAAGGTATGTTTATTGAGAAATATTTTCCTAAGGCTGTTCGACTTAGGATGGAAAAAAATATTGAAATTGAGGTAATAGGATGACTCAGTGGCTGCTTATGAAGAAAAGTTCACTCATTTGGATAGGTATGCTCTAAATTTTATCAGAGACCTTGATAGTAAAATCAATCATTTTTACTCAAGATTAAAGCCAAAATATCGAAGGGAATTAGATTTTCATGAGTTTAAAAAATATGAAAAGATTGTTTGATGTGCTAATAAGGTGGAAATGGAGTTTCCCGATGATCAAGTGTTCTATGTCAACCAACAGAAGAAGAGACTGAGGTGGAAGGAGAAAGGGAAGAATCTTTCAAAAAGGTTTGATGGTAAGAAAACTAAGTTTGCAGTTTGTGATAAATGTGGTAAAAATCATGCTGGGGAATGTCTTTTGAATTCTGGAAAGTGATTCTAATGTGGTAAGATGGGACATAAGGCTCATTATTGCACTAGAAAAGATCAGGGTAATGGTAAGACAAAATTTTATTTACAGTTAGTGAAATGTTTCAAGTGAAATGAGATGGGTCATTATGAAAACGAGTGTTCGACAAAGAGATCGAATGATGGGAAGCAGTCAGACTACAAGCAGAAAGGTGTGGTGAAATCCTTTTCAACTACTTCAGCAGATGTTGGGCCATCAAATGAAGTGGTATCAGGTACTTTGTTTGTTTTTTTATATTATTCCAATGTGTTGTTTTATTTGAGGTCTACACATTCTTTCATCTCTGAAAAAATTTCTAGTAAATTAGGAATTCCATCTCAAGAAATGACTCATGAACTTTTGGTAAAAACACTTGGTAAAATTTTGAGGCAAAAAGAATTTATCAGAATCTTTCTATACTTATCCGTGGAAAGAATCTACTTGAAAACCTTATTGTTTTACCTCTATTAGAGTTTGATGCTATCCGGGGTATGGATTGGCTCTCTATTTACCATGCTTAGATTGACTGTAGAGCTAAAGAAGTTTCTTTTCAGAAAGACTTTTAGTTTGTGTACAAGAATGAACCCTTACTATTGATAACATATCAAGAGGATGAGAAAGTTTTAAAAGATGGAAATGAATGTTACCTTGCACATATTATTGAAAAAAAGGAACCATTCAGATTAATTATGTGCCAGTGGTAAATGAGTATCCTGATGTTTTTTCTGATGAGTTTCCTAGAATAATACCAGATCAGGAAGTTGAATTTACTTTTGACTTAGTTCTTAATGCTAAGACAATTTCAAAACCCCCTTATAGAATGGATCAAATTCAACTTTTAGAGTTGAAGGAGAAATTGTGAGATTTATTAGAGAAAGGTTTCACTCAACCTAGCACATCACCATAGGGTGATCCTATCTTATTTGTTAAAAAGAAAGATGTTTCAATGAGATTTTTCATTGATTATAGAGCCTTGAATAACATCACTGTTAAGAACAAATATCCTTTTCCTCATATCAATGATTTGTTTGATCAGCTCCAGGGAGCTCAGTATTTTTCAATGATTGACTTGAGATCGGGGTACCATCAGTTGAAGGTAAAGGAAGAAGATATTCCGAGGACCATATTTTGTACAAGATATGTCCATTATGAATTTGTAGTTATACATTTTGGGTTAACCAATGCACCTGTTGTATTCATGGACCTTATGAATAGAATTTTCCATGAGTTCTTGGATACATTTTTGGTTGTTTTCATTAATGATATTTTGGTGTTTTCTAAAAGTAAAGAGGAGCATGAAAGTTGTTTAAGGGTTATTTTGAAAACCTTAAAAGAAACTAAATTTTATGGGAAATTCATAAAGTGTGAGTTTTGGTTACAACAAATTTCTTTCCTTCATCACATTATTTCTAAATATGGAATAATTTTTTATCCTGCAAAAACAAAGGTTGTTAAAGAATGGACAAGACCCACAAATGTAACTGAGATTCATAGTTTTATTGGTTTGGCAGGATATTATTGAAGGTTTTTAAAAAAAATTGCATGGTTTTCCATCCCATTGACTAAGCTAACTCAGAAGGGTGTTAAGTTTATCTGGACAAAAGAATGTGATGATTGTTTTCAAGAATTGAAAAGAAGATTGACGAATGCAACAGTATTGGAACTACCTACCCGGAATGGTGAGTTTGTTATCTATAGTGATGCATCATTGAAAGCACTTGGTTGAGTCCTAATGGATAATGATCAATTAATTGCTTATGGTCCACGTCAGTTGAAAACTCATGAGATAAATTACCCTACACATGATTCTTAATTAGTTTCTGTTGTTTTTTATTTAAAAATTTGGAGGCATCATTTGTATGGTGTAAAGTGTGAAATATATACTGATCACAAAAGTTTAAAGTATATATTCACTCAGAAATAATTGAACATGAGACAGAGGAGATAACTATAATTAATCAAGGATTATGATTGCATGATTCACTACCACCCAGGAAAAGTAAATAAAGTGGAAGATTATTTGAGTTGAAAAATAAATGCTTCATTAACCATGTTATATTTGGAATGTGATCCTTTGGTTAAGGATTTGATTAATTTTTTCTTGGAAGTTGTTTTTGCAGGAAATTATTCTGTTTTTTTTCAGGTATCAGTGAAATCTTCTCTATCAGACAGAATTAAGAAACCACAGAAGCAAGATAGTGATTTGTAGAAAAAGGTAGAGATGGTTCAGAAGGGTATTTTACCTGAATTCAACATTGATAATGATTGTGTTTTTATATTTGGGAAGAGATTATGTGTTCCTTGTGATTCACATTTGAAGAGAGATTTGTTATGAAAAGATCATATTTCTCCATTTTTAGTTTATCCAGGTTGTACTAAGATGTATAGAGATCTTAGGGGGTATTACTGGTGGGATGGGATGAAAAGAGATATTGCTGATTTTACTATGAAGTGTTTAACTTGTCAACAGGTTAAAGTAGAGCGGCAGTTACCGAAAGGGATGCTTCAGCCTTTACCAGTGCCAGAGTGTAAATGGGAGAATATATCAATGGACTTCGTTATGGGATTACCGAAGACACCTCGAGGTAATAATGAAATATGGGTTATTATTGATAGCTTGACTAAATCTACTCATTTCCTTGCTATACGAGATATTTTTTTCCTAGATCAACTTTATCGATTGTATCTTAAAGAGATAGTCAGGTTACACTGAGTTCCACTCTCCATTGTTTCTTATCGTGATCCCAGTTTCACTTATAACTTTAGGAAAGGACTTCAAAATTCATTGGGTACTGAATTAAATTTTAGTACAACTTTTCATCCTCAATCAGATGGGAAGTCAGAACGATCAATTCATACATTGTAGGATATTCTACATGCTTGTTCGATGGATTATCATGGAAGTTGGTACCAACATCTTTCATTGGTTTAGTTTTCTTATAATAACATTTTTCATTCCAGTATACAGATGGCACCATTTGAGGCATTATATGGGAAGCGGTGTCGAACTCCAGCTTTTTGGGATGAAGTAGGTGAAAGGAAGTCGATGGGACTAGAATTGGTAGAAGATATGGAAGAAAAAGTTCAGCTAATACAGAAACACATGAGAACAACTTAGAGCAGGCAGAAAATTTATTCAGACAACAGAAGGAAGGATCTCTCTTTCGAGGTAGGTGATCATGTCTTCCAGAAAGTTTCACCATGTAAAGGTGTGATGCGATTTGGTAAGAAAGGAAAGCTGAGTCCAAGGTTTGTTGGACCATATGAAATTCTAGAGAGAGTTGGATCAGTTGCCTACCAAGTGGCTTTACCTCCGAATTTATCTCAGGTACATAATTGTTTTCATGTTTCAATGTTAAGAAAGTACATGCCAGATCCATCTCATGTTTTTGAGTCCAGAGGTAGTTCAGTTGGAAGAGAATCTATCTTATGAGGAACAATCGGTCTAGATTCTTGACCACAGAGAGAAAGTGTTTCGGAATAAGTTGATTCATCAAGTAAAGGTTCTATGTAAAAACCTTATAGTTGAAGATGCAACATGGGAATCTGAAAATGCAATGAGGGATAAATACCCCCACTTATTCGATAAGTAAATAAATTGCAGGGATGAAATTTCTTAAAGGGGGGAAGGATGTAAAATCCCAAGTAAGTAAAGAATAATATATTTTCATATCTATGTCTATTTATGAATTTTATAGTGTTTTAGAGGCTTAAATGAGAATAAATCCAATCTTAAGCATAAAATACTCTAATATTTTTAAAAGATTGTTTTACCGCCTTTTGATGGTAAACCATTTTTAAATATAACTTTTGACAATTTTATAAGCTCTATTTTTCAAAATTAACTTATTCTTTATAATTGGGACATTGAAATTTACTTTGGATAAATTTGTGGTATTTTTCTGACAATGTTCATTTTTTAATGAATAGTGAAAATACTACTTTTTACTTATTAACTTCATTTACATATAATTTAATTATATGGTTGGATTATATTTTTAATTTCTTTTAAAGTGTAATTATAATATATTTTTACCATTTAATCCAATGGTGGTATTTAGAATTAATTTCACTTTAAAATTGGACATAAACAATTGTCAATTTTTGATAGATATTGTTTCTTAAAACACGCTATTTGTTTTGACAACGAGAATTATTTTTAAATTAATTAATGAAATTTTTTGATTGGAATTTGGTAAAATGGATTCCATATTTGGAATCATAAGGTCCAAATTATGTAATTAAGACACTTGTTTTTGGACATTATGAATAGTAACGACGGTAATTATCTTTAATTATCGTGATTAATTTGTAATCGGGTAGTTAAGGGTAATAAAATAGTATCATAATAATATAAAATGACCCCAAAATGTATCCAAATCCTCTTGTTTGAGTCATTTCCGACCATGTAAATCTTTCTACCGAACTTTAGGTCCCATGGATTCACATGGGTGTGATAGTGACATTTATGACATTATTTTAAAAAAGAAGAGAAATATAACAAAGGTTTGTATATCCTAAGTAAAACAATTTTAATTTTGTTTAAATAAATGATATCTTAGACTATAAATAGTAATTTTAAATCTAAAAATATTTCCTACATCATGGTATTTTTTTTATAATTTTTATACATTAAATAAATAAATTTATTTATGACACCATGATGATGCAATGATTACCTCATTAATGAATGATTTAAATAAAATGAAAAGATAAGGTAAAATATAAGAATTACAATTGTCGAAAACCTATTTCATGGTTGGATTTAAAACCCTTATCACCTTATCCTCAAAATATATCATTTTGGGACCTTTAAAATTCGAAAATAATTTTATAATAAAGTAACGTTTCAAGACTTTCCAAAAGTGACCCTCCTCCCTCTTATAAAAGGCCCCCGCCTCTACCCCCTTACCCACACATATCAAGCCCTTTACTCATCAAAACTCAACTCAGATTATCTCTCCACATCTCTCTATTACTCCTAGAAGCCTCACTTTGGGCAGAAGTCTTTCCAATTAAACCTTTGGCTCAAATCAAAAGAGTTACCCGATTTAGAGGTAATGTCTTCTCTCGAGTTTCTTCCTTTTATTTTACTTCTTCACTCACCACTATCTTCTTATTATTTAATCCCATAATAACACTAGTATCCTAAATATACTAGGATTTTGTTATGATAATTATTCTACCTACACTCACACACACCTCCATTTAATGGTTAAAGAACATACTATTTCTGTGGGTGGCGAATTACTATCTCACAAAACGATGATTGTTCAATATTCTTTTAACACCTTTCATGGTGGACATTATGATGGCACTATATTTATATATGATATATATTATATTTATTTCCTCTCTATTCTTCTGTATTTTATATTTAAAACATACCTTTATTCTTTGCATGTTGTGCAAATGCGATAATTTCATATGGGGAAGTGTGGACTACCGCCCCCTCAAGTTATGTGACTCGTTCATGCCAACCATGGAATTTATAAAGAATGTAATTAATGAAATTATGTTACCTATATAACATATATATTATATTGGAATTATAATATATATATATATATATGTGTGTGTGTGTCTCATTTAGTTTTAATTCCTTTAATATGACAAAGAAATGAAAGTAGCGTTCATGCGTACGTACGGCCTACCGTCTCCATGAACGGTGCATTTCATTTTTTATCTCCAAATGTTATGGAATAATATAAAATGAATATATACTAGATATATATGATATTTAAATCATTAATACCATTCTGGAGATGATTTACTTATAACTACATGGGTAATTCTTTTCAAACAAGATCATTTTTGACTCATGTACCGAACATCGACAAAACGTATTATATGAACTCACATAATTAACTAATTATTATAACATGATAATATGTGATATGAATTGAATAATAAACTTTAAATTAAGTCATTAAGCAATTAAAAATTGACCTATGTTTATTATTCAAAAATATAAAGAATGAACGGGAACAAGTCAGACTTGAGGTAAGGGACTTCATCTCAATCTTCTTTCGTTGAGGCATACATAAATTTATATACAACCTTATTTTATTAGTTGTATAATAAACCCTTTTGACTTTTAATTTCATTCAAAAGAAATATTTTTACACAAATCGTTTTACTAAATAACAAAAGGAATGTTTTTGTCTTACGTATGTGGCGACAACGACTTCTCTGCCGTCGTGACCATTATTTGAGTTTCAGCTTCCTATACAAGCCACAACTTTTTTAAATAAAAAATAAATGCAATGTTTTACTTTTATTTTATTTTGGTATTGAAATTTTTTTTGATAATGTTGTGATTATATCAATGTGTTTTATTGATATCTTGTGATTGAAATGTGGAAATTTTATGTTTCCTTTATGCATGTTTTATGTGATACGATTATGTAATGGTTCTTGGGAATTGATTATGAAGTCGGGTGGTTTCATGATAAACTAAGGGAGGGTGAGCCCGAGATAGCTCTTTAATGCATTGGGTAACACAATGGGGTTAAAATCTAAGGTTTCTTTGAAGAGATTTAGGAAATATACTGTGATGGGTATTCCAAACGTAACCATGAGGGTTACTCCCTACGTAAGAATGTTATGAATGCCTCAAGTTACCTTTATGTCTTATGATTTCTATGAGTTATTCATAAATCTTATGATTTCATGAGGTATGTTAAAGTGATTATGTTTTATGAGTAAATTATGATTTCATTGATTCTTATGTATACATGGACTAATATTTTATTTCCGTATTTTTATATCCCTTACTGAGCTTTTTATGCTCATCCCAGGTTTTTGAAATGTTTTTCATAGGTCAAGGGAAAAGTACATGATGTGATTATAGTGTTGAGGAAGTTTCAAGAAATAAACCTTGTTTTATTTTAAATATGTTTCCTTTGGTGGAAAAAATGAATATTGTCTTTAATGTAACCACCTTGTTTAAATGTGCAATGTAGTACTTGATTTATGATCCAATTCTCTAAAACTCTAAACCTGAAAAGATCCTCAATGTGATTTCTTGAAATAACCCAAGATTAAGTAATGTTTAAGGTTGGGGCCTTATAGCATGGGGCATGACACGAGGGTTCAAGTGGTGGTGGCGAGCTGGGTAGGAGGGGCTGGTCGAGGGGTAGTGTGTGCGATGCCAGTAGGCTGGCCGGGTGGCGCAATGAAGGATAAAGGCAGGGGAGTCGGGGAACTGGCATAAGGCTGGAGAGGAAGGCTAAGAAGAGGGAGCATGGCACGGCTATTTTCAAGGGGTTGTGATGGTTCGAGGAAAGGTGGACGACGACATGGATTGGTGGGAGGGGGTGTCGAAGCTAGCTAACTGGGGTGCAAGCAAAGGTTGCCAGTGGTCTGGAGGGATGCACCTAGGATGTGGGTGCGACAGGATTTGGGGTAAGGTGGGGAGAAGGGTGGTGTGATGGCGCAAGCAACGAGTGGGCTTAGAATGAGGGATGGGTGTGGTTCTTGTAGGTCATCTAGGAGGGTGACACGTACTGAGTCCATGGAAGGGTTGTGATAGCAGAGAGGTTCTAAGGGAGAAAGGGTGAAGTTGGGTGACGGCCAGGTCACATGGGGTAAGGGTGCGCTGAAAAAAAACAGATGGGGTGAAACCCTAATCAAAACAAAGAATAAATAAATAAATAAAAGATAAAGATAAAGATAAAGATAGAATAAAACTAAAACTAATAATAATAATAATAGTAATAATAATAAGAATAATAATAATACCAATAATAATATTATTATTTTTATTATTATTATTATTATTATTATCATTAAAGAAAAAATTCATTAAATTTTTATCACTTCTTATTTTATTTTATTTTTATTTTACCAATAATTTAATTTTATTTCATTATTATTAATTCCTTTTATTTAACTAATTGAACACTTGTTAGGCGTGTGCGGAATCGAGCGAGGTCGCACGGTGATCCAGGCGAGGCCGAGCGGCTTCGAAAGCGGCACATTGAATGCTTTCAAGGCCAAAACGCACATTTATCAGCACAAAAGTGCAAAACCTCTTTCAGGATCAATCCACATTTCATATAAAAAGAAAACAAATTAGAAGTAGATAAACTTATAAGATAAAAATAAAAATTAGAAACATGACGCAGTGCAAAGTCCGGGTGTGACAATTCTCCCCACCATAAAGCTTTATATCCCCAGAATGTTGAAACTAAGGTTGAGACTCAAAGAAGAAACTGATTCCCCACTTAGGTTCAAACTGGATCCCCCCAAACAATAAGAGAAAAGTGGAAAAAGAATTATTCTCAGAGAAAGTGACTCAAATACAACTTCAAGAAACATGTAAAAAGACTTTCTAATATGTGTCTCCCACCCCCAAAGAGATAGAACGCCTCCATTTGACTTATCAAATAAAGGAACTCTCACACCCACAAAAGCCAACTTCACAAGTCAAAAAATCTCAAGCAATATTAAACAAAAACCACACCATTTAGCTAGAATGAACAAACAAGGTCAAACCACATCCAAGGAACACTTTTATCACTTATCACCAAGCCATCCATAGAAACCGAACCAAAAATTCAACATGGAGAAGCCAGAGGGGCTCCCTACCATTAAGAACCCACCAACACCCAAGACGAGGCTGGAAAAATGACACGGGGAGGTCCGAGCGGACTCTTCACCATTATGAAGATGATAGAATATATGAAACCTTGATAATTTCCCGAAGGTGACCAAACACCCCACCATAAGGGGTGGGGAGGGATGGGCCCAACTACCGGGACATCAAAACCACAGCCAAAGACAAACCAACATCTCGACATCTCTGGATGATCACCATTCAAATTTGAGACCAATTCACCCTAATAGAATCCATAAGGACCACTAAAAGAGGTTACATCCAATGGGATGCAACCCCTAGGACTCTAATGTAATGAGGTGACAATGCCTCCTCATAGCCAGGGGAAACCTCACACACCCAAACTAGTCATTCGGAATAGAACAACCATAAAGAACAATTTAAATGGCCTTCACTCTCAATACCGATGATAGAAATAAAGTTGGGGAATCATAAACTCACGGGGTTCATGACCACACATCAGCTTCACTCTGAGGCCTATGGCTGGAGCTGAGATTTTTGAAGAATATCTTGCCTTATAGTAAGGTATTGAAGACTCCTGAATGGAGCTTCTCATTTGTGTGTCACATGCAACCATACCACAACTGAAACAACACTAGCAAACACAACACACCACGACATCCAACTACCCCCACATGGATCATTTACCAACACAGGGGTTTAGATGATGCACATGAATCACATCTTCATCTTAATTAAGAATCTTAAGAAAGAAAGATGAATGACAAACACTCCTATTTTGACAGAAAAAATAAAAACTCCCCAAGAGGAGGACGAACTCCTATGAAAACAAGGGTTCTCGAAGGGCTCCATGAAATCCATGTTTTCTCTTAAAGAGAACTCATGATGGAGACGTCACCAAACATGACCCTTGTGGACAATAGAAGTACTAAAAATACCTTCAGGACACTGGTCAACACTGAAAATTCTAAACGGCCTTTACCCTTCCCAGCTGGAATTCCTTTTACCATTTCTAAGGGAAATTTTAGACACTACGGTGTCAAACTTCACTCCCGACGACTCGGATGACTCAAAGAGACTAAAACTACCTTTGAATCCCCTTTCATTTGTCACCCCACTACGAGAGGGTCTTTTTAACCGAAAATCAAATAGGGATAGACATAGCGCTATCACAAAAAGGTTAGATTTCTCACTTTAATCAACTGGAGGGTTGGCCAATGGTGAATTACCAATGGCCGCACTTCAATCGCATGTTAACGCATTATGGGGGCATGAACAAGTCAAGAAAGAAAAACATGGACCCAATAAAACTTGTCTAATGACCAAGACATACCACAAGAGAACACTAAACATGCATGTGGAACCACTGCAAGGTATTCCCAAAGCACTTTTCAAAAGAATTCACTAACCATAGGCTCACACACCAACTTACAAATAAAAATTCAAACTCAAAGAACAAATCTGTCAAAAAGGATTCTCATCTTGAAATGCCTCTCATCCAAAAATTCCCAAAACACAAGGACACATCACACAATCTTTGACGTCCCGCCTTTTTATAACATAACATTTCATTACATTTTACAAAACCGAGGATCTTTAAGGTTTAGTGTCTTGGAAACCAGTAACTTAATACATGACGACATAAAACATTCTTCTTAAACACTTGAAAGGATTCTTCATTTTTCATCCTATGTTCATTAGAACATCTCATAACATGGGAGCATACATAAAAGGAAAGGGTGATCATAAGGCCCTGTAAGGGAAACAAGGGAAACATTTAACATGTGAACTAGAGATACATAAATAAAATCATAAAAAAACTTTAAGGAATGAGAAAGAGATCACGAGGAATATCATAATAAAAATATTTTATTTTTATAACTTGAAGATGTAGCTACAACATTTAACTTATAAAATTTTTTCCGTATCACCAAGGTTTATCCCCAAGGTGTCATTAAAAAATTACCAATGTTATTCACCAAGGTATCGTTAAAATGGTCATCTATAGAGATTAAGTCTTTACCCAATGCATTGGAACGCTATCAGGGTGAACCCTTAATTTGTCTTTATTATCATGTGATCCACATATATCATCAGCAAACATTTCATAAATAACCCATATAGCATGAAAGAAATGGGTTTCATTTCATAATCATAACGTTTTAAAAACTGCTTTAAATAAATGATCTTTATGTCACTCTAAACCCACAGAAAAGTAAAGTGGGTTTCATGTATGTAAATCACAGAATTAAAATAGAAAATTTTGATATATATGTGAATACCCCTATAGATTAAAGATCTTTGAGTATTCACTTAATAAAATAAAATAATTTGAGAAAAATAGAAAGACATTTTGAGACGAAAATTCTGCAGCAAAACGGCTATGTTACAGGGTTTTAGGAAACATTGAAAAGAGAGGGGAAATGGTTCACCCACTCATAAATGATCCATAAAACAGTAGGGGGACAGAATATAATGGATTTAAGAACATGGTAATGAAATTTGAAATATATACCATATGAAATAAATAACTTGAAAAAAAGACAAAAGTAAGATTTCTCTTATGAAAATTCGGCAGCCTAATGGCGTCACTTAAAACATTAAAAAAATGAATTGATGAGATCAAATAGGGTATATCATCATATGAAAATAAAAGTACAGTATGATGGATATGGAGATCATACCCCAATATAATAAAAAGGAACTTTAAAGACTTGACATGAAAATAGAACTTTGAAAATGGGAAGAGTGAAAGAATCTCTTACCTTGAAGAGTAACTTCGAAATCTTGAAGTTTGGGACCTTGGGAGGCTTGAGGGCACCTTGGGAGGACTCCTTGGGAGGTAAGGAGACCAGAACTTCTTTGAGGAGTATTTTGGAATGGAAAGGGTGAGAGAATGGCTTAATATTTATAGGAGAAGTGAGGGGACAAGGCATTAATGGCCAAGGGACACCTCATTGGTGGTATTGGCAAAACCATGAGCTTTCCCATGGTATTTGCCCGTGGTATTGGCCACCTGTAACACCTCATACCTTATATTACTATTCATAGGTCGACCAGAATTATTACATAATTATTACATCCTTAATGATGTCATTAAACACCCGAAACTCTAAACTAAAAATTAACTATTCATTGAAAATTCAACTTTTTTTGAAAAATCCCAAAATTTCACCTTAACATAATATCGATGCTCTGAATTCAAAAATGAAATCCATTTTATAAAAACAATTTTATAAATATTTTTAATTTAATTTTTAAATAAAAAACACTATTCACCTGAAAAAACTAATACTTAACTAATAATTTCTGAAATAGTTATTTACCTATTTTATTGAATCACATTACTTAATCAAGGTGCCTGAATTATATTAATAATTTCTTTAAGTGAGATTACTAATCAATTTGGTCACATTACTAATCCTAAGCATAAAATCACTATTCATAATTTAATATTCACCAAAAATTAAGTTGATCTTATTAGACTCTAAATTTCATACTGAACACATTTGCAGAAGACCATTTTTTGAAAATCCTAACACATCATTAATTATTTATGGTTTACATAAATATTTTAAAATATCCTTTTTTTCAAAATTCATCCATAAGATACATCCTATTTTTATCTGGACATGTGAAAATTCACAAACTTCACCATAGGAAGAAATCACAATTTTATTTATTTTAAAGGATTACACAAAGTAGCTACGGTCTCCTTACATAGCCCCTTATAACACCAACATATGACCTAAGTGTAAGGTGTGCTAAGGTGATAGAATATAAGGGAGGCTCATATAACATTTCCCTAGTAGTAATCTCCACTAAATTGAACTTCTCATGTATGTGATTCCGTTTAATCTTGAAATAATGGAGTTCATCTTGGGCATGGTCTAAAGAGAAGCCCAAAGATGCCACCTCCTTCCCAAGCTCTGATAGGTGGGATTCATATGGTTTGAGTCTACTAGATGAAGCCATCGACTATTCTTTCTACATTAACCATTAACATCTCTATTAAATCTTTAAAAGTAAATTAATATATTATTCAAAAAGTTTGGGTCGTTACATTCTTCCCCCTTATGAAATTTCATCCCTAAAATTTTAAACCAAAGGCCTAGTCAAAAAGGTGGGGGTACTTTTGCTTCATTGTTTCCTCATGCTCCCACGTCGCTTCTTCATACTAATGATTCCTCCACAACACCTTTACAAGGAGGGTAGTCTTGTTATGTACAACCTTGTCTCTATGATCTAATATTTCCACTGGCTGCTCCTCATAAGAGAGGTCATTTTCCAGTTGTACCACCTCTGGGTTCAGTACATGCGAAGGGTCGGGTATGTACTTCCTCAAGAGAGATACATTGAAGACATCGTGAACTTGAGCTAGGTTTGGTGGAAGTGCTAGACGATAGGCCACGGCTCCTATGCGATCAAGGATTTCATAGGGGCCAATGTACCTAGTGCTGAGCATCCCTTTCTTCCCAAACTGCATGACTCTCTTCTATGGAAAAATTATAAGGAAGACTTTGTCTCCAACACCAAACTCCAAGTCCCTTCGACAGTTGTCAGCATAACTCTTCTGCCGACTCTGAGCAGCCTTTATGTGTTGTTGGATGGCATGAACCTTTTATGTCATCTCTTGCACAAGATCAGGCCCAAGAAGATTTCTCTCACCAGATTCAACCCAACAAGTAGGAGTTCTACATCACTTTCCATACAGAGCTTCATAGGGTTCCATCTGAATACTCAAATGGAAGATGTTGTTGTATGAGAACTCAACTAATGGAAGGTGTTGATCCCATCCACCTTTAAATTACATTGAGTATAATCTCAGCATGTACTCAAGTGTTTGAAGAGTCCTTTCAGATTTGGCATCAGTTTGAGGATGATAGGCCGTACTAAAATTCAATTCAGTATTCAAATCATGTTGAAGACTTATCCAGAATTTTGATGTGAATCTTAGATCATGATCAGATATTATGGATATTGGTACCCCATGCAGCCTTACAAATTCTTTTACGTATATCTTGTCAAGTTGATCCAGAGAGAAATCTTCCCAAAAAGAGATAAAATGGGCGGTCTTGGTGATACGGTCCACTATAACCCATGTTGCATTGTTCCCTTTGTATTTTTTCGGGAGACCAGTGACAAAGTCCATAGTGATATTATCCCACTTCCATGATGGTATGGGTAGCGGTTGTAATACCCCCTTAGAAAGTTGTCATTCTACCTTTACTTGTTGACACACCAGGAACCTTGTAGTGTAATCAGCAATCTCCCTCTTCATGTTATCCCACCAATAATGATCATGAGGGTCTCTATACATTTTTGTGCTTACCAGATGTATAGAGAAATTAGATCTATGAACCTCATCCATCAGTTCTTTCTTTATCTCCAGAATATATGGAACACATAGTCTTGTATGAAATTTCAATACACCTTTTTGATCAATATTGAAATCAGGAAACTTCCCATCCTTCAAAGCCTCAAACTTCTCCTGTAACAAAAGATCTTCTTTTTGAGCCTTCTTGATCTTCTCTAGTAATGAAGGTTGAGAAATCATTTGGGATAGGGTTGATGATGTACCTTCCCTTACAATTCCCATGTCCAGTTTTACTAGATCTTTAATCAAGGGATCTCCTAGGATTCTCATTGCTTCCAGAACAACAGGGTCTTTCCTTCTTAACGCATCTGTGACTTTTTTTTCTCTTATAGGATGATAATTAATTGAACAATCATAGTCTTTAATAAGATCCAACCATATCATTTTTCTCATGTTCAATTATTTCTGTGTGAAAATATACTTTAAACTTTGGTGGTCAGTGTATATATCACATTTCTCCCCATAAAGATAGTGCCTCCATATCTTTAGAGAAAAACCAACTGCCTCCAGCTCTAGATCATGCGTAGGATAATTATGCTCATGTTGCTTCAGCTGACGAGATGCATAATCAATTACCTTGTCATTTTGCACGAGGATGCACCCAATCCCTTTCAGAGATGCATCGCTAAAAATAACGAATCCTTCTCCTATAAAGGGTAGTATTAACACAAGTGCAGTAGCCAATCTCTTCTTCAGATCTTGGAAACTTTCCTCACATTCCTTTGTCCAGATGAACTTAACCCCTTTTTGATTCAACTTGGTTAGTGGATTAGAAATCTGTGAAAAGTTTTTCAAAAACCTCCTATAATATCCTACTAAACCAAGGAAACTCCGAATCTCAGTTACTGTTGTGGGTTGAGTCCACTCCTCCACAACCATTGTCTTTGTAGGGTCAACTGAGATTCCTTCATTGGTTACGATGTGCGCCAAGAAATCCACTTGTTGTAACCAAAACTCACACTTGCTGAACTTTCCAAAGAGCCTATCCTTCCGCAGACTTTGCAAAATAAACCTCAGATGATCTTCATGCTCCTTATGAATTTTTGAATATATCAAAATATCATCAATAAAAACTACCACAAAGTTATCAAGGTAGTCCTTAAAGAATCTATTCATCAAATCCATGAAAATAGCAGGAGCATTTGTCAAGCTGAAGGTCATAACAGTAAACTCATAATGCCCATATCTTGATCGGAAGGCAGTTTTGGAATATCTTCCTTCTTCACCCTTAGTTGACGATAACCAGATCGAAGATCAATCTTGGATAAGAATTGAGCCCCACAAAGTTGGTCAAATAAATCATCAATTCTTGGAAGAGGGTATTTTTTCTTCACTGTGATCCAGTTCAGTTCTCTATAATAAATGCATAGCCGCATTGATCCATCCTTCTTCTTCACTAAGAGAATTGGTTCTCCCCAAGGAGACACACTTGGTCAGATAAAACCCTTCTCCAACAAGTCTTGGAGTTGTTTCTTTAACTCCTCTAGCTCCACATTTTCCATTCTATATGGGGTCTTTGATATTGGTTGAGATCTAGGTACGAGTTCAATGGATAACTCTACCTCTCTTTCTGGGGGAGGTCCAGGTAACTCCTCGGAAAATACGTCCATGTATTCCTGATCAATCGGAACATCTTATATTTGTATACTCCCTTTTTTTCTTCATACTTACCGATTAACTCCATAAATAAGCCTATAGGATGTGCCTCTTGACAAATATCAGGTCGGTATATCTCTCCTTGGAAGATAATTGTAGGTCATTCATTCAATACTACTGATATTTCCTTACACCTGCATTTGATCTTAGAATTATACTTTGAGAGCCAGTCCATCCCAAGTATAACGTTGAATTTCATCATGGTAATGACTACTAGATTTGCGATAAGATTGTGCTCAAAAAAGTAAACACTGGAGTCTGTAAACACTGTTGATGCATGGATAATGCCACTTAGAGTCTTGACTGACAACTCTACCTCTAGCAGTTCGGGGATTGATTCTATATTCTTTTCAAATCTAGAGGAAATAAAGGAATGCGTAGAACCAGAATAAAACAAAGTACTTACTAGTTTTTATAGGACAACAAGAGTACCTTCTACCACGTCATTAGGTGCTTCAACTTCACTTGTTGTGATAGAAAAAGCACGACCATTTTCCCTTGGCCTTTGCTGAGGTTGATGGTGATTCCCCTCCACTGCCCTCGGATTTGGATAGTGATTAGCGAAGTGCCCAAGTTGTCCACACTTGAAGCACTGGACTTCGAGTAGGGCCAGAACCATCTTTCCTCTTTCGTTAGTGTTGGTAAGTTGAGGCTTCACCTCACTATGAAAATTATGAGCAATATGGACTTCTCTTCCACACTTGTAGCACTTTCCACATCCGATCAAGCAGTTCCCGAAATGCTTCTTCCCACATTTATTGCATGTGGAAAGTTGCATTTGCTTTCCACATATTTTCTGATCAAATATTCTTCCCAGACTTGGTTCTAGAGCTCTCTTCTTCTCATTATATTTGTGAGACCATTGTGTCTCACCAAACTCCAGTTCGACTTTCATAGCACTTTGAACTATTTCTTCGTAGCTATCATAGTCCCTGTTGGCTAGATTCTTCCGCAGATGAGGTCGTAGTCCACCAAAGAATCTATCAACCTTCCCATTAGGGTCCATAACAAATATTTAGGTATAAAGATAAATCCTTGTGAATTTCATCTCATAGATTCGAACAGATTCATTCTCCTTCTGCTTCAGCTCAATAAATTCTTTCTATATTCTCATTCTCATAGAACGAGGGAAATACTTATTGAAGAATATTCCCCTGAACTCTTCCCACTCCATAGCTTCCATCTCTCCACTTTTCTTTGTGTTTTTGATCAGTGACCACCACTGATCAGCTTCTCCCTCTAGGCGGTAAACAGCAAGGGTGACTTTTTCTTGTTCCTAACAATGAAGTACAAAAAAGATCTTTTCAATGGAGCTAATCCATTGTTCTGCAACCAATGGGTCAGTAGATCCACTGAATTTTGGTGGTCGTTGGCGCATAAAGGACTCAACAAAATTTTGTTCCCTTCATGGTGATATCGGCCTCTCAGCGTAATTCAAGTTATTACTCATAACTTGAGTCAGTTTCTTCATCATTTTTATGAATGTTTCCATTCCATCTTCCATCAGAGGGTCGTCAGTGCATGGTCCATTGTGGTCACCATTTGCACGGTTCCTCCTATTACCCGCCATTTTCTAAAAGAATAAAATCTTAGTGAGGAACTTGTTTCATTTACAAATATTTTCACTATAAAGGATTCTAAATCTTAAAACTTCATGCTTAAAAAATTATACTTCTTAATAATTCCTTCATAATGATTCATAAAAAGCTTGTGATTAACAAAACATATCCCCCAGGAGTGTCATAACCAAGAGTGAATCAAGGCCCATTGTAGTGCACCAATACTCATTTGAGTTTAGCTCAAAGAGGTGTTTTCAGGTTTTACCCCTACGTACATCTATGTCAGAGCCGCCTCTACCTGCTCGTATCCAGACAGGGATGTATTTGTTTGATAAACCACTAACATTATACTCACCAAAATACCAGAAAGATTTCCTATATTTAAACTTTATATAGGTTTATTACTAAAGTTTTCATATCCTAATTTCAATAAATAACTAAACTGTCCTTTGATACAAACTATGACGTCCCGGCTTTTTATAACATAACTTTTTATTACATTTTACAAAACTGAGGATCTCTAAGGTTTAGTGTCTTGGAAACCAGGAACTTAATACATGACGACATAAAACATTCTTCCTAAACACTTGAAAGGATTATTCATTGTTCATCCTAAGTTCATTACAACATCTCATAACCTGGGAGCATACATCAAAGGAAAGGATGAGCAGAAGGCCCAGTAAGGGAAACAAGGGAAACATTTAACATGTGAACTTGAGATACATCAATAACGTCATAAAAACTTTTAAGGAATGAGAAAGATATCATGAGGCATATCATAATAAAAATAAAATATTTCATAACTTGAATATGTGGCTACAACATTTAACTTAGACAATCATTTCTGTATCACCAAGTTTCATCCCCAAGGTGTCATTAAAAAATTACCAAGGTTATTCCCCAAGGTATCGTTAAAATGGTCATCACTAAAGATGAAGTCTTTACCCAAATCATTGGAGCGATATCAGGGTGCACCCTTAATTTGTCTTTATTATCATGTGATCCACATATCTCATCATAAAACATTTCATAAATAACACATATAGCATCAAAGAAATGTGTTTCATTTCATAATCATAACGTTTTAAAAACTGCTTTAAAGAGATGATCTTTATGTCACTTTAAACCCATGGAAGAGAAAAGCGGGTTTCATGTATGTAAATCACAGAATTAAAATATAAAATTTTGATATATATGTGAATAACCCTTTAGAAGAAAGATATTTGTGTATTCACTAAATAAAATAAAATAATTTGAGAAAAAGAGAAACACATTTTGAGACGAAAATTCTGCAGCATAACGGTTAAGTTATAGGGTTTTAGAAAATATTTAAAAGAGAGGGGAAATGGGTCACCCACTCATAAATGATACATAAAAAATTAGGGGGACATAATATAAATTATTTAATAACATGGTAAAGAAATTTGAATGATATACCATATTAAATGAAGAACTTGAAAGGAAGACAAAAGTAAGATTTCTCTTATGAAAATTCGGCAGCCTAAAGGCGTCACTTAAAACTTCAAAAAAATGAATTTATGAGATAAAATAGGGTCTCTAATCATATGAAAATAAAAGGAAATTATGATGGATATATATATCATACCCCAACATAAAAAATGAACTTGAAATACTTGACATGAAAATAGAACTTTGAAAATGGGAAGAGTGAAAGAATCCCTTACCTTGAAGAGTAACTTCGAAATCTTGAAGTTTGGGACCTTGGGAGGCTTGAGGGCACCTTGGGAGGACTCCTTGGGAGGTAAGGAGACCAGAACTTAGTTTAAGATGATTTTGGAATGGAAAGGATGAGATAATGGCTTGCTATTTATAGGGGAAGTGAAGGGACAAGGTATTAATGGCCAAGGGACACCTCATTGGTGGTATTGGAAAAAACATGGGATTGCCCATGGTATTTTCCAATGGTATTAGCCACTTGGGATACCTCATACCTTATATTACTATTAATAATATGACCAGATTTATTACATAATTATTACATCCTTAATGATGTCATTAAACACTCGAAACTCTAAACTGAAAATCCACTATTCACAGAAAATTCAACTTCTTCAGAAAAAATCCCAAAAATTCACCTTAACATAATATCAATGCACTGAATTCAAAAATAAAATCCATTTTATAAAAATAATTTTCTAAATAATTTTAATTTATTTTTTAAATAAAAAACACTATTCACCTGAAAAAACTAATACTTAACTAATAATTTCTGAAACACTTATTTACCTATTTTATTGAATCACATTACATAATCAAGGTGCCTAAATTATATTAATACTTTCTTTAAATGAGATTACTAATCCATTTGGTCACATTACTAATCCTAAGCATAAAATCACTATTCATAATTTACTATTCACCAAAAATAAAGTTGATCTTATTAGACTCTAAATTTATTACTGAACACATTTACAGAAGACCATTTTTTGAAAATCCTTACATATCATTAATTATTTAAGGTTTACATAAATATTTTAAAATATCATTTTTTTCAAAATTCATCCATAAGATACATCCTATTTTTATCCAGACATCTGAACATTCACAAACTTTACCATAGGAAGAAATCAAAATTTTATTTATCTCAAAGGGTTACACAAAGTAGCTACAGTCTCGTTAAATAGACCCTTATAACACTAGCATATGACCTAAGTGTAAGGTGTGCTATGGTGAGAGAATCTGAGGGAGGCTCGGATAACATTGCCCTAGTAGTAATCTCCACTAACTTGAACTTCTCCCGTAGGTGATTTTGTTCAAGCTTGACACGTTGGAGTTCAGCTGGGGCTTGGTCCAAAGCCAAGCCCAAAGATGCCACCTCCTTCCCAAGCTCTGATAGGTGGGATTCATATGGTTCGAGTCTACTGGATGAAGCCATCGACCCTTCTTTCTACATTAAACATTAACATATCTATTAAATCATTAAGAGTAAATTAATATATTATTCAAAAAGTTTGGGTCGTTACACAATCACTGGTTATTAAAACACCAATTTTTTTATTAGCCAAACTTTTTGAAAATAAACAAAGTTGGTCAGTTGCACAAACACCAATGGTGTCTCATGGGCCTCACACATGCATGTTCACGTGCCACACCAGCCCCCACCTCAGGTCCATCTAGGCACTCATCCACTCATGCCATTAACCATTTCTCTTTCCATATACATTCATGCATGTGGTTGCCCATGATAACACCAAGAATCAAAACCGGTCCTTTTCAATATTTCAAAACCAAACATTCAATCCACACTTTTCAAACCTTGCACATCATTTTTTTAAAGTGATTTATTTAAAAACTCTTTTCAAGACCAAATCATTTTTTCTTAAAAACCAGATTTCCATGAATCCAAAACAAATAGACGAGGAACGAAGCAAGAGGGAACTAGTGCCAATGGGTGACTGGGACATATGGTTGGTGGCAATACGCCAATCACACCATTTCCACAAAGAGTATTCTAGGACAGCATTCCTGGCTTCACATGGCTTTCCAGAACCTGAGAGCTCATTGGGACCACTAACCCTACCCCCTTTTCATTTCCCCTAGACAAGATTAACTGAAAAGACCAAAGACTCAGACAAACCTCAACATACATTAGTAACTCGAGTCCTGCCATGAGGTGTGCTGGACAGGTAGCATACTCGTAGCCAGGATATCAAGTCCTGACAACCTTAACTCCAGTCTAACATGACTCTATCCCAAAAGAACACGAATTAAAAGAGGAAACCTGCTCTGATACTATTTTGTTACGAACCAAGCTAGGTCACCACCTGATACGACGCCCGACCTGGTCCGCGACATGAACCGAAGGGCGTTCCCAATCCCCATGGGCTTGCACATGTTCCCAGGTATCAAAACTAACACATGGGAACGATTTACCCGAAATAGTTTACACAAAACAACTGACAAGATAAAAATAATAAAACTGAAAACAGACAACCAAACAAGACCTTAAATTAAAAATAGGTTTAAGTCTACAATTCAACTAAAAACCCAAAGTGAACAATAACAAAGATAAAGAACTAAAACTCTAATACCAACCTTCAAGAAACATGAGAAGCCGCATCCCCAAGATACCAACAATAACCTACATGCGAATACCAACAGCATCAAGAACCACTACCACTAAGTAGGATGCCTCAACCTAGAATACACAAAGAACAAGGTATGCATTCACCCAAAGGTGTATGTAGGGTGTGATCCAAGATCCTAGTAGGACGTCTCACAACAAAAATGTTCCATGTATAAACATTAAATGATGAATACATTTGCAGGATAAATAAATGAAAGGACACCAACTCTTGAACAATTTTTAAAGAAATAGTTTCTATAAAGAAAACACTTTCAAAGAAAACAACTTAAATAAAAAAACACCATTATATTTAAGAAAACCCAAACATCCATGAAAACCCAAAAGCTACATTATAGTCTGATGGTGAGTGTATAGTAGTCCAGGAGCACCAAAAGAGGGAGAGTCCCTATAGGTACTAGAAAAAAGAATGGGACCCTAGAACATTGTGTCTCGGTGAACAGTAGTATAGGAAACACAACAAAATACGTTCTCATGCACAATCCACTAGTAGGGAAACACATCCATATCCTAGTGGTCTCTAATAATCATCCAATGTTTAATTAGTGTTGTAATTTTCAAACCAACTAAGTGAGACTGGGCCAAAGCCACTTCCGTATCACTAGCACTCTTGATCTAGTCTGCCCACCCAGTACCCAGGCTTCCACTTTTTTGTTCTCAAGATGTTCTAATTTCACATTTCATGTCAAACTCAAATGAAAAAAAACAAATATGATGTTATCTAAACCCAACACCACACTTGCACACACACAAAACCCATTTGAAATAGTCTGAAAACTAAAGACTTTACATAACTCAATTAAACCATTTTTTTGCATCGTTAATAATTATTTACTAAAAAATATTAAATTTTGTAAACAAGTTCTTTAAAAAGTGACATGGCATGACTTAACACACAAAACCAACCCATACCTCCTTCATGACCAAACACACCCAACCCCATTTCAATAAAACAACCTCCACCACTCACATAAACTAATAACCCAACCGAACAATTAAAAGATCATTTTCCTAATTAAAAAAACACTAGAAATTTTATTAAGCAACTTAGGATATGACAGATGACTTTAAACACCGAAGGCCCACTCAAACCCTCTTTTGGAAAAACGTATATGAACACAACATCAGAACATAAATCACACACTTTGCGCATTTTCACAAAACAAACGCAAAATTTATAACCCACTAGTAGGCAGCTCAACATAGGTTTTCACAGTAACAACCTACTCAACCAACACAACACCTTCACTTAAGACCAAGCACATGAAATGAAATGTTGAAACACAACTAATAGCACTTGCACAAATGAAAAGCTAACAACACATATTATTAAACACTTACAATTGACTAAAGATATGTTTTCAAACAATGAATGCACCCGCCCATATGAACCTACTACCAAAAAAATCAAACACATTGAAGACTTCAAGAAAACCAAATCCGCACCCAAAATAATTAATCAAAGAACATCATAAATTAACTGAGCGATCAAATTAATTCATTAAATAATTTTTAAATGCGGAACCACCTATCTCAAGTGAAGGAATTTCATAAAAATCGGTGCGCGACTCCAAATTCTCATCAAAACGCACCACAAAAAAATTCAGGATGAACCTAAAAAAAAGATATCAACAAAACATAGATTTAAAAACAACCCTTAATGAACCTCATAACTGCTAAAAAAAATAAAACAAATACACAAGGAAGATAAAAGAGGAACTTGTCCGGAGGGGGGTTTCATGCACGCAGAAGAAGGGCGTGACACCGATGGGGGATTTTTTTTTTACGTTTTTCTTAAAAAAAATTCTGAAAAATGGCCTAGGTCAATTTTTTTTTTAAAAATACGCTACAAAGGCGGCATCTGCGATGCCGCCTTTGGCCCGGATCGATGACATGGCAAAGGCGGCCGGGAGGAGGCCGCCTTTCGCCTTAGGGTAAGGCGAAAGGCGGCATCGCGGAAGCCGCCTTTGGCCATACGCAGAGGCGAAAGGCGGCTTCCGCGATGCCACCTTTTCCTGAAGTCCTTATAAAAGGGCGGCCACCCCCCCCCCTCTCCTCACTTGTTCATTGCAACTTATCTCTCCGATTTTCTCTCTCTCTCTAAAATTTTTTTTTGCTGTGCGAGCTTTTACGAAGCTTCATTTAGAGGTATGTTTCTTTATTTAATTTAATGTTTTTATTTAATTAATTTAATTTTGATTAGTTTTAAATCTTTCATTTGTTAAGCAGTTTAGGTAGTTCTTAATATTTGGTTATTTAGTTTTTGTAATTAGTTATATATAGTTTTAAATAATTACTGTTAGGTAGTATAGATTAAGTATAGATTAACTTAAGATTAAGTATTTAGAAATTTTGGTAGCTTAAAGATTATGTGGTTATCTACGCAATTAAATTCCTGTCTGGATACAAACAAGTGGATGTGGCTCTGGCACAGATGTACATAGGGGTAAAACCCAAAAACACCGCTTCGAGCTAGACTCGAACGGGAACTGGTGCACGATAACGGGCCTTGCTGCATCCTGGTTTGACACTCCTGGGGAATATGCTTAAGATGATTCATATTTTCTTTATAAACTACTAAAATTTCTAAGAGAAGAAAAAGAAAATCAGTATATTTATCAATGATAAATGATAAATATAATTTTATAGAATGAAATAAGGACATAAGAATTAACGAATTAAAGTTATTATTAGTTAAATATAAAATAATAGAATAATTAATGATTAGTTGTTATTAGTTAATTTTAGAATAATTAATAAATAACATAGGATTAAAACATGAATTCATATAATGATTAGCTAACGATACTAATGATCAGTATATTTATCAATGATAAATGATAAGTATAATGTTATAGTATCAAATAAGGACATAATAATTAACAAATTAAAGTTATTATTAGTTAATTATAGAATAATAGAATAATTAACGATTAGTTATTATTAGTTAATTTTAGAATAATTAATAAATAACATAGGATTAAAACATGAATTCATATAATGATTAGCTAATGATACTAATGAACATATAAAGTGAAATGAAGAAGAACAAACAAACTAAATAAAAAGGCGCTCTAAAATTACATTCTAATAAATATCATATGGTCAAACATCAGTAGCATAGTTTATGGTATAGAAAGGCGCAATAAAATTACATTATAATAAACATCATATCGTCAAACATAATTGTTAATATTTTGTTACACTATCATAATTTTGATGAAAGAACACATTTTTGACGTAGAGAGCCATGTATGCATGTGTGTACTGTTATGGGGAGATTATTCAAACTGAGCAAGGAGCTTCTTACAGTACACAACCAATTACGGTGGTTAGTACAGTGGATTGTGTTACCATAAGTGACCTTCAAGAGAGAATTCATGTTTCCTTAAATCTGGGACCCGATCAAGAGATAATGTCTATGAGCTATAGACATTTGCAATTTCCAACAACAATGTGGCATATAGCTTGTCCATTGGTTGCTGATGCGCAGTGGGTCCAAGCAATTAATTTATTTTCTCAACGGTTAGATGGTACCATGATGGAGTTATACGTTGTTGTTGCTACTGTACAACAACAACGTCCACTTGTACAAAGATGTAGAAATACAAGAGTGGTTGAAGACAGTCTACCCCATGACATTGATCCTATTCCAAATGATGCAGCAGAAGAGGACAACCTAGATGATCTTCCGGATATACATGTCAATCCAACTTCTGATGAGGAGTTTTGTAATGATGGATCAGATGGTGACAACAGTGCTGATGAGGAGGGACCAACAAAAGATAGAGAGGAGGTTTTGAGAAATGCAGTTGTTGTACATCAACCTCAGTCAATAAATCATCCACCATTATTTTCATCTTGGTCAGAAGCAATGACACGCGTGCCTGAATTCGATAATACTGTTCTCACACCGACAACTGAGTTCCCTGTAGTTATACAAGATAGGTTTAGTGAGGTGGACAAAACCTTATATATTGGAAGGAATTTTCCCAGTAAAGATGCCTTAAAAAGCACGTTAAAGAGATTTCATATTGAGAGAAACTTCAACTATGTAGTTCACAAATCATGTCGTAGTAAATATGTTATACGGTGCGTGAAGTATGGGGATGATTGTAGATTTCGCTTAAGGGCTATTCCAGACATTACATTTGGAGGTTGGAGAATCTCAAGGATTGAGGCGGCTCATAGTTGCGTTCAGCCAAGTCTCACACAAGATCATACTTCATTGGATGCAGAATTTGTGTCATCTATTGTTGTTGAGATGATTAGGACATGCCAAAATGTTCCAATATCCCTTGTGCAAGAGAGGATTCTACAGACATTCGGTTATAAGATTTCCTATAATAAGGCATGGATGGCGAAACAGAAGGCAATTATGAAGGTATATGGTGATTGGGATGACTCATATCGAGTATTGCCGCAATTGCTAGCCATACTGAGGCATCATAACCAAGTTGTCTTCCATCTGGATACAAACGAACATGTGTCTCCTGATAATCGACTTGATCCATCTCGTGTTCAATTTCATCGGTTGTTCTGGGAATTCCTTCCTTGTATCTCTGCATTTCGTTTTTGCAAACAATTTATTCAGATTGATGGAACATTTCTGTATGGAAAATACAAGGGCATATTGTTGATTGCGGCAACCCAAGATGGAAACTATTCACCTCTTCCTCTTGCCTTTGCCATTGTAGAGAAAGAAAACTATGAATCATGGAGTTGGTTTCTGGCATGTATCAGCAACCATTTCACCAACATTCAGGGAGTTTGTTTGATATCTGATCGTCATCGAGCAATTAATGAGGCAATCAATGCAGATCCTGATACATGGAGATACCCAAATGCACATCATCGGTTCTGCATTAGACCCATTTCTAGCAATGTACATAAAAAATTCCACAACGAACCGATGAAGAAGGCAATCACGAGGCTTGGTACGTATTTTATTCATTCTGTTTTACTGTTTCAATATAAATATAAAATCAATTTATGTGAAATATCATCTACGTTTTGTAGCATATGAGTCGGACCAACGACGATTTGAAGAACGTTTTGAACAAATTCGTCAGGCTAATCAAGAAGTTTATGATTATATGATACGGATTCCAAAAGAGAAATGGACATTGGCATACGACGGGGGAAAGAGGTACGGACACATGACGACAAACATTGTGGAGTGCATCAATGGTATCTTCAAAGGACTTCGCAAGCTACCTATAACCGCATTAGTTCAGGAGACATTATATCGATGCGTGAAGTACTTTGTGGATAGACAAAAACTAGCATCATACAGAATACATCAAGGGATAAGATATGGAATACACTTTCAACGAGAGATTGAAAAAAATATTGAAGAAGCTTCTGGTTATCACGTATGTCTATTTCGAAGAGAAGACTCCCGATTTGAAGTTCAAGAGCGTTCAGACCCCATCACAAATCACGTCGGTGAAAAAATGGTGGTATTACTGGAAACAAGGCAATGCCAATGTGGAAAATTTCAGGCCTTACGGTTTCCATGTACACACGTCATCGCAGCATGTGCCTCTGTGAACATCTCATGGGAAGCATATGTTGATCCAGTGTACCAGATGGATATCATTACCAACTGTTATGCTGCACCATGGACACCTATTGGGGAGTATCGTTATTTCCCAATGCCTGAAGGCCAGCCGATAGTGATACCTGACATGAATCGGTTACGTCCTCGTGGGAGACCAAAGGCGAGTAGGATGCGTAATGAGATGGACTGGCCTCAAGAACAAGGGAAGAGTTTGCGATGCACAATATGTCATAAAGAAGGTCATAACCGGAAGCGATGCCCTAACGTTGTTGGGTCGACTTCACAGTCTCATTCATAATGATGTATTGTCTTCATTGTGACATTCCCATATTGTAAACTAAATGTTGTTATCTCTTTTTTATTCCTTGGTTTTCTAAACCCCAAACATCTGAGATAAGTTTTCATATTAATATTCATGCTTTCAAGAAATAACTTTGAATATGAAATAATAGAATTTATTTCAAAACTCCGAAAGTGGAACACTTAACCCATATTGAAATGTGTATGTCAGTTAACCCATTAACATGTTTCCCGGACATTAATATTAAAAATTTTAACCCTAAACCCTCCAACCTAAACCCCAATCTAAACATGCAGGATATTTTAGAAAACTGTTCTATAACAAATTTATAGTATCATAATAATTAGCATAAGATATTGAATACATACAATTAGATAAATTCTAAAAACATCATTACTAATTGACATGGTTTATCTTAATCCAATCCATAAGTAGTTAATCACAAAGCTCCCCCAAAATATGTGTAACCAAATTCAAGACTCAATATTTTAGATAACATAACTTATTTCATATTAATATTCATGCTTTCAAGAAATAACTTTGAATATGAAATAATAGAATTTATTTCAAAACTCCGAAAGCGGAACACTTAACCCATATTGAAAAGTGTATGTCAGTTAACCCATTAACATGTTTCCTGGACGTTAATATTAAAAATTTTAACCCTAAACCCTCCAACCTAAACCCCAATCTAAACATGCAGGATATTTTAGAAAACTGTTCTATAACAAATTTATAGTATCATAATAATTAGCATAAGATATTGAATACATACAATTAGATAAATTCTAAAAACATCATTACTAATTGACATGGTTTATCTTAATCCAATCCATAAGTAGTTAATCACAAAGCTCCCCCAAAATATGTGTAACCAAATTCAAGACTCAATATTTTAGATAACATAAATTATTTCATATTAATATTCATGCTTTCAAGAAATAACTTTGAATATGAAATAATAGAATTTATTTCAAAACTCCAAAAGCGGAACACTTAACCCATATTGAAATGTGTATGTCAGTTAACCCATTAACATGTTTCCCGGACGTTAATATTAAAAATTTTAACCCTAAACCCTCCAACCTAAACCCCAATCTAAACATGCAGGATATTTTAGAAAACTGTTCTATAACAAATTTGTAGTATCATAATAATTAGCATAAGATATTGAATACATACAATTAGATAAATTCTAAAAACATCATTACTAATTGACATGGTTTATCTTAATCCAATCCATAAGTAGTTAATCACAAAGCTCCCCCAAAATATGTGTAACCAAATTCAAGACTCAATATTTTAGATAACATAACTTATTTCATATTAATATTCATGCTTTCAAGAAATAACTTTGAATATGAAATAATAGAATTTATTTCAAAACTCCGAAAGCGGAACACTTAACCCATATTGAAATGTGTATGTCAGTTAACCCATTAATGTTATATTTACATTTTACACTTACGACTCGTTTTCTTTGTTTATATGCAGATGGATGATACCATACTACTCACTCAGCAGCCTACCCATATTTCGCAGGCCGTGTTAGAGGGTCATCCAGATCGATTTGTGAAGGTGCGTCGAGCGCACCATTTTCATCACATGGAGCCTCCACATGCCATTAGACCTTACTTGCGCCGTGCTGGCTTCTATGGCCTTGCCGTATCAGATTTCACATTTGTAGATCATTACCTACTTGCTGCCCTTATTGAGAGATGGAGACCAGAGACACACACATTCCACTTGCCTGAGGGGGAGATGACCATCACCCTCGAGGATGTCACAGTTCTTCTCGGTCTTCCTATCCAGGGGAGACCCGTTATTGGACCCACTCGTGCAGCTTGGCCAGACCTTGCTCAACGCTTGTTAGGCGTTGATATTTTGTCCGACCGTAGGGCTACAGATGGATCGTCCATATCTATGCGTTGGTTGGAGTCGCAGATTCCACATTTACAGGATGATGATGGTGAGCAGACCGTCATGCGTTACGCCCGTGCATATATCTTACGACTCATTGGTGGGACCATGTGTACTGATCACTCGAGGATGCACGTGCATATGATGTATCTACCCCTACTAGAGGACTTTGATCGGGCTGGGACGTACAGTTGGGGATCAGCCTGCTTGGCATACACGTACAGATCATTATGCAGACTATCCCATAGGGACCGTATAGGTCTTGGAGGATGCGTCATCCTTATTCAGATGTGGGCATGGGAGCGCATCCCATCATTCCGCCCTGACCTTGCTGGTCCACCGGTTGAGATGGAGGTGCTGCATGACGCTCCGCGTGGACGCTGGTATGATAAGTCATTTCTATTGGTTTTTTATTCTACTATGAGTTATTGACTATAATTTCTCATTATTTGTCATTATCGTTGTATTTTACAGGTGGTGTCAGCGACACAATTTTGACGTGGTTCTGAGACAGCATTTGGGCGTATATCGGCTACAGTTGGACTGTCTCTTACCTGATCAGGTATGTATATACAATCTATCACTGTCTAACATTTTTAATAATAACATCAATTTTGGTTTTTAGTTGGGTGTTTTTTTGACAAAATCACTTGTCATTTCAGATTTCATGGCTTCCATACTGGATTATTATGGACCAGTTGCCAGCATACTGCACTGTTGGTCTTGAGGATGCTATGGCTGTAGTGCCCCTCATTTACTTTCATATTATTGAGTGGCAGCAGCCTGACAGGGTCATGCGCCAATTTTTTCGTACTCAGCCGATTCCATTACCATCTAGACAGACAGACAAGCTTCATGGGATGAAGCTGACAGGGAGGCAGGATGATGACTGGTCCCAAGTACATGCGAGTTTTATCGACTGCTGGCACAGACGTGCAGAGTTACGTATTCAAGTTGTTCCTACAAATCGATTCTCTCTTTCAGAGCAGGTTGACTATGCGCCCTGGTATAGACTAAAATCTATATTGTATCTTACCCAAGCTGGCATAGAGATGCAGAGGATGGTAAGTTAATAAATTCCTATTACTTTGTTTATTGAATTATTTTCTAATTCCATTTGAATCTATTTACAGGGAAGTCACACAGAGCAGCTTGTTCGCATGAGCGATGAAGAGGAGGAGGGGGTCTTTAGCCGGGCAGCCGTCCATGCTACAGCGCTGGAGGCGAGGGCATCTTTTCATGCGCTTTCCGAGAGCATCTTCACGCGTCTGGCTCGGAGACAGGAGGTTCCTGCCCCAGAGGAACATCCTGCAGCTGCTGCTGGTGCTGAGGATCCACGACCACGGCGACGTAGACAGCGTCGTGCTGCACGTGAGGCATCGCCTGTTCCACAGGCAGAGGTCGGGCCTCTAGTAGTCCAGGATCAGCCTATTCAGGATGTGCCTCAGGTGGCATGGGATCCGTCTTTCCTGACAGGATATCCGTAGTTCTCTCCATCTTGGGTTCCAGATCCTTCCCAGCCTTGGATTCTAGAGCCGTCGTCGTCTTGGGGTATAGCTCCATCACAGGCTTTGTTCCCCTCTGCGATGGAGGCAGGTCCTTCTACCACCCTAGTGGGAGAAGGATCCGAATGGCAGTACGAGATGCAGTTGACAGCTCCTCCAACTGACACACAGATGGAGGATGCGATAGTCGACGTTTCAGTGCCCGAGGATCAGCCTTCTCCAGGTCATCAGACTCCACTGCGCACTCGACGCGGACGTCCTATTCGCAGACCACCATGTGGGACGGAATCTCCTCGCCACAGACATATGCATTGATTGTACATTATTGTTTACATATTTTATGTGTACTGAAATCAAAATACTATTTTTACTTGTTGGTCAGAGTGGAATCTCAGGAGGGGGTAAATTAGGTTTTATTTATATATATTTATATAAGCATACGAACATAATAATAAAACATTAATAATTACTAATTACCTAATTACAGATTATATAATTAATAATTCTATTACTAATTAACTATTTAATTAGTATATAATTAATATTTATATTACGAAATAACTAATTAATTAGTATATAATTTGTAATTTGGTAATTAGTGTTTATTAATCATTAATTATATAATAACTAATTAGTTAATTAGTAATAAAATTATCAATTATATAATACTTAATTATTACATATATAATAAATACTTAGTTAATTAGAAATATAATTAATAATTATAACTAATTAATTAGTAATTGGTAATTATTAATTAGTTAACCAGTAATATAAATATTTATTATAATTATTCATTATAAGAGGTTTTGCCCTGAAAATCATTCTGCATTTTCGATGTGGGATTCAGGTTCTACCTTTACTGTGCAGTAGATTCTGCATTTCCGATGTGGGATTCTGTTTCAAGTACGTAACTTTGAAATACAATAAAAGATAAACTATAAGACCAACATAAATGAAACTTAAAACATGGATTAAACATATAAAAAATATTTTAAAACAAAAGCAATTTACAAAAAAATGTTAATGAAAAATAATTTATAAGCTTTCAAAACCGCCTACTTGAAACTTAAAAATGTTTCAAGTACGTGACTTTGAAAGACTGTAAAATATAAACTATAAAACGAATATAATTGAAACTTTAAACATTGATTAAACATATAATAAATAGTTGAAAACAAAAGAAATTTCCAAAAAAAAGTTGATGAAAAGTAATTTATAAGCTTTCAAAACCGCATACTTGAAACTTAAAATTTTTCAAGTACGTGACTTTGAAAGACCACAAAACATAAAATAGAAGACCAATATAAATGAAACTTAAAAAATGGATTAAACATATAAAAAATAGTTTAAAACAAAAGCAATTTACAAAAAAATGTTAATGAAAAATAATTTATAAGCTTTCAAAACCGCCTACTTGAAACTTAAAAATGTTTCAAGTATGTGACTTTGAAAGACTGTAAAATATAAACTATAAAACGAATATAATTGAAACTTTAAACATTGATTAAGCATATAATAAATAGTTGAAAAAAAAAGAAATTTCCAAAAAAAAGTTGATGAAAAGTAATTTATAAGCTTTCAAAACCGCATACTTGAAACTTAAAATTTTTCAAGTACGTGACTTTGAAAGACCATAAAACATAAAATAGAAGACCAATATAAATGAAACTTAAAAAATGGATTAAACATATAAAAAATAGTTTAAAACAAAAGCAATTTACAAAAAAATGTTAATGAAAAATAATTTATAAGCTTTCAAAACCGCCTACTTGAAACTTAAAAATGTTTCAAGTACGTGACTTTGAAAGATTATAATTATATTACTAATTAACTAATTAATTATTATATAATTAATAGTTATATTAATAATTAACTAATTATTTATTATATAAGTAATAATTAATGAGTAATAATTAATAATTAATAATTTAATGAATAGCTATAATTAATATTTATATTACTAATTAACTAATTAATAATTACTAATTACTTATTAATAATTATTAATTACTAATTACTAATTATAATGAATAATTATAATAAATATTTATATTACTAATTAGTTAATTAATAATTAATAATTACTAATTAATTAGTTATAATTATTAATTGTATTTCTAATTAACTAAGTATTTATTATATATGTAATAATTATATTAATAATTAATTATTATATAATTAATGATAATATTACTAATTAACTAATTAATTATGACATATTTAATTATTAATAATTACTAATTAATAATTAAAAATTATAATGAATAAATGTAATTAAAAATTATAATGAATAAATGTAATTAAAAAATAAAAATAAAAATTTAAAAAATATATATATTTTTAAGAGAAAGGCGGCATCCGCGATGTCGCCTTTCACCCGCAGCGCAAAGGCGGCATCTGCGATGCCGCCTTGCCCCGAAATGCAAAGGCGGCATCCCGGATGCCGCCTTTGAGGTGCATTTTTAAAATTTGTTTTGCCGGGAGCGTTTTCTGGAAAAAAAAATTTTTTAAAAACGTAAACAAAAAAAAAATCCCACCGATGGGGGAGCCGAAGTAGTGTCGGCCAGGGCAAATTTGGCCGGATGGGTGTTTTTTTTTTAATGGGTCTAGGTTTAGATTAATTAGGGAAAAGGGGTTGTTGAGCGCCACTTCAAGTGGCGCTCAACAACTCAGGTGGCTAGCGCCACTTCAAGTGGCTCTTTACCACCCTTTTATTTTTTTTTTCTGGTTTTGTTTTATTTCTTTTTTTTTTAATTGTTTTTCACCGCATCTCTTTTTAATAAATAATTTCAAAATAAATAAATAAAATTTTGTTTTATTTTATTTTTGTTTTAGTTTTTTTCCACGTCATCTCTTTTTAATAAATAATTTCAAAATAAATAAATAAAATTTTAAAAATAATCTTATAAATATGTATTTAAAAATGCTAAATTAATTATTATTATATTTATAATTATATAATTATGACATTATATTTATGTATATATATAATTATATGTGTGTGTATAAATATAATTATGTATATATATAATTAAAAATAAATATTTATAAATATAAATCTATTTATATATATTTTTTAAATAAAAAATATATTTGTAATTATATAATTATAAACTAATCTTTAAATATAAATATTTATAATTATATGAATATGAATATATTTAAAATATATAATTATGAAAATATTGTTACATATATATTTAAAATTTATTTATAAATATATTTAATATTCATATATAAATATATATATGTGTGTGTGTGTGTATGTGTGTGTGTAGAATTATATTTATAATTATATTTAGAATTATATTGTAATTATAGTTATACTTGTATATGTATAATTATATATTTATACATGTATATATTTACATAGTTATAAGTAACTATTTATAAAAAAAATTGAAATATTGTTAAACATATAGTCTTTCAATACCACCTACTTGAAACTTAAAAATGTTTCAAGTATGTGACTTTGAAAGCCTATAAAATATAATCTAAATGACCAATATGAATGAAACTTAAAACATGTATTAAAAATATAATAAATAGATAAAAATAAAAAATTACGTAAAAAATGTTGATAGAAAATATTTTATAGGCTTTCAAAACCACCTAGTTGTAACTTAAAAATGTTTCAACTATGTGACTTTGAACGTCTATAAAACATAATCCATATGACCAATATGAATGAAACTTGAAACTTGGATTAAACATATACTGAATAGATGAAAATAAAAAAATTACGTAAAAACTGTCGATAGAAAATATTTTATAGGCTTTCAAAACCACCTAGTTGTAACTTAAAAATGTTTCAACTATGTGACTTTAAACGTCTATAAAACATAATCCATATGACCAATATGAATGAAACTTGAAACTTGGATTAAACATATACTGAATAGATGAAAATAAAAAAATTACGTAAAAAATGTCAATAGAAAATATTTTATAGGCTTTCAAAACCACCTAGTTGTAACTTAAAAATGTTTCAACTATGTGACTTTAAACGTCTATAAAACATAATCCATATGACCAATATGAATGAAACTTGAAATTTGGATTAAACATATACTGAATAGATGAAAATAGAAAAATTACGTAAAAAATGTCGATAGAAAATATTTTATAGGCTTTCAAAACCACCTAGTTGTAACTTAAAAATGTTTCAACTATGTGACTTTAAACGTCTATAAAACATAATCCATATGACCAATATGAATGAAACTTGAAACTTGGATTAAACATATACTGAATAGATGAAAATAAAAAAATTACATAAAAAATGTCGATAGAAAATATTTTATAGGCTTTCAAAACCACCTAGTTGTAACTTAAAAATGTTTCAACTATGTGACTTTAAACGTCTATAAAATATTATTATTTTATATACAATAATTAATTAGTTAGTAATATAATTATTAATTATTATTTGTCATTATAATTATTAATTATTAATGGTTAACTCACTGTGACAAATTTTATTTATATTGTACCTGTACTTTATAATTTAATAGTTAATTGAAATAAGTTTGTATTTAATAGATTTTTGATTTTCTTGTTATTTGACTTAAACAACAGTTACTTATCATAGTGAATAAGTTTTTTAATATATACAACATTACATCCAAAAACATCAATGACGATGCCCCCCGGTACCACAACGCGGTGTCTGAATGTCACGTCCTCTCCGCGTCTGACGTCCATGTCGCTCCAGTGTCCTCTCTGCAGGTTCCTCCTCTTCCGGTGCTTCTGGTGCCTCATCATGATGCTGTGTAGAGGACTGACCAAAATCATGTGAGGACTCCCCAAAATCATGTGAGGATGCCCCAAAACCATATGGGGTGACATATGGCTCTGAAGCTCCTATAAATGGTAGAAATGGGGTACTGAAGAAGGCCTCGTCGGGAGGAGAGGGGGCCACCATAAGCTGTGTGACTGCACCCAGATCGAAGTCCATAGTAGTCTGCGGAGACGCCATATGCGGTATATAAATGTCTCCCTGCTGTGCAAAATCATCAGTCGGCTGGGCGAGATCGTCTGTCTGTGGTGCGACGACATCTGCAGGAGCCGCTCTCGGATGTCGATGTGGTCGCCTCTGCCCCCCCCCCCCCCGGATGTGCTCGTCTCTGTCGTCCAGATGGCGGCGGTGGTGGCGGTACATCCTCCTCAGTAGGCATAGCAGGGACATCGTCATCCTCAGGTGCCTCTGCCTGAAGATATGGATCAGGATATATCTGTGGCTCCTCATCAAAAAAACTGTCACGTATCAACCGGAGATGATCCAATAGAGCCACGACATCCCGATGAACTACCTCCCGCAGAATATATGCATACTCCTGAGGCAGCGTGGAATGTGCAAGCTGGCCAATGGCGTCTGCCTGCAAATGAAATGACAATCAAATTAATATCAAAAATGAGTTAAACAAAATTAATAAATCTTAGTAAACATACCAATCGCTGAATGCCAATCCCCTGACGTGTAAGGTACATGATGGTATGTCGTCGATACCAGTGTGCATAATCCCCCTGATCAGATAAATGAGAGTGTGATGTGATATATCCCTGTGGAAAGATACTGAATCGGGCAAGCCTGTCCCAAAGCTGGATATAAGATGCATGATGTCGCCGCCAGTCTGTCGTCTGTCTACCTATAAGCACAATCGAATGTAACTCGGTAGACTGTCGCGGTGCCAAGGGGATATGCTGTATAAAACCGAACTGGCGCATGACCCGGTCTGGCTAGTGCCACTCAACGATGTGGAAGTGAATGAGTGGTACTACTGCAGCACGATCTCCAGCCAAAGATGTGCAGTATAGTGGAAGTGATGCGTAGACATAACCTGTATAAGGAGTCCGTGAAACCTGAAATGTAAACTCAAAAAATAAGTCATATAGTAGCATGATAATTTTACTGAGATTATATTGAAATAACTTAAAAAAGTGATAACAAAACAAATTTTCCTACAAAAAAGTATTGTTTAACTTACATCAGTCGGCACTATAGCATCGAATATCTATCTGAAGCTGTGCACACTATGTCTCGGAGTATGTGCAAACTTCTGAGACTGACTCCACCTGGTGAAAAAAGAGTAACCTACGGTAAGTTTATAAAAAACAATAACAAAAGTACTAAATAACCGAAAGTAATGACGTAGACATACCATCGTCCCCGAGGACAGTCCTGAAGTAGCTCCGGTGCAAGCGGTGCGACAACTCGAGGAGCGATGCGTAGAAAACGCTCTCAGGCCCACATCTGTACTAACACCATGCAACCTGCAATCTGATGTGAATCGGCCTGACAACTGGTGCAGAGAGATCTGTACAGATGTGCTAATACAGCGGATCCCCAACTGTATGTCGCAGTCTGATCCAGATCCTCAAGTAATGGGAGGTACATCATGTGTACCAAAGCGGTGGAGTAGTCGACGCACAACATGCCTCCGAGCAGCCGCAAAATGTATGCACGTGTGTGCTGAAGAAGCGTCTCCTCGTCTGCATCATCTGGAATGACATCGAAATGCTGATCGAGCCACCTCATTCGCAAGCGCGAACCCTGAAGGACACCCCGTGCGCCGATGACGTCAATGCCTAGCAGCCTCTGTATGACTGCAACCCAATCGCCGGTACTGGCCCCCGTAACTGCATCTCCATGGATAGGTAACCCTAGCATGTAGGCAACGTCCTCTAATGTAATAGTCATCTCCCCCTCTGGGAGATGAAATGTGTGTGTCTCTGGCCGCCATCTCTCAACCAATGCAGCTATCAAATGATGGTCGATGGTCTTGAAGTCACACATAGCGACTCCATAAAAGCCTGCACGTCTAAGGTATGGACAAATAGCTGCCGGCGGTGCCTCATGATGAAAACGGTGCGCTCTCCGAACGTGTCTTCGTATGACCTTCCTGGCGGCATATGTTGCACCGCCGTCCAGCTGGATGTTCACTAGGCCAATCCATCTCATTCCGAATACGAGTCGACTTTGGCCTCCCTTTAGGTCGAAGTCTGTTGATGTTCGGTAGAAGCGTGGGTGCACCATCAGGCAGCTGAAAATTCTGATATTCCCTGATTGGCATCCACGGAGTATTGTAGCAGGAGTTGATGCTCTCAAGTCGATAAGCTGGATCAACGAACTGCTCCCAAGATACGTGTACGTAAGCACATGCAGCAATCACATGGCCGCAGGGATATCTCAGTGCCTGAAAGTTGCCACAATCACAGTAACGCTTCTCCAATAAAACAACTCGCACACGACCATTGCTACATGCCATAGCATCACCGGGCTCAGCGACCTCAAATCGTTGCTCTGGACGATTAAATGCAGTTACACGGTAAGTTGCGGCCTCCTGAAGAACTGTATCTAGCTCGCGTTGGAAATGGTGTCCATAGCGCATCCCTCTATTCAAGCCCTCTTCAGCTTGCTTTCCTCGTTCCAGAAAGTACTATAACTGCATCCTTGTTCTGTCTCAATTATTTGACCGTTGCAATAAATATAAGCGGCGACCATCTTTTTTATCTAAAAGAAACCACTGTTATTAATTAAATCTGATTAAAGAATCAATTTATGTATGCATGCTTCTAGTAATTTAGGTTGGAATCCTAATCCCTCCACCAAATCAATATGTTCAAACCATATTGATGTGTAACTATTTACACAACCCACAAGTTTGTGTTACTTACCCAAAAATAAAAGTCAAATATATTTATACATATCCACATGCATTATATGCATGAGGTACACGAACATGTCATGTAAAATCATAGAGTTATATGAAATTGAAAGTCTCCACATGAGTAAGCCCGGAGCGACAGATAGCCAACCCCATTCACTTTCCTAGACAAGGCAAGCCTCCAAGAAAGTAGGTGGTCCGACCCAAAGCCCCTCTACCCGGGGATACTTTACTCAAGAGAGCAATAATTTCATGATAACTCTAACACTTAATATGCAAAAAATATATTGAACTACTAAATTCAAGTTCATAACTTCAATTACAAACCGAGGTCAAGGTAGATTGAAAACTAAATTCATTATCATTCCTAGAATGTAATGCAAAGGTATATTTCATAGGCAATTTACTACTACTTGGCTAATTAATATAACTACTTCGCTAATTAATATAACTACTTCGCTAATTAATATAACTACTTCGCTGATTAATATAACTACTTCGCTGAATAATATAACTACTTCGCTAATAACATAATTATGGTTAACTAATTACCTAATTATGGTTAACTAATTACCTAATTATGGTTAACTAATAACCTAATTATGGTTAACTAATTACCTAATTATGGTTAACTAATTACCTAATTATGCTTAACTAATTACCTAATTATGGTTAACTAATTACCTAATTATGATTAACTAATTACCTAATTATGGTTAACTAATTATCTAATTATGGTTAACTAATTACCTAATTATGGTTAACTAATTACCTAATTATGGTTAACTAATTACCTAATTATGGTTAACTAATTACCTAATTATGGTTAAGTAATTACCTAATTATGATTACTTAATTAACTAATTATGATTAATTAATTAACTAATTATGATTAATTAATTAACTAATTATGCTTAATTAATTAACTAATTATGATTAATTAATTAGCTAATTATGATTACTTAATTAGCTAATTATGATTACTTAATTAACTAATTATGATTGATTAATTAACTAATTATGATTAATTAATTACCAAGTGATGATTGATTAATTAGCAAGTAATGGTTGATTAATAACCTAATTACAATTATTTAATTACCTAATTATGATTAATTAATTACCTAATTATGATTAATTAACTAACTAATTATGTTTCATTAATTACCTTATTATGATTAATTAATTAGCTAATTATGATTAATTAATAACCTATTTTGTTTCATTAATAACCTAATTATGATTTATTAATTACCTAATTAGGATTAATTAATAACCTAATTATGATTAATTAATAACCTAATTAGGATTAATTAATAACCTAATTATGATTAATTAATAACCTAATTAGGATATATTAATAACCTGATTATGATTAATTAATAACCTAATTATGATTAATTAATAACCTAATTATGATTAATTAATAACCTAATTATGATTAATTAATAACCTAATTATGATTAATTAATAACCTAATTATGATTAGTTAATTAACTAATTATGATTAATTAATAACCTAAATAGGATTAATTAATAACCTAATTATGATTAATTAATTAACTACTAATGATTAATTAATTAACTAATTATGATTAATTAATTAACTAATTATGATTACTTAATTACCTAATTATGATTACTTAATTAACTAATTATGCTTAATTAATTACCTAATTACGATTATTTAATTACCTAATTATGATTAATTAATTACCTAATTATGATTGATTAATTAACTAATTATGTTTCATTAATTACCTAATGATGATTAATTAATTAGCGAATTATGATTAATTAATAACCTATTATGTTTCATTAATTACCTAATTAGGATTAATTAATTACCTAATTATGATTAATTAATAACATAATTATGATTAATTAATAACCTAATTAGGATTAAATAATTACCTAATTATGACTAATTAATAACCTAATTATGATTAATTAATAACCTAATTAGGATTAATTAATAGCCTAATTAGGATTAATTAATTACCTAATTATGATTAATTAATTACCTAATTATGATTAATTAATTAACTAATTAGGATTAATTAATAACCTAATTAAGGTTAATTAATAACCTAATTATGATTAATTAATTAACTACTAATGATTAATTAATTAACTAATTAGGATTAATTAATAACCTAATTATGATTAGTTAATAACCTAATTATGATTAATTAATTTACTAATTATGATTAATTACTTAACTAATTATGATTAATTACTTAACTAATTATGACTAATTAATTTACTAATAATGATTAATTACTTAACTAATTATGATTAATTAATTAACTAATTACGATGATTAATTAATTAACTAATTACGATTAATTACTTCACTAATTATGATTAATTAATTAACTAATTATGATTAATTAATTAACTAGTTATGATTAATTAATTAATTAGTTATGATATTAACTAATTATGATTATTTAATTAACTAATTGTGATTATTTATTACCTACTTACCATTAATTAATAACCTAATTATAATGAATTAATTAACTAATTATGATTCATTAATTAAATAATTATGATTAATTAATTTGCTAATTATGATTAATTAATTAGCTAATAATCATTAATTAATAATCTAATTACATTTAACTATTTACCTAATTATGATTAATTAATAACTTAATTATCATTGATTAATCAACTAATTATGATTAATTATTTAACTAACTAATCATTTCATTATCTAATTACATTTAAAAAAACCATACTATTTATAAAATACAAACATTATATACTAATTCTATAAATTAAACAACTAAATTATTAAATAAAACTATTAAATAAATTTAAAGAAAGATTTACCTCAAATTTGTGACGACGTAGGTACACCGGCAGAGCAACCGAAGAGGCAAGGCTTCACCGCAACCGAAGAACGCAAGAAAAAAGTTTGAGAGAGAGAGAGGAAGGGAGGGAGGGAGGAATGGGGGTGGGTGAGGTAGGAAGTGAGGAATGGGGTGGGGGCGAGGGTCCTTTTTATAGGATGGGGGGTGTTTCGGCGCAACTTGAAGTGGCGCCGACTTCATTGGGAAGAAGGGTGCAGCGCCACTTGAAGTGGCACTGCACGGTTTGTATTTCTTTTTTCAGCGCCACTTCAAGTGGCGCTGAGCTCTTTTACCGGCAAATTGGTGGAGCGCCACTTGAAGTGGTGCTCCAATTCCAAAACCCTTGAGCGCCACATGGTCTGGCGCTCAAGAGACCCACTTACCTAATTTTATTAACGTTTGACCCATTAAAATAAAAAAAAACCCCATCCGGCAAAATTAGTCGCCGGCCAGCAAGGGAGGTCGCGCCGGACCAAACTGTAGCCAAAACGGGAGTCAGTTGGCAGACCATCTATGGAGTCATAGCGGAAGGCCGAGGGGATAAGGGGGCGTGACATGAGGGTTCAAGTGGAGGCGGTGAGCTGGGAAGGATGGGCTGGCCGAGGGGGGGGTGCGGGTGATGCCAGTAGGCTGGCCGGGTGGCACAGCGAAAGAGAAAGGCAGGGGAGTTGGGGAACTGGCATAAGGCTAAAGAGAATGACCAAGGAGAGGGAGCACATCACGACTGTTTTCAAGGGATTGTGATGGCTCGGTGCAAGGCGGACAGCGGCATGTATCGGTGGGAGGGGGAGTCAGAGCTGGCCAGTAGAGGCGTAAGTGGAGGTCGTCGGCGGTCAGGAGGGCTGTGCCTGGGATGTGGGGCACGACGGGATTTGGGGTACGGTGGGGAGCAGGGTGGTGCGACGGCGCAAGCAGTGAGTGGGCTGGGAATTAAGGAAGGGTTTGGCGCATGTAGTTCATCTGAGAGGTTGATGCGCACTAAGGTAAGGGGAGGGGGTGTGATAGAGGAGAGGCTCTAAGAGAGTAAGCGTGAAGTTGGGTGGTGGCCAATTCAAGTGGGGGAATGGTGCGCCGAAAAAAAAAAACAGATGGGTTGAAACCCTAATCCAAAAGAAGAATAAATAAATAAATAAAATAAAAGATAAAGATAGAATAAAACTAAAACTAATAATAATTATTATTATTATAATTATAATTATTATTATTATTATTATCATTAAAGAAAAAAATCAATAAATTGTTATCCCTTATTATTTAATTTTATTTTTATTTTACCAATAATTTAATTTTATTTCTTTATTATTAATTCCTTTTATTTAACTAATTGTACACTGGGCAAGCTTGTGGGGAATCGGTCGAGGCCACATGGCGATCTAGGTGAGTCCGCGTAGCTTCGAAAGCGGTGCATTAAACATTATCAAGGCCCAAACGCTCATTTATCAGCACAAAATCGCAAAACCCTAGTCAATCTCAGCCCACATTTCATATAAAAAGAAAAAATATATTTAGAAGCAGATAAAATTATGAGATGAAAATAAAAATTACAAACATGACGCAACGCAATGTCCGAGTGTGACAGTTCTTCACTTATACATAACATCCTCGATAATAAGATTAAATACATTAATTAATTAATTACTAACCTTTTATACATGTATATGATTTATTATGATTTTATTTAGTTCATTTATGTCCTTTTTATGAGTTATAATAAGCAATTTTATCATTCTAGAGGGTTTGTTTCCTTGGTTTTAATAATCGGTTTACTTGGATACAAGTATGGAAAATCGTGTGAAATAAGAATAGTTGTACATAAATGAAATTATATTTCATTAATGAAATTATAGAATATTAAATAGTAATATATTTAATTTTTTTTATATGATATTAGGTTGAATCATTAGATAAAATGTTAGTGATAATCATTTAGATTATTTAGGAATTTTTTCGATCATCGTGAACTAGTTTCATTTTATTAATATTATTATGTATATATACTAGTTCTAGAACATGAAATAAGATTAAATACATATATTATAATATGTTTGGACCATAAAAATGGTCTTATGACCATCATTAAAGGCATAATTGAAAAACAAAAACACATCATCCACAAAGGCGGTAAATCGGCACCTCGCAGATTATGTTTTCATTTTTGGAATAAAATGAAGAGGAAAAGAGTCTTGATGGTGGATTTTCCATTATGAAAATAAAATTATATTATATATAATATAGTGGAGTTACCATGCATTTTTTGATATATTAATTGAGGGAGGGATAATAAAATAAATGAAATTGGAAAGAAAATAAAAGAAAACGAAAGTGGATTTTACCTCGTGAATTTCTTCTCCTTGAGAACCTCCTTAAGGGACTTGAGTTTGGTCTTTTGGGGATACGAAAGGATCCTGGATGTGAGTAAGAGGCTTGGGAATATTTTATTTTAGTAATTGTACAATATTCATTTCTTAAGAGGTGTGAGGGGAAGAGGTGGTGAAGGGTGGTATTTATAGTGGAGGAGAAGGGTGTTTTTTGATTATTCTAATTATTATTTTATTATTTTAGATCAAAACAAGAAATAATGATGGTTATTGTTACTAAATATAGTAACTAGTTTATGGGAGTTCAAACCAATGGTTCCATAATCATCCATACATCATTTATTTCTCAATAATTCATATATTTATCTTATACTGCAATTTACCATATTTTATTATACACAAAAAATTCAACTATTTTAGAAAAATACCAAAAAATCACACTAACAAGTTTTTAATGCAAATAATTCAAAAATGAACTCCATTTTATAAAAATAATTTTATAAATATGATGAATTAAATTTTTAATTAAAATAATCATTTACTCAAAAAATACCAATTTTAAAATTATAACTCCTTTATAACACTTAGATAAATTAATTAAGGTATCATAGAGTTATATTATAATAATAAGATAAAAAATATTAATTTATGAATATATTTCATTAAAATAATTTTTTTTTAAATAACTATTTTAACTATAAAATTAATCATTTATGTTCCTCAAAAATACTGATACTTAATTTATCATTTCTAAAACATTCATTTACTTATTCCAAGATATAAATATATTATTTCATTCATAAGGTACAAAAATTTTATTTACTCTTTAATATGGGATTTTACTATTACAATCATTAATGTACTATTAATATAAAGAAAATGATAGTTTTATAAATATTGTAATTTTTCACTATTTGCTGGAAATTAAATATTTTTATAAAAATACCAAAATTTCACCATAATATAATTTTGACATTCATCATTTAAAAATGAATTTATTTTTTATCAATAGAATTTATAAAAGTGTAAAATTTGAATTTTAAAATAATTTCTTCATTAAAGGCGGTAAAACTGGCTTTAGAAAAATATAGTTATTTATGTGTAAAATTTGATTTATTCCTATATAATGCTTATAAAATCATTTGGATGAATGCCAAAACATTTGATTATATAATATATAAATTTCATAATTTGGTTAATAATATCCATTCCCAATAATCTAACAGCTAGGTTATAACGTTCATTTTAAAATAATGATATTTAATTGTATATCATTGTTTGTTTAAGCTTAGTGTTGTGTGAAAACTATGTTGTCATAGAAATTAAAGTTAAAACTATGAATACCTTAATATCTTGGGGTGTTACATTCAACCCTCCTTCAATAAATTCAATCCTCGCAATTTTAAATTGTACTTCAAAAATAAATGGTTGATACATCAAAATTCTATTGGGGGGAACCCACATCGAAAATAGGGTTAATAAAATATGCTCTTAATGAGAGGGAAAGTGAAATGAAGAGGTCACCACAATACTAGGAATTTGAAAAGTATAACATTAGTATAAAGTGAAAATATAGACATATAATAATAATATAACCATCAATTTTTGATGTAGAGTGATATAGAACATCATCATTCAAAATTAAACCATCACAAAGTCATAAATTTGTTATAGGAAAGAAAATAAAATGGATAAAGTTTTTGTTCCAAAATTATTTTATCAGAGTTGTGGGTTTATTTTACTGTCCATAAAATCACTTTAGAAAATAAAAGTACTTGATTAATTTCCATTTAAAAAGAATAATCTCATCCTTTGTGGTGTTTTGATCTATTTCCACATAATCCATTACACCTAAAAATGAATGTTTAAGATGAATTTTTCAATCCTTAAGAAATTTTAATGAATCATATGGTTCATAAGTCATTCCATAAAATTGTAAATGTTTACTAAACCAAGAATTTTAGAACATGTTATTAGGGAACAATAATTCCCAATTTTAACTTGATCCATTCCACAAGTAGTTAATATTTTGACTTGTCTAAAACATGTTTGTCCACATTAAATGACCAAAAATTTAGAAGGAAGGTCACTAAATTTAAAAAATAAACTGAACATAAGATTTACCAAAATAATGTAGAACTTCTTTTCATATACCAAATATATTAAAACCTTAATAACCTTTAATTATTTATGAAAACATACATTCTTCTAAGAGTAAAAATAAGGTTGTAAAATACATTCCATAAATCTAACCATGTAATAAACCCTATAAAGATAGAATAAACCATCAAATCACTAACCAATTTATTTTTCACTGATACTTTACCATAAAAATACCTTTATCATTATTATATCATCATCAGGAACACAGTAAGGGTTATCTTTTATTCAACCATGTATTTTCCCAAATGTTCCACTTGTTACTGAATCATTTTTTTTGTATCATTCAATATATGATTTAAATTACTTAAATAATAAATATTTTAGTAAAATATTTATATATTTCATGATTATAATAACCAGAATATAATAAAATAATTCTTGAATCCAAAAACAAAGATGTATTAATTATTTTTCTTTTTATAAGGTAGTAGCATAAGATTTACCATGATCCTTTATATTTTTCTAGGGTATATTAATTGGATTCTTGGGAAATTGATTTGTATAATGTACAATATCCTTGAAGTTGAATCATTTCACATTGGAAACCATTTTCTTACCATTGCAATCACAATCATGGTGGCCTTTCTCTCCACACTTGTAGCAAACTCTCATTCCTTTTAAGCAAGTGCCAGGTTGTTTCTTTACCTAATTATCACATGTGGAAAAATAATTCTTTCTCTTATTTTCTTTATCCATATTTTTCCTAGAAATAATCTTATTCTTTTTCTTCCCTCCAAGACCATAATACTTATAAAATTATATCTTTATCTCTTTATCATGTGATATTATGTCCTCATATGATGAGAATGTTTGGGGCACTTATTCCCTTTGAATGATTGGAATTAGACTATAAAAGATATGATCCTTCTTACTCTATAGATCATTTTCATTAGCGATGTTCCCATTACTTCCACTATGGACCATTTCTATAAAATTAAATACACTAAATTTGGTAATGAATCATATTTCATAATTTTTAACTAGGAAAACACTTAACATAAATTAAAAATGTATTCCTAGATAATATCATAATCATAAACATGATTTATTTAGGGACATATTTACATTTAAATCCTTCATAATTACTTGTAAATAGAATGTGAATTATCATAATAATATTCCATAAGAGATTCAAACCAGGTGTAAAGTAAGACGTATTGTTGTGTACTGGGTTACACCAAGTAAGGCCCAATGCACATTATCGTAGTTGTTACCCCAAGGTACATATGTTCTAGAACTACGTCCACTTGTAGTATCTAGATAGAGATGTATTACTAGGAATACCCATATAATCTATACCTTACCAAAATTATAGGATGTTATTCTATTATTATACTCAATGTATATCTTAGGTTAATGTTCCCTAAACTATGTTTTATAAATCTAGTCCCCAATATTTCTACTAAACTTTCTCAAATACCAACTATAAAAAATTTGACCTGAGTAGCCTAGAGTCGGTGGTCATTTTATTACAGTAGAATAGATATAAGAGATCACATCACTAAGGATTGATCGATTTAGTAGTTTTGAAGAAACTAGATACATTAATGGTTCCCTTATTCCATTGGTAATTTAAACATAGTATATAACAAAATAAAATAAACTCCTTCTTATCACTTATTCAAAGATTTATTCTTCAGGGATTAGGGAACAAAAAAAGGTTGATCTTTAATGCTTAGTAAGGGTTAGGTACAGTGGAAAATAATTGTAATCAATAATTATAATCAATATAGAAGTGTAAATAACTTAAAAACATAAAAATTAATAAATTGATAATGAATATGCATCCATATATGTTTCATAGTGAAAATAATCTGGATAATAATAACGGATTACTGAATGAAGGAAATACCTAATTATTAGATGTCATGTATATGGAACATGAACCATGATACCATCAAGATGGTTTAATTCTGTGGGTAGAAACTCATCCAATCCTTTTTGGAAATAAACAAGAATGGTTTTTTGTCAACTGTTTTCATCTCATGAGACTACTGATGCATCGAGGGGTTATCAATAATTGGGCTCCACCCGTAGGGCTTGAATTAATCGATCCTCGACACATAAATATTTCATTAACTGATACACAACCCGTATCATAACAATCTAAGTCATTCCTAATATGTAAAATAATTATTTAATAATATTCTTTATCATAAAATATCCAAATTAAATAAAACATGTAGAATTTTCAATTTTTTCCCAATTAATCAAATAACTATCAAGAGTGATATGGCGAATGGTATCATGATAGTACATCCCCAGTAAAAATAATAATAAATCATTCAATAAAATATGTTATATATTAATATAATAGATCAAGTATAATATTTAATAGAGTGTGTTGAAATAGATAAAAATACTCTAATAAAATCATTGTTAAATTTTTGGGAGAAATACCCCTTTTACTTTCAAAAGAAGAGTTATTTTGGAAAATCATTTATATATTTCATAAAATAATATTGTAAACATTTACATCCCAAAAAATAATTGGAAATTACTATGAAATTGTTTTTAGTCATAAATGATGTTCAACTGAAGTGAAAATATATAAAATAGTGTTTAAGAGTCTTTTGAAATGAGCCACTTTGGTGTAGTTTAAGGGAAAAATATAAACGAGCCTTTAAAGAGGAAAATGGAATAATTGTTTTTATAAAACCAAAAGGGAAATAAGATTATTTTTCATTATAAATGATTGATTTCATAAAAATAATGGTTTCTTAAATTATGTTATGTATTATACATGAAAATGGGTATGAAATTTGGAAGTTCCCTTTAATTAGGATCACTTATTGATTGGAATTGAAAAGGAAGCCTTATAAAACATATATTTACCCATAAATAAAGTTATAATTAAGAAAGTTACATGTTTTTGGATCATACACAAAGAATTTATAAGGATTAAATAAGAATAATTAAAAATTTCATTGGGTTAGAGAGGGAAACTGTAACCTGAAGGAAAAAAAATGGGGTTTCAGAGAGAATCTCTTACCACTTTGCAAACTATCAAACCGAATGTCCTAGAAAATTAATGAACATTAAAAGAAACATTGGATACCATTAAGATAAATAGATTCATTAAATTATACATCAAATAGAAATATTTTTACCCCACACATAATAAATATTTGTGAATAAAGAAAATCTCATAGAAATAAAAGTGAGATGAGAAAACCCTTAACTTATGTCTGAAAGCATTTGGTACTTGTACTTAACATACTGAATAATAATATTAAATAAATTTATTAATTAATTAATAACATTTTATAAATTTATTTTAATTATTATAATTTTATTATGTTCACTTATGTCCTTTTTTATTAGTTATAAGACAAAATGTTATCATTCGAGAGCGTTCGTTTCCTTAGTTTTCATGATCGGTTTACTTGTATACATGTATGGAAAATAATGTAAAATGAGAATAGTTGTACAAAATTAAAATTATAAGTTATTAATGAAATTATATAATATTACATGGTTATATATTTCATTTGGTTATTTTTTATGATGATGAATCATTAGATAAAATGTTAGTGATAATTATTTAGATTATTTTGGCATTTTTTCGATCATCATGAAATAGTTTCATTTTATTAATTAAAATTATGTATATATATAGGGGTTACAGAACTTAAAATAAGCTTTCATACATACACTATAATATATTTTAACCATATAAATGGTTTTACGACCTTCCTTGAAGGTGAAATTGAAAAAATAAAATATGTTGTCCATGATAGTGGTAAATCGGCACCATATAGGTGATGTTTTCATTTTTATAATAAAAGGAAGAGGAGAAGAGAAATTATGGTTGATATTACATTAACATAATAATATTCAAGTATATATAATATAATTCAGTTATCATTCATGTTTCGATAAATTAGGTGAGGGAAGGATAATAAAACAAATTAAATTGAATATAAAATAAAGGAAAGCGAAAGAGGATTTTACCTCTTGAATTTCTTATCCTTGAGAACCTCCTTAAGGGATGTGGGTTCTTTCTTTTGGTGAGACCAATGGCTCATGTACGTGTTAGAGAGACTTGGGAGGTGTAATGGGAAGTAATTGGAAAAGATTAAATTCTTAAGATGTGTGAGGGGAAGAGGTGGTGAGGGGTGGTATTTATAGTGGATGAGAGGGGTGTTTTTTATTATTCTAATCATTATTTTATTATTTTGGATAAATAAAATCAATAGTGATGATTATTATTACTAAATATAGTAAATAGTTTATTTTATTTCAGAACAATGGTTCTTACATCATCTATACATCATCTATGACCCAATAATTCATGTACTTAGCTTATAGCATAAATTATTTTATTTTACAATTCACTAAAATTCAACTATGTTAGAAAAATCATAAATATTCACCCCAACCATTTTTCTATGTGTATATTTAAAAAAACATTTTATGAAAATAATTTTCTAAATATGACAAATATTATTTTTAATTAAAATCATCATTTACTCGAAAAATACCATTTTTAAAATTATAACTGATTTTATAACACTTTAAAATTATAATTAAGGTCTCGTAGAATTATCTTATAATCATAAGATAAAAAAATTAATTTATGAATATATTTAATTAAAATATTTTTTTATTTTAAATATTTGTTTTAATTATAAAATTTTGAATAATTATTTATGTTTCACAAAAATACCAAGTACATAATATATCATTTATACAAAATTCATTTACTTATTCCATGATATAACTATATTATATGTTCATTCATAAGGTGCCTAAAATTTACTTAATATCTCATAGGTAAGGTTACTATTCAAATCCTAAATATACTATCAATATAACGAAAATGAGAGTTTTATAAAAATCAAGATTTTCATAATTCGTTGGGAAATAAATATTTTCATAAATAATAAAAAAAATTAACCCTAAACTAGTTTTGAAATTAATTTTTTAAAAATGAAGTTATTTTTTATCAATATAATTTATAAAAGTGTAAAATTTTAGTTTTAAAATAAGTATTCCATTAAAAGGTGGTAAACTGCCTTTAGAAAAATATAGTCTTTTGGTGTAAAAGTTGATTTATTATTATCTTATACCTATAAAATCATTTGGATTAATGTCAAAAAATTTGATTATATAATATATAAATTTAATAATTTCCATAATACTATTCTTTCTCTCTAAATAAATAGCTTGGTTATAATGGTTGTTTTAAAATAATGATATTTAATTGTATATCATTTTTCGTTTAAGCGTTGTGTTGTGTGAAACCTATGATGTCAAAGAAACTAAATTTAAAAGGATATATACCATAAAATATTGGGGTGTTATAGTAGAATTAGTTTCCAAACTCTATTTTAGTTCCTTGAAACCTTATTCACATTACTCTATCCAAATAATATTTACTCCCTTTCTTGTTAACTTGGTTGGTGGATTTCATATCCATGATAAATTTATCACATGGAATTAATAACACCCTACTAACCAAATAATATTACAGATCTTGGTTATAGTGGTTGTTCTAGACCATTTCTCTATAACTTTTATATTTGATGGGTCTACTGATATATCATTTATTATGATTACATAACCCAACAATGATAATTTCTACAACTAGAATTCACAATTTCTAAATTTGAAATATAGTTTCTCCTTTCTAAAGTTCTATAACATAGTCTACAAATGATTTTCATTCCCTCCCTTTATCTTTGATTCTATAATAATTTCATCTATAAAGAAAACCACTAATTGATCATGGTGGTCTCTTGGGACTCTATTTATTAGGTCCATAAAGATGGTAAGAGAATTATTAATTTTTAATGAAATCACTCTAAACTCGTAGTTTCCATATCTTAGTAAAAAATATATTTTAGAAATATCCACTCTTTGGAGCCTTAACTAATGATATCTAGATTGAAGTTCAATATTTGATAAGTACTAAACTCCTCTGAGTTGATTGAACAGGTTATTGACATCGAGTAAATGATATTTATTTCTAATTGGTATTTTATTAATATAATTATAGTCAATTCAAAGATGTGTTAATCAATATACCTTCTTAACATATATAACTGGTTCTCCCCTTAGTGAAGTACTAGGTTAGATAAAACCCTTATCTAAATCTTCCTTTAGTTTATTATTTAATTCCTCCAATTCAACAGAATCAATATATATACTCTTTGATATTATCATAGTCCTAGTTATAAGTTTCATTGATAATTCAAAATTACACTCTAGGGGGAGATTGGATAGTTCAACTAGAAATACATCATTACATTCTGATAAAATGGTAACTTCATTAATGTTAACTTCCTCTCTTATCATTTGAACTAGAAATAACTCAAATTAACTAGGATATAAATCCTTTATAGTGGTTTTTAAAGAGAATATTATTAACCAAATAATATCACTTGGTAGTTTCAATCTAGGTAGGCCCACTTATCATGCATTAGAGTGATGATCAATTCATTGCTCAATCTACCTTTTTAGGGTGATTATCCCTTGGTGAATATATGAAATAACCACATACACTTTTTAGTATCTAGAAAAATGCTGAATTTCTAAGAAAACCGCCTAATAAAGACTTTACTAATATTACAGGATATCATTTAACACATAGAATCATCTCTAGGATTTTCATTAAGGATATATAACCATAACACCAAAGGTAACTAAACTAATATCCAAAAATAACTAAACCTTCCCTATGATTCCAAACAAGTAAACCCCATGTAAACATGTCTCTATTATATAACATTTTTATAATTAAAACATTACATTATATAATAAACTCAAAATCTAGAGAAATGATAGGTTTAGTGACTTTTGAGACTAGTTATATTAGTAACTTATTTCAAAATGCTTGTGAACATTCCCCCATAATTTCATAATACTAGGTCTTATTCTAATCATATCCCAATTTAAAATCATCCCCATGTACTAGTAAATGGAAACATAAGAATCTGGTGAGATCAAACACCCAGTAAAGAAAAAATAAATATATAAAAATGTTACCCAGGGTGAGACAGAAATAATATGAGAAAACATAAGCAGGAGATTAATATATGTTTTAAAGAACATGAAATTATAAAAAAAACAGTTCATTGTGATATTATAAGAGAAAAATTAATCCCATATGATCAATCAAATTACATGGAATAATGACTAAAAACATGATACTTAAATCATGAGTCAGAGTGCATAGCATAGTCATATATCACTGGAGTGTGGAACCAATATAATCATAGAAACACAAAATTGTGGATGGATCATCACCACCTTTTTTACATAGTGTATAAAACATCAAAACATATTTCTTATAGATAATTGGGAATCATAACATGTTTCCTATACTGTATCAGGCATCACAACCTATTTCCAAACGATTGTCAGGATTCATAACCCATTTCCCATAGTGTATTAGGAATCACAACCTACTTTCCATTTTGGATCGAGAATATCTACACATTTCACCATTATCTCATTAGATGTAAATATTTTAAAAATTCATTGGAAGTATATATAGGTCCCATATATCACTTAAAGATTAACCATACACATTTGTACTATAACAACTTGTACCCCAATAGCCCAGAGTTGGTGGTCATTTTATTATAATGGCATAGATACAAGAGATCACATCACCAAGGATCGATCATCTTAGTGGTATTGAATAAAATAGATATATACATAGTACCCTTATTACATTTTCAATTAAACATAGAACATAATAAAGGAAAATAAACTACTTCCTTAACACTTATTCAAATATTTCATCTTCAAAACCCGGGGAAGGAAAACAAATGAAAGGGGTGACCTCGGACTCTCAATAAGGGTTAGTCATGGTAGGATCATTAATAAAAAATAATTGAAGCATAATAATTAAGGAATAATAAAAATATAATGATAAATAACTGAAAAACACAAACCATATAATCCACAAAAATTCACCATTATATTTTTTCATAGTGATAATATTATAGAAAGTAGTAACTAAATACTGAATAATAAGAATGCTTAATAATTGGATGTTAGGTATCTAGAACATGAACCATAATATCATCAAGAAAGTTTAAGTATGTCAGTATAAACCCATATGATTCTTCTTGAAAACAAAAAATAAGTTTTTGTCCCAAATGTTTTCATCTCATGAGACTACCAATGCATTGAGGGACTATCTATAAATGGGCCCCGCTTGTAGGGCTTGCATTAACTACTCCCCAACCCATAGGTCTTGAATTAAATGGTCCCAAACCTATTTCATACAAATAAAAATCATTCCTAATATATTTATTTAGTTAATAAATAATGTTCCTTATCATTAAATATCCTTATTAAATAAAAGATATAGATTTGTCAATATTTCTTTAGATAATCAAATAACTATCAATGGTAATATGGTGAATGGTATCAAGATATAAAATCCCTAGTCAAAATAATTATAAAACATTCCATAAAATATGGTATATGGTAACATAAGGTATAAATTATAAGATTAAAACAAGTTTGTATAAATAAGTGAAAATACTCTAATAAAATCATTGACAAATTCTTGAGGGAAATACCTCTTTTTTACTTTGGAAAGAAGAGTTCATTTGGGGAATATTTTTTATTTTTCATAAAATAAGAATGTAAACAATTATATACCATAAAATAAAAGTTAAGGACAATGAAATTATTTTTTATGGGTAAATTATGTCTAACTTAAGTGAAAAAATGTAAAAAGAGTTTTTAAGAAGCTTTAGGAAACAAGACTCTTCAGTGCGGTTTAAGGGGAAATTTTAAGGTGTCTTTAAAATAGAAAATTGACTAATTGTTTTCATAAAACCATAAAATAAATAAGATATTTTTTCATGATAAAAATATTTATTTTTTAAAAAATTTGGTGTCTTAAAACAAATAATGGATTGGTCTTGAAAATGGGTATGAAATTGGAAATTTCCTTTAAAATGTGATTCTTTATAGGGTGGAAATGAAAATATAACCTTATAAAACATGTATATCCCCATAAAATAAATATTAAATGATATGTAAACCTGATTTTGAAACATATACACAAAATTTTTAAGAATTATATAAAAATAAAGAAGAATTACATTGGGGTAAGTAGACCGAGAGAGCGTAACCTGAATGAAAAATGGAGATTCATGGAGAATCCCTTACCAATTTATAATCAATAGAATCATATGAAAAAAAATTAATGATAATAAAATTAATCATTTAAAACCATGAAAATAGATAGATTCATTATATTATACATTAATGGTAATTATACATACACCACACACAAGAAATAGTTGTGAATAAGACATATCTCATTGAAATAAAAGTGAGATGAGAAAACCCTTACCCTTTGTCTAAATGTGTTGTGCACTTGATCTTAATGTCCTGGATAATCATATTAAATCCATTAATTAATTAATTCATAAAATATAAAACGTTTTTTTTTTTGATTTATTTCAATTTTATTATCTTCATTTATAATATTTTTTGAGTTATAAGATTTAATTTTATCATTTGGATGAATTTGTTTCTATGTTTTCATGATCAGTATACTTGGATACATGTATGGAAAATTATGTAAAATGAGAATATTTTTCCAGAATTTAAATTATATGTTGATAATGAACTTAGATAATATTAAATGGTTATATGTTTTATTCTTTTATATGTTATGGGGAAGAATCATTAGATAAAATGTTAGTGATAATCGTTCAGATTATTTTGGAGTTTTTTCAATCATCATGAACTAGTTTTGTTTTAGTAATCAATATTATGTATATATAATGATTATATAAGTTTAAATAAGTTTTAATACATATATTATAATCAGTTTTTCCATATAAATGATTTTATGAATATCCTTGAATGATTGAATGAAAAATGAAAACAGATCATCCATGAAGGTGGTAAATCGACACCTTACAAACGTTGTTTTCATTTTTAGAATAAAAGGAAGAGAAGAATATAATTGATGGTGTATTTTCCATTGATAAAATAAAATTATAGTATATATAATATATTATAGTTATCATTCATGTTTGTACATATGAGTTGGGATAAGGATAATAAAATAAAGGAAAATAAAAGAAAATGAAAGGGAAGGATTAAGGGTTTTACCTCTTGAAATCTTCTCCTTGAGAACCTCCATAAGGGACTTGGGTTTGGTATTTTTTTTAGACAAAAGGATCCTAGAAGTGAGGTAGATATATTTTAAGATTAGTTTTTATAAATTGGATGAGATTCAAGTTTTTTTTACTGTGAAGAGAAGAGGTGGTGAGGGTTAGTGTTTATAGTGGAGGAGATGGGTGTTTTTTTATTATTCTAATCATTATTTTATTATTTTGGATCTAGATAAGAAATAGTGTTTATTATTGTGAATAAATACACTAAATATTGCATGTTAGTTCAAAACAATGTTTCTTACATCATCCATACATCATATATGACTCAATAAATCATGTATTTAGCTTCTACCATAAGTTACTATATTTCACTATTCACCAAAATTTCAACTATTTTAGAAAAATCCCAATAAATCACTCAAAAAAATTTCACATGTATAATTAAAAAATGGAATCCATTTTATGAAAATAATTTTCTAATTATGAGAAAATTAATTTTTAAATAAAATACTCATTTACTCAAAAAAATATTGATTTTAATATCATAACTATTTTCATGACACCTTAAAAAAATTATTAAGGTCTCATAAAATTGTATTATAATAATAATTGAGAGAAATATAAAAGTATGAATCTATTTTATGAATTTTTTTAAATAATTATATTATTATAAAACTGTAAATAAACATTTATATTTCACAAAAATACCAACACTTAATTTATCATTTTTAAAACATTTATTTACATATTACTTGATAAAAATATACCATATTTTCATTTATAATATACATAAATTTTATTTATGCTTTCATATGTGAGGATACTATTCAAATCGTTAATATAAAAAAGGATTGTTTTATATAAATCAAGATTTTTTACTATTCACTGTAAAATTGATATTTTCATAAAAATACAAATAAATCACTCTAAGATAATTTTGGAATTACTATTTTATAAATGAAGTGTACTTTTTCCAGAAAAAAATTAGAAAACATTCAAAATTTAGTTATAAAACAAGAGCTCTATTAAAAGGTGGTAAAACTACATTTAGAAAAATATAGCATTTTAATGTGTAACATTGGATTCATTCTTATCTTATTCATATAAAATCATTTGGATGAATGTAAAAACATTTTATTAAATATATAATATATAAATTTCATAAAAACTATTCATTCTCACCAATTTAATGTCTAGGTTATAATGGTTGTTTAAAAAAATTATATTTAATTGATATCATTATTTTTTGAAGTTTGGTGTTGTGTGAAAGCTATGTTGTTGAAGAAATTAAATTCAAAAAGATACAAAGTATGAAATATTAATGTGTTACATTCTACCCTCCTTTAATAAATTTTGTTCTCATAATTTGAAATTATACTCAAAAAAAATAAAAGGTTGGTACTTCAAAATTACTTCATTGGAAACCCTCATCGAAAGTAGGATTAATAAAATATCCTCTTAATAAGAGAGGAAGGGAAATAAAGAGGTTACCAAAAAAGATAGGTATTTGAATAGGATCAAATTAGTGAAAAGTGAAAATATGGAAATGGATGAATAATATAAGCATAAAGTTTTGACGGATAGTGATAGAGAACATGGTCATTAGAAATTTAACCATCACAAAGTCATAAATTCATGATCCGTTAAAAGAACATTGATTTCACTGAAAGAAAAGTAAAGAGATAATGTTTCTATTCCAAAATAGCTTTCCCTAGAGTTGAGGTATTCTTTTAACGTTAATATAATAACCCAAGAAAATAAACATACTTTTTTACTTTCCATGTCATATGCATAATATAATCCTTTGGTTGGGATCCAATCTATTTACACTTCATCCCTTAATGAATGTTCAAGATAAAGTTTTCATGCCTAAAGCACTTTTAATGAATCATACAGTCCGTAAGTCATTACTTAATCCTTTAAAATTTTACTAAAACTAAGAAGGTTTACATATGTTTTTAATGAACAAAAATTTCGAAATTTTAACTTGATTCATTCCACAAGTAGTTAATCTTAAGACTCATCTAAAACATGTCTATCCACATTCAATGACCAAACAATTATAAGGAAGGTCACTAAATCATCTTAACATAAGATTTCCAAAATAATACATCTTTTATTATCACATACAAAATATATAAATAACATAATCTTGTTTAAACTTTTATGAAACATGCATGCTTCCAATAGTAAAATCTCAAATTGTTAAATATAATTCTTAAATCCAAACATTTAATAATTACAGCATAACAAAAACCATCAGATCACTCACCACCTTCATTTTCACAATACTATCCCATAACCATCTATTTATTATTATCTCAAAATAAATAACATATTTAGGTTTATCTTTTCTAGTTAATTTGTTTTAAAAAAGATCAAATTAGAACAGAATCACTTCTCTTGATTATGGGTGTTATTCATCACATTCTTCAAATTCCTTAAATTATAAGTACTACATAACATTTCTTATAAGTCTTAGTATTCTTATAACCAAATAATTATTTATAAAATACTCAAATAAAATAATTCTGGAATACCAATACATGAATATTAATCATTACTCTTCATTTATGGTTGTAGAAAAATCTTTACTATGATCCCTTTGCTTATTCTGAGTTATATTACCTTGATGCTTGGGATATTGATTAGTGTAGTGCCTCATATCCTTAAATTTGAAGCATTGAATATTGGAAAATTCTTTCCTTTCAATTATGATCATGGAGGAATTTTCTCCACACTTCATGAAAACTATTTTTCCTTTTAAGAATATACGAAGGTGTTTCCTTCTAAAATTATCACATGTGGAAAAATACTTCATTTCCTTCATCCCTTTATCTATATTTTTTCAAGTTTCCCTCTTCTTATCATTCTTCTCTTTGAAGCAATATGACTAGTATAATTATTTATGTGTCTTTTTAGAATATGATATTATTTCCTCATATGATGAGAATATTTTTTAGACAACTTCCCTTCGAAATATTGACTTAATCTCATAAAATATGTCATTATTCTTAATCCTCATATCACGTGTATTGGGGATGTTAACATTATTTCATCTTGGAGACATTTCTAAACAATTTAATACAACAGATTTGATCAAAACATTATTAACCATAATGTATAATCCTCAAAACACTAAAATACGTAACAGAAATTAAAATTTTATGCATAGTTAATCTCATTATCACAAAATTGGTTTCTTTGGGGACATATTTACTTCTAAATCATTCATAATGTGTTGTTAATTGAATATTAATTATGTAAACACCCGAAATCCCCATAATTGTTTTTTAAAAAAATACATGGGAATTTTAGAAGTCTACAGTTTCTGACGACACTTGATTCTGAGGACCGGTGTGCCTGGAATCAATTTCTAAATTTTTATTCGGGTAAGTTCAGTAAACGTACATTCATGATTTTATAATTTTTGAACTGGTGCTCAGAATTGAAATCATAGGGCACCGTTGAACTCGCAGCATCGGTAATTTCATAGTGAGACCTTCACCGTAGTTGCATTCTGACAAGTTTGGAAGTTAGTTTTTGGGGGGTTATTAATTAAATTGAACAAAATAAAGTTTTAAATTTATTTTATTTGGGTGATTAAAACCTAAAAGGGGTGGTTGGAGGTGGGGGCCACCACACCCAAACCTCCCATGGGAGGATATGGTGTGGGACCCACCCGCACATAACCTCGCGCAAGAGGTTATGATGTGGGGACCACCCGAGACCCATAACCTCTCTGTTAAATGATAGGGGTGGGGACCATTCAAACCCTATTAATGGTGGAGAATAAAACCTCCCACCTCTCCCTCTTTAATGAGGGAGAGCCTCTTGCCAATCCACCTAATTAAATGTGACTTCTCTCACAAATTTAATTAGGTGGGGCCCACTCTTTTAATTCACCAAATTTGAATTACGTGCCAACGTAATTTTAGACAAACCCTCCCTCTCCAATATAAAGTAATCTTGGGGGAAGGTTTTGGGACGGCTTCTTCAAGCAGAAAAATGCTGGAAAAGAGATGCGACGCCCAAACATTGGAGAATTATTCCTCTAACGAAGAACCGTCGCCCACTAAGAATGAATAACGATTAACACTGTCTTCATCCTTCTTCAACCGGGGCAAGAAAGGGAAGCACTACCGCCCACGAAGAACGCTGACGATGTCATCTCGACTCATCTTCTTCGAGCTCTTCTTCCTCTGAATTTGAAAGAATGAAGACCACCTTCTGCGACTCCGTCATCAATCACCAAATTCGAGGTAGGTAGATTTTTGTTATTTTATATTTGAATATAAACCTCTTTATTCGTCAAACAAATATATGGTTTGACAATCACCAATTTCTATCACCGTAATGAGGAGGGCTCAGGCCGCACAAAAACGGTCTAACCCTCCCCTTGTTTGTTCTTGTTCGATGACGAAGACTTGGCAAAGAGTCGACGACGACGAATACAGTGAATAAGGGTCGCGCTACCCACGGCCTCCGCAAACCATGCCGCCCCCGCAGCGCCTCGGCGCGCTACCCGCGCCCTAGAGCGCTGCCCCGGCGTACTTCCCGCGTGCCTCGGACGCTACCTGGCTCCACCGGCGTGCTGCCTCGCACCCCCACGCCTCGCCGGCTCGCTGCCCGATACCCCCGCGTTCCGCCGGTGCCCTGCCCGGTGCCCCCGCGCCCCGTCGGCGCGCTTCCAGGCGCCCATGCGCTCCCCCAGCGCCCCTGCACCCCGCCGGTGGCCTTCCCGGTGCCCCCGTGCCCCACTGGAGGCCTATCTGGAACCCCCACGCCCTGTCGGCAGCTGCCCCTGCCCAGGTCGGCGGCCTACCCGCCACCCTGGTGCCCTGCCTGGTGCACCCACGGTCTGACGGTGACCAGTCAGCCTGCCCACACCCCACGCGGCCTACCTGCTGGCCTCCCAGCCACTGGCCTCACAAGTCGACCCATGGCATCCCCCGCGGTGTCGCTAGCCGAACCGGCCCGGTCTCCCGGGCTGAGTTACTGAACCGCCTACATGGTGACTACCAGACCGTACCACCCTCACAGTCTGTTGGGTCAGGCCCAGCGGACCGGGTCAAAACGTAGCGGGCTGACCCACCCAATGGGCCGGGTCATACCCAGCGAGTCTAATCGGGTCGACCCAGATCGGGTCGGCCCAGACTGGGTTGGGTCGGGTCGGTCCGATCGGGTCGATCCGATCGGGTTGGACCGGACCCGGGCCCATTACTGACCCATTACCTTTTTGGGCCATATCTTTGGCACCGGACGTTCGTTTTATGAACCCTTAGTGGCGTTGGTATTCTTGGAGCATAGCCATACCTTTTAGTATACCCCACTGGATTTCGGGGTATCATTGAGTCACGGTCAAGTTGGTTCGTACATGAATCCAACTAGGCCCCCAGGACTAAAATGATAATAACTCAAAGGTCGGGCATCTGATTGACATGCCGTCTGTTGCGTTGAGACCCCTATGATGTGGTGGTCCTTTGAGATACTTCAATATGAGACTTCTTGACACTTGGAGTATCGACCAGTAGCTAGTGGAGTGGATCCTTCTGGTGACAAGCATATAGAGTGCGGAGACCTAGTAGCTGTAGACCTGACGAACGCTTGACTGATTCGACTCGGAGTGATTCGATTAGCCTAGTGGAAGGAGCGCCTGGTATTTGGCGGCAGACCCATAGCGGATGGAGCGCCTGGTAGTTAGCATCAGACCTGCGGTAGTCGATAGGAGGAGTACCTCTGTAGGTTATTTGGGGGAGCGCCCGTTATTTAGCGGCAGACCCATAGCAGACAGAGCGCCTGGTAGTTGGCAGCAGACTCGCGGTACTTGACAGGAGGAGTACCTCAGCACTGCAATGTTAGTGAGAAGCACCTCAGTGTCACGACAGTCCCACTATACAAGACAGATGAAGAGTTCTCCAGCATCCGTGATTTTGATAATGAATATCCTGGTTTGAGCTGAGTGAATGAACTTTGTGTTTACCTCATGATTGATATGGGTTACTTGATAACTTAGGTATATGTATTGGCATATACCTAAGTAATGGTTATCCATTGAAATCATTCTTTGTGGTCTATCCTTGTGGGATTTTGTGAGACCTTGAGGGTCTCAGGGTCCCTACTGAGTATCATTATACTCACCCCTACATGGGCTATGCCTGCACCTCGTTGTGTTGGATGCAGACGACGGACAGTGCTGACGGAGGCCGAGAGCACCAAGACTGGACGGTACTCGGAGGATGACCTTAAGAGATATCGGTACACGGTGGATTCTGATGGGCATGGAGTGTTTTGGGGGCCATCTATACCTACCCTTCAGGTAGGAACCCTGAAGGATGATCCAAGAGCTTCTATACACCTTCCAGTTGTTTGTCTTTTTAGTTGTACATGTTTGTCCTTTCCTTGTACTTTACTGTTGGGCTTGTATTTCCGGCCCCTTTACTTTCAGTACACTTGTTATACAGCTTTTACTTAGTGTTTTCTTCCTCTTGTACTCTGGTTGTATGTGTATATGTTTTATAAAGGCAATGTCTTCCATGTTTTAGGGAATAATGCCTTTGGTTCTAGTCACCAGCCCCTGGCCTATGGAAGGCGAGCATGGGGTAGTCATGATACGGGCCCCGGGGGACAGGTCGTGACAAATTGAGCAAATTCGACGATTACGCACCAGTTTTGGCAGTGCGAGATTAATCTAGGAGTCGAGAGTTTCAGCTGGGATCTCCTAGTAGTGGCGTCGAGGCCTTACGACGTCATATTGGGTATATACTAGTTATCTACAGTCCATGCTTAGATCGACTGTATTAGGTCAAAGTGCGGTGTGTCCGCACTGATGGGACCAAGTTCACCTTCACCGGTGAGAAGGGAATTTTTTTAGCACAGGATGGACTTACTCGAATGAGGGTGCAGCTGATCAATCACCAGTTGTCTTGCCTTGCCCTCGAAGTAGTAGATGTAGAGATTCCAACTTATCCTGTAGTGGTGGACCAATACTCGGATGTTTTCCCTAACAATGTTCCAGGACTACCTCCTCGCAGAGAGGTGGACTTCTATATTGACTTGTACTCTAGGATGGAACCAATATCTACTCCAGCATATCGGATGACTCCCGATGAGCTTCATGAGTTGAGGGTATAGCTGGAGGACTTGCAGGGGAAGGGATTCATCCGGCCCAGTGTTTCTCCCTGGGCAACCCCGATTCTGTTCGCCAAGAAGGTGTATGGGTGCTTGAGGCTCTGTGTCGACTATCTTCTCCTGAACTAGGTGACCGTGAAGAACAAGTACACACTCCTGAGGATTGACGACCTGTTTGATTAGCTCAAGGGAGCACGATGGTTCTCGAAGATATACCTCAAGTCAGGATATCACTAGCTCAGATTTCGAGATGAGGATGCGCATAAGATGACCTTTAGGTGTCGTTACGGCCACTAAAAGTTCTTGGTTATTCCCTTCAGCATAACCAATGCTTCAGCAGTGTTCATGAGTCTCATGAACAAGATCTTCTAGCCATACTTTGATCACTTTGTTATAGTCTTCATCGATGACATACTTATCTAATCGACTACTGAGGAGGAGCATGCCTACCATTTACAGGTAGTACTGGACACACTCTGAGAGAACTAGCTTTATGGTAAGCTCTCGAAGTTCCAGTTTTGGATTCTATAGGTTCACTTTTTGGGAAACATCATCTCAGATGCTGGAGTTGTAGTGGATCCAGCAAATATTGAGGCGGTACTTGCGTGGGAGCCACCCAGGAGTGTGACAGAGATATTGAGTTTCCTGGGTTTGGCTGGCTACTATTGGAGATTCGTTCCAGATTTCTCCAGAGTTGTAGCACTGATATCATCCTTGAAGAAGAAGGGGAAACCCTTCGTGTGGTCAGAGAGATTCCAGTAGAGATTTCAGAAGATGAGCTAGAGGCTGACTTTTTCCCCCATCTTGAGGCTTCAAGAGGAAGGCATAGGGTACGTAGTCTACTGTGATGCATCTGGGACTGGACTCAGGTGTGTCCTGATACAGGAGTGAGTAGTGATCGTATATGGTTCTCTGCAGTTGAGATAGCATGAGCAGAACTACACTACCCATGACCTGGAGTTAGTTGTAGTGGTCTTCTCCTTGAAAATATGGCGGAACTATCTGATGGGCAAGCGATTTACCATATATTTTGATCACAAGAGTCTCGGGTATATCTTCTCTCAGAAGGACATGAACCTTATATAGCAACGATGTCTTGAGTTCCTCTAGGACTTTGACTTTCAGATAGTATATACTCCTGGGAAGGGGAACATTATTTCAGATGCACTCCATAGGAGGACTGACATACAGCTTCTAGGAGTGGTGACAGAGCAGCTGGCCGCTTTACAGATATCCTTTATGGATAGGGATGGAGAATCCTATCTAAAGTATCTTACAATCACTCCCCCACTTCTTCAGCGAGTTAGGTAGTAATAGTATGGGGATGATGACTGTGAGACGTGACATGCTCAGATATCAACAGGGCAGGCACCTGATGGATTTTCTGAAGGAGGGGAGCACGTCATACTCTTCAGAGGACGTACCATGATACTAGTTTCACTTCAGAATGAAGTGTTGAGGGAGTTCCACACTTCCCCTCTAGCGGTACAACCAGGTGTGGTGAAGATGTACCAGGACCTTCGACGACAGCATTGGTGTCCAGGTATGAAGAAGGTGGTAGCAGAGCTTGTCTCTCGGTGCCTCACTTGTCAGCAAGTGAAGGTGAAGCACCAGGTACCAATAGGCTTGGTTCAGCCTATAGAGGTCCCGGAGTGGTAGTGGTATGGGATATCCATGGACTTCGTGACGGGTCTTCCACGTATATCCAGGGGTCATGATTTGATTTGGGTGATCATTGACTGACTCACCAAGTCGACACACTTCCTACCGATCAGAGAACAGGGCTCAGTAGAGAGCTTGGGATGCCTCTACATGTAGGAGATTGTATGTTTACATGGAGTACCTTCTTCTATTCTCTCTGACCATGACGTACGCTTCACTTCCAAGCTATGGAATGGGTTGTAGGAGGCTTTCGGGACACAACTACGCCTGAGCACCGCCTTCCATCCTCAGACAGATGATCAGACCGAGAGGACCATTCAGACCCTCTAGTACATGATCTGTGCATGTGTCCTCGACGTTGGTCACTGAGAGAACCAATTATCTTTGGTGGAGTTTGCCTACAACAATGGTTATGACTCCACCATCGGTATGGCACCTTTTGAGGCTTTGTACAGACGACCTTGCAGATCGCTACTATGCTGGACAGACCTAGGGGAGTCAGCACTAGTGGGACCAAAGATGGTATGGGCTACCAAGGAGAAGGTGAAGATCATCTAGGAGCATATGAAGACTGCACAGAGCAGGAAGAAGTCATATGATGACAGGAGACGGAGGCCTCTAGAGTTCGAAGATAGTGACCATGTCTTCCTACGGGTCTCACCTCGATGAGGTCTGTGAAGATTTGGCCAAGGCGACCAGTTATCTCCTCAATTCATCGGACCTTACCAGGTCCTCAGCAGAGTAGGCGAGGTGGATTACCGCCTAAAACTTCCACCTCAGCTACATCGGGTGCACGACATCTTACACGTATCTCAGCTGAGGAGATAGGTGCACGACCCATCCCACATCATCGACCGTGGAGATCTGGACATCGATGACAGGGAGACTTTCACGGAGGTTCCAGTGGAGATTGAGGATCGAAAGAAGCAGATCCTACGTGGATGGTCGATACCTATGGTGCACATTCACTGGCAGAATGGGAACCTCCAGGAGTGCACATGGGAGCAGGAGGCTCAAATGCGTGCTCAGTACCCTCATTTGTTCCCTTAGTTCAAGTTGTAGCTTACGGGGACGTAAATATCTAAGTTTGGGAGAATGTAAAGACCTAGAATTCCTGTAATTTTTTTTAAATACATGGGAATTTTATGAGTCCGAAATTTCTGACGGTGCTTGATTCTGAGGCCCGGTGTGCCCAGAATCAATTTCTGAAGTTTTTTCTGGGTACGTTCAGTAAACGTACGTTCGGGATTTTATAAATTTTGAACTGGTGCTCGAAATTGAAATCTGAGGGCACTATTGAACTCGCAACGTCATTAATTGCTTAGTGATACCTTCATCGCAGTTGCGTTCTGACGAGTTTGGAAGTTAGTTTTTGGGGGTTTTTAATTAAATTGAATAAAATAAAGTTTTAACTTTATTTTATTTGGGTGGTTAAAACCTCCAAGGGGAGGTTGGAGGTGGGGGACACCACAACCTAACCTTCCATGGGAGGTTATAGTGGTGGGGCCCACCCGCACATAACCTCCCGTGATAGGTTACGACGTGGGGACCACCTGAGACCTATAACCTCTCTATTAAATGATAGGGGGACCACCCGACCCCTACTAATGGTGGAGGATAAAACCTCTCATTTCTCCCTCTTTAATGAGGGAGAGCCTCTTGCCAATCCACCTAATTAAATGTTTCACCTTTCACGAATTTAATTAGGTGCGGCCCACTCTTTTAATTCACCAAATTTGAATTACATGCCAACTTAATTTTAGACAAACCCTCCCTCTCCTATATAAAGGAAGCTTGGGGGAAAGTTTTGGGACGGCTTCTTCATGGGTCGAAACGCTAGAAAAGAGACACGACGCCCAACCCTTGGAGAATTATTCCTCCAATGAAGAACCATCACCCATGAAGAACAAAGAACAAAGAACACCGTCTTCATCCTTCCTCAATTGTGGCAAGAAAGGGAAGTACTGCCGCCCATGAAGAACGCTGAAGAGGTCATCTCGACTCGTCTTCTTTGAGCTCTTCTTCCTCTGACTTTGACGAAACATTGACCACCTTTCACGACTCCATCATCGATCACCAAATTCGAGGTAGGGAGACATGTGTTATTTTATATTCGAATATAAACCTCTTTCTTCATCAAACAACGATATGGTATGAGAATCACCAATTTCTATCACCGTAACGAGGAGGGATCATGCCGCATGAACATGGTCCAACCCTCCCCTTGTTTGTTCTTGTTCGATGACGACGACTTGGCAAAGAGGCGATATCGACGAATATGGTGAACAAGGGTCGTGCTACCCGTGACCTCTGTGAACTGCTCCACCCCCGCGGCGCCCCGGCGCACTTCTCGCACCCTCGCGTGCTGCCCCGACGCACTGTACGTCTGCCCCGCGCGCTGCCCAGCTCCACCGGCGCCCCACCGGTTCGCTGCCCAACTTCCCCGAGCCCCCTCGGCGCACTGCCCGACACCCCCGCGCCCCACCGGCGCGCTGCCCCCACGCCCAGCCGGCGCACTTCCTGACACCCCTATGCATCACCGGCGCGTTTCCCTGCACCCCAGCCCTCAACAGGCACCCTGCCGGGTGCCCCCACTCCCCGCTGGCGGCCTGCCCGGTGCCCCGGTGCCCCACTGGCGACCTGCCTGGCACCCCCGCGCCCTACCGGCGGCCAGCTCGACGCCCTGCCTGGTGCACCCGCAGTCTTTCGGTGACCAGCCGACCAACCAACGCCCCACGCAGCCTGCCTGCTCGCCTCTCGGCCACCGGCCTCCCGAGCCGACCCGCAGCGTCCCCCATAGTGTCGATGGTTGAACTGGGCCGGTCTTCTGGGCTGAGGTACCGAGCCACCATCGTGGTGACTACCGGTCCAAACCGCCCTCGCGTTCCGATGGGTCGGGCCCCATGGACCGGGTCAAAACATAGCAGGATGACCTGACCAATTGTCTGGGTCAGACCCAACGAGTCTGACCGGGTCGACCCAGACCGGGTCAGCCTAGACTGGGTTGGGCCGAGTCAGTCCGACCAGACCCTGGCCCATTACTGAACCATTAACTTCTTAGGCCATATATTTGGCACCTATGTCCGTTTGACGAACCGTCAGTGGCGCCTGTATTCTTGGAGCATAGTCGTCCCTTTTATTATACCCCACTGGAGTTTGAGGTATAGTTGAGTCACTGTCAGTTTGGTTCCTACACGAATCCAACTGGGCCCCCAGGACTAAAATGCTAATAACTCACAGAACGGGCGTCTGATTGACATGCTGTTTATTGCGTTGAGATCCCTATGATGAGGAGGTCCTTTGAGATACTTCTACGTGAGACTTAGTGACACTTGGAGTATCGAAAAGTAGCTCGTGGAGCAGATCCTTCCGATGATGACCAGACAGAGTGCAGAGACCTAGTAGCTGTAGACCTGATTACTGCTTGACCGATTCGACTCAGATTGATTTGATTAGCCCAGTGCACGGAGCGCCCGGTATTTGGCGGCAAACCCATGGCGGGCAGAGCACCTGGTAGTTGGAAGCAGACCTATGGTACTTGACAGGAGGATTACCTTTGTAGGCTATTAGGGGGAGCACCCAGTGTTTGGCGGCAAACCCATAGTAGATGGAGCGCCTGGTAGTTGGCAGCAAACCCACTGTGCTCAACAGGAGTACCTCAGTAGTCCAAGGTTAGTGAGAAGCACCTCGGTATCACGATAGGCCCATTGTACATGAAAAATGAAGACTTCTCTAGTAGCCATGGTTTGATAATTAAAATTCTAGTTTGAGCTGAGTCAATGACCTTTGTGTTTTCCTCATGATTGAGATGTGTTATTTGATAACTTAGGTATATGTATGGGCATATACCTAAGTAATGGTTATCTGTTGAAATCATTCTCTGTGGTTTATACTTGTTGGATTTTGTGAGACCTTTAGGGTCTCGGGATTCCTACTGATTATCATTATACTCACCCCTTCATGGGATATTCCTGCACCTCGTTGTGTTGGAAGCAGACGACGGACATCACTGATGGAGGCGGAGAGCGCCAGGACTGGATGATAGCTGGAGGAGGACCTTACGATGTATCAGTACATGGTGGATTCTGAAGAACGTGGAGTGTTGTGGAGTCCATCTGTACCTACCCTTCAGGTAGGAACCCCGGAGGACGATCCAGGAGCGGTTAGACACCTTCCAGCTATTTGTCTTTTTAGTTGTACATGTTTGTCCTTTCCTTGTACTTTACTATTGGGCTTGTATTTCCACCCCCTTTACTTTTAGTACACTTGTTATACAGCTTTTACTTAGTGTTTGCTTCCGCTTGTACTCTGGTTATGTGTGTTTACATTTTATAAAGGCAATGCCTTCCCAGTTTTATGGAATTACGCCTTTGGTGCTAGTCACCAGCCCCTGGCCTATGGAAGGCAGACTTGGGGTAGTCATGATACTAGCCCCGGGGGACTTGTCGTGACAAATTATCCTAAGAATATCCCCTAGAAGTGTTTAAAAAGGTGCACAGTAAGGAATGTTGTCATGTACTAGGTTATGTTGAGTCAGGCCCGACACACCTTGTCAGAGTTGTTAGCCCTAGGTGTATCTATGCTATAACCACAACCACTTGTTGTATCCATACATGGATGTATTGCTAATAATACCCATGTAATATCTACCATAAAAAATTCTAGGATGTTATTATATGATTATCCCAAATGTTTCTATTAGATTCATGTTCCTTAAACTATGTTTTCAAAATATAGTTCCCAAGGTTTCTACTAAACTTTCTATAATACCATCTAAAACAACCTATGACCCAGTAGCCTAGAGTCAGTGGTCATTTTATTATAATGGAATAGATACAAGATATAACATTAACAAGGATAGACCAGCTTATTAGTCTTCAAGAAACTAGATACATACATGGTACCCTTATTTCATTGGTAATTAAACCTAGAACATAACAAAGGAAAATAAACTTCTTCCTCGACACTTATTCAAAAATTTAAACTTCAGAACCTGGAGAAGTAAAACAAATGAAAGTAGTGAGCTCCAGTTATTAGTAAGTGATAGCTATAGTAAGATCGTGAATAAACAATAAGTAAAGAATAATCATTAAGGAATAATCAAAATGGAAGGATAAATAAATAAATAAAACATACCATATAATTAATAAAAATGAATCCATATATTTTGTCATAGTGAAAATCACAGGGAAAGTAATAACTAAATACTATATAAAGACAATTCTTAGTCATTGTACATAATGTATCTAGAACATGAACCATAATACTATCAATATGTTTTAAGTATATGGGTAGAATATCATATGATTATTCTTGGAAATAGACATGAAAGGTTTGATTCCAACTGTTTTCATCTTAGGAGACTACCGATGCATCAACATGCAATCTATAATCGGCCTCCACCCATATGGCTTGCATTAACTAGTCCCCAACCCATAGGTCTTGCATTAAATGGTCCCAAAACCATTTCATACAAATCAAAATCATTCCTAATATATTGATTTAGTTAATAAATAATGTTCCTTATCATAAAATATCCATTTTAAATAAAATATATAGGTTTATCAATATTTCTTCATATAATCAAACAATTATCAAGAGTAATTTAGTGAATGGTATCATGATAGAAGATCCCCAGTCAAAATAATCATAGAAAATTCAATAAAATATGGTATATGGTAACATAAGGAATCAATAATAATATTCAGCAGAGGGTGTAGAAATTGGTTAAAATATTCTAATAAAATCATTGATACATTCTTGAGATAAATAAAACTTTTTTACTTTGGAAAGAAGAGTTCTTTTGGAAAATCATTATTATTTTTCATAAAATAAAATTGTAAACATGTATAAACCAGAAAATAAAAGGGAAGTATAATGAAATTATGTTTGAGGAATCAATGATTTCCAGCTAAAGTGAAAACATGTAAAAAATAGTTTTTAAGAAACATTAGGAAAAGATCCTCTTTAGTGTGATTTTAGGGAAAATATTAGACAGTATTTAGAAAAACAAAGGATTAATTGTTTTCATAGAAACTAGAAATTAAATAAGATAATTTTTATGATAAAAATAGTAATTTTAGAAAAAATTGTTGGCTTAAAAGATATTATAGAGTGTTATTGAATATAGGTATGAAATCAGAAAGTTCCCTTTAAATGGGATTTCTTATATGGAGGAAATGAAAAGAGAACCATATAAAACATTTATCTCCCCATAAAATAATGATAAAATGATCTCGATAAATGTTTTTTTAAAATATAAATATAATTTATAATAATTTTATAAAAATAAATAAAAATTACATTAGGGTAGAGAGAGAGAGAGCGTAACCTAAATGAACAAAAAGAAGATTCGGGGAGAATACCTTACCACATTGTAATCAATCAAATCGTATGGCCAAAAATTAATAATAATAAAATGAATTATTTAATACCATGAATATAAATAGATTCATGATATTATACATCAATAAGAAGTATACATACACCACACATAAGAAATAGTGATAAATAAGTCATATTTGATATATATAAAAGTGAGATGAGAAAATCCTTACCTTATGTCTGAAAGTGTTCTACACTTGATATTAATGTCATGTATAATCATATTAAAACAATTAATTAATTAATTAAAAACCTTTTTAATAGTTTTTATATTTATTATAATTTTATTAAGTTCATTTATGTTCTTTTTTATGAGTTATAAGTTTCAATTTTATCATTCGGAAATGTTAATTTTCTTTTTTTCATGGTCAGTTTACTTGTATACATGTAAGTAAAATCATGTAAAATGAGAATAGTTGTCTAGAATTTAAATTATATTTTATTAGTGATATTAAATAATATTAAATGTTTATATATTTAATTTTTTATATATTATGAGGATGAATCATTAGATAAAATGTTAGTGAAAATCATTTAGATTATTTTGTCATTTTTCCGATCATCACGAACTAGTTTTGTTTTATTAATTAATTTTGTGTATATATACAGGTTACATAACTTTAAATAATCTATAAAAAATATACTATAATATATTTTAACCATTTAAATGTTTTTATGACAATAATTTAAGGTTTAAATGAAAAACCAAAACACATCGTCCACGAAGGCGGCAAATCATCACTTCATGGATGACGTTTTCATTTCTAGAATAAAAGGAAGAGGGGAAAAGCCTTTATGGTGGATTTTATAATTTGTAAAGTCTCGGAATTTCTATCGAATTTTTTTTCTTAAATACATGGAAATTTTAAAAGTCCGCTAAAACTGAAGGTGCATGATTCCGAGGCCCGATGTGCCCGGAATCAATTTCTAAAGTTTTGTTCAGGTACGTTTAGTAAACGTACAAATGGGTTTTCATAACTTTTGAACCGGTGCTCAAAACTGAAATCTAAGGGCACTGTTGAACTCAAATCACTGGTATTCACTTAAGAATACTTTCACCTCAATGGTAGTTGGTCAGGAATAAAATTTAGATTTTGGATTTTCATAAAAAATAATAAAATAAATTGTGCAACACTTTATTTTATTTTGAGCCGTCGTTTGGTGTGAGGTGGTTTAAACCTCATCATGGAGGTTGAGTGTGGGGCCAACACACCTTAACCTCCCATGAGAGGTTATGGTGATGGGGCCCACCCGAACATAACCTCCTGCGAGAGGTTACGACGTGGGGACCACCCGAGACGATAACCTCTCATTTAAATAATAGGGGTGGGGACCACACGACCCCTATTAATGGGAGGAGAGTATAACCTCTCAACTCTGCCTCATTAATGAGGGAGAGCCTCTTAACCTTTATGGAGCCAACTCCCCTTTAATTAATTGTGCAAGTTATCCTCATTAATTAAGGGGATCTTACCAAATTAATGAGTCCAATTCGAATATTGTGCCAACAAAATTAATAGGATATTCCAATCTATTATTTTGTTGGCATATTCATTTTGGTGGAACTTGAGAAGAGGAACTTTGGAGAAAATCTCCCAACGAAGAATGAAGAATGCTCCACCGATAAAGAACGCCAAGGACCTTCTTCGACTTCCTCCCTCGGATCCTACGGATGTGGAGTGTCTTCCACGGCCAACGCAGCTTAGGGTTGGGAGTGCATGATGAACGCGGCGAACGACGAACTTCATCATCTTCTTTCCGCAACACCTTCAACGAACGATGAATTTCAATCGACAAATCAAAGGTAGAGGGTTTATTTGTGTAATAATCAATTTCTTATTCTCACCTTCAGTTGAATGGAAACATTGCAGAGATTGAAAAGAAACATTTAAAGATTATCTTATTTCTTAAAATCTTGATGAACCGCATGCTACCACCCTAAACGTAGAGGGAGCGGGCCAAACCAACATGGCCCGACCCCCCTCCATCGTGCTTGTTTTTGGTGATCTTTGACGAGGAGATGAAGGCGGCAACGACGATGGTCGTGCTACCTGCGACCTTCGTGAACAGTGCTGCCCCCGCGGTGCCCCGCGCGGCCCGGCCAAACCCGCGGCCTGCCCCGCGGCCTGCCCGGACCCGCCAGCATCCCGCGCGCTACTCGCACCCCCGCACACTGTCCCATGCGCTGCACGGCATACCACGTACTTTAAGCGCCCCCGTGTGTTGCCTGACGCCCCCACGTGCTTCCCTCACGCTCCCGCAGCCTGTCGGCGCCCTGCCCGGCAACCCGTGCACTGGCCGCACCCCATTCGCACTACCCCGCGCGCTGCCCCACACCCCCACGCGCTGCCCCGCGCGCCGCCCGACGCCACTGCACACTGCCCGCGGGCCTCCGCCGTCTGTCCGGCCTCTACCGTAGCCTTCCTAGTCTCTACCACGCCCTGCCCGGCCTCTGCCACGCCCTGCCCGATGCAACCTCGGCCTGCCCGCGCTCCACGCGGCCTGCCTGCTAGTCTTCCGACGGGCTCGACCTCCCGGGCCGAGTCACCTGAGCCGCACCCCTTGCAGTTCTGTCTGAACCATCCCTGACCTTCGGGCTGATTCGCCTATGTGCTGACCTCCGGGTTGAACCTCCCTCACAGTCCGCTGGGTCGGGCCCAGCGGACCAGGCCGAACTTAACGGGATGACTCGCCCAACGGGGTGAATCAGACCCAGAATGGGTCAACCTTGACCGGGTCATTCCAGACTAGGTTGGGCCAAGTCATTTTGACTGGGTCGGACTGGGAAACCCCATAACCGACCCCTTTTCTTTCTATTGACCATATCCTTGGCACCGGACATCCGTTTGACAAACCATCAGCGGCGCTGGTTTTCTTGGAACGAAGCCATCCTTTTGAGAATACCCCACTGGAGTTCGGGGTATATTTGAGTTACGGTCAGGTTGGATCATACAGAAATCCAACTGTGCCCCCAAGAATAAAAGGCTAATAAGTAATAGACCGGGCGTCCGATTGACGCGTCGTCTGTTGCGTTTAGACCCCTATGACGTGGCAGACCTTTGAGATACTTCTTCGTGGAACTTTGTGATAGTTGGAGTTTTTTCCAGTAGCTTGTGGATCAGATCCTTCTAGTGAAGAATTTACAGAGTACGAAGACCTAGTAGCTAGCAGACCTGACGACTGCTTGACCGATTCGACTCGAAGTGATTCGATTAGCCCAGTGGGGAGCGTCTGGTAGTTGGAAGTAGACCCACAGTGGAGTAGCACCTGGTAGTTGGAGGAAGACTCATGGTACTATATAGGAAGAGTACCTCTGTAGGCTATTAGGGGGAGTTCCTGGTTGTTGGCAGCAGACCCATAGCGGAGGAGCGCCTGGTAGTTGGTAGAAGACCTGCGGTACTCGACAAGAGGAGTACCTCAGCAATACAAGGTTAGTGAGAAGAGATTTGGTGTCGCTATAAGCCCACTATACTTGATAGAGGAGGAGTTCTCTAGCAGTCATGGTTTTGAAAATGAAAATCCCGGTTTAAGCTGAGTCAATGACTTGTGTGTTTTCCTCATGATTGAGATGGTTCACTAGATAACTTTGGTATATGTATGGGAATATACCTAAGTAATGGTTATCCGTTGATTTCATAATTTGTGGTTTATACTTGTTGGATTTTTTGAGACCTTGAGGGTCTTGGGGTCCCTATTGAGTATCATTATACTCACCCCTACATGGGATATGCCTGCAACTCTTTATATTGGTTGCAGATGACGGACAACACTGACAGAGACAGAGAGTAGCAGGACTGGACGATACTCGGAGGTGGACCACTTGGTGTGACGGTACACAGAGGAGAAGGACGAAGGTGAAGTACTGAGGAGGCCATTTGTACCTACCCTTCAGGTACAAACCCCAGAGTATGAACCAGTAGCTTCTTTACTTTTTTTCAGTTGTACTTGCTTTTAGTTATACTTGTACTTTTTTGTTGGGCTTGTATTTCTGGCCCCTTTTACTTTCCAGCACTTTTTTTATACAGTTTTACTTAGTTTTTTTCTTCCATTTGTGTACTCTCTTGTGTTTTCCTACAATTATAAAGGCAATTCCTTCCCAGTTTTAGATATTTACGCCTTTGGTGCTAGTCTCCAGCCCATGTCCTATGGAAGGCGGGCTTGGGGTAGTCACGATACCAGCCCCGGGGGCGGGTCGTGACATAATGACATAATAAAATTATAGTATATATAATATACCAGAGTTACCATTCATGTTTGGACAGTGAATGTGAGATAAGTATAATAAAATAAAATAAAATAAAACAAAATTAATGGGATGGATTAAGGGTTTTTTCACTTAAATTCTTCTCCTTGAGAACCTCCTTAAAGGACTTGGGTTTTGTCTTTTATTGAGACCAAAGGACCCAGGATTTGTGGGAGATACTTTGGAAGAGTATTGAGTAAAAATTGGAAAAGATTCTATTCTTTGGGGGTGTGAGTAGAAGCAGTGGTGAGCGGTGGTATTTATAGTTGATGGGAGGGGTGTTTTTTTATTATTCTGTTCATTAGTTTATTATTTTGGCTCCAGATAAGAAATAATGATGATTATTATGACTAAATAAAGTAAATATTGTATGTGAGTTTGAAATAATTTTTCTTACATCAGCCATACATCATCTATGACTCAACTATTTATGTATTTCTCTTATACCATAAATTACTGTATTTCACTATTCACGAAAAAATCAACTATTTTAGAAAAAAAATCACCCTAAATATTTTTTATTTTTATAATTAAAAAATGGACTCTATTTTATGAAAATAATTTTTTATTTATGTGAAATTTAATTTTTAAATAAAATCACCATTTACTCAAAAATATCGATTTTAATATTATTATTGTTTTCATGACACTTTAAAAAATTTAGGTCTCATAAAATTATCTTATAATCATAAAACAACAAAATATTAAATTTTGAATATATTTTATGAAAATAAATTTTCTTTTAAATCATTATATTTATTATAAAATTGTAAATAAACATTTATGTTTCACAAAAATACCAACACTTAATTTATAGTTTTTAAGACATTTATTTACTTAGTTCATGATATAAATATACCATATTTTAATTTATAAGATACCTAAATTTTATTTACTCTTTAATAGGTGAGGATACTATAAAAATAATTAATATTATGAAAATAAAAATTTTATAGAAATTGGGATTTTTCATTAATAAATGTAAAATATATATTTTTAGAAAAATATCAAAATTTTACCCTAAGAAAATTTTGGCGTTCCACTTTTAGAAATGAATTTTATTTTTTTTCAAAATAATTTTTAAAAGTGTGAGAATTTAGTTTTAAAACAAGTATACCATTAAAAGGATGTAAAACTTACTTTTGAAAAATACATCCTTTTAATACGTAACATTGGATTCATTCTTATCTTATGACTATAAAATCATTTGGATGAATGTAAAAACATTTTATTAAATATATAGTATATAAATTTGACTAATACTATTCCTTCTAAAAAAACTAATGGCTATGTTATAATGGTTGTCTTAAAATAATGATATTTAATTATACATCATTGTTCGTTTAAGTTTGGTGTTGTGTGAAACATATGTTCTCGAAGAAATTAAATTCAAAAAGATACATACCATAAAATCTTAGGGTGTTACATGTACCATACGAAAACATATAATAATAAAATAATTAAAAACCAAGGATAATAATGCATTTCACATGAAAATTAAAATGGTATCACATAAATAATCACATAATATAGATCAATTGATACCAAACTCAATCTCCCAAAAGAGGAACATCATAAATGAATTTATAGGGTGACTTATAAAAAATAACATTATTGAAAGTATATCCTATTTTTGATAGAGGAAAAAAACCAAATCATAAAAAATAGTAACAAATAATAACATTAAATGTAAATTTTAAAAATCACATAAATTGATATACATTTGGATTTCAATGTATGAAAGGATAAATTTGGTGACAATTGAAAACATAAACTTAAAATAAATAGACATTTTATAAAAATCAACACTCAAGAGGTTGGAAATTATTCAAAACATATTATAATTTTATGGAAAAGAAAATCATTCATGTAAGGGGATTTAAATTTAAAAATAATTTTACCTAGAGAGATAAAAGTAGACATTATATTTAAAAGTATTGAATTGAATATAGAGAATATTAAAGTTCAATGTTTTTAAAGAAAATACAAAACTCAAAGAATGGGATTTAAGTTACCAAAGTCCTTTAACATTACTCTTGATTATAAAGGAAGTTATTCAACCAATTTTATTATAAATATAATCATATTAATTACTTATTTAAAAACATTATTCATCTATAATTTTATTTATATGCATATATTTTAGTAATTCCCCTCATGTATTATATTTTTATGAACGAGTGTTTATCAGTTGTACTATGTTTTTAATTGCAATGTAAGACATTATTATTTTCCAAAATATAATAAATAACAAAACATTAAAGAGACCATAATTTATGTTCTATAATGTATTATAATGTTATAATTCTATTAAATGAGAGTTTTTTTTCGTTTCATGAAAGATAATTCGGTGAATAAATTGTTTTCAGTTATTTATCAGTATCAACAAATTACCTTAAAATAATTTTTAATTAATTTTATCCTTAAATAGTAATATTAATTATGTATAATACTCGTATATATATATTCATAAATTATAAAATAAAACCATCCATTAATGTGGAATATAAAAACTGAATGCATCATTCCATGAAGGTGGTAATCGGTATGTATGTATAGATGATGATTTCATTTTTCAAGGAACAAGAAAAAATATAAACATAGTTATTTATTTAATACTATTAAAAATGTAAAATAAATATTGATTATTTAATAAATTACCCTTTTATATCATCTATTTTGGGTGGTTAATTAAATCAAAACATGTTTATTCATGGAGGCGGCAGTTCGCACATACACACGATTCACATTTTCATTTTTCTTCATGTAAAATTGAATGGTGGTTAATTAATGTACCATAATTATAAAAATTTATCATTATACTATTGATACTGATGTTATCATTTAAAAATGACATAATATAATTTTAGGAAGAATAAGTGTATATAAAGAAATAGAAAATAGAAAGGAGTGGTTAAAATTTATACCTCACAACCTGGTATCTCTATTGAAAATGGGGTAAAACATTTGAGGGATGGTATTTTGAAAATAAAAAAAAACTTATTTAAGGTGTGTTGGAGTGTTTATAATATTTTTGGGAGGATTGTTTCCAAAAATAAGGGGGTTTGGTGTGAGGGAAATTAAGGATAGGAGAGACCCTCTTTACTTGAAAAGGGATGACATTTTTGAAAATACCTATAACTTTTTAATAATGGGAAGTAAATCTCAAGTAAAGTTTCTCAAAAATTGAAAAATAATGGGGAGGGGAAGTAATGAGGTTGAGAAAAGATTCAACCATAAATTCCCACACTTTTTTAAACATTTTTGAAGTCAATCACTATTTGTATTTTACTTTTACCATTTTAGCTTTTACCCTAGTAACCGGTTTTTACCAAAGTAACTTATCTGTTATCCATTAAAAATAAAAAATTTCCTTGTTTTATAATTTGTACCTATTGATTAAAAATTTAAAATCTATCTAATTTTATTAAATTTTTAAATGTGATAAAAAGTAATTTTAAAATCATAAGTATACAATGTATTAAATCAATTTCTTGAGGAAAATATTAATTAAGCTCTAAAATATTAAATATCGGTTATTAATAATGAATCAATATTTTATAATTTATATAATAACTCATAAAATTTAAATTTCATATAAAATGGTTTAATAAATTTCCAAATCATTCTTATAGAATAATAATTTCATAAAAGGCATGGTATTTGTAAAAATGGTGTATTGCATTATTCACCTAGAAATTATTTTTTTAGAAAAAATATCAAAAATAAATATTAAGATAATATTTTTATTAAAAGTATTAAGAATAAGTTAATTTTTAAAAATTCACATTATAAAATTTATAATATTTATTCTTATTTAAATATACAAAATATAGCAAAAAACTGTTTTTTATAGTAAAACAACTTTTAGTATATTATCTATTCTATTTCTCATTTAATTTAAATTAATAATTAAATTAGTGTTAGTAATTTATTCAAACAAAAATATTTTACACTAGAAAAGTTATATTTTGGAAAAAAAGATTTTATTTGTTACTTACCTGAACTAGTTGAGTAGATATTAAAAGTGATTTTTTTTTTGCATATATATATCATAATTTTTTTACTGTTGTTTATACTTTACAATTCTATGTCTACCTTACAATGGTCTATATTTTTTGGTTTTTGTGTTTCATATGGATCAAGCTACTAAACATAGTATTTATTTAATGAGAAATACTTTTCGAAAACTGGGGTCGTGAAAATAGGGGTGATTCCTTCCCCAGTTTGTGATTAATTCCTCCCCATGGGTGGTGGAGGCATGATATATGATATTTGAATAGGGATAAAATCCTAAAAGATTGGCCCATAATGGTATTTGATACAATAATTATTTAATTATTAGCAGTGAATATGTTATATAATGTGAAAATATATAAATATGAGAAGCAATGAATAATTTTTGGTTTAAGTCCTTTACCTTGGGTTTTGATATTTTTGTATTATTTGTTCAATTACAATATTTTTCACACTGTAAAGTATATTAACACTGAGTTACTAGATCATATTGTTTTGTATAATCTTACTGGATAATTTATATTAACCCACCCATAAGAATATTTGTGTGTCATCTCTATTGTATTCCATTTTAGGATACTAGGTGGAGGTGTTAATGGTATTAAGGTAGTATCATGAACTAAGTGAAGTACATATATCATGATTTATTTGAGATGTATTGTGTTATGATTTGAGTAATGATGTTCTTTATCATTGTATATTGATTTTGTTGTTTTACATTCATGTATTCACATTGGAATTTTTCATGGTATATTCATTAGAATATCTATTTTAAATTGTGTATAGTTGGAGAATGTAATATCCCACTCATACTCATTGGATTGAGAAGTGATGGGTGTGATTCTGAGAATTAAGTTACATCCCCAGGACACCAAAGGCTATAATAAATTTCAAGGTACTCGCAAATATTTGGGGGAAAATTTTCCATTTTAATGAAAAAAAATAAAAACAATATTCTCAAAATCTAACCAAACCACTATATGATGCATGAGTACAAAATACAACACAAAACACAACCAAACCAAAAACTCATATCATAATACATGTGGAAACCAAATGGAATACTCAAAAAGAACCAAAATACTACACAACTTAAAACTCCCAAGTGACATCAACTTGAAATACCCAACCTGATCCAAGCTCTAACTCCACATTCCATTCCCAGAGTATCAAGAAGAATCACTATAGAACTGAGATACCATGCCCTTACCAGTGTATCGATAGAAGAAATCTGAAAATGCACAAAATTACCCAAGAAGTGGGTGAGTCTAAACTCAATAATATTTCCCCAATCACTTCCCAGCTCATTCCAATAGGAAAAAAATGTTATAATATATATATATATATAATATATTTAAGAAGTAAAAATGGTTTATATTAAATCCATAAAACAATTTTCCATGGAATGTAATAAAATAAGGCCTTTAAACCTTTTCTAAATCAATTTTAAATACCCATATCCATGTCTCCACACACACAACCATGCATTCCCATGTGAAATTTTCATACCCATGAACGGTCTCTCATCAATATACCAAGTCATCACAAGGTAACCAATACTAGGTGCCTTAACGGCACACACCCCTTTTATAGGGTCTCATATAATGAAAATGAAATCTCGCAAAACATGTATGTCAAATATCCATGCCAACCTTTCCACATAAAACCTTTTTATTCTTTAAATAATCTCAAAAAAAATTACATGTCTCAAAACAAAACCAAAATTTTAAATGAATATTTAAAAATTATAACCAAAGTGGTTTACCAAAATCTAACCAATTTTTAACAATTTTCCAAACCCAATAAGAAAATTTTATTTTTCCAAATAATTATAAAGGATTTAACCACAATTTCAATCAAATAATTTAATTAAAACAATGACTTCATGTTCTAAATCTAGTGGAGATAAGATAGAAGCCACCTACCATACAATGTTGGCTAAAATGAAGAATGACACTACAAAATTTGAAGATCTGATCACAAATCTTATTTTATTCACTAGAACCAATAAAATTTCATCATTAAACCACTAATAACATATAGATATTTCCATAATGAACTAGATATATTTTTTAATAGATACACTAACCTTTTACCTAAGAATAATGAGGAAGAATTTATACTTATTGATGAATTTGAGCATCCAATTCACATTGATTTTCCTAAGAATCACTCCTAGATAAGAGTGTATCATCTCTCATTCCTTTGGAGAAAAAGGAATTTAGGATCTTATGATTTTAGTGTAAAATTATGGTTAAAGTGGATTATTAAGATTAAATCCATAGTGTAAGGTGGTCCAACTGTATGTCGCACGGTTATGATACATGGTTTGAAAAATTGTGCACCAACCATGATGTTTTACTATCTTAAGGTCATGCCTCTCAGTTTTGGATCACAGGGTTAGACAAACCATGCCCCAACCATGCTTTTCCCTCTATTTCAAGATGCATGGTTTGTCTTGGGCATTGGAATGTTATGGCCAAACTATGCACCTACCTAGTGCACACTATCTTCCCTTTAACATTTTCTTAGAGATGTTGCACAATTTATAATAATCATGCACAAACCATGCACCTCTATAAAAGCCTCTAAAATATTTAAAAACCCCTAAAAAACATTTGAAACTCCACATAAACATTATATAAACTCAAAATGAATGAATAAAGGGTCATGTACCTAAAATCAGAGGTTCTAAAAAGAAGGATGTTGTATATTTATAATTTAAAAGGAAATGTCACCCATAATTATGATTTTATACTTTTTTTATTTTTCTTTACTCCATGGACTATTAGTTATCATTTTGGGATATCAAAATTGATTTCATCCCTAACTCAAGTAAAATTCTCAACATAATATGATTTTTATTAATAAAAGTGTTGGTTGAAGGTGACATTAACATTTTCAATCATAGGGTAAGTACACAAATAACTCATCAGGTTGGGTGGAGTTATCATTTTACACAAAATCAATTACTTAATTTACTTCAAAAATAATCTAAGGGGGTTCTTTAATGTTTTCAACACAATTTTTGAAGGCTTGTGTAATATCCCTTGACCTAGAAATATCTTGTGTGGCCAAAATAGGTTGGTTACTAGAACTTAAGAACATCTCCCCGTACACCAGATTCTTCCAACTAGTAGCGGGGTTGTTAATATTATAGTGGGGAGACAATACCCCTGGTATGGAGTTGTAATAATAGAAGAATAAATATCATATTATTAGAAATAGATTAAAAATTATAATAATATTAGATAAAATAAATAGTGAAGTAAATTGATCAATCCAACAATACGAGAATAATATAATTATAGGATGGAATTTAACTAAATTTAATGGTGAAATTCATATAGATAAAAGACCAAACTAACAATAGTAAACTCAAAATATCTCAGTCCCCAACCCCATGTCGATCTCGTCTCTAAGATCCTACCCATCCAGTAAATAACAATCAACAACAAGTACATTTTCCCTTATCTAAACTAGAATCCATGTAATCTACTTAGGTACCAAAAGGAGGCTCAAAAAGTGTATGATTAAAACTCTATAGGTTGACACCATAGTGTCTAGAAAACCAATCTAATAGTAAGCTCATGAAATAAGGTAATAAAAAAGGTTATTAATTTATCAATTAATAGATTATAATAATTAGCCTACTTTGATCTCATATTGGAATAACTCTGTTCTTTAAACATCACCATGCCAACCATAACCACAAGTCCATGGCATAATCATATAACCAAGAAGATCTCTCTATAAAATAATTTCTGCATAACTGAGCTAATCCCTCTATATAATCATTTCAGTATAATCAGGCCAAACCCTCTATATAATCATTTCAATATAATCAGGCCAAGCCCTCTATATAATCATTTTATCATAACAGGTCCAAGTTCTCAATATAAGCATTTTAGCATAACCAGGCCAAACCCTTTATATAATAATTTCAATATAACTAGGCTAAGCCCTATAAGAATTATATTATAATTAAGACAAGACCTATACAAATTATAGAATAACCAAGAAAATTCCTATAATCATTACAATATAACCAGTCCAAGCCCTATATGCATTACATCATAATCGGGGTAAGCTGCATAAGAATTATAACATAACATACAACACAAATCATAATGGAAAGAAGAACACAATATAAAATCATAAACCAAATAGGTAAACTAATCCAATTAACTTTTATCTTTCAATTCCCTTTCATTCATCAAGTTATGTCTTAAACCATTATCATCCCAGTGTACACAACCATATCATATCAAATTATCTCTAGTAAGTTTAATAAATAAATATTCCATTTTCCAATGTAATATTATCACAATAAGTCACCTAAGGTCTCATAAAATGTTAATTCATGTTTCAATCCAATATTCAGTTCAATATTGTTCAAGGTTAGGTTCATTGTATAGGTGATAGAAATATAGCTCTCATCACTATTGGATCTAAAGGGATCTGAGTAGTCCAAACACATGATTATCATCACCCATTATTCTTTTAGTTAATGTGCAAATTGTTTTGGTGAAATAGGATAGTATTTTACACACCTAAATAAATATAAACACGCCATTTTTAATTGTTATAAAACAAATACCTTAATATTTTGATGAAATAAACACCCTCAATAATGAATTCTAATAAATAAATATGGCAAAAGAGATCCACACAGAAACCTTATGTCATTTAAACATCAATATCAAATCCCGATTCAATGGTAGTCAGAATATCACACTACTATAATAAAGGATGGTGGAAGAAAGGTGAAAACCATAGGGAAGGATATAATTAAAGATCAAACACTAAACTGATATATATAGGAGGGAAGGAATTTCACAAAAAAATTCCTAAAGTCTCCCTAGGGTTCTAGAGGGGGGATACACAGCAAATGAAATGTTTTTCAGGAATCACCATACAAAAACCTAATATACCCAAGGAATTCATGATGTGAATCCTAGATTCAGGAGATGAATGTCCCATGTGGTATATACAGTTAAAAAACATCACCTTGGGTTAAAATAACCATGATCTACCATTTCACAATGTGAACCAGATTCATGGTCTGTAAACATTTCACACTCTAAACCAGTTCACAGTATCTTCCTAGTTATTGGTTCATGTCATGTAACATGTTGATGATGAAAAAGTTTCTAGAAGATAGATCATGGCACAAATTCAACAGAAAAAACCTAAACCACCTCCAAATATTCCCAAACCCATTGAGAACCCTTGAAATATTTTGAAACATTTATATCCAGACTCCATTAATTAAAACTATAATATTTCCCCAAAAAATAGGTCATTTACGAAAAAAGTATCTCCATCCCCAAAAGAAACTTTACCACCAAGGTTTAAAAGAATAAAAACACAAATAAAATAGGCTTAAAAAAACTAAAATAGGCACGTACTTGAAAAAATATGGGATCTTACAACCTCCCTACCATATAATGGATCATCCTTGATATTCTTCATGGATCATTGTGTGATCTTAGTGAACAATTCTGTAAAATATTCTTTCACATCATATTTACTCTCCCAATTCTCCTCTTTAACATGATCATGTTGCCACTACACTCACAATAGATGTATAGTCTTTCATGGGAGACACTTCTCAAAATGGTCTATAATCTGAATCAGATACTGCTCAAATGAAGCATCTAAACCAACATTGACATCATAAATCCCTATCACATGATAAGGGTTGGGATTATATCTATGATGCTATGATATGTGAAACAAAACTTCCATGGAACTATAGTATCATGGAAATTCCAATTGGTATGTCACTGGACTGACTCTCCTTGCTATCTCAAATAACCTAAAAAACCTTGATGCTAGCTTTAACAATTTCCTTTTATAAAATTAACCCATCCTTGGTGACACTTGAATGAAAACATAGTGACCCACCTAAAACTCCATAGGTTATCTCTATTGGTCATTGTGAGATTTTTGTCTGCTCTTCATGATCACTAACCACTTCTTTATTAACTAAACCATCTCAAACTCCTCATGCGTGAGACTAGGTCCAAAAAGAATTGATTTGACGAGTTATACCCAAAAAAGGGGTGAATGGAATTTACTATTATACAAGGCCTCAAAAGGTGTCATTTGGATCAATTTTTAGAAGCTGTTATTATAAGATAAATCTATAAGTGCCATATGATGCTCCCATAAACCACTGAAATATAAAACACATGCTTGTAACATATCCTTCTAAATATAAATAGTCCACTCAGATAGAATATCAATATGAGGATGGTAGGTTGTACTCAGAAAACATAGGACCCCATATAATTTTGGATACCCTTACATAACTGATATGTTAAGTGAGGATCTCTATCAGAAATGATACACCTCAAAACACCAAGTAGTCAAACTATTTCCTGCACATAAAGACTACCTAGATCATTGATGGTGAAGATCTTACTGGTAGGAAAAAAGTGGGATACCTTCATCATTAAATCCATGATCACACGTAATGCATTATTCTTGAGAGGTTTCTTGGGTAATCCTATTATGAAATCCATAGTGACATTATCCCATTTCGATTCTGGAATGGGAAAATGCAACAACAACTTAGCATGCCTCCAGTGTTCGTCCTTCACCTGCTAACAAGTGAAGGATATGTCCATGGATCCCACTATATAATTCTTCATTCCTAGTCACAATTAATATATATGGATACCATGTTATATCTTTATCAAACCTGGGTTCACCTCCCATCAAGAATCATGAAATTCCCTCATCAACTCCTCGCAAAATACTATAGGAACCCATACTCATCCCTAGAAAAGAAGTTAAATATTTCTAACAAGAAACCATAATGATGATGGATCCCTTACCATATATTTTCTACCTCAAAGATAATCACTTGGATCAACTAAATTCTTGGTCTTTATCAAGTCAAGAATTATGGGTATAACAAATGTTGAAGTCAGAGCTACTCATCCCTTGGACTCCTGGACATCTAGATGCATGTCTGAAAAGACTTACATCATACACCACTCATAAAAAGACTCTTGAACTGCCTCTATCTTCATCTTCTAGATAATTAAATTAGTAGTTTTGTTTCCCATTCCTTGTTTATAGGTCCTCTTGATGTTGAAAGACTACAGACACCAGACTCACCTCCTCTTTCGAAGGTTCTGGTCTCACTGAGAAAAGATGCACCTAAGGCTCTTGTGGTATATGTATACCACAAAACTCTCACCCAAAATATATCTTCTTAATAATATTAGGGAATATAACACTATAGATAACTCTAGATCATGTGTAGGATAATTCATTTCATGTTAACTCAGTTTTCTAGATCTGCAAGCAACCACTCGGTCCTCTGGTATCAAAACTGCTATGATTCCAACTCTGAATGCATCACAGTACATGGAATATGCCTTACCCAACACAAGTAATGTGAGGATCAGTTATGAGGTCAGTATTCTATTCAACTCATGAAAATATATCTCACATGCCTCTAACCAAACAATATTTTCCTCTTTCTTGTCGACCCAAACATCGATGCTTCTAGAAGGGAGAAGACCTTGGTAAAACAATGATAATACCCTACTAGATCAAAAAAAATCAAATCATGAATACATTCATGGGACACTCCCTAGACACCATGGATACAACTTTATCTTTTTCCTCTAACACTCTATACTCTAAGATAAAATGACCCAAGAAGTGCGCTTTATCAATCCAGAAACTACATTTAGATATCTCAGCATAAAGTTGATGCTATCTCAATGTACTCAAGATGATGTCAAGATGTTGGAAATGATCTTATTCTGACTGGGAGTACACTAATATTTCATCAATTAATACTACCACAAAACAATCTAGGATATGATGTAAAATCCTATTCATCAAGGCCCTGAATATCATCAGAACAGTCATCATACTGAATGTCATCATTATTAACTCATACATGCCATATTTTCTCCTAATAGAATTCTTGAGGTATTTCTGATGGTATCACTCTCAACTGATGATATCCTAATCTTAATTCAGTCTAATAAAAGATATTTTCACCTCTAAGATGATCAAAAAAATAATATATGTGAAGAAGGGGATACCAATTCTTGACCGAAATTTGGTTCAGTCTTTGATAATCCACACATAAGCACAAAGTATCATCATCCTTCTTGGTGTAAAGAATAGGATAAAGAGATTGTGATATAATAAGCTATATGAATCCTTTATCTCCCATTTCTACCAACTTTACTATACTGTCTTGGGTTTTTAAATCGGGTCTAATTCCACTCCCGTTTTGAATTTTGGGAATTTGGTGGTTGTGCCAACTATTTATTTGATCATTTAAACTTATATTAAAAAAAATTTCTTATCCCAATGCCTTGTTTTTATTCATGGTTGAAGGTTTGACATGTTTCATGGTGGTTTGGTTGGGTTTTGGATCCATCTAAGGCTAAAAATCCAAGTTTTCCTAGTGCGCATACTGATACAGATGGTTTGGACAAACTGTATGGCCTCTATAGAGACATTGTGTGCCCTCCAAATGCAGTTAGCGTAGTTTGGAAGACCATGAATAAATGGTTTCATGTTCAAGAGAGTACCTCTTTATTTTTATGAAACTATATTTTCATGGATTAAGCATGTTTTGGTAAAAATGTGTCCATGTTTCATTCTTAGTGTCACTTAAATAGTGGCTACGCATAGGCTCAGCACGATTTGGCCAAACTGTGTGAGATAATCATGAAAGTTATAGATATTAATCATTATGAACCAAACAGTATGTGCATATTTTTCCAAACCACTTGAACTAACTGTGTAGACAATTAAGTGTCTGAAATGACCTTTTTTCACATCCCTCCTTAAATCATTTTTTCTCTTTCTTCCTTCTTCACCGACGCACACAATAAGGAGAGCTCATCCTTTTCTCATCTAATAGGATTTGAGCTAGATCCTTTGTATAATCTCCATTATAGATCTATTTTTGGTGTTGGATCTATATTTATAATGATTCAAATCCTCTTACCTATTTTCTTCATTTCTTTCGCCTCATAAAGCGCTAAATCTCTAGGATTCATTTTAACCTATTTTTAGGTCATTCATCTAAAATGTTGTTTTCTTCTAAATCGTTCTGAGTTAGAGGATAAGATCAGATGATTGGATGCCTACCAACACGATGTAGGTAATTATTACATTTATTTTTTATTTTTTGGTTGTTTTGGGGGTTTTACTTTTATAACTCTATTGGGTAGTCTGAGAAAGACCTTATAAATTTAATTGTTATCTTTAATTAATTAATTGAACCCAATGGAGATGCCTATGGTCATACTATTAATTATACCCAAATACGGGTGGTTCCATGATAAACCTAGTGTGGGTGACTCTATGATTTCTCTCCAATGCATTGGGTAACATGAAATATGGTGGAGGTTTGGTGAGAGTTTGGACCTTGGGAAAATTAGTCTAGGTTTTTGATTTATTTAAATTGAGTTATTCAATTTAATTATATTGAATTTTTATATATATGTGAATTGCATGTGACGAGATCCATGGGATTGTGGTAGGTTCAGTATGAGGATTAAGATATAATTGGCTATCTAAAATGAGGCGATATGATCTTCAGGATGAGTGTCACACGAGATATATATATTCAGGTGATGTTGATAACTGGTTGGGTGAATCAATCATCAGTTTAAGGGGTCAAGGTAGTCGGGCATGGCTTGGTTTATATGAGATGGTAATGACCATCAGTCGAAGAGACACAGTTTTAGAGGAATGAGATGATGAATTAGTGTGGATTAGGAATTTATTGGTGATTTCTACCCACCCATGTTGGCCAATTTTCCATTTGGATTTGTGTGCACACAGTAGGACTCAGATAATGAGGTGGTATTGAATAATCATATGGGTAGAGGCCTATATTATATGTGGCTTAGGTAATTGGGTAGGTTCTTGTAGTAGAAAAATATGGGGATGGTGAGGATCCATCGGTTGATACTGTTGAGACTATCAGTTGGGGGATGAGCCTCACCATACTTGAGTTCATTAGGCAAAGACTTGTTTGGGTGGATAGACATCATCGTTCCTCAGGATGTCAGATGCTAATCTAACAGTGATATTATTCAGAGGATAGGTATCGTTATGCCTTAGATTTCATGATATGATTCAATGGGGTTTCTTTTGAGATGTGGTCTGAGGGACCCTGATCTTATTGTTTGGGCATGCCTTCAGAATGTTGGTTACATGATTTATTGCATGAGGTGTTAGGAGAAATTTTTAGGTGGAACCTGAGGGTTATCCTAGATAGAAATACATTAGAGGATTCTTTGGTCTATGAGTTAAGGAAACACTCCTCTACAGTTATATCACTGATTCCCAAAGAAGGTGAATTGATTCTTTTTAGATGTTGAGTATGAGGGAATCCGTTCTATTTATTGTGATATATAGGGACTCTTTTATTTATTTTAGATACACAAGATTAATTAAAAAAACTACGATAGGTACACCTTGGTGGTGGCCTAATGAGATTCATTCTCACACTCTACATGGGTCATTCAAGATGTGTGTAGATTTTATGGCTTTGTGATCAGGTACATGTTTGGGCTTGAGAGTTAGACCTTAAAATTGGATATTTAGTATGCGATGGATGGAAATAGACCCTGAGGTTCCTTCATCGGATAGGTTTTATCTTTTTTTCCTTTATATATCATAAATCTTCATATATATGCATGTAATATGGTCATCCATTGGTGAAATTTTTGACTTGTTGACTTGTATGGATTGTTTTGATATGCATGTTTAGTTAAAAATTGTGTGTTTGGATTTTTTTATTTATTCTAATTTTGTTTTTCATTATTTCTTCCACTACTGTATGACATTTCTTGTACTTCCATGCTGGGCGGGTTACTGGTTCAGGTAGTTTGGCCTTTATTTTCTACTTCATATTATATATATACTTGGACCATTACTATATCATCACCAGAGTATATAGTCTCCCCGCTATTACCTCTTTACACTCTCACTGATAGTCAAAATCCATTGGCATTCGGGGAGGTTCTTCTAAAGAAAGTAGAACTCATCCCAAAGCACTATCTGAGTGGCTAATTAGGTGAGGGTTCTACTAATGGTATTACACCACTTATTGACTGGGAATTGGTAGCAGCGTACGGTTGGATACTAATGGTAACAAATAATTTTATATTCTATTGGTCTTACTATTTGGGTTATGGTAGACCGGAGATTATGATGTTATCAGAACTCAATTTATAGCCCGCGTTTCAGTGCCTGAATCCCCATGCATGGGGGACAGACCAAGTTTCCAGGGGTGTCAAGTACTATTTTGTTTTTCTCATTTGAAATTTTATATGATTTTTATGTTGAATGGTTCACTTGGGTGTTATTGTAACCTATTATGACATATGACCCTTGAACTGGTATGGTAAGGTAGTATCTTCATACCCTTTTCCTTGAATGGAATGATGTGTTTGTTAGGATTTCTTGTGATTTTTCTAGGCACATAGGATGGTTATATCTGTATATGTACCTATGTTAAATTTCTTGTGATATGTGATTCATATATATATATGGTTTTGGATATTATTGGAGAAATCATGGATATTGATGTGGGTGATTTTGATCCCCAGGTTGGAAAATGAGTTCAACAGTTTGAGGTGGCATGGATTATTAGGATGGGTGTGGCCTGAGGAATATGTGATACTTGGATCTGATATGGGTGGATAAGGGCTAAAGAGGTTGGATTTTGTGTGGCATGGCTGTGGTGGGGGAGTAAGGGTAGTGGGGTTCTGATTCCTGTTACTATTATTCCTATCTATGTTATATATATCTCTATATGTGTATGTGTGTGTGTTATATGGGTTTTCTAAACATGTATTAGTATTCAATAGGTTGGCACCTAGATGGGATCCTATGGAGAGTCAGGAAGGCGATGATTTAGTGTCGAAGGAGCACACATAGGTTGGGACCCCTGAGGGTCAGACAGAGTGGGATCCATAGGTGTAGGTTCAAGTGCATGAAGGCTAGCAGCTAGACTTGACATCCATCGCCTCATATCTTAACAAACAACTCAGAGAGAGCCTGGTATGTTTCATACTAGAAATTGAAAGGGGATATTAGGGAATAGAGCCTTCAATGGAATACTTGGCTCAAGAGTTCCATTCATAGAACCCACCACTATTTTATGGAGAGGGTGGTCCACAGGTGGATTAGAACTGGATCGAGTAGATGCAAATGATCTTTGAATAGCTTCAAACACCCCTAGGGTGGAGGTTGAAGCTGATGACATAAATTCTTAGAGGATTTTAAAATCACTGGTGCGATGTGTAGGTTTAGTCAGCAGACACAATGGACATTCCTAGAAGTACTATTAGGTTATGTTCTTCAAGCACTTCTTTCCATAGATGTTGAGAGTAGCGAGAGACTGGGAGTTATTGAGCCTACAACATTGAGACATCTCAATCACGGACCATGCATCTATGTTCACTATGTTTTCTCATTTTACACCTAGCATGGTGGGTGATGAAACCTCAGGGTGAGGTATTTTTAGGATGATTTACGAAATTCCATTTGGGTTCAGGTAAACATCTTCAAGTTGGAGACTTTCTTAGAGATGATAAATCTGGAACTCATAGCCAAGGGAAAATTGACATATTGGTCTTACTCAAGCTGGGTGATGGTGTTGTGTGATTTTATTAGTGAAAATTTAGACTGTATGAAGCAAGCCTAAGAAAAATTCCAGTAGGAAATTCAGACGAATGACTTGAGAAGAATACCTATAAGTGGTTCCTCGATGGTGTTCTTCTAGAAGAAGTATCTAGGAAATGTCCAAAAATAGTTGGAACTACCTATAAAGGAGTTTCAGGCATGTGGATAGATCGGTCATCTCGAGATATTCTACAATAATAATTCTCGAACAACTGATGGTTAGGGACTGGGGCAGACTCACGGTTCTAAGATCAGTCTACAAGTAGTACTAGGTGATGGTAGCTATGTTTTAATTTTCAAGTAGAGGTTGGGGAAAAGATAGAGGGACCCAGTAATGGGTTCACTGGCTGGTGAATGGTGAAAAACTATAGGGAGAATAGGCTTCATGTATTCAATCATCAGGCTGGGTGCATGCAATGGAGTTACCAGGTTCTGAGCAAGCTGGGGAGCCATTTATGGTTTGAGGTACACTATGGCCATAGTCATGTTCCTTTTTGGGAATGGACCTTCTAGAGGAATGTCCATTTTGGATGTATGAGGTGCATGGGGTGTATGTATGGACTAAAAATATTCTAGTTAGTATTTTGGCATCAACTCGGATGTGTTGTGTGTGTGGGTGAGAGAGAGAGAGGGTGAGAGAGATATATATATAGTGAGTGAGTGAGTGTGTGTGTGTGGTGCATGGAACTATGATATGTATATATATATATATATATCAGAATTGTTGTGTGCATATATTTTTAGGTTCATTGGAATCTAGGAATCATTGTGATGTAGGACTTGTTTGAGGTTCAAGGCATCAAGATTGATTTTGGACATCTGTTGAGAGGAGAGACCTCATAGGTGTCATGTGCATCATGGACATGAGGTGGGTGTCTACTGAGATGTGGTACCTAATGGGTTTTAGGTATGACATGGGAGCAATAGATGAGGAGAAAGAGTGATGATTCATCACAACATAACCTTTGAGTTCAGTGATGGTCGATGAACCATTGAATTTGTTTGATTTTTAGGTCGGGATGCGACTGGGGTAGGTAAATACTAACGTGGGGATCCCTTGAGGTAGTTAACTTGTTCCCTTTAGACTGGGGTAGTCTAGGTTAGTTTTATAGATATGGATATGTTTGAAACCATCTTGGATTTGTGTTTTATAGCTCGAGGATGATCAATGTTAATATGGGGAGATTTTAACATCCTGATTTTTTGGAGCAGGTCAAGTTCTTCTCTCATTTTGAATTTTTGGAGTTTGGTGGGTGTTCCAACTCTATATTTGATCTTCCTAACATAATTAAAATAGTTTTCTGGACCTAATGATATTTTTTTAGTTAGGTTTTAAGGTTTGACAAGTTTCACGGGGGTTCAGTTGTGTTTTGGGTTTTTCAGAGACTGAAAACCTATGTTTTCTTGGTATGTATACTAATATGTGTGGTTTGGACAAATTTTGTGGCCTCCAAAGAGAAATTCCATGCCCTTTAAATGAACTAATAATGGTTTGGTAAAGCTTTCAGAAGGGTAAAATAACAATCAGATTACCTCTATAGTTTTATTATAGGGATATGCATGACTTTCATATGATTTGGGAAAATAGTGCACATTTCACATGCTTAGTTCCACTTAACTAGTGGTTATGCCTGGGATCAGCACAGTTTTTCCAAAACATGCAATCTTACCATGTGAGGTCTAGATCTTAAGCAGCATAAGTTGCAAGTTTTTCTCACATTTTTCCAAATCGTGTGAGTTGATACTATGGCCCATTAAAAGTGTAAAATGACCTTTTCCCTTCCCACCTTAAATAAATTTTCCTTCTTTCTTCCTTCTCCACCCATGCTCGCAACAAGGGTATCTACTCCATTTCTCCTCTTTTAGGCTTTGAGAAAGATCCTTTGTCCGACCTCTACTTCTTAATCATTATGTGGTGATGGATCTATATTGATAAGACTTTGAATCCTCTTATATATTTTCTTAATTTCTCTCTCCTCATGGAGTGTTAAATCCATGTGAGTCATTTTACCTTATTGTCCGGGAATTTTTCTAAAACTCTTATTTCTTCCAAATTAGTTTAAGTTAGATTATATGATTAGACGATTGGACATATACCAACATGATTTATATGGTGCTTTCCTTCTTTTGTAATTTCACAGTTGTTTTGGGGGTGTTTTTTTAGTGCACCATTGGGTAGTCCAAGCGAGACCCTATAAAATTAATGGTTTCTTTTAATTAGTTATTTAAACTTAATGTAGATTCCTATGGGCATTATTCTCAATTCTATAAATGGTGGATGCTTGGTGAGAGGCCAAACCTTGGGAATATTATTCTAGGGTGTCGATTTATTTAAATTTATTTGTTCAATTTAATTATATTGAATTGTTATATATATGTGAATTGCTTGTGATGAGATCCCAAGGATCATGATGGGATCAGCTTGAGGATTGAGATGGAGTTAGCCATATGGACTGAGGAGAAATGATTGTCAGGATGGGCATGGACTGAGATATATATATTTGGGTGGTGTTGATAACAGGTTGGGTGAATCAATCATTGGTCTATGGCAGCGATATTTTCAGGGTGTAGGAATGGATCATGTTGTATGAGATGGCGATGAACCTCAGTAGGAGTGGCATGATCGTAGGGGAAAGAGGTGTTGAATTGGTGTGTCTTAAGTATTTATTTGTGATTTTTTCTCACCCATGTTATCTAATATATTGTTTGGAGTAGAGTTCACATAGTAGGAATCATAATATGAAGTGGTATTGAACACTCGTATGGGTTGAGTCTTCCATTAGATGTGGTTTATGTAATTTGATGAAGGTGCATGTCATAGAAATCTATGGGGATGGTGAGGATCAATCGATTGATAGTGTTGAGACTTTTGGTTAGGGGCTGAGGCTCACCATACTCAAGATTGTTGGTCTAGGACATGTTTGGGAGGACAGACATCACCCTTCCACAGGACGTGGGCTGGTGATCTGATAGTGATAGTATCTAGACGATAGGTACTATTGTGCCTCAAACATCATTCTATGTGACAACAGGGTTTCTTTTGCATTGAGGTCCTATGGATTAGGATCTTATTGTTTGGGCATGCCATCAGGATGTCGTTTACTTGATTGATGGCACGATGTGTTGGGTAACATTTAGAGGTGAAAAATAAAGGTTCACCTAGACTAACATACATTTGGGGATGCATTGGGATATTAACTAAGGACCCTATCCTTTATAGTTATATCAGTGATGGATGAATCAGGTGAATTACTTCCTCACAGATCTTGAGCATGAGTGAAGAAGTTTTATTTATGTTGATAGGTAGTGCCTCTTTTATTTATTTTAGACACACTTCCTTAATCACAAATGTAAGATACGAACATGTTGGCGGTGGACTATTGAGATTAATTCTCACACCCTACATGGGCCCTTCGGGATGTGTGTAGATTGTATGGATTTACGATTATGTAAGGGTTACATCTCTAGAGTTAGACATTAGTATTGGTCTGTTTAGCATGGGATGCATGGAAAGGGACCCTGAGGTTCTTGCATTGCCTGGATTTTCTCTTTTATTTCTTTTTTGTATCATCATGTTATTATATATATATGTATGTTCTATGGTCATCCATTGGTGACCTTTTTTACTTGTCATGCATGACTTGTTTTGATATGAATTTTTAGTTAAAATGGTATGTTTGTCTTGTTATTTATTCTGATATTGTTGTTGGTTATTTCTTCAATTATTGTATGATATTTCTTGTGCTTCCTCCATGGGCGGGTTACAAGTCCAAGTCATTTGGTATTTCTTTTCCTCTATATATTATATATATACTTGGACCTTTATTATATCATCATTGGAGGGTAATGTCTCCCCACTATTACCTATATACAACCATAATACTAGTTGGACGCCTTTGGGATATGGGAAGGCATGGCTCAGGCCATTGTCACTCTACCTAAAGCACTATTTGTGTGGCTAATCAGGTGGGGTGATATAAATGGTATTAGAGCAGTTCTTAATTGGTAATTAGTAACAGCACATGGCTAGATACTAATGGTACCAAATCATTTTATTTTCTATTGGTAGTATTATTTGGTCTATGGTAGACCAAATATTATGATGTTGTTGGAACTAGGTTTATAGCTCGTGTTTGGGTGCCTAAAACCCAATGCACGGATGATAGACCGAGTTACCAAGGGTGAGAATTGTTGTATTGTTTTTCTCATTTGATATTTTATATGATTTATACCTTGAGTGGCTCTCTTGGGAGTTATTATTTTTTATTATTACATGTGATACTTAACCTGGTATGGTAAGGGTGGATCTTCATACCCTTGGACCAGACTAGAAATGGGTGTTTTATGCTTTCTTATTCTTTTTCTAGGAACATAGAATATTTATTTATTTATTTATACCTATGTTAAATTTATTATGATATGTAACAATTATATATATATATATGATATTGGATCATATAAAATCAACCATGGATGTTGATGTGGGGGGATTATGATCACCATGTTGGGTGATGAGGTTGTTAGTCCAAGGTGACATGGTTCATAAGGACACACGTAGCCCAAGGTATATGTGATAATTCGCACTGATATGGGAGGGTAATGGGATAAGGATTCGGATGTCGTGTGTAATTATTGTTATGGGGGGAGAAAAATTTATTGTGGTTGTGCTACCTATTACTACTTTCTCTATTTTTATTATATATATATGTGTGTGTTATATGGCTTGTCTGACCATGTATTGATATTAAAAAGGTTTCTACCTAGACAAAATCCTATAGAGTGTAAGGTGGGTGGTGATGTGGGGTCACTAGAGCACACATAGGTTGGGACCCCTGAGGTTCATACAAATCATGAGGCACATGTATAGGCTTGGGTTCATGTGGGGAAGATTCTAGATTTGAAATCCTTCAGGACGTGGCTTTATGAATACTTCAGAGTGTATTTTGGTATGTGCCATCTAGGGGATTGATTGGGTATCTCAAGGAGTAGAACCTTTTATGGCGTACATGACTCGAGAGTTCTAGTCACAACACCCACCACTATTTTAGGGTGAGGGTGGTCCATAGGGGGCTGATAACTAGATCGAGTCGATGTAGATTATCTTTGAGAAGTTTGAGAAAACCCTAAGGTGGAGGGTGACATTGGAGATGTATATGCTCAGAGCACCATCAAAGTGATTGTGGGACATGAAGGTTCAGGCGGGTAGACACGAGGGACTATCCAAGAAGTACTTTGAGCCTGGGTAATTAAAGCACTTATTTTCAAAAATTATTGGTGTAGATAGAGTTAGATATTTCTTGAGCCTACAATAGGGAGACATGTCTATCATGTACTATGCAATGAAGTTCATTGAGTTGTTTTGTTTCTCACCAAGCATGGTGGGAGAAGACACCTTGAGCATGCGAAATTTCAAGGATGGTTTATGGAACACCATTTGGGTGCAGGTAAAAATATTTAGGTTTTCCTTCTTCTTATAGGTGGGGAATTAGGTGCTCGTAGTTGAGGGAAACATGAAAGATCGGTCTTACTGGAGCTGAGTGATGGCGTCAAGTGATTTTAGTGGCGTTTCTCTAAAAAGTAGGAAGTTAGATCGAGAGGAGTTTCAGTAGGGCAGTCAGGCTAGGTACTTTAGAAAATCACATTATAGGGGATCACTGATGATGTTCTTCCAGTGTGGATAGTCAGGACATGTATGGACTTATTGAGAGTAGCCTCTAAAAGATTTTCAGTCATATGGATAGGTCATGCATCTTGATAGTTTTTGTAGGTATCCTTCTTAGAAAGCTGACAGTTAAGGACCTAGGAAGACACAAGGTCCTTAGATTGGACCAGGAATCATAATAGAAGATGATATATCAATTTCAGCTACACATAAAGGCTAAGGAAAAGATCGTGGGGCTCGGTAGTGCGGTCAGTGGAAAGTGGTTGTGTATCACCACATGGAGATTAGGCTTCAGTTAGTCGAGCATCAGGCCAGGTTCATGCAGTGGAGCTACTAGGTTTTGAGTAGTTTGGGGAGTCGATTATGTTTAGAGGTACATTGTAGGAATTTTTTTATTTTGTTTTATTTTGGAATAGACCTTCAAGAGTCATGTCGGTTTTGGTGCATGAGGTGTATGGTATGTATGTATGGACACACCAAACACTGTTTAGTAGGTTTTCATTAGCCTGGATGTGTTATGTGTGTGTGTGTGTGCACGCATGTAACCATAATTTATATATGATCACCCTTGGGTGTATAGATTTTGAGGTGCACTAGCATCTAATCATCATTGTGATGTGGGAATTGTTTGGGGGGAAAGGCACTGAGACTAATTTAGGGAATCTGTTAAGAGGTGGGGCCTCATAGGTGTCATGTGCGACATGGAAATAAAGAGGTAATCCACTGAGATATTATACTTTATGGGTGTCATGTATGACACGGGATCACCTGATGAGGTGCAAGACTGATGATGTGTCACGAGAGGAACTTCGAGTCTGGGGAAAGTCGATGGACCATCATATTTGTTTGAGTTTTGGTTCAAGATGTGATCAGGGTAGGTAACTCCTAAGGTGGGGATCCCTTGAGGTAGTTATTTTATACCCTATAGACCAGGGTAGTCTGGGTTAGTTTTAAAGATATGGGTCTATTCGGTACTATATCAGATTTGTGTTTTATTGATTGGGGATGATCTATGCTAAGATGGGGAGATTGTAACATCCTGAGTTTTTGGAGTGAGTCGAATTCTTCTCTCCTTTTGAATTATTTGAGTTTAGTGGGTGTTTAAACACCCTACTTGAACTTCATAACATAATTATTAGAGTTTCTATAACCTAATTCCATGTTTTTATTCATTTTTTATGTCTTGACAATTGTCATAAGGGTTCGGTGAGGTTTTGGGTCTGTCAAAGGTAGAAAACCCAAGTTTTTTGTGTGTGCAGACTGAGGCATAAAGTTTTCACAAACCGTGTAGGCTCCAATTAGAAACTAGGTTCCCTCCAAATGCATTTAGCATAGTTAGGTAAACTGTGAAAGAGGGTATTCACAGTCATGTGGGTTCCACTGTATTTTTTAGTAGAGGGATCAGCACATCTTTTGTATGGTTTTGAAAAATCGTGTGCATTCCAAAAGCAAAGTGCCACTTAACCAGTGGTTATGCATTGTCTCAGCACGATTTCGAAAAACTGTGTGAGATAACCATGAGAGGTCTGAATCTTAAGTAGTAGGATCCACATGGTTTGTTTATGGTTTTCCAAACTATGCGAGCTAACCATACATCCCATTAAAAGTGTGAAATGAACTTTTCCACAATCCCTCCTTAAATTAGTTTTTTCTTCTTTCTTCCTTCTCCACCCACGTTCATAGCAAAGAGAGATCCTCCTTTCCTCCACTTCTAGTCATTAAGCTATATCCTTCATCTAATCTCCATATCTCAATCTTTCTATGATGTTGGATCCATATTGGTAAGGCTTCAAATCCTCATACCAAATTTATTTGTTTCTCTCACCTCACAAAGCGCTAAATCCATGCAAGTCATTTTACCATATTTTTTGGTTGTTCATCTAAAGTGAATATTTATTCCAAATCGGTCTGATTTAGTGGCTATGATCGGATGAGTGGATGTCTACTAACACATGGTAGGTGTTTCTTACCTTTATTTTTTATTTCACAGTTTTCTTTGGGGGTGCATATTTTAGCACGCCATTGGGTAGTCTAAGAGAGAACTTATAAATTAAATGGTTGCCTTTAATTAACTAATTGAACCTAATAGATATTCTTAGGGGCATGCTCCTCAATTCTACAATTGGTGGAGGCTTGGTGAGTGGCCGGAGCTTTGGCAGATTAAGTTGGGGTGTCGATTTATTTAAATTGAGTTATTTGATTTGATTATAATGAATTATTATATATATGTGAATTTCTTAAGATGAGATCCATTGGATCATGACAGGATCATCCCAAGGATTTAGATGGCATCAGCAATCTAGACCAACGTGATATGATTGGAAGGCTGGGCATAACCCAAGTTATATATATTCTAGTGTTGTTAATCACAGGTTGGTTAAAATGATCATCATTTTGAGGTAGAGAGGTCATCTAGTTGTGGGAATGTCCCAGGTTGTATGAAATGGTGACGACCATCAGTTGTAGAAACATAATCCTAGGGAAAATAGGTGCCAAATTTGTGTGTCTTGGGTATTTATCGGTGATTTTCACTCACCTGTGTTGGCCAATTCACTGTTTGGAGTCGTGTTCATGCATTAGGCCTTGGATGATGAGGTGGTATTGACCACTTCTGTGAGTAGAGGCCTCTGTTAGATGTGTATTAGGGAATTATATTGTTGTGTTTTCCATATAAATCCATGGGGATGATTAGGATCCATTGGTTGATAGTTTTTGAGACTATTTTTTGGGGGATGAGGCTCTCTGTACTCGAGACCATTGGGCCAGGACTTGTTTCGGAGGACAGACATCTTCGTTCCTCAGGATGTCGGCTACTGAGCCAATGGTGATATTATATGGAGTAAAATTATCAATGTGCATCAGACATCGTAGTATGGGTTTGTGGGGTTTCTTTTGAGATGAGGAATGAGGGTCCATGATCTTATAGTTTTGGAATGCCTTAGGGACATCAATTACTTGGTTAATGGCATGAGGTGTCGAGTGAAATTTGGAGGTGTAATGTGAGGGTTAACCTGGACTAACAAACATTAGGGTATTTCTTGGGCTATGAGCTAAGGGTCTTTACTCTGTAGTTATATCGGCGATGGATGAGGAAGGTGAATTTCTTCCTCGTGGCTATTGAGAATGAGGGAATCAATATTATTTATGTTTATATGTAGTTCAACTTCTATTTATTTTAGACACACCTACTTAACCAAAAATGTAAGATAGACACACATTGGTGGTGGCTTACTGAGATTAATTATCACACCCTACATTGGCCCTTTGGGATGTGGGTAGATTTAAGGGATTTTCGATCAGGTAAGGGTTTGGGATCTTGAGTTGGACCTTAGTATTAGGTTGTTTAGCATGGGATGGATGTAAAGGGGCCTTGTGGTTCCTGCATCAGTTTCAATTTATCTTTTATTTCCTTTTTGTATCAAAAAGTTGTCATATATACGTATGTATTGTGGTTATCCATTAGTGAGATTTCTACTTGTTGGAATACATGACTTGTTTTTTATAGATACTTAAATATAAATGGTATGTTTGGACTGTTTATTTATTCTGATATTGTTTTTGGTTATTTATTTCGCTATTACATGATATTTCTTATGCTTCCCCCATGATCAGGTTACCAGTAAATGTCGTTTGGTCATTAATTTCAACTTCATAATATATATATACTTGGACCATTATTATATCATCACCAATGGGTATAGTCTCCACACTATTACCTCTTTACACGCTCACTGCAATTTAGAAGCCTTTGGTGTATGGGTAGGTGCACCAAAGGCTAGTGGAACTCAACCAAAAGAACTATTTGGGTGGTTATTCAAGTCAGGGTGATACATGAACTTTCAACTCATGAAACTCAACTGATTATATCTTGTATAGATGGATAGAAACTGGATCTTCTCCCATAACCAAATCGATCGTGAACTCAATCTTCTGATCGGGTGGTAAGTAATAAAACAATTCAAGAAATACAATCTGATAATGGTATTCCACTAGAGAAAAAGTATCCTACTAAATTCCACCACCATCTAGAGAAATAACTACAATATAATCAATGAGATAATCTAAACTACACTAAATTTGTTTTTCACGACTAGCCTAAAGATCACACTCTCCCCATTGAAAATAGAAAACTACTTTTAGAGATAAAATGATAAATATCCTCTGGTAGAAATTGATGTAAACCTAGTATTGGAATATCCAATCCATACCCAAAATCAAATCAAAGCCTATAATTTCCAACGCAAATAGTTCCCAAAAGAAACAGTAACCTGAAATTTCCAGAGAGCATGTATTGAAATTTTTTATATTCTCTAACCACACTCCCAATGGTATTTCAATGGTCAAGAAACCATCCAATATTTCCACAACCAATACCAAAATATTTTCAAAAAGATTAGATAAAAAGGAATTTGATGCTCATGTATCAAAAAAATGAAAGAAAGGGTAGATGATATAGGAATCATACATATGATGGTAGAAGGTTCTATATCAAAACTATACATAGTATAACACATTGTGTGTAGTTGGATTGTCTCTATACCTTTGGAACTATTATGACTCCTTTCTGTTGATCCCTCTGAATGGTATCACTTCTCATGCACTAGGGTACCATGTCCTCAACCTCAACCTAAACATCTAGTAAAACTCCAGCTACCAGTATCATGAATGGGTAGCTGAGTCCTTCCTAATCTCTAGTACCTTTCATTATTCCCTTCCACTACTCTAGTATCATATGAATTTAAAAAACCTAAGTAGATGGCGAAGCTTTCTATATTAAAGTTACTACAAAGTAGGGTATAGACACTGAGGTATCTTGTAGAAAATCATGCCATAATGATATCATTATAATGGAACATGGCCCAGAGATGTCTACCCACTTCCCTAGATAATTTTTTTGTTGTTTCTTTGGCGAAAAATGATATAGTAGTGACTCTTTCTACTATAATTACTCCCAGTTTTTTGGGATGAAATATCTTGGTTATTGCTTGGATCCTCTCTCAAATCCCCCTCTTTGATGAGAGCTAGATTCATCACATCATAAATTTTACTTAAGAAAAAAAATTCACCTATGACATGATCTCATTACAAATCTCCTGATAGAAATGAATCTCCCTGAAAATTTTATTAGCTACTAAAGATAGCCAAAAGTGGTGAAATTCGGTGAAACTTATAGCATAGTCCATCACTAGAATTCCCTCCAACATTAGTTATATGAAATAGAGAGACAACTCATCCCTCAATATTTTAGGAGAGAAGTTGATCAAGAACTTTACATTGGATTCATTCTAGGATAACTCCTCTTGCATGCCCAAATTGCTCCTAAATATCTCACCAATGCTTGTCTGGTTTATAATACATGTAAGAAGCAAGCATCAGCCTCCTATTTGTAGTTGTCTTAAGGATCTTGAAGATCTTATGGACTTAATTGATCCATAAATTAACTTCATGGGGGCCTTCCTCCCCAGTAAACATGGGTAGATGTTTTAGTTGAAACTCTCTCTTCAGCTAATACATCAAATTTATATTGAAAAATTTACCCCTTTCAATGTATTGGATAACCCTTGGGAAGATGTCATGAACTTGAACATCTATCTAATCCTCAAGAGCTATAGAAAGATTCAGTTTTTCTGTGTTAGGATAATGTTGATTTATGCTCTGCTGATGCTCAATATAAAGATAATGAGGATTAATTTTCTCTACAAGACAAACACACTCCTTAAAACATAGGATAAACATAAAGTTCAACCTCAATAGGTGACAGCAACAGAGAAAAACTGAAACATGGTCTCCCTAAACATGGGTCGACAAATGTATTGGAATGACATAACATTTCATTTATTCCATTTTTCATCAAATATAACAAGGATATCATTTCATATTACATATAGTAAAATATATCACGTATAATAAATATGTCTCTATCATGAACAATGCGTGTCAATACATATCCCTATGCGACTATCATGATTCATGTATACTCATCTCACACCATACCGAGCCACGAGTAAAAATCTCAAAAAATAATAACATCACACAATAATCGAATCACCCAAGGTGAAATAATATCAATCATAACAAGTGAACAACAATCTCATCCCTCGGTACTTGCATGAACAAGATCATTACCAAAACCCAAAATAGTACTATTAACCTTTCTAACTTTCCCAAATAGTAAATAAATAGAAAAGAAAAAACCCTAAATGTTCTAATACAACTTTGTAACATCCCTAGATCCGGAGCTCTCTCACATGGATGAATAGGGTTGGTTACTAGACCTCAAGCACACATCCTAGTATGCTAGAGGCTGAGGGTGTAAAGAACATAGTAATGATATTATAGAATCTTATATAGAGTTTTAATAACACAATAATAAATATTATAGTAATGGAAATAGAAAAAACAGTTTAATAACATCATGATAACCAAATAATGAAGGAAACTGATCAGTACAATAATAATAGAATAAGGAAATGATAGGATTGAAATTATATAAATTCCATGTTGAAATTCATATAGATAAAAGACCAATATGACATCAATAAGAAAAAAAGATCCCAATCCTAAGTCACATGTCAGTACCATCTCCAAGCTCCAACCCATCCAGTAAGAAATAATTAACAACAATGTATTTTCCCTTGTTAAAACCTGCATCCATGTAATATTCTCTTGTACCAAAAGGTGGCCCGAATAGGGTGTGAGTAAAACTCAGTAGGTCAACACCATTGTGTATAAACAAAACCAGTCTGGTAGTAAGTGCATACAATGAGGTAATAAATATGGGTATTAATTAATAAATTAATAAGATGTAACAATTAACTTACTTCAATACCATATTGGGATAACTTTGAGCATGTAGAATCTCTATTCCAACCATAAACACAAGTCCATGACATAATCACATAACCGGATAAATCCCTCTATACAAGAATTTTAGCATAATTGGACCAATCCTTTTATATACAAATTTCAGTGTAACTGAGTTAGGACCTTTATATAAGAATTTCATTATAACTGGTCCAATCCTTATAAGTATTACAACATAACCAGGCTAATCACTATAATCATTAAAACATAATTGTGTGAAGCCCTATAAGAATTAGAGCATATTCAAGCCAAACCCTATAATAATTATAGCATAACTTTTTCAATATGTATAAGAATTAAAACATAACATACAACACAATCCATAATGGAAAGAAAAATTAAACATAACATCAAAAACCACAGAGGTCATTTCATCTAATTACCTTTTATCTTTAAATTACCTTTCCTGAATGGCCTAACGGCCTTCATTTTTTATTCATATCAAAGTATCTCTAGTAATTTTAATAAACATGTAATCCATTTTATAAATCGATCCTATCATAAGAAATCAACTAAGGTCTCATGTCATGTTAATTCATGTTTCAAGACAATATCCAGTTCATTATTGTTCAAGGGTAGGCTCACCCTACGGGTGGAAGCAAGCTAGATCTCAACACTATTGGATCCAAAGAGATCCAAGGAGTGGTCTAAACACATGATTATCATCACCCATTATTCTGTTAGTTAATGTGCATGTTGTGTCAGGGTAATCACATGGTATTGTACACACTTAAACAAATAGTAATTGACAATAGGGATTTGTTCTAGACCACATGACTTAATCCAGTGATCAAAGAAACACCCTAAATAGGGAATTATAATAAATAATGAAGGTGAAGGAGATCCATAAGTAAAACCTAGATCACATAAACATTGAGATAAAATCATTATTCAATGGAAGTCAGAAGATCACATCACTATAAAAGAGGATAATGGATTAAAGAAGAAAACCAAAGATATGGAACTCATTAAAGATCAAATTCTAGACTGAGAAGTCGGGTAGGGAAAGAATTGCCTTAAAATTTCTTAGAGTCACCCTAAAGTTTGATAGAGGGGGCTGCACAAAAAATGAAATTTTTTTAAAGCATCACCAAACAAAACCTCATTGTACCTAATGAATTAACAACATGAATATTTGATTAATGAATTGAATGTCCCAAATTGCATACACACTAAAAAAGATGTCTCATCAGATTAAAATAACCATGATAGACCTTTTCATGACTTGAACTAGTTTCACGGTATGAAAATTTTTCATGCTCTGAATCCGTTCAAGACATATGTTTGGAAATAAGTACAAGTCATGTAACATGTTCACAACATGAAAGTGTTCACCTAAGAGATAAAAACTTAGATTCTGTAAAAAAACTCAAAACACCTATGAAGCTTCCCAAACCCACAAATAACCCTCGAAATACTTTAATGCATTTATAACCAGACTCCATCAATTCAAACATACATACATCCCCTAAATTTAGGTCATTTCCTGAAAAAGGCTCTCTATCCCCAAAATAAACTTGACCACCAAGGTTTAAAAGAATAAAAAAACTAAAAGAGTCTTAACTAGAACCTCAAAGTGGTATATACCTCAAAAAGACAGGATCTTATAGTTCATAAATTCCCCTAATATCAATAGTGTTTATTAATTTTAATAAAATTGAATAAAATTATCATTGATGGGAAAAAATATAAGAGATCATAATAAAATTGAACATTTCTATAAGATTATTTAGATTATTTAGGGTAATTATGTATTTTTGATATGAGTAAATACTCAAAGGTTTAATTTTTCATTTCATCATCTTCATAAAGTAATTTTTCTTCTTCTTCTATGAAACTAAATTTTCTTTTATATTTTGTTTTAATGCCTTTTATTCAGCTTTATCTGAACCAAAAAATGGTTTCTCAACTTCTCTTTCCTCTTTATTATTCTTTTCTTCTATGGATTTTTCTTTTAATAAGCCACTATGAGTATCAATTAGTCTTTTAATATGGTCATCTAAACTGATTTTCTTTTTTATTGTCCCTTCATCTGGAATTTTTAAAAAATCATTAGATGGTTTTCTCTTAAAAATAATCTAAAAAAAATTCGTCTCATTTTTTATTATCCATTGATGTAGCTACAAATAATTTCTCAAAAAAACGTCTTCTCTATATCGTCATACAGTAATCTCATTCTAGAGATAGTCTCATCATTATTGATAGGTTAACTTATATTTATCTTCCAACCTGTATATTTATTTTCATTTATAAATATACCAACTCAACCTCATTTAGGAAGTAATAATTAATGGTATTTTCATTTTACATGGTATTAGAATTAGTCCAAACCCACAACAACCCTCCCCCCATAGGGTTCAACCTAAATTTTTTCACTTAAGGGAGGTGGAGAACTCCATGGCCCAATGACATATTTAATGTTTACCCCTCCCTATAAGTGAATCCATACCCTTTCTTGAATTCGTTGCCACTAAACCCTACACTCAGCCTTGTCCCCATAGTTAGACTATTTCAAGCACACCCTTCTCCATTAGATGTGTCAGCCCACTCTACCACACTATCCTTTCTACCAAATTTTATGCATCCCTATCCCTTCACACTTCAAAATTAGGTCTCATGCTCATTTAGTCAAGGGGAGCCTTGATTATCCCATGATTTGGTATCACATATGCACCTCTTGAGTGCCAATCTATGTCAATTACTTTTCATCGGTTTATAAAAACTCCATTATTCTCTTGATCTATGTTGTTATTGTACAGACTCCCACCATTATTGACAACCAACACCTTTTTCTTATCATGAAATAAATATATTTTTACTCATGTTATTATATTAATTACTCAAAATGAGTGTTGTTCCACCTTACTTTATTGAGACTACAAGACAAGTGTTGTTTCACCCAGCCTTTTGGGTTCACAAGTCAAGCACTATTCCACTCGTCCTTTTGAATCCACAAGACTGGTGTCATTTCACTTGGATTTATTAGTTCCACAAGACAAATAAAATTCCACCAAATTTTCTTAGGTTTCAAAATTGGCATCATACCATCCAACATTGGGAGCACAAGATTAGCTTTGTTCCACAAAGACTTTTAGACTTGTTAATTGGGCATTGTTTCACCAGAAATTTTTTATGATGATCATTGGTCGTTGTTTCAGCCATCAGATTCAAGGACTAGTGATCACCAATATGAGATTTCATCAATGAAATTATTTCTTTTTTACTTAAATTTGATCTTTTTTTTTAATTTAAGGGGGGCCTAGATCATGCGAATGAGAAAGAAGTGAAATGGCCTACAAGATGGAATCATAAGGAAAAGATTTTGTTTTTTTAATTTTTATTCTGTTCTATGTAATCAAGATGAGTGTGCCTATCTTGAGGAGAAGTATAAATTTTTTTATTTTTTTATTTAATAGTGTTTGAGTATTTAGATACATAATATATAATTCAATGATGAAACTTTCAACAGGATCAATAAGTTAACTTGAATTTATGTTCTAGTTTTTATCCTTATTTATTCTATCTATAAATATTTCAACCTAATATTATTTAGTAGGTACTAATTTTGGATATTATCATTCCACGATTTCATTAAGAGGTTTATAATTTATAATAAATTTAATTAAAATGGATACTTTTTTACTTAAATTTTTCAAAATTAACATCATTAGTATTATATTTTTTAAATTTCAATAATTATCAACTTAACTTGTCTATAATTTTATCTAAAATGATAGAATTGTTTTCCGCCTTGATGACACTGGTGGTAATGGATTTCATTGGGTACAACCATGAAAAATCATCCACCTTTTCCATAAAGGTATAAAACAACTAAAATTTCAAAAACAGATCTGAGGGCGAGAGGATAATAGGGTGGAACCAATGAGGCTCCATCATGATTTAGCCTATGGGCACGTAGTGGATGGTCGTGGGCACCGAAACAATACTTGTGCAGATCATCTCCTTTTTTTAGAACTGGTGGATCGAGTCATGGATACCTGTAAACAGAATAAACAACTCGGTTGAATCGCTTTGTCTCCGTACCTTCATCACTTTATCCAATGATTCAAACCTTAGTTGTTGAGCCTTGGTAATGACTCGATCCAGCTTATGAAACTCTAGTAGGATAACGGCCTGATTCTCAGTGACCCTTGATGAGTGCATACTCTATAGGGGGAAGGGGAGGTGGAGGATGAAGGTGTCCTAGATCTCTCCCATCTCCATATCCAGGATAGTCTCCTTAATGCACACGTCGTTCATCAGCTGCTAGATGAGGCATTCCTATGATTGAATGCCAGTGATGGACGCGACAGCAGGGGACCGAGCGAGGTAGAGTATGGTGGAGGGATGTCAGTCACAAAACCAGGCTAGGGATATTACCTCATGGTATGGGGCCCAATTTGGTGCAAGTATTTGGGGGCATGTACTTCATATGACTCAGGAAATGGGCTCGATCATGGAGGGAACCATACCAGTCCAATCATCGTTGGATGAACTCCTCCATGGCCCACATCGGTTCTTCCAATGAAAAAAATAGAAAACATTGACCAAAATAATTTTAGGGGAGATCATCCACTCCCATGTTTCCAAGTTCAGATGCTCCTTCATCTGCCTCTTTCTCCATCATTTCATCTGCACTCTCATGGACGATTATCCTAACTTCATCCAAGGATCTTGTTACACTAGTCCAACACCAATAACCATGTAGTATTGATCATTATCAAACCATACCATGCCTCAAAGGATATGATCACACTAGCCTATATCAAAATAGGATTTTTTTTTCCTCTTCAAGGGACACCCCAAGGGAATTTTCAAGGTCTGATGCCTCACATTCCATGGAAAACACACTCCACAAGTTCTAATTTTAAGCAACCTAATAATTCCCATAGGCAATATCACCATAAATGGCTATTTAACCAATTAATAAAACTTAAAAGGTCCGATACAAGATTAGAATTCCTCCCTTATCTCCAAACATGTTTAGAAACCCACTTTGGACCATTTTGATTCATTCTCACCTTATCACCATCGTTCGCATATAATATGACACAAACATCACATATAAACTGAAGGTAAAATCTTTAGACCTCACAACTCATACTTTTAGTTCTTGATCATCATAAATCATAGTCTAAATCATCCTTAATAGATGGTAATCATAAAACTAACCCATTTACCCTAAATATAAATATAAAACCAAGAACAACAAAGAATTGAGAGAAAATTTAAATTGACCAGTATAATATGTAATCCTTACCAAAAGGTATCCAACGCAACCGAGTGCATTTGAATAAGATCTCAAAAAAAGGAGGGAAGCTACTTGGATAGAGGAAACAAGAGGAGCTCAACTTGACTTGTGTGTTTTTTAGTGAGGGGTGAAGGTGACTCTTATTAAAAAATAAAGAAATTTTAGTAATTTTTTTAAATAAAACTTCATGAAAGCTACTTGGTACTCGATGTACCACCACTCAGTATATAGTGGTACATTGGATACATAGAAAAGACCCATAGTCCATTTGATGATCCACCTATATCTACTGCCCCCTCTAGACATCCATTGGGTAATTTTAGGCCACCAGGTACCTAGTGGGATTTTGTATATAATTTCACCAGTTAACACCATGCCTCTTTCACCCAAAAACTCAAACTTATTGTGAATTTTCCAAATTTTAGTAAAATAGAACAACTCGAGATATTTAATACTGAAAATTAAATTCAAAATATACCTTAAAATACCATGGTAATTACAAACTCCCCACCATATATCTTATTGTCTTCGAGATGTGTTATCGTGCATCCTCAGTGAAAATCATTGGCCATTATAGTCACATATCAATATCTCATACCCAATTAACCTACTAGATATTCCTATATAGCCACTACAATTTTACCACAAGTACCATATTTCCACAAAGTACCATCTCTAAATGATCAAATATAAACACATGCTACTCTAATGATGCATCAACCTCTAACTATACATCATTAATGCTCACCACGTGATAGGGATTTGGCTCATATCACTAATGATGTGATACATTAAATATATCATTCATAGTGATGTATCTTGGAGGAACCACCAATAAACATGCCTCTATATAGATAATCTCTTGGATCTCAAACACCATAACCTCCTTATACATTGGTTCCCCAACTGAGGAAACTCCATCAAGAATGTTCACTTTTATACCTCAAAAACTAGTGGTCAATATCAGTAGTCTGTGTAGAATCATTGAATTTTCTAATAACTCCCTAGCCTCTTGATCACTTTAATTCTATTTCATGTCTCATGCATGAGGCTCGATCCAATCATTGATGACTCCCCTACCTCTGGACAACAAAGAATTTAATTATGTGACCTTCCATAAAACTCCTGAAAGGGAACCATTTGGATTAACACCCAAAGAAACACGACAACCACTATATGGTGATACCCTAAACCAAGATTCGAATCCTTACGACTATCTAGATTGTCGACTACTATCATATTGAGTTGTGATCCATTAAAATCATTGTAGGTTCTCCATCTATTTCTAAAAATTACACTCCCTTGTCGATCTTCTATACACAGGTTGAATATGTACAACTTTTCAACACTAAAAGCACTTGAGAGGGGTCCTCCCTCAAGTAGGGATAGGTAAACCCCTACCATACCCCCTTGTCCACTGCTACCTTGGATAGAATCATCCAACCTCTACTTCTGGATAATAGAAGATCCACTCTTGAACCCATTAAATTTTTTAGATTGATATGGTATACCATCCTCCACTAAGTTACCCTAAATAAAGAGGGAATGGTTCTCTATCTTAGATTAAGACGTCCAACAAAACAACCTAACATGAGCTCATATACAGTGACATATCCTACCTTCGAGGCATTCATCCCTCATAACCTCATCTCTTGATAACATTAAAACAAAATAGAGTATCTTTATAAATCTTTGAGCATAAACTATCACCAAAAAATCCCTCTAACTAAAATGCATGAAATCTCATGCATTCTCCTTATTCAAAGTCTCATGAAAAAAAAACTTAAAAATTAATTTTTGGAAGTCCTTCCAGGGAAAACCATTATTTTGATCTGGCTAAACCAAAACATATCATTGATGTTTGGATTCTACATGAATCATATAGGTCATTTGCATCACCATACTCTTAGTTGGGTCTTAGTCTGATCAAAAATTCATTGGATTAACTCAATCTGGTCCTCCACTCTATATGGTCCTCCATCACCCCGGAAGATTGATGGGTGACGTAATTGAAACTATTAGGCGAGGTATGACATAAATGCCTCACCTCTAAGTGCCCCATGATAATCACCCAAAGAAATATCATCTTAAATTTATAATCCATGATAAGATTTTGTGCCACCCCAGGTGGTTCATCCTCTCCCTCACCCTCCCGATTCTCAGTCAGAGGTCGTCGTTGAGGTATATTCTTGATATCATTTTTAAGAAAAACATTTATAGGAAACACATACCACTACTCAACTCCCACACTAAAAAATTCCCTATAAGGATCATAACTAACCATCACTGACCCATATACTCAACTAAAAAAGAGTTTTCCTATATACCGTATACATTCCCATTCCTAATATACCCACTCCCAAGGTTTATTTCACAATACACAAGAATTTTATATTATTAATAATTGAGTAATTATAACAAGTGAAAACAGACACCACGATTTCAATTAATTAATTCTCCACCAATAATTTATACATGAAAACATTGAATAATTTATTGTTGATGTATTAATTAACCGAACCCTTTTTCAAAAACATTTTCCTAGTCACATATAATCATATCTATTCTATGTGAACTTATATGTTGAACATGATGAATGTATAGACACCCTCTAACCACCATGGGCTAATTTAAATAATTAAACAGTAACTCACACATCCTATTTCTTGAAATCACAACAACACAATATTTAATAACCAGTAATATCAATATTATAAGCTTGGTAAATTTTACCATACAATTTTTACTTACACTCAATTACAATGTCCATCCCAACTCCTGACCATCCCATATCTTTTTAACATGTTTTGATAAGTAAAATAAATTAAAAGGGATCTAATACCATTTTCTAATGTTACTGGCTTGGATCCCACCCATGTGTCTTGAACCAGAACATCAGATGCTCCAGGAAAGCCTCTCTATATGCAGATTATGAGGACTAGTAAAGGGTCTAATACATGTCTTGGGGAGACTGTACCCTCAATCATATGGTCATAAATAATAAGGAAATAAGATAAAATCATCATACACATCAATAAAAAAATGGAATTCATAATTATGGGCTAAACATAATCAAGCATATCACATACCATTACAAAAGACCCCTATAATATCATACATATATCACATCAAAAGGAAAACCCAAAGGGATATTCATATACATAATATAATTCCAAAATATAAAATAATAAAGATACTTCCAAAAAATTGTGTCTGAGGCATAGCTTGGTTTAGTATTTTGATCCCTAAAACCTATCTCTAGTTCACCCATCCATTATGGGGGTTGTTCCCTTCCCTGAATCATGGACCATTGAAGTTGGAATTCCCATAGAGGTGCACATGTAGGTTGTGAGTAATATAATCAATATGATACCACCAACATGCCTCTAAAATAATCCAATATATATTGTGATGGAAAATAAATTTATATTGGAGAGTGGATAATGGAGGAAGAATCCACCCAAAGGAGAAAAATATGTTGTTATTGTCCTTAAGTAGTTGATTGGATATATTCGTCATTATAACCAACTAAATCAAATGATTTTTTAACTATCCTAAATTTAAAGAAAATTAATAGTTTTTAGTTAATTTTTTTCCTATAATAGTTTCAAAGTAATGAATATATGTCTAGTGAAAATACTGATGAATAGATTGTTGATTAAGCTAAATAAAGAGAATGAATAATTTTAATTAAACATAGTGCATAATTGGATAATATTGGGAGGATCTATCCAAGTATTATATATTATGAAGGTTTCTATTTAGAATATCTAAATTCACTTTATTTTTTTTTGGATAAGTTAAAATCGGATTTTAAAATGTTGAGGTAGTGAGGTTTATGGAAATACTCTAAATTGAGAATTTTATATTCTATGAAGTGGTAGGATGATCAGTAATCATACCTAGGGGATACAAATTTAAAACTAGGAAATTCTTTGATTTACCTGATCAGATGGTAAAAGTTCTGTAGTTGGAACTTATTTGGAAAACTGGTTAGCAGTAGATAGGTTTATCCTTGAACTCCTCTGAGAAAAACCTGAACAACAGCAAGTCCAACACCCGAACTTCATCAAACTACCAATTAAGAAGCAGAAAATTTCTATCATCAGAATCTCATTGATCATGCAGGGTTATAAGAAATTATTACATGTATAAATACTTAGATATTTTAAAATAGTCTTCACAAATAAAATATATAAGGAAAATATACTTAAATAAAATTACAATATAAGCCTCAAAGGAATTGGGGGAGTGTATCGCTTAAATGTAATCAACACAAATCAGGGTAATCATATTACAATCAACCCTTGTATATTTTCATATATGCATGTTTCATTCCTCGAAGATCAGTATCAATTTATTGACTTTAACACAATAAACTTATATGAGTACTTTGGGTTTGGATATAAAGAGATTTAAAGAGAGTCTATATTTTGTCTAAAGTATTTTTTTGTGAATTTACAATGTTTTAAAATATGCATGTATCATAAAAATTCCACCAGAACATGTGAATAAAAAGTCACAATTTGTATACAGATAGAACTAACAAATATTCAAGTAAGTGCATGTAAAATAATTATTGTGTTGTGATTTATCAAAATGATTTATCTGAAAGATTTCATTATAAAAATTTCCTCAATAGCCCTTAAATGAGTAATCAGTGTAAAAAAATTTACTCAATGGGGGTGCAATGAGTAACAAGTGATTTTTTATCATCTTGTATTAAAATTTTATTAAAATTGTATTTTTGTTTTATAATTTAACAATCATCATAACCCTTTTCCTAATATCCATGGGTTAGGTTGGGGTCATTCTTATTCTTCCTCTCTCCAAGTAGTCACTCTTCACCATTTGAGCATAGATTCGAACACCATAAGTTTCATTGGATCCATCATCATAAGTCAAACCAATATACCTCTTAATTTAATATTCCTCTTATTGCTTAGTTTTTCCTTTCTCTCAATCCCTATTTTAGTTGAAATTTTTAGGTTTTGTGATTCCCGTCAATTGGGGATAATTCATCTTGTGATTTCCAACGAGAAAGCATCTACAAGAAATAGGTTGGTGGTCCCTTGATTTTACCTTTGTTTTACAAGTGATCCTTGGGTTGTTCAATATGTTAGTGATGGTGAGAGGGTATGAATGACTAAAAATAGAACCAAATTGGGTTTCCACAAGCATTGAGAGACAAATGATCATAGTTAGATTCATTATGGATCTTCTATGAATTGTACCATCATTATATAGCCTTGAGTAGAGATGTTCCTTAAGGAAAGTCTTGGGTTGCTTAAAATTAAAACCCTTGAAGGGTGTCCTTAATAGAATAATATTTTTTAAATTTTGATATTTTTCTTTTGGGAGTCTCTCCCAAATGAAAAATTATCATTTTTCAATAAGCTAGTGTGAGCATAGCCTTTGATATTTGGTATGGTTTGATAATGTTTAGTATGGCATGGCCATTAGGTGAGGGGTGCTACCAGATTACATATGTCTTGCCTAGGGTGCTCGATTTCAAGTTGGGTGTGTATAGAAGTATGAAATGAGGAATATGTGGGATACTGGTTAGGAAAACTAAGTATCCTGATGGTGGAATGTATAGGCATGATAAATGTAGGCTAACCTAATCTTTTGATTGTCGTGATTATAGGAAGAACAAATATAGGCTACTGATAGACTCAACTTGTTCAATAATGAATGTATGGAGAGGGAGAGAAAATTTTCATTCTGTATCTTTTATTAGTTTTAATATAGAATTAAAAAAGAAAACCCAATGGATACCTACTATTACATGAGATCTCCTTCTCCCTCTTCCCAAGCTGTAAGCCAACTTCTAGAATAGAAAACTATGTTCCCTTGACTAACCCTTATCCACCCCTTTATATACCCTAATAATTCATTAATATCACTAACTTCTTCTATTTACATTGACCATATTATAATTATTCCTCCTAGTATATACAACCCAATACCCTAACTAATCACGCACCCTGTCACTCCCCCATAATGAGAAACAGGCTTATCCTGAAGACTGAAATCTATGGATGATTTTGAAGAATGTATTTGTCTTCCCAAGTAGCCTCATCCATCAGTTGGACATGCCAATGTACCAAATACTGAGGTTGTGAGGTGCCATACTACTACAACAAGATATAGGAAATAATTCTTTCTAGTTTTGGGTAAATATAATAATCAGCATCCAAGTCAACTGATAAAGTGGGCTATACAAAATGGCCACCAATTTCTCATTTAAACTGGTAAACATTAAAAATAGGGTGAATTCGGGAGTGAGGAGGCAAATATAGTGGATAATTGATAGGCCCAATCCATTTTACAATAGGAAGAGGGTTAAAAAAACTAGGATAAATCTTGGTATTGATCCGGTGAGTGACTAAAGACTTTTGATGAGGTCAAAGTTTGAGGAAAACTTGGTCTCCCGATTGAAACTTCGCAGCCCACCAATGGAGATTAGCTTGCTGCTTCATGGCACATTAAGAATAGGCTAAATGATTCCAAATTTGGCACAAATCTTCATCATGATCTCCCAAATCCAAAGCTACACCTTCTACCTGGATTTTAGAGGGTAAAAAAGCAAGTATTAATGGTGGCAGATGACCATAGATGACTTCAAATGGAGTATTGTTGATAGATTCATGCCAATTTTTATTGTAGTTCAATTAATCCCAAGGAATCTAAAAAGACCAACCGGTAAGCTACTCTCCCACAAAAAACCAAAGGTATGTTTCCAAACAACGATTAACAACCTCCATTTTCCATCCATTTGTGGATGATAAGACGAACTAAATTTTAACTTGGTACCACTAAAATAAAAAATTTATTTCCAAAAAAGGCTAAGAATCATCGGATCCTGATCACTAACAATAGAGGTTGGAATCCCATGGAGACAAACCGCCTCCTTAAAACAACATCAGTAACTTTCTTAGCAGAATAAGGATGTATTAAAAGAATAAAATGTTCATACTTGGACAGTAGGTCTACAAAAACAAAAATAACATCATATCCATGAGAGAGCGGTAACCCGTAGATAAATTCCATAGAACGATATATCCAAATAACTGAAGGAATATCCAAGGTATGTAAAAGACCAATAGGAGAGAGAGTATAATACTTTGAATGTTGACAAATAACATATTATTGTACATATTCAAGCACCTCCCACTTCATCCCAACCCAATATAAATTTTCTTCCAACAGGTGATAGGTACGGTAAAAAAATAGAATGTCCCCCTTGGGGAGAATTATGATACTCCTCAAGTAGTTTGGGAATCAAAAGAGAGGTTTCATGTAGTACTAAATGACCAAGATACAGAAAAACACCATGAGAAAGGGAATAACCAGAACATGTTGGATGACTAGTGGAAACAGTTATACAATATCATTCAAAAAAGGGTCTAAATGAATTTCTTTAGTGAGGCCATGCATATCGTCCCAAACAATAAATTATTTAATATATTAACAATATGAATATTCCTCCCGATGGGACAATGAATCTACAGTAGTGTTTTTATGTCCAAGTTTGAATTTGACATCAAAACGATATCCTAAAATCTTAGCAATCCAATTTTTTTGATCAGGAGAAGCAACACACTGATGTAATCAGTATTTCAGACTTCTACGGTCTGAAAAAATAGTGAAAGTTCATCCCAACAAATAGGGACACCAATGTTGAATGGCCATTACCAAGACCATTATCTCCTTTTCATAAGTATATTTCATTAAAGTATTAGGTTCCAAGCCTTTTATAAAATAACAAATGGGATGAATAATTTTCATAAAAATAGCTCTAACCCCTCATCATGAAGCATCATATTCAACCTCTAACTCCTTGGAAAAATTGAGTAAAGTTAAGATCGGTGCCTCTATAATAATATGTTTTAAATTGTAAAAATATTTTTGAGAATATATTGTCCATGAGAAACCCTCCTTGTGAGTTAAAATTATTATGGGTAGATCTATTTGGAGATAACCTTGAATAAACTTTCAGTAAAAATTTGTAAGGCCCAAAACACCATGAACACCCTTCACCATTTGAGGACAAGGACAATCCATAATAGCTGCAGCCTCAAGTGGGTCGACAGAAAATTAAAAATGAGAAATAATATTTCCAAGATATTCCTCATCTTATTGAGTAAAAACAAACTTCTTATGACTTGAAAATAAAAAAAAATAGAAAGAACCTGTAAAATAGTCTTTAAATGCTCAAGGTGAGTTTCCCAATCACTGAAAGTACTAACTGATCTTCCATTTCATTCCACTCATTGTACAACTCCATTGATCTAGTTTGGATGACGAGTCTCCCTGAGAGATTAGAGCTCAAAGTGGAAAATTGGACCAAATGATAGGATCAACTTGTTAAATAAAGAATAGTAAGGGAGAGAAAAATTTCAGTTTTTATCCTCTATTAGGTTTAATATAGAATTACAAAAGAAAAATCAATGAATACATACTAATACACACTCCTTATACCCCTACCCAAGTTGTAATCTGACTTCTAAAACAAAAATAATATGTTCCATTGAATCACCCTAATCCATCCCTTTATATACCCCATTAATTATTTAATATCATTAACCGCTCCTATTTATATAGACCATATTACCCTTATTCCTCCTAGTATATAAAACCCAATCCCGTGACTGATCCTGCACCCTATCATCTACCCTAGGATTCTAATTATGATGATCTTAGACAAGTTGGATGTAAGAGGACTTGGTTTTCTGAGTGTGATGAGTACTAATGTGATAGATTTAGGCCAATATATTCTCTCGATGGTGATGAGAATAGATAGATCAGATGTGACATGACCTAGCCTTTAGATTGTGATTATTATTAGTTGGTTGAATATAGTTTGGACCCTTTTAAATGATGTGTTCAAACTATTGGAAACTCATTATCATACACCGATATTGGCCAACACATGTCGGGTCACTCATTTTGGTGTCTTATCTAGAATAAAATGATATAATTAGCATTATTATACTACTTGTTATCATTTACCAATCATATTGTGCATGCACCATATATATTGGATTATTTTATAGGCATGTTTATGGTATCCTGTTGAGTATATTACTCACATCGAACACATGAACCTCTACAGGAATTCTAACTTCATTGTCTATGATACAGGGAAGGGAGCATCCCCAATAACATATGGGTGACCTAGAGATAGGTGTCAGGGATCAAAATATTGGACCAAGCTATTCCTTATACCCAATTATTGGGAAGTCACTTCATTATTTTTTTATTTTTGGATTATATCATGTATATGACTAATATGTTGTTATTGTCCTTAAGTTGCTGGCTGGATAGATTCTTGTTTCTAGCTAACTAAATCAAATGATTGTTGAACTATCCTAAATTTAAATACAATTAACAATTATTAGTTAAAATTTTCTTCTATAATAGCTTAAAAGGAATGAATAGATGGCTGCTGAACTTGCTGATTAATAGCTTGTTGGTTAAGATAAATGGGGAGAATGAATAATTTTAGTTAAAGAGAATGAAAAGTTGAATGAATTTGTGAGGATTTATTCTAGTGTTATCTATTATAAAAGTTTCTATTTACAATATCTAAAGTCACTTTCAAAAATTTTGGAGAATTTGAAACTGGGTTTTGAAATTTTGAGGTAGAGAGATTTATGGAAATACTCTAAATTGAGAATTTATATTCTACAAAAAACTTGGGACATAAGTTGAAGGGATTTGAAATTATTCAGATAATTCCTAAAATTATATGAAACTATTAATAGTTTTATTAATTTGATTTGAACAACCCTAAAGTGAATTTAAATATTTCTAAAGTAATTTGATCATATTCTTTAATTTTGTGTTTGAGGATCAATATAGAAAAGGGGTGACTACGTAAGAGTAATTCAAGCTCTAGTAAAGAGAATTGATAAAGACATGACACATGTAAGAGTAAATCACATAATATCCAGTAGTTTTACAAGATTTTTCTAATGAATAAGTTCTTAATGACCTTGTAAGAGTTAGGGATTTCACATAAGAGTTAGTACAGATGAAGAACACTAGTAATTTACTCTTATTTGGTGATGAAATTAGAAAAATATATCGACATAAGATTCAATATCACTAACTCATACAAGAGTTATCCAAAATGATGCAAGATTAATCTTAAGACTATAAGAGTCATAAAAAATGAGTGATTTATGTAAGGGTTATCTACTGAGGTGAAATCATATAAATGCATGAAAGTACATAGAACCGTCTAAGATTCATCTTACTGTTACATGTTATCTCTTACTGTAAGAAATTATGAAAAGGTAATGGAACTATATAGTGTCATGTAAGATCCATTTCACTATTATGTTATAGAACACCCAGGGAGATACATGAATCATACACAATGTGAAAATTTGAGATTTCTAGAATCCAAAAATTGAGAAGATCTCTATAACTAAATTATAAAGAAGAAATGGTTTAAAAGGATTCTAAATCTATTATTCAAATTTAAAATATCATGATATATATCCATGATTAAATCTGTGATTTCATGTAGTTTAAGAGAGATAAGTTTGAGTAGATCATTGTTCCCTTAATCCATGATTTTAAAATGTGAATATCAGAAAATCAATATTAGTGGTCAAAATGGAGATTAAATTTGTTAATACCTATATTATTTTTCATGGATTAAAACATTAAAAAATTAATTTTGATTCAATATGGATAAATAAAGAAGATAATAATCACAAATATGAAGAAATATCATAAAATTATGAATTTATTTGAAAATAGTGAACCATAAATGAGAGAAATTACAGATAAATAAATTTGGACATTGAATTGTGTTTTTAATAATATAGGAATTCATGTTTTAAATATCATAAAATGAGTTGTAATTAAAGATAAATGATAATAAGTTGATTGATCTGAGATTCCATCTAGATTTTATAGACTTGATCTAAATTTTGTATTGGTTTTGTTAAAGCACTCATGGCGTGAAGATATTTACCACACCACAACAAGATATTGTAGTATGATTTTCACATAACTTAAAATATTCTTTATTTGTAGATTTATTTAAGTCATATTTTGAGAAATAAGTATCCAAGGAATTATTTTCTATGAAAATATAGAAATATTTGGCAGGGATAAAATGAGAAAGAGAAGGAAAATGTTATTCTTAGAATTCCACTACAGACAAACAGTTATGAAAAGGGAATAACTGAGAATGTGGGGAGACACACACAAAAAATAGTTGATGAAAAGATATTCCATGTAATGGGAGAATAACCAATTATTTATTAGAATTTTTTTGGTGGATTGATGAATTCTATAAGATTTATATTTTTTGTAAATATTGAATTGAACTAAAAATATAAAAAGAGCTTCTCGTACAAAAGAGATGGCCCCAATAATAAAGGTAAAAAAATAAGAAAGATATTTTTATCAATTAGCATGAAAAATAGACTGAGAAAAAAGGATAATATTTAAATGATAATATATACAAATTATTTTTGATATTAAATATATATATATAATATGTAATTGTGACCGATATATAAAATTTTTTGGGAATAAGAAAGAAAACGAGTTAGAGATCAGTTAACCTCTTGAGAGAAACAATGAAGCACTTAGTAATAGGAAGAAAAAGAAAACAATAACAAATCTAGAAGAATATTATTCAATGTATTGAATAATAGAATAAGAGAAAATAAGATAATGTGGAACCCACTATTCGAGAATCTTGAGAAGAAGAAGAAAAAAGAAGAGTTGAGATAGAGACTGACACTACTACAGATATTATTGACTTGGGTACTAATCATTTCTGATTGGGGAGCTACTAGTTCTTGAATATCATAGTATCTAGAGTTATAGAGATAACAGCAAGCGATTTTTGAATAATAAATATGAGAAAAACTTTTAAAATATATCAAGTTTCAATATATTGTTATTAAATATGTAAAGGCATTTGAAGACTCTATATTAAGGAAATAGATTAGAAAAATTTGATAGTGGCCTCTAGTGCTTAGTGGATATATACTTCATAAGTTGGAAGAAAGTTATGAATTATTGGGATCCAGTATAAATAACCCATGAGAGGCATAATTTGTTCATCTATGTTATATGAAGAACACTCACATTTTTAATATGGTGATAATTGTTTTTGGATGATACCTTGATGAACCCACTGTATTTTATGATAAGTTTTGAGTGTGAAATATATGAATTGGATGATATTGAGAACAATAAGAAGTAGGTTTCCCATGAGGGGCCTAACATTTTAAAAACACCATATGATTATCTTTCTTTATATTCTATATTTCATGTTATGTGTATGATTGAGTGAATAAAAGTAGATCCGTTATTTATCTCAACTAGAAACAGAGGTTCAATAACCAAATGAAGTAAAAATATTTAAAAGAGATATTGGAATTTGGTAGAAAAATTACAACACCTGATTCACCCTCACCCCATAATGTATACACTTGATCCTAAGGGGAATTTCAACTCACAAACCATAGTTAATTACATCCTATATGGCTAGAAAGAATTTTGATCGACTCCAGGAACTGACTCGATTGTGAACTCAACATTCCGGTTGGGTGGTAGGTTGTAGAACTCTTCAAGAAATACATTCTGATAAAGGTCAACCACTAGATAAAAAGTACCCTAATACATTCCAATACCATCTAGATAATGAACTAAAACCTAATCCATAAGATAATCTAATATACACTGAATTGGTTCTCTATAACCAGGTTGAAGATCCCACCCACCCCATTGAAAATAGAAACTTCCTTTTGGATAATTTTTTTTAACTCTCCTCCAGCAACAGGCAATGTGAACTTGGTACCAGAATAACCAATCTATAACCAAAATCAAATAAAAGCCGATTATTTCCAACACAAATAGTTCCCAAAAGATACAATAACCACAAATTTTCAAAGATCATGCCTTGAAATGTTTCATATTCTCTGAACTCACTCCCAATTGTGTTTCAATGGTCAAGACACCATCCAATATTTCCATAACCAATCCCAAACAGTTTTTAAAAAGAGAAGATATAAAGGAATGTGATGCTCTTGTATCAAAAAAATGTAAGCAAGGGTAGATGATATAATAATATTACCTCTGATGGTAGAAGGTTCTGTATCCAAACTAGCCAGAGTAGACCGCTTAACATGTAGTTGGATTTTATATATACCATGGGAACTAGTCTGAATCCCCTATGTTGCTCCCTCTAGATGGTACCACCACTCCTACACTAGGGTACCACATCCTCTACCTCGACCTGAGCATCTAGTGGAACTCTAGATACCAATCTGTTGAGGGGGTACCTAATTCCTTCTCGGTCTCTTAGACCTATCATCACCCCTTCCACTACTCTACTACTGTATGCCCCTAAAAAACCTATGCAGATGGCCCTGCCTGTTGAAATAATGATACTCTAAAGTAATATAAAAACACTAAGGTATCCTGTTGAAAAACATTCCATATTGATAGGAATTTCAAAAGAACATGGCCCCGATATAGCTACCCACTTCCCTAGATACTCTATATGTTGTTTCCATGGTGATAAATATCATAGAGGTTCTTCTTTCCACTAGAAGAAGAGATCCCAGTTCTCCTGGCTAAAATAGCTTGGTCACTGCTCAGAGCCTCTCTTATATCCCCTTTTGTGATGAGAGACTGATTCGTCACATCTAAAATGTTATATAAGTAAACAAATGGTCACATATGACATGATATCTTCACGAATCACGTCCTATAAACACATCTCCCTGACAATCTCATTAATTTCTAAAGATGGCCCAAAGTGATGCAAACAGTAAGAAGCAAGATTCTCAATGTCCTTATAGCATAACTCCTATTACTGCCTAGATTTCTATAGAATATCCCACCAATGTTTGGATGGTCTATAAGACATGTAAGAAGCAAGATTCTCCCTTCTATCTACGGCTGTCTTGAGGTGATTTAATAACTTCTAGACTATCTCAATCTAGAAATCAGATTCCTAGGTGCATCCCTCCCCGATAAATGTAGGTGGATGATGAAGCTAAAACTCTCTCTTCAACTCAGACATCAATGGTATAATGCAAACAGTACCCCCTTCCATTGATTGCATGACCCCTTTGAAGATATCACAAAGCTGAACATTCATCTGATCCTTAAGAGCTACAAGATGTTTTAGTTTATCTTTGTTAGGAGCATGTTGATTTCTCCTCTCTTGAAGCTCAATATGATGACGATGAGGAGGAATTTTTTCTACAAGACAAACACACTCCTTAGAACACTAGATAAACATAAAGGTCAACCTCAAAAGGTGAAAAAATAAAGAACCAATGAATCATGGTCTCCCTAAACTTGGATTAACAAATCTATTGGCATGACATAATAGTTCATTTATTCCCTTTTTCATCAGATATAACCGGTATCTCATTTCACAGTTCATATAGGGAAATACATCGCATGTAATAAATATGACCCAATCATGAACAATGTATGTCAATACATATCTTTATGTGCCTAGTGTGATTCATGTATACTCATCTCACACCATTACGGGTCAGGAGTATAAATCTCAAAAAAATAACATCACACAACATGTGAATCACCCAATGTGAAATAATATAAATCATAACAAATGAACAACATGAACAACAATATCATCTATGGGTACTCAGATTTTCCCTCGTACATGGGTTACCTACTCCCGTGAACAAGATCATTAGAATAACCCAAAAGATTCATAATATCTTTTACACCTTTCCCAAATAGTAAAGAAATATAAAATAAAACCCCGAATGTTCTGATACCACTTTGTAATGTCCCCCAATCTGGAACTCTCTCACATGGATGAACCGGGTTGGTTCCTAGACCTCAAGAACACTTCCCTCTACATTTGAGGTCGAGGGCATGAAAAACATAGTGGGGAGAATATACCCCCTTGTATGGAGTTTTAATAACAAAGGAATAAATATCTGAGTAATATAAATAGAAAAAACTATTTAATAACAGCATAATAACCAAATAGTGGAGGCAACTGATCAATAAAATAATACGAGAATAATATAATGAAAGTATGGAAAGAAACTCAATTCCATGTTGAAATTAATACAAATAAAAGACCAAGGTGACACTAATAAACACAAAATACCACTGTTCTAAGCCGCAATTCATTACGTCTCCAATCTATAATCCATTCAACAATAAATAGTCAACAACAAGGTATTTTTTCCTTTTCCAAACCTATATCCATGTAATATTTTGTAGTACCAAATGGCGGCCCCAATAGTGTGTGAGTAAAAATCAGCAAGTCGACACCACTATGTCTAAACAAAACCAATCTGATAGTAAGTTCATACAATAAGGTGATAAATATGGGGTATTAATTAATCAATTAACTTGATATAATAATTAACTTGATTCAGCACCATGTCAGAATAACTCTGAGCATGTATCATCGTCATTCCATCCATAACCACGATTCCATGACATAATCACATAACCGGACAATGCCCTCTGTATAAGAATTTCATCATATCTGGACCAAGCCTTTTATATAATAATTTCATCAGAACCATGTCAGACCCACTATATAAGCATTTCAGTATAACTGGGACAAGCCCTATATGCATTACAGTATAATCGGGCGAAGCCCTATAAGCATTGAAACATAACAAAGCCAAGACCTAAAAGAATTGTATCATAAATGAGTCAAGCCCTATAAGAATTAAAATACAAATAAGTCAATACTTATAATAATTATAACATAACATACAACACAATCCATAATGGAAAGAAAAATGCAACATAACATTAGAAACCACAAAGGTAAATTCATCCAATTACCTTTTAGCTTTCAATTTAATTTCATTCATAAAGTTATGTCTTAAACCATTGTCATGCCAGTGTACACAACCATATCATATCAAAGTATTTCTAGTCATTTCAATAAATAGGTAATCCATTTTACAAATTGATCTTATCAAACTACAAAAGAAACTGCTAATTGTCGGCATTTTTTTAGATGGGGTTCTACACAACCCCCCCCCCTAAATTCATTTTAAAGTGGGTTATACACAACCCCCTATAATAATAGAATTTATAGTGGGTTTAACATGTTTTCTTTGTAATAATTGGTTGTATTTTAGAGGCATTTGTGTCAAAAACCACCGCTAATTCAATAATTAGTAGTCATGTATGTTCGGTTGGGTTTTAGAGACGTTATATATATATATATATAATATTCATTTGGATATTACAAGATATATATATAACATGGAAATTGTTTTTTAAAGGAAATAGTAGGGTTTCACAACCCCCCACAATCTCTTAAATTATAGGAGGTTCATGAACTACTGTTAATCCCTTAGATCAGAGGGTGTTTTAAACCCCTTATAATTAAAGAAATTAGAGGGAGTTGTGAACTACCTCTAATTAATGAAATTATAGGTCATTGTGAACCCCCTATAATATATGACATTAGAGGGGGGTTTGACCCCCTCATATTTAAGAAACTAGAGAATGTTTTGAAGCCCCTATAATTTATAACATTAGAGAGGGTTCATGAACCACTACTAATTCCTTTGATTAGAAGGGTTTTTTAACCCCCACTAAATTTTTATTCATTTATTTAAAATAAATATCATATAAATTCAAATTTTATAATATATATGTGTGGGTTCACATGTGTGTGTGTGTGTGCATATATATTACCTAAACATATTATATAAATGTATTTAAATGTGTTATAAACATATATATGTCATGACCCGTCCCAGTGGGGCCTGCTCCGCGACTCCCCAAGCTTACCTCCAATAGGCCAGGGGCTGGTGAATAGCACAGAGTAGGCATATTACTAACATGGGAGGCATTGCCTAAGTACATATACACACGAACACATCTCCATGCCCACAAATGCTGAATTGTAAAAATCACTGAAAAAACAAAAATTCATGCATACAACTAATCCCAACCAATAGAGTATGAGGGAAAATAGAGCACTAAAAGTAAATTGGGCCAGAATACAAGACCACCAAAAACCAACAAGAGTCTAAAAACTATAATGTCCAACCTATAAACACAAAGAGGTACTGGGATTTCTTCTCGTAGCCATAGGAACACCTCGGCCTATAGGTAACTCAGAAAGCTCATTCTTGTCCTAGTCCGCCCTGGACTCTGTCGAAAGGATGCTCGTCTTCACAAAGTCACGACATGTGCGGGAAAATCCCATGCAGGGCTGAGTATAACAATACTCAGTAAAGGACCCTGAAAGCCACAAATAAATACAAAAATGGAAGGTACAATCATCTCTACACAGTATATTTCTACTAAACATATAATACATGAACACAAACCATATACAGTCAAAACTAAGACCTATAGTCTAGAGACAAGTCACACAACCGCTTCCCCCACTGGGGATTCAATTTAAAGATTCCATGAAGCACTCGTCTGTGAGAAATCACTCCACGAGTCTGATAGATCTAATGATGTCTGTTCGAGAAGTATTGTCCATCCGGAAAAGTCACAATAGATAGATACACTCATTCCGGAAAAACACACTCACGAGTGGGGAAAGATCACAATACACAGATGAGGATCACTTCCAGGACCTTGGAAGATATCGCGACTCATCTGGATTCACCTTATTGGTATAGTATTGAATCCCTATGGGAATAGTCACATCGATATCTGACTCTACCTAAGGTCATGAATGGATATAGGATCTCTCTTTAGGCCTCTCAGAGGGATACCTGACTCTATCTCGGAATGTCCTACTGAAGGTATCATACTACTAAAAAAATAAATGATACCTAACCTTCAGGGGAATGATAAAAGGTGAATTAACCCAAAATAAACATGTCTGAGATACGGTGGACAAGAAGATCAAGCCATGTACTAAGAAGTAACATGGCATGTAGAAGTGTCACACGACATGTCTTCTAACCCTGGGTACTACCCGTGTACAACGGCCTGTGTCGTAAGGCTGGTTGTGTAGAAAAAGCTATACATGGCATGTAAGTGAGTGACATGCTATGTTCCTCTATCCATAGAGGACTCCGTGTACGCTGTCCATGTGCCCATACATGGCTTCAACCCATGTGTCATAACCCGTGTGACCGGTATACAGAGTAACCCATACAGTCGACCTGGTCTGGCTGTGTGGTGGAGAACACAACCATGTACTAAACCCCTTGTCCCTGTATCCCCTGAATACAATCCAAGTCTTGTGTAAGGACCCACATGATGTGTTCTTTAGAGAACATGTCATGTTATTTCTTCATGCACCACAGAACCCTAGCCACCACTTAGCTGGACCAACATGTCATGTTCTTTGGGATACATGTCGTGTGTTCTAGAAATTTACAGAATTGAAAACCTCCACCATCACGCCTAGGGTGGAGCTCTGATCTTTGATCTATCCATTTTTCATGAAACTTGAAGATTAAGGTCACCCTGACATCCCAAAGTTGTCTCTATTGTTTTCGGGCCTCCGATTGGCCCTGAAAATGCATATCAATCCACCTGCATGAAGAATGATTAAAGAATAGTCTCTCCTGATCCGAGTCGATTAATCATTCGCTATTATCGTCACACCTCCACTAGGTCGTCATGATGTTGGATCTCCAAATTGGGATTGTTGCATTTTGTAATGGATGTGCAACGATCCATTGTTCGTCACCCCACGAAGAATGCGAAGAACACAAGGTAAAAAGAGAGAGAAATCTAATAAACAAAATTGAGGAATGAACCTCCATCGTCATTCATCACAGAGTTGATCTGCTCACATTAGAATTATTAAATAGGAGGAATAAAATTATAAACAAACAACTATCATATCAATTTCCCGAATCAAACCCCAAAAGAAACAGAAATTAATAATCCTCCCACAAGAACGCATGATCCGTGGATCAACTTGTTCATCGGTTGATCCATGTTCATCGTTTAATCCAAGAATTAGGAAAATGACAATCGAAATAACAACCCCTTCCTCGATTCAGTGGAAAATAAATCGCCACGTCATGTTCGTTAGCAAGGTTTATCGATTATGAGATGTGTCGATCAATCGCGTCAACATCACCCTCCAACGGGTTCTCCTCTAAAGCTCTAATGGCCCATCATCAATTTTTGTAGGGTTATGCGTCCAACCCTGCAAACTTTCCATAAGTAGGTATTTAAAGAAGAAGAAATTAGGTCGCTCCATAAAAAAGAAAACATTTTAAAATAAATTATTAATTTATTTTATTTCCATTAAAACATCCCAATAACTAACTCTTGCAGCTGACCCGCGCCAGTAAATATTAGGCCCCACCTATGGTAAATTCGTTTCTCTGAATGCAATGGTGCCCTATAATTTCTGAGCTGGGCACCCGATTAAAAGATATTCCACTTTTACAGGAAAATCACTCACGCACACTATTTAAAATCTTAATTTACTTCAAACATTTATTCTGGGAACTCTGGGCCTTGGAATCACATGCCATTGAAAGGTTTGGTCTTGAAATAATTCCATATAATATTCAAAAATAATACATGGAAAAATATGATACATTACATTCTCCCCACCTTGGGGCTTTGCATCCCTGAAAATCCAAAACAAGAGATACTCAAAAAGATGTGGGTATTGGGCATGGATCTAAGCCTCCTGCTTCCACATGCTCTCCTGAAGATTCCCATGCTACCACCAGATGCACACCAAAGGAATCAATCACCCAAGAAGGATCCTTTCCTACCAATCCTTGATCTCCACCAGGTTCTCAGCAAAGGTTGATCCATCTTCAATGTCCATCTTGCCCTCATCGAAGACGTGCAATGGATAATGCACGTACTTCCTCAACTGTGACACGTGGAATACATCACGTACCTGGTGCAATTGTGGCAGTAGCACTAAGTGGTACGCCACCTTTCCAACTTTTTGTAGTATCTAGAAAGGTCTGACGAACCTCGGAGATAGCTTGCCTCCCCAGAAAAATATCCATAACCCTCATCGAGGTGAGACCCAAAGAAAGATGTGGTCTCCCTCCTCAAACCCTAAAGGTCTCTATCACTAATCATCATAAGACTTATGCTAGATCTGTGTAGTCTTCATTCTCTCCCAGATGATCTGCACCTTCTTGGTGGTAGCTCGTACCAACTCTGGACCCATGAGTGCTAACTCTCTGGGGTCATTCCATCAAATCAGTGACCGGAAGGGTCTCTCATACAAGGCCTCCAATGAAGCCATACCAATGGTGGATTGTTAGTATTTTTTGTATGCAAAATCCACCAGTGGTAGGTGGTCCTCCAAACTATGACCAAATTCCAAGATATAGGCCTGCAACTTATCCTCCAGAACCTGAATGGTCCTCTCCGTCTGACCATCGGTCTGGGGATGGAACGTCATGCTCAAGTGTAGCTGAGTCCCAAAATCCTCCTGTAGTCCCTTCCATAATTGGGATTTGAAGCAGGCATCTCAATCTGAGACTATTGTTTAAGGGATTCCATGAAGCCAAACTATCTCCTGTAAATAGAGGCATCCCAAGCTCTCTATAGAACTCTGCTATCTAATAGCATGGAAGTGGGCCGACTTGGTGATTCAGTCAATGATCACCTAGATGGAATCATTCCCCTTGGGCGTCCTTGGTAATATCATCAAAAATTCCATTGATATTATATCCCACTTCCACTCTAGAACTTCCAGGGGTAGCTAATCCCACTGTAACTTGGTACTCAACCTTCACCTACTGGCATGTAAGGCATCGAGAAACAAACTCTGCTACTGTATTCTTTATGCCTGACCACCAGAACTATCATTGGAGTTCCCATTACATCTTCACCACTCCAGGATGTTCCACCAAGGGGGATGTATGAAACTCTCTTAGGACCTCTTCCCACAATTCCACTGGCACAACAGTGTATCCTCTAAAAAGAAATTCGCGCTTTTACCTTACGAATATCTATCAAGAGCATGTCCTATGGAAAAATGAGCACGTAAATCCTCACAGTCGACATCCCCAAGCTTTGCCTTCCTAAATCGCTGCAAGAGTGGATTGGTTACAACCATAATCTATTTGTAAGATGCATCCTCTCGGTCTATGAAGGATAACTGTAACAAGGCCAACTGTTTTGTCTCCTTACTCAGAAGTTGTGATCTTGATCTCCTGCTAAGAGAATCTACCACCTTTTTCCCCTTCCCATAAGTATATATGATCTCAAAATCATAATCCTGGAGGAACTCTAGCCAATGACTCTATCTCATATTCATATCATTCTTTGAGAATATGTACTTGAGGCTCCTATGGTCAGAGTATATGATGAACCGCTTGCCCATATGGTAGTGTCATCATATCTTCAATGTGAAGACTACTGCTTCCAACTCAAGATCATGGGCCGCATAGTTCTACTCATGTGGACTAAGCTAGCATGAACCATAAGTAATCACTACCTGTCTCTACATCATAACACATCCAAGCCCGGTCCCCTATGCATCGCAAAAAATGATGTACTTGACACCCTCCTCTGGTAATCTCAAGATCAGGGTGCTCGTCAAACCCTACCTCAACCTCTCGAAAGCCTACTGAAACTTCTCCATCCACATGAAGGGTTTCCCCTTCTTGTTCAAGGCTGTAATCAGTCCTGATATTTGGGAGAAATCATGAATGAATCTCCGGTAATATCCTGCTAACCCAAGGAAGCTCTGCACCTCCGTCACGCTCTGAGGTGACTCCTGTGATAACACTGGATCCACCTTGGCTGGGTCCACAGCTACTCCATCTTCTGAAATGACATGTCATATAAATTAGATCTCTTGATTCCAGAACTGTCACTTCGAGAGATTCCCATAAAGATGGTTCTCTTAGAGTACATCCAGAACCATCCACTGGTGTCTCACGTGCTCCCCCTCTGACACAGAGTACACAAGGATGTCGTCGATGAAGACCACTATGAACCGGTCTAAGTATGGACGTAAGAGATGGTTCATTAGTCCCATGAACACTTTGGGGGAATTTTTCACTCCTAAAGTCATCACCAAGTACTCCTAGTGACCATTGCAACATCTGAAAGTCATCTTCGGTATATCCTTGTCCCTTACTCGTAACTGGTGGTAACCTGATCGAAGGTCAACCTTCGAGAAGCATTGTTCCCCTCTAAGATGATCAAAGAGGTCGTCGATCCTAGGAAGTGTATACTTATTCTTCATCATCACCTGGTTCAGGCACTGATAATCTATGCACAACCTCAAACTCTTGTCTGCCTTTTTGAAAAAAAAACCAGGGCCACCTAGGGTAAAACGTTGGGTTTTACGAAACCCTTGCACTGCAAATCCTCCAACTGTACCCTCAACTCGAGAAGCTCTACGGGATCCATCTGATATGATGATGAGAATATTGGTGTCGTGCTAGGGTTTAAGTCGATGAAGAAGTCAATTTCCCGGTGGGGATGTAGTCTTGGAACATATTCGGGAAAGACGTACTCATACTCTGCCACTACTATTGGGAACTGGAAGCTCACAACGTCTACTTATTCGAGGGTAAGTCTATCCAACTCACGAGTGATCAGCTAAACCCTCCTATTCATGATCCAATTTTGTGCTTCCTGGGTCTCCTTTTCTCAGAAAAAAGAAAACCTCGTCCCATCGCTGCAAACACACCGCACTCTTCGCTTAAAGAATTCAATCTAGGCATGGACCGAAGAAAACCAACACATACTAATAATGACATCGTAAGGCCTCAACACTACCACCAAGAGGTTCAAACAGAAACTCTCACCTCCAAGGGTAAGATCACATTGTCTGAAAAGGTACGTGATCATAGATTCTCCTCCTGTAGGTGTCTCCAAACATAAGGATCGAGTCAATGGGTCTACCAGAATATCAAGGTTTCACACAAGACATGTGGCGAGGAAGGAATGACTAGAACCTATGTCTATTAGTATATAATCTAAGGTAGAGAAGACATAGATCATACCTTGTATCATCCCTGAAGTCCCTGGATCGTACGCCTTGACTGCATGCAGCTATCCTCACCCATATCCCCCAGCTCCATGAGCTTGGTGCGGAACTCCTAGGGGTGGTGGTGGAAGTAGATCAAAGCATCTTCCACCACCTATAGCTCTCCCTACTCCTCTTCCACATCTTCCACCTAGTGGGTCTATCTTCTCCACTCTCTGCCTCTACCTCGGTGGTCCATCCATCGTCTGTTTGTCAGCAGCTCAACGGGTCAGACAATCTCTAGTGACATGTCCCCTACCATTGCACGAGTAGCATCGACTCTCCCTAGGATGACTAGATCCAGCCTGAGATCCTTGGACCGCCAAACCCCTATCCCAGATCCTCCTGTGACGTCTCCCACATCCTGATCCCTATGCTTGATGTCGGCTACATACTGTTAAGGACTCCACACCTGCTTTCCTACTGCTGACTACCGTCGGCTGTCTCTGCTCCGCCAAGAAGCTCTCGATCACCAAGGCCTGCTTGAGAACACCAGCATAAGTTGGAATGAAAAGAGGCATGACACTAGCTCGAATGTCCCATCTTAGACCTATCTCAAAGGTTCAAGCACAGATGTACTATTCCCAGACCATATCCGTCGAGTACCTAGCAAGGTTGGCGAACCTCGATGAATAGTCAGCCACCATCAAACTACCCTGATGGAGTGGAAGAAGATCCTGGATACACACTTCTCTCAGTGTAACCAGAGATAACTCCTCCCTAAAGAGACTCTCAAGCTCCATCCCCGAAAGAGTCTCCTTTGTCGTGAGTCTGTGTGGTCAGACTCTACCATCATCCCGCTAAACCTCGAAAAAGGAACGCCACTAGGATCTCCATCTGGTTCATTTGTGTCCTCACTAAATGGGAAACTCTGGTCACCTCCTCAATTCAGTCCTCAGCTGCCTGAGGGTCAGGCTCACCTCGGAACCTGAGGGGTCTCTGTCTCTGAACTCATGGAGTGCGCTCGGCCTACACCCCTTGTGGGTCAGTACATTAGGTACCACAGGCTGCTCCACTGGTGGTGGTATAGCAGATGCACCACATGGAGGAAAAGGCTGGGGAACTAGTCCCTATATCGAAGCCTCATCACTGATGGGGTCATCCTCATAATTTCGCTGCTGATTCCTAGTGAGTATGCATCGTGGAGGCATCCTGTAAAGAATAATATGTACCATGGTCAAAGAGTATATCAGAATAGCTGACACAATGGACATGGAAAACACAACCCATTCCTATATGAGCATGTACCAATATCTTATTCCCCTGAACCTAGTGTTTTCATGTACTGAGTCAAAAAACAAGTTATCAGAGTTCAGGTGTATGGATTCATCAGCCGCTCGCAACAACCCTGGAGTCTCTAGCCTGAAATCCGAACTCCAAACACTTAACACTATTTCCCCAAACCAATCTCATAGAATCTTGGTTATAAGGTAGAACCGACCACTTCTGATACCACTCTGTCATGACCCATCCTAGTGGGGCCCACACTGCAACTCCCCAAGCCCGCATCCAATAGGCCAAGGGAATGTGACTAACACCAAGTAGGCATATTACTAACATGAGAGGCATTTCCTAAGTACATGTACACATGCACACATCTCCAATCCCACAAATGATGAAATGTTAAAACCACTAAAGAACAAAAATGCATGCATACAACTAATCCCAACAAACAGAGTATGATAGAAAGTAAAGAAACTAAAGTAAACTAGGCCAGAATACAAGCCCACCAAAAACAAACAAGAGTCTGAAAACGACCAAGTCCAACCTGCAAACACAAAGAGGTATTGGGACTACTTCTCGTAGTCGTAGGAACACCTCGACCTTAGGGAACTCAGAAAGCTCGGTCCTGTCCAGGTCCGCCATGGACTCTGTAAAAAGGTTGCTTGTCTGCACAAGACACAACACGTGCAGGCAAAGCCCGTTCAGGGGTGAGAATAACCATACAAAGTAGATGAATCTAAAAACCACAAAGCAATACACAAAGGGAAGGTACAGTCATCTCTATACAATATATGTCTATTGAACATATAATAGGTGAACACAAACCAGATATACTCAAAACCCAGACCCATAGTCTAGAGACAAGTAACACAACTAAATTCCCCCTCTAGGGATTTAGTTTGAAGATTCTACGAAGCACTCATCTGGAAGAACTCACTCCGAGAGTCTGATAGATCTGATGATGTTCGTCTAAGAAGTATTGTCTTTAAGGAAAAGTCATGAGAGATATATACACTTATTCTGGGAGAACACACTACTGAGTGGGGAAATATCATGATACACAGATGAGGATCACTGTCAGGGCTTTGGCAGATACCGCAAATCATCCGGATTCACCTTCTAGGAAGAGGATCAGTGCCCTGTGGGAATAGTCACGTCGATACCTGACACTACATAGGGTCAAGAATGGATAGAGGATCTCGCTCCAGGCCTCTCGGAGGGATACCTGACTCTATTCCGAAAATTCTTGCTGAAGGGATCATACTCCTAAAAAAGGAAACGATACCTGACCTTCATAGGAAAGATAAAAATGGGAACAAACCCAAATGAAACATGTCTGAGATACGGTGGAAAAAAAGATCAATCCATGTACTAAGAAGTACATGAAGTGTAGAAGTGTTAAACACTGTGTCTTCTAACCCCGGGTACTTCCTGTATACAATGGCCTGTGTTGTAAGGCTGGTCGTGTAGAAGAAGGTATACACAGCATGTAAGAGAGTGACACGTCGTGTTCCTCTATCCAGGAAGGACTCCATGTACACTAGCCATGTCCCCGTACATGGATTCAACCCGTGTGTCAAAACCCATTTGACCAGTACACGAGGTAACCCATGCAGTCGGCCTGGTCTAGCTGTGTGGTGGAGCACATGGTCGTGTACTCAACGTCGTGTCCATGTATCCCCTAGATACACCCGAGTCCCGTGAAAGGACCCACACATCGTGTTGTTTGGAGAACACGTCGTGTCATCTATTCACACACTGCGGAACCCTAGCCTCCACTTAGCCGGACCTACATGCCATGTTCTTCGGGATACACGCCGTGTGTTCTCAAAATTTCTAGAATGGCGAACCCCCACCATTGCAGCTTGGGTGGTGCTCCAATATTCAATCTGTTCATCCTTTTTTCACGAAACATTAATATTAAGGTCTCCTAGACATCCTAAAGATGTCGTCATTGTTTTCGGGCCTCCGATCAGCCCCGAAAACATGTATCGATCCACTCACGCAAAAAACACTTGAAGAATGGTCTCTCCCGATCTGAGCTAATTCCTCATCTTCCATTGTTGTCTCATCTCTGATAGGTCATCACAGTATCGGATCTCCAAATTGGGATCATTGCGTTATAGAATGGATGTGCAACGTTCGATGGTTCTTCGCCCCACGAAGAATGTGAAGAACACGGGGTAAAAAGAGTGAGAAATCCAATAAACCAAATTGAGGAATGAACCTCCACCGTGATTTGTCACGGTGTTGATTCACTCCCATTAGAAGGATTAAATAGGAAGAATCAAACAATAAACAAGATACTATCATATCAATTTCCCGAATCAAACCCCAAAAGAAACGGAAATTAATAATCCTCCCGGAATAACGCACAATCCATGGATCAACCTATTTGTGGGTTGATCCACGTTCTTCATTTAATCTAAGAACAAGGAAAATAAGAATCAAAATAATAACCCCTACCAAGATTCGGTTGAAGAAAAATCACCACATCGTGTTCATTGGTGAGGTTCGTTGATTCCAAGATGTGTTGATCGCTCGCATCGTCGTCGTCCACCAACAGGTTCTCCTCCAAAGCTCTAATGGTCAATCCTCAATTTCACAGGGTTATGCAGCTAAACCTACGAACTTTCCATAAACAGGTATTTAAAGAGGGGAAAATTATGTCGTTGTGTAAAAATGAAACATTTTAAAATAAATTATTAATTTATTTTATTTCCATTAAAATGTCCCAATAACTAACTATTGTAGCTGACCCGTGTCGGTCGATGTTAGACCCCGCCTATGGTAAAGTCGCTACTCTGAATGCAATGCTGCATTTGGATTTCTGATCTAGGCACCCATTTAAAAAATATTCCACTTTTATAGGAAAACTGCTCACACGCGCTGTTTAAAATCTTAATTTATTTCAAACATTTATTTCGGGCACTCCAGGCCTTGGAATCACACGTCGTCGAAAGGTTTGGTCTCAAAATAATTCCATATAATATTCAAAAATAATACAAGGAAAAATATGAGACATTGCAATATATATAAATACTTTATATTAATACTTTAAATAAATACTTATACATATAAAAAAATCGTATATATATATATAAATATTTGTATACATAATATAAATGTAATTATAAATATATTTATTCAATTATATATATATATATATATATTGTTTTATAAATACTATGCATTTATATTATGATTTATATTATAAATATGTTATATTAAATACATTTTTATTGTTTATTTATGTATAAATACATCTATATTATATTATATATACAAATAAATATAATATAGATAGAATTAAATATAAATATATATTGTATATTGTATATTTATATTAAATATATTATATTATAAATATTTTTTTATATATAAATTTATATATTTTTTATAATTATTACATATATATTTCAGTATACCATATTAATTATAAGTTAATTTAGTAAATATATATCATTTAATCATATTATATATTTCCAATTATATTATTTTATTAAATTGTATTTATATGTATACATAAATATAATTATATAATTTTATATACATTTTTATTTATTTATTTTTATAAATTTTATTTCATATAATATTAATTATATTTAACATAAAACCATAAAAATATTATATAAATATATACATAAATATAATTTATTTAAAAAATATATCATATAAAAACTCAATCTTGTAGTTTTTATCATTTATATTATTATTATAATAATAAAACTTTGAAATAATATGTTTATGATTTTATACTATATATAATTAATACTATATTATATACAATTTATAAAAATAAATATATATTAATGTACACAACATTACACAAATATATTTATTGAAATACATATATATATTAATGTATATAATATTATACCATTATATTTATTTAAATACATATATATTAATGTTTGTAATAATAAATATTTGTATTGAAATACATTATATATATATTTCTATAAAATTTATTTCATATATAATTAATTAAATATTTGTATAAGTTTTATTTCATATATACTATTTTTATAAATTGAATGTTATATAATATTAATTATATATAAATTATATATAATATTATACAATTTGTACAAAAAATATAAATTAATGTTCATAATAATAAATTTATGTATTGAAATACATTATAAAAATATAATTTTAATGATATTATATAAATATATTAAATAAATACTTATATATATGTTATATAAATAAACATGAACATAATATATAAATATGTATTTAAGTATATAAATAATTTACATAAATATATTTATAAATATATGTGTATATACATAACATAAATAGAATTATAAAATATATTTAGTCAAATGTATGTATATACACATATAAAACATATAGTTTGTATAAATGTATAAATTGAATATAATATAAATACATAAACACATAATATAAATATATATATTTTAACTCATATAAATATATATGTAGGTTATTTATTTATATGTATTTAAATATGTATTCAAATAATATTTATTTGAATTAGATTACAATATACATATTCATATATATAATAATGTGAGTATATAACATCAAAAAGAGGTTACCTTGGTGGAAGAGGTGCTTGGATTTGTTGTTGAGGTGAGGTGTTCAAAACCCACTGGTAAACATTTTATGAGGCATTGTGAAGGTGGGGTGATGGGGTGCGGGTGACATGTTCCATAGATACATGGGTGGGGGGATCAAACAGGAAATGGACAAGGATCACCATGAAACTGGATACAAGGGTGGGGTGTCACATGGGAAGGGAACTGGTTGGGGTGTCATATGGGAAATGGATGAGGTTACTAGGGAACTGAATGGAGGGTGGGGTGTCATGGGAAGGGAACTTGTGGGGGGGCTGAGAAGGGAATTGGATGATGGTGGGGTAGGGGCATGAGAACTGGAGAGGGAGGGACAAGAAGGGGGAACTGTAGATGGTGAGATGAAAAAAAAGTAAATAATAATTATAGGCAGTTGATTGAAACTGCCACTAATACTTTCAATTATAGGTAATTAAAACTACCTCTAATTGAGTCTTATATAGAGTGAGTTCTTAGAACCACCCCAAATATATGACATATAACTCACTTAGTGATAATTTCCAATCACGGTTAATTTGACCTATAAATTAGTGGGGGTTAAAACCTCCTTTAAACCAAGATTCTTCAGTGACATTGGAGGGGTTTCTAACCACCACTAATACAAATAATGCTAAATTTGACATTACTTTACCAAAAATTCCTCAAAACTGCATCTAACAACAGTAGGAAAGCACATTAGCGATGATTCCTCATAACCACTGCTAATGTATTTAGAAGGGGTTAAAACCCCTTCTAAACTAAAAAACCCCTCTTATCAGGTCATTTATTTTTAGGGTCATAAGAAATCACCTAATATCTCATGTCATGTTAATTCATGTTTCAAGACAACAGTTAGTGCATTATTGTTCAAGGGTAGGCTCACCCTATGGGTGGCAGTAAGCCATGTCTCAACACTATTAGATCCAAAGGGATCCAAGCAGTGGTCTAAAGAAATAATTATTATCACCCATTATTACATTAGTTAATTTTCAGGTTGTGTTAGTGTAATCACATGGTATTTTACACACTTAAACAAATAGAAATATACCATAGGGATTTGTTCTAGACCACCTACCTTAATCCAGTGATCAAAGAAACACCCTCAATAGGGAATTACAATGAATAATGAAGGTAAAGGAGATCCATAAGAAAAACATAGATCACAAAAACATCAAGATTTAATCTAGATTCAATAGAGTTCCAGAGATCACATCGTTATAATGGAGGATAACGGAAGAAAGAGGAAAATCAAAGAGAAGGAACTCACCAATGATCAAACGCTAAACCGAGAGGTATGGGATGGAAATAATTGCCCAAAATTTTCAGGAAGTCACCCTAAGTTTTGATAGAGGAATATTCATAGTAAATTAAAATATTTTCAGGTGTCACAAAAAAAACACACTACACCCAAGTAATTCACAATGTGAATCCTTGATTAATGACGTGAATTTCCTGCATGCTATATATACTGAAAAAGATGTCACCCCTGGTCAAAATAACCTTGATCAACCTTTTCATGATGTGAACCAGTTTCACAGCATGAAAATGTTCCACGCACTGAACTAGTTCATGAAATATGTTGGGAAATAGGTACATGTCATGTAACACGTTCACGACATGAAAGTGTTTAGTTGACAGATCATTGCCTAGATTCAGTATAAAAAACTCAAACCACCTATGAAGCTTTAAAAATCCATGGAGAACCCTAAAAATTATTTGACATATTTATGATAGAATTCCATTAATTCAATCATACACACATCCCCAAACATTAGATCATTTTCCAAAAAAGGCTCTCTATCCCCAAAAGAAACTCTACCACCAAGGTTTAAATAAACAAAAACAAAACTAAAAGAGGCTTAACCAAAAACTCAATGTGGAACATACCTAGAAAAATATGGGATCTTATAGTTTAGAAGTTCCCCTAATATCAATAGTTTTTTTATAATTTAAAAAAAATTAATAAAATTGTTATTGATGAAAAAACAAAATATAATATAGCATAATAAAATTGAACGTTTCTATCAAATTATTTAGATTATTTAGGGTATTTATGTACTTTTGATATGAGTGAATACTCAAAGGTTTAATTTTTCATTCATCATCTTTATAAAGTGATTTTTTTCTTATCCTCTACCACCTTTTCTTTTATATTTTGTTTTAATGACTTGATTCAGCTTTATCCAAACCAAAAAATGGTTTCTTGACTTCTATTTCCACTTTATTATTGTATTATTATATGAATTTTTCTTTTAAAAAACCACTATGAGTATCATATAATATTTTAATATGGTCATATAAACTAATTTTCTTTTTTATTGTCCCTTCATCCTGAAGATTTTCAAAATTAGTAGATAGTTTTCTCTTAGGAAGAATCTAAAAAAATCTTCTCATTTTTTATTATCAATTGAAGTAGCTACAAAAAAAATCTTGAAAAACATTTTCTCCCTATCATTATATAGTAATCTCATTCTAGATATAGTCTCAACATTCTATATAGGTTGACTTATGTTTATCTTCCAGTTTGTATATTTATTTTCATTTACTAATATACCAAATCATCATCATTTATGAAGTACGAATTATAGGTATTTTCATTTTACAAGCGATTAGAATTAGTCTCAACCCACATCACCCCACTGTTGGGTTAACCTGGATTTTTTCTTTAATGGAGGTGGCGACCTCCATGTCCAAAATTTATCCTTACTATTTCCCCTCCCTCTGAGTTCATCCATCTCCTTTCTTGATTCAGTGCCGCTAAATCCTCCACTCAACCTCATCCCTAAAGTTGGAATATTCCAAGCACACCCTTCTATATCTGTTGTGCTACCCCACTCTATCATACTACCACTCCTACCACATTTTATGCATCCTAGTCCCTTCATTCTCTTGAATTAGGTCTCCTGGTCATTTATTCTAGGGGAGCCCTGATTATCCCATGATCTAGTATCACAGATGCACCTCTTAAGTGCCACTGAAAGGCGATGACTTTTCATAGTTTTGGCACAGCTGTATTGTTGTCTAGGTCTATGTTGTTGTTTTCTAGACTCCCTCCATTATTGACAACAAACACCTTTTTATTATCATGAACTAATGTTATCTTCACTCGTTTTATATTATTCCTTAAGAAGAATGAGTGTCATTCCACCTGACCTTATTGAGACCGTAAGATGAGGGTCATTCCACCTGGCCTTTTGGGTTCACAATTCAAGCATCGTTCCACCATGCCTTTTGAGTCCACAAGACAAGTGTTGTTTTACTTGGACTTATTGTGCCCAGATTTTGAGTATCATTCCACTAAGTTTTCTTAGGATGTAAAATAGGTGTCATCCCATCCATCCTTGGGTCCATAAGACAAGATTTGTTTCACCTATCCTTTTAGATCTACTAATTGGGCATTGTTTCACTAGAAATTTTTTATAATGATCATCGGTCATTATTTTAGTCATCATATTCAAGGTTTCTTCATCAACAATATGAGTGTTCATCAGTGAAAATATTGTTTTCTTAACTCAATTTGATCTTTTTTTATTTTAAGTGGGAGCTAGATAATGCGAAGGAGGATAAAGGGAAATAGTCTACGAGGTGGAAAACTAAGGCAAAGATTTTGTTTTTTTAGTTTTATTCTAGTCTATGTAATCAATCTGAGTGTAATTGGATTGAAGATAAATGTTTATTTTGTTTTCTTTTATTATTTAAGAGGATTTTTTGAGTATTTATATACTTAATATATAATTCAATGGTCAAATGTTCAATAGGATCAATAAGTCAATTTATGTTACACATTGTATCTTTATTTCTTCAATATATAAATATGTAAAATTAATCATATTTAGTAGGTACTAATTATGGGTATTATCATTCCATATTTTCATTGAGATGGTTATAATTTATGATGAAGTTAAGTAAATTTAATATTTTTTTTACTTATAATTTTTAAAATTAACCTCATAAGTTTTATCTTTTTTAAATTTCATTAATTATAAACTTAACTTGTCTAGAAGTTTATCTAAAATGATTGCATTGTGTTTTCCTCATTGTTGCCAGTGTAAATGACTTTCATTGGGTGCAACCACAAAAAATCATCCACCTTTTCCATCAAGGTAGACAAAAACTAAAATTTCAAAAATAGAGCTGATGGAGAAAGGATAAAAGGATGAACCTTGAGGCTCTATCATGATTCATCCTATAGGCCCATAGTCGATGGTTGTGGGCACCGAAACCAGACCACTGCAGATCATCTCCTTCTTTGAAAAATGGGGGATCGAGTCATGGATACCTGGAAACGCAATCAATAACTCTACTATATAAATTTTCCTAATTACCTTCATCACCCTCTCCAACATCTCAAACCTTAGTCCTTGAGCAATACAAATAATTAGATCTAGCTTCTGAAACTCCGATAGGATGGTGGCTAGATTCTCGGAAACCCTTGATCAATGCATCCTTGCCAGGAAGAGGGGGAGGTGGAGGATGATGGTGTCCGGGATCTCAGACATATCCCAATCTGGGATAGTCTTCAATATGTTCACATCATGTATCTACTGCTGAATGAGGTGTTCTTGTGCTTGGGAGCCAGCGATGGACATAATGGCAGGAGACCAAGTAGGGGATCAGGTGAGGTGGAGGATGGTGGAGGGCTGCCATTCACTGAACCTAGCTCAACATGAGGTGTTTGGGAACGTACTGTTAGACTCAACCTTCAAATATTATTCTCAATACATAATTGATTTGAATCCAACCCATTTATTAGAGAGAGATAAAATCATTAATGGAGAGATTTATCTTATAATTAATAGAGGAGTTTATCCCAACATTAATGTATAGTTAATTATCAGCATTAAAATATGGAAAAATTAAGGTTGACTACATTAATTGGAGATAAAGACTTGGGGTCTACATAAATGGATGCAGTGACATTTGTTGAGTACGACTGATGAGTGGAAGACAAGGCCTGAAAAAGGTGGAGGTGGCTCCACTTTTGGGAAATCCAACTTGGGTGCACACAAAGAGCTGAAGGCACCAAAGACAAAGGTGAAGGTCGAGACCTACAAGGATGGAGACCATAAGGAGGGATCCAGAAGATGTTATGACCGAACGATGTTAGTATCACATCTTTCGGTGATCTTGGTAGAGTTCTGAATGATGGAAATTATTGTAACCTAGATTTTGTGTATCCTCATTGAATGAAACTGATTTCTTCATTATCTTGTGGGTATAAGATTAATGTTCAAACCACATAATCTCATTGTGCATTGTTTTTTACTTTTTTCTTGCATGAATGTTTTCTTATTGTGATCTCTTGTTCATTTTTCTTAATGAAGACCTTGAGAGGACCGGAACCAGATGCAAGGATGACTCGGTTTGGTGGATTGGGTGCCTATACTTCCAAATTCTAGACACCAAATCTATGGGGTATCTTCCGGATAAAGTTTCACACTTATTGTTTCAAGATAAGATCCCCAACATGTGGTATTAGAGGAAGGTTAAAGTGTTTGATTATAGAACATGATGGAAGACATTTGGTGGAGCAGTTTATTAGGGACTCGAAGGACATTACCAAAAGACAATGTCTAACCATAGGTGCCTCTATGATATAAAAAGTACAATTGACTAGTATGATTCATGAGTCGTGTTATATTGTTGGTGACAGTCAAATCTTGGTGGAAGAATTTCGGGGTTCCTTAGGTTAGGTGGTCTATCAGGAATCCAGAAGAATGTCATCATAATATGGTTGTGGTATCAGCAATGTTTCTATAATATTGAAAGTATTATTGTCTGCATGTGTCATGTCGTGTGTTCCATTAATTGTGTGACATTTGGTGCATGGTGGAAGGATACTGAAATTCTTGAAGTCAATATAACTGGAATACCATGATAGCAAGCACTTAGGGAAGTAGATGTCAGATGAAGACTTCAGTTGTCAATTCAAGTCGATGGAAGATTCAGTTGGTGCCCCTATTCTTTAAGACTTTGTAAATGGAGAAGGATTTTTCATTTTTTAAATCTATGAAAATGATCTTTTAGAGGATTTTTAGAGAAAAATAAGGGCCTTCTGTGTTTAAGGTAGGTCTCTCAAAGATTTAGAACTAGGTTGGAAGTAGTGGGAGAAAAGGACCATGTTTCCATGGTTGCACAAAAGGATTTTTTAGTGGGTTTTTATCATTCCAATGAAATCAGACATTTCATAAGCTAATTTTATCAAATGAAGTTTAGTTATGATGTTGTCACTGGATTTTAGTGTTCCAAAAATATCATGGGGGTGTAGAATATCAGTAGCAGAGTCTGCAAAAATGCATTGAATACCAATAGAGTGAGTCCATGGATATGAGGAATGACGCAACTTGTTATCGGGAATTTCAACAAAATAGAACGATAACAACTCATTACTTATTTAATTGGAGAAATTTTCCATGGAGGCATTCAGATATGTTTCACTTAGACTATGAAACAATCAGTTCATGATTCCATAAGACTAAGGAAAAAACACTTCAGTGGGAGCCTAGGTTATTGAAGTAGCATGGGGTGGAGAACCATGTTGGTGCTCTAGAAGAATGGTGAATGGAAGTTGGACTAGTTTTGACATTTTTCAATGCATGATAATAGCCTTAATGTTGGAGAATTTTGGACTCAACCTGCGAATAAGATTCTTAATACATAATTTATTTGGATCCATCCCATTTATTAGAGATAGATAAAATCATTAATGGAGATATTTATCTTAACATTAGTAGAGGAGTTTCTACCAAAATTAATGTAGAGTTAATTATCAATAATAATGGATGGAAAAATTAATGTTGACTACATTAATTGGAGATATGGACTTAGGGTCTAGATAAATGGATGTGGTGACATTTGTTGAGTACGATTGATGAGCAGAAGACAAGGCCTCAAAAAGGTGGAGGTGGCTCCCATTTTGGAAAAGCCAACCTGGGCACACACAAAGAGCCAAAGGAACCAGACCCAAAGTCAAAGGTCAATATCTATAAGGGTAGATACTATAATGATGGATCCATAAGATGTAATGATCGAACAATTATGGTGGTACATATTTCAGTGATCTAGGGAGAGTTCTGAATGATGGAATTTCTTTTATCCTAGATGTTTATCCTCATTGAATGAAAGAAATTTTTTTGTTCTCCCACAGATGTAATAAAAAATTTTGAAACATGTAATCCTTTTGTTCATTGTTTTGTACTTTTTGATTTCATTCGTGTTTTCTTATTTTGCACTCTTATTCATTTCTTGGAATAAAGACCTTGAGAGGACTGAAAGAAGATGAAAGGATGACTCAGTTCAGTGTATGGGGTGTCTGGAATTCCCAATTTTAGACACCAAAGTCATGAGGGATCTTCCAGAGAAAGTTCTACACTTTTTTTTGGATTTGATCCCCAACCTGTACTTGGGATGAGTCAAGAAACAAGCTTGATCATGGGGGGAATTGTACCAGTCCAATCGTCGCTGGATGAACTCCTCCATGGCCCACATTAGTTCTTTCTCTAAAAATAAAAATGAAAAATATTATCTGAAATGATTTTCCTACCAAAACTAGTCTCCCTGGTTTTCTATGTAATAAGAATAACTCAAGAAGGAAGAAATAGGGGTGGGAATTATTTACCCTATTTTTTCAGAGTTGTCTTGCTAAGATGGAGGTCCATGCACTACATTCTTTCTATTATTTCATCCATTTTGTCAGAATCTCCGTCAACTTCACTGTGATAATCCTCTCCCATGTTTCTGAGTTCATTCTCTCCTTATTCTACCTCTTTCTCCATAATTTGGTCTACATTCTCATGGATGATCGCTTCTTCGTCAGTGTATTTCTAGTAATAAATTGTCTACATAGGCACTGAATTTAGAACTGGTCAATAAAGATGAATCAGATGGGTGATCTAGGTTCTTCGAAACGCTCCTTTGTTTCATGAGGTTCAATGAATTATTTCTATTTCCTTGCTTCTCAGAGACCTACAATGTCGGTGTTTCAAAAGAAGAAGAGTGGGTGTGGTTGGTGATTGTGGGAGGGGTGTTTGTGTCTCCTTCATCTTCCTGTATGTTGATTCTTTTATTCTCTGCAATTGAGAATTGTTGGGGAATGATTTGGGTGGAAGGAATCCAGTGAAACGAATATAGGGGTCCTTCACCTATAGGAGACTCAAAAATAATTTGTTCTGACTGTAATTAGATTTATGTTTTACAAAGTAACTGAAATCACATTCTTTTATCAAACCAAAACAAGAATTTCTCCCAAGGAGAAAATCTAATGAAATCTCATTCTTTTATATATAGACTTCTTTGAGAATTGAATGAGGTTTGAATTATGATTCAAGTGTTACCAGCTTGTAAATATCTCATCTTATGATTATTTTAAAATGAAACATACAATACACCAAACAATCTATAAAGGAACAAGGTGCAAAAGTTGAACGATCTCAAGTGCTTTATATGTGTAATTATTACCCACTATGGAGAAATATAAAATAAAATCTTATAATCACCATAAATTCTCATGTCATATGAACTATCCCACATCACCCTCACATCATGTTTCTATACACACCTAACTTTATCTTGACCACCCTTTTCATGACATAGACAATCTCATAATCACACCTCACCCATTTTTTGAGAAAATGCATGGAGAAACAAATAATCAATGATTTTCAGAAGAAGGTAGAAATACATAAACAAAAAAGCAACAAGAAAACCACAATACACAACAATTTGTGTGGATTATTAATCATCCTTAAAACCATGAAGAGGAAAAATGATTTCATTGATTCAAAATCAGAATTACATAGCAATGTTCATAGTACATGAAACCCCATATCAAATGTGCTATTAAAACAACATAGTGAACTGTAATTCATGTTTCTACAGTGCCTACAAAGTAAGCCTACAATTCCCTAGTGTCGCAACCACCCATGTCCTTGTTGCTACAATATCAGTGGTAAAAAGTCTGTGGACCTACAAAACTATTTTCACATGCTGCAACAGTTCCTTTTGGTGTTTCTGGTCAACTATACTACAATTCGATCATAGTTATTGTAGTGCCAAAAAATCTAGATTGATCACCTTCAGCCTTCAGACCCCTCAGTAGGGGAATTCTACCACCTTCAACCCTAGAGACATCATCGCAGATAATTAACTGTGGGGATTTGTGGCCTAGTGTGCAGTATGGGTCACCAGCGATTTTCCCAACTTCATCCAAGGATCGTGTTACACCAGTCCAACACTAATGACCTTCCCATACTACTCATTATAAAATAATACCATTCTTCAAAGACTATACTCACACTATCCTATATCACAATAGGATTTTTCCCTCTTTAAAGGACACCCTAAGGTAATTTTCAAGGTCTGATGATTACCATTCCATGTAAAACACCCTCCACGAGTTCCAATTTTATGATACATAATACTTCCCATAAACTATATCACCAACAGTAGCTATTTAAAAAATTAATAACACTTGGAAGGTCTATAACAATATAAATAATCCTATATTGTCTCCAAACACATGTGGAAACCCACTTTAGACCATTTCTATTCATTCAAATCATATATCAATCGCTCACATATTATAACAACCCCGGTACTTCAAAAATAATTTGTCTTAATTCTGGAATTAAATAGTTAAATTCATTATAAATGTATAATAAAATAAGTGGAATTTACTAAAATTAAATAATCTATACTAATAGAATAGTAACCTCTCATGTAAGAGTATAAATAAATTTTATGAGTGAAAATATGATATATAAATGTTTTGAAAATGATAAATTAAGTGTTGGTATTTTTGTGAAACATAAGTTTTTATTTATAATTTTATAATTAATATAATTAATTAAATAAAAAATTGTCTGCATAAAATAGATTCATAAATTAAGATTTTTTTTCATGTGATTATAAGATAATTTTACGAGAACTTGATTAATTTTTCAAAGTGTCATAAAATCTATTATAATTTTAAAATCGATATTTTTTTAATAAATGATGATGCCAATTAAAATTAAAATTTATCATGTTTAGAAAACTATTTTTATAAAATGGAGTTCATTTTTTAGTTCTAAACATTAAAAAATGGTTAGGGTTATTTTTTGGGATTTTTCTAAAATAATTGAATTTTTGGTGAATAGTAAAATGTGGTAATTTATAGTATATATACATTATAAGTTAAATACACCATTACATGAGTCTTTACTGATGTAATAACCATAATATTAGACTCACCTTAAATATTTTAATATATATAGTGATAATTATCAAACTATTCATAGTGTTGATTCAAAATAATAAACTAATGAATATAATAATGAGAATGCACCTCTCTTCTCCACTATAAATACCACCCATCACCACCTCTTCTCCTCACACCTCAAAGCCTTGTAGATTGTTTAATTTCTACCCAATTATGTTACCAAGCCTCTTACCCACATCCATGACCTGTTTGTATCACCAAAATTTCAAAACCAAGTGCCTTAAAGAGGTCCTCAAGGAGGAGAATTCAAGAGGTAAAATCCTCTTTCTTTTTCTTCTATTTTATTTTCAATTTATTTTCTTTTATTGTTATCTGCTCTCCTCCCATCATCCAAGTGACATGATAACTCTAGTATCTTACATATACTATAATTTTATTTTTCTAATGAAATATCTCTCATCAAACCTCTCTTCTTCACCTTATATTCTAAAAAATGAAAACATCATCCGTGGTGTGTTAATTTACCATCATCATGGACGATGTGTTTTTATTTTTCTTTACTACCTTCAACGATGGTAAAAAACATTAATATGGTTGAATAAGAATTTATTATACATATTATAAGTTATTTAATGTTTTACAGCCATAATATAAACATGATATTTAATAAAATTATATAAGTTCAGGATGGTCGTAAAAGCCGCCAAAATAAATTGAATTGTTTTCATTAATGTTTTATCTAATGATTCATCCTCATATAAGAAAAAAATGATATATGGTATAATTTTAAATTTTGAAAACATATCAATACCATATCATTCCACTTATATTATTTTTCTTCCAATCGACAAAAAAATCCATAATGAACCAACCATGGAAACCCTGAAATAAATGCACTAGAAACAATAAAAATAACAAAATATTATTAATAAATTGGTGGAAATATGTTATAATAAGATCATATAAGTAATTATAAATATGAATATGGTTCTTTAATATATTAATAACACTCTTTAAACCATTACATGGTAGTATTGAACATGTTTTAAGTAATAAGAACCCGAGGTAAGGGACTTTTATTTAAAATCCACTTTTAAATTTATATTTTTATAAAATTCAAAAGTAATGTTATTATGATGAAAGTATTCATATTTTATGATTATGTTCTGGTTCTTGGAATTTTTCTATGATGAATGGTGGTAATTATATCCCCCTCAAATTCATTGGGTATGTTTATATTATATGTTGACCGTAATGGTTATTCCAAGTGTAGCTATGATGGTTACACCGTAATGTAACCGTGAGGGTTACATTGTAAGGTAGTTGTGAGGGTATCAAATCGTATGTTATCCATGAGGGTTAAAATATTACATAATTCTACAAGATACCTATTTTGTTTTATTTATGTTTTCTATGTTCTATGGAAATAACTTGTTTTCACAAGGTAAGTATATGAAACTTTATGGGTGAGAAGTATGTCTTTGTGAAAATGATTTCATATACTTATAAGTATTAATGGACTAATGTTTCCTTTATTTTATGTCCCTAAGGTTATTTTTGTGATCATATCATGTTTAAAAAAATAATAGGTTTTAATGATGGGTAAGAGAAAAGGAGAATCCAAGATGAATGTTGTAATGTTTTTCAACAAAAGACTTCATGTTTTATTAAACACTTTTGTATTTTGGATGAAATTTATATTGTTTTAGTAGTAATAAATTTGTATACTTGTGGGTTGATATGTATGAATTATGTCCTAATTTTATAAAAAACTTAATCGAAAATATCTTTAGGAATTTAAGTTAGTGAATTCTAAAAGAATTTTCTAGATTATGTAATGTTTAAGGCTGAGAGCAGATAGGTGGTATCAGATCATGGTTTATATAACTTTAGGGGTCAGGATTCTATTAATAAAGTACCTATAAATTATTTTTAACTTATGGTTAAGTTTAAATGTTGTATAATTTTAATATTACCATGTTTATTCATCTAATATATGTCAGTTCAGAATGGTTTTCCACAGAGTGAACTAGGAAGCTGAAGTAGGAAGGCACCAAGAGAAGAGATCTTTCTGAATTCACTACCTATAGTGGTGTGAATTCGAATTGAGCAGTTTGTGATATTAATGGATTAGTTTATGTGGGCTATAAATGGAGGTAGAATCCATGAAAGAGAACAACCAGAACTGCCACAAAGGAACATGATGATATTAAAACATTTTATGAGACAACACCCTCCAGCTTTTAGTGGATCTTCTAACTCAGTGGTGGATGAAGGGTACATTAAATCCGTTGAAATTATATTTTATTTCATAGGGTGTCTATATTATCAAAAGTTTTTTCTTTCTATTTATCGTTTGGAAGTTGAAGTTGACCAGTGGTGGTCAATGGTCAAGAATATAAAAACCATTCTCTTTATTACACACTTAAACATGATTTATTACATAAAATTACACTTAATAAAACTCTAAGGATTGATAGTTATAGTGTCTTAGGAAATTAGGAACATTACAAAAAAAAACTTATAACATAAAACCCAACATCTTTATTGAAAACTTATTGTACATGACCACAACATTCCTTTGTACTTAGCTTTTCAAGGGATAGCCTAAGGACATGCAAAAGAAAAGGGTGAGGTATAAATCCCAATAATGGAGTAAACAAGGCATAAGAAGGATAAATTACATGTTAAAAAATAATAATATCAATGTATCACAAGAGAAACATGAACATAAACTTATGATATAGCATGATTATCATAACATGGAAATGTGACAACAACATTTAACAATATACTAGCATGATTCATGGATCATTGCACATGAAGCATGACTAAACCCTCATTACACTTGAATTATCATGTTTAAACCCTCATTTTACTTGATTTATCAGGATTCTAATATTTACCCAATGCATTGGAGTTCTATCAGGATGCACCCTTCTTAATCATTTCATTTCATGAATAAGTGTGACACATGGATCATATAACATGGATTCATTAAACATAATCATTTATTACATAATAAAGGAATGTTAAATTCGTATATGAAAATATATAATCAATAATTAAATGTTCATAAAGTTTAATACCCTTGATAGATAAATGGGAATGGTATTCCCTACATAATGACTTTAGCTTGGAAAATTTTGGTGCAATTTTTGCATCATATCGATGTGACATAAGAATTCATAAAAAAAGGTTGATGAGAGAGAAAGGGGTGTCACATAATATGTACATGAAATATACAGTAGGGGGTCATATAGATACATTTCACAACATATGTAATGGAATTTATATTCATAATACAAAATAATTACTTGAATTTCAATACGAAGAGAGAAATTCCTTACGTAATTTCGACATGCTAAGGGGTGTACATGGGACGAATTAATGAGAGAAAAAGAGATATATAATCATTAAAAATAATAAGAGAACTATGGGGGAGTTAAGAAATCATACCTCAACATTTTTAATTGAAAATACAAGGGTATAGAAACATAAAGAAATTTGAAAAAAATGAGAGATGAAGAAATCCCTTACATGGAAGAGTGATCCAAATGCTTGGTAGAGGCTTGAGAGAGGCTTCTTGGGAGCCTAGGGAACCTTGGGAGGATTTTATAGACAGTAATAAAGGTCAGGGACGTTATCCAAGGGTTTTGAGTGAATAGAAGTGGGATATTGGGTGGGTTTATATAGGAAAAGAGAGAAAATTATTTATTATTTAGGTTTTGCACAATACACATTAAACTAATCAAAACGATAAACCAACACCTAGTTTTTTCCCCTGGTTTTTGAAAAAGGGGAGTGTAAATAAATATTTTATATGGAAAATAACCGAAATTATTAAAATATTAGGCTTACTTATATGGAGGTGAGTCACACTCTCAAGGAAATCATTTTAAAAGTTAAAATGTTTTATAAGTCTTAGAGGGTCCATTAAGGCACCACAAAATTAATCAAACAAATATAAAATCACATTATTTTAAAGTTAGTTCATATATTGGCCGAAAATAATTTTTATATTATTTTATTACATCACTATTGGGTCATTATTATGTCATAAAACACGTTATATATTTTAACTCTATTTAATTTTTACCCAAAAATTCGATTATCTCAAAAAATTATGAAAAATTCACCATTGGATAATTTCGACATCCTAATTCCAAAAATAATATCCATTTTATATTAATAATTTTCTAAATATGTGAATTTTTACTTTTAAAATAAAAACCAACATTTATAAAAAATTCATGGGTTTTGAACAAACAACTTTCAAACCTTAATAAAAATTATAATTATATTCATAAAAATTATATGATAATTTATATTTAATAAAAAATAATTTAGTAATAATATTTTATTAAAATATTATTTATTTAAAAAAACCATTAATTTATGAAAATAGATTTCTTAATTTAATATTAACTAAAAATACTATTTATCTTTTAAAAACTGTTTACAAAATAACAATAATAAAATGAATGTATATTATCTATGGAAAAATAGTGAACATAATCATAGTGCAAAGGTCTTGTAACATAACCCCTTATAACACCCACATAAGACCTGAGGGTAAGGTGTGTGATGGTGAAAGACTCTTGGGGTGGCTCAGATAACATAGCTCAGGTGCTAAACTCTATTAACTTCCACTTCTCCCATAGGTGGTTCCATTAAATCTTAACGTGTTGAAGCTCAACTTGGGCTTGGTCAAGAGCAAAGCCCAGTGAAACCATCTCCTTTCTGAGCTCCAACAAATGCACTTCTTATGGATAATTTCTACTAGATGAGGCCATCGCTCCCTTTGTCTGAGTAAATTGGATTTTTTAAATCCCTATATTTATACTAATCATGTGGTCACTGTTCATTGACTATATTAGCAATGGTAAAAATTCTTAATGGTATCTTGAAATCCAAAAACATAAAACCAAATAAGTGAAAATAACCATTTTACATAATAAGACATTTAATTAGATCAAGAGGAATTTTCATTAATAAAATCTTGGGTCGTTACAATCTTCCCCCCTTAAGAAATTTCACCCTCAAAATTTCATTTTTCCACACTAAAATAGATGTGGTTAACTCTGCTTCATCACTTCCTATGATTCCCATGTTTCCTCTTCAAACTTGTGGTTTAGCCACAACACCATGACAAGGGGCGTTGCCTTATTTTGTAGAACTTTTTTCCTACTATCTAAGATCTTCACCAGCTTCTCTTCATAGGAGAGGTCATTCTCCAATGGTTCCACCTCTGTATTGAGTACAAGTGATGGGTCAGGTATGTACTTCCTCAAGAGTGATACATGGAATACATCATGTACTTGAGATAGGTTCAGTGTGAGTTCTAGTCGATAGGACTCTTCTCCAATGCGATCAAGGATCTCAAAAGGGTCGATGTACCTAGGACTAATCTTTCCCTTATTCCCAAATCTCATAACTCTCTTACACGGTGATATGAGGAGGAATATCTTGTCTCCAACATCAAACTCTAGGTATCGTTGTTAATTATCTGCATAGCTCTTTTGTATACTCTGAGCATATTTAATGTCCTGTTTGATGGTATTAACCTTCTCCACCATTTCTTCGACCATTTATAGACCTAAGAGTTTTCTCTCCCCAACTTCATCTGAACATGCTGGAGTTCTGCACCTCTTCCCATAAAGATATTCATAATGATCCATTTGGATTCTTGAGTGGAAACTGTTATTGTTAGAGAACTCAACCAAAGGAAGATGTCGATTCCATCCACCATTGAAGTCCATTGAGCATTCTCTCAACATGTCCTTAAGTTTTTAGATAGTCCACATAGATTGGCCATCAATTTGAGGATGATAATTCGTATTGAATTTCATCTGAGTATTCAAAGCATGTTGGAGACTCTTCCAAAACATAGAGGTGAATCCTAGATCTCGATCAGATATAATAGATAGTGGTACTCTATGCAGCCTTACCACTTCTCTGATGTATATCTGTGCAAGTTGATCCAATGAGAAATCATCCTAAATTGCAATGAAGTGTGCAGTCTTTATAAGACGGTCCACAAAAACCAAAATAGAATCATTTCATTTGGATGTATTTGGAATTCTGATGACAAAGTCCATGGTGATGTTCTCCAATTTTCCTATTGGTAAGGGTAATGGTCACATCATCCCCTTAGAATTTCACATCTCATCCTTCACTTGCTGACATACTACACACTTTGATGTATACTCATCGATATCCTTCTTCATGTTATCCCACCAATAATGTTCTTGGGTATCTTGATATATCTTTGTGTTTCCTGGGTGAATGGAGAAATTCAAACTTTGTGAATCATCCAAAAGTTCGTTCTTTAACTCTGAATTTGTGGAACACATAGACTTGTCCCAAATCTCACAATTCCTTCTTCATTAACATTGAACTCTGAGGATTTACCTTTATTGATAGTTTTCAATTTCTTCTGAATTACCACATCATCCTTTTGAGAATATTTTAACCTTTCCAAAAGAGACGGTTGAGAAATAATTTGTGAAAGGATTGATAATGTTACCTTCTTTATGATTCCCATGTCCATATTCATCGAATCTAAGAATACTGGTTCCTTTTCAATTATCATCAATGATCGAATCGCTGGGTCCTTTCAACTTAGAGTGTCTGCCACCTTGTTCACTTTCCTAGGGTGGTAATGGATTGAGCAGTCATAGTCTTTGATCAGATCTAACTATCTTCATTGGTGCATGTTCAACTCTTTATGTGTGAATATATACATGAGGCTTTTGTGGTCTATATATATTTTACACTTATCCCCAAATAATTAATTTCACCAAATTTTCAAATAAAAGATTACTGCAGCCAACTCCAGATCATGTGTTGGATAGTTTTTCTCATGAACTTTCAATTTCCTTGAAGCATAGGCAATTACTTTGTCATTTTTCATCAACAAATTTCCCAACCCCTTCTTCAAAGCATCACTAAATACCATAAAAAGTTCTCCACTTATGGGTAGTGTGAGAATGGGTATAGTAATATGCCTCTTTTTCAACTTCTTAAATCCATATTCGCATTCATCACTCCAAGAAAACTTTACTCACTTTTTAGTTAGCTTGGTAAGAGGGTTGGAAAATCATGATAAATTTCTCAAAAATCAGCGATAATATCCAACTAACCCCAGGAAGCTATGGATATCCATTATTGATGTTGGCCTCATTCATCCCTCAATTGCAGCTGTCTTAGAGGGATCCATAGATATCCCATTGCTTATGATGATGTGGCACAATAGTGAGACCTAATTCAACCAAAACTCACACTTGTTGTACTTTTCATAGAGCTTATCCTTTCACAAGGTCTCTAGTATAGTCCTTAGATTCTACTCATGCTCCTCCATGGTATTATAGTATATTAGAATATCATCTATAAATACTACCACAAATTTTTCAAGGTAATATTTAAAGACTCTATTCATCAAGTCCATGAATATTGTTAGAGCATTAGTGAGTTCAAAAATAATTACTATGAATTCATAGTTCCTATATCTTGTATGAAAAGTAGTCTTGGGTATACACTCCTTCACCCTTACTTGATAATATCTTGACCGTAGATCCACCTTGGAGAATTATTTTTCTCCACGTAGTTGATCAAACAAGTCATAAATTCGTGGAAGAGGATACTTGTTGTTTATGATGATTTTGTTGAGCTCACGATAATCGATGAAAAGGTGCATTGACCCATCCTTTTTCTTGACGAAGAGGACTGGTGCACCCCACGGTGAAGCACTTGGGAATATAAACCATTTATCCATATTCTTTTGTTTTTTTTATTCATATTCTCAAGCTCCACAATAGCCATTCTATATGCAGTCTTGGATATTGGAAATTCCCTAGGTATAAGATCAATTGAGAATTCAACATCTTACCTAAGAGGAAGACCGGGAAATTCCATGGGAAACACTTCAGTGAATTTTATCACAATAGGCATGTCTTCAAGGATGGTTTCTTCCTTATATTCAATCATCTAAGAAATATACACATGCTCATAGGTCAGTAATATCCATGCTTGAGATGATGGTTCTAAAAAAGATTCATCCTCCTCCTTGCACTTTTATAGAATCGGGGGTGGATTCACCATATGGAGAGTGATTTCTCTCTCAGAGAAATTTATGTTGTCTCTATATAAATAAAAACAATCCATGCCAATAATTGCATAAAATTCCACCAGGGGAAGTATGGCAAGGTTTTCCAGGAATTTCTATCCAAAATTTATGATAGGGTAGGAGTTATATTCATGGGATGCAATGATTTTCCCATTTTCCGTTCTCACCGACATCTTTACTTCCATGATTTGTGGTGGTGTTGGGATTGTTCAACTAAACTTTTGGGATATAAAATAATACGTAGAACAATAATCAAAAAGTATGTTTGCTATTCTTGAATGAATAACTAGCATACTTGTCACCACTCCATTTTCAAGGTTCACTTCGGTGGTAGTGATGTAAAATTCTCACCCTTGATACCTTGGAGGTTATTAGTTTCCTCAAAAAACCCTTGTATAAGGGCATCGATTTTCAAAGTTCCCTAATTATTTGCATTTTAAGTATTAAACAACATTTTGAGGGTCGAATAGAGCGTTCATCTCCTCTATCATAGCCACATATTTTTCTTGTCTTTAGTTAATGGCCTAGTTCCCTTCTCTTCCACACCTAAATCATTTCCTCATCCACTTAAATAAATTTCTAGGGTTCTTCTTTCCACACCTTTGGCAAGTGGAATGCTGGATTTTCTTAGAACTGTTGGATTTATCCATCAGCCCGCCAGAATTAAAATCCACATTATAGTTCTTATCCCCATGATACCCCTGAGATTCTCCCATATCTATTTGAACTATGAGGGCACATCGTAAAATTTCCTCATAGATATAAAAGTCATGGATCATTAGGGAATTCCATATGCTAGTTTTTAGCCCACCAAAGAAGTGGTCAACCTTGCATTTGGGGGTAACGACAAAGTCAGAGGCATATCATGCAAGCCTTGTGATGTTTTCCTCATATGCTCTGATGGATTCATCTTTTTTTCTTGAGGTCAAGGAAGTCCCTTTCCAATTTAATTCGAAGGGTTTGAGGAAAATATTTATCAAAAAACATTTTCTGGATATATTTCCATTCCAACTCATTGATATCTTCCTCAGGCTTTATATTTTATATCAATTTCCACCATTGATCATCTTCTCTGTCTATATGATAAGAATCCAGAATAAACTTCTCTTGTTAGGGACATTTATGTATGTATAATATCTTTTCAATTGAGTTGATCCATTGTTCAATGATTGAGGGATCATATGATCCATTAAAATTAAGAGGTCTTTGTCTCATGAATCTCTCGATTGTGGCTTGTTCTTTCTTTGGGGGGGGAGGGGGGTTGAACGTTTTTCTGGACCCATGTTTCTATTCAAAACTTGAGTTTACTAAGATATTATCGTGACAATGTTCATGATTCCCTCTCTCATTATATTGAGAATCTCATTAAAAAAGTCATCACATTGATCTTTACATCGGTTGTTAGCCCGATTCCTCATATTACCAGCCATTGGCTAGAATAAAAGGAAAGTTAGGGGTAACACATAAAGGTTAATCCAAAGACAAAAATGAAGTAATTATAAATTACTTTTATTTCCTAAACTTATGAATTTATAGGCTTCAATCTATGTTATCCATGATCTACTTCCCAAAATATATTCTTAGGAGAATTTTTTTATTCCTTTAATAATGGTTCATACTAAGATTATAAATTTACCAAATCATATCCCCTGGGAGTGTCATAACCAAGAGTGCCACAAGTCTCATTGTCATGCACCAGTTTCCATTTGAGTCTATCTCAAAGTGGTGATTTTAGGTTTTACCCCTAGATACATCTATGTGAAAGCTGCCTCTACCTTCTCATATCTAGACAGGGATGTATTTTCTTGATAAACCACTTACTCAATACTCACCAAAATTTAGGTATTTTTTTCATTATACTTAGTCTTATACCTAAGTATTTCACTATGGTTTTATAATCCTAATCCAAAAAATAACTAAACCTCTCTTTGATAGCAACTATAACAACCCTACTCTTTACTACACACTTAAACATGATTTATTACATAAAATTTCACTTAGGATAACTCTTGGGACTGAGAGGTCTAGTTTCTTGGAAAATTAGGAACATTACATAACAACTTAGAACATAAAATCCAATATATTTATTGAAAACTTATTTTACATGACCACAAAATTCCTTCATACTTAGCTTTGCATGGGATAACCTAAGGACATGCATAAGAAAAGGGTAAGTTATAAAGCCTGGTAAGGGAGTGAACAAGGAATAGGAAGGATAAAGTACTTGTTAGGAAATAGTCAGATCAATGGAGCACAAGAAAAACATGAACAAAAATTTAGGATATAAAATGACTATCATAACATGGAAATGTGGAAACAACATTTAACATGATATTTTCATGATCCAAGGATAATTTCACATGGAGCATGAGTAAACCCTCATTTCACTTGAATTATCATGAGTAAACTCTCATTTCAATTGATGTATCATGATACTAATCTTTACCCAATGCATTGGAGTGCTATTAATCATTTCATTTCATGCATAAGTGTTCCACATGGATCATATAACATGGATTCATCAAACACCATCATTTATTCCACGATAAAGGAATGAAGAATTCATACATGGAACTCTATAATCAATAATTAACTATTCATAAAGGTGAATACCATTGATAGAAAAATGAGCATGGTATTCACTACACAATGATTTTGGCTTGGAAAATCGTGGTGCAATTTCAACAGCATAACGGTCTGACATAAGAAATAATAAAAAAAATTTGATGAGAGAAAAAGGGGTCTCTCATCATTTGTACATGAAATGGACCATAAGGGGTTTATATAAATACATGTCCCAACATATGTAATGTAATTTAGATTCATAATACAAAAGAATTTCTTGAATGTAAATGTGAAGAGAAAAATTTCTTACGGAATTTTGGCATCGTAATAGGTGTACAAGGGAGGAATTAATGATAGATAAAGATGTATATCATCATTAAAACATAATTAAGTAAGTATGGGGAGGTTAAAAATCATACCCAAACATTTTAAATTGAAAATAAAAGGGTATATCAACATAAAGAAAATTGAAAATAATGAGAGAGGAAGAAATCCATTACTTAGAAGTGTGATCCAAAGTCTTGGGAGAGGCTTGAGAGAGGCTTCTTGGGAGCTTAGGGTACCTTGGGAGGATTTTAGAGAGAGAAGGGTAGGGTAGGGATGTTCTTGACGGGTTTTGAGTGAAGAGAAGTGGGATCTTGTGTGGGTTTATATAGGAAAAGAGAGGGAATTCTTTATTATTTAGATTTTGGACACTACACATTAAACTAATCAAAACCAAAAACCAACCCATGTTTTTTTCCAAAGGGGAGTGGAAAACATTATTTTATAAATCCAATGGTATAAATTATTAAAATATTATGGTTTCTTATGTGTATTTGAGTCACACTCTCAAGTAAATTATTTTAAAATTTAAAATGTTTTATAAGTCTTGGAGGGTCAACTAAGGCACCATAAAATTAATCAAACAAATATAAAATAACCTTATTTTAAAGGTAAAACATTTATTGGCTGAAAAACTTTTTTATAGTATTTTATTAAATCACTATTGGGTCGTTATGATGTCATAAAACACATTATATATTTAAACGGTATTTAATTTTTACCAAACATTCGACTCTCTCAAAAAATTAAGAAAAATTTAGAATTAGATAATTTCAATGTCCTGATTCCAAAAATAATATAAATTTTATCTAAATAATTTTATAAATATGTTAATTTTTACTTTTAAAATAAAAACCGACATTTATCAAAAATTCATGGGTTTTGAAAAAATAGCTTTAGAACCTTAACAAAAATTAAAATTTTATTCATAAAAATTATACGATCATTTATTTTTATTAAAAATTAATTTAGAAATAATATTTCATAAAAAAATTATTTATTTCAAAAATATTGTAATTTATCAAAATAGATTTCTTAATTGAATATTAACTAAAGATTCCATTTTTTCTTTAAAAACTATTTACAAAGTAACAATAATAAAATGAATGTATATTCTCTATACAAAAATAAAACACATAACCATAGTGCTATGGTATCGCTAAATAACCCCTTATAAAACCCGTATAAGACCTAAGGGTAAGGTGTGCGATGGTGACAGTCTCTTGGGGTGCCTCGGATAACATTGCTCGAGTGGTAATCTCTATCAACTTCCACTTTCCATATAGGTAGTTCTGTTCAACCTTAATGTATTAAACCCCAACTTGGGCTTAGTCAAGAGTGAAGCCTAGTGACACCACCTTCTTCCCGAGCTCCAAAAAGTGTGATTCGTAGGAGGAAATTCTACTGGATGAGGTGAATGTTTCCTTTTTTTGAGTAAATTGGAATTGTTAAAGCCCCATATTTATACTAATCATGTGATCACTATTCAACAGCTATATTAGCAATGGTAAGAATTCTTAATGGTATTTTGAAATCCAAAAACATAAAACCAAGGAAGTGCATATAACCATTTTACATAATAAGAAATTTAATTAGATCAAGATGAATTTTCATTAATAAATTTTTGGTCATTACAAAGAATATTAGGGATAGCGAGGAGATTGATGCCTTGAAATGGGATAAATTTAACAATATGTTCCTTGAAAAATATTTTCCTAAGGTGGATTTACTCAGGATGAAAAAAAATTCCTATAATTGAAAAAAAAGAGGAAGATTCAATGGTCATGTATGAAGTAAACTTCACTCGATTGGAAAGATATGCTCCAAATATTATTTGGGATATTGATAATAAAATCAATCATTTGTACTCAGGATTGAAGCCAAGATATCGAAGAGAATTTTCCTCCCATGAATTCAAAAGTTATGAGAAATTTTTTTGATGTGATGAGAGGGTATAAATAAAGTTTTCTGATAATCATGTGTATTTTGACAACAATTAGAAGAAAATTTCTAGATGGTAGGTAATGGGTAATAATCAATCAAAGAAATCTAAAGGTAAGAAAATATTGTTTCTAGTTTCTGAAAAGTGTGTTAAAAATAATCTTGGGTAATTCCTTAAAACCTGTAAAAAAAATTATATGGTAAGTTTGGACATATTTCCCAAGATTACAATGAAAATGATCTTAATATTAATTTAGATAAGAAAAATTTAAAGTGTTTTAAATGTGATGAGATGCAGAATTATGAAAATACCTTCATAAAGAATGATCTAAATGATGAAAAGTAGTTATATTATAGACAAAAAGGTGTAGTAAAATCTTTTGTGACTACATCATCAGATGTTGGTCCATCCCATGAAGTGGTATCAAGTACTTTTTTTTTGTTTACTAGTATTTTTATAATGTTTTTTTGGATATGGGGTCTACACAATCCTTCATCCCTAAATAATTTTCTATTAAATTGAAATTTTCACCTCAAGAAATGAAACCAAAACTTATGGTTAAAACATTTTGGGAAATATTTAAGAAAAAATGAATTATAAGAATCATCAAGTTATTTTCTGTGGAAAGACATTACCTACAAACCATATTGTTTTCCCAAGTAGATTTTTATGTTATTCTGGATATGGATTGGTTTTCTGTTTATCATGCTAGTATTAATTGTAGATTTAAAGAAGTTTTTTCAGAAAGAGTTTCTTTTTTCATAAAATAATGAACTCATAGCATTGATAACATATCACAAAAAAAATATTAAAATATGGAAATAAAAATTATCTTGAACATGTTTTTGAAAACAAGGGAACTGTTCAAATTAATGATGTGCTAGTGGTAAAAGAATACCTGAATGTTTTTCTTGATGAGTTTCCTAGTTTTATACCTGATTGGAAAGTTGAATTTACTATTGAATTAGTTTCTGGTGGTAATCTAATTTCAAAACCCCCTTATCAAATGGCTCAAGTGTAACTTTTAGAATTTAAAAATCAATTTTAAGAGTTTCTTGATAAAGTATTTATTCATCCTAGCACTTTACTCTGGGGTGATCCTATTTTCTATATTAAAAAGAAATATGGTTCCATGATGATTTTCATTGATTATAGAGATTTTAATAACATCACTATTAATAATAAGTATTCATTGCCTCATAATGATGACTCTTTTGATCAGTTCCAGGGAGATTAGTATTCTTCCAAGATTAAATTGATATTTGGGTACCATCTACTGAAGGTGAAGAAGGATGAAATCCTGAAAACACCTTTTTTATACAAGATATGGTCATTATGAGTTTGTTGTTATTCTCTTTAGTTTGATAAATTACCTTGTTGTATTCATGGATCTTATAAATATAATCTTCCATGATTATATGGATAGGTTTGTTGTTTTTTTATTCATGATATTTTTGTCTTTTCAAAAAGTTATGAGGATTATGAAAAGCATTTAAGGATTTTTCAAAAAACTCTCAAAGAAAAGAAATTATGCCAAACATTTAACAAATGGTATTTTTGGTTGCAACGGATTTATTTTCATGGGAACATTGTAAAATAGGATGACATAAAAATTGATCCCACCAAAAAAATGGTTGATGAATTTTCATGACCTAAAAATTTAGATTTATAGTTTTCTTGGATTAACAAGCTATTACCGATGATTTTTTAAAAACTTTTCATGGTTATATAGCCTGGTAACTATGTTAACAGAAATGGTGTTAAATTTATTTGGACATAATAATGTGATGTTTTTTTAGGAACTAAAGAATAGATTAGTGAATTATCTAGTTTTTTCGATGACTTCCATAAATTGAGACTTTTTCATCTACATTGATGCTTCTTTAAAGGAAATTTTTTGTTTTCTAATGTAGAATGATCAATTAATTTATTTATTATTATTCAAGACAATTGATATCTCATGAGATAAATTATCCCACAAATTATTTGGAGTTAGTAGCTATGGTTTTCACTTTAAAAAAATTTGATAGACCATTTATATGGAACCAAATGTGAAATATATACTGACCATAATAGTTTGAATTATATATTTACTCCAAACGAATTGAACATAAGGAAGAGAATATGGTTAGAACTGATAGAGGATTATAATTTCATGATCAATTACCATCATGGAAAATCAAAAAAAAAGTGGCAATTTCCATGAGTAGAAAATGTAATGCTACATTAACCATGTTATGTATAGAACATGACCCCTTGGTTTATGATTTTATAAATTTTAGATTAGAAGTTGTTAAATCAAGAAATTATAATGTTTTGTTTCATGTGTCAGTACATAAATCTTTGTTAGAAAGAATTAATAAAGCATGAAAGGGAGACAGTGAGTTATAGAAAAAGGTATAATTGGTTAAAAAGGGTATGTTGACATAATTTAACAATGATAAATATTGTGTTTTGAGATTTGGAAAGTGATTATGTGTGCCTTGTGATCCCTAACTGAAGAAATAATTATTAAGTGAATCTCATAGTTCTCTATTTTCAGTTCATCTAGGAAGCACTAAGACGTAAAAAGACATTCAGGAGTATAACTAGTGGGATAGAATGAAAAGATATATTATAGATTTTGCAATGAAATGTTTGACTTGTAAACAGTTTAAATTAGAGAGATAACTACCAAAGGGTATGCTTTAGCCTTTTCTAGTTCTAGAGTGGAAATAGGAAAATATATCCATGGAATTCATGGTGGGACTGCCAAATACTTATTGAGGTAACAATGTGATTTGGGTAATTGTTGATTGACTGACTAAATCTGCACATTTCCTTCCTATTTGAGATATTATGTCTTTAGATCAGATTTCCCAATTATACCTCAAATAGATTTTTAAATTACATGGATTTCATATTTCCATTGTATATTACCATGATCCTAGGTTTACTTATAATGTTTGGAAAGGCCTTCAAAAGTTGTTGGGCGCATAATTAAATTTCAAATTAGCCTTTCATCTCCAATCTGAGTGACAAACCAAGTGAACAATTCAGACCTTGTAAGACATTTTTCGTGCTTGTTTAATATTTTTCAAGTGAATTTGGGATCAACATATTTATTTAGTTTATTTTTCTTATAATAACATTTTTCATTATAGTATAAATATGGAACATTTTGAGGAGTTATATGGAAAGCGGTGTCAAACTCTAGAATTTTGGGATGAAGTCAGGGAAAGGAAGTTAATGGGACCAGAATTAGTAGAGGATGTGGATGAGAAAGTGAAGATGACCCAACAACCCATGGGGATCGCTCAGAGTAGGTAGAAAAGTTATGTGGATAATAGGAGGAAATATTTTTACTTTGAGGTAGTTTATCATGTCTTTCTCAAATTTTCTCCATGGAAAAGTGTTATGAGTTTTGGTAAGAAGGGGAAATTGAGTCCACGGTTCATTGGATCTTGTGAAATCTTGGAGAAGGTTGGATAAATTACCTACAAAGTGGATTTTCTACCATGTTTCCCCAAGTACCCAATATTTTTTATGTTTTGATGTTAATAAGTTATGTTCCAAATTCATCTCATGTTTTTAGCCTAAAATTAGTTCATTTGGAAGAGAACCTTTATTATGTGGAAATCCAATTCAGATTCTTGATCATAGAGCACAAGTATTATAAAATAAGGTAATTCAACAGGTTAAGATTTTGTAGATAAACCACATGGTTGAATAAGAAACATGGTAATCTGAAAATGATATGAGGGAAAGGTTTCCTCAATTGTTTAATAAGTGAATAAAAATTGTGATGATGCAATTTCTAGAAGGTGGGGATAATGTAACAACCAAGGTACTTGTGAAATAATTTGTTTCCATTTTCGAGTTAAATAGTTAAATTCATTATAAATGTTTAATGAAATAAGTGGTATTTATCAATATTAATAAATCTATACTGATATAATAGTAACCTCACCTATAAGAGTATAAACAAAATTTATGATTGAAAATATGATATATAATTTTTTTGAAAATGATAAAGTAAGTGTTGGTTTTTTTGTGAAAAAATGTATATTTAAAATGTTATAATTAATATAAAGAATTTAAAAAAATTATTTTCATAAAATATATTCATAAATTAATATTTTCCTATCTTAGGATTATAATATAATTTTATGATACCTTGATTAATTTTTCAAAGTCTCCTAAAATAAATTATAATTTTAATATCAGTATTTTTTTTAATAAATGATTATGTTAATTAAAAATTAAATGTATCATATTTATAAACTTATTTTCATAAAATTTTGTTAATGTTTTAATTCTAAATTTTGAAAAATGGATAGGGTGGATTTTTTGTATTTTTTTAAAATACATTATTTTTTGTGAATAGTATAATATAGTAATTTATGGTATATATACTTTATAGGTTAAATAAATTGTTACATGAGTCATTTATAATGTAATCAACATAATATCTAACTCCCATTAATTATTTTAATATATTTAGTGATAATTCTCAAACTATTCATAGTGTTGATCCAAAATAATAAACTAATGAATATAATAAGGAGAAAACACCTCTATCCTCCATAAAAAAATACCACCCCTCACTACCTATTCTCATCACACCTAAAAGATTTTTAGATTGTTTAATTTCTAACCAATTCCTTTCCCAAGCCTCTTTCCCACATACAAGACCTATCAGTCTCACCAAAAGTCCAAAAACAAGTTTCTTAAGGAGGTTCTCAAGGAGGGTAATTCAAGAGGTAAAATCCTCTTTATTTTTCTTTTATTTTCTTTTAAATTTATTTTATTTCATTATTCTCTCCTTGAATCCCCTCATACAAGTGACATGATAACTCTATTATCTTATATATATTGGAATTTTATTGTGTTAATGGAATATCCATCATCAAACCTCTCTTATTCTCCTTTTTTTCTAAAAAAATGAAAACATCATCCGTGATGTATCGATTTACCATCATTGTGGACGATGTGTTTTCATTTTTATTTACCTCCTTAAATTATGGTCATAAGACCATTATTATGGTTAAATCATATTTTTTTATAAATATTATAAGATATTTATTATTCTGGAACCAATATATAAACATGATATAGAATAAAATGATATAAGTTTATGATGGTTATAAAAACCACCAACATAAATTAAATCATTTTCATTAATGTTTTATCAAATGATTAATCCTCATATAAAAAAATGATATATGTTATAATTTAGAATTATAGAAATATATTAATACCATTTCATTCCACTTTTGGAGTTTTTGTTACATTCGACAAGAAAATCCATAATGAACCAACCATGGAAACCATGAAATAAATGCACCCAAAAAATGAAAATAATATAATATTATTAATAAATGGGTGTAAATATGTTATAAAAATATCATAATTAATTATAAATATTAATATGGTTCTTTAATATATTAATAACAATCTTTAAACCATTATATAGTATATTTTAAAATGTTTAAATTAAGACGAACCTGAGGTAAGGGACTTTTCTTTAAAAATTCTCTTTTAAATTTCATTTTTTATAAAATTCAAAAGGAATGTTTTTATGATACAAGTATTAATGTTTTATTATTTTGTTATGGTTCTTGGAAATTGTTTATGATTAATGGTGGGACATATATATCCCTCTAAAGCATTGGGTATGTTAATGTTCGAAGTTGACTGTAATGGTTTTTCCAAGTGTAACTGTAATGGTTACACATTAAGGTAGTAGTGAGGGTTACATTATAAGGTAGCCATGAGGGTTAAAAATCATATGGTAGCCAAATTTTTTACCATATTAAGTAATTAATTCCCCAATCTACTTATATGGTTTTATTTATGTTTCCTATGTTTTATGGAAATCTCTTATTTTCATAAGTTAAGTATATGATACTTTATGGGTGAGAAGTTTGTCTTTGTGAAAATGATTTCATATGTTTATAAGTTCTCATGGACAAATGTTTCCTTTATTTTATATCCCTTACTAATCTTTTTATTCTCATCCCATGTTTTAAAAATGTTTCTCATGGGGTTTAAGGATGGGTAATATAATAGGATAATCCAAGATGAATGTTGTGAAGATTTTACATGAAAATATTTCATGTTTTATTAAAAAAAATTGAATTTTGGATGAAATGGATAATGTTTTAGTAGTACCCACTTTATATGATTCTGGGTTGATATGTATGAATTATGTCCTAATTTTCTGCAACACTAAACCAAAAGTTCTTTTGTAACGTAAGAAAGTGAATTATAAAATAATTTCCTAGATTATGTAATGTTTAAGTTAGGGACCTTATACATATAACACAACACAAAAATCACATATAAAATCAAGGGAAAATATTGATACCCCCAACTCTTACTTTTAAGTTCTTTCTCATCATAAATCATAGGTTAAATAATCCTTAATATATTGGAATAAAAAAACTAGACCATTTCACCCAAATAGGGATTTAGAACCAAGAACAAAAAATCATTGAGAGAAATAAAAAATTGAGTGGTATAATTGATAGCTAGTAGGGCATTTTTAATTCCTACATGGATAAGGAAATTAATAATTTACTAAACTACAACAACCTAACTAAAAATTTAGTATCTATAATGTATGAGTGTTGAACCCACATGGAAATATCATATGTTATAAATTAATTAAAGAATCTAGAATTTCAATTGTTTGATTGGTTAGACAAAAGAAAGAAACAACAGGATTGATTAGGTTTGAAATCAAGATGGGAAACATTCCAAATTCAGTGATTTAGGGTTTGTGTGCTAGGGATTTAATTTATTATGAGTTCATTCAGGTTTTTTGTTAGAGTCAGATCATAAAGGATCCTTGGTCTGCGTATCATTCCCTAATCATGTGATTGCACCATTGGATTGGTCATCTGCTTTGTGAAAATGAAAAACTAGTTGACCCAAAACCTTTTTTAAACATAAAAAAACTATATTAAGTAATTTTCATACAAAAACTAATTAAATTAATTTATGAAATGAAATTACAACCTTCATAACATAGCAATGGTCATAGAATACGAAAATAACGGGAGTTGGATTTGATAAATAATATTACAACAATCCAAAACATGAATAATAAAAGAAAAGAATCCCTATGTAGAACTCCCCCTACAATCACATCACCTGACACTAAGAATAATACTCACTCACACTATGAATGATGATAAAAGGTAGCATGGTTACCTGAATAATAAAGGTAGTGAAAACGGTGGTGAAGCAGGACCCTCAGTTCATCACTCTGTGTTTTGTAGCCTCGGTTGGTGTCACACTTCCTCTTATTGGTCCCAAAGTATGTTTTAAGGGTGTAGGAGGAATGGATTTATAGTATTTTCAATAAAAATCATTTCCCCGCATTGCATTAATTTTTAATCTCACTGACAAAGTCTTGACGTGTAACTGGGTTACACGTCATGAAATCCTGATCTGTGTTGTCCTCCATGTGTTTGAATCTCATGTGAATCTTGTATTAACTTTGACTCCTTTCATGACGTTTAATTGGGATTCAAAACATGTAACTTATCTTCACAGTGTTAAATATAATCATATCTTGTCCTGTATAGAAAATTCCTTTTGAAAAAATTCATGACATGTAAATGTATTACATGGCGTGTAATCATTCTGCTTCAATTTTTTCATATTCATTCTTCCTTAAAAATATAGGGTCATTCCATGAGCGAAGCGAAGTGGCACAAATTTTCCTTTAGCTCGTATTTCTTCCCTTTTCGTTATTTTTTTAAAATATTCATTGAATTCTACCATAAATCATAAAACAAATAACTTCAATCCAAAATTGGAGAGATTATTCATTTAAACACAAAAATCAATACATAAAACACTCTAAAATGCATGAAATACAATTATCAATAATAAGTTTGACATACCAAAAGGGATCCAACACAACTGAAAACATTTCAATCAGATCTCAAATAGAGGAGGGAAACTTAGAAGGAGGAAGGAGGGGGAGATCGACTTGGCTAACGAGTGTTTGAGTGAGGGGTGAAGGTTAATATTAATTTTTTTAGAAAAAATAAAATTTTAGTAAAAAAATAAAAAATATTCATGAAAGTTATCGGTTACTCGATGTACCCCACTCAGTACCTAGTGGTCCATTGGCTACTCGGGCAAGGTCCATCGACCATATGATGGTCCACCTATATCTATTTACCCCTCTAGACACCCATCGGGTAATTTTAGGTCATCAGGTGCCCAGTGGTATTTTCTATAGAATTTCAACAATTGACACCATGACACTTTCTCCCAAAAACTCAATCCTCTAGTGAATTTTAAAAAAATTAGTAAAATGGAAAAACTCCAAATATTTAATACCAAAAATTATTTTCAAAATATAACTTAAAATACCATGGGAATTACAAACTCCCCACCGCATAATTTCTCATTTTTGAGATGTGTCATCATGCAACCTCAGAGAAAATATTTGACCATTATAGTCTCATATCAATCTCTCAACCCCAAGTCTCCTCTTGGATATTCCTATGAAACCACTACACTTGTACCATAAGTACCATATTTCCTCATAGTATCATCTCACTATGATCAACCATAAACACATATTACTCATCTAATGATGCATTAACCTCTAAATCTACATCTATAATGTTGACCACGTGAGAGGGGTATGGCACATATCACTAATGATATGATTCATGAAATACATTATTCAAAGTAATATATTTTGGTGGAAGAAAAAATCATAATTACACTATACATATCCTCTCTAGGATCTCAAACAGACCCATGTAAAAGTGAACTGGCTTCCCCAACCTCCTTATACATAAGTTCCCCAACCATCAGAACTCCCTCAATAATGTTCAATTTTGTACCTAGAACACTAGCGGTCAATGTCAGTGGCCCATGTAGAATCATTATATTCTTTGAGCAAACTCCAGCCTACTCTTGATCACTTGAACTTTCTCCGAAGTCTCATTAATGAGGCTCGATCCAATCACTGATTACTCTTATACCTATGGCCAATATAAAAGTGAATGATATTACATTCCATACAACTCTTCAAAGAGAACCATTTGGATTAACTCCCAAAGAAACATGACTGTCACTCTTAGGTGATCCCCTAAACCAAGATCTGAATCCTTATGACTATCTAGATTATTGACTACTAGCATATTGAGTCGTAATCTAGTAAAATAACTATAGGTTCTCCATCAATCTATATTAATGGAACTCCCTAGGTGATTTTCTATAATCATATCGAATAAGTATATCTTTTAAACAATGAAATCACATGAGAGGGGTCCTCCCTCAAACATGAAGAGTCAAAACCTTTCCATACCCCCTTATTTATTATTGCCTTGGATATAACCATTCAAACTCTGCTTCTGAATTTCCAAATATCCACTCTTATACCCATTAAAAAGTGTATATTAATCTGGTATACCATCCTCCACTAAGTTATCCTCAATTAATAGGGAATTTTTCTCTATCTCAAATTAATACATCCATAAAAACAGTCTTACTTGAGATCACATAATCTAACTTAGACTACCTTTAATACATTCATCCCTCACAGCCTCATCTCTTGATAACATCAAAACAAAATTATGAAACTTTACAAAGTATGAAGCATAATCTATCACAAAAAAATACCACTAACTGAGATTCATGAAATCTCATGTAGGCCCCTTATTAAATTTCTAAGGGACAAACTACTTGAAAATTAAAGTATGTAATTCTGTCCATGGAAAACCCTTGTATTGGCCTAGCTAAACCATAATATCTCATTAATTCTTATATATCACTTGAATCATATAGGTTTTCAACTTCACCCTCCTCTTATCTGGGTTCTCAGTCTGATTGAAAATATATTGGATTGAATCAATCTAGTCCTCCACTTCTTACGGTCCCCCCACACTTTGGAATAGTGATGGTTGCTACATTTGAAATTATTTGGTGTGGTGTGACATAAACACATCACATAGGGGTGCCCCATGATCCATAAATTGAATCACATAAAGAAAAAACATCCTATGTTCCCACTCCATTAGAGGATCTCATTCCACTATAGGTGGTTCATGCTATCCCTCATCGTCTCGATGCTCAACTGGAGGCTATCATGGAGGCATAGTCTTGATATCATTTTTTAGGAAAAGAAGTTATAGGAAACACATCCCACTACTCAACTCCCACACTAAAACCTTCCCCATAAGTATTATATCTAATTTTCACTAGATCATATGATCGACTCAAATAATATTTTTCCTATAACCCACATACATTCCCATTCCCAAAATACCCACTTCAAGGTTTAGTTCACAATAAATATGAATTTCATATTATTAATAATTGAGTAATTATTATAAAGGAAAATAGTCACCACAAGTTCAATTAATTAATGTTCCACTAATAATTTATACTACAAACCATTGGATAATTTATTATTGATTTATTAATTAACCAACCCCTATTTCCAAAACCTTTTCTTAGTCACATATAGTCATATGAATTCCATATGAACTTACATGTTGAACATGATGGATGTACAAACACCCTCTTACCACCATGAACTAATGTAAACAATTAAACAGTAACTCACAAATCATATTTCTTGAAATCAAAAAATCATTATATTAAAAAACCAGTAATCCCAGTCCTCCAATCTTAGTAACATAAATTTTACAATACAAGTTTTAGTCACACACAGTCACAATGTCTATCCAAAATTCTAGACATCCTATCACTTTTTACCATGTTTGGATATGTAAAATAAATTAAAAGTTAACTAATACCATTTTTTAATGTTCCCAGCTTGGATCCCACCCGTGTGTATTGAACTAGAGCATCAGATGCCTCAGACATTTCTCCTTGTATGCCAAATTATATTTACCAGTGGCGAGGGTCTAATATGTGTATTTGGGAGAGTATACCCTCAATAAAATGGTTATAAATAAAAATAAAATAAGGTAAATCATAATACACATCAATTAAAAAATGTAATTTATAATGATGGGATAAACATAATCAAACATGTCATGTACCATTAAAAAATACCTCAATAATGTAAGATCTTAATTTTTCTTTGAGGTATGAAACCTTTTTATATCATTTTATACCTTGGTTTTATACTAATGTAATTTTCTAATGAGTCCAAAGAGGTTATGAGGGTGTCTGAGGATTGTATTTAGTCTGGAGCCCTGCATTTTGGAAGGAGCAGGTGGGTCACACGGTTAGTAAAAACAATGATGCCCAGACAGCATGATTTGGTTAAACTGTGTGGGGTGGTCTAGTGCTTTTTATGGGGATATACTATTTTTCCTAACCATTCAACCTATGAAACATGGTTTTTTGAGTGATGTATACCACTTTACAGAGGATTTTTTTCACAGGAAGCATGCGGTTAGTCAAACCATGTGCCTAGCCCATGTGAGGGGTGTCATGGTGCAGTGCATGGAGCATATTTGGCACACGATTTATCCAATCATGTGGCTAAACCATGGTAACCTTTAATAAAGGGTAAAAATACTGTTTTAACCCTATTTTATATTTAATTCCTTCTCTATTTTATTTCATCCTCAATATACAACATTCCTCTCCCTTTTAATCCCTCATCCTACCTAAAGTTGTGCTTTGAAGAAACTCCTTCATCTAGCCTTTGATCAGCTCATACTTTGTCACATCAAATTGACATCAGTAACAGATTTGATCCACTACCTTCTTTTCTTGGTTTATCTCTCCATCTTTGGCACTATTTTGGTGCGAGCTAATATGCCTTATTTTTGGGTTATTCATCTATTCTTCTATTTTCATCTGATTTAGGCCAAACCAAGGGCCGATAGTGGATGGGTATTCTGCCACAAGCATAAGGTAGGTGGTCTATAACTTTTAACTATATCTTTATGGTCTATTAAATTATCATTGTTGTGTAACATTCCAAACTATCTAAAAAATTCTCCTAAATTAATTAAATTTCTTAAATTAAAATTTTGGGACCTTGATGTGTTACCCTTTTAGCACCTTGACATGGTTGGAGGTTGTCAACCTCAACACGATTCCCCAATGAGGTGAGTTATTTAGTATTCCATATGATAGAACAACCCCTTCAGGTGTGTGATCTAACTATATTTTAGTGGGAGCCTTCTTGATTTAAATGAGATAAATGTATATGGAAATTCTTCATTTTCCCTGATATTTAATGTAATTGAAATGATTAAATGGTTGGATTTAAATGAGAATATGGAATGATATGGATATTCTATTTTCAAATGCCTTTTATATTGAAAATTATAATTAGTTATGGAAACTAACATAACACTTGTCATTGTTATATTACTTGATTGATGTTGGACATATTGGTATGGAACTGACTTCTTATGAAGGTATGAAACCTCTTGTATAATGGTATGGTACCGACTAGAGGATTGAGGTATGGAACCTATGACCCCTATGTATGATTACTTATGATATGGAACTGATGAGTTATATTGAGTTATGACACCTAAGACTTCCATATATGTTCATATTTATGTATATAGGTTTCCTTATTTATACACCTTAGGACCTGACCCATGTAGTTTTGATACTATTTTGAGATTACCATTCAACAAGATCTCTATTCTTGATGAGGTCTCCCTGGTTATACACCTTGGGACCTAGATCATGCAATTCTGGCACTATTCCAAGATTACCAATGGATGAGATCCTTCATATCAATGAGTTCACCCTGGTTATACGCCTTACGACCTAGCCCATGGAGGTTTGATAATATTTTCACATATGATGTATTTTGAGCTGGTAGTTACCTATTTTTGAAACCCCATATATATATATATATATATATATATATATATTGATTCTCACCTATATATAATTATCTTATAACATCTTGTTCCCATGGACTTGTCCTATCTACCAATTAATTTATATCTTTTCTTATTATACCTACACACGTTTATAGTTTATAAGCACATGATGAATTTATTATAAATGTTGTTGGTGGTGGACTACTGAGTATACCTCACTCCCTATTTAGGCCAGATATTGGTACCTAAATAGACTTTATGGATATAGTTAGGGATATGTGAAAGAACCTTATTGTCGATGCTTGATTGATTATAGCATGAGTGTATGAGAACATGGGACCGAGTTATAGCTCTTAAAGCAATCTAGAAATTTTTTTTGGTCATTTTGGTTCTTTTTACATACCTGTATATATGTGTGTCAGCTTCCATGTTTCATGTTCATTTTTGTTTAGATACATGACATTACATTATTTTTTATATGGTACTAGATATTTCTATTGATGTATGTTTGTTTTATTTGGTTGATTTATCTTCAGATGATAGTTGATATCATGCTTCCATCATTTATCCATTATTTACACTTATGTTCTACTCTAATAATAAGGGTATAGTATCTCCACTATACCACCTAAGACCCTCACTAAAAGTATTAATCCTCTGGCATATGGGGAGGCATTATTGAGGCCTTATGGTTAACTAGGTTTGATTACTTATGAGTGAACTGGGTCTGGGGTGTTACAAATTGGTATAAAAGGATTTATTTTATTTGCCTTGCTATTTTGGGATGGTATAAAAGAGACTAGGAAATGTTGGTATTTTTTACCGATCATGTGTCTGGGATTATCTAACCCACATACGTGGAAAAGACAAATTACATGGGATTAGACTTGATGTTTTTTATTATTCTTGTTATAGTTATTTTGATTTCATCATTGTGTGAGGCAAGTGATAAGTGTTATTATTATTATCCTGATATTGGGTTACATTTTATCCTTAACCTGATATAATAAGGAATCATTGTTCATGCATAATTTTAGGTACCTTACAGGATTAATATTTCATGCATTATTCCATTACATGCATGTTGCATTGCCTGAATTCATGATCCTAGTTATATGTTCCTTGGGTGATATATCTTTCATATAACTAATGCTTCTATAGGAAAAGGGGGGGATTGAATAATTGGTTATTAATGTATCTGCATCAACCTAAATGGTTTTTTCCCATATATTTTGATGATGACACCTTAACTAACCAATTATCACATATTTGAGTTATGTAAATGAGATTACATACAACGAAACGTTAGTTGATTTTAAATACAAGAATTTCATTTGTAATCTAAAAAGTGTGTGTACCTCTATAAATTAGGAATAATGATTCATTTAGTAAAATCATATTATATTACCTATTACATTATATTATCAAATGTAAAGGTTTGGATACATTTATACAAGCTACCAATTGCAATTTATAAGGCATGTACTTGTATAAATTGGGAATGGTGCTCATTTAACTAATAAATAATATTAATACAAGAATTGATAAATCTTAAATTTAAATATGGTCTCCATTAAATGAGGATTACAATTGAAAATTAAATGTTGTTTTCCTCCATGACTTGAAAATGACATTCTATATGTCAAGACCCTTACAGTGAAACACATTTCTTGAATCAGACCTGACCTTATTAGTGGGAAGTAAACAATGTCTATTTTGTTCTTTATGATCATTCATATCGTACATACTAGGCTTTAAGAGTAGAAATAGGTGTGAGAATATTATATAGGAAGTTTTGTACCTATCATATTCTTTTATCTGGAATATTATCGTTGTTAAATACTATCTGAGTCATGTTCTTGAAATTTTTAGAGTTGTTACACTACGAAGTACTCAATTCATGTTATAGAAGGGTGGTGAAGACCATGTTGTAGAGTTGGTGATCCTTGAGCTGCTAGTGTTACCTTGATTAGTTCCACCTATGGAACCTACTGTTATTCACAATATGGGGGATGATTCCTGATTTTGAGAGGGATTTCTGTTGATTATGTAGACTGTATAGGGAGTTCTAAAACTATCCTCTTGTATAGAAGAGTTGATATAAGAGTTTCAATAGAAACAACCACATAATTTTTCAAGGTATGGTGGTACCTAGGATGTAGAGTTATGTCTTCAGACTATCTTATCTATATTCGAGAACCTATAGATTCATATTTAGTGGAGGTTCAAGATCACAATGTATAAACATTTAGGATCCATAAAACATTGGTTGAATATTCATATTCGAGAATATCAGCACTAGGAAATAATTTAAAGGGATTCCTAATCTAGATTATATGAATACTTTTTCCCTAATACCTTAAGGGTTAATTGTTCTAGGGAGTTCATGAACCTATAGCATGCTTCTATGACTGTTATAGATTACTCAACTTGTTTTAAAAATCTTTAATGCCATGCGCCTATCAATACCATTGAGGAATCAATTAGAGAGAGAGAATTTTTGAGGATTGGATCAGATATCCTATTCGATATCAGGTTAATTCTTTCCAGTTGACTGCCATATCTGATATAGGAAACCAGGCTCTAATTACCAAACATATCCTAAGGAAAGTTGGAGGCCCAAATTAGAGTGGACCAGCTTCTCAACCTAGTAGTGTAGTATATGGTGGTAGGAAGCATTGGTTTGAGACCTTCCATGATGGAAGTACTAGTAAGAGTGAATGTACTGGTAGTTTTGTAGTCTATCGTTAGTGTGGTAATTAGGGTCACATGAAACCTCAATGTGAGAGGGGCCCAGTTGAGTACCGATACAACGACAAGATGGGATATATACAATAGTTTTGAATAATATTCTCTCTAGTGGCCAGTGAAAGAGGATTAGCATTGAATTCGAGTCCTGGATTGGGATCATCAGCTCCACATCAAGCAAAAAGATAGAGTGCTACCGGCCAATCAGGCTGAGGAGGTGGTCATGGATGAGGGATCCAGACACTAGTGACTTAGAGTTATCAGAGCGTTCCTATATAAGGAATTCATTTTGAATCTTAGGGTTGCGAAATGGGCTAGGTTTATATAGTGAAACATGTGTAGGGGGATCAAAGTCCAAGAACATCTATATTTCTATATACGATTTTAGTATCATCTACCTTCGTATCTATTTTTTTACATACGGGATTTGAATTCTTTTATATATGGGGATATTATGGAAAGCCTAATGCTTGAAATTTAGTAATTTTGTGGGGTGATGATCCTTTCCACTTATTTGGGTATCTGATAAGAGAGTCTATGTCATTGTAGGGAGTTCCCCCTTGATATATGAGGATATCGTTTTCTATGGAACTTATTCCTTCTTGAGATGTATTGTTTTGAAATTATTACCGAGGTGGATCGGTTCGTTAATTACTATACCAAGTGTATTTCTATAACTATAGGGTGTTATTAACATCACCATAGGGTGGTACTTATATTCATAAGGTATAATGGTGTTTCAAGGTAGGTAAATCTAGAATAGAGCATCACGGGATGTGTAGAGTGAAAACCCATACTATTATCCTTCATGTGAATGATTAGGTAATACATCAGGCTGAATTCCATATTTTAGTATACCTCTTTAGGGATGTCTTCCCAAAAAAAATCTAGTTTACCTTCTAAGTGAGAGGTGAAGTTCTCTATTGAACTAGTTCTAGGAGCTACACCAGTGTTCATTCCACCATTCAGGATGGCCACTACTGAGTTGAAGAAGTCCAAGAGATAACTGGAGGACTTAGAATATAAGGGTTTTATACAACCCAATAATTCTCTATGGTTTTTACTAGTACTTTTCACCAAGAAGGTATATGAAACCCTTAAGATTTTTTTGGATTATTGGAATTTGAATCAACTTGTTGTGAAGAGTATGTATCCTTCGCCTCATATAGATGACATCTTTGATCAACTCTAAGGAGATAAATATTTCTTAAAGATTAATTTGAGCTTAGTCTATCACCATGTATGTGTTAAACCATTATTCATACCTTATAAAACATTACATAGAAGTTATGGTCTTTATGAGTATCTAATTATGTCGTTCAGTCTCACAAACATACAGATTATTTTATTGGCTCATATGAATTTGGTTTTCCACCCATATTTGGATTATTCTGTGGAAGTATTCATGGATGATATGTTGGTGTATTATCATACTCAACACAACCATGACAAAAATTATGAGATCACTATGAGTAAACTGAAAGTGAATCAGTTTTAAGCTAATCTCACTAAATACAAATTTTGGATCAATAAAGTTCACTTACTCGATCACATTATCTCAAATACATGAGTATAATTTGACCTATATAAGGTGAGATTTTTGGTTACCTAGAAGTATACCAATAAAATTTTTAACATACTTAGTTTCTTGTGGATGGATGGATATTATAGGTTTTTTATATTGGACTTTCAATTCCTAGAAGCACCTCTCACATGTTTGAATAAGAAGGGTGTGAAGTTTATATAGTCTGAAGCCTGCGAGATATCCTTTCAAGAGATAAAATGGAGAATAAAATATGCACCAATCCTGATTCTTTAGATCTAATAAAATGCTATATAGTCTATTATAATGTGTTAGGTATCGGGCTAAGAGAAGTTCTGATGCAGAAGGAGAAATTTATGGCATACAAGTCTCATCAGTTGAGTCTAAATGAGAGGAATTACCTAATGCATGATCTTGAATGGGTAGTTGTAGTTATTGACTTGAGTTTTTTGAGGAATTACCAGTTATGAGAGAGTTTTTTGGTGTATATGGACCAAAATACTTCAATTATATTTTAATGCAATGTGACTTGAACCTCATGTAGAGAATATGGTTTGAATATCTATAGTACTTTGAATTTGATGTTGTATATACACATAGGAAAGGAAATTTTGTAGCAGATTATTTAAGTTGAAGGGCTCAAAAAAAAGAAATTCGGGAGGCTAGTAGTGAGTGGAAGATGATAGAAATATTTTATGAAATGCACTTATAGGTCTAGGAGCATCAAATACAGCCTATCATATTAACTCTAGTAGTGACATATTAATTTTTTAGAGATTTAATATAAGGTATTTGTTGGTTCCTAAGGGCCTAAACCTAAGGGAGATTATTTTAGGCAAGAAACCGCCACCTAGAAATATCATTGATAAGGATGAGGTTTTGCACATCCATGTATACACCTGGGTTCCTATAGAAATTTGGGTGGAATTGATACGAGAGTCTCATAATTCTACTTGGGTGGTACACCATGGGATTACAAAGATTTATCGTGATCTACATCACCAATATTGGTTTATTTGGATAAAAAAGGGAGATAGATGGTTTTTTACTTGGTGTTCTACCTATCAGCAGGTGAAGGTAGAACATCAGTGACCAGTTGGTCTTTTACAGATGTTTACCATTTCTAAGTGGAAATTGGATGATGTCACTTTAGATTTTCTGAACGGATTACCAAGATCCCCTTGAGGCACTGATGTAATATGGGTGATCTTTGACGGGCTCATAAATGTCTCTCAATTATTTCCTATCAAGGAGACCTTCTCAGTGGATGATATTGGGAGAATTTATTTCTATGATATTACATATCTACACAGGGCCCCTCTTACTATCATTTCAATTAGGGATGCTCATTTGATGTCAAGGTTCTAGAAGGGGTTACAGAAATATTTGGATATGTAGGTTCTTTTGAGAATATCCTTTCACCCTTAGACTGATGGTCAATCAAAATGGACAATACATATACTAGAGGACATTATATGATCATGTTTCCTTGATTTTGGAGGTTCTTGGGAGAAAAATATACCCTTGACTGAGTTCTATTACAACAACATATTTCAGGATACTATAGAGATGGATACTTTTGAGGATTTATATGGTAGGTTGTGTTGTCACCTTCGTACTGGTTGGAGGTAAGTGAGGTAGCGCTACTTTGAACTCATCTCCTTCAGGAGACATCGAAGCAAGATCTGCTAATTTTGAAATGAATGACAATATCTCAGTCTAGGTGGAATTTGTATGCTAACTGTTCTCAGTGACCTCTAGAGTTTGAGGTTGGAGATTGGGTATTCTTGCATGTATTGAAAATATTGGGGCATCCATGTTTTAGGTATAAAGTTAATCGGTCGCCTCATTTTTTGTGACTTTTTAGGTTTTAAATAGGGTTAGTACATTTTATTATCAGATAACACTTCCTGAGAGATAATAGGATATGCATGAATTTTTTCATATTTCTTATTTGTATTGTTACTATTCAGACCCATCTCATGTGTTCCATCCTGATGAGGTGGAACTATATGTTGATTATTCTTTTAAAGATAACCTTATTCGTATTGTGGAATGGAGAAAAAAGTCTCTCGGAGGAAGGTCAGTTCCTTTGGAATGGGTGATATGGTAGCACGACCATATAAAAGAAAAAACCTAAGAGTGAGAGGCAAACATACTTTCTTAGTCTCTAGAGTTATTCTCAAATTATTTTTTACCACCCTTGGAAGTGAAAATTAGAGATGATTTTTTTAAGGGGGAAATACTATAAGATCAATATTTTTCTTCAAGGTACAAAACCTTATTTCCAGTTTATACCTCGATTTTATCCTAAGGGAAGTTCTTAATGAGGTCATGGAGGTTACAAGGGTGTTTGGAGCTTCTATAGAGTCCAAATATACATCTTTTGGAAGGAATAGGTGGACCTCATAGTCAGTAGAAACTATGCATCATAGTTCGCATAGTTTGGTTAAACTGTACAAGGTAGTCCAGTGCTCTTTCTAGGGCCACACGATTTTTCCTAATTATGTCACGTAGAATACACAGTTTTTTGAGTGATTCATACCTCTTTATAGAGGGATTTTGTATTATCTGTGATCGGTTAGTCAAATTGTGCTCCTATCCCTTGTGAGGGGTGTCTTGGGGTAGCGCATAGTGTAAGGTTGGCACATGGTTTGGAAAACTGTGTGGCCAAATCGTGTAACCCTTTAAAAAATTCAAAAGTTTGTTTTACCTATACTTTATATTTAATGCATCCCCTATTTTATTTCTTCCTCCATTATCCTCGGTCTTCCTTATTCTTAAAGCTAGTATTTAAAGCAACTCTGCCATCTGGCCTCTGATTCTCTTGCTATTTATATCATTAGATTTCCACTTGTAAGAACTTTGATCCAATTACTTATTTTTATTTTTTATATCACCATATTAGGCACTATTTTTTTTTGAGATAATATTCCCTATTTTCAAGATATTGTTCTATTATTATATTTTATTAATATTTATGTTGAACCAAGGATTGATACAAGATGATTATTAAACCATGAGAATAAGGTAGGTGTTTTATACCTTTTCCCTAATTTTTTTGGTCTATTAAACTTTCATCATGGTTTCACACACCATACCTTCTATACATTTCTTCTAAATTAATTAAATTTCTTAAAATAATTTTTTTGGACCATAATGTGTTTCTCTTTTAGCACCTTGAAATGGTTGGAGGTTTTCAACCTCAACCTGATCCACCTCTAAGGTGAGTTCTTTAATCTTCCCCATGATAAACCCAACCCTTTAGGTGTGTGAGCTTTATAACTTTTAGTGGGATACTTCTTGAAGTAAATTAGATGAATGTAGATGGGCATGCCTCCTTTTCCCTAATATTAAATGTTAATATTAAATGGTTGTATTTAAATGAAAATGTGGAATGAGATGGATATTCTCTTGGCTTGTACCGTTTTATATTGAAAATTGTAATTGGGTATGGAAACTAATATAGCCATTGTCATTGTAATATTACTTGCTTGATGTTGTATATCTTGGTATGAAACTAACTTTTTATGAAGTTATGGAACCTATTTCATAACAATATGGAACCAACTAGGGGATCGGGATATGGAACCTATGACCCCTATGTATGATTATTTATGGTATGGAACCAATGGGGGGATTGAGGTACAGAACCAAAAACTTATGTATACGTACATATATCTAGATATAAGTCAATATAGTTATATCCCTTGGGACCTATCCCATATATGTCTAATAATATATTGAGATTTATATTGCAAAAGATTTTGGGCTTCGATGAGGTCACCCTAGTTATTCACCTTGGGACCTGGCCCATGTAGGTCTAATGCTTATTTGAGAATACCAATGTTTTAGGTCCTTGGTCTCGATAAGGTTTCCCTAGTTATATGCTTTGTGACCTAGCCCATATAGTTCTGATACTCTTTTCACATATGGCATATGCTGATCTAGTAGTTACCTATTTTTGACACTCTATATGTTTGTGTGTGTGTATTGATGTCCACTTGTATAGCTTATTCTTATTACAACTTGTGCTCATGTAATTACCATATCTTTCATTTACTTTACATATTTACCTATTATACCTGCACACAGTTATAATTTATATTCACAGGCTAGATATTTTAGAGATGTCATTGGTGGTGGATCACTGATTATATCTCACACCCTATTTGGGCCACTGATTGGCACTTGAACAAACTTCATGGATGTAGGTAGGGATAAGGGAAATAAACTAGTTGTCAATACTTGATTAATTATAGCATGGGAGCGGGGGATCAAATTACCAAGCTATGACTTCTATAACTATCTGGATATGCTAGTATTTTTGGTTATTTTGATATACCTGCATGTTGGTGTTCCTACTTCCATGTTTCATGTCCCTTTTTTGTTTAAATACATGACACTACGTAATATTAGGTTATACTACATTTAGATTGTCTATTATTTCCACCATTATAATAATTAGTTGGCCTAATAATTATCTTGTATCACTATCACATCATGCTTCTATACACACAAAACTTGGGTTTATTCACCCTAGACAAGACATGCGTAATATCAAAAGTACCCCTTGCCTAATGGCCAGGCCATACTGACCATTATCAAACCATTCCACAACTCAAAGGCTATGATCACACTATATTATTACAAAATGATAATTTTCACTTTTATAGAGACATCCCAATAGAAATATAAATTTTTAAAAATATTTTTCCATGAAGGAATCCCTTCAGGGGTTTTAGTTTTATTTTACCCAGGAATTTCCATAAGTAACATCTCTATTTGAGGCTATATAATGATGACATAACACCTATAAGGTCTATAATGAATCTAACGACCCTCATTCGTCACTCAATCCATTTGGAAACCCATTTTCTTTGTATTTCTAGTCATTAATACCTACTCACCATCACTCACATATCACATGATATAAGAATCACTTTTTAAACAAAGGTAAAATCAAGGGACCACATTCCTATTTCTTATAGATTCTTTCTCATTATAAACCACAAGATGAATCATCCCCAATTGATAGGAATCACAAAACTTGATGATGTCCCTAAAATATGGATCTATAGAAAGGAAAAACTAAGTTAGGAGAAAAATATTAAATTGATGGGAAGATTTTTTTGACTTATGATGAGGGATCCTTCAAAAATTATAGTGTACAAATCAGATCTCAAATGGTAGAGGGTGACTACATGGAAGGAGGAAGAACAAGAAGGACCTCAACCTAGCTCATGGATATTTAATAAAGGTGTGAGGTGGATTTTTCAATTCCAAAACTAAAATAAAATTTTAATAAAATTTTAATACATGTATCTAAAAAATCACTTGGTACACGGTACACCCCCATCGATTACTTTGTGGTCCATCAACTACTCATTTAATGGTCATTTAGAAAATTTGTGTAATGAAATCTTTCAGATCTATCATTTTGTTAAATCAATACACAATCCTTATTTTACATGCACTTACTTGAATATTTTTTAGTTTTATTTTTATACAGATAGTAAATTTTGATTCACATGTTCTATTTGAATGATTATGATACACTCATTTTTCAGAATATATATTCACACAAAAAATACTTTGATCAGAATATACGGCTTCTTTTGATCTCATTATAAAATTACCCAAAGTACCCATAGAATTTTTTTTATTTCAAGGTCAATAAATTGAGATTGATCTTTGAGGAAAAAATAGGCATACATGAAAATATATAGGTTTTGATTATAATCTAATTACGCTGAGCTGAATTGATTACATCCAATAGCTTCACTACCCTGACTCCTTTGAGGCTTCTCTTGTAATTTTATTTAAGTATTTTTTTTATTAGATATTCCCTTAGTGAATATTATTATAAAATATATAAGTATTTCTACATGTAATAATTTCTTCTAATCCTATATAATCGATGATATTCAAAGGATAATAATTTTTTTGATACTTAACTAGTTGTTTGATGAAGTTCCAGTGTTAGACTTGATACCATTTAGGTTGATCAAAGAGGAGTTAAAGGATAGATCTATCTATAAAAATATGTTTTCTAAATAAATTCCATGTGAAAAAATTTTACCATCTGATCAGGTAGATCAAAGAAGTTCATAGTTTTAAATTTATATCCCATAGGGTTGAGTACTGATATTCCTACCACTTTGGGATAAAAGTGAATATTTCACTTGATTAAAACTATAATATACTTTTAATATATTTTTAATGTATTTTAAGGATTATTATCCTAAACTTTGGTGCATTTTTTTACAATGTTCTTATTTTCCATTTGTATTTCTTATATTAGTTATGTTTATGACTTCTGATTCTCTTAAATTACACTAAATTTATAATTTGATTGTTTTTTGTACTCTAACATGTTCATAACTTATAAATTTTGAACAATTTATATTCTTGTGTAGAAAAATTTTAAGGTTACTTTATGACTTTAACTCAATCCCCTCTTGAAAACTACCATACTTGGACAACACATCATATAAAATATTAAAACATCACCTTTATCTGAGCATTCTAGATGCATATCTTCTATGAATGACATTAGTTTTAATTGGTATGAAGTTTATTTATATATATAATCATATATATTCTTACTCAATTCATCTACCCTAGATTTCCCTTTACCCATTGTATACACTAAGTTTAATTCAAACATCTTCTGATACTACATCTTTCAACATTACCTTAAATTCTAATCTCTTTGTGATAAAATGTGTTTCAAACTCTTATGTTCTGTAAACACTATGAATTTATCACCAAATAGGTAATTATTTTAAGTATTAATATAATTGACAACATCAAATCATTCAAATTCATGTGTTGGGTATTTATTCTCATGTAACTATAACTATCGCAATCCATAAGAAACAACATGATATCCCTATATGAGAACACAACCCAACCTAGATCTCGATGCATCACAATAGATTATATAGTTGTAAATACTATGAATACATGAGGATAAGTGATGATGTAAGTCTAAATATAAGTTCTTTAAATGATTTTGGACATCCCTCATTCCATTGGAAAAGAAATCCTTTCCTCTTCACAACTATCATCAGTGATAACAAACATGAGAAATCTTGTACAAAATGTATGTATTTTCCTGCTAATCCAAGAAAAATATGTATCTCAAAGATATTATTCAGAGGTTTAAAAGAAATAATAGCTTCTATATTTTTATTATCCACAAAAACACCTTTTTTCTGAAATGAATTTTCCAAGAAAACTCACCTCTTCTATCTATAAATCACACTTTAATAACTTGTCATACAAATAATTTTCTCACAAGATTACCAGTACTATAGACAATTGTTTTTTATGATCCACTTTTTTCTTAGAATAAACCTATATATAATCAAAAAACACCACCACAAAAGAGTCAAGATATCTCTAAAATATTCTATTTATCAGTGCTATAAATACATATGGCGCATTGATAAGACCAAAAGTCATACCCACATACTCATAGTGGAAATATCTTCTTCTGATAGATGTCTTCAGAATATCTTACTTCAAACACGCAATTCATGATACCCTAAATATAAGTAAATTTTATAGAACCAATTGTATCCCCATAATTTATCAAACAAACCATAAATTCATGGAATAGGATACTGATTCTTTAACATTACTTGGTTATGCTTACAATAATCCACACAAAATCTAAGAGTTCCCTTTGTATTATTCGTAAAGAGTATCGATGTTTCCCATAGAAATGAGGTTGGTCAAATGGACCTTTTACATTCCAAATCATCCAAATGAACTTTTAATTACCTCAATTCCACTAGTGTCATATAATAAGACTAAAGTGAGATCGGGCTGGTCCCTGGTAAGAGATCAATCAAAAACTCAACTTCTCTTTTGGATGGAAACCCTGAGAATTTTTTTGAGAAAATGTCGGTAAACTAGTAAATAATAGTTGTAAAATATATATTCCCAATATCATCCATATATTATAAGGTAAAAACTACCAACTAATAAGATATGGTTCCAACCATCGATGCTAAAAGTCCTTCTCTACTTGCCTTTACATCCCAATATTCTCTAAATATATGTTTGATGTCATCCAGAGATGAGAAACTAAAATTTTGCTCATTACAGTCGATGTGAGACTTAAAAGATGTCAACCAATATATAACTAAAATCAAGTCTTAGGCATCCTTATCAAGCATATAGTAATCTCAAAGTAACTTATCCCTATCGATAGTTATAGAAAAATATTTACACATAAAGTCTCGATATTATCTTTGGAAAAGAGGAGTTTGAAGTTTCATCATATAAGGCATGATTTAAACATGTAAACCATATGATCAATAATAAGAGAAATAATTAATTATTGGGATGCACCCATATCAAACAAATCCTGAATAAGGGTATAATTCAAAAGAATCATACCTCTCACTATCAAAGGACCAGATTGATCATCCATGATCACTTTCTCAGATCCATACAATTTCTTAATTGTTTCACTTTTCTATTTGTTTACTTATTAAGATTGAACCAGTTGAGGAGTCATGGTCTTCCTAGAATCACCTTAACTCACTCAATTTTTATGATAAGAATTATTCATTTGTACTCATCCCATCAAATGATATGTTTTTTGAGACATGAGATGTGTCCCTAGAACTCAACCTTAGAGAATTGCTACAATAGCATAGAAGATATCCCATATGAATGGAATTATGAAATTATCAAAGTGGTTCCATGTAATATTTCTTTATATAGTATAAAAACCCACATTGAAAAAATATTGTATTGCTTTTTAGTTGAGTATGAATTTTTACTGATCTCATGATTTGATTCTGAGGTGTACCACCACTCTAAAAGTTGGGGTCCCTCTTTCACTTGATTCTAGAAATAGATTTACCACCTATTCCAATTAGGAGAAACATGCACCCCCTAATCGTATATACTGAGATATCCCTTTCTTACACCATCTCTCTATTGACTATATATATATATATAATTAATTATACAAATAATGGAAAAGTTTGAGCGAATGTTTGGCCTCAACACTGACTGAAAATTTTGTGCCTTGAAGGCTACACTTGCAGAAACGTTCTTGGAAAAGAGAACTAAATTCCTACATTTATATACATACTATATCACCATGAGGTTCTCTTACTTAAAATGAAGAAGTCAGTTGTTCTATAAATCTAAAATGTGTGAGGATAGAATTTCATGTTAAAAAATCCCTCAAAATACTCTTATGTCATGACTTGGTACAATTTATCCTGAATTGATAATACCCACCATTTTCATGTAAAATCATCCATAATATATCTTTCTAACTTTACTTTCAACTCTACTAGTTTCCCAAGGAAATTGAATATTCAATTCACCATATTCAACCAGACTTCTTCTTTTTTTGGCTCGGAATCCCCCTGAAATATGGGTGGATTTTTCTTTTGGAACAAAACTGAATGGTCCACTTTCCATGGTTCATAATTTCTATTACACTTATCCAAATCTTGAAAATCCAGGACAATGCTTTGGACCATCTATTGGTTCTCCTCTAGCTCAGGTGAAACCATATTCTCAGCATTCACTTCCAGTTAATTTCTACAATGCATAATTGGTGCCAATCTCTATAACCAAAACGAAACACTATTTTGTCTCACTCATTATAAATTGCATGATTTGAAATTTTAATCAACACATATCACAAATTTATCTTTCCACAATTCAACCATTATCAACATTTTAACCAATTTTTAAAATACTATAACCATGCTTTTCAAAATCAACCATTTTCTCTATTTTTAAAAATCAACACCTTTTTCTATTTCATAAACCATAAAACTCAAAATGAAAAATGTGGTGCTATTGGAAGTCTTACTATCAAGGCATGTTATGAAACTCTCATTGACTAAGCCCATGATAATGAGGTGAAAACTCACCTAGAAGTTTCATAAATCACTCATGTACCCAAACACCTTAATAACTTTAAGTTCATCATAAATAGGTTATCTATGCATTTATATGATCCACATTTAAAAATGTGAAAATCCTATCTCCTTTCTACCATCCCAAGAGACAGAATAATACCATTTCAAAATATTAGACCAAACAAAAAGATGCCATTTTTTTCAAAATAAAATAATGACCGACCAAGAATGATACAATTTCTTATGTCAAGTATCGAACAAGATGATACCATTTGTAACATCTTGCCCATACTCATTGGCTTGAGAAGTTATGGGGGTGCTACTAGGCCTTATGTGGCATCCCCAAGACACCAAAGGTTGGCAATAAATTCCAAGGTCATCAAGAACATTGGGAATATGATTTTCCCTTTGAAATATAAAACATTTAAACTATATAAACAAAAACCAACCAAATCTATATATGATGAATGAGTTCAAAATAAAACTCAAAACATAACCAAACAAAAAAACATATCCGAGTACAAGAGAAAACCAAATGATATACTTGAAAATAACTAAAATACCATGCAACTCAAAACTTCCAAGTGACATCAACAAACAATACCTAACCTAATTCAAGCTCCAAATCCACATGTCATGCCCATGGTATCAAGAAGCGTCACTAAATAACTAATATACCTTGCCTTTACCTGTGTCTCAATAGATTAAATCTACAGAAACACAATATTACCCAAGTAGGTAGTTTGTATAAACTCAATATGATTTCCCCAATGACTTCCCAACTCATTCAACTAGGACAAAACATGTTAACACAATTTATTTAAAATATTTTTAAGTAGAAAAAATATTTTATATCAAATCCATAAAACAATTTTCCATGGGAAGAAATGAAACAAGGGCTTTAAACCATTTCTCAATCTATTTGGTATACCCATAACCATGTCTCTACACACACCATTCATTCCTAGGTGATAGTTCCATACTCATGAGTGGTATCTCATTGATCTACCAAGTCATCACAAGGAAACCAATACTCGGTGCCCCAATGGAACATGCCCCTTCTATAAGGTCTCTTCTAATGAAAATAAACTCATGATAACCATGTATTCCAAATAAACATTCCAAGCATTCCTCATAAAACATTTTTATTCATAAAATAATTAAAAAAACACTTTAGATTTATCAAAACAAAACCACAGTTTTGAAATCAATATTTTAAAATTATAACCAAAGGGGTTTACCAAAATCCACCAAATTTTCCACAATTTTCCAAATCCAATACCAAATTAGGATTTACACCAAGAATCAAACAACAATTTTAGCAAAATTTCAATCAAAATATTTAAGTTAAAATAAACCTTAAATTTCTAAATCTATGAGATATAAGAGAGAACCCACCTACCTCATAATGTTGGAGAAAATGAACAACAACACTACAAAACTTCAAGATCCTATCACAAATCAAATTCCATTAACAATATCAAACAAGATTTCACCATAAAACCATTCATAACAAAAATATCTATCCATAACAAGCTATATGAATGGTTATGAGAGATAGAAGAACCTTGGATCTAAGAATAAATAGGAATAATGGGTACTCACAAATGAATCTAGGCCTCCAACGCACTTTGATTCAACTAAGAATCACTCCTGAATAAAAGGGGGTCATATTTAAATCATTGGGAGAAAAAGGAATTCAAGATCTTATGAGTTTAGAGGGAAAATTAGGTTTAAAGGGGTTAATTCATATTACATCAACAATTTAAGCAGGTCCAATTGTACGTCACATGGTTAGGTTATATGTTTTGTTTAACTGTGCACTAATCATGAGGTGCTACTGTCTTAAGGCCACACCTCGAATGTTTGGATCACACGGTTAGAAAAACCATGATCCAACCATGTTTTTCCTCTGTTTTAAGATGAATGGTTTCTCCTAGGAATTAACATGGATTTTCCAAATCATGTTCCAATTGTGTGCCTAACCAGTGCTCATCGTATTCCCTTGCACGATTTCTTGGAGATGTTGTATGGTTTCAACTAACCATGAACCTCTAGAAAAGCCTATAAAACATTTCAAACCCCCTCATAACCACCTAAAACTCCACCCAAACATTATATAAACTCAAAATACACGAATAAAGGGTTTTGTACCTAAAATAGGAGGTTTTACATAGAAGGATGTTTTATATTTATAATATAAAGGTAAATTTCAACCATAATTATTATTTTATACTTTTATTTATCATATTTACTCTCTATCCTACTGGTTACAACTTTGGGATATCAAAATTGATTTCATTACTAGATCAAAGAAAATTCTCAACAAAATAAGATTTTGATAAAGTAAAGAGTTATCCTAATTGGACTTTAACTTTTTTTTATAACAGGGGAAGTACATGAATAACTAGTCAAGTGGGTGAAGTTATCATTTTATATAAAAACAATTACTTAATTTACTTCAAAAATACTCTTAGGAGGGGTCTCTTTAATGTTTTAAACACATTTTTAGAAGGTTTGGGTAACATCTCCTGATATAATATGCTCTAATGTGGACGAACTAGATTGGTTACTATACCTCAAGAGTGCCACCCTATGTGTGAGATGTTGTTGATTAGCAGTGGGGTGTGAATAATATATTGGGGAAACTATACCCCCATGGTATGGATTTGTAATAATTGTGGAATGAATATCCTAGTATTGAAAATACAGTAAATAGTATAATAACAATAGATAAAACAGATAGTGAAGGAAACTGATCAATCCAACAATATGTGAATAATGTAATGATAGGCTAGAATGTAAATAAATTTCATGGTGAAAGTCATACAAATAAAAAACCAAGATAGAACCAATAAACTCAAAATTCCCCAGTCCCAAACCCCATGTCAGTCTTGTCTCCAGGCTCCAACCTATCCAACAAGAAACAATAAACATCATGGTCCTTTTTCCTTGTCCAAACTTGTATCCATGTAATCTTCTTAGGTGCTAAACGGAGGTCTGAAAATGGTATGAGTAAAACTTAGTAGGTCAACACCACCCTATCAAAACAAAAATAGTATGATAGTAAGTTCATGCAATAAGGTGATAAATAGGGGTATTAATTAATATATTAATACAATATAGAAATTAACCTACCTCAACACCATGTTGTAATAACTATGAGCATATGAAATCACCACACCGAATCTAACCAAAAGTCCATGGCATAATCACATAATAGGGAAAATTACTCTGTATAAGAATTTCATCATAACTGATCCAAGCCTTCCATATAATCATTTCATCATAACTAGCCCAACACCTATATATAATCATTTCAGAATAATAGGTTCAAGCACTCTATATAATAATTTAAGCATAACCAGGTCAATCCCTCTATATAGGTATTTCAGCATAACCGGTCCAAGCCCTCTATATAATTATTTCAGCATAACTGGGCCAATCCCTATAAGAATTATAGTATAACTAGGCCAATCTCTATAATAATTGTAGAATAAATGGGCCAATCCCTATAATAATTTTATCATAAATGGGCTAATCCCTATAGACACTATAGAATAACCAATGCATGCCCTATAAGAATTGCAACATAACATACAACACAAGTTATATTGGGAAGAAGAACACAATATAACATCATAAACCACAAAGGCCAATTCATCCAATTACCTTTTATCTTTCAATTACCTTTCATTAATCAAGTTTTTCCTTAAACCATTATCATGTCGGTGCACACAACCATATCATATCAAAGTATCTCCAGTCATTTCACTAAACAATAGATCCATTATCCAAAGTGATCTTATCACAAGTAATCACCTAAGATATCATGTCATGCTAATTCATGTTTCAAGCCAATAGAAATTTCATTATTGTTTATGGGTGGGCTCACCCAATGGGTGGAAGAAATCTAGGTCTCAACACTTTTGGATCTAAAAGTATATAAGGATTGGTCCAAACACATGATTATCATCACCCATTATTCCATTAGTTAATGTGCACATTGTGTTGGTGCGATCTCATGGTATTGAACACACTTAAATAAATAGAAACAGACCATAGGGATTTTTTATAGGCCACTTTCCTTAATCTGGTGATCAAAGAAAAAACCTTAATAAGAAATTAAAATGAAGAATGAAGGAAAATGGAATCCAAGAAAACAATATATCACACAAACAACAAGATCCGATCCAGCTTCCACAGTGGTTAGAAGATTAAAATGTTATAATGGAGGATAGAGGAAGAAAGGGGAAAACAAAATAGATGAAACTCATTGAATATAAAATGATAAAGAAAGACATCCAGGAGGGAATTAATTTCCCAAAAATCTTTTAGAGTCTCCCTAGGGTTCGATAAAGGGTGATTTATGGTGAATGAAAAGTTTTTTAGGTGTCACGATAAAAATAAACAACACCCAAATAATTAATGACATGAATCCTTGATTCTCGACATAACTATACCATGTGGTGTAAAAACCAAAAAAGGCATCGACTTAGGTTAAAATAACCTCGATCTACATTTTTACAATGTGAACAAGTTTCATGATGTGTAAAAATTTCATGCTCTAAACCAGTTCACCGAATTTTCCTAGAAACAGGTCAATGTCATGTAATATGTTCACGACGTGAAAGTTTCCAGTAGTAGAAATAACTCAAACCACCTCTAAAGATTCCCAAACCCATAGAGACCCTAGAAATCCTTTGAAACATTTATACTAAAAATAAATTAATTAAAATAAACATACATCCTTGAACATTAGTCTATTTCCCAAAAACGGATCTCCATCCCTAAAAGAAAATAAATCACAAAAGTTTAAAAGGAAAATAACTATAATCACTTAATAAAAAACTCAAAGAGGAACGTGATTGGAAAAATGTGGGGTCTTAAAACCTCTACACCATATAATAGCATATCCTAATTTTCTCCAAGCATCACTGTGGGGTCTCATCAAACAATTCTAGACACTATTCTCACATATCAGATTCCATCTCCCAGGTATTCTCTTGAACATTCCCATGTTACCAATACACTCACACTAGAGGTATAATCTTTCCTTAGAGACACTTCTCAGTGTGGTCCATGATCCATATTAGATGCTCCTCAAAGTATTCATCTACACCAAGGTAAATATAATCAAAATCTATCATGTGTGAAGGGTTAGAATGATATCTTCAAATATGTGATACATGAAATGTTTCATGCATGGTACTGTAGAATTTTTTACGGTTCAATCGGTATGCCACTATACTAACTCTCCCAAGTATCTCAAATGGACTAATAATCCTGGGTTCTAGTTTTCATTTATTCCTTATACAGAGCTTCCCCAACCAAGGTGACACCTGAAGGAAAACATGATAAACCACCTAAAACTCTAGAATCTATATTCACTAGATAGTATAAGATTTATTCCTACTATATGTGGTCACCAAACACTTCCTGGTCAACTAAACCTACTCAGAAATCTCCTACACGAGACCAGGTCCAACAAGCACTGACTCTCCTGCTTCTAACCAACAAAGTGGTGAATAGAATGACCTATCATACAAGGTCTCAAAAGGTTCCATTTGGATCAATTATTGGAGCTTTTATTATAGTAAAAATTCATGAGTGAAGAATTTTTCCCTCATGAACCAATGAAATCCAAAACATAGTCTCGTAGCATATCCTTCAAAATTTAAATACTCTACTCAGATTGACCATCATCCTGAGGATGGAAGGCTATGATAAAAAAGAAAATATAACCCCATACCCTTATGAATACCCTTCTAGAACCAAAACATGAAGTGGGTATCTCTATCAGAAATTAAACTCTTTGGAACACCATGCGGTCTAACTATTCCCCACATGTAAATACTACTAATATCATTAATGTTGAAGGTATTCCTAATAGGAAAAAAGTGGGATGCCTTTGTTAGTTGATCCATGATCAACCATACTATATCATTATCATGAGGTGTCCTGGTTAATCCTATCAAAAAATAAATTATGACATTATCCCATTTGAATTCTAGAATGGGAAGAGTCTAGAACAACTCGACAGGCCTCTGGTGCTCATACATCACCTGGTGATAGGTGAAGAATTTGGCCATCAAGCCTGCTATCTATTTCTTCATTCCTAGCCACCAGTAACATCTATATAGATCATGTTACATATTTTTTATACATGGGTGTACCACCCAAATAGAAGAATGAAACTCTCTCACCAGTACAAAAAAGGAGATAAATGTCAATGACAAATGACTATCCCAATTGTGGATCCCCACCATATATGTTGTCCCTAAGATATAAGACCTCTAGAATAGATAAATTATTAGTGATTCTCTAGTCCCAAATCATGAATATAACTAATGTCAAACTCAAAGCTACTCGTCCCTAGGACTCCCACACATCTAGATGCATATCTGTAAATATTTTCATCATCTTCTACTCATAACAAGACTCCTGCATTGCCTATGTCTGCATATTTTGTCTTAAGGAATCGGAAACCACATTTCCCTTTCCTGGTGTATAATCTATAATGAATTATAAAGACTATAGATACTCAACCCACCTCCTCTTCTAAAATTTTAGGTATTTATGAGAAAATATATACCTGAGGCTCTTGTGGTCCGTGTACACCACAAACCTCTTGAACAAATGATAGTGTATCTAGCATATTAGGGTGTGTACCACCATATCTGACTTCATATCAGGAGTAATATAATCAATCTCATTCTATATCAGCTATATAGATCCATAAACAACCACTCAATCCTCCTCCATCATAACTTCTCCAATTCCAATTCCAGATACATCACCATACAAGGTATATGACTTACCTGGCACAAGTAAGGGGAGGATAGATGTTGAGATAAGCCTAATATTTAACTAATTAAAATATCTCTCTTAATTATCTAAACAAAAAAACTTCACCCATTTCTTGGTCATCTTGAACAATGGTGCTTTCGAGAAGGATAGGTCCCATATAAAATGAAAATAATACCCTAATAGACCTAGAAATCTCTAAATCATTAAGAAATTATTAGGCTTCTCATAAGATAACATGGATACAACCTTCTTTGGGTCAACTAACACTCTATACACTAAGATGACATGACCCAATAATTTCACTTTATTAATCTTGAAACTACACTTAGATAGCTTGGCGTAAAGCTTATGTTCTCTCAACATACTCGAGATGATGTCAAGATGTTGGGCATGATTGTTTTCTGAATGGTAGTACACTAATATTTCATCAATGAAAACTATCACAAATATATCCAAGAAAGTATGGTAATCTTATTCATCATGTCCATGAATACCACTGGTTTGTTCATCAGACTAAACGACATCACCACGAACTCGTAGAAGCCTTACCTGCTCCTAAATGCAGTCTGAGGCATGTCTTATTCTCCCACTATCAACTAATGATACAATAATATGAATTAAATCTTATAAATTATCTTTTAACCTCTCATATAATAAAAAATATCATCGATGCATGGAAGGGGATATCAGTTCTTGATTGTCATGGGGTCCAGTCTCCAATAATCCACACATAAGCACAATTTTTTTCCAGCCTTATTAGAAAAAATCATAAGAGAACCCCATAGATATATAATATTCTATATGAAACCCTTAGATTCTAGATATACCAAATAAACTTTTAAATCATGACCTAATACTGGTTCTATCCCATATGGTGGGAAAAAATAGGCTCTTCTCCTAGAACCAACTCGATCATGGACTCGATCTCCCGCTCTGGTGGTAAGTCATAGAACTATTCAATAAATACATCCTAAAATGGTCTATCACTAGATTAAAAGTATGATTATATATTCCACCATCATCAAGAGTAATACCTGGTATATGATTCATGAGACAATTCAATCCGCACTGAATTGGCCCTATATAACCCGCCTAAAGATCTCACTCACCCTGGTGAAAATTGCAATCTCCTTCTAGAGATAAAAATTTTAACTATCCTCCAGTAATAGCTGATGTGATCCTAGTAATAAACTAACCAATCCATACCTATAATATAATCAAAACCTATAATTTCAAACACAAATAGTTCCCAAAAGAAATAGTAACCACTTATTTCTAGAGAACATGCCTTGAAACATTTGATATTCTCTAACCACACTCCCAATGGTGTGTAAATTATCAAGACACCATCTAATATTTTTACAACCAATCCCAAACCATTTGAAAAAGGATAATATATAAAGTAATGTGATTCTAGAATATCAAACAAAACACATGAAAGGGTATATGATACAAGAATCATACCTCTGACGGTAGAAGGTTCAGAATCCAAACTACCCGAAGTAGATTTCATAGCATGAAACTGACTTTCCCCTATTCCTAGGGATATAGTATAACTCCATTATAATACTCCCTCTAGATGGTACCGCTACTCCTGCAATGAGGTACCACATCCCCTACCTCCAATCTATTGAGGGGTAGCCGAGTCCTTCCCAGTCTCTAGTACCTGTCTCAATCACATGCTTCTTCCCAAATGGCCCTAAGGCCTTCTTTTTTTATTTTATTATGGATAATCCCCCTTTTAAGGGTTTAAGGGGAACCCGTACATGGCCCGTAGGCCCAAGGCACAGGGCCCGAAAAACCCGCAATACATGACCCGAAGTCCCAGAGGCATACTATGTCCAATACATTACCTATAAGCCTAGCCCACTTGAACTGCCCCTCCCCATATTTTTGTGTCATTGATCACCTAGCTCCCACCTTGCATTGCTGATCGGCTAGCATTGCCTCGTACAAAGATGCACGGTGCCTGGTCCCGATGGCGGTTGCCATACCCTCTCATTCTTCCAATCCGGTTAGCTTTGCATCTGTTGGCTGCTACTCTTGTTGCTCTGATCCTCTTATGGGGCATGTTCTGTGTGAACTGGGCTACTTCATGGTCTACATGACCTGAAGGCCCTGTGGCCCGAAGGCCTTTGATAACTCGAAGGCCCTGGAGACTCGTAGGCCCAAACCGGTGGCCCGAAGGCCCAAATCGGGTGAATAGTTCTAGCTGTTATAGTACCGAATAGTAACTACTACAATGACTGCTACAACACTGCTGCAGTTTCTGCTACAGTACTTCTACAGTTCCCCCGGAAATTCAGCTCCACCCGGTTTTGAACCCGGGTCTCTTGGATGCCAAGCAGGAGCCCTTACCACTAGGGTACAGGCTCGTTGGCCAATCACATGCTACTACTCTATTGTTGCATGCCCCTATAAAACCTCTGCTGGTAGCCTAACCTACCACAATCATGGAACTCCAAGTAAAGTTATGGAAATTGAGGCTTCTTGTGGATAAAACTTCCACACTGATAGAATTTCAATAGAAAATAGTCATGAGATGGCTACCAACTACTATGGATACTCCACTTTCTATTTTCTTGTTGATAACTATCATAGAGTCACTTCTTTACACAAGAATAAGAGATGTTGGTTCGCCTTACTGAAATATCTTGGCCACTACTTGGAGACTCTCTCAGATTCCCTTCCATAATGAGTGCCTGATTCATCACATCTAAAATGATACATAAGTTAAAAAAATTCACCTATGGACTGACCACATCATGGAACCCATCCTGGAAATGTATTTCCCTATCGATCTCATCAGCTACTAAAGATAGGGAAAAGCATTGAAAGTTGGTGAAACATATAAAATAATCCATCACTGAAATTCCCTCATGTATTAGATGGATTAACTCATGATCCTTCTAATCCCACAAAATTTTAGGATATAAGTGGCTCAGAAACATTTCCACAACATCTGTTGATGTCACCACTATTTACACACTTTTCCAGATCTATTTTGAGTAATTAATGGAGTTTTTTATGGTGTAATTGTGTTTTTCATTGTAAAATTAATGTTTTTATTGAATTAATTGCAATTGTTGATAATATGTTATTAAATTATTAAAATTGTTTTTTTTTGTTTTCATCTCAATTTATTGGTTTATTTTAGTATATTGTAAATTTTTAGGAAATAAATGAATTTCTTGTAATCATTTATCTTCCTCATGTAAAAATTCTTAAAGCTAAAATTTATCCATTATTTATTTATTTTAATTTATTTAGTCATTATTTTCATTTTTTATGAGTTATTTAAAATAATATCTTTTATTGAATCAAATTATTTAATTTTAATTTAAGTTTTTGTTCTATATAATAACTTTTTATTTTTTATTTTTTATTTAATTTTTTTCAAATGTTGAATAAAAAGTTTTTTTAAATTATTTTTGTAATTAAACATTTTACATCAGTTTTAATTATCTTAATATAATTTCTATACTCAAATATTTAATTTTATTCTGTATTTTATTTATTTCATTTTCATTTGTTTTTCAAAGAAATAATTTTTAATGTTTCTAATTTAAATAAATTAACTTATTCGTTCATTATTTTACGTGTAAATAATTAATTATTAATTTATTAAATTTATTTATTTATTCTAACTTCTATAATTAATTCACTATTTTTTATTTAATTTATTTTCAGGAAACGTAACACATAGTCGTTAAATATGTCAATTGATTGTTCCACGTTCATCATGTTAACCGTGTGAAGGTTAAGCCAATGGTTTATTCAGTATCACCCATATCACAGTCAATAGACTGGTCGTGAGCCTCATTGCCAGCCTATTGTGGATGCACCTTAACAGAAATCACCCTATAGTGCAGAATTTCCTAGATCACAATCAGTTCGGTGACCCTGAACAACCTTACCACACCAACAACCCATGCCTATCTTGAGAAATCAACATGACTGCACTTGCATCATCAATCTTATCACACCTTCTTATCGTGGTCACCATAAAAAACCCTACCACCCCAGCAACACTAATAACCAGACCTCTAAACTCACACCATCGAGCCATTGCACCAATGGTCAAGGAAGAAGTCTGAGCTTACTATGTCAGATCTGGGAACTTGCTCCATCGATCCATCACATTCAAGAACCCCATCACTACCGAATCATGAAGGAAAACCTTGCTGCTAGTTGAAACCAGATCTACCACACCTATGTGACCACCTAGTGAGGGAGATTAAGAAAACATGAAATCCTTTCTTGAATACTAAACCATCATCATGTGGATCTGGATCCCAATCTAATCCCTCATAGGCGATGTCGATGAACCCCTATTATTGAATACTGAACCCATGTCCTCATAGAAACTATTTGAATATGATCCTTATGTGTTGCTTCCCTTTTATAAAGAATAAATTTATGTAGGCACTGAAATCCTTGCTAGATCTGGAAGCCGAGTTGATCCAATGTGCGCTGTGGAGAAGAAGAAGACCCGAAGGCCGCTACCCCCCCCCCCCGATTTTCTTTTATTTATATATATATATATATGTGAAATATAATATTAATAACATATATATATAATAAATTAATTATATATATGTTAATTAGTATATAAATATAAATACACACACACACACACATATATATATATTTAAATATTTAATACTAATAATAAAATTTAGTAAAAACATGTGTCTATATATATATAAATGCTCGAATGTCAGTGATGTCAGAGCCCAAAATATGATTAAGTAATTGGGTCATGATCTTGGCACTGCACTACGCAGAAAATTGGTTTTAAACCCACCCACAACCCAATTTAATCATTAGGGCAATTTATTTTCAATTTCCACATTTCCCTCACATATTACATGTCTAACTTAAGAAAATAAACTATGAAGGAGATCATGGGGAGTGGAAGATGATCATGAGTACAGAGCTTAGTGAAGAGTGTAGTTTTTTGGAGGAGAAATTCTTGAGTCCCTGAAGGATCGAGATATATAGTCAAAGTACACCATGTGGAAGTCAGGAAAATTTTTTTCAATTGGTGACCACGAGCGCGCATGGGATAGGTGAGAGAAATTTTTTGTTGAAAGTAAGAATAATCTAGAAGAATAGGGGGACCAAATCTCCTCACAATACAACATAGTTGTTCAGGAGAAAAATATCACTCATAGATAGGTAGGAACAAGGATTTCATATTAGTATCTTTTGGAAATCGAGCAAGAGTTACGGAAGATAGAACACTCTTATCTCTTTTCTTTTTTTGCTTCATTACTTACAACATGAATTGTTTTTTTTCTAAAAATTTTAATATGTTTAATGTGATCATTAATTTTAGATAATAACCATTGGGGGAATAGGATGAGTTGGATGATTTATTTTACTTTGTTTATTAATTTCCTTACCGGTTTCCTCTCTCTCTCTCTATTCTATCAATCATTTGTTTCAAAACATCAAGTATTAGTGAAAATTTATCTTGATTAGGATTTAATTCAAATTGTCCTAAATATAAGGATTTCATTGAAAATTGAATCAATCTCAAGATTATCACACTTAGTTCAACTAACATTTTGAACTTAGTGAAAATAGATTCTTTCTCATTTTTTGATCAAGTGACTTCTATGAATGAATAGTTGCATGAGTCATTTAGTCATAGGTTGACCTAACAAAAAATCATGTTATCCCATTTGAATCAGTTCTAGGTGTTTAAATTCAAATGCATGAACAAAGGAAAATCATTATAAAATATAGCTAGCTAATTTTCACCTATTCATAAATTGTTTGTTCTCATTGTCTTTACTGATATTTTTTCTTTTCTACTTTTATGCACTCACACTCAATTTAACACACAAAAATATTTATTATCATCATATCTTTATCACTACCCTCAAATTTTTCTTGTGTTGGCTTGTTTTTTTACCCTTTTTTTGGTCACTCAAACACTACTTAGTCATTCCTTGTGTTTTGACCCTTCTTTCCATATTATTAGTTATAGGTAGTAAGTAGGTTTCTAAATATTAAATTTTCATGAGTCTAATAATGCACATGTCAAATTTTGGATCCGTTTATAAGGTAGTAACATGGGAGAAAGAACCAAAAAAATAAAAAGTACATATAAAAAAACAAAAAAACACATAAAATATAGAAAAATTAGATATATATAAAAATTTCAAAAAATATACAAGAAAATTAAAAAAAAATTAGTTGAAGCTATTACTATATGAAAACTATGTCTAAACCTAAGACCATATATCCTCTCATACCTAAAATTGAGAGACACATTTGATATTTGAAAAAGAACAAAAATTAAATCAAAATAGAAGATAATAGAGAGGCTGAGAACTGGAACATTATTAATCTACCACCTAGAAATGTCAAACCACCTAAAAATGAGATGATTGAGAGGAATAGTTTCAGAGAGATATTAATTTATGATATCTATAATAACCCACCATGCATTAGGCTCTCACCAAGGTTAATAAATTATGAAATAAATCAATCCATGATGTCCTAACAGCCTACCTTGAATGTAATTCCAAGTGAATATTCTCTTGAATGCATTAAGGACTTCTACTATAATTTCCAATAGCTTCCACGGAGAGTCTTGAGTGAGGAAGCGATTAAACTCAGAGTGTTCCATTTTTTCCTCAATGTCAATGCCAAGACTTGGTTTCAATAGTTATAAGAGGAAATATTTGTCACCAGGGATCATGTTTTCAATTATTTCACAATGAATTTTTACACTAGGATAATGAATTCTGGAATTAGAAAAAAAATCATAGGTTTCTTACAAGATGAGGGAGAAATATTCCATGAACCTTAGAATAAATTTAGGGGATTAATTAGATAATGTATAAACAACTAATTAACTCCAAAATTCCACATTGATACTTTCTATAATAGTCTTACCCATTACTACCAAAAATTGTTTGACCAATCTTCGGGAGGGGATTTCAGTGATAGATCTACCAAAAAACTGAAGAAAATTTTTAACACACTGGCACAAAACTCACAATATTAATGCTTTATGAGAACAACCATTTTGAGTAAATAACCCAATATTGTTCCCCAAGTTGAGGAAAAAGATGCTATATTTTTCAATGAAAATAATCAAAACACTCTTTGAGAGTAATTCCACCACTATGTCGTGATTGGGAACTTACACTCTTACTATCCTAATTTTGATATGCCCTCAAAGCTCCTGAAAATGTAAATTTTTCCGAGTATGGTCCTCGAATACAACATAAGGATGAGACATTTTCAAACACTTACAATCAATGATATAGAAACCACCCAAATATTTTTTGGAGGGAGTAGAGAGTTCTTAAACCCGAAACACCCCCTAGTTTCCAATAACATCCTAGATAGAAATTCCATCCCAAACCAAAATATGAATCATCCAACTCACAATATGAATTAATAGGTATTTTCTAGCAGTTGATAAGTATTTTTGATGAAAAAAAAGTAAAAACATTATTTTGATAAAGTGAAAATGGATTCTAGGATGAAAAATATAGAAGTTAAAATTGTGTAGTTAGCTAGGGAAGTTGGCGGTAGTGACCAGGGAAAGATTACATATACCACTGAAGTGAAACCTGGAGAAAATTACATGGATATTACCACCATAAGTGGTCTATAAACACACCAAGAATCTAGAAAGGTTCTGAAAACTACTGAAAAATAAAAACTAGATGACTTTGGAAACTCCAATCTAGAAAATATTGAATCTATAAATTTGGATAGCAACTCTGAAACAATCTAAATCTTTCTATCCAAACTTGTTGGGAAAAAATCCCTCAAGATATCATTGAAACATTTTTTAGGTGATTGTGTTTGTTGACAAAGTAGGATATTGGAATTTTGGAGAGCAAGTCATATTTAAAAAATCAAAAATCAAAATATGACAAAGGAAATGAAGTGGCTCGCAAGTGAAGAATAGTCATTCAAGTGTGGCGTGCAAGTCAAAAATGGGCACGCAAGTCAGTAAGTGGAGCACAAGTCCTCAAGGGGCACGCAAATCATGAAGTGGAGTGCAAATTGTATTTAAAAATTAGGCATCAAAATATGACAAAGGAAATAAAGTGGTGCGCAAGTGCAGAATGGGTGCGCAAGTGTGGCGATCAAGTCATAAAGGGGTGCACAAGTGAAGAATTGGCGTGCAAGTGAAGCACTAATACAAATACCTCTTTTATTAGTGCTAAAAATGTCCTTTAACAGCGCTAGAAAATCCCTATTAAAGTTGGTGTAGATAAAGGGGGGTCCCCTTTATCAGCGCTTTTAAAAAGCACTGATAAAGACCCCTTTTATCAGCACTAAAAAAAGCGCTGATAAAAGGTGTCTTTTATCAGTGCTAAAACTAAGCACTGATAAAAGGGTCCTTTATCAGCGCTTTATTTTTAGTGCTGATAAAAGAACCCTTTTATCAGCACTTTTTTTTAGCACTGATAAAAGTTTAAAAAAAACTAAACATTTTTTAAAAAAAATATTGGCAATCTCGGGGGGGGGCTTTTTACAGCGCTTGATCCCCCCTTTATCAGCGCCTTCCCGCACCTCCAGCGCCACCATGCACCCCCCTCAACCCTTTATTAGTGCTATCACTCACCCATTATCAGTGATAGCTCCTATATTCCCCCATGCACACGCGCCCCTGCCTTCACCAGGTTTTGAACTCGAGACCTCCCCCCAGCGCGCCTAAGCCCTTACCACTCCTCTATTTTGATTTTTTTTTCCATTTCATGATATCTCTATTTATATATATATATATAGTTATATTTATTCATATAGTAATATATATTTCTATTAATATATATATAGTTATATTAATATATATATTTATAGTGATATTAATATATATATTTATAGTTATATTAATATATATATATATTTATATTAATATATATATATATAGTTAGATTAATATATAGGTATATAAATATTCATATATTTTTATTTTAAATAAAATGGATATTAGTTATTATTTAGATAAATCTAATATAATTTATATGTAAATATATTTTATTATTTATATTTATAATTAAATTTTTATGTGTGAATAAATAAAAAATATGTATATATTGTTATATATTTGATTATAAATAGCAGTTCATTATAAAAAATCATAAAATTTCAAAGACATAATATCAATATAAATGTAATACCTTGGAATAAATTTAGTCCCCACCAAAAAAAAGCCAATAATACCCCCTTAAACGAGGCTGAAAATCCACAAAATGTTAAAAAATCGGGGTATCCTGACTAAAAACTCAGTTTTGGAGGCCTTCTAGGCCTTTTTTGGCATCGAAAAAACCTTGACTAGTGTCCCCTATAGTTATAAGGGTGTAGATCTTGTCACAGGATTTGATTTGATATATGGTAGAGCTCAAACGGACACCCGGATCAAAAGTTATGGCCGTTTGAACTTCGAGTTGCGTTTTCAACATATTTTGGATCTTTTTTAAAAATTTTAAAAAAAAATTAGTCTTCAAATTGTTATTAAATGACTATTACTCCATAATAATTAGCAAATTATTAACTAAAAATCTTTTTTTAAATTTTTATAACCCATCTTTACTAAATATCTTATATATTAAGTGTAACTGTATATTTATACTTATCTAAAATATATTTAAAATTATATTTAGAAAATATATATTATATTTATATCAATATAACTATATATACATTTAAATATTAATTTTTTTTTGTAAGTAGACCCTTTATCAGCACTTTTAAAAAAAGCACTGATAAAGACCCCCCTTTATCAGCGCTACTAAAAAAAGTGCTAATAAAGGGGTACCCTTTAACAGCGCTAAAAAAAGCACTGTTAAAGGGGGTACCTTTATCAGCGCTAAAAAACACTGATAAAGGGGTACTTTTATCCGCACTTTTTAGCGCTGATAAAGGTACCCCCCTTTATCAGCGCTTTTTCGTTAGCTCTGATAAAGAGTGGTGCTGGACTTGGCCCGTTTTGTGGTAGTGAATAAGGGGAACGCAAGTCATATTTCTTGATCATATCATCCAAATATGACAAAGGAAAGAAAGGGGCGCGCAAGTCATGAAGTGGCACGCAAGTGAAGAAGTGGCATGCAAGTGATGAAGTGGCGCGCAAGTTAAGAATTGGCGCACAAGTTAAGAATGGGAACACAAGTCATATTTTAATTTCATCACCCCAAAATATAAAAAAGGAAATAAAGTGGCATGCTAGTTAACAAGTGGTGCGCAAGTCATCAATGGGTGTGCAAGTCAAGAAGGGGTGCACAAGTTACGGAGCAGCGCGCAAGTCACGAAGTGGCGTGCAAGGTGAGCGGTGCACCTAACACATAGGGTCCTCAAAACACCTATAAATAGAGGGATACCAAACCTAATTTGTAAAAAATCTCAACACTTTGAGAAAATACGATCTCTGATCAGGAAAGTGTAAATAGCACGCAAGTAGTGTGGCGCGTAAGTATTGTGGCACATAAGTAGGTTGGTGCGCAAGTATCTTGGCGCGCAAGTAGTGGCGTGCAAGAAGTGGCACGCATGAAGTGGCGCGTAAGCAGTGGCGTGAAAGTAGTGTAGTGGTGTGCAAGAAGTGGCATGAAAGTAGTGGTACGTAAGTATAAAATTGGCGTGCAAGTATAAAATTGGCCCACAAGTTAGTTTTCTCATAACAAAGGCAGAGGTTACACACTAGTTAAAGGGGCACACAAGTCACCCTAGGGTTGCGTGAAAGTTGGAAGTTGCCCAATACACCTATGGTAAAGGGGTATTCATCAGTGGATGAAAATTGGACTTCACCAAAGCATCTACATACAGTGGAGGATTTATTCATTTGAGATAATGAAGGGACCTACAATTCCATAAACTGTGAGGGGATATTTTTCAAAGCAGTGAGAAAAGGAAGAGGAAGAGGGTGATTCTCTCCACTGGTAGTGATTCAGAGAGAGAGACCCAGGGAGTGACCCTTGGGAAATCAATGAGCTGACCCTAAACATTTTAAAGGCAGTGAGCCTGGGCATAGAAGTGATCTTTCCCGAACATTTTAAATTGGAAGTGATATTTAGTGGATTTGGTACATCGGCACATTGTCATTGTATTCTCCTTGGACGTAGCCCAGTGAGGGTGAACCAAGTAAGAATTTTCATGTCTGCCTGCTTGCTTCTTTTCATTGCATTAAAATAATCACCATCAGATAAATAAGGAAAGAATAAGATCAACAATAAAACATAAATGCAAAAAAATCACCCTTATAATAAAGAGTTCAAGATCCAGTGGGGCAGGGATAATCTTGAAAAGAATATCCATACCCTGATTCACCCCCCCCCCCTCTCAGGGTATTTAGGCCTCTTTTGGTTCTAAAAATTGGTATTAGAGGAAGGTTTCTTTTATCATATTTGTTTTCTATGACTTGGTTTCATTTATTGATGAAGATAAAAATTCATTCTGCTCTTATCTTGGTGTGCCATGGAAAAGGTAAAACATAAAATAAGGATCAGAAGTCAGATATTATTCCTTAGGGTGGAAGTGTTTATGGAAAAATTGTGATTCAACTAAAGAAATCAAAGAGATTGCGAAAGGAATTCTTGGATGAATTAGATAGGGAAAAGATAGATTCACTCAATAATGATGTAGGAACATGTGAAGCATTTTAAATTGAAAGTGACGCTAAAACTAATGACGATGAAGAAGTTTCAAGGAGGCCACCAGTAGATGATGTCAACATGAAAAAGTAATTGGATTGGAAATTTGACGTAGAAGTTAAATCAAAAGTTATCAAGATCCAAGTACTGTAAATTGAGTTAAACAATCTAAGAGGGTTAAATCAAAAGCTTATTGATGTGGCTACTGAAATAAGGGAGAAGAATGATTATCAAGATGAATAATTTCAAATTTTGACTATAAAGAGAGAAAATATTAAAGTTGATGTCAAGGGAATGAATATGAACTCAGATGAAATTCAGAATCTGAAATCCAGAAATGACGATATTTCTACACCGCTATCTAGAGTAGTTTAGAGGAATCAAAGTCTACAATAAGAGAATTCATCCTTCTCTGATTCTATTAATCAAAAAAATTGAAAATAAAGGAGCAAGGTGATATGGTAGATAAGTTAACACGAGAACTAGAAGATGAGATGAGTAATGGGAGGAATCTTAGAAGAGAACTCAATTCTCAAATTGAATCAAGAGAAAATAAGATTCAACAACTGGAAAAAGAGATATAATAATTCAAGAAAGAAATGGAGAAATACAATAACAAAGGAAAGCCTAAGTTGAAGGATGCACTGCACTTACTATTAGATTTTCTTTTGGCAGGTGATGATAAAATGAAAAGAAAGTATGCTATTTCTGAGGAGAAGCAAGAACATATTTTCTCAACTCAAAGACCACATAGTATGGGAAAGTCTCGAATTGGATATGATTATCCCCCTCCGATGAATGATAGGAAGGGAGAATTAAAGAGTTCCAGAGATAAGAAAAACATTATAGGTGCTATAGATAGACCTAAAAAGGATATTATAGGAAGTAATTATATAATGTTTTATTTATGTGGGAGTCATGGTCATACATCAAGATTTTGTTCAGAGGCCCAGGAATACATTTCATACTGTGAAGATATAAATTTTACTAAATTTAAGAATAATAATAAGCATCATGAAAATTTTGAAAGGAACACCTATCAGAAGAAAGAATTAATCAGATTCTATTACTGTGGAAGAATGGGATACACTATGAGAATGTGTCAAGAAGCTCAAGAGATCTATATTAGAATAAGAACTCAAGCTGCATCAACATCTCGGTTGAGAAATGATGAAATGAGGTATACCTTTGATGGAATATGTTTTATATATTCTGATCTTGGGCATTTGGAAATATATTGCACCAAGAAGAAAGATAGAAAGGAAAAGGAACCTAGAAAGAGATTATTTACTCCAGTGATGTATAACGAGATATATTACATTATAAGACAAAGTGGTAAGTTGAAAAACTGGTTTACTACCTTAGGGGAATCACAAGGAGATGAACAAAAGGTGTATCAATCACCTTCTCTGTCACACTCAAAATAGCTCTCTTGAAGATAATGTGAACAAACCTGGAATATTAAGGGGAGATCTAATCTAGTTGTGAGTAAGAAGAATGTAAAATCTGTGGAAAAATCAACCCCAAAAAGAAAGGTTAGAATAATTCAAACAACTAATAAAATAAAAATTAATAAACACTGTCTTAGAAAATCCACATCTCATGCTACATATTGAGAAGTGAAGACAAGTGGACAAATTCCTACTCAGAGAAGGAATCAAGGGATGTGAAATATTAAGGGAACATCAAAAAATGAAATGCCTACAAGTGGGTTTAAACCGCAAAGTTTGATAATGCCCAAGCCTTTATAATCTACATATCATAAAAAGACTCAGCATGCGGGCAATGAATGTCTGGTCGTATCGCCAGAACAGTTGAAGTTGGATAGTAAATTGGAGCATGAAAGGAAAGAGTGCAATGCTTTTCAAGAAATAATCTAAGGGTTGACCCATTAGGATCAACCAAAATACTCTTCTTGAGGATTCTAGAAAATCCCCTCTCTTTATATCTAAAAATGTTATTTACTAATGATTCATGTGTTTTGGGTTTTATGGAAATAATATTCAAGGGGAAGTGGTGTCTAAAGATGCAAAGTGAGGAAGTGATATGCTCCAAAGTTCCAGTTGATTCAAATAAGATACCAGAGTTGAAGACAAAAGGGATCAACTGAGTGTGATATAAAGGGATTATGTTATTAACTTTATATATTGTTTCCTACTATGAGTTCCAACATATTAGTCTTAGGGATCTTGTCGATAGCTCATTGCTAAGTGGTGGATTCACCCAATTATGATCTCATTGATGTAAGTGAGCTGGAGAAGTTTCTTAAACCTACAATCTGATTTCAAGAGATAATATAGGAGAAGAATAATGTTTATGGGTCTAAACAATATGCCTTATAACTGGAAGATCTCTACATCATATGGGATATTTCTATTTTCTAATCAGATTCAACAAGAGTTGTTACACAACGGTTCTATTTTTCAAATCTGTATCATGATGTTGTGTACTATGGAAAAAAGAGATGATATGATGAAAAGTCTACATTGAAACTAAAGCTCTCTCAAATATATACATGGATGATCCAGTGGTTCTGAGATGCATTGAATATATATCTACTGGTATCATTTCCTATTTCAGGTGTTATTTGTCCAATGAGAGAAGACAGATTGTGGTGAAGTAGCAACAATCATGCATTTCATGATTATCTATTTTTTCTAACAATGTTGTATTATTTGACTATTTTCAGGATACCAAGATGCTACAATAGAATATCCGCAACTGTTCAACAAGATGCGGAGAAAAGAAGTTAAAAAATGAAATGACATAGGGTCAAAATTCTTGTTGAAATTAATGAAGTGGTAAGAGATTTAGGGTGATCAAAAGTGGAAAATGATGATTCCAAAGAAAATAAAGATAATGAACATGAATAATTCAAGCCTATATCTACAAATATTCCAAATATTCAAGATGAAATTGACTGGAAGAGTATCATTGGTGATCAGATAGTGCTAGTCCAGATGAAGAATATGGGAACTCTACATCACATATGATACTTATCATTGGTAGAGACTAAATGTTGAGAAGATTTGGAATGGAAAACTCTAAGGAGATGAGAAATCTGGTTGTTACCCTTATGAATCTGTCGAAATATGATGATAGAATGGTATTTAATATCATAGAATCTAGGAAAATCATTGGAAGTTTGTTGTACTTGACTGCAAAAAGGCCTAACATTGTATTCTCCGCATTCCAAGAAGCAAGATATTAGAGTAATCCCAAGGAAAGAAACATGTTTGTAGGGAAAATAATACTTCAGTATATCAAGGGCATGATAGATTTTGGCTTGACATATAATGAAAAAATTCAGACAGAGTTATTGGGATACACTGATCCAGATTGGGATGGTTCAACGGATGATAGGAAATCAACATCTGGAGGTGCTTTCTATCTTGATGGTTTGTGTATTTCTTGGATAATAAAGAAGAAAGTTTTCATTTCATTAAGCATCATGGAAAATGAGTACATTGATCCCACTCATGAATGCACACAGTTATTATGGATGAAGTAGTAGCTTAATGATATGGGAGTTGAAGTGAAGTCTCTGTTCGGAATACAGTGTGATAACTCAAGTGCTATAAATCTTAGAAAAAATTTATTTCATCATTCAAGTAAAAATAACATTGAGATAAAATATAATTTTATCAAGGAGAAAGTGGATCATGTTCTAGTGAAGTTAGAGTATGTTCCTATAGAACACCAGGTTGCAGACATTCTGACAAAGGCTTTACCCAAGGTCGCTTTTGAGAGGCTTCGACTGGCTATAGGAGTCCATTCAACTCCCTGCACTTGAAAAAGTGTGGATGTGGGACCCCATATACCTGAGCTATGGTGTGTTTTCTTTATGGTACTAATTTGTGCCCTCTACTCTATTGCAGACCACAAAGGAGTTACCTTTGGTTTCATTGACAAAGGGAGAGAAAGTGTGACTTCTAAAAGGGGAGAAATGATGGCTAAAAAAGGGAGAGAAAAGGGAGACAATGTATTTTTCAAAGACATGGGGAGAAGCTGACAGGTGGAGCAATGAGATATGGGTAGTTTATCAAGACAGGTGAAGAAGATGATAGGGAAATCAACATGATGAGAGTATGAAATGTTCAAAGTGATCAGATTGAGCTTTTCTTGGACAACACCAAAACCCAAGAAGTGAAGAAGAAGAGTATTAAATCCAATGATGCTAGAAGTGATCGTTCAAAGAGTAGATATCACGATAGATAAGGATCATGATAAAAGTATAATATTGATGTTGGGATGGTGTGAGAAGGTCTCCAGGGATCAACAATTGGTATCATTTTAGCAATTGGTATCAGTTTGGTGTTAACTATTGGTGTCTGAAATGAAGTAATTCATTGATGAGCTTTTTATTTAATCTTTTTTCTCATGCTGAGGATTTCTTATGTTTAATTAGAGTATGTGTTAAGTGAATCCTTGAATGATATCATAATCTCAAGAGGTGAATGGTGGACTTGGTTGGAAGGAACTTTAATGAGGTATCAAAGTGCAGAGAATCATTATGAGAAGAGTTGTCACCAAACCCAAAGGGGGATATTATTGGACAAAAATCTCTCAAGGTATAATTGAAACATTTTTGAGGTGATTGTGTTTGTTGAAAAAGCAGGAGATTGGAATTTTGGTGCACAATTCATATTTCAAAATCAAACATCAAAATATGAAAAAGGAAATAAACTGGCGCGCAAGTGAATAATGGGCAGGCATGTGTGGCGTGCAAGTCATAAAGGGGTGTGCAAGTCATTAAGTGGTCTGAAAGTCCTCAAGGGGCGTGAAAGTCATAAAGTGGAATGCAAGTCATATTTCTAAATCAGACATCAAAATATGATGAAGGAAATAAAGTGGCGCGCAAGTGAACAATGGGCGTGCAAGTGTCGCACACAAGTCATAAATGGGTGCGCAAGTGAAGAATTGGCATGCAAGTGAAGAAGGAAAATGCAAGTCATATTTTCAAATCATCCCATCAAAATATGACAAATGAAAGAAAGGGGTGTCCAAGTCATGAAGTGGCGTACAAGTGAATAAGTGTCCCGCAAGTCATGAAGTGGTGCACAATTCAAGAATTGGTGTGCAAGTGAATAAGGGGCACACAAGTCATATTTCAATTTCATCACCCCAAAATATGACAAAGGAAAGAAAGTGGCGCACAAGTTAACAAGTGGTGCGCAAGTCAAGAAGGGGCGTGCAAGTTACGGAGCGGCGCACAAGTCATGAAGTGGCGCGCAAGGTGAGCGATGCACCTCACACGCAGGGTCCCCAAAATTCCTATAAATAGAGGGATACCCATCCTCATTTGAAAAAAATATCAACACTTTGAGAAAATCTGATCTCTGATCGCGCAAGTGGAAATGGTGCACAAGTAGTGTAGCGCACAAGTAGTGTGGCACACAAGTATTGTGGCGCGAAAGTAGGTTGGCACGCAAGTATCTTGGCACGCAAGCAATGGCGTGCAAGCAATGGTGCGCAAGTAGTGAAGTGGAATGTAAGTAGTGGTGTGCAAGTATAAAATTGTCATGATAGTTGGTTTTCTCACAACAAAGGTAGAGGCTTCACACTAGTTAAAGGGGAACACAAGTCACCCTAGGGTTGTGTGAAAATTGGAAGTTTCCCAATACACCTGCGGTAAAGGGGTATTAATCAGTGGATGAAAATTGGACTTCACCAGAGCATCTATATATAGTATAGGATGCATTAATTTGAGATAATGAAGGGACCTATAGGTCCATAAACTGTGAGTGGATATTTTCTAGAGAAGTGAGCAAAGGAGGAGGAAGAAGGTGATCCTCTCCACTTGCAGTGAGCCAGAGAGAGAGACATAGGGAGTGGCCCTTGGGAAAGCATTGAGATGAACCTAAACATTGTAAAGGGAGTGAGTCTGGGCATAGAAGTGATTTATCCCAAACATTGTAAATTGTAAGTGAGCTTTAGTGGATTTGGTACATCGACACATCACCAGTGTATGCTCCTTAAATGTAGCTGAGTGAGGGTGAACCAAGTAAAAATATTTTTGTCTACCTGCTTTCTTCTTTTCATTTTATTCAAATAATCACCATCAGATAAAGAAGGAAAGAATAAGATCAAGGGTAAAACAAAAATGCAAATAAAGTGACCCTTATAATAAAGAGGTCAAGATCAAGTGGGGTAGGGATAATCTTGAAAATAATATCCATACCCTGATTCACCCCCCCCCCCCCTCTCAAGGTATTTAGACCCCTTTTCATCTGAACAGAACTTAAAAACAAAAAAATCTTAAAAAACAAAAAAAAATAGAGGTAATAAATAAATTTATAGGAAGTTGAAGGGATGCTTAAAGTTTTTAGTAATTTTTCTCAAAAAATTCCTTTTCCAAAAAGAATAAAAAATGAAAACCAAGATTCTGAGTAGTTTAAGTTTCTTAAAGTTGCTAAAAAAATTGAACATTTACATTACCTTCTTAAAAACCTTTATTCAAAGCCCATATTATCTAAAATGACCTAAAGAATCAACTCAATTAAGAAAACCCTTGAATAATTTTCCACTTACAGTATTACAGAGGAGTGTAGTGTTATGTTTCAGAATATGATACAACCAAATCTTCAAGACCCTAGGAGATTTATTATCCCTTACACTTTTGTAGATAGAGATGGATAGTTTAATTTTCTTTGTGATATTGGAGCTATAATCAATTTTATTCCACTATATTTATTTCAAAAATGGAGATTATGATTTCCCCAACCCAACACTATTGTTTTACAACTTACTGATTGATCCACCACTCATCTAGTTGGAAGGGTGGAAGACATTATAGTAAGAATAAGAAGGCTATTTTTTCCTGTTGATTTTCTGATACTTGATATCGATTGTGACCAATAGGTACCTATCATCCCTAGTAGGCCCTTTCTAACCACATGGGGATATTTCATCTATTTCTCAAAGGGAAAATTAATTTTCAAAATTGGTGAACAAAAATAAGAATTAAATGTTTTCAAAAAAATTAAAGAACCCACCCAAAACCCAATTTTCCTAGAGATGATATTTTTAGGATTTGAAGAATATATTGATGAAGAGGAAGAGGGGTTTTTAAGAAATATTTTAGAAATCCATGGTTCACCTGAGATCCTTTCTGAAACCTACATGGGGATTAGTTATGGTAAAGAGAAAGAGACTTTAGATGTGTCTGCAGGGAAATAATTAGAACACCCAGATGAGTTTTCCTTAGAACATATCTTTCCCCCAAAAGAAGAATCTATCTATGTGGAACATTTTTATGGAAATAATAGTGATGATAAGGAATCCTTATTCACTATATTCTTTAAGAGTTAGTACGAAGACCATGGTCCACCTAGGCCCATGTTTCTTCCCTCAAGTCAAGTACTTCCCAATATGGATCTCAAACACCACCCATACCATTTTAAATATTCTTTTTTAGGATAGTGATATAAACTACTTGTGATTAACTCATCCAAATTTGAGGGAAGTCAAGAGGAAAAACTACTGAGTTTTTTGAATAAATACAATCCTATTATCGACTGGTCAATTATTGATATATATAGTATAAGTTCATCATTCTACATGTATAAAAGCCCCATGGAACTTGAGTGAAAACCAAGAGTGGAAATCGAGAGAAGTCTTAACCCAAACATAAAGGAAGTGGTACAGGACTAAGTAACTAGGTTGTTTGATGTTGGGATAATATTTACTATCTTTGAAAGTCCATGGGTAAGTATTGTCTAAGTATTCCCTGAGAAGAGTGAAGTGAATGTGATAAAAAATGAGGAATGAGAAAATTCAAACAAAAAAATGAACAAGTGGAGGGTTTGTATAGATTATAGAAAAATCAATGCTTCCACTCAGAAGGATAATTTCCCCATTACATTTTTTACACTAAATTCTAGAGAGTTTGGCTAGTAATGAGTATTTTTGTTTTCTTTATGGATACTATGGGTACAATTATATTTCTATTTATCTCGAGGTTTAAGAGAATACCACCTTCACTTTTCCATTTGGGACATTTTCCTATCGCTTAATGCCCTTTGGTTTGTGAAGTGCTCCAACCAATTTACATATATTCATGATGCAAATATTCTCAGACATGATTGAAAGGATTATAAGTAATAATTGATAATTTTTCAATTGTAGTAAGTGATTTTGAATCCAACGAGCTCGTACCCGAGGGGTAAGGGCTCATGCTTGACATCCAAGAGAACCGGGTTCGAAACCTGGTGGAGGAAAACTTTTGGGTCACTATAGTAGTATTGTAGTAGGTAATGTAGCAGCACTATATTAGTACTATGGAAGGTGTTGTTCAGTACTATAGAAGTTGGAACTATTCACCTAATTTGGGCCTTCGGGCCACTGGTTTAGGCCTACGGGTCTCAGGGCCTTTAGGTCATCAAAGGCCTTTGGACCTTAGGGAATTTGGTCTATAGAGACCATAGAGTAGCCCATTTCACATAGAGTAGACCCCAAAAGAGGATCAGAGAAAAGAGTATCAATCACTAGACCAAAGCTAACTGGATTGGAAGAATGAGAGGGTATGGAAACTGCCATATAGACCAGGCACCGTGCATCTTTGCATGGAAAAATGCTACCCGACTAGCATTGCAAGGTGGGGAGATAGGAAATAAATGATGCAGAATCTGGGGAGGGGGAGTTCTAGTGGGTTGGGACTATGGGTCATGAATTGGGCGTAGTATTCCTCTAGGCCTTCGGGTCATGTAATTGGCCTTAGGGTTGTGTTGGTCTATGTGCCTTGGGCCTATGAGCCATGTAAGGTTTCCCCTTCAAGCCTTAAAAGGGGAATTATCCATAATAAAATAAAATAAAATGCCTTTGGGCCATTTGGGCTAGTAAGTGATTTTGAAAATTACCTTCAAAATATGGAAGTTATTTTGGAAAGATTTCCATGAGAAAAATATTATTTTAAATTAGTAAAAGTTCCAGTTTATGGATACTGAATGAATTGTAATGGGTCACAAGATTTTTAATAATGTACTAGAGGTTGATAATTCCAATATTGAGGTGATTCAAAATCTTCCATCACCTGATAATTTCAAGAGGATTAGAATCTTTTTAGGCTATGTTGGATTTCATAGGAGGTTCTTTAAATATTTTTCGAAGATCACTAGACCACATTGCTCTCTACTTGTTAAGGACACTCCTCTTGTTTTTTATCAGAAATTCATGGAGTCCTTCAACTTTATTAATGAGAAAGTTATTGCTTCACCAGTGATCACTACCCCAAACTAGCAGTTCCCATTTGAAGTAATGTGTGATACTAGTGACCTAATTGTGGGTGTTATTTTGGGGCAGAAGAAGGATAAGAGGTTTTATGTCATTTATCATTCTAGAAATCTATTAGAATAAGCTTAGAAAAGTTAGGAAACCACTGAAAAGGAAATGTATGTTGTTATGTTTTCCCTTGAAAAATTTAGACAGTACTTGATAGGGTCCAAGGTGATCATTTTTACTCACCATTCATCCCTCAAGTACCCCTAGCTAACAAAGACTCAAAACCGAGGCTCATGAGGTATACCCTTCAGTTGAAAGAATTTTATATGTTAATAAAGGATAAAAATGGGGCTGAAAGTGTTTTTGTGGATCATTTTTCTAGGCTGAACGACACCCAAATTGAGGAAAAAAGGGAGATCAACACATATTTCCCATATGGTCAATTGTTTAATGCCTCTATAAAGTAATATTATTATTTTAAATATTATAATAACTTTTTAGATGTAGGTGTTATGAAAAATGACCTTTCATGTAACCAAAGGAAGAGGTTTATATTTGAGTTAAAATACCACTTCTAGGTTGAACATCTTCTTTTTAAAAGATGTGCTGATGGTTTTTTGAGGAGATATGTGGTTGAGGAGGAAATGTTACCCATCCTTGAGAGCTATCATTCATAACCTTGGGGTGGCCACCATGGAGGGTAAATTACTACTCAAACAATTTATAGGATATTTTCTATTTACCAATGCTATTCAACAATTTTAGGTGTTTTTTGATTGTCCACAACAAGTACTAAATGCTTGGAAATGTTGGTAGAAGGAAGGATCTTCCACATAAAGGAAAATTGAGGTTAAAGTTTTCAATGTATAGGGACTATATTTTATGGGATCCTTCCCATCCTCTTATGGGAATGAATATATTCTTGTGGTAGTAGACTATGTGTCCAAGAGGGTTGAGGCAGTGACTCTACCCAATAATCTAGCTACTAGTGTGGTAAAATTCATCAATAAAAACATATTTTCTAGGTTTGGGGTGCCTAGAACATTCATTACAGATAATGGAATTAATTTCAATAATTACATGTTCATGAATTTAATGGAGAATTATATATGTTCTCATATAACTAGTGTCACCTACCACCCATAATCTAGTGGGTTGGATAAAGTGTCTAACAGAGAGGTCAAAAAGATTTTAGAGAGGACAATTTCTAGCTCCAGAAAAGGATTGTTCTGGGAATTTGGATGACACTCTCTGGGATTATATAATTACTTATAATACTCTCATAGGGATGTCCCCATACATACTACACTATGGAAATAATTTCTCTATAATTGTAGACCTAAATCAAAATTTGTTTTGGGTAGTGAATACCCTTAACATTGAATCTAAGTATGCTATTGAGAGAAGGTTGTTAGATCTATATGAGATGGAATAAATTAGGATGGAATCATATGAAAATTATAAAATTTATAAAGATGAAATAAAATATTTTTATGACTCAATAATTTAGAATATATATTTCAAGGTTGGTAAAAGTGTCCTACTATTCAATTCTAAGATGAAACTTTTCCCAAGAATATTAAAAACCAAGAATTTGGGACCCTTCACCATTTTGAGAGTTATTATAATGGAGTTTTAGAGTTAGTTAGAGAAAAAACAGACTATTCTTTGTCAATGGTTAGAGTATTAAAAACTTCTTTGAAGGGAATCCAAAAGTATTGGATACCATTTATATTCTTGATGGTAGAATCTATCTTAATTATAACATAGGACTTTAAACTCAGTGTATTATGGTAAATAACCCATGGTACTTGTTCTGTTTTACTTTATTTATTTATTTTCAATAAATATAACCCATTCTATTGATTATCTAGTATGGTATCCCATGTAATATTACTTAAACTGATCTTCTTGGTACTGCACAATATGAATTTTCAATATTTTTTCAAGAATAAAGAGAGAAACACATTTCATCATCTAGAAAAAAATATCTTAAAATCAAACTTCGGTTGATTTTTTTGATATACTTTAAGTTATTTATTCTTATTTCTATGTCATTAACCTTTCATGAAATTTAAATTTCCAACCATTTCACTTCACTTAGGGCTACGAAGGAATAAATTTTGAATAAAATTTAATTATCAAAGCTCCCACATTCCGGGAAGTGTTATTTTTCTTTAGCTATTTCTATTCTATACTTATCTTTTACTTTATTCTACTATTAATTAAGTGTGGGGGAATACCCCCTAATCTTGTGAAAATTTTGAACCTAATTTCTTGCTTGGGTGATATCTTAATAAATTGTTGTAAGTTGAAAATTAAGTTGATATGCATTTTTAAACCTTCTTGAAACCATTTTAATAATTTTAATTAAACTATTTTATACACCATTGGTCATCACACTACTGTTTAAACTAAACTAAAAATTATTTTTCCTATTTACAATAATAAAAAGCATGTACTTTCAAAAAAATGTTTTATTTGGATGTTTGGAAAGGTGAACTTCAAACTTTCATGTAACCCCTTCAACATTATTTAACAATTTAATTTCCAATATGTTGTGAAATAAACTATCTCCCACATTAGAATTCAAAATTGGGGACAATTTTGAGTTTTAAGTGTGGGGGAGAGGGGTATTTATCTATGATAATATGTACTTTATATTCTGGACAAATCAACCCACCCCCTGATTTTTTTTAAATTTGTGCAATTTTTTTCAAATTATTTTACAAACTGAGGGGTCTTAGGTTTTAATTTTCACATTGATTTTGTCCTAACTAGTGGATAATAACATATTGGTTTTTTAGGGTTTCATTGATTTTTCTATTTTGGGGGTGGTATGATTGTTGAGTGGTGTTACATAATGTTTTTATGGATATTCTATTTAGGAATTGAGAAATGGAGTGAGATAGGATAGATCTTTGTGGAATTATGATTATAACTTTAGGAATATAGAAATTTGAAGTTGAACATAGGGGACTCACCTTTTCAAAATCAATCACCTTAGTGATATAACTCAAATGATAATCATTTAAGTCTTTTGAAACTGGTGTAAAATGGGAAATGGGGATCCCTTAGTGAATATCTAATACTCTAGGCATTGGGTGTGTGTATAAGCCCTTTTTAATTATCAAGTAAGTGTTTTTTCATAGTTCTTAACACATATATGGCTAGGTAAGATTAAAAAAAATAAAAATAAGAAATTTCCAAATTACCAAAAATGACTTCATTAAGGTGAGTGGGATTTTGAACCCAGACAAAGAAGGAGGAAACTGAATTATATTAATATCATTTGAGTTATATCAATGAAGTGAGAAAATTTGAAATTTGATTTTTATAACCAAGGAGAAAGTAAAAAATTAAAGGTGCCTCTTGTTATGGTTTTATTTCCACTCGAATTTAACTTGTCGTAACTCTTATAATTGGAACTTGAATTGGAATTGATGTAGGGAAGTGAGTGAATTCATCATGGAGGCATGACATATTCAATAGTGAATTTATTTGTGTTTCCTTGTTTTCGAGTATATATTTTAATTTAGGAAGGACCTACAATGATCATCATTTGAAAATCTTGACTCACTTAATATTTATTTCCTCTTTAAATTAATATTTTGACATGCTTCATTTAGAGATAATTCTTTAAAAATTCTTATTGTCTATTTTATAAGGAGTTAAAGCATGATATTTTTTAGGACAAAAAAATATTTAAGTGTGGTGGATTTTAAAGTGTCATATGTTTACATACTTTGACATATCTATTTTGAGTAATTAAGGGAGTTTTTGATGAAGTAACTATGTTTTTAATTGTCGAATTAGTGTTTTTATTAAATTAATTATGATTGTTGATAATTTTTCATTTAATTTCTAAACTATTTTTAATTTTTTAATCACAATTTATTTTTTTATTTTATTCATTTTTTAATTTTTTTAGTAAAGAAATTAATTTATTGTGATCATTTATATTCCTCTTGTATAAATTTTTAAATTATTGTCTATAAAATTTTTATATATTTTAATTAATTTATTCATTATTTTTATTTTTATGAATTATTTATAATAATAATTTCTATTAAATGAAACTCATTAATTTTAATTTATGTTGTAGTTCTAAATAATAATTTTTTTATGTTTAGTTTTTAATTTAATTTTGATTAGATTTTAAATGAAATATTTATTTTAATTGTTTTTGTAATTAAATATTTTACTTAAGTTTTAATTATTTTAATATAATTTCAATAATCAAATATTTAATTTCAATCTTTATTTTATTCATTTCATTTTCATTTGTTTTCAAAGTAATAATTTTTAATGTTTTTAATTTAAATAAATTAACTTATTCATTTTTTATTTTATGTGTAAATAATTAATTGTTAATTGTTTAAATTTTTTTGTTAATTATAACTTTTGTAATCAACTATCAATTTTTCTATTTAATTTATTTTCAGGAAAATTCACAGACGATCAATATATGAATCGTGTCAATTGACCACACCACGATCAGCATCCTCACCATGTGAAGCTGAATCCAACTGTTCGTGTAGAATCACCCCTCTCATAGTGAGTAGATTGATCATGAGCATCACTACCAGCCTACCATGGTCGCACCTTACTGCAAATCACCCTACTGTGTAGAATTTCCCATATCATGGTTATTTTGGTTATCGTAAGACATCTTACCGCACCAACAACTCATGCCTACCTTGAGCAATCAACCTTACCGCACATGCATCATCAATCTTACCACACTTCCTTACTACGAGCACTATCAATAAACCTACTAATCTAGTGGAACCAAGAACCAGACCACCAAACACATGCTATTGAACCACTATGAAAATAGTCGAGGAAGAAGGCCAAGACCATTATACCAGATCTAGAAACTTGCACCATCAATCCACCATATCGAAGAACCCCATCACCGCCGAATCTTTAAGTTAAACCTTACAACCGATTGAAACTAGAATTTCCACTCCTCTGTGGCCACCTGCTTGTTGGATACAAACCCAAGTCCCGCATCAGATTCCACCAAGTATAGTGTGCCACATATAAGCTGGTGTGGGAAATTCCCCCTATCACCCATGGGTTTTAGGATGGAACCACATAAGAGCCTATTTTTTGGTCTAGGAAGACCTACGGTTCATGAAAATAAATCCTGACCAGTGGTATCAGAGCTATGGTGTAGCTCATGTGTGATGTAGGGTCGATTATTCCCCAGAATAGTTTGACAATGATAGTGGTTTCTCATTTGAAGCATGTGAATCCATGGTTCCTTGTGTCAAAAGTCTTATATATAAATGATGGTTAGGCAGTGAGTCTTAATAATGAGAGAAATGGTAGTGTAAGATGGTTTGGATCTAATGCATTAGCATTGAAGGGGAGACCCAATTGTGAGGTCTTTGTTTTAAGGGGAGGATTCTTGAGTACAAACTAAAGTCCCACAACGGATTCCACCAAGTATGGTGGCTCATATATAATCTTGGATGGGAAATTCCTCCTATCACCCATGGGTTTTATGATGGAACCCTAGAAGGGCCTATGTGTTGGGCTTGGAAGAACTAGGGATTTAGAAAATTGATCTTGACACTGCCGAAAGAGATTGGGAAAACCCTAAATTAATTCATGAAATCTAAACCATTACTGCATAGATCTGGAGCCCATTCTGAGTCCTCATCAGAGCCATAGATAAACCCTGACTGTTGAAGACTGAACCCCCATCATCACCAGAACTAGTTGAAGAAGATCCTTAGGTGTTGTTTCTCTTTTCCAAATACGTAGTTAATTTAAGTGTTGAAAGCCTCGCCAGATCTGGAAGCCAAGCTAAGCCATTGTGCGCTGTAGAGAAAAATAAGTCTTGAAAGCCTCTACCCCCTAATTTTCTTTTATTTATATATATATATATATTAAAAATAATATTAATAACATATGTATATATAATAATAATAATTCTAATAAATTTAATATATATTAATTAGTATATAAATATAAATTCACACACACATATATATTTATATATTTAATACTAATAATAACATTTAGTAAAAACATATATATAGCAATATAAAAAAAAATTGACATCACTGATGTACAATCCCAAAAAATGATTGAGAAATTAGGTTGTGGTCGGGTCACTTCACTGCACAAAAAAATTTGTTTCAAACCCACCCATGACCCAATTTACTCATTAGTGAAATTTATTTTTAATTTTCACATTTCCCTCATGCCTTGACTATCTAAATCAGGAAAATAAATAGTTAATGAGATCATGCGGAGTGGAAGATGATCATGGGCATGAATCTTAGTGATGAGCACAATTTTTTGGAGGAACATTGCTCGAGTCACTAAAAGAACAAGATGTACAGTCAAGGTATTCCATGTGAAAATTGGGGACAATATTTTCAATTGGTAACCATGAGCACCCACAAGATAGGTGATTTAATTTTATATTAAAAATAAGAACACTCCAAAATAGGTGGGGGATGAACTCCCTTCACATTACAACATAGCGGGTTGGGATAAAAAGATCACTATAATACATGTATAGAATAAGGACTTCACATCAAGAGCTTCTAGAAATCGAGCAGGGGCTGTGGGAGAGAGAATGATCTTCTCTATTTTATTTTGTTACTTCATTACTCACTGCATTTTTTATTCTATTTCTAAATATTTTAATATTTTGAATGCGATTAGGATTTTTATCTAATCAACACTCAACGAATGGGTTGAGATGGTTAATTTATTTTACATTGTATATTCATTTTCTCTGTTGGATGTATCTCTCTCTCTCTCGAAAATTTTTTTTTACAAAACATCAAGTATTATTGAAAACTAATCTTGGTTAAGATTTAATAAAAATTGTCTTTAATATGAGGATTTCATTGAAAAGGGAATCAAGATCAAGAGAAAGTCGCACACTAATTTCAACTGATATTTTGAACTTAGTGATAACTGATTCTTTCAAAATTCGTGATCGAGTGACTTATGCGATTGAAAATCTATAAGACTCTGAAGAACCTTTGAGATAAATTGTTTTAACAAAGTTTTTGTATTTTTTGAAAACTAAACTTTTTGTATAAGAATGTTTTTGGTATTTAGGATTCAGACACAATCCATCATAATGAGTTTTGTAAGAAAGTTAAAAGTTTTTGAAAGTTTAGACCCAAGAATAAAGGGGGAGAAAAGTTTTGTTTTTAAGAAATTTGTTTTCTAAACTCAAATAATTGGACTGACCAACATCAGATTCAGATCATTAGATGCATCAACATCGGATTCAGATTATCAGATCCAAAATAATAAGAAGAATAAAATTTTTTTCGGGGAAGTTTTCCTTTTTCGTAATAAGAGAAATAAAGAAGTTGTTGAGTTAGAAAGACATAATTTGATGAGTGAAGGAGTATTGTTACTGAAGAGTTTTTAAATAAGTTTTTTAATTCAATCATACATTATAAACAAAATGATATGATGATATTATAGTCATGAAATTCTCACAAATCATGAAAAAACTATCAAGATAAAATATTTTTAAGAAATGGAGGAATATTAATGGTGGTATTAGTTCTAGAAATTTTAAAAAAGTTTGTGAATGAGCAATAATTGTGGAGGTTTGAATCTTTTCAAATTTTACTGAGTGGAGTTATTACTAGATACAGTTGATTGTAATGAAAAATCCATCATAATGGGTATTCCATCATTATGAAATATCTATCAAAGTTATAATCATTAATAAAGAAGAAGAATGTGTAAATCTGATGAAGTTTGAATGGGTTCAAATTTTATATGTGGATTCATCATTGAATACTTTCCATCATTATTGAAAAATCATTATAATGATATTTCTATTGTAATGGGGAAATCCATCATAATGGGAAAATCCATCATAATTGGAATTAAATTGAAATCATATGATAAAGAAAGAAATATCCTAATAACTTAAGAAAGAAAAAGAAATATTAATGAGCTAAGAAAGAAATGGAAATATTAACGAGCTGAGAAAGAAACAAAAATCATAATGGGATGACAAGGAAACAAATTCATAATGAGGTGAGAAGGAAACAAATTTGTAATGAGATGATTATGAAGAAGTCTCAAAAATAATATTTGAAAATTTTTATGAAGATCTGAAGAGTTCAGACTTGAAATTAATTTTTTCATAAATCTCAAAGAAATCTAAAAAGGATTTAAGAAGTCAATTTTTAAGTTTAAATGTGAGAGATTTTCAGAGTTTTTAAAATCTGAAGAATTATGGAAAGTTTTCAAGTTTCCTACCCTTGATTTTATAAGTCACCTATAAATAATTTATAAAATATTTCATTCATTTTAAATTTCACTTAATCAGAAAATGTGGAGCGTTGAAGAAATTTGAGTGAAATTTATCTCTATACTGAGATCTATGAAGAAGATCAGACACCTAAAAGTTTTGTTTACCAGACAGGAGAATCGTATTGAGTCAATCAGACTGAGTAATATTATAATGAGAATTTGAGAATATTTTGAGTAATGAAGATTGAGAATGAATTCATCAGATTGAGTTCATCAGATCCAGCCTCATTGTATTAAGAAAATCAGATCAATCCTTATCGGACTGAGAAAATTGGATCCATCCAAATTGGACTGAGGATTCAGACTGAGAAATTGTGGAGCAGTTTCGACAAAGTATTTATTGTTTTAGTTGGATAAATTATTATATAATAAAACATTGTAAACTGATGGTATTTAGTATAATATTTTCTATTGAGAGATAGGAGGTGTCGAATTTGATTTGGCATAAGTTTTATTCACTTCTTCATGATAGTGAATTTCTATAGATCCATGAAAGTGTCTATGTTAAGGATGTAATGTTCTCACAATGAGGTCGAACCTTGTAAATATTGTTTTCTTTACTTTATTTACTACTTTTTCATGAATGGGTATTTAATAAAAGTTTATAAGGAGATAAATCTTAACAGGTTATAGGGGTTATGTTTCTAAAAGTTTTGAAACTCATAAAAATTGAACAATTGATTCCCCCCTCCCCTCTCGGTTGTTATTTGATCCTTTGTAACTTCAATTAGTATCAGTTATAATGTTCCCTTGTTGAATCCTTATCATTGATAATATCAATTCTGTCAAAAATATCTGAATTTCTACTTTTGATGGAAAAAATTATTATTAATGGAAAAATAGGATGATACCCTATCTCTTTTCTCCTGGTCTGAAAGTTGTTTATGCTACTACTATTGGTTTTCCACCGATTAAGAAAGATGCTCCTATGATGTTTTTTGATAAGAGAAACTTATAAGTTGATGGAAATTATATAAATTAAATACTCATGTACTTATTAAAGAATGTTTATCAGAAGGTTATAGGTCTCAATACTTCAAAAGGTATGTGGGATAAGTTGGAAAGTATTTTCTAAGGGAATACAAAAGTGAAGGAAGAAAAGTTAAAAATCGAGCATAGTAAGTTTGAATACATTAAAATGAGAGATGAAGAAACTATTTATGAATAATTCACCATAGTAAATGAAATTTTTTTCAATATCATAGGATTTAAATATGTCTTGGAAGATTCTACAATTGTGAATAAATTCATGAAAAACTTCCTAGACATGTTTGATTCTAAAATTTTTTCTTTAGAAGATATAGATGATTTATTTCATGAAAAATTTCATAACATTATTATTCCTTATGAAATGAGAAAATATCCAATGTTTAAAAATAACATGAAATATGAAATGTTTTTTGAAGCTATGAGAAAGTTAAAAATTCAATATGTTGAAGATGCTGATCCTTGTGACTCTGAAGGTAAAAAGGGTGATGAGTTGACTGATAAAATCATGTCTCTAATATCCACGAATTTTCTAAGAGGAATGGGAATGTATGGAGGTACACTTCCTCTCAAATTTTTTGAGTTTGGTGGAATCAGATACTTTGTTGTGAATTTCACCAAAAATAAAGTTGGTGAATATATTAATGATTTCGATGAAAAATTTTAATGGAAGAAGTTGAACAAAAATAATAAATAAGAAAAGTTATCCAACAAATAAAAGAAGAATTTTATGGGAAATAAAATAAGTATGCTAAGTAATAAATTAGAATCAAACTCAACTGATAACAATTCTTCTGAAGATGAAAGTTTATAAAAATTTAGAACCTTAATTAAAAAAGGTTGATAAAACAAGAGATTCATCTGATAGTGAAGAAGTTGTTGAAGAATATTATAGAGAGTATCATATCAGAATATAACTTTTTTGATGTCTTAAGAAAAATATAACTCTCAAGAAATGAATTAGAGTAATGAAGATATATTGTGAAGAAGTTTCTGATGGAAGAAAATATTTCATCAAGTAGGAGGATGAATACATTCAAAATATATTAATTTACAAACTAAGAATTACTGAATAGGGAATGATGATTGAAGATCTCAGTAAGAATGTGGAAGCTAGGTAATAAGTGGTTTAAAAGTTTTAATCAAAAATTCTTAAGTCTAAAAATATCCTAAGGTAGATGAATGAAAACTTCAAAAAATTATTAGAAGTAAAATATGAAACTTCTAATGTTTCTAAAAAGGATTGAAACAAGAATCAAGTGAAATCTTCACCCACCAAAAATAATGTTTCATCTGATATTTCTAAAATTTTAGGTTTTGGAAAAAGTATTGGGAAATATTTTTTGGAAAAGTATATAAGAAACCTATTAGGTATACAAAATCAGAATACCCACCCTGAATGAAATATGGTCCACATTCTGAGTATGATATAGTTGAAAGAATATATCAACCTCAAAAAAATCAATAGAGAAAGATATTATTTCAATATTAAATCAAGATTTGATGGTTATTTTTGGTATTGTGTAATCTATGGGAATAGGGCATATAATTTTTGGAACAACTTATCCTCACCTAGAAGAAGGATTTAGAAAGTGGAAGAAATAGTGAAAGTAGAATGAGAAACTTTCCTAACTTACAAAAAGTTGAAAAAGTTAATTCTCAAGAAGTTAGAAATTTTTCTAATAAGAAATCAATTTGAATGTTTGGAAGAATTTTTTGGAAGATGTGATAACTATGTTAATCATGCCGAAAAATATAAGATACTCCTTTTGGAACAAGTTTCTTACAATGTAAAACAAAAGGAAGCTGGAAAAAAGAAAGTTGTGGAAAGATATTTTGTTGTTGAGATAGCCTTAAAAACAAGTAAAAAAGAAAAAATAATGGATACTTGTCAGTGGTTGTTTCTCACTTAAGAAAAGTGATTTTAAGATCTTGAAAAATGTTGAAAATCATAATGGAGGTGTTGTTATCATTGGTGATGATATTTTCTTAAAAACTAGAGGAATCAGGTCAGTTGAGATTGAAGTAGAAAAGTTGAAATCTAAGGAAGTTTTATTTGTTTATGGGATGAAACATAACTTAATTAGTTTAAGTCAAATTTTTTATGATGTAAAATAAGTTTTTTATAAAATATTCTTGTATCATCAGAAGTGTGAAAGATGGAAAAGTTATCACAAAAGGAGAAATAACTAATGCTAATCATTTCTAAATAGGAGAGTTTCTTAATTATTGTTACTTGAGTGATAAAGATGAAAATAAGTTGTGGCACCAAAGACTAGTCCACCTTGGGCAGAAAATCATGAAAAAACTTTCTAAGGTTGATGCTATTAGAAACTTGACATAATTTAAATGAAGATAAGAATATGTTTGTATTACTTGTCAGAAAAGAAATATGACTAATAAAAGTCATAAGAGAGTTGAGATTCATTCTACCAGACCTCTTGAACTTATTCATGTATATTTATATGAGCTCATGAGATATCAATCAATAAAAAGATATTTATAATTTATCACTTTTATTTATGATTTTAATTGGATGAAAAAAATCATGTTTATGAATTATAAGTAAGAGTCCATGGAAATGTTCATGTTTTTTATAAAATAAGTTGATAAAGAAATGGTGGTTTATATAATTAATTTTAGAACATATAATGGAACAGAGTTAAAAAATAATACTTTTGAATCTTATCTGAGAAAACATGGTATCAAACATCTGTAAATTTCTCCCTATACTCCACAAAAAAATGTAGTAGTAAAAATAAATAATAGAAAATTTTGTGGAAATTGGAAGAAGTATATTAACATAATACAAAATTTCAAAGTTTTATTAGAGAGAAGCCATTAGTACTATTGTACATGTTCAAAATAGATTTCTGTTGAGACTAGAAACCAACATAACTCCTTAGGAAATGTGGTATAGCAAAAAAACCTTCATTGAAATACTTCAATATTTTTGGAATCCTTTTTCTCAAAATCAAAAATCTGAATTTGGGAAAGATTGATGAGAAAGCTAAGGAAATAACATTTATGGGTTATTCACCCAACCGAAGAAGTTACAAATACTGGAACAAACATTTACAAAAGTTGGTGGACTCGTATGATGTGAAATTAATTGAAAATAAAATTTATTTAACAAAAGTTCTTATGAATAATGAGGAGAATAAACTAGGGATTCCCAAAAATAGTGAAAGTAAGTCAAAACATCCTTACCAAGATTCAGGAGAATCATGTGATGAGGAATTTTTAGGTGGAAGAGAAACTTTGAAATTTCCTAACTTATATAAACATGTTCAATACAAAAATATTATTGGAAATAATAAGGCTCTAGTTCAGACCAGAAGGAAGTTGAGATTAGAAAACAAGACTTCACTTATCTTAAAAGTTGAACCAGAATTAGTTTCAGAAGCTATTCAACACAAAGAATGGGTGGATGCTATGAATGAAGAGTTGGATTATATTGATAAGAATGAAACATGAGAACTTATTTCATGGCCAATAAATAAAAAATTTATCGAAACAAAGTGGGTTTATAGGAACAAGTTGAATGAACATTGATAGGTTTCAAGAAACAAAGCCAAGCTTTTTTGTAAAGGCTATGAATAAGAGGAAGGTATAGATTTTAAGAAACTTTTGTCCTGATTGAAAGATTATAAACTACTTTAATGTTTCTTTTAGTGACTGCACATCGTAATTAAAAATTTTATCAGATGGATGTAAAGTTAACTTTCTTAAATGTTAAGATTTAGAAAAAGTTTACATTGAACAACCTTGTGGTTTTTAACTTAATAATGATGAAAATAAGGTTTCTAGATTGAATAAATCCATGTATGGATTGAAACAATCCCCATGTTACTAGTATTCTTAAATTGATAATGTTTGATAATGTTGAAAATTCTAAAGGAAAAGTTAATAGAAACTTATATGTGAAATATTTTGACACCAGAACTCTAATTTTAAGTGTTCATGGGGATGAAATAATTATTTTAGGGATAGAGATGATTTTTGTAAAACATTTTCTGAAGAAATGAAGAAGAATTATGAAATTTAAATATTAGGAGAATTAACTTTTTTCCTTGTCTTACAAGTTCAAGAAAAAAATACATTTTCTAATCTCAAGAAAATTATTCTAGAGAATTTTTAAAGAAGTTTGGTGTCGCAGAATCCAAAGAAGTTTCTACTCTTATTATAGTGAGCACAAATTTGATTAAATATGAATCCATAAAAAGTTTGAATCAGAAATAATTTCTGAATATGATAGGAAGTCTTCTTTACCTTATAGACTTAAGGCCTAATATTGTTTATACAATGAATTTTTGTTCTAGGTATCAATGTAATCCAAAATAATCACATATATTGGAAGAAAAGATGATTCTGGGATATGTCAAAGGGACAACTTCACATGGGTTATTATATAAAAAATTATGAGATGAAGTTACATGGTTATATTGATGGTGATTGGGATGGAGATTATAATGATAAAAAATCAACCTTAGGAGGAACATTTTTCTTGGTTGAATGTTGTGTGACTTGGAATAGTAAGATACAAAGTTCAGTAACTTTAATAATAGTTGAATCCAAATATGTTGGAGATACTCAGGCTTGTAATCAAATGTTGTGGATGAAATTTAAGCTGTAATATTTGAAAGTAAAAGTGTCAAAACCATTGAAGATACTTTTGGATAATAAAAGTGAAATTGATCTTTCTAAAAATCATATCCAACATTCAAGAACAAAACACATTGATATAAAGTTTCACTTTATAAAAGAGAAATTTTTTTCAAGAGATGTTTTGCTGGAAAACATTTCAACAAAGTATCAAATTGCTGATATCTTTAAAAAAAGTACTGCTAAAAGAAAGGATTGTGGAATTGAGGATGAAAATTCATGTCCAGACTCCTCCCATGAATTCATAAACCTCATAAGGAAGTAACCCCACTATTCTTTGAATTATGTTAGAAAAGGGGGGGATAAAGTAACAACTTTCTAATTTATATTAAGTTTTTACTTATCTTTCTCTTATGAATCTGAAGTTGAGGTTTCATAAAATGGGGGAGAGAAAAATAAAAGTGAGAGTAAAAGTTAAAAGTGAGGGTCTTATATTTACATATCCTCGGTATTTTCTAATCATATAGGGATGAAATTCCTTCAAAAACATTACTTTATTCAACAGTTTGGTGTCACGATGCTCTCTTTTGAGAAAGGCTATGTTTCGATAAAAGTAAAAACCTTGAATTGTTTACAAAAGTTGAGTTTCAAAAAAATCTAATATTTTGAAAATTTGTTAACAAGGTTTGTCAACAAATCCAAAGGGGTAGATTGAAAAACCTTTGTGGTAAATTGTTTTAAAAAAGTTTTTTTATTTTTTGACAACTAAACATTTTGTATAAGAATGTTTTTTTAGGAATCGGAACCAATCCATCATAGTGAAATTTGTAAAAAATTAAAAGTTACTGAAAGTTTAGACCCAAAAATAAAGGGTAAGAAAAGTTTTTTTTAAGAAAAAAAATCTATACTGAGATAATCAGACTCACCAACATCATATTCAAATTGTTGGATGCATCGGCATCAGATTCAGATCATCAGATCCAAAATAATTGAAGGCTGAAATTTTTGTTTGATAGAAGTTTTCCTTTATCATAATTAGAGAAAGAAAGAATTTTCTAAGTTATAAATATTTAATTTGTTGAGTGAAGAAGTCTTATTGTTTGTAATGAGTTTTAAAATAAGTTTTTGAAGTCAAGAGTAAGAAAGTTTTCATACTTTTTAAACTAAATTAGATGATTCTTTTATAGTCATTAAGTTCTCACAAAACATGAAAACTATCATGATAAAAGCTTTTGAAGAAATGGAAGAATTGTAATGGTTGTATCAGTTACAAAAATCATGAAAAAGTTTACGAACGAGGAATTGTAATGACTGAAAATTGTTTTTTATTATTATGCAAACACTTTTAAGGAAAATGTGAGAAACCATGAAGGGCCACACCACATCACCAATTCACCACTTCGCCACAAAAAAAACAAAAAAAAGAACAATGGATGAAATTAATTCAAGCATACAAGCAAACAAACCATCACAGCTAAAGTAGAACACACCAAGAAAGGGTAGAGGTACCAAGAACCAGGGAAAATGAACATCAGGAAAGCTGGACAAACCTCAAAACCGGTCTCCTAAAACGCCCACCTATGCGACCATCAACACCAGCCCAAATACAAAAACCCGTCGGCAGACTCCAGTCAGAATCTACCCAGCCCTCCAGCGAAGTGAGATGGGCCCTAAAAAGAGAACATCCACAAAGGGTGATGAAGAGACCAGAGCAAGGTACACCAGGACATTCGGATGCTACACCCTACTCCACCGGCAACCACAACACAACCTCAAACCAAACTCCACTCCGCTGACCCCTTATCAGCATCTATGAAGAGTGAAAACCCAAATTCAAGACATCACAGTAGATCAAAATTTTCCCAAATGAAATTTCAAACCATCCACAATTGCTCCCAAACTCGAATCATTGAACTGAATCACAAAAATATCACCCGGCACCGCCATCATTCCTACCCGAGAATAACACACATTCCCTCCCACGCCTCGTAGTAGGCTTTAACCGCAGGACCTTCACCATGTTTCCAAGGGGTCTAAGCATACGAACCCACGCAGAACCACAATCTAAACATCATAGCAAGAACACACCCAAACCCTTTGCTGCATAACACCCTCAAGAACCTGGACTCCACAGAGAAAGAAGAGCATATCAGTGTCGCCTAGGGCTGAAAGCACTGCCTCTAAACCCTGAGGAGTCATAATGTTTGAGGAGTTTTTAATCTTGTCAAATGTTTCTAAGTGGAGTTATCATTAGATACACTTGATTGTAATGAGGAATCCATTGTAATGGGTATTCCATAATTATGATATATCTATTGGAGTAATAATATTTAAGAAAGAATAAGAATGTGTAAATTTGACGAATTTTGAAGTATTTCAAAGTTTCTAAGTGGATTCATCATTTAATACTTTCCATCATTGTGGAAAAATCATCATAATGGGATTTCCATCATAATGGGAAAATCCATCCTAATGAGAAAATCCATTGTAATGATAAGTACATTGTAATGATATGAGAAATAAAGATAGATCATAATGAGCTAAGAAATAAATAGAAATAACATTGATCTATGAAAGAAACAAAAATCATAATGAGCTAAGAAGGAATCAAATTCATAATAAGCTAAGAAGTAAATAGATTCATAATGAGCTGATTATGAAGAAGATTTAAAAAGAATATTCCAGAAGTTTTATGAATAGTAGAAGAGGTCAAACTTGAAATTAATTTTTTCATAAATCTTAGATAAATCTAAGGAGGATTAAAGAAGTCAAATTTTAAGTTTAATTGTGAGAGATTTTTGAAGTTTTTGAAATCTCAGGAAGCGGGGAAAGTTTACAGCTATCCCACCATTTATTTCCTAAGTTTTCTATAAATACTTTCTCAGATCTTTAGTTTATTTTAAATTTCATGTAAGAGGAAAAGGAATAGTGAAGGAGAAATTTGAGTGAAATTTATTTTTGTACTGTGATCTCTAAAGAAGACCAAAAAAGTTTTTTTACTGTACAAGCGAATCATATTGAGTCAATCAGACTGAGGAAGACCGTATTGAGAATTTGAGCACAGTTTGAGTAATGAAAATTTAGAATAAATTCATTAGAATAAATTCATTGGATCTTGCCTCATCGTATTGAGATAATCGGATCTAGCTTCATCAAAATAAGAAAATAGGATCCATTCAAATCAGACTAAGGATTCAGACTGAGCAATCATGGAGCAGTTTCAGAAAAACCTTTTTTATTTTTTTTGGATAAATTTTTTTATAAGAAAACATTATAAATCGATGGGATTCAGTATAATCTTTACTATTGGGATATAGAAGGTTTATAACGGGAGTTGGGACAAGTTTTATTGACTTATTTATAATAGTGAATTTCTATAGACTCATAGGAGTGGCTGTGGAAAGGATGTAGGTTCTCACACATAATCCAAAACTTATAAATCTTGTATACTTTAATTGATTTCCTACATTTTCATGAATGATTATTTACTAAAATTTGATAAGGAAATAAATCTTAAAAGGTTACAGTGGTTAATTTTCTAAAAGTTTTAAAACTCATAAAAAGTGAACAACGGATTCAACCCCCCCCCCCCCTTCAATTATTATTTGATCCTTTAGAACTTCATATTCATTCAGTCACATGCCAACTTGATGAAAAATCAGATTATCCTATTTAAATTAGGTCTAGGTGTTTAAATTAAAATGCATGAACAAAGGAAAATTGTTATAAAAACCATCCAACCTATTTCCCCCTCTTCATCAATTTTTTTTTCTCATTGTCTTTTCTAATATTTTGTTTTCCTGCTTTTCTACACTCGCACAAATATTCAATCTCATCACTACTTCATCACCATCCTCAAATACTTCTTAGAATGTTTTGTTTTGTTTTTTTAATTTTTTTTTACTCACACACAACTTAGTCATTCCCTATGGTTCAATCCTTTTTTCCAAAATACAAGTTATAGGTAGTAAGTAGGTTTATAAATACTAAATTTTTACAATTCCAATGACACACGTTTCATCCTTCCAGGATAACTAATCTTGATGCCCAAATTTCTCCACAATGCCCCATCAATGCTTGGATGGTCTGAAAATCATGTAAGCAACAAGATTCACCATTTTATATGTGGATTTCTTGAGGTGATTGAATATCATCTAGACATACTTGATCAAGAACTCAACTTCCTGGGGACCTCCCTCCCTAGTAAACGTAGCCAGATGATACAGCTAAAACTCTATCATTATCTTAGACATAAAAGGTATAGCATGAACATTACCCCTTTCCATGGATCACATGACCCTAGGGAAGCTATCACAAAGATGAAAATCCATCTAATCCTTAGGAGCTACAAGAATATATGGTTTAGTTGTGTTAGGAGCATGTTGATTTTTTCTCTCCTGACGCTCAATTTGAAGATAATGAGAAGAAATTTTCTCTAAAATGAAAAAATATCCTTAGAACATTGGATAAACATGAAGTTCAACCTTGATAAGTAACAACATCAAATAACCACTGCCTCATGGTATCCCTAAAATTTTCTTTAAAAATGAATTATCATGACATAATTATTCATTTACTCCCTTTTTCATTAGATATAAAAGGGATCTAATTTCATAGTTCATATAGGAAAATTTATCAAATGAAATAAATATGTCCCTATCATGAATAATGCATGTCAATGCATATCTTTATGTTCCTATCATGATGCATGCATACTCATCTCATGCAATAATGGGCCATGAGTAAAATCTCAAGAAACAATAACACCACACAATAAGTGAATCTCCCAAGGTAAAATAATTAAATCATTAAAAGTGAATAACATGAAACAAAATCCCATCCCATGGTACTTGGATTTCCCCTGTACATGAGTTAGATACTCCCATGCACAAGATAATTACCGAAACATGACACATTCCTAATCCTCTTTCTACCTTTACCAAATAGTAAAGCAATAGAAAATAAAAACTTGAATGATCTGATGCAACTTTTTAATGTCCCCTTATCTAGAACACTCTCACATGGATGAATTGGGTTAGTTAATAGACCTCAAGCGCACCTCCTTGTATTCCAAAAGTCGTTTACTAGCAATGGGGGTGTGAAGAACATGGTGGGGAGACTATACCACCTGGTATGGAGTTTTAATAACAGTAGAATAAATATCAGAGTAACAGGAATAGATAAAATAGTTTAATAACAATAGATAAACCAAATAGTGAATACAACTCATCTATCCAACAATATGAGAATAATTTAATGGAAGGCCATAATGTAACTAAAATTAATACTAAAATTCATATAGATAAAATACCAATCTGACACCAATAAACTCAAAATACCCAGGTCCCAAACCCATTGTTGGTCCTGTCTCTAAGCTCTAACCCATCCAGTAAGCAACAATCACTAATAAGGTTATTTTCCCTTGTCTAAAAATGTATCCATGTAATATGATCAGGTATAAAATGGAGGCTTGAATAGGGTGTGAGTAAAACTCAGTAGGTTGACACCGCCATTTATAATCAAAACCAGTCTGATAGTAAATGAATATAATGAGGTGATAAACTAGGGTATTAATTAATCAATTAATATGATATAACAATTAACCTTATTTGTCACCATGCTAGGATAACTTTGAGCATGTAGAATCACCATGACAACTGTAACCACATGTCCATGGCATAATCACATAACTAGTAAAATCCATCTGTATAAGTATTTCAGCCGAATCAAGTTTGTCCCACTATATAATAATTTCATAACAACTGGGTCGGGCCCACTATATAATCATTTTATCATAACTAGGCCAAGCCCTAAAATAAATAAAGTATAATAGGTCCAATACCTATAAATATCACAGCATAACTGGTCCAATCCCTATAATAATTATAGCATAACTGGGCCAAGACCAATAATAATTACAGCATAATTGGTCCAAGTCCTATAAGCATTATAGTATAACAAATAACACAGTCCATAATAGAAAGAATAATGCAGAATAACATCATAAACCACAAAGTTCAATTCATCCAATTACCTTATATCTTTTAATTCCCTTTCATTCATCAAGTTATGTATTAAACCATTATCATGCCAGCGTATATAACCATATCATGTCAAAGTATCACCATTAATTTTAATAAAAAAATAATCCATTTTACAAAGTGATCCTATCATAATAAATCATGTAAGTTCTCATGTAATGCTAATTCATCTTTCAGGCCAATAGTTAGTTCATTATTGTTCAAGGGTAGGATCATCCTATAGGTGGAAAAAAGACATATCTCAACACCATTAGATCCAAAGAGATCTAAGGAGTGGTCCAAACACATGATTATCATCACTCATTATTCTATTAGTTAATGTGCATGTTATGTTTGTGTGATTTCTTGGTATTACACACACTTAAACAAATAGAAATAAACCATAGGGATTTATTCTAGACCACCTACATTAATATAGTGATCAAATAAACACCCTTAATAGGGAACTCCAAATAATAATGAAGGAAAATGATATCCAAAAAGAAAAAACTAGATCACACAAACATCAAGATCAAATCTCAATTCAATGGAGGTCCGAAGATCATGTTGCTATAAAAAAGGATAGTAGAATAAAGGGTAAAATCAAAGTGAAGGAACTTACTGGAGATCAAATACTAGAATAAGACGTTTAAGAGGGAATAAATTTCCCAAAAATCATCTAAATTTTCCCTAGGGCTTGAGAGAGGGGGATTCACAATGAATGAAATTTTTTTCAGGAAACATTGTACAAAAAGGTGTTGCACCTGAGGAATTCATGATGTGAATCCTCAATTCATGATGTGAGTGTACCGTGTGGTGTATACATAGAAAAATATATCAACTTGGGTTAAAATAACCCTTATTGACCATTTCATGATGTGAAAAAGTTTCATGGTGTGTAAAGGCTTCATGTTCTGAACTAGTTGACAAAATATTTATGGCAGCAGGTTCATTTTGTGTAACACATTCATGATAGAAAAGTTTTCAACAGATATATCGTAGCCCATATTCAGTATAAAAAAACCTGAACCACCTCTAAAGCTTCCCAAAACTATGGAGAATCCTTGAAAGCCTTTGACAAATTTATACCCAGAGTCCATTAATTAAAAAAACATACAGACCCAAAAAAGGCTCCCTATCCATAAAATAAACTTGACCACCAAGGATTAAAAGAAGAAAAATACAACTAAAAGAGGCTTAATCAAAAAAATAAAAGTATCACATACCTGGAAAAAATAGGATTTTACATTTTATAACATATTCTAATATCAACAGTGTTTTATAATTTCAATTAAATTGAATAATATTATCATTGATGGAAAAAAAACAAAATATAAGAGAGCATAATAAAATTGAATGTTTCTATTAGAGTATTTAGATTATTTATGGTATTTAGGTATTTTTGATATGAATCAATACTCAAAGGTTTAACTATGTTAATAGGTTGGATTATATTTATGTTCCCGCTTTTATATTTATTTTAATTTATAAATATACCAACTCGACCTCATTTTGAAGTACATATTTTGGGTATTCTCATTTTATATAGTATTCAAGTAATACCCAACAAACATCACCCCCCCCCATTGATTTTGGCATAGATTTTTTCCCTTAAGGTAGGATAAGAACTTCATGGCCAAATGCCATATTTAATATTTTGCCCTCTATTTGAGTGTATTTTTTCCATTCTTGAATTCAGTGCCACTTAATCCTCCAGTTAGCCTTGTCCCCATATCTAGCATATTCCAAGAACACCCTTCTCTAGTTTATGTGCCACACCACTTTGTTACACTACCCCATCTACCAAATTTTATGTATCCTAGGAATTTCACACTCCAAAATTAGGTCTTGTGCTTATTTGGTCTAAGGGCTCTATGATTAGCCCAAGATTTGTTATCACAGTTTCACCTCTTCAGTTCCACTCTAAGTTGATGACTTTTCATAGGTTTAGTGTATCTCCTTCATTGTATAGATATATGTTTTTGTTGTCTATATCCCCACTAATCTTTAAAACCAACACTTGTTTCTTTTCATAAACTAATGTTATCTTCACTTGTGTTATCTTATTCCTTAGAAAAATTAGTTTTGTTTCACCTGACCTTATTGAGTCTGTAAGATGAGTGTCGTTCCACCCGGGCTTTTGGGTTAACAAGTCAGGCACCATTCCACCCTACCTTTTTATTCCACAAGACCCATATCATTTTACATGGACTTATTCAGTCAAAAAGATGAGTATATTTCCACCAATTTTTCATAGGTTTCAAAACATGTGTCATCCCATCCAACCTTGGGTCCATAATACAATATCTATTCCACATGGCCTTTTAGATCTTCTAATTGGGCATTGTTTCACCGGAAATTTTTTATGATGATCATCGGTCATTGTTTCATACATCATATTCATGTATTGGTCATCACCAATATGATATTTCATCAGGGAAACTATTGTTTTTTACTTAAATTTGATCTTTTTTTAATGTAAGGGGGAGATAGATCATGTCCTACGTCATCTCTTCCTATAAAAAAGAAAACAAAAAACATTTCATGAAATAATTTTCCTACCAAAAAAGGTCTCCATGGTTTTCTCTGCAAGAAGAAGAAATTTGGATGAAGGAAATAGGGGCAGGAGTTATTTACCCTATTTAATCCGAGCCAACTTCGAGAGATGGAGTTCCATACAGTGAATTATTTTAGTATTTAATACATTTTATCAGCATCATTGTCAGAATTTCCATGATCATCCTCTCCCATTTTTCAAGGTTTAGATGTTACTTCTTCCAACTCTTTCTCCATCAATTACTATGCACTCTTTTGGATGATCACTTCTTTTCCAATGTATTTCCTATAATAAATCATCAACTTAGGTGCTTAATTTAGAAGTGTTCAAGAAAGATTAATATGATGGGTGATCAAGATTCTTCAAAATGCTACATTGTTCCATGTGATTCATATATTTCTTGAAGTTTCCTCACTTATTAGAAACCTACAATGTCATTATTTCAGAAGAATAAGAGTGAGTGTGGTTGGTGCTTATAAAAGGGGTAGATGTGTCATCTTCTTCATATTCAAGTCTATTGCTTCTTTCATTCTCTACAATTGGACATGGATTGGGAATCGATTAGGGAATGAGTTGCATGGAAGGCCTCAAGTGAAACAAATATAGGGGCTCTTGACTTATAGGATACACAATGAGAATCTATTGTGCATATGATTAGATTTATGTTTTATGAATAAACTGAAATCACATTATTTTATCAAACCCTAAAAACAATTTCTACTAAGGAAACAAAAAACTAAAATATCATTCTTTTATATATGTATTTCTTTATGTATATTATAGTTTATGCAATGAACAAAAATTTGAACCGGACACCTAGGCATGGGTGTTCTTACCCCTTACAATCCCCAAAAACCTCAAAATGGAGGAAAAACCATGGAAGTTGTGACCTTGTGTGTAGTATGAGTTTCCAAAAATTGTCCCAACTTCATCCAATGATCTCATTACACTAGTCCAACACTAATGACCATCTCATACTAGTTATTATTGAACCATACCATGCCTAAAAGGATATACTCACACTTGCCTATATCACAACATGATTTTTCCCTCTTCAAGGGACACCAAAAGAGACTTTTCAAGGTCTAAAGGCTCCCATTCCATGAAAAACTGCCTCCACGAGTTCCAATTTTAAGAAACATAATACTTTCTATAAGAGATATCAACATCAGTGTTATTTAATGAGTTAATAACAAATGGAAGGCCTATAATAAGATAGAGAGTCCTCACTTATCTCCAACACACATGTGGAATCCCACTTTGGACCACTTTGATTCATTCAAACCTGATCTTTATCACTCACAAATCATACGACACAAACATCACATATAAACTAGAGGAAAAATCTTGGGATGACCCAACTATTACTTTTAGGTTCTTTATCCTCATAAATCATAGTATAAATCATCCTTAATATATGGGAATCACAAAACTAAACCATTTTCCCAAAATAGGGATATATAAAACCAAGAATAAAAAATCAATGAGAGAAACCAAAAATTGAGTGCTATAATATGTTAGGATTTCCAAAAGGGATACAACACAACCGAGTCCATTTTAATCAGATCTCAAATAGAGGAGGGGCACCACTTGGAATAAGGAATGAAGAGGAGATCAACTTGACTGGTGAGTGTTTGAGTGAGGGAGAAGGTGAATGTTAATTTTTTTTTTAAATGCAATTTTAGTAAAAAAAATAAAAAACATTAAAGAAATATATCAGGTGATCAGTGTAACCCCACTCATTACCTAGTGGTCCATTATCTACTTGGGAAAAGGATATTGACTATATGATGGTCCACCTATAGTTATTGCTTCTTCTGGACACCCATTGGGTAATTTTAGTCCATCGGGTGCCTAGTGGTATTTTCTATAGAATTTTTACAGTTAACATCATGCCTCTTCCACCAAAAAACTGAGACCTCTAGGGAATTTTCCAAATTTCAATAAAATTATACAAGTCAAAATATTTAATACTAAAAATTAAATTCAAAATATACCCTAAAATCCCATGGTAATTACAAACTCCCCACTATATCACTTTTCATTTTCAAGATGTTTCATCGTGCATCCTCATAGAAAATCTCTAACCATTGTAGTCTGATATCAATAACTCATACCCAAGTCTCCTCCTACATATTCCTATGTAGCCACTACACTTGTACAATAAGTACCATATTTATACAGAGTATCATATCATTATCATCAACCATAAACACATGTTACTCCTCTGATGATTCATTAACCTCTAACTCTACATCATTAATGTTGACCACCTGATAGGGGTCTGGCTCATATAACTGATGATATGATACATGAAATAAATCATTCATAGTGATTTATCTTAGTGGAAGCACCAGTCATCATTCCACTATACATATCCTCTCTAGGATCTCGAATAGGCCCATGTAAAAGGGAACTATCTTCCCCAACCTTCTCATACATTGGTTCCCCAACCATGGAAACTCCCTCAAGAATGTTCAATTTTCTACCTCAAACACTAGCATTCAACGTCACTAGTCTACATAAAATCATTATTTTCTCTAAGAACTCTCCAACTTCCTCCTAGTCACTTGAATTTTCTTCAAAGTATCATGAACAAGGATTGAAAAAATCACTAATGACTCCACTACCTCTATCCAATAAAAAATTTGATGACATGATCTTCCATAAAAATCCTCAAAGGGAACCATTCGGATTAATGCCCAAATAAACGCAACTACCACTCTGAGGTGATCCCCTAAACTAAGATCTAAATCCTAGCAACTATCCAGATTGTCGACTACTAGCATATTGGGTTATGATTCAATAAAATCATTGTAGGTTCTCCATCTATCTGTAAGAATGGAACTCTCATGAAAATTTTCTATAATAAGATAGAATGTGTCCAAGTTTTAATCAATGAAAGCACTCGATAGGGGTCCTACCTAAAGAAGGTATAGAAAAATTCTTTCCATACCCCCTTATATATTTTTTCCTTGTATAGAATCATTCCACTTATACTTTTGGATACACAAATATCTACTCTTGGGCCCTTTAAAAAGTGTTTATTGACATGTTACACCATCCTCCACTATGTTACCCTCAATGAATATGGAATGGTTCTCTATCATAGATTAATTCATCTAGAAAAAACAATCTAACCTGAGATCATATAGGCTGACTTAGCCTACCTTTGATAGATTCATCCCTCACAGCCTCATATCTTGATAACATGAAAAAACAAAGAAAATTTATAAAGCATAAATCATAATCTATTACAAAGAAAATACCCCAACTGAGATGCATGAAATCTCATGCATGATCCTTTTTCAATGTATCAGGGAAAAACTGCTTGAAAATGAAATTTTGTAAGTCCTTCTAGGGAAAAATCTTATGTTGAACTAGCTAAACCAGAACATCTCATTAGTTATTGGATAGTTCATAAAACATATAGGTCATCAACTTCACCCTCCTCTTAGTCGGGGTCTCAATCTAGTTTAAAATACATTGGATTGACTCAATCTAGTCCTCAACTTCCTACGGTCCTCCCTCACACTGTAATAGTGATGGGTTCTCCATTTGAAACTATTAGGTGAGGCGTGACATAAATACCTCACCTCTAGGTTCCCCATTATCCATAAACTGAATCACCCAAATTAAGATCATCCAAAGTTGTTGATCCTTTATAGGTTCTTATGCCACCATAGGTGGTGCATGCTATCCCTCACCCTCTCGATGCTCAACTGGAGGACTTCATGAAGGAATATTATTGATATCATTTTTTAGGAAAAGTAGTTATAGGAAACACATCCCTCTACTCAACTCCCAAATATAAACCTTCCCCAAAAGGATCATATCTAACTATCACTAGATCATATGATCAACTCAAATAATATTTTTCCTATAATCCACAGATATTACCATTCCCAAACTATCCACTCTCATGGTTTAGTTCACAATACACATGAACTTCATATTATTAATAATAGAGTAATTATTACAAGGGGAAAAGTCACCACAAGTTCAATTAATTAATGTTACATCGATAATTTATACTATAAAACATTGGATAATTTATTATTGATGTATTAATTAACTAAACCCTATTTTCAAAACCTTTTCTTAGTCACATATAGCCATATGTATGACATGTGAACTTACATGTTGAACATGATGGATGTACGAAAACCCTCTTACCACCATGGAATAAAGTAAACAATTAAACAGTAATCCACACATCATATTTCAAATCACAAAAGTGTAATATTTAAAAACTAGTAATATCAAACCTACAAGTTTGGTAACATAAAATTTTAAAATAAAATTTTTAGTTACACACAATCACAATGTCTATCTTAACTCTTGTCCATCCTATCACTTTTTCACCATGTTTTGATAAGTAAAATAAATGAAAAGGGTTCTAATACAACTTTTTAATGATCCTAGCTTGGATTACACTAGTGTGTGTTGAACAAGAGCATCAGATGCCACAAGCATGCCTCCCTATATTCCATATTATTTTGACTAGTATTGAGTGTCTAACATGTGTCTTGGGGAGATTGAAACCTCAATCATATGATCATAAATAACAAGGAAATAATAGAAATCATCACACACATCAATAAAAAAATGGAATTTATAATGATGGTCTAAACATAATCAAACATATCATGTACCATTAAAAATACCCCTATAATGTAATATCCTGGTTTTTATTTAATGTAAAAAACCTTTTTATATCAGTTTGTACCTTGGTATTATCCTAATAGAAGTGTCTAATGTGGTCATAGAGGTTACAAGAGTGTTTGAGGCTTGTAAGTAGTACGGACCCTAAATTTTGGAAGGAGCAGGTGGTCCACAAGGTTTGGTTAAACCATGTGGTGTGGTCTAGTGCTCTTTTTGGGGCCACACGGTTTTTCCTAACTATGAAACCTAGGCCGCACAGTAGTGTGAGTGTTGTAGACCACTTTACTAAGGAGTTTTTCATGGTTTGTAAATAGTTATTCAACCCGTACGCCTAGCCCATATGAGGGGTTTCTTGGGGCAGTGCATGGCATACAACTAGAAAACGGTTTGGCCAACCATGCGACCAAACCATGTGACCCTTTAGAAATGGTGAAAAATCCATTTTTATCCTACTTTATATTTAATTACTTCCCTAATTTATTTCTTCCTCAACGTACAACATCCATCTCTCTTTGAATCCCTCATTCCACCTAAATCTAGGATTTGAAGAAACTTCTTCATCCGAAATTTGATTCAAACATCATTTGTCATTTTGGATCAGCACATATAAGAGATTCGATCCACTTTCTTCTTTCCATGGTTTATCTCTCCATATTAGGTGCTATTTTGGTGTGAGATAATATTCCCTATTTTTGGGTTATTCATCAATTCTTTCATTTTTTTGATTTAGGCCAAACTAAGGGGCGATACTAGATGAGTGTTCTACCACGGGCATACGGTAGGTATTCTATACATTTTGCCTAATTTTTCATGGTCTACTAAATTATCACCATTGTTTCACACACCGGACCATCCGAGCATTACTCGTAAATTAATTAAATGTCATAAATTAAATTTTTGGGACCTTAATGTGTTTCCATTTTAGCACCTTGACATGGTTAGAGGTTTTCAACCTCAATCTAAGTCACCTATGAGGTGAGTAATTAAATCTTATCCATGATGGAACCACCCCTCCAAGTGTGTGATCATTCCATATTTTAGTGTGAGCCTTATTGATTTAAATGAGATAAATGGAGATGTACATGCCTCATTTTCCTTGATATTAAATGTTATTAAAATGATTTAATGGTTGGATTTAAATGAAAATTTGGAATGAGATGGATATTCTCTTGGACTATGCCTTTTTACTGACTAGGGGATTGAGGTATAACACCTATGACCACTAGGTATAATTAATTATGGTATATAACTGATGAGGGAGATATAGGTAGGACACCGATGACTTCTATATACATTCATATCTCCAGATATAGGTTGCTATGGTTATAGGCCTTGGGACCTGGTCCATATAGGTATAATATTATTTTAAGATTAACATTGGATGAGATCGAGGGTCTCAACGAGGTAACACAGGTTATATCGATTGGAACCTAGCCCATGTAGGCCTGATAATATTTCAATATTACCAATTAATGAGATCCTTGGTCTTGATGAGGTCACCCTGGTTATACACCTTGGGACCTGGCCTATAGAGGTATGATACTCTTTTCACATTTGATGTATGTTGATCTTGTAGTTAACTACTATTGACACACACACTCTCTCTCTCTCTCTCTTTCTCTCTCTATCTCTCTCTCTCTCTCTATATATATATATATATATATATATTGATTCTCACATTTATAGAATTCTCTTATTACATATTTTTCCCATGTACTTTTCATATATATCATTTAATTTACATCTTTTCTTGTTATACCTGCACACAGTTATAGTTTATATGCATAGGCTGTATTTTTTATAGATATTGTTGGTGGTGGAATACTAAGTATACCTCAATCCCTATTCAATCCATTAATTGGTACCTAGACAAACTTTATGGATACAGGTAGTGATAAGGGAAAGCGCTAAGTTGTTGATGCTTGATTGAATATAGCATGAGAGTAGGGGGATCACATGACTAAGTTATGGATTTTGATGCTATCTAGAAATGTTCTTTTGGTATTTCTAGTTATTTAGATATAACTTTATGTGTATGTGTGTCTTGTTACATATTTCATGTTCATTTCTATTTAGATACATGACATTACATCATTTTTATATGGTACTCGATATTACTATTAATGGTTATCAAATGTAAAGGTTTGGATGCATTTATATGAGCTACCAATTGAAAAGTAAATTCATGTATTCAAAATATTGAGTACCATATAAAAAATGATAGGCACATAGAGATAAAACTCTATGTAAAGGTTTGGATGCATTTATATGAGATACCAATTGCAATTTATAAGGAATGTACTTGTATAAATTGGGAATGGTACTCATTTAAATGGTCTATAATATGAATACAAGAATTTATAAATCCTAAATTTAAATATGGTCTCCATTAAATGGGGTTGCAAATTGAAAATAAAATGGATTTTTCCTCTATAACTTGAAAATGAAAGTCCATATGCCATGAAACTTACAATGAAACATAGAGCTTGAATCAGTTCAGAACTTAGTAGTGGTTAGTAGGTAGTGTATCTTATATTTTTTATGATCATTCCTATCATCCAGACTGGATTTAAGAGAAAATAGTGGGGTGATAATCTTATATAGGAAGGCTTGTACCTATCTGGTTCTTGTATCTATAATGTTATCATTGTTAAATACTTCATGAGGCATGTTATTGGAATTTTTAGAGCTATTACACTATGAATTCATTGAGTCATACGCTATGAGGGTGGTGAAGACCATGCTCTAGAGGTGGTGGGCCTTAAGCCACTACTGTTACCTCATGTAGTTCCACCTTTGTAACCTCCTTTTATTCCCAATTAGGGTGATGATTAATGATTTTTATAGGGATTTCTATAGGTTATGAAGACTTTATAGGGATATCTATGACCTTCCTCTTCTATGGTAGAGTTGACTTGAGAGTTTCATTAGAAACATCCATATAATTTTTTCAGGGTATGGTGGTCTCTAGAATGTAGAGTTATGCCTTGAGACTGTCTTATCTATCTTTGAGAACTTGGAGATGCATGAGGATCCTCCAAATATTGATGGGATATTCAGATCCAGGAAGATAAACACCAGGAAATGATTTGGAGGGATTTTTAATCTAGATTATATGAATAATTATTACCTGATACCTTAAGTTCTGATTGTGCTAAGGAGTTCATGAACCTACAGTAAGGTTATATGACTATAATATATTACTCAACTCATTTTATAGAGTTTTATCTCTATGTGCCTATAAATACCATTGAGGAATTAGTGATACAGAGAGAGATGGTTTGAGGATGGGCTCATACATCCTATTTGATATCAGGTGAATGTTTTCTGATTGACTACCATGTCTGATATAGCAAACTAGGCTCTAATTACAAAATGTAGCCATAGGATATATGAAGTTCCAGATTATGGTGGACCAACATCTCAACCCATTAGTGTAGTATTCGGTGGTAAGAACCATTTATTTTAGACCTATCATGAGCGAAGTACTAGTTAGAGTTCATTTACTCGTAGTTTTGTAGTCTATTATTAGTGTGGGAAGTATGGGCATGTGAAACCTTAATGTGTGATAGCCCCTGTTGAGTATCGATACCATGATAGGGTTGGATATATACAATAGCTTTTCAAAATCTTCCCTCCAATGGATAGTGATAAAGGATCAACACTGACTCCAAGTCCTAAAGTAGGATCAGTAGCTTCACGTCAAGTAGGGAGCCGGGGTGCTACCAAAAGGTCAGGCTGAAGAGGCGGTCATGGTCGAGGGATCCAGACACTAGTTACTCATCGTCAGTAGAGTGGGCCTACTCAATGAATCCATTTTGTATATCAGGGCTCCAGAACGGGCTAGTTTTTTTTGTATCATGTGTTGGGGGAGCAGAGTCCTAGACCTTCTATAGTTCTAGGTATGATTTTAGTAGCATCTAACTTGGTATCTATTTTTTTTTGAAACAGGGGACTTGAATTATTTTATCTCTAGAGATATTTTGGAAAGACTCACACTTGAAATGTAGTACTTATATGGGGTGATGACCCTTGAAACTCATTTGGGTATTTTATCAATGAGTATACATGAGTGTAAAGAGTTCCCCTTGATACAGTCGGTTATATTTTTCTATGGAACCCCTTCATTCTTGAGATGTGTGGTTTTGACATTATTCCTAGGAAGGATTGGTTAGTTTTTATCATACCTAAGGGAATTTCTATCACTAGAGGGTATCCTTCACATCACTAGATTGAGGTACTTATATTCATAATGGATAATGGGATTTATAGGTAGGTAGAGCTAGACTAGAGCATTGTGGGATGGGTGGAGTGACAACCTAGACTACTAACATTCATGTGAATTATTAGTGGATACATCAGTATGAATTCTATATTGTTGTATATATCTTCATGTATGTATTCCCCAATGACTTTTCTAGTTTACCCCTTGGTATAGAGGTGAAGTTCTCTATTGAACTGGTTTTAAGAGATGAACCAGTGTCTATTCCTCCTTTCAAGATGGCCACTAATGAGTTAAAGGAGTTCAAGAGGTAGCTGGAGGACTTAGAATATAATGTTTTTATATAACCCAGTACTTCTCCCTAGGGTTTACCAGTCCTTTTTACCAAGAAGGTAGATATAACCCTCAATATTTATGTGGATTACCAGAAGTTTAATCAACTTACTGTGAAGAATCGGTATCCTTCACCTCATGTAGATGACCTCTTTGATCAGCTCTGAGTAGATCAGGTTTTCTTATAGATTGATTTGGGAATATTTTATCACCATGTATGTTTTAGACCTTGATACATACCACTTATAACATTCCATAGAAGGAAGGGTATTTATGAATATTTTATTATGTTTTTTGGTCTCACAAATGTGCTGACTATTTTATTGGCTCATATGAATTGGATTTTCCACTCATATTTGGATTCATTTTTGGAAGTATTCATGGATAATATCTTCATGTATTCTCATACTCAACAAAGTCTTGAAATAAATCCTTAGATCATTCTAAAAACACTGAGATGGCATAATTTGTATGCTAACCTCACTAAATACCACTTTTGGGTCGATAAATTTCACTTCTCGGGTTACATTTTCTCATATGTAGGAGTATCAGTTGACCTAGAGAAGGTGGGAGCTATAGTTATCTACAAGTATTATAAGAAAATTTTTAAAATAATGTGTTTATTGGGAATGGATGAATATTAAATGTGGTTTATATAGGACTTCCAATGGTTAGAAACACCTCTCACGTGTTTGACTAAGAAGGGAAAGAATTTTATATGTTCGGAAGCCTATGAGATAGCCTTTCAGAAGCTGAAAGGTATACTGAAATCTGTACCAATCCTAATTCTTCCATATTAGAGAAAAATATATACAATCTATTATTATACATAAAGCATCAATATAGGAGCATTTCTTATGTAGTATGAGTAAGTCGTAGCGTACATGTCTCATAAGTTGAGGCCATATGAGAGGAATTACCCGATGCATGATCTCGAGCTAGTAGTTGTAGTTTATGCCTTGTGTTTTTTGAGGAATTAGATGATGGGAGTTATTTTTTGGTTTATATGTACCAAAAAATCCTCTGTTATATTTTTACATAGTTTTACTTTAACCTCAGGTGGAGAAGGTTGGTTGAATACCTGATGTCCTATGATTTTGATCTTGCCTATACATCTAGGAAAGGAAATGTTGTAGCAGATGCTATGAGTCTAAGGACTCAAAAAAAGGCAATTCTGGAGGCTAGTAATGAGTTTTAGTTAATGAACCTTTTTTATGAGATGTGCTTAGATGCCCAAGAGTATCATAGACAACATATCCTTGTATCTTTATCAGTGACCTATTCACTTCTGTAGAGGGTGAAGATGATGGATTTGTTGGATCGTGAGGGCCTTGTCCTGAGGTAGAGTATTTCAAGCAAGGAACCACTGCCTGGATATACTATGGATAAGGATTAGGTCTTGTGAATCCATGTGTGCATTTATATTCCTACAGACATCCAGGAGGAATTGATGCAATATTCTCATGCTTATACTTGGGTGGTACACCCTGGGATTACAACTATGTATCATGGTCTATGTCACCAATATTGATAGCCTAGGATGAAAAGGGAAATATATAGTTTTTTTACTCATTGTTCCACATTTCAGATGGTGAAGGAAGAACATCAGTGACCAGTATGTCTTTTAAAGTTATTTTCCATTTCTGAATGGAAATGGGATGATTTCAAATTAGATTTTTTAATGGATTATCGAGATACCCTCATGGTAGTGATGCAATATGGGTGATCATTAATAGGTTCACGAAGGTCACCCACTTATTGCCTATCAGGGATACATTCTTAGTGGATGATCTTGGTAGACTGTATGTCTATGAGATTATATGCCAACACATGGTTCATCCAATTATCATTTCAGTTAGTGATTCTCATTTCACATCAAGTTTCTAGAAGAGGTTACATAACTATTTGGGTACGCAGGTTATTTTGAGCATAGTCGTTCACCCTTAGACTGAAGTTCAATCGGAATGGGAAATACATGTACTATAGGGCATGATTCAAGAATGTGTCCTTAATTTTAAAGGTTCTTGGGAGAAACATATACATGTTGATGAGATTTATTACAATAAAATATTTTAGGATACTATATAGATGGATCCTTATGAGGTTTTATATGGTAGGTTGTGTTGTTTACCTCTGTGTTGTTTGAAGGCTTGTGAGGTAGCACTACTTTGAACTCATCTCGTTAAGGATGCTTTGGAGTAGGTTTAGCTAATTTGGAATTGAATTACTACAACTTAGTCAAGATAGAAATTGTATGTCAACTCTCGCTAGTAACCTCTAGAGTTCGATTTTGGGGATTGGGTATTCTTTCATTTCTTGAATAGATTGGGGAATCCATGTTTTAGGGGGAAAGGTAAGCTGTCACATCAGTTTTTTATACCTTTTGAGGTTTTCAAGAGGCCCATTCCAGTTGATTATCAGATAGAAATTCATTAAAGATATCAGGTTATGCATGAATGTTTTCAAATTTCTCAGTTATGTTGTTACTATTCAGGCCCATCACATGTGTTTCAACTGATGAGGTAGAACTAGATTTTGATGCTTCTTTTGAGGATCACCCTATTCATATTATGTAATGGAGAAAAAAATCTCTTTGATGTAGGTCAATTCCTCTGGTGTGGGTGTTATGGAAGAACAACTGTATACAGGACAATACTAGAGAGTGAAAGGCCGACATACGTGATTAGTATCAAGAGTTATTATTAGATGATGTTTTACCACCCTTGGAAGGGAAACTTGGATATGAGTTTCTTTAAGGGGTAAAGACTATAAGATACCAATTTTTCTTCAAGGTACGAAACCTTTTTCTAGTTTATACCTTGGTTTTATCCTAAGGGGAGTTCTTAATGAGGTCATAGAGCTTATGAGGGTGTTTGGGGCTTTTATGGAGACTGAAGACCTAAATTTTGGAAGAATTAGGTGGGTTGCACAGTTAGTAGAAATTTTGAACCCCAGTTTGTATGGCTTGGTTAAACCATGTGGGGTAGTTGGGTTCTTTATTTAGGGTTTCATGATTTTTCATAACTATGAGGCATAGAATACATTTTTGTTTGAGTGTTTCATACCTATTTACAGAGGAGTTTTTCATAAATGTTTAGTCAAACTGTGCACCTAGCCCATGTGAGGGGTATCTCGGGCTAGTTCATGGTGCACAGTTGGTGCACTTTTTGGCCAACCATGTGGCCAAACTGTGAAACCCTTTAAAAAGGGTAAAAACCATTTTACTCTCCTTTATATTTAATTCCTCCCTTATTTTATTTCTTCCTCCATGCACGCCTGCCTTTCTTCCTCCTAAGTCTAGGATTTGAAGCAACTCTGCCATCTGTCCCCTGATTATCTCACCATTATTCTATGGGATAATGTGTACACAAGGTGTCCTTTGGCCATAGGAATCATATAAGGAACCTCACTACCCTAGACCTTTTCTACCCAAGGGATAAATTTATATATTTTTTTGAAATCTATTGAAATGATTTGAAAACTAGATTATTTATAAATGTCTTACAATTTGTGAAAATGGATGATTTCCAAATTTAAAATCATGTTGTATAAAATTGTATCTCATTTCTTGTATTTATTATTTTGATCATAGTTAGTTGATATTATAAAAAATATTTATGAAACACTTGGTATGATCCTGCTAGGATTGTTTTTCTCACACCATACATACACCTTTGGGTGTATGTGTACATTTTTTGTCTATCATAGCTAAAGGGAAATTTTTATATGGTGGCAGTGAGTTTGTTCATTAGTTGGGTGTGGGAGTATGGTAGTGACTACATGTCACATGGAACTAGGTTTTTTGTTTTTCTTATGAAATTTGGTTTATTTTTTGTTTTTTAAACATGTTTTTCTATCTTTTGGTATCTCTTATGGTGTTTAATTCTTTTTACATATTAAAATTCTCTTTATATGTTATCTTGACTTATGTTATTTATGAAAAAATTATTCTCAAAATGTAGTTCTTGATGCTCAGAAACTAGCCACCATCTCGTGGGGATCAGTAACTCCCTTCGAGTCATGTTATGGATGGCTCAGGTTCTTCTATAGTTGGGCAATCTAGGTTAGTCTGTGACAATTTTGATTAATATATATAACAATTTTATCCATATAGATAATGTCCCCAAATATGTAATGAAATAATCACCATTTCCACTCCATATCACATGTTAGGTAATTTTTCACATGAGTCCTTAATTACGACGGGGCATAAACACTTCTCCAAAGCATCATTATATATTATAAACCATTCCCCATTATAGGATAATGTAAGAGGAGTGGTGACCATCCTCTTTTTTAGTTTCATGAAACCTTCATCACATTCCTCAATCCAAGTGAACTTTTCTCCCTTTCATGTTAACTTGGTTAATAGATTTCATATCCATGATAAATTTCTCACAAACCATAGATAATACCCTACTAACCAAAGAATATTATGGATCTTGGTTACATTGGTCATTCTAGACTATTGATCAATAACTTCTATCTTTGATGGGTCTACTAATATATCCTTTATTATGATTACATAACCAAATAATGATACTTTATACTACCATAATTCACAATTTCTAAATTTTTAATATGGTTTCTCTTTTATAAAGGTCTTTAACACAATCTAAAAATGATTTTCATGATCTCCCTCTTTCTTTGATTATATAATAATTTCATATATTATGAAAAGAATAAATTGATCAAGGTATTCTCTTGAGACTCTATTCATTAGATCCATAAAGATAGAAGGATAATTAGTCGATTTTAATTACACCACTCTAAATTCATAGTGTCTATATCTTGGTTGAAAATATATTTTATAAATATCCACCCTTTTGACCCTTAACTGATGATATCCATATTGAAGTTCAATCTTTGAGAAGTACTAAACTCCTCTGAGTTGATTGAACGGGTAATTGATATGAGGTCAAGGATATCTATTATTAAATTTTGATTTTTTTAAGATCATGATATTCAATGAAAAGGTGCATTAATCTATCTGTCTTCTTAACAAAGAGGAATGGTGCTCCCCATGGTGAAGCACTAGGTTGGTTAAAACCCTTATCCATTTCTCCTTTATCTACTTATTTAGTTATCCTAATTCAATAGAATCCATATATAGACTCGTTGAGATAGGCATAGATATAGGTATATGTTTAATTGATAATTCAACCTCACACTCTAGGTAAGATCAAATTTTTTAACCATAAATACATCAACATATTCTGACATAATGGAAATCTCATTAATGTTAACTTACTCTCTAACCATTTGATATATAAATACCTCAATGTAACTAGTAAATAAATCATTCATAGTGATTTTTAAATATAAAATGATTAAATAAATCATATCACCTGGGAGTGTTAGTTTGGTGTTTAGTCTTCATCCCACTCATCATGCATTAGAGTGATGATCAAGTCAATTCTTAATCAACCTTTTTTAGGGTGATTACCCCTTAGTACATCTGTAAAATAGTTTTATCCACATTCTAGTATCCAGAAAGGGATGTGTTTCTTGGAAAAAAACCCTAATCAAGACATTACCAATATGTCAGAATATCATCCTATACTTAGACTCATCTCTAGGATTTTCTCAAAGGTTATATAACCCTAAGACCAAAGGTAACTAAACTAATATCCAAAAATAACTAAACCTTCCCTATAGTTACAAATAAGGTAACCCAAAAAAACATGTCTTTATTATATATAATTTCCATTAATAAAACATTATATTACATAATAAACTCAACATCCAAAGAATCGAAAGGATTAGTGACTTTTGAGACTAACTATATTAGTAATTTATTTCACAATGATTTTGAACATTTCCCCATAATTTCATCATTATAGATATTCTTCTAAACATATCACAAGTCAAACTCATCCTCATGATAGTAAATTAAAACATAATAAATAGGTGTGATAAAACTCCCAGTAAGAAAAAAATAAAAATATCAAAATGTTACCCTGGGTGAGACCAACATCATATGAGAAAACATAAACATGAGATAAATATCATATTTAATGAACATGAAATTATAAAAATGGTTCATTATGGAATGATAAGAGAAAAATCAATCCCATATGATCAATCATATAACATGGTGTAAAAATTATAAAAACATGAGACTTAAATCATGAGTTAGGTAGTATAGCATAGTCACATATCAAAGGAGTGTGGCACCAATATAAGCATAGAAACAACACATTGTGGATTAGGCATCACTACTTTTTTCCCATAGAGTATCCATCAAAACCTATTTATTTTAAAGGATTAGGAATTATAAACTATTTATCATAGTGTATCAGGCATCACAACCTATTTCCCAAAGAGGATCGGTCTTCATAACCTATTTCCCATAGCGGATCAGAAATCACAAACTATTTCCCATTTTGGATCGAGAATCTATACTCATTTCACAATTACCTCATGAGATGTAATGATTTTTCCAATTAATTGGAGGGATCTATAGGGCCCATATATCACTTAAATATTAACCATACAAATGTGTACCCTAAGAAAACAATTAATAATTACATAATTAAAAACCAGGCATAATAATGGGTTTCCCAAAAAAATTAAAATGTTATCACAAAAATAATCAAATAAAAATATCAAGTGATACCATACTCAATCACCCAAAATAGGAAATTTATAAAATAATTTATAGGGTGACTTATAAAACATGAGATTATGGAAAATATATACCTTTTTTGATAAAAAAGGAAAACAAAATCCAAATCATAAAAAGGAGTAACAAATACTATCATTAAAAGAAAATTGTAAAGATCACATGAATTGATATTTATTTTTATTTAAAAATATGAAATGGGAACTTTGGTGATAATTAAAAACATGGACTTAAAATAAATATAAATTTAGGTGAAATAAACACTTTAGAGGATATAAATTATTAAAAACAAATTATAATTTTATGGAAAAGAAAATAATTCATGGAAGGGGATTTAAATTAAAACTCATTTTTACCAAGGGTGATAAAATTTTACATTATATGTAAAAGTATTTAATTAAATATATAGAATAATTATGGTCAAAGTTCAAAAGAAAATACAAAACTCAAAGAAAGAGATTTGAGTTACCAAAGTCCCTTAACTTTACTCTTGATTCAAAAGAAAGTGTGTTAACCACTTGTATCACAAAGATAAAAATGTTAATATATTATTTAAAAACCTTATTCATGTATATTTTTATTTATACCAATAATTATTAATAATTTTACTCATGTATTATATTTTTATTAATGGTTGTTAATCATTTGTACTGCTTTTGTAATAGCGGTGTCATAATTTCTTATTTTAAAAAATATCATCACTAAAAACCAATAAAAGTAACATAATTGATGTAATATAATATTTTATAATATTATAATTCCATTACATGAGGTTTTTTTGTGTTTCATGAAATTGAATTTAGTGGCGAACTAGTTTGGAGTTATTTATTAGTATCAACAGATTACCTTTAAATGATTTTTAATTAATTTTTTTCAATAAATAGTCATAATAATGATATATACTACTCATATATATCATATATATTTTCATAAATTATAAAATAAAACCATCCATGAAGGTAGAAGTGAAAAATATAATGCATCATTCCATGAAGGCAACAGTCCACATGTACGCATGGATGGTGATTCCTTTTTCAAGGAAGAGGAGAAAAGAGAAATATGGTTCATTATTTAAGACTATTAAACATATAATATATATCATAATTATTTATTAAATTACCATTTTATACCATCCATGTTGTGTGGTTATGTAAAACAAAACATATTTATTCATGGAGGTGGTAGTCAGCACATATGCACGATTGACATTTTCATTTTTCTTAATGGAAAAGTGAATGAAGGTTAATGCATGTACCATCATTATAAAAACATATCAATATAATATTTATACTAATGTTATAATTTTAAGATTTCATAATATAATTTTATGAAGAATATGTGAATATAAAAAAGGAGTGGTTAAAATTTATACCTTGCTGCTTGGTCTCTCCTTTGAAAATGGGGTTAAACATTTGAGGGATGGTTGTTTGAGAATACCATAACCTATTTAAGATTTATAGGAATTTTTATAAGAGTTTTGGAAAGATTTTTGCCAAAAATATGGGTTTGAGGTGTGTTGGGGAGCAAGGAGAGGAGATACCCTTTTATACGTGAAAAGGGCTGTCATTTTTTGTAAATACTGGTAGCTTTTTAATAATTGGAAGTCACACTAAAGGAAAATGGATAAAAAAATTGAGAAATAATGGAGGGGAGATGTTTTAAGTTCTTTAAATTCCTAAAACATAAATTCTCACACTTTTTTTAAACATTTTTTAAGTCAATAACTATTTTATTTTTACTTTTACCATTTTAGATTTTACCCCACTAACTGGTTTGTACCTATGTAACTTATCCTTTATCCTTAAAAAATTAACCTTTCCTTATTATATAATTTGGACTTATTCATTAAATGTTTTAAATCAATTTAATTTGATTCAATTTTTAAAATTGATAAAAATTAATTTTAAAATAATAAGTATATAATATATTAAAAAAAATTTCTTGAGGAAAATATTACTCAAGTTATAAAATATTAAATATAGGTTTATAAACATGAATCAATATTTTAAAATTTATATTATAACTCATAAAATTCATATTTAATATAAATTGGTTTTTTAAATTTCCAAATCATTCTTATAAACTAATAATTTCATAGAAGTCACGGTATTTGTAAAAATGGTATATTGCACTATTCACCTAAAAATTAATTTTCTTATAAAAATATAAAAAAGTTATATTAATATAATATAGTTATTATAAATCTAAAAATTAAGTTAATTATTTCAAATAAACATTATAAAACTTATATTTTTTATTTTTGAAATAAAAATACAAAATATCGCAAAAAAATATTTTTTATAGGAAAACAACTTTTAGAATATTATCTATTCCTTTTCTCATTTCCTTTGAATTAATAATTAAAATAGTGTTAATCCTCCTTTAATACAAAAAATATTTTCAACTAAAAATAGGTAACTTTTGGAAAAAAAATATTTTATTAGTTTTTATCTATGCTAGCTGAGTCGATATTAAAAGTGAACTTTATTTTGTTTTAATATATGTGTGTGTGTGTGTGTGTTTGTGTGTGTGTGTGTGTATGTTTATTTCATAATTCTTTTTCAATTTTTTATACCTTCCAATTCTACGACTACCTTACAGTGGTCTATATTTTTTTGGTTTTGGTGTTGCGTGTGGAGTAATCTATTTAACATAGTATTTATTTAAGGAATTTTTTTTACTAAAACTCAGTTCATGAAAATTGGGGTTGATTACTTTCCCAAATAGTGATTAATTACTCCCCATGGATGGTGAAGGCAAGATATATGACATTTTAATGGGGAGTCAAGATATAAGGATTGAACCATAATGATATTTGATACAATGATCATTCAAGTGTTGGAAGTGAATATGTTATATGATGTGAAAATATTTAAATATTGGAAGCAATGAGTACTTTTTGGTTTAAGAAATTTACATTGGGTTTTGTTATTTCTGTGTTATTTTTTGAGTTATAATATTTTTTTCACTATAAATTTATATTAATGTTGTGTTACAAGATCATATTATTTTGGAAAATCCTACTAGATACTTTATATTTACACACCCATAGGAATATTTGTGTTTAATCACTATTTTATTATTTTATGGGTTACTAAGTTGAGGTGTTAATGGTATACTGGTAATACCTTGAAGTTGATGAAGTACATATATCATGAGTTGGTTGGGATGCATTGTATTATTGCTCAAGAGCCTCATCCCAGTTGGTGAGGACTCTCTAGGTGTATCCAAGAGACCCGAGATCAAATTCGGGTGGAGGCATATTTCTAGGGGGTACTGTAGCAGTATTGTAGCAGTACTGTAGCAGGAACTGTAGTAGTACTATAGAAGGAACTATAGCAGTACTGTAGTAGTCACTATACAGGCACTGTAGCAGGCACTGTTCGATACTGATGTAGCCGGAACTATTCATCCATCTGGGCCTTCGGGCCACCGGTTTGGTCCTTGGGTCCTGCAAGGCTTTCGGGCCACCCAAGTCCTTTGGGCCAGTTGATTCTCAAGGCCTTCGGGCAACCTTAAGGCCTTAGAGGCACCCCAAGTCCTTCAGGATACATGAATGCAGGCCCAAGACACACTACATAAAAAAAGGAGCAGCCCCAGAAGAGGATTCAGAGCAGGTGCACTCACCAGAGCAGAGCCAAATGGATTGTCAGAATGAGAGGGTATGTCTATACCATCGGTACCAGCCTGTGCGTGAACGGGAAGCCTAGCTAGACGGTCATGTAAAGGTGGAGATCTACTATCAAGATGCATATGCTGGGGAGGGGCAGTTCCTTGTAGATAGTCTGGTTTAATTCCCTAAGACCTTCGGGTCATGTAATCTTCTAAGCCTATGAGAAATGTAATCTCTGAGCCTACGGGCCTTGTAAGGGTTCCCCCTCATCCCTTGAAAGGGGGTTATCAAAAAATCAATAAAAATTAAGGCCTTCGGTCCATTAAGTTAGGGATTCATTGTATTATTCATTGAGTTATGGGGGTCTTTATCATTGAAAATTGATTTTTTTTACATTCATGTATCCATATTTTGTATTTACATGGTATATTAATTAGCATATGTATTTTAAATTTTGTATAGTTAGAGAATGTAACATCCCACCCCTACTCACTATCTTGTGAAGTGACAGGTGTGGTAATAAGACTTAAGTGGAATTCTCGTGACACCAAAGGCTATAATAAATGTGAAGGGCCTCAACAAAATTTGGGAGATAATTTTACCTTTTAATGATAAAACATCCAATATACATAAAAAATCCAACCAAACCTATATATGATGAATGAGTACAAAATACAACACAAAAAATAACTAAATCGAAAACCCATATCAGAGTACAAGTGGAAACCAAATGACATGCTCAAAAATAACCAAAAGACCACACAACTTAAAACTCCCAAGTGACATAAACCAGTAATACCCAACCCACTTCAATCTCTTACTCTAAATTTTATTCCCATGATATCAAGAAGTATCAAAAAATAACTAAGATGACTTTCATTTACTTGTGTCTCAATAGATGACATCTACAAACTTACAACAGTACCCAAGAAGGGGGTGATTCAAAACTCAACAAGATTTCCCTAATGACTTCACAACTCATTACAATTACATAAACACATGTTATAAATATATATATATATATATATATAATAGTTTTAAGTAGTAAAAAAATTATATCAAATCCATAAAAAAATTCCATGGAAAGAAATAAAATAAGGCCTTTAAACCATTTCTCAATCTATTTGGAATACCCATAACTATGTCTCCGCACACACACACCATGCACGCCCAAGTGAAACTTCCATACCCATGAATAGTCTCTCATTGATCTACCAAGTCCTTATAAGGTAAACAATACCAGGTGCCTCAATGGCACACTCCCATTCCATAGGGTCTCATCTAATGCAAATGAACTCACACCAATGATGTATGTCAAATATCCTTGCCAACAATTCCACATAAAACCTTTTAATTCTTTAAATAATTTCAAAAAACAATTTACATGTATCAAAACAAAACCATAATTTTAAAATCAATATTTTAAAATTATAACCAAAGGGGTTTACCAAAATCTAAACAATTTTCAACAATTTTCAAATTCCAATACTGAATAAATATTTCCACCAAGAATCACACAAGGATTTCACCACAATTTCAATCAAATCATTTAATTAAAATTATGCCTTCAAGTTATAATTAAATTGAAGATAAGAGATAATCCACTTACCTCACAATGTTGGCTAAAAATAGTAACGACATTATAAAACTTCAAGATCCAATCACAACTCACATTACCTTCACTAGAACCAATAATATTTCATCATAAAACCATTGATAACACATAGATAAGTCTATAACAAACTATATCTATTGTTTCTACAGAGACAAGAACCATGTACCTTTTAAATATTAGGAAGAATGAGTACTTATAGATGAATTTGGGTTTCCAACGCACTTTGATTCGCCTAATAATCACTCCTGGATCAAAGGGGTAATCTCTCAAGCCTTGGGAGAAAAATGGATTCAAGATCTTATCATCTTAAGGGGAAATGAGTCTTAAAGGGGAGGATTCATATTATATCCATAGTTTAGTATAGGATAAATTTACTTCACATGGTTAGACAACATGGTTTGAAAAACTATGCACCAAATGTGTAGTTCTACTATATTAAGGCCACACCTCGCACTATGAGATCACACAGTTTGACAAACCATGCTCTAACTATGCTTTTATGTTTATTTCAAAATGTATGGTTTCTCATGGGAATTCAAATGGTTTTTCCAAACTGTGCACCTACCCGGTTCCCACTATCTTCCTTTCATAATTTCATATAGATGCTTCACATTTTCTACTAATCATGTACAATTTATGAACCTCTAAAAGTCCTCTAAAACATTCTCAAACCCAACAAAACCTTCTGAAACTACACCAGGACATTATATAAATTAAAAATTCTTGAATAAATGGTCATGTACCTAAAATTGGGGGTTCTATAAATATGGATGTTGTATATTTATAATTTAAAGAGAAATTTCACCCATAATTGTGATTTTATACTTTGTTTTTCATCTATATTCTCTGGCCTATTAGTTAATATTTTGGGATATTAAAATCGATTCCACCACCAAATCAAGGAAAATTTTCAGCAAAATAATATTGTGATAAATAAAATATTTGGATTAATGTGACTTTAACATTTTCTATCATAGGTAAATTACATAATTAACTCATCAAGTGGGGTGAAGTTATCACTTTATATAAAAACAATTACTTAATTTACTTCAAAAAATACTCTAAGGGGGTTCTTTAATGTTTTCATCGCATTTTTAGAAGTATTTTGTAACATCCCCCAATTTTTCACTCTCTCACATGGCCAAAATAGGTCAGTTACTAGACCGCAAGCACACCTCCTCGTACACCAGATGCTTCCAACTAGTAGTGGTAGTGTGAAGAACATAGTGGGGAGACTATAACCCCTGGTATAGTGTTTTAATAATAGAAGAATAAATATCATAGTAATGGAAATATAGTAAACAATATAATAAAAGTAGATAAACCAAATATTGAAGGAAACTGATCAATCCAAAAATACAAGAATAATGTAATGATAGGTTTAAATGTAACTAAATTTCATGGTGAAAGTTATATATATAAAAGACCAAAATGACACCAATAAACTCAAAATACCCCAGTCATGAACCCCACATTAGTCCTATATCCTGGCTCCAACCCATCAAGTAAACAACAATCAACAAAAATGTATTTTTCCCTTATCCAAACCAGGATCTATGTTATCTTCTCGGGTACCAAAAGGCATCCCGAATAGGGTATGAGTAAAACTCAGTAGGTCAACACCACCATGTCTAAATAAACCCATTCTAATAGTAAGTTCAATAAATAAGGTGATAAACAAAGGTATTAATTAATCAATTAATAAAATATAATAATTATATTTCTTTGAAAGTATTATAGAATAACTCTAAGCATAAAACATTACTATATCAAATGTAACCACAAGTCCATGACATAATCACATAACTAAGAAAATCACTATGTATAATAATTTCAGCATAACCAAGCTAAGACCTCTATATAATCACTTTAGAATAATTAGGCCAATCACACTATATAATCATTTCAGCATAATCGGGTCAGGCCTGCTGTATAATAATTTCAACATAACTGGGCCAAGCCCTCTATATAATCATTTTAGTATAACTAGGCCAAACCCTTTATATAAGCATTTAAATATAACTAGGTCAAGTCCTCTAATAATTACATAATAATTGAGCAAAAACCTATAAACATTAAATCATAACTGAGAAAAGACCTATAATCATTACAACATAACCATGCCAAAACCTATAATCATTACAACATAAATGGGGAAATCCTTATAAGAATTACCACATAACATACAAAACAATTCATAATGGAAAGAAGAATGAAACACAACATCATAAACCACAAAGTTCAATTAAGCCAATTAATTTTATCTTTCATTTACCTTTCATTCATCATGTTCTTTCTTAAACCATTGTCATCTTAGTGTACACAACTATAACATATCAAAGTATATCCAGTAATTTAAATAAATAAGTAATCCATTTTCCAAAGTGATCCTATCATAATAAATCACCTAAGGTCTCATGTCATGCTAATTCATGTTTCAAGACAATAACTAGTTCATTATTGTTCAAGGGTAGGCTCACCTTATAGGTGACAGCAAGCTAGGTCTCAACACTATTGGATCTAATGGGATTTGAGTGGTCCAAACACATGATTATCATCACCCATTATTCTTTTAGTAATGTAAACATTGTTTTGGTAAAATAACATGGTATTTCACTCACTTAAACAAATAGAAACACACCATTGGGAATTTTTATAGACCATATACCTTAATCTAGTGATCAAATAAAAACACTCAATAAGGAATGCTAATGAAGAATGATGGAAAATAACATCCACAAGAAAAACCAAGATCACACAAACATCAATATCAAATCCTAATTCAACGGTGGTTAGGAGATCACACCGCTATAATGAAGGATAGTGAAAGAAAGGGGAAAACTAAAGCAAAGGATCTCATTTAATATAAAATGCTAAAATGAGATGTCTAGTAGGAAAGTAATTTACCAAAAATTACCTAGGGTCTTCCTAGGGTTCAATAGAGGAGCACAACAACTGAAAAAGTTTTTCAAGCATCAACGTACAAAAACCTACTACACCTAAGGAATTCATGATGGAATCCTTGATTCATTACATGAATTTCCTATGTTTCATATATTCCAAAAAAGACAATGAATTAGGTTAAAATAAACCTGATAAACATTTTCATGATGTGAACTGGTTTCATAGTGTGTAAATGATTCATGATCTAAACCAGTTCACAACATCTTCCTAGAAACAAGTTCATGACATTTAACATTTTAATGATGTGAAAGTGTCCATAAGATATATCACATCCCATATTAAGTAAAAAAACACCAATAATTCTTCCTAAACCCATGGAAAACCCTTTAAATCCTTCGAAACATTTATATCTAGACTCTATTCCTTAAAAAACATATATCCCGAAACATTTGGTCATTTCCTAAAAAAGTATCTACATCCCCAAAATAAATTCAACCACCAATGTTTAAAAAAATAAAAAAATAATAAAATAGGCCTAACCAAAAACTCAATGAGGTACATTCCTAGAAAAAGATGGGATCTTACAACTCCCCACCATATAACGTCTCATCCCCAAGATGCCTCAAGCATCACTATGGGGTCTCAGATGCTCCTTAAAGGATTCATCTACACCAAGCTTGTAGTCATTAACACCAATCACATGATAAGGTTCAATATGATATCTCTGAAGTTACAATACATGAAACACATTGTGAATGGAACTATAGTGTTGTGGAAGGTCCAATTAGTACTCTAATGGATTGACTCTCCCTACTATCTCAAACAGCCCAACAAAATTGGGTGCTAGATTTAACTATTTTATTATACGGTGTTTCCCCAACCTATAAGATACTTGAAGGAAAACATGATGATCCACCTCAAACTCTAGAGTTTATCTTAACTATTCATCATAAGATTTATTTATGCTCTACTTTGTCAACAACCAGTTCTTTATCAACTAAACCTACTCAAATATCTCTTACATGAGACTAGGTCCAACAAGAACTAACACACCTAATTCTAAATATCATTTTTTAGGAAAATCAGTTATAGGAAACACATCCCACTACTCATAAAGAACACTCAAACCTTTCCACCAAGGATCATATCAAACCATCATTATATCATATGATCAACTCAAATCATATTTTTCTTATAACCCACAAACATTTCCATTCCCAAACTACCTACTCTCAAGGTTTAGTTCACAATACACATTCATTTCATATTGTTAATAATCGAGTGATTATTACAAGGGAAAAAGTCAACATAAGTTTAATTAATTAATGCTCCACTGAGAATTTACACTATAAAACATTGCATAATTTATTATTGATGTATTAATTAACCAAACCCTATTTCCAAAACATTTTCTTAGTCACATATAGTCATATTTATACCATTTGAACTTAAATGTTGAACATGATGGATGTAAGGACACCCTCTTACCACCATGGACTAAAGAAAACAATTAAATAGTAACCTACACATCGTATTTCTTGAAATCACAAAATCATAATTTTCAAAAACCAGTAATCTCAATCATATATGTCGGTAACTTAAAATTTTACAATAAAAGTTTTATTTACACACAATCACAATGCATATCCTATCTCCTAGACATCCTATCTCTTTTTACCATGTTTTGATAATTAAAATAAATGAAAAGTTCTATAATAAAATTTTTTAATGTTTTTAGCTTAAATCCCACCCATGTGTATTGAACTAGAGCATCAGATGCCTCAGAAATTCCTCCTTATATGAAAGATTATGATGACTAGTGGTAGGGGTATAATATGTGTCTTGGGGAGACTGTACCCTCAATCAGATAGTCATAAATAACAAGGAAATAAGGTAAATCATCATACACATCAATATAAAAATGGAATTTATAATTATGGTATAAACATAATCAAGCATATCATATACCATTAAAAAATACCCCTATAATGTAAGATTCTAGTTTTTCTTATAGGTATAAAACCTTTTTATATCATTTTATATCTTTTTTTATACTAATGGAAGTGCCTAATGAGGTCACAGAGGTTAAGAGGGTGTCCAAGGCTTTTATGTAGTTCAAAGCCCTAAATTTTGGAAGAAGCAAGTGGGTAGTATGTTTAAAAGTAACTATGTCGCACAGATCGTGTGGTTTGGTTAAATCATGTGGGGTGGTCTAGTGATTTTTATGGGGCCGTACGGTTTTTCCTAATCATGAAACCTACGCTGCGTGATTATGTGAGTGCTAAATACTACTTTACATAGGGGTTTTGTATGGCTAGAATGTGGTTAGTCAAACTGTGCAACTATCCCATGTGAGGGGTGTCTTGGGGTAGTACATGGTGCATGGCTAGTTCATAGTTTGGCCAACCGTGTATCCAAACCATGAGACCCTTTAAAAATGGGGTAAAAGACTGTTTTCCCTCATTTCTATTTAATTTCTTCCCTCTTTTCTTTTTTCCTCAAGGAAAAACATCATCCTCCCTTTGAATCCCTCATTCCACCTAATGCTAGGATTTGGAGTTACTCCTCCATTTGGCCTCTGATTCACTCATTGTTTGTCATGTTGTATCGGCACTGTTAAGATCATAGATCCACTTCCTTATTTTTGTGGTTTATCTCTCCATATTCAGAATTATTTTGGTGTGAGATAATATGCCATATTTTTTGGTTATTCTTCTATTCTTTTGTTTTCATCTGATTTATTCCAAACTAAAAGATGATATTAGATAACTGTTATACCATAGGCATAAGGTAGGCAGTCTATAACTTTTACCTATGTTTTTGTGGTATTTTAAATTATCACCTTTATGCCACATGTCAGACCATCTAAATATTTCTCCTAAATTAATTATATGTATTAAATTAAATTTTTGGGACCTTAATGTGTTTCCCTTTTATCACCTTGACATGGTTGGAGGTTTTCAACTTCAATATGAGTGGCTTATGAGGTGAGTTTTTTAAACTTAACCAATATATAACCACCCCTTTGGGTGTGTGAGCTCGATATATTTTAGTGGGGGCCTTCTTGGTTTAAATGATATAAATGGATGTGGTCATGCCTCGTTTTTCATGATTTTAAATATTATTAAAGTGATTAAATGATTGGATTTAAATGAAAATTTTGAATGGGATGGATATTCACTTGGCCTATGAATTTTTATATTTAAAATTTTAATTGGGTATAGACACTAGCATAACCCTTGTCATTATTATATTACTTTCTTGATTTTGGATGTCTTGGTATGGAACTGGCTTCTTTTGGAGGTATGGAACCCGTTGCATAACGATATCGTACTGACTAGGGGATAAAGTTATGGAACCTATGAAACCTAGGTATGATTACTTATGGTATGTAAATAATGATTTAGATCAAGGTATGACACCTATGAATTCTATATATGCTCATATCTTTAGATATAGGTCTCCCTTGTTATACGCCTTGGGACCTGGCTCATGTAGGTCTGATACTATTCTGAGATTACCATTGGAAAAGATCCATGGTCTCAATGATTTCACCCTAATTATATGACTTTTAACCTAGCCCATGTAGGTCTGATTTCATTCCAATATTACCAATGGATGAGATCCTTGGTCTTTATGAGGTCGTCCTGGTTATACACCATGGGACCTGGACCACAGAGTACTGATACTATTTTCACATATGACATATGTCAATCTAGTTGTTACCTGCTATTGACACTCAATATATGTAACACCCCAACCACAGTTACACAGAGTCGGTGCATTATTACATAACATTGGCATGATCACAAAAGATCAATTCTTGAAAGACTGATTAGTTTAGTAGTCTTGGAAACACTAGATATATTCATAAGGCTTACATTACATCATAAAGTAAAAAAAATACAACAACATCTTGTCTTCATATCCCCTCATACTATCCCTACAGGTCATTCATAAATTACTTCTTCACATCCTGGGAAAAATAAAACATTGAAAGGGGTGAGCTCAGATTCTCAGTAAGGATAACAATATATCGGAATCTTTCATAAATAAGTATAAACATTTAAGGCAACGTATAACTAAAACAAAATCCTTTTAAACTTGAACTTCAGCAAAATATGGAAAAGATAAAATAAAATAATTTTATTTACTTATTCACATGGATATTCTACTAGTCGAATAACCACATGCAATATCAATAACCACTTTCATAATTATGGAATGCATAATGTCAGACTATCATAACCACATAGTCAAGGCCTCATGCCAAGACAACAAATAAGATTTTTTCAAGGTCTTTTTCCAAGACACTAGTTTGTCACATGAGACCTACCGATGCATCAGGAGCTATAGCGGGCTCCACCCATCACTCACTAAGTCCAATGCATTCCTCATATGAAAAGTTCGAAACATAACATAAACATTCGTATTAAAACTAGCATACGAAATGTCAATACTTTAACCACAAACCATGAATGGTATAAAAATAGCACATCCACAGTCAAACATAACTCATTCAATACAATATGGAAGATTTTATTGTATCAGATTAACCTCAATCGAGAATAATTAAGGATATTGACATAGATTAAAATAATCATCAAACTATTGAGATAAATATCCCCCTTTTTCTTGAAAACATTTAAAAGTCACCCTATTTTTCAAGAATCCATTTAAAAATGGATTTTTGAATCAAAGTGTCCCATACCACTTTGAAACTATTAAAATGAATTTCAATTTTAAAACTTTAATGTCCATATAAATAAATCCTTAAAACCATTTTTAAAACTTGGAAATTAATGAGAAATATTTAGAATAATAAATCTTTAAAACATTTTAAAATGATATTTTAGTTAGAGTTCCTAACCAAAAGAGAGACACTTGAATAAAAATAATTAAGGTAATAAAAGATTTTTAATATCATGAGAATAAAGGGATTCATGATATACTATGTCAAAGTACATTTTATACACTATATAAAATTGATTTGGTGTATAACAACAAAGGAGTCTGAATGGAATGTAAATTGAGATGAAATCTCTCATAAAAGTTGTATCCTTAGGTTAAGGATAAATAAGTGACATAATTATGGTTGAAAAATATAAATACACTCAATATTATTGGATATTTAGTGTAAAAAAATCAAAGTACATTCACACATATTCTTGTAAAAACAACAATAATTAATTAGGTGTTTAACTCAATAAATGGAGATTGAGTTAAAATTACTCATATCAATTTGGTAACTTACGAAACATACACCCATGAAAGAAGTATCATACAGTGATGATGTAAATATCCATAAATTAAATTATATTACAAAATTAATACAATCATGGGCAGTACACACACCACATGCAAAAAATAAGTGGTGAATAATGGAAATCTCACGGAATTAAAAGTGAGATAAGAGACCCCTTAATTTGTACTTTTTACTTGGTCGAGGGTAGGTTATCTTCATGTATAATGGTGAAATAATTTTTATTGAATTATACAAGAATCATATACATTAATATGATATCATATATGATCTTTTAACATTTATTTGTTAATAATATCTTAGTATTATCGTCATTTCAGGTGTTAACTTACTCATTTTCTTTTATATGTTTTGTTACATAAGTCATGTTTGTTATGGATAGGTTTTATATTAGTAATATACAGAATTTTATCAAGTCCTTAAAACTTATTTTTAATCATAAAATGATAATTATACTTGTATGGATACGATGGGGAATGAATCTCATCGCGTTCGTGGATACGGTAGTCCGTACGTACACACGAGCAATAATATCATTCTTTTGATATTAAAATCATATATAATTGGATGGTATATAATATATAAAGAATAATTATAATGTTATACTTATTATTTACATGAATTACACATCATTATTATACTCATTGAAATAATAATGTATTGAATAACAATTACACCACGATATGGAGACGGTAGGTTGTACGTACGCATGTATGGTGACATGTCATTCAAAGGATGGATAGAATACTGAATGTGGTTGTACCACATTTATAATAACATCACAGTATAAAAAATATACTGTATTTATTATTTTATAATGGAAATAACAAAGAAATAAGAAGTTGAAGAAGAAAGGAACTTGAAAGAGGGTGGTGAAAACATTACCTCTTCTTCGGGTTCTTCCTTTTGATTTGATCAAAAGGGATCCTTAGGTTGGCTTTCTGATCAAACTAAGTCCTATAGGTTTAATTGAGGGAAGTTGAGAGAATATTTGGTCAGGGTTTGGCTGAGACAAAAGGCTTTGAAGGTGTAAATTACAGAGAAGGGGGAGTACCCTTTTATAAGAGGTGTGAGGGGCACCTTCGGAAAAGATGGAAATATTATTTTATAATAAATTCATATTCGGTTTCTAATGGCTCAAAAGTAGATTATTTAAAGTTTAAGTTTGGGATGGGTCTAAATAATTTCAAAAAATAGATTTTAGACAGTTTTGGGTCATTATATTAACCTTATCATTTATATTTAACTCTTAGTTAAATAGTTTGACATTTACCATGTCTCTTTGTATTTTTATATTATATAGTTAATAAACTTACTATATACGTCCAAGAGACCCCCAAGTGGTCCATTAATGATAAAAATATAATTATATAAGTCCTTTGGACGAACCTTATATTTTTAGGAATAAAATATCAATTAATAATATAATATTTGTTTTAAAAACTCTTTTATGTCAATTTTGACAATATTGGGTATTTTGTTTTTGATAATTTCATAATAGCATTAATACTTAGAAAAAAAATTATATAACCAATCCTAATATGTCATATTAACCTATAAAATTATTGGAATTCATAAAAAGTCTCAAATTACATTTATTTTGATATTTATAATATCAATTATTTTAATATTTCATTAATTAGGTAATTACTGCATCACCATTGTGTCATAAATAAATTAACTTATTTAATGTATAAAAATTATAAATAAAATACCATTATGTAGGAAATAGTTTTAGATTTATAATTAATCTTTATAATCTAATTTATCTTATTTATAACCCTATATTAAAAATGTTTTTGTTAATAAACTTTGATTTTATCTCTTTTAACTCTTCTTTGAATTAAATAATAATAAATGTCCTAATCTAATCCAAGTGGACCTAAATGATAATATTTTATTCCTAAGGTTGTTTTTGGTCGAGATACACTTGTACAATAGAATTTGGACATGTGTTAGGCTAATATTAATATCATTTTTACCCTTAATTACCCTATTTACTTTTAACCGTGGTAAATAAAAGTAAAAAGTTACTATTCACTAAAAAATATTTTCATCTCATTGAACCAAATTTTACTCCTTGATATTAACCGTGTCTCTTGGATTTTTTAAATTCCACTCACATAAGCGGTAAAATTATGTTTTATGTGAATTTCCAAATTCTCGTAGGAGATGGGTAAAAGACGGTGAAAATTTCAATAAAATTTTTATATATCTAAAATTATTCTAAACTAACTTCAATGAATTACATTGAACTTATATAGGTATTATGAATCTATTTTTCCCTTAATTAAATTTAAATAAAATAAATAATTGTTTAAATAAAAATTTGGTTTTAAATTATAACTCAGTGTTTTTTCACTATTCATCAAAAATTGAATGTTTTCATAAAAATACCAAAAATTCACCCTAAGATAATTTTGATATTCCGAATCCAAAAATGAAGTCCATTTTGAAAGATAAAATTTCAAAAAGTGGGTATTACTATTCATAATGGCTAGTTTGATTTGTTGTGGTCTGTGTTAGAACTCGAAGTTGCGTACAACACACGCTACTGTATTATTCAAAGAGAAGCGTAATGTGGAAGCTTGGGGTGTTAGATTCTCCCCTCCTTCAAATAATTTCATCCTTGAAATTTTTTTAAAATTGGGCTTGGGAATATAATGGAAAGTGCCACATCAGAAAAAGAGTCAATAAAACTATCACTTTAAAAGAAAGAAAGAGAAGTATAAAGGTCACCCAAGATAACCCATGCTAGGATTCGATGTAGGAAAACATGGATATGGATGATAAACTAAGTTTCAAGTTCTGATGGAGAGGGATATAAAACATTATTAGGAGAAAGTTAACAACAAGAAAACCACAAACTTGTGATGGGACAAACGGTCATTAGTCTCCCAGTAGGAAAAGTAAACGGACAACATTTTTTTTGTTTTAAGTTACATTAAAAAAAGATGAGGAATTAATTTATGATATTGACTAAGAACATAAATAGATATACTTACTTTTTAAATATATATTCATTCTTTAATAAATTTCTACCACTAACTCATTTTTTTAAATGATGAGTATTCAAGAAGACATGGTCACACTGGAAGAGCTAGAATAAACTTCTATAAAATCACATGATCCATGACGGATAAACTATATATTTACCTTTTCTTTAGAGATTAATCAAAACCAAAACAGTTAGTACAAGATCTGATGATACCCCAAAAGGATATTCCTTTAGAGAAAGAAACACTAATCTTAATTTCTAAAATTAAACCAACAATACCCCAAATTTAAATAAATACCATTCAATAAACAATTGTCCTTAAAATACTTCAATATAATCCAAACTAATATTGAAACCCAAAACTTAGAAGAATTTGGTTGTGTAGTCTTCCACGTTAAATTGTATCTCCAAATGACATCAACTACTCTTAAAGTCACATACTTAAAAGTAATTAACCTAATCACATATTCTCTATTATAGGTTAATAGTTTCCATAAATAACCCAAATCACTATAAATCCACAATAAAAACATATATAAAAATCCACCATTACTCCTCAAATGAAATCCCATAGTATTCTAGTTTCCTTGGTCATATAGTGTTCCCTACAAAGAAAACATCTTCCAAAATAACATTTATCACTTAATCACCAAATCATTTTCCTATACCAAGGGTATTCATTTGATAAGACCTAAGAACCCAAATCAACTTATTATTGATCAATAAAATCATTTAACTAAAAAAAATTAGTCACACTAACAAGGGACTTCACGTAGTCCGATGGTAGGTGCTAAATCCCATTCGCACTTTGGTTGTGGGTTCGATTCCCACAGCTTTGTACGACGCGACGGGTTGTCACACGGTCTGCGTGTTGTCCTTTTTCAAAAACTATATTTTATAATATTACCAAAATGAGATAAATTCCTCAAAATAACCATAACATAATTTTAACCAAAAATGTTATCTCATACCTTGCATTTTCATCCCAAAATATAATAACTTGTAATTGCCTCAAACCCAATGATCATATAAAACCAAATGGTTATTTATAACTATATCCACAAGGGAAAAGATAAGTCTTCCTCAAATATCATTCTCACATGGAAAACTATGGGGTTACAAATACAAGAGAAAATTATTCCAAAGTAATTCCATCAACAAAGAGCACTAATACTTTTAAACATTTCAATAACCATTTATTTCCACATAGCATCTTCTTTGACCAAGAAAATATCCTATAGAATAGGGCATTCACTCGGGTAATGGCCAGGTCCCCTACATTTACAGAAAATTACTTTAAATGGATTCTTGGGACCATTTTTATTTTCTTCCATAGTACTATTCATTTTCTTTGGCAATTCTTTACTTTATTTCCTTCTTTCCCACACGTAAAGAATTTCTTTGTTCCATTGAGACACTTTCCTGGGTGTCTCCTTCCACATTTCCTGCATGATGGAAATTTAGGATTCTTTTGTCCATGGTCTCCACTACTGGAGCTCTTATCATTCATCACCTTTCTCTTCTTTGTTGAGTCTGGGAGTTGGTTAATATATATGTTGTTGATCATATTTTTGGAAAACTGATTTGGCATGAACACGATATCTTTTACACCTATCAACATTCCATTTTTTTCTCATTTCCACCACCATTCCCACATTGTACAACATTCTCAAAGTTACTATTACTTCCTTGGACTCCATCCATTGACTAAAACCAGAAAGCATTGTGTGAGTAACAGTAGTCATAAAATCATTTAGAGAATATCATGACACCATATTCTCAATTTGAAACACCTTAGGATTAACCAAGGTTATTTATTCTCATCTTATATTAAAATACATCAAATTCGTATGTAAAGAAAATGTAAATTATCTTAATCATATCCCCCAGGAGTGTCGTAACCAAGAGTGCAGCAAGGCCCGTTGTCGTGCACCAGTTCTCGTTCGAGTCTAGCTCAAAGTGGTGTTTTCAGGTTTTACCCCTAGGTACATCTGTGCTAGATCCACCTCTACCTGGTCGTATCTAGACAGGGATGTATTGCTTGGAAAACTCACAAAATCTATACAATACCAAAATTCTAGGAAGTTCTTCTATACTAATCCTCAATGTCTATCTTAGGGATATCTGCTCTAATCATAGTTTATCTAAATCTAGTTTCCAAGGTTTGTACTAAACTTCCTCTGATACCAACTGTAATTCCCTGACCCCAGTTACCCAGATTCGGTGCATTATTAAATAACATTGGTATGATCAAAAAAGATCAAGTCACGAAAGATCGATTATTTTCATAGTCTTGGAAACACTAGATATATTCATAAGTCTTACATTACATAATAAAGTAAAAAAAACTACAGAAACATCTTGTCTTCATATCCCCTCATAAAATCCCTACAGGTCATTCATAAATTACTTCTTCGCATCCTGGGAAAAATAAAACATTGAAATGGGTGAGCCTAGATGCTCAGTAAGGATAACAATATAGCGGAAACTTTCATAAACAAGCATAAACATGTAAGGCAATGTATAACTAAAACAAAAGCCTTTTAAACTTTAACTTCAGCATAATATGGAAAAGATAAAATGAAATAGTTTCATTCACTTATTCACATGGATATTCTACTAGTCTAATAACCACAGGAAATATCAATAACCACTTTCATAATGATGTAATTCATAATGCCAGACTATCATAACCACATAGTCAAGGCCTCGTTCCAAGACTACAAATAATATTTTGTCAAGGCCTTGTGCCAAGACACTAGTTTGTATCATGAGACATACCGATGCATCGAGGAGCTATAGTGTGATCCACCCGTCACTTACTAAGTCCAATGAATTCCTCATATGAAAATTTTGAAACATAACATAAACATTCATATTAAAACTAGCATATGAAATGTCAATTCTTTAACCACAAACCATGAATGGTATAAAAATAGCACATCCACAGTCAAGCATAACTCATTCAATACAATATGGAAGATTTTATTGTATCATATTAACCTCAATCAATAATAATGAAGGATATTGACATAGATTAAAATAATCATCAAACTATTGAGAGAAATATCCCCATTTTTCTTGAAAACATTTAAAAGTCACATTATTTGTCAAGAAGAAATTTAAAAATAGATTTTTGAATAAAAGTTTCCCATACCACTTTTAAACTTTTAAAATGAATTTCAATTTTAAAACTTTAATGTCCATATAAATAAATCCTTAAAACCATTTTTAAAACATGTACATTAATGAGAAAGATTTAGAATAATAAATCTTTAAAACATTTTAAAATGATATTTTAGTTAGAGTTTCTATCCAAAAGATAGAAACTTGAATACAAATAATTGAGGTAATAAAATATTTGTAATATCATGAGAATAAATGGATTCATGATATACTATGTCAAAGTACATTCTATACACCATATAAAAGTGATTTGGTGTATAACAACAAAGGAGTCTCAATGGAATGTAAATTGAGATGAAATCTCTCATAAAAGTAGTATCCTTAGGTTAAGGATAAATAAAAAACATAATTATGTGTGAAAAATATAAATACACTCAATATGATTGGATATTTAGTGTAAAACAATCAAAGTACATTCACACATATTCTTGTAAAAACAACAACAATGAATTAGATGTTTATCTCAATAAATGGAGATTGAGTTAAAATTACTCTTGTCAAGTTCATATCGATGACTTGAGAATTTATCAATGAAGTGATTATGTGTATAAAAAGTATATCCACTGAAATGGGAGTGTAAATTATGACATAATCAAATAAATTGTGATTCCACACATAATCTTGGAGTAAAATAATCAATTAAGTATACGTAAAGCCGAATGAGTGGAAATTGAAATTTCAAATTCCCGTATCGATTTGGTAACTTATGAAACATACACCCATGAAAGAAGGATCATAAAATGATTATGTAAATATCCATAAATTAAATTATATTACACAATGAATACAATCATGGGAAGTACACACACCACATGAAATAAATAAGTTGTGAACAATGGAAATCTCACGGAATTAAAAGTGAGATAAGAAACCCCTTACTTTGTACTTTTTCCTTGGTCGAGGGTAGGTTTGCTTCATGTATAATGGTGAAATAATTTTTATTGAATTATAAAAGAATAATATACATTAATATGATATCATATATGATCTTTTAACATATCTTTGTTAATAATATATTAGTATTATCATCGTTTCGGGTGTTAACTTACTCGTTTGCTTTTATATGTTTTGTTACATAAGTCATGTTTGTTATGGATAGGTTGTATCTTATTAATATACAGAATTTTATCAAGTCCTTAAACATTATTTTTAATCAAAAAATGAGAATTATACTTGTATGGATATGATGGGGAATGAATCTCATCGTGTTCGTGGAGACTGTAGTCCGTACGTACGCACGAGCGATAATATCATTATTTTGATATTAAAATCATATATAATTGGATGGTATATCATAAATAAAGAATAATTATAATGTTATAATTATTATTTACATTAATTACACGTCATTATTATACCCATCCAAATAATAATGTATTTAATAACAATTACACCACGACGTGGAGACGATAGGTTGTACGTACGCACATATGGTGACATGTCATTCAAAGGATGGATAGAATACTGAATGTGGTTGTACCAAATTTATAATAACATCACAGTATAAAAAATATACTGGATTTATTGTTTTATAATGGAAATAACAAAGAAATAAGAAGTTGCAGAAGAAAGGAACTTGAAAGAGAGTGGTGAAAACATTACCTCTTCTTCGGTTTCTTCCTTTTGATTTGATGAAAAGGGATCCTTAGGTTGGATTCATGATAAAACTAAGGCCTTTAGGTTTAAGTGAGGGATGTTGAGAGAATATTTGGGTAGGGTTTGGCCGATCCAAAAGGCTTTGAAGGTGTAAATTACAGAGAAGGGGGGGTACCCTTTTATAAGAGGGGTGAGGGGAACCTTTGGAAAGGCGAAAAATATTATTTTATAATAAATTCATATTCGGTTTATAATGGAACCAAAGTGAATTATTTAAAATTTAATGTGGGTATTGGTAGAAATAATTTCAACCAATATATTTTAGATATTTTTGGGTCATTATATTAACCTTATCATTTATATTTAACTCTTAGTTAAATAGTTTGACATTTACCATGTCTCTTTGTATTTTTATATTATATAGTTAACAAACTTACTATATACCTCCAAGAGACCCCCAAGTGATCCATTAATGATACACCTATCATTATATAATTCCTTTGTCCGAACTTTAGATTTTTAGGAATAGAATATCAATTAATAATATAATATTTATTTTAAAAACTCTTTTATGTCAATTTTGACACTATTGGGTATTTTGATTTTGATAATTTCATAACAGAATTATTACTTCGAAAACAATTTATATAAGAAATAATTATATGTCATATTAACCTAGAAAATTAGTTTAATTCATAAAAAGTCTCAAATTATATTTATTTTTATATTTATAATATCAATTATTTTAATATTTCATTAATTAGGTAATTACTGCATCACCATTGTGTCATAAATAAATTAAATTATTTAATGTCTAAAAATTATAAATAAAATACCATTATGTAGGAAATCGTTTTATCTTTCTATTGAATATTTATAATCGAATTTATCTTATGTATAACCCTATATTAAAAAAATATTTAATAAACTTTGATATTATCTCTTTTAACTCTTCTTTGAATTAAATAATAATAAATGTCCTAATCTAATCCAAGTGGACCTAAATGATAATATTTTATTCCTAAGGTTGTTTTTGGTCGAGATAAACTTGTTCAATAGAATTAGGACATGTGTTAGGGTAATATTAAAATCATTTTTACCCTTAATTACCCTATTTACTTTTAACCGTGGTAAATAAAAGTAAAAAGTTATTTTTCACCAAAAAATATTTTCATCTCATTGAACCACATTTTACTTATTTATATTAATATTTTCTCTCGTATTTTCTAAATTACACTCATAGAAGCGGTAAAATTAAGTTTTATGTGAATTTCCAAATTCTGCTAGGAGGTGGGTAAAAACGGTGAAAAGTTCAATAAAATTTTTATATATCTAAAATTATTCTAAAATAACTCCAATTAATTACATTGAACTTATATAGGTATTATGTATCTATTTTTACCTTAATTAAATTTAAATAAAATAAATAATTATTTAAATAAAAATTCGATTTTAAACTATAACTCAGTGTTTTTTCACTATTCATCAAAAATTGAATGTTATTAGAAAAATACCAAAAATTCACCCTAATCTAATTTTGATATTCCGAATCCAAAAATGAAGTCCATTTTGAAATATAAAATTTATAAAATTTCAAAAAGTGGGTATTACTATTCATAACTGCTAGTTTGATTGGTTGGGGTGTGTGTTAAAACTCGAAGTTGCGTACAACACACGCTACTGTATTATTCAAAGAGAAGTGTACCATGGATGATTGGGGTGTTACAATATATATATTGACACACACCTATATAGAATTCTCTTATTATATCTTGTTCCCATGGAATTTTCATATTTGTCATTTAATTTACATCTTTTCTTGTTATTCATGAACATGGTTATAGTTTATATGCATATGATGGATTTTTTATAGATATTTTTGGTGGTGTCCTGCTGAGTATAAATCGCTCCATATTTGGGCCACCAATTGTTACCAATATATAATTTATTGATGCAATTAGGGATAGGGGAAAGTGCACGGTTTTTTATGCTTGATTGATTGTAGCTTGAGTGCGAGGAAGCATGGGATTGAGCTATAGATCATGATGTTATCTAAAAATGTTCTTTTGGTATTTTTGGTTCTTTTGATATACCTGTATTTATATGTGTGTGCTCCCATGTTTCATTCCCCTTTTTTCTAGACACATGACATTACATCATTTTTTTACAGCACTCAATATTACTATTGATGGTTGTTTATTTTATATGGATGATTTATCTTCTGATTCTAGTTGATATTATACTTATTTAATTTATCCATTATTGACACTATTGTGCAACTCTGATTATAAGGGTATAGTCTCCCCACTATACCACTGTAGACCCTCACTTATAGTCGATAGCCTCTGGCGTATGAGGAGGCACTCTTGAGGCCTCAACTGAGATCAGTTACTTATGAGTGAACTCAGTATGGGATGTTACAAATTGGTATCAAAGGATTTATTTTCTTTACCTTGATATTTTTGGTATGGTATAAAAAAACTAGGACATGTCGGGATTCGGTATTGAGCATGTTCCTGGGAGTACCTACCTCATATACAGGGAATGGGCAAATTACCTGGGATAAGACTTGATGTTTAGGATTATTCCTATTATAGTTGTTTTGATTTAACCATTGGTTGAGGAACATTATATGTGTTGTTGTTATTATCCTAATATTGGATTACATTTTATCCTTGGCATTATACAATAAGGAAGTATTGATCATGCATCATTTTAGGAACCTTATAGGATTAATATTACATGCATTATTCTATGTCATATAGGTTGCATTACTTGACTTCATGATCCTTGTTGTATGTGCCTCAGGTGACATATCTATTATGAAAATAATGTTTATTCAGGAAAAAGTGGGATTGAATAATTTTTTATTAAATCTTTTTCATTAACCTAAATGTTTTTTACCTATATATTTTGATGATGACACATTAACAAACCAATTATCACATGTTTGAGTAATGTAAATAAGGTTACATAGACTAAAACATTAGTTTATTTTGAATACATGAATAGAATTTGTAATCTAAAGAGTTCATTCACCTTTATAAATTGGGAATGATGATTCATTTAGTCAAATCATCTTATATTACTAGTTTCATTATGCTATCAAATCTAAAGGTTTGGATTCATTTATATGAGCTACCAATTCCAATTTATATGGAATTTACTTGTATAAATTGGGAATGGTACTCATTTAACTAGTCTATAATATGAATACAATAATTGATAAATCTTAAATTTAACCATTAACGAGGGATTTCAATTGAAAATTAAAGTGTTTTTTCCTCTATAACTTGAAAATTAAATTCTATATGTTGAGACCCTTATAGTGAAATACAGAGCATGAATCATACCTGACCTTATTAGTGGGAAGTAGGCATAATCTCTTGTGTTATTTTTTATCATTTCTATCATCCAGAATATGATTTAAGAGTAGAAAGTGGGGTGAAAATCTTATATAGGAAGGATTGTACCTATCCTATTCTTGTATTAGCAATGATATCATTGTTAAGTACTATCTGAGGCATGTTCTTGGAATTTTTAGAGTTATTCCACTATGATGTCCTCGAGTCATGCACCAAGAGGGTGGTGAAGACCATGTTCCAGAGGTGGTGGGCCTTGTGCCACTAGTGTAACCTCAAGTAGTGCCTCCCATGGAACCTCATATTTCCAACACGGGTGATGATTCTCAATTTAAAGAGGGATTTATGCAACTTATATAGAATATATATCAAGATTTACGACCTGACTCTTCTATGTCAGAGTTGACGCGAGAGTTTTTGAAGAAACATCGACATACTTTTTCAGGGGATGGTGGTCCTTAGGATGAATAGTTATGGATTGAGACTGTCTTATCTATCTTAGAGAACTTAAAGACACATCTTGAGAGGAGATTTAATTTCATGATGTATATACTTTATATAACGACCCATACTTTACATACATTTTTATTACTTCAAAATTGAATCATACTTATTACAACATATAAAAAAACCATGAAAGGACCGTATATGTATAGTGTCTTTAGAAACTGGGAAACATAAACAACTGGTTCATAAAGCGTCTACACTGTCTCCCATTTATTTCATCATATCTATAGTCCCTTTTGGCATATCTTACTTAATAACCTTCTTCCTGAACTGGGAAAAAAACATACAAAAGGGTGAGCTCAAATGCTCAGTAAGGGTAAATAAAAGAAATATCAATCACATCATATTCATAAGAACATATCTTTTGGAAATCTTAACCTGCAAAAGAGATCATAATTTCATAACATGGGATAAATCATAGTAGTGAAATGTAATCCCAATAATCATAACTTAAAACATGAAACTTTGTGGCATACACACATAATCATAGATAATCATTTCTTATTAGTCAAGACTCATTGCCAAGACTATCTTAGTGGACAAAGTCCATTTCTAAACCGAGTTCATTCCTCGTTTAAGTCTTGTTTCACTGAACTGGTTTAACCTGTCGTTCCAGCCATGTCTATCTCATGAGATATAAAATCTTTACCAAATGCATTGGAGTGAGATATAGGTCCCACCCATCTCATAATGATACCATTCATATGTGTGCCACAAAATCATAAATCATACATCATTGCATAACCCATGTAATAAAAATGGGATTCTTAAACAACATGACATCATAAAACAATTCATATAAGATAAAGGAATTCATAAAAATAATTCCATAACAACATAATCAAATCAATGTAATAATAGGGATAGAAACAGAACCCTATATTATCTTAGATGGAAAATAATTTTGATAAAACACTTGAACTCCATTCTTGAGGAAAATATCCTTTCTACTTCAAAAACATTTTCCTTTATTAACATGTCATACAATTTTAAACTAAAATAATTTGATTAAAAATAAACTTGAAAACTTGTAAAGGAAGCTTCTTGGAAATAATGTTTTAAAAATCCATTCATGCTGTATAAGTTAAAAAACATTCTTCTCGTACTTTTGTCGGAAAAGTCAAAAAGTACCTCATACAAAAAATGACAAAAGATTACTTTCATATCTTTTACTATAAACTCACCAAAGGGTAAAAATGGATTTAAACAATCTTAGGGGGATGGAAATAATATTAAATATTGAGGAAACATGGATGTGGGTGATAAAATACACCCCAGTAAATACCAAACTATAAATAATCTCGGATAAAAATGAGATTGTGATATTTCCCTTACCGTAGGTCTGATTTGCTTCATAAGTGTCCGAACCTCCTGTATAATGATTTAAATAATGTTATTGACTTATTCCAGAATCATACTTATTTTTATTATATCATATATGGTCATATTCTTAGCTTCTTATTAGTAATATTTCATTACTGCTTGTTATTCGGGTGTTTATTACTTTTTGTTCTTATGCGTGTTTTGTCAAGTAAATTCTTATTCTTCTTTTTAGGTTATAGATACCTCATTTCCAGATTGGTATTAGTGTAATATATTCATTCATTCAATTCATTTATATAATCATTATGCAATGAAGATCATGTAGAACGAGTCGTATCACATCGTGGAGACGGTATTCCGTACGTACGCACGAGCGATGATATCGTTCCCATGATCGTGAAATTGTAATGGAGTGTATATATACAATTTCAGAATCAATATAACTTTACAATAATCATATATAGTTATTATTTACACCATTATACCCATCAAAGTAAGGTGGTGGTGGAAAATAGATTACACCACGGCGTGGAGACGGTATTCCGTATGTACGCACGTGTGGTGATTTCACTTTCCGTAGGATGGATAGATGGTGAAATAGGGTTGTTTCATACTTATAATAAAATATCAGTATATGAGTGATACTGATGTTATTACTTCATAATGAAACAACTAAAGAAGAAGAAGTGGAAGAAGAAATAAAGATGAAAGAATCGGAAACGGACATTACCTCTTCTTTGAAGTGCTTCTTTGAGACCTCCTTTTAGGATACTAAAATTGGTCTTTGAAGAAGACCAAGACCTCTAGGATATCTCTAGGGAAGTTAAGAGAAGAAATTGGTAGGGTTTGTCCGATCTTGAAGGCTCAAAGTGGTGTGAGGAAGAGGGGGAGGAGGTGCCCTTTTATAAGGGAGGAGAGGGGCTCCTTTGGAAAAACAAAAAATGTTATTTTATTATAAAGCCAAATTCGGTTTTAAATAGCTCCAAATTGATTTATTTCGAAGCTAAGGTGGGGATGGGTATAAATAATCTCATAAAATATAATTTAGACAAGTTTAGGTTCCTATTTAACCTTATCATTTAGATTTAACATTAAGTTAGATAATTTTACTTTTACCATGTCTTTTTGTGTTCTTACACTATAAGGTTAATAAACTTACTATAACAAGCCAAAAAAACCCCAAGTTGTTTATTATTAATATATATAACCTTATCTAAGTCATTTGGCCGAACCTTATATTTTTAGGAATAAAATAACAATTAATAATATAATATTTGTCTTAAAAACTATTTTATGTCAATTTTGACACTATTTAGTAATTGGTTTTTGTAAAACTCATAACAGAATTATTAATTCAAAAAAAAATTAATTAAATCAATAATAACATGTCATATTAACCGATAAAATTAGTGGCATTCATAAAAAGTATCAAATTACATTTATTTGGGTATTTATAACATCAATTATGTCAATATTTCATTAATAAGATAATTACTTCATCATCATTGTGTCATAAATAAACTAACTTATTTAAAGTATAAAAATTACAAATAAAATATCATTATGTAGGAAATATTTTTAGATTTCTTAATGAATATTTATAGTCAAATATATCTTATGTATAACCCTATATTAAAAATTCTTTAGTTATTAAACTTTGATTTTAACTATTTTAACCCTTCTTTTAATAAATTGATAATAAATGTCCTAATCTAATACAAGTGGGCCTAAATGGTCATATTTTATTTCTAAGGTTGTTTTTGGTCTAATTACACTTATCCAATAAAATTATGACATGTGTTAGGGTAATAATAATATCATTTTTACCCTTAACTACCCTATTTACTTTTAATCGAGGTAAAAAAAGTAAAAAGTTACAATTCACAAAAAATTATTTTCATCTCATTGAACCACATTTTAGTACTTTATATTAATAGTGTCTCTCAGATTTTTAAAATTCTACTCACAGAAGTGGTAAAATTAAGTTTTATGAAAAATTCAGTTTTTTTTAACTACCACTTAGTGGTTTCACTATTCATCAAAAAATAAAAGTTTCCAGGAAAATACAAAAAATTAGGCCTAAGCTATATTTGATATTATGAATTCAAAAATGATGTTTATTTTACCAAATTCAAAACATATCAATTACATTAACTAATTTAAAAATTAATTCTCGTCGTCAAAACAAATAGCGTGTTTTTAAAAGATAATAACTATCAAAAGATTGACACTTGTTTATGTCTGGTTTAAATGTGAAATTACATCCAATGAACAAAATTGTATTAAATTGTAAAAATATATTCTAAATATACTTTAAAACCACTCAAATTAATAATTTATCACTATTAATTATTTTTATTTAAAAATTTGTTTTTAATTAAAATTTAGTAATTTTCACTATTCATCAGAATATGAAAGTTATCCGAAAAGTACCAAAATTTCACCCTAAGCTAATTTCGATATTCCGAATCCAAAAAATGAAGTCCATTTTGAAAAATAAAATTTACAAAATTTCAAAAAGTGGTTATCACTATTCATAACGGCTAGTTTTAATAATATTTTAATAGCATATCGTTGTTTAGTGAAACTCGGTATTGCGTACGACGCAAGCTATTGAGGAAGGCCATGGTTGCGTGTAAAGCAAGCCAAGCTAGTGTTGTGTGTAGTGAAAGATTCCTTTGATGATTTATATAACATAAAAACAAAATATTTCTCATAAAAGTCTCGGGTGTTACACTTTAAGGATCCACCAAACATTGGTGGGATATTCAAAGCCATAAAGATCAACAACAATAAATGATTTAGAGATATTTCCAATCTATATTATATTAATACTTTTTCCCTGATACCTTAAGGATTGATTATTATAGAGAGTTTAGAAACATATAATAGGGTTCTATGACTGTTATAGATTACTCAACTCATTTTATAAAGCTTCAATGCCATGCACCTATCCATACCAATAAGGAATCTATGGGAGAGAGAGGGATAAATTTTGAGGATGGGATTAGATATCCTATTCGATAACAGATGAATTTTTTTTCAATTGACTACCATGTACGATATAGAAAACTAGGATCTAATTACCAAATGTAACCCGAGGAAAGTTAGAGCTCTGAATTAGAGTAGACCAACTACACGACCCAGTAGTGTAGTATCTAGTGGAAAGAAGCATTTCTTTGATACCCATCATGAATGAAGTAATAGTAATAGTGCACATACTAGTGATTTTTTATTCTATCATTAGTGTGGGAAGTAGGTTCATGTGAAACCCTAATGTGAGAGGGGCCCATCTGAGTACCGATACTACAAAAGGATATCCTATATACAATAGTTTTTCAGAATCTTCCCTCCAGTGGCCGCTGAGAGAGGATCAACACTGACTCTGAGTCTTGGAGCGGGATTAGCAGTTTTACATCAAGTAGGGAGGTAAAGTTTTGTTGGATGGTCAGGTCGAGGATGTGTTCATGGTCGAGGGATCCAAGCACTAGTTAATAAGCATCAGCATATCAATCCTACTCAAGGAAGTCATTTTGTATCTTGGGGTTAGAGAATATTCAAGGTTTATGTAGTGAAACATGTGTCAGGAGAGCAGAGTCACATAGATTCTATAGTTTGAGGTATTATTTTGGTAGCATCTACCTCGATATCTATTTTTTTGATAGAGGGGATTAAAATTATTTTATATCTCGGGATATTGTGGAAATCCTTATGCTTGAAATTTAGTACTTCTTTAGGGTGATGACCCTTGAAAATCTTTTGGGTATCTAATAAGAGAGTGTATGCCAGTGTAAGGAGCTCCCCCTTGAGATAGGCAGTTGTCATTTTCAATAGAACCTATTCATTCTTAAGATTTTTGGTTTTGAAATTATTCTCGAGATAGACTGGTTAGTTTCTTATCATTCGTAAGTGGATTGATATCACTATAATGTTTCCTTCACATCACCATATGGAAATACTTATATTCATAATGGATAATGGGGTTTCTATGTAGGTAGAGATGGATTAGATCATTGTGGTATGGGTAGAGTGAAAACCTAGACTGGTATCCTTCATGTGAATGATCAAGGAATGAATCAGGTTTAATTTTATATTATAGTAGATTGCTTTAGGTATGTATTTCCCGATGACTTTTCTGGTTTACCTCCTAAGTGAGAGGTGAATTTATCTATTGAACTAGTTCCAAGAGTTTCACCAGTGTTTATTCCTCCTTCTAGGATGGCCACTACTGAGTTGAAGGAGTTCAATAGATAGCCATAGGAGTTGGAATCTAAGGGTTTTATACGACCCATTACTTATCCCTAGGGTTTATTGGTCCTTTTTTCTAAGAAGATAGATGAAACCCTCAGGATATCTATGGATTATTGGATGTTAAACTAGTTTATTGTGAGGAATCAGTATCATTTTCCTCATATAGATAACCTCTTTGACCATATCCAAGGAGATCATATTTTATTAAAGATTCATTTGAGGCTAGTCTATCACCATATATGTTTTAAACCTTCATAAATATCTTTTACAACATTACATATCATGTATGGTCTTTATGATTATCTGATTATGTTGTTTGGTCTCACAAATGTACTATCTATTTTATTGGCTCAAATGAATTGGTTTTTCCACCTGTATTTGGATTAATTTGTGGTAGTCTTTATGGATGATATATTTTTGTATTCTCATACTCGACACAACCATGCCAAACATATTAATATCATTCCGAATAAATTTAAAATTGTCAGTTGTATGCTAATCTCACTAAATACCACTTTTGGATCAGTAAAGGGAACTTCTTGGGTCACATTATCTCTTATGAAAGAGTATCAGTTGACCTGGAGAATGTGAGAGTTGTAGTTACCTAGGAGTATCCCAATAATATTTTAAACATAATTAGTTTATTGGTGATGGAAGTATATTACGTGTGATTTATACATGACTTATGATTCCTAGAAGAACCTCTCAGGTGTTTGATTGAGAAGGGTGTAAAGTTTATATGGTTAGAAGACTATGAGATGGCCTTTTAAGAGATAAAAGGGAGATTGAAATCTACACCAATACTGATTATTCTAGAGATGGGAAGAAGATATATGATCTATTATGATGTTTCAAGCATCAGGATAAGAGTATTTATGATTTAGGAGGATCAATTCATGGATTTCAGGTCTTGTCAATTGAGGCCAAATGAGAGGAATTTCCCAATTCATGATCTCGAGTTAGTAGCTTTAGTTCACTACTTGCATTTTTTGAGGAATTACCTACTTGGAGAGTGTTTTTTGGTGTATATAAACCAAAACAACCTTAGGTATATTTTAATGTGGTGTGACTTGAGCCTCTGGAAGATAAGGTGGGTTTAATACCCATAGTCCTTAGATTTTTATCTTGCCTATACACCTAGGAAAGGAAATGTTGTAGTAGATGCTTTGAGTTGAAGGACTTTGAAAAAGGTAGTTCAGGAGGCTAGTAGTGAGTGGTATTTGATGGACCTATTTTATGAGATGCACTTATAGGTCTAGAATAATCACAGAAAGCCTATCCTTGTAAATTTAGTAGTGAACTATTCAATTAGGTAGAGAGTGAAGATGTGGCAGTTGTCAGATCCTGAGAGCCATGTCCTAAGGGAGAGTCTTTCAGGAAAGGACCCACCGCCTGATTGTATCATTGATAAGGATGAGGTATTGTGAATCCATCTATTCATCTGGGTTCCTATATACATTTTATAGGAATTTATGTGATGTTATCATGCTTCTACTTAGGTGGTACACATTGGGATTAAAAATATTTATCGTGATCTACATCACCAATATTGGTAGCCTGGGATGAAAAGGGAGATAGTTGGTTTTTTTACTCAGTGTTCCACCTATTAGAAGTTGAAGGTATAACATCAGCAACCATTAGATCTTTTATAGAAATTTCTCAATCCTAAGTGGAAATGGAATGTGTTCAGAATAGTTTTTGTGAATGGATTACCGAGATCCCCTCGAGAAAGTGATGCAATATGTTTGATCATCGAAAGGATCATAAAGGTGGCTCACTTATTTCTTATCAAGGAGAGATTCTTAGCGGATTCTCTTGGGAGAATATATGTCTATGATATTATATACATACACATGGTCCCTCCAACTATCATATCAGGAAAGGATTATCATTTCACATCAATTTTCTAAAAATGGTTCACATAAATCTTTGGAAACGTAGGTTATTTTGAGTATAACCTTTCACCCTCATACTGATGGTCAATCTGAATGGACAATACATGTACTAGAGGACATGATATAATAATGTGTCTTTTGTTTTGGAGGTTCTTTGGAGAACCATACACCCTTATATGAGTTATCTTGCAATAAAAAAATTCAAGAAACTATACAGATGGATCCTTATGAGGATTTATATGGTAGGCTGTTTCATTCACCTCTATATTGGTTAGAGGTAGGTGAGGTAGTGTTACTTTGAACTCATCTCATTTTGGAGACTTCAGAGTAGGTTTGACTAATTTTTAAGTGAATGACTATAACTCGGTCTAGATATAAATTGTATGCTGACTCTCCCTATTGACCTCTAGAGTTTGAGGTCGAGGATTCGGTATTCTTGCATTTATTGACTAGACTAGGGAATCCATGTTTTAGGCAGAAAGGTAAGTTTTCACCTCAGTTTTTTGGACCTCTTGATCTTTTTGAGAGGGTTATAAAAGTTTCTTATCAGGTATCACTTCCTGATATATATCAGGATATGCATGAATTTTTTCAAATTTCCTAGTTACATTCTCACTATTCATTCCCATCACATGTGTTATATCCTAATGAGGTGAAACTAGATGTTGATGCTTTTTTTATAGAGTTCCCTATTTTTATTATAGACCACAGGAAAAAGTATCTCTAAGGTAGGTTGGTTCCTCTGGTATGGGTGTTATGGCAGCATGGTTGTACACAGGACAAAAATTAGAAGTGAGAGGTTGATGTATGTGCTTAGTGGTTGGAGTTATTCTCAGATAATGTTTTAACACCCTTGGAAGGTAAACTTGGGGACAAGTTGATTTGAGGGGAAATACTGTAAGATCCCAGTTTTTATTCGAGGTACAAAAACATTTTTTATCTTATACCTTGGTTTTATCCTAAGGGATGTTATTGATATGGTCATGGAGGTTATGAGGGTCTCTAGGGATTATACGGAGCATAGAGACCCAAATTTTGGAAGGATAGGGTGGGTCGCATGGTTAGTAGAAATTTTGTATCCCAGTATGCATGGTTTGGTGAAACCCTATAGGGTAGTATAGTGCTCTATCTCGGGCTGCACGGTTAGTCCTAACAGAGCCACCTAGGCTACATGGTTGTTTCAGTAATGCATACCTCTTTACATAGGAGTTTTTCATGAGCACAGTTAGTAAAATTGTGCATCGAGCCTATGTGAGGGGTGTCTTGGGGCATTGTATAGTGCACAATTTGTCACATGATTTGGCCAACCATTTCTCCAAACTATTTGACACTTTAAAAAAGGGAAAATACAATTTTGACTATCCTTTATATTTAATTCCTCTTTGTTTTATTTCTTCCTCCATTCACATCAAACATCCTTCTACCTGAAGCTATTATTTGAAGCAACTCAACCATCTAACCTCTGATTTTCTCATTGTTCATCTCTTTGGATTTCCACTGGTAAGAGATTAAATACACTTCCTTATTTTCATTGTTTATCTTTTCATCTACGACACTATTTTGCTACAAGATAATATTCCCTATTTTTAAATTATTCATCCATTATTCCATTTTTTCATATTTAGGATAAACCAAGGGCTGGTACTAAATGATTTTTCTACCACAGTCATAAGGTAGGTGGTCTATACCATTTACTTAATTATTTTTGGTCTATTAAATTATCATATTTTATGACACACCATACCTTCCAAACTTTTCTCCTAAATTAATTAAATTTCTTAAATTAAATTATTGGGAACTTAATGTATTTTAATTTTAGCACCTAGACATGGTTGTAGGTTTTCAACCTCAATCTGATCCACCTATGAGGTGAGTTCTTTAATCTTCTTCGTGATAGAACCACCCCTTTGGGTGTGTGAGCTTGCCATCTTTTAGTGGGATCCTTATTTAATTAAATTAGATAAATAGAGATGGATATGCCTATTTTTCCCTAATATTAAGTGTTATTAAAATTATTAAATTGTTAGATTTAAATAAAAATATGGGGTGATATGGATATTATATTGGCAAGTGACTTTTTATATTGAAAATTGTAATTGGGTATGGATACTGACATAGACCTTTTCATTGTTATATTACTTGCATGATGTTGTAAATCTCAGTATGACATTGGCTTTTTATGAAGGTATGGTACCATTTACATAACAATATGGAATAGACTGAGGAATCGAGGTATAGAACCTATGACCCCAAAGTATTATAATTTACGGTATGGAACCAATGAGGGAGATTGATGTACAAAACCTAAAACTTCCATATACATACATATATATAGATATAGGACTCTCTGGTTATACACCTTGGGACCTATCCCATGTAGGTCTGATACTATTTTGATATTACCATTGGATAAGATCCTTGACCTCGATGAGGTCTCCATTTTTATATACCTTGGGACCTGACCCATGTAGGTCTGATACTATTTTTGAGATTACCAATGGATGATAACCTTGGTCTCGATGAGGTCACCCTAGTTATATTCCTTGGGACCTAGACCAAGGAGGTCTGATACTCTTTTCACATATGGAATATTCCGAGCAAGTAGTTACCTATTGTTGACACTCCATATATATATACAAATATATTGATGATCAACTATATATCATTATCTTATTATATCTTGTGCTTATGAAATTTTCATTTCTATAATTTACTTTACATATTTACCTATTATACCTACACATTGTTATATTTTATATGCATAGGCTGGATTTTTTATAGACATCATTGGTGGTGGATTACAGAGTATATCTCACACCCTATTTGGGACACCAATTGGTACTCATACAGACTTCATGGATGTAGGTATGGATAGGGGAAAGCACCTAGTTATCGATGATTGATTAATTATAGTATGGGAGCGGGGGAGCACAGGAGCGAGCTATGGATCTTGATGCTATCCAGAGATGATCATTTGGTCTTTTTGGTACTTTTGATATACTTGTATGTATATGTTCCTACTACAATATTTCCTATTCCTTTTTTTAGAGACATTACATTACATCATTTTTTATAAGGTACATGATATTCCTATTGATGTTTGTTTATATTATCTGGATGTTTTATCTTCTACTATTAGTTGATATTATACTTACTCCATTTATAAAATATTTATACCATTGTGCTGATCTAATTATGAGGTTATAGTTTCCCCATTGTACCACCTTAGACCTTCAATGCTTGTCAGAGGCCTCTGGAATACCGGGAGGTGCGTTTGAGGCATTGTGGCTAACTGAGTTCAATTACTTATGAGTGAACCAGGTCTAGGATGTTACATATAATATCATACTTGTCTCACGTCAAAAGGTTCACCTGAAGGGTTATTAATATACATAATATAATCTAAAAATAAAAAATAATGAAGAGACTTCTAAACAATTGGGTTTGGGGTGTAGCATGGTCCAATATTTCAATCTTTGACACATATCATTAGCTCACCCATCCTTTATTGGGGTTGTTCCCTTCCCTTCATCGTGGACCATGAATTTTAAATTCCCATCGATGTGAACATGTTGGTTTTGAGTAATATATTAAATAATATACCACCAACATGCCTCTAAAATAACATAATAAATATGGTGCATGCACAGTATGATTAGTAAATGATAACAATGAAAATAATAATAATAATTACATAACCAACTACTAGATAAAACATCTAAACGAGTGACCCAACAAGCTTCGGCCAGTATTAGTGTATGGTTTCAAGTTTCCAAAAGTTTGAACACCTCATATAAATTAGGTTAAACCAACATCCAACCTACTAATAATCATCACAATATAAAGACTAGGTCATCTCGCATCCAATCTATCTATGCTCATTACTACCAAGAGACTAGGTTGGATTACATCTATCACATTAGTACTTATTACACTTATAAAACTAATTCATCTTTTGTACAAATTGTCTAAGATTAGAATAATTATAATCCTAGGGTAGCCTATATCTATAATTCCTATAATCACCAAAATCATAAGATTGTGCCAGCCTACATTTAGAATATCTATTATTTCACCATCGGAATACTTAGTTGTCCTAAGAATTATCCTCCATCACTATCACATCATGCTTATATACCCACCCAACTTGGGTTTGAGCACCTTTTCTATGACATACATAATATCAAAATCATCCCTCACCTAATGGTTAGGCCATACTGACCATTATCAAACCATTCCACAACTCAAAGGCTATGCTCACACTAGATTATTAAAAAATAATAATGTTTCCTCCTATATATACACTCTAAGGTAAATATAAAGCTTTTAAAAATATTATTCCATGAAGTACACCCTTAAAGGGTTTTAATTTTAAGCAACCCAGGACTTTCCATAAGTAACATCTCTATTTGAGGCTATATAATGATGGCATAACACTTAGAAGGTCCATAATGAATCTAAAAACCCTCATTCATCACTAAATCCCTGTGGAAACCCACTTTATTTTTCTATTCATCCATACATGTTCACCATCAGTCACATATCACATGATATAAGCATCAATTTTAAAACAAAGGGAAGATCAAGGGACCACCTTCCTATTTCTTGTAGATTATTTATCATTTTAAATCACAAGATGAATCATCCCTAGTTGATTGGAATCACAAAACCTGACAATTTCACTTAAAATAGGGATCTATAGAAAAGAAAAACTATAAAATGGGATAAATCTTAAATTTAGGGGAAAATTGGTTTTACTTATGATGATGAATCCAACATAATTTATAGTGTTTGAATTAGAGATCAAATGGTGGAGGGTGACAACTTAGAGGGAGGAAGAAAAATAAGGACCTCATCTTATCTCATGGATGTTTAGGCAAGGGGTTAGGGTGATTGTTATATTATAAAAAAAATTAATAAAATTTTAATACATATAGCTAAAAAATCACTTGGTACTTGGTTCACCCCCATCAAGTACTCTATGGTCCATCGATTACTCCTTTAAGGGTCGTTTAGAAATTTTTTATAATTATATCTTTCAAATATAACATTTTGTTAAATAAAAACACAAGATTTATTTTACATGTACTTAATTTAAGATTTTTTTAGTTTTATTTGTATCTAGATTGTAACTTTTGATTCACATGTTCTAGTGGAATGATTATGATACATGAATTTTTCAAAAAAATGTAAATTCACAAAAAAATAATTTAAAAATAATATAGAGCTACTTTATATCTCTTTATAACATTACCTAAAGTACTCAGAGAATTTTTTTATGTCAAAGTCAAAAAAATTGTGACCTAGATTCAAGGGAAAACATGCATACATGAAAATATACAAGTTTTGATTGTAATCTATTAATGATGAGCTGAATTGACTACATCTAAGAGCTGCACTACCCAAATTCCTATGAGGGTTCTATTTTAATTTTAATTAAGTATGTTTTTCTTAGATATTCTATTTCTGAGGATTATTATAAAATATATATGTCTTTCTACACGTTATAATTTCTTCTAATCTTATATGATTGGTGATATTTTGAGGATAGGAATTTTTTTCTCCATAACTAGTTGTTTGATGAAGTTTAGGTGTTGGACTTACTACCATTCAGGTTTATCAAAGAGGAGTTCAAGGATAGACTAATCTATAAACAATAGGTTTGTTAAAGAAGTTCCAAGTTCAAAACATTCACCATATGATCAAGTAGATCAATTAAGTTCCTAGTTTTAAATTTGTATTCCCTAGAGCTGAGTACTAATCTTCCTACCAATTTAGGATAAAATTGAATAGTTCCCTTGATTAAAACAATAATATCCATTGAATATATTTTTAAAGGAGTTTAAGGATTATTATCCTAAACTTTGGTTCATTTTTTACAGAATTATTATTTTCCATTTGGATTTATTATATCATTTATGTTCATGAATAATGATTCTTTTAAATTATGATAAATTTATAATTTTATTGTTTTTTATACTCTAACATGTTCAAAACTTGTAAATTTTGAATTATTAATATTATTTAGTGGGAAAATTTCAATCTTCCTTTATAACTTCAAATCAAACCCCTCTTGAAACTGCCATACTAGGATAAAACATCATATCAAATATTGCAACACCACCTTTATCTAATCATTCCAGATGTATATCTATTATGACTAACATTAGTTTCCATTGGTCAGAAGCCTCTTTAGCTAGATGATAATATGAATATCTTCTCAATGAATTTAAAACAAAGTCCACTTTACCCAGTGTGTAAATTAATTCATATTAAAACTTCTTCAGATACAACATTCGTTGGTGCCACCTTAAATTCAAATCTCTTTATGAGAAAATGTGCTTCAAATTCTTATAACCTGTAAAAATTGTGAATTTATCACCAAATAGGTAATGATTATAAGTATTTAAATCATGAACCACATCATATATTTCCAAGTCATGTGTTGTGTGGTTCTTATCAATTAATTATAATTTTCATGAACTATAAGAAACAACAAGATCTCCCTCTATGAGAACACATCCCAACCTAGATCCCGATACATCACAATAGACTACAAAGCCTATCCAGAATCTGGAAACATGAGGATAGGTTATTCTATAAGTTTAAACTTAAGTTATTTAAATTATTTTTGTCATTTTCTATTCCATTGTAAAGGAACACTTTTCCTCTTCAAAATTGTCATCAGTGATAACAAATATGAGAAATCATGTACAAAATCACTGTATTTTCCCACTAAGATAAGGAAACTATATGTTTCAAAGATATTCTTTAGATATTTCCAAGAGATAATATCTTTTATATTTTTATGATCGATAGAAACGTTTTTTAGAAATGACTTGGAAAAGGAAACTCACATATTATATCTAGAAATCACACTTTGATAACTTGGCATGAAACTGATACTCTTGAAAAATACCCAATACTAAAGAAATAATTTTTCCATGATCCGCATTAGTCTAAGAATAAACCAGTATATCATCAAAAAACACCACCACAAAAGAATATATATATACCTAAAAGATTCAATTTATCAATTCTATAAATATGGCTGGTGAATTTATTAGACCAAAAGGCATACCCACATACTCATAATGGGCATATCTTATTATGAAAGTTATCTTTAGAATATCCTCCTTTTGAAATTGTAATTAATGATACCCTGAATATAATTCAAATTTATAGAACCAATGTACTCCCCTTAATTGATCAAACAAACCATCAATTCATTGAATATGATGTCTATTCTTTTCATAACTTGGTTAAGATTATGATAATCCACAAAAAATCTAAGAGTAACATTTTATTCTTCATAAAGAGTACTGATGATTCCCACAGAAACATACTTTGTTTAATTAAGCCTTTAATTTCCAACTTCTCCAACTAAAATTTCAATAAACTCAATTTCGTTGGTGTCATCAGATAAGACAAAAGTGAAACCAGATTGGTCCCTTGTAGAAGATCAATCATAAACTCCACTTCAATTTTGGGTGGAATTCCTGAGAAATTGTTAGAGAAAATGTCTGAAAACTAGTCAATAATAGTAGGAAAATCTTTATTCCCAATCTCATCAATAGATTCTAATGTAAGCACTTCCAACTAATAAGATATGGTTCTGACCATCGGTGCCAAAATTCATAGTCTACTTGTCTTTGCATCCCAATCTCCTCTAAATAGATGTTTGATTCCATCCAAATATGTGAAACTAACCTTTTGGTCTTTATAGTTGATTTGATACTTAAATGATGTCAACCAATCCATACCCAAAATCATGTCATATACATCCATATAAAACACATTGAAATCCCAAAGTAACTCAACCCCATCGATAGTTATAGAAAAATATTTGCATATAAAGGATCAACATTATCTTTGGAAAATAGGAGTTTGAAGTTTTAACATATAAGACATTATTTCAACATTCAAACTCATATGATCAAAAAAAATAGAAATAATAAATAAGTGGGATTCACCCATATCAAAAAAATCTTGAATAAGGGTAGAATTCAAAAGAGTCCTACCTATCACTATCAAAGGACCATATTGATAATCTATGATCACTTTATCAGATCCATATAATTACTTAATTTATACACTTTTCTCTTTGTTTCCTTGTTAATATTTCACTGGTTAAGGATTCATAGTGTTACTAAAATCACCTTGGATCACTTAGTTTTAATGCGAAGAATTGTTTTGTTGTACTCATCCCATCGAAGCATACATTTTTGAGAACCATGAGATTTGTCCCTAGCACCTGGCCTTAGAGAATTTTCTACAATAGAACAAAAGATGTACTATCTGATTAAAATTATAGAACTATCTAGGTGGTTCCATGTAATATTAATTCATATAGTCTAAAAACCACATTGAAAACATATTGTCTTATGTTTCAATTGAGGAATTTTTATTGATCAAATGGTCTGATTCTAAGGTGTACCACCACTCTAAAAGTTAGTGTCCCTATTCCACTTGTTCCTAGAAATATAGTTCCCACATATTCCCATAGGGATAAACATGCCCCTCATAACTGTATTTACTGAGATATCCCTTTCTTCCACCATATCTCTATTGGACATATCTTTATAATCTGTCATAAAAATCATGGATAAATTTGAGGGATGTATGGCCTCATCCCCGACTAAAAAATGTGTTCCTTTAAGGATGAACTTGTAGAAACTTCTAGGTAAATAGGACTAAATTCATAAATTTAGATTCATATTCTATCACTGTGAGGTTCTCTAGCATCAAAATGGAGAATTTTATTGTTCTTTCAATCTAAAAGGTGTGGGGATAGAATTGCTTGTTAACATTCCCTCAAAATCCTCCCATGTCATGACTTGGTCCAATTTATCCTAAAATGATAATTACCACCACTTTCATGTAAAATCCTCCAGAATATATGTTTCTAAATTTACTTTCAACTCTACTGGTGTCCCAAGGAAATTAATGATTTGATTCATCCTATTCACCAAGACTTATTCTTTTTCTGGATCAGAATCCCACTAAAAGTTGGGTGGATATTGATTTTGGAACTAAACTAAATGGTAAAATTTCCATGGTTTATCATTTCTATTACCCTTATCCAAAGACTAAAAATCCTAGATAATTATTTGGACAAGAAATTGGTTTACTTGTGGCTCAGGTGAAGCCATATTCTCAACAATCGCTTCCAGTTAATTTCTACGATTCCTGCTCGGTGTCATTCTCTATAACTAGAACAAAACTCTGTTTTTTTTTCTCACTCATTAGTAACTGTATACTTTTCAATTCTAATAAAAACATATCACAAATGTATCTTTCCACAATTTAACCATTTTCAACATTTTAACCATTTTTTTAAATACTATATCCATGCTTTTCAAAATCATCCATTTTCACTATTTTCAAAAATCAACACTTTTTCCATTTAATAAACCATAAATCTCAAAATGAACAATTAAATAATATTGGGAAGTCTTACTATAAATTCATGATATGAAAATCTCATTGACTAAGCCCATGATGATGAGGTGAAAACTCACCTAGAAGTGTCATAAAACACTCATGTACCCAAACACCCCGGTAACTGTAAGTTCAGAATAAATAGGTTAGATATGCATTTTTATGCTCTATTTTTCAAGTTATGACAATCCTATCTCATTATTATCATCCCAAATAGATATAATAATACCATTTCCAACTCCAGGAACAAAAAAAATAATTCCATTTGTCCCAAAATGAAATATGGACCATCCAAGACTGATACAATTTCATATGTCAAGGATTAAACAACCTGATACCATTTGTAATATTATTCCCCTCCTCATTGTCTTGATAATCTATGGGTGTACTACTGGGCCTTAGGTGAAATCACCAAGACACCAAAGGCTAGAAATAAATTCCAAGTTCCTCAAGAACATTTGGGGGATGATTTTCCCTTTGAAATATAGAACATCCAAAACTATATATACGAAAACCAACCAAACCTCTATATGATGAATGATTACAAAATACAACTCAAAACATAACCAAACCAAAAAAACCATATCAAATTACAAGTATAAACCAAATTACATACTCAAAAATAACTAAAAGACCACACAAATCAAAACTCCCAAGTGACATCAACTAGCAATACCTAACCTGATCCAAGCTCCAACTCCATATGCCATTCTCATGGTATCAAGAAGCGTCACTAAATAATTGAGATACCTTGCCTTTACATGTGTCTCAGTAGATGACATCTATAAATTCACAATAGTATAAAACTAGGGGGTGTATCTAAACTCAATATGATTTCCCCAATGACTTCCCAACTCATTCCACTAGGAAAAAACTTGATAACACAATTTATTTTAAATAGTTTTAAGTAGTAAAAATAGTTTATATCAAATAAATAAAATAATTTTCCATGTAAAGACATAAAATAATTTCTTTAAACCATTTATAAATATATTTGGAATACCCATAGCCATGTATCCACACATACCATGCATGCCCTGGTAATAGTTCCATAGTCATGAGCAGTATCTCGTCGATCTACCAAGTCATCACCAGGTAACCAATACTAGTTTCCCTAATGGCACACACCCCTTATACAAGGTCTCATATAATGAAAATGAACTCACAACAACCATTTATGAAAAATATCCATGCCAGCAATTCAACATAAAACCATTTTATTCTTTAAATAATTTCAAAAAATACTTCACATGTATCAAAACAAAACCAAAATTTTGAAATAAATATTTTTGAATTATAACCAAAGGGGATTACTAAAATCCAACCAATTTTCCAAAAAATTTGAAACCAAATACCAAATTAGGATTTACACCAAGAATAACACAAGTATTTCACCATAATTTCAATCAAAACATTTAATTTAAACTAATCCTTTAAGTTCTAAATCCATTAGAGATAATAGAGAATCCAACAACCTCACAATGTTGGAGAAAATGAAGAGTGGCACTATAAAACTTCAAGATCCAATCAAAATTCACATTCCCTTAACTATATACAATAATATTTCATCATAAAACCATTCATTACACAAATATCAATCTATAACGGACTATATCAATGGTTTTTAGAGAGAGATAAGAACCTTGGATCTAAGAATAAAGAGTTATAATGGGCACTTACTGATGAATTTGGGCCTCCAATGCACTTTGATTCGCCTAAGAATCACCCCTGGATCAAAGGGTATCATCAGTAAATCCTTGAGAGAAAAATGAATTTGGGATATTATGATTTTAGAGAAAAAATGAGGGTTAAAAGGGTTAATTCAGATTACAACCACAATTTAAGGAGGTGCAATTGTATGTCATATGGTTAGGCCATACGGTTTGTTAAATCATGAACCAACCATGTAGTGTTATTTTCTTAAGGCTATACATATCATGGTTGGATCACATGGTTAGAAAAACCATGATCCAACCATGATTTCACCTCTATTTCAATATACACTATTTCTCCTAGGAATTCACATGGTTTGGCCAAACCATGTACCAACCATGTGCCTACCCAGTGCCCATTGTCTCCCCTTGTACAGTTTCCTAAAGATGTTTCATGGTTTCTAATAATAGTGAAACTCCATAAAATCCAAGTAAACATTACAAACCCCCTCATAACCTCCCAAAACTCCTCACAAACATTATATAAGCTCAAAATATGTGAATAAAGGGTCATATACCTGAAATCGGGGGTTCTATAGATAAGGATGTTTTGTATTTATAAATTACAGAGAAATGTCAACCTTAATTATGATTTCATACTTTTTTATCATATTTACTCCCTAGAATAGTGGTTACCATTTTGGGATATCGAAATCAATTTCATCCCCAACTCAAGGAAAATTCTCAAAAAAATAATATTTTGATAAAGCAAAGAGTTGGATTAAGGTGACTTTAAAATTTTCTATCATAGTGGAAGTATATGAATAACTAATCAAGTGGGGTGAATTTATCATTTTATATAAAAAAATTACTTAATTTACTTCAAAAATACTCTTAGGAGGGGTTAATTTAATGTTTTAAACACATTTTTAGAAGGTTTGTGTACCATCCCTCGATCTGAAAATCTCTCATGTGGCCAAACTAGGTTGGTTACTAGACCTCAAGAGCACCTCCCCATATGCCAGATGCTTCTGAATAGTAGTAGGGGTGTGAAGAACATAGTTGGAAAACTATACCCACTAGTATGGAGTTGTAATAATAGTGGAATAAATATCATAGTAATGAAAATAGAGGAAATAGTATAATAAAAATAGATAAACCAAATAGTGAACGAAATTGATCAATAAAACAATATGAGAATAATGAAATGGTAGGATAGAATATAACTAAATTTCATGGTTAAAGTCATATGGATAAAAGACCAAGCTAACACCAATAAACTCAAAATTCCCCAGTCCCAAACCACATGTTGATCTTGTCTCCAAGATCCAACCCATCCAACAAGAAAAACTCAATAACAAGGTCCTTTTCCCTTGTCCAAACTTGAATCCATGTAATCTTATTGAATTCCAAATGGTGGTTTGAATAGGGTATGAGTAAAACTCAATAGGTAAACATTGTCCTATCTAAACAAAAATAGTTTGATAATAAGTGCATGCAATAAAGTGACAAAAGGGGGTTTTAATTAATCAATTAATACTATATAACCATTAACAAACTTCATCACCTTGTTGTAATAACCCAAAGCATGTAATATCTCTATGTCAAACATTACCAAAATTCAATGGCATAATCAAATAATAGGGAAAATCCTTCTGTATAAGCATTTAAACATAACCAATTCAAGCCCTATAAATAAGAATTTTAGCATAAACAGACCAAGACCTCTATATAATCATTTAAATGTAATATATTCAACCCCTATATATAATAATTTCATCATAACCAGGCCAATCCCTCTATATAAGCATTTCAGGATAATCGGTTTTAGTATAACTGGTCCAAAAATCTTCTGGAGTCCCCACAGGGTTTGAGAGGGGGTTATATGGTGAATGAAAAGTTTTTTTGGTTTCACCATAAAAAAATCCACTAAACCCAATAAATTCATGATGTCAATCCTTAATTAATTATTTAAATGTACTGTGTATCATATACACTAAAAAAGATGACTCCTTGAGTTAAAATAACCTCAATTGACCTTTTCATGATGTGAACTAGTTTCACGGTGCGTAAAAATTTCATGATCTAAACCAGTTCATGTAATTTTCCAAGAAATAGGTTCATGTCCTATAATATGTTCATGATGTGAAATTTTTTAGAAGATAGATCACAACCTAGATTCAGTATAAAAACCTTGAAACACCTCTGATTCTTCCCAAACCCACCGAGAACCCTCAAAATCCTTTGACACATTTATACCAAAAATATATTAATTAAAACAATCATACATCCCTGAATGTTAGTTCATTTTGGAAAAAATGATCTCTATCCCCAAAATAAACTCAACCAACAAGGTTTAAAAGAAGAAAATATAACTAACAGCACTTAACCAAAAACTCAAATAGGCACATACTTAGAAAAAGGTAGGATCTTACAACATCCCCACCATATAACAGCATTTCCCTGAGCTACTCTAAACAACGTTATGGGGTCTCATAGAAAAATTTTGGACACTATGATTTCATATCATATTCCATCTCCTAGGTCTCCTCTTGAACTTTCCCATGATTTCACTACACTCACACTAGAGGTATAGTCTTTCCCTATAAATACTTCTCACTATGGTTCATAATTCATATCAGATGTTCCTACACAACTACAAAAATCTTGAGTTCATAAACATCTATCACATTAGAAGGGTAGAGATGATATCTTTGAATCTATGATATATGAAACATGTCATATATAGAAATGTAACATTTTGGAAGGGTCAATTGGCATGCCACTGGACTGACTCTCCTCACTATCTCAAATGGATCGGCAAACCTGGGTGTTAGTTTTCACTATTTTCTTATACATTGCTTTCCCAACCTTAATGAAACCCAAAAAAACATGATGAACCACCTCAAACTATAGATTATATATCTTCTGGTTAGTATAAGATTTATTCCTACTATACACGGCCACCAATCACTTCCTAATCAACTAAACTTTCTCAGTCATCTCCTACACAAGACCAGGTCCAACAAGAACTAACTAACTTATTTTTAACAAACAAAGAATAAAATGACATGGCTTTTCATAAAATTTATTTAAAGGTTCTATTTGTATCAATTCTTGGAAGCTCTTATTATAAGAAATCTACATGAGTGAAAAATATTCTCTCCTGAACCAATGAAATCCAAAACATAGGCTCATATCATATCATTTAGAATATAAATAGTCCACTCATATTTAACATCAGTATAAGGATGGTATACTATAATCAAAATAACTTATGACCCCATGGCCTTATGAATACCCTTTTTGAATCAAAACATGAAGTGTTTATCTCTATCAGAAACGATACTCCTCAGAACACCATATAGTTGAACTATTTCACGCATGTAAATACTACCTAGATCATTAATGGTGAAGGTATTCCTAATAGGAAAAAAGTGGTATTACTTCATTAGTTGATCCATTATCACCCATGCCGCATCATTATCATGAGGTGTACTGGGTAATTCTTTCAAAAACCCATAGTAACAATATCACATTTTCATTTCAAAATGGGAAGAGGCTACAATAACTCAACAGACCTCTAGTTCTCAGCCTTCACCTACTAATAGGTGAATCATCTAGCCATGAAGCTTGATATATCTTTCTTCATTCCTATAACTAGAGGCTATAATAACTCAACAGACCTCTATTTCTCAGCCTTCACTTACTAATAGGTTAATCAACAAGCCATGAACCTTGTTGTATCTTTATTCATTCCTAGCAACAAGTACTATTTATATAGATCACATTACATATTTTTTAGACATGGGTATACCACCCATATAAAATCATGAAACTCTCTCACCATCTCCTCACGTAAGACTTTAGGAACCCATACTCATCCACAAAAAAGAAGATAAATTACACTAACAAGAAACCATCCCGATGATGGATCCCCACCATATATGTTGTCCCTAAGAGATAATCCTTCCAGATTAGATAACTTCTTAGTCTTTATTGTGTCCAAAACCATGAGTATAACAAATGTAAAAGTTAGAGATAGTCATACCTATGACTCTTAGACATCCAAATGCATATCTACAAAGAGTGTCATCATCCTCTACTCATCACAAAAATTCTACATTGCCTATGTATGAATATTTTGGATCAAGGATTCAGAAACCATGTTTCCCTTTCCCGGTGTATAAGGTAGAATGAAGTCAAAAGACTATAGATACTCGACCCACCTCCTCTTCTTAAGGTTCGGGTCTTGCTGAGAAAATATAAACCTGAGGCTCTTGTGGTCCATATACACCAAAAACCTCCTTCCCAAATGATAGTGTGTCCATCATCTTAGGGTGTGTACCACCGCATCTAACTCCAAATCATGAGTAAAATAATTACTCTCATGTGGTATCAGCTTTCTAGATCCATAAAAACCCACTCGGACCTTCTGTATCAGAACTTCTCCACGTCCAACTCTAGATACACCACCATACATGGTATATTCTTTACCCGATATATGTAAGGTGAGGATCGGTTTTGAGGGTAGAATACTCTTTAAATCTTGAAATTATATCTCATAAGACTCTGACCAAACAAAATTCACCCCTTTATTGGTCATCTTGAATAGTGGTGCTTCCGAGTAGGATAAATCCTCGATAAAATGTTGATAATACCCTGCTAGACCCAAAAATATCTAAATCATGAAGACATTATTTGTCCACTCATAAGATAACATGGTTATAACCTTATCTAGGTCAATTGAAACTCCATCCACTAAGATTACATGACCCAAGAAATGAACTTTATCAATCCATAAACTGCATTTAGATAGATTGATGTAAAGTATATTCTCTCTCAATGTACTCAAGATAATGTCAAGATGTTAGGCATGATTTTCTATTGATTGGGAGTAAACTAATATTTCATCGATGAAAACCATCACAAATCAATCCAAAAAAGGATGGAAATATAATCATCAAGGCCATGAATACCATCAGTGTGTTCATCACACCAAATGACATCACTACGAACTTGTATAATCCATACCTTTTCCTAAAAGCAGTCTAAAGTATGTATGATGGTATCACTCTCAACTGATGATACAATGATCTAAATTCAATATTATAAATAATCTTGGAACCTCTCATATAATAAAAAATATCATCGATGTGTGGAAGTGGATATCGGTTATTGATTTTCATCTAGTTTAGTCTCCGATAATCCACACATAAGTGCAAAATCCCACCAGCCTTCTTGGAGAAAAGCACAGTAGAACCACACAGAGATATAATAGTATATACAAAAAATTATCTTCTAGATATACCAACTAAACTTTCAAATCATGAACCTATGATAGATTCATCTTGTATGGTGGGATAGAAACTGGCTCTACTCTTAGAACTAACTCGATCATAAACTAGATCTCCCACCCATGTGGTAAGTCATAGAAATTTTCAATAAATACATCCTGAAAATAGTCTACCACTAGATAAAACAGATCCTACTATATTCCACCATCATCAGGAGTAAGACCTAGTATATGAGTCATGAGACAATCCAATCTGCACTAAATTGGTCATGCATGCCTAGCCTAAAGATCCAACTCACCCTGGTGAAAATAGTTACCTCCTTCTAGAGATAAAAAAGGTAACTCTCATAAAATAACAATAAATGTGTGGCTAGTACTAAACTAACCAATCCATACCCAGAATCAAATTGAAACTAGTAATTTCAAATAAAATCAGTTCCCAAAAGAAATGGTGATCACTAATTTCTAGAGAACATGCCTTGAAATGTTTGATATTCTCTGACCTCACTCCCAATGGTGTTTAAATGGTCAAGAAAACATCTTATATTTTCAAAACCAAGCCCAAACCATTTACAAAAAGAGAAAATATGAAGGAAAATGATTCTCTTATATCAAACAAAACACAATAAAGGGTATATGATGCAAGAATCATACCTCTGACAGTAGAAGGTTCTGCATAAAAACTAGTAGGAGTATATTTCATAGCATGCTGATAACTTTCCCATCTTCCCTAGGATCTATTATGACTCCCATGTGGTACTCCTTCTAGATGGTACCACTTATCCAACACTATGGTACCACATCCCCTACCTTAACATGAACATCCAGTGGAACTCCAGCTACAAGTCTGCTGAGGGGTAACTGAGTCCTTTCCAATCTCTATCACTTGTCCTAGTCCCCTACTACTAATATGTTGTTGTATTCCTCTATAGAACATATGCAGGTTTCCTAGTCTGTAATGACCTGAAATTTTTGAAAAAAATTTGTTTCCTGAAAATGTGTGTTATATTATTTTGTACTCAACGTAATATATCTCTTTAATAATGAAGTGAGTAAAATTTGAAATGTGACCATAAAGTTTTGAATGTTATAGGACCATTGGTCAATATAACTATTGTTCAATAAGACCATTGAAAATTATACTCTTAATAGTGGTTTTAATATTATAATTATTCTTAATAAGTATAATTGAAAAAAGAAAATCAGTACAGAAAGATGAGTTGATGGCCTCATTCAGTAGAGTCATGTCGTATGAATACCATTTGATAGAAATTGGGAGTGAGTTAGTTTCACTGGGCTTCTCTCTTGACCAAGCCCAATCTAAGCTTCAACATGCTAAGATTGAATGAAATCACCTACAAGATAAGTTCGAGTTAGTAGAAATTACCACCCAAGCACTGTTATCTAAGTCGCCCCAAGAATCTATCACCATCCCACACCTTACCCTTAGGTCATATGCGATTGTTATAAGGGATTATGTGTTGAGACCTTAGTTACTTAATGTGAAATCCATTTGTATAAATAAATTTTTTATTCCATCAATTTCATATTGAGAATAGTTTTTCTTAATAATATAATGAATTTAATAAATTGATTTTCCGAATAGAAATTATACTTTTCATAAATGATATAATTATTATAATAAATTAATTTACTATGAATAATTTTTATTTTAATGAAATAGTATTATTAAAACACTCTTTTTAAAATATAAATGATAATTTATTTTTTTCAAGTGTCAGAAATTTCACTATGCATTTTCACTAGGAATTTTTTATCTGCTATTATTTTTAATAACTAAGGATTTTTATATTTAAAAGTTAAAATTCTTATATTTAGATAATTATTATGATAAAATAAATATCATTTTTGAAATACGAATGTTGAAATTATGTTAGGGTTAATTTATGAGAATTTTCTAAAATACTTTAGTTTTTGTGAATAGTAAAAATATAGTTTCAGTTCTTCGTTATGTTTAATGGAATCATAATGATGTAATATTTAATATAAAATATTGTAATACTATTTTGTATTTAAATAACACAATAGGTGTCCCAATTGGACAATACCAAGGGCAAATACCAGGGTTAATCCCATGGTTTTGAATTTACCACTACATAGGTGTCCAACGAAATTAATAAACAAATCCTCTTATTTTTCTATAAATACCCACCCATTTATCCATTTACTTACATTCCCAATTAATCCTACATAAGGATATGATATTTTTACCACCCAAGGAGTCCTCACAAGGTTTCTTCGGGCCCCAAGCTTCCAATATTCTACTTTTAGAAGTTACTCTTCAAGGTAAGGGAAAGTTCAACTTCTCTTTTCCTTTCAAGTTTCCTTTTTATGTGGTATGACATTAAAATTTCCATACTATGTTATTCTGCCCATTTTATTTTATCCCTTTACTATATTAAGATTATTGTATGAAAGGGATACCCTTGTCCCCTCTCTTTTAAATATTTTCTAAAACCATGTTTCATACCTGTTATGCTACCAGATTTTCTTCTCAAAATTTCTCTCTTTTCCTCAAGAAATATCTTATTTTATTTTTTAAATAGAAAAACCTATTTATTTTCCAGTTTTTTTCACCTAGATGTCAAAATGATCTATTTTATTCTTGTATTAACATATATTAAATCCACCTTCATATTTTGTGGATTAATAATGACATAATGATCTTGTCTTTAAGCACTTCTTTTTCAAAACGCCATGATTTGTATATGAAACTTATTTATTTTATTCTCCACAGATTATTTATGAAATGATTTATTATGATATATTTATCTAAAATTAATTAATACATATTAAGGCTTCACTCTAATAGTTCTCCAATTCATTATTTAAATAATTTAATCTCTAGATATGACATATTTTGTGATACCTTGGTGAATAACCTTGGTAATTTTTATGACACCTTAGTGATAAACCTTGGTGATATTCTTATGAATGAATCAATTAAATTTTTTTTCCAAATTTCTAAGTTATGATTCATGTTATAATTATTATGATATACCTATTTATCATTCATTTTTATATTTCCTCAAGTTCTTATTAATATTTTTCATAATCACATGTAAACTATTTCCCAATCTGAATGGCCTGAAGGCCTTCATTTTTTATTTATTTTTGATGATCCCCCTTTTGAGGGTTGAAGGGGAACCCTCACATTACATTGACCATAATCTTAGAGACATTACAGGACCCGAATTTCTTAATGGAATACATCTCTAACTATGACTACTTGAAACTGCCCCTCCCCAGCATCTGCATCATCGTCATCTCTCCACCATTACATTACTATTCGACTAGCAGTCTTGTGCAAGGATGTGCAGGCCTGGTACCAATAAAAAATGTCACACCCTCTCATTATTCCAAATCTGATAGCTCTACTTTGGTGAATTCACCTTTCTCTAAATCCTTCTCTATAGCATGTTCCTTGTAGAAATTTTTTGGTTTTCATCTGCACATATTAGGTGTCCCGAAGGCCTAAAGGTGGCCTGAATGCCTGAAAATGGCCCGAAAGTTTTACTGGCCTAAAGTACTGAGTGGCCCAAAGGCCCTAAGGACTTAGGGCCCAAACCAGTGGACCAAAGGTGAATAGTTATGGCTGTAACAGTACCTACTATAGTGATCGCTCCAGTACCTGCAACAGTTACTAGTACAATGTTGCTACAGTTCCTACTACAGTGATGTTTCTCATGCTTTCCCTTACTGGGACTTAAGATCACCCTTTCCATTGATGTATTTCCTCAGGTTATGAGATGAAATAAATATACATAGGATGAACTAATTATGAATCCTTTCAAGTGTATTAGAAGAATTTTTTATGTTTTTATGTATTATGTACCTTATTTCCAAGAAATTAAACTTTAAAATATCCTCTTTTTGTACCATGTAAATGAAAAGTAATGTAATAAAAAGGTATAATGTCATAGTTGGTATCGAATGATGGTTTAGTTATTTGTAGAAATTATAATTTGAAGACTTCATGAAGAACCCTATAAAAACATTTAAATATAGGAAAAAACATCATGGTATTTTGGTGAAATATTAAGTAACTGGTTTTCGAGAAAAGAAATCCATGTCTAGATATGAACAAGTGTACATGGTTCTAGAACAGATGTACCTAGGGGTAAAAACTCTTAAAAGCTATGTTGAGCCTGACTCAACATAAACTGGTACATGATAATGGATCTTACTACACACTTGGTTTGGCACTCCCAGAGGATATGTTTGGTTAATCACAAGATTTTTATGAACCAATATGAAAGATTTATAAAAAATACAATTTTTGTTAATAAATAATATATTTATGTTTTAAGACATGAAATTATTTTATAATTATAAGATTACTAAATTAAACATGTTTCCCACTAAGGTTTTATTCCTTTATAAAATGGCGTGAAATAAGAGAAACCTTGTAAATAGTGAGTGCAACAGACCAGGTGATGAAGGCCTTCTAATGGAAGTCAGAATTGAAAACTTAATGAGAATGATAAATCAAATAACTTGAGTTATGAGTAATAACTTGAATCAATTCGAGATGCTAGATTAACCTTGAAGAGAAAAACTTTTTGTTGAGTCCTTTATGCATCACTGACCAAATTCTTTCATTGCATCTACCAAACCATTGATTTTTGAACAATGGATAAGCTCTATAGAAAATACCTTTTCTCTAATCTATTGTTCAGAACAAGAGAAATTCACCCTAGATGTTTACCTCTTAGAGGGTGAAGTTGATCAGTGTTGTACACTGGTTAAAAACATGAATTAAAGAGGGGAGATTGAATCTAAGGAGTGGTAAGAGTTTAGGGGAACTTTTTTCAAAAAATATTTCCCCCATTTAATGTGTACAAAAATAGATAAATAATTCATACGGTTAAAAAAGAAGAAAAATGAATCTATAGGAAGATATGATATTAACTCTACAAGACTTTATCTTTACACCTATATATTTTTCATGGATCCTAATAGGAATTTTGATAGATTTTTTGGAGGACTAAGACACCATCTACAGAAGAATCTTTCCAATTGAGACCATGACATCTATAAAGAGATAGTATGAAGTTCTATGAAGGTTGAACTGGAGTTCGATGAGATGTAGTGGTCTCACAAATAGAATTAAAATAATATATCAATGGAGCTAGGATTAGGGAGTAACTTTGATAAAGGAAGAGGAGGAAAGAAAGTGAAACTTTCCACATGCAACAAATGTGGGAAGAATCATTCGGGGAACTGCTTTCTCAGGAGTTGGAAATGTTATAAGTGTGGAAGAGATTGTCATATTTCTCAAAACTAACATAGTGAGGTGAAGCCTCAACTTCTTAACACTAATTATAAAGGGAAGATGGTGTATGCCCTTCCCAAAGTCCAATTATTCAAGTGTGTGCCTCTTGGGAACTTTTCCAATAATTGTACAAATATAAAGCTAATGGATGGGAATCACCATCAACATCATCATAGGACAAGGGAGAAAGTTCATGTTTTTCTATCATGATGTATGAATTTTAAGCTCCAAAAGATGTGGTGGTAGTTACTCTCGTTGCTCACTAAAATATATCATGTACTTTGTTTGATTTTGCTTCTACACATTCCTTTATTTTCTAAAATTTTGTAAATAATATAGAATCAATTCCTAAACTACTAGAAGTTGAGTTATCATTCAAGACTCTTAGAGGGATTATTAAATCATCAATAGTGTATAGAAACTCTAGTATTCACTTTAGCGAGCATAATCTCATCGCAAATCTAGTATTTATTCCCATGTTGGAATTTGACATTATACAAGGGATGCACTAGATCTCAAAGTATAATGTTAATATCAATTATATAATTAAGGAAATGTCATTATTATTGAATGGAAAACCTACAATTTTTTTTAAAGGACAGATATTTGGACCTGGGATTTGTCTAGAAGAACCACTCATAGACTTATTTATGGAGATGATCGGTGAAGATGAATAAGGAAATAAAAGTATAAAAATATATAATGTTCCCATCATTTAGGAATACATTGATGTATTTCCGGAGAAGTTACATGGACCTCCCTTAGAAAGAGAGGTAGACATCTCCATTGAACTCATTCCAAGATCCAAGATGATATCAAAGACCCCATATAGAATTTAAAATGTAGAGTTGGATAAATTAAAGAAGAAACTCCAAGATCTTTTGGAGAAGGGGTTTATCCAACCAAGTGTGTCTCCTTGGGGAGAATATGTTCTCTTTATGAAGAATAATTATGGATTAATGCAGCTATGTATTGATTATGGAGAACTTAAGAGGATCATATTGAATAAAAAGTACCCACTTCCAAAAATTGATGATTTATTTGACCAGCTTCATGGGGCTTAATTCTTCTCCAAGATTTATCTTCGATCTGGTTATCATCAATTGAGGGTGAAGAAAGAAGATATTCCAAATATTGAATTCCAATCAAGATATGGGCATTAAAATTTTGTTTCTATTCCCTTCGACTTGACTAATTCTCCTACTATTTTTATGGATCTTGTGAATAGAGTATTTAAGGACTAACTTGATAATGTTGTGGTAGTTGTTATTGATGGTATTCTAATATATTCCAAAAGTCATGAGGAGAATTATGATCATATAAGGGTTATATTGAAAACTTTGAGGATGTGGAGTCTATTTGGAAAGTTTAGAAAATTTTAATTTTGTATAAAATAAGTTGCTTTCTTAGGTCACATTATAACCAGTGAAGGAATCTCAGTAGATCCTGTCAAGACAAAGGTTGTGGAGGAGTGGTCTCATCCTATAATAGTAACTAAGATTAGTAGTTTCCTAGGATTAACAGGATATTATAGGAGGTTTGTGAAAAACTTTTCATGACTTTCTAATCCACTAACCAAGTTAACTCGAAAAGGGGTCAAGTTTATCTAGAAAAAGGAGTGAGAATAAAGTTTACAAGAGATGAAGAAGGGATTGGTAACTGCACCCATGTTAAATCTACCCTCTATCGGAGAAGGATTTTTTATTTTTAGCATTGAATATCTAAAAGGGATTGGGTTTTTTCTCATGAAAAATGACAAGGTTATTGTTTATGCATCTCGACGGTTAAAGCCTCATGAGAAGAATTATCCTATGCATGACCTGGATTTGGCTAGAGTTTTTTTACTCTAAAGATATGGAGGTACTATATATATGGGGATAAGTGTGATATATACATAGACCATCAAATTTAGATGTATATTTTCACACAAAATTAATTGAACATGAAATAAAGGAGATGGTTGGAACTTCTTAAAGACTATAATTGTTCAATTCATTATCACCTTAGAAGATAAAAAAATTCACTAATTAATTAAGTAGGAAAGACCTTGTTGTGTTGGTAATGATGAGGATTCAAGGATATCCTTTGATCAAAGACCTTGTAAAACTGGAAATGGGATTCATAAGGTAAGGTACATCATAAACCATATCCCAAATTATTTATCAACCATCATTACTAGAGTAGATCAAGAAATTTCAAAGAGAATATCCTTTGTTATACAAGAAGATAGAGGCTGTGAAAAATGGGAATTTTCTTAAGTTTAATATTGATCAAAAAGGTGTGCTGAAATTCTGTACAGGGATATGTGTTCCATCTATTCTATAAATAAAGAAGGATCTAATTTTTGAAGCTCCTATCTATACATACTCTATAAATTCTGGAAGCAAGAAAATGTATAGGGACCTTTGTGATAATTATTGGTGGGATAACATGAAAAGGGAGATTTCTGAATACACTACAAGGTTCATAGTGTGTTAACAAGTGAAGTAATAGAGAAAGCTTCCTAAATGGGTATTAAAACCACTGCCCATACTAGCATGGAAATGGGACAATATCACTATGGACTTTGTCACTATTCTCCCAAAAACAACCAAATTAATCAATGCGGTATGGGTTATAATGTACCATCTCACCAAGACTGCCCATTTTATCTGTTTTCAGGATGATTTCTATCTTTACCAAATCTCCAATATATACATAAAATAAGTGTTAAGGTTGTGTGGAGTGGAACTTTATATCATTTATGATCATGATCTAAGGTTTACATCAGAATTCTAGAGAAGTATTCAACATGATTTGAATACTGAATTGAATTTTATTATAACCTATCACCCTAAAAATAATGTAAAATCTAAAAGGACTATTCAGACACTAAAGGACATGTTTATAACATGCTCAATAAAATTTAAAGGTGGATGGGATCAACATCTCCCATTAGTTCAGTTCTCATACAACATCTGCTTCCATTCGAGTATTAAAATGGCACCCTATGAAGCTCTTTATGGGAAGCGATGTAGAACTCCAACTTGTTGGGATAAAGCTGGTGAGAGAAAGATTCATGGACCTGATCTTGTGAAATATATGATAGAAAAGGTTCATGCAACAACACATAAATTATACTTGGAGTCTAGAGAAGATCTATGCTGATAACCATGTAAGGGACTTGGAGTTTGATGTTGACGATAAAGTCTTCCTTCAAATTTCACCTTGGAAGAGATTTATGAGGTTTGGGAATAAAGGGAAGCTCATGATTAGGTACATTTTCCTCTATGAAATCCTTCATTTCATAGGATAAGTGGCCTATCATCTTGTACTTAATCTAAATATATCTCAAGTTCATGATGTATTCCACGTATCTCTTGTGAGTAAGTATATACATGACCCATCACATGTACTGAATACTGAGGTGGTAAAACTAGAACATGACCTCACTTATGAGAAGCAGCCAGTAGAGATCTTGGATTTTAGAGAAAAGGTTCTATGCAATAATACTACCCACCTCGTTAAAGTGTTCTGGAGGAACCACAAATATGAAGAAGCCACGTGGGAACTGGAGGAAACAATGAGGCATAAGTACCCACACCTTTTCTCAATTGAGGGAACTAGTTGAAATTTTAGGGATGAAATTTATTAAGGGGGAAAGAATGTAATGACCCAAATTTTTTAATAAAATTTGTATCTTGAAAATGTGTGTTATATTATTTTATACTCAACATAAATATATATCTCTAACAATGAAGTGTGTATAATTTGAAATGTGACCATAGGGTTTTGACAGTTATATTATCATTGGTCAAGTATGACTATTGGTCAATATGACTGTTGCTAAATATGACCATTTAAAACTATACTCTTAATAATAGTTTTAACATTATAATTATTCTTTATAAGTATAATTTACAAAGGAAAATTAATATAAAAAGATGATTCAATGACCTCATCCAGTAGAGCCATATCATACGAAGCCCATTTGTTAGAACATCGGAGGGAGGTCACATCACTGGAATTCTCTCTTGACCAATCCCAAGATGATCTTTAACATGAAAAGATTGAACTAAGTCTCCTATAGGAGAAGTTCATGTTAGTAGAAATTACCACTCGGGTGATGTTATCCGAGCCGCCTCAAAAATATATCAAAATCCCACACCTTAACCTTAGGTAATATGTGGGTATTATAAGGGGTTATGTTTTGAGACCTTAGTTACTTAACATTTAATCCCTTTGTATAAATAAAATTTTTATTCCATCAGCTTCATTTTAAGAATATTTTTTCTTAAAAATATAACAAATTTGATAAATTGTTTTTTCGGACAAAAATTGTACTTTTCAAAAATGATATAATTATCATAATAAATTAATATATTAAGAATAATTTTTATTTTAATTAAATAGTATGATTAAAACACTCCTTTTTAAATATAAATGATAATATAATTTTATTTTTTCAACTGTTAGAAATTTCACTATGCAATTTTGTTATGCATTTTCTATCTGCTATTATTTTTAATAACTAAGGATTTTTATATTTAAAAGTTAAAATTATAATATTTATATAATTATTATGATAAAATAAATATCATTTTTTAAATCAGAACATCGAAATTAGATTAGGGTTAATTTATGAGAATTTTCAAAAATACTTCAGTTTTTCATGAATAATAAAAATACAGTTTGGGTTTTTCGGTATTTTTAATGACATCATAATGATGTGATATGTAATATAAAATTATATTATAATCTTGTGGAATAAAATAACATAATAGGTGTCCCAATTTGCCTATACCATGGGCAAATACCATGGTAAATCCCATGGTTTTGAATTTACCACTACCTCAATGTCCAAGGAAATTAATAAACAAATCCTCCTCTTTTGATATAAATACACACCCATTTATCCATTTTCATTAATTACCAATTCATAATTTACAAATATATGATATTTTTACCTACCAAGTTATCCTCAACCCCCCAAGTTCCCAATATTTGAGTTTTAGGAGTCACTTTTCAAGGTAAGGGAAATCTCAACTTCTCTTTTCCTTTCAAGTTTCCTTTTTATGTGGTATGTATTTAAAATTTACATATTATATTATTCTACACATTTTATTCTATAAATTTACTATATTAATATTATTTTATGAATGGTATACTCTTGTCCCCTGTCTTTTTAATATTTTATAAAACCATGTTTCATGCCCCTTATACTGCTGGATTTTCTATTCAAAATTTCTCTCTTTTTCTCAAGAAATTCTCTTATTTTATTTTTTGAATACCCAAACCTCTTTATTTTACATGGTTATTCACCTATATTTTAAAATGATATATTTTATTATGGTATTAACATACATTAAACCCACCTTCCTTTTTCGTGGGTTAATAATGACATAATGATCTTGCCTTTAAGCACTTCTTTTTAAAACGACATGATTTTTATATGAAACTCGTTTATTTTATTCTCCATGGGTTATTTATGAAATGTTTTATTGTGATATATGTGGATCACATTAATTAATTCATATGAATTGTGTAACATGATATCTCTCTAATGCATTAGGTAACAAATTTAATCTCTAGAGATGACATGTTTTATGATGCCTTGGTGAATAACCTTGGTAATTTTTATGATACCTCAGTGATAAACCTTGGTTATATGCTTATAAATGACGCAATTAAATGTTTTATCCACATTTAATAGTTATGATTCATGTTATTATTAATATGATATTACTCTTACTCATTCCTTTATGTATTTCCTAAATTTCTTATTTATATTTCTCATTATCGCATGTAAATTGTTTCCAATGATTTCCCTTACTGAGCCTTAAGCTCACCCTTTCCTTCGATGTATGTCCCCAGGTTATGAGATGTAGTAAATATACTTAGTATAAACCTATTATTAATCTTTTCAAGGTATTAGAATAATTTTTTATGTTTTTATGAATTATTTACCTAATTTCCAAGAAACAAAACATTAAAAGATCCTATGTTTTCACTATGTAAATGAAAATTAATGTAATAAAAAGGAGGGATGTCATATAGCCTTCCACCATAATGGAACTCCAAATTAAATTATGTACACTAAGGATACTTATGGATAAACTTTCCACACTAATTTCTTTTCACTGGAATATAGTCATGAGATGGATTCCCACTGCTCTTGCTACTCTACCGATTATTTCCTTTGCGATAACTGTCAGAGCGACACTTATTTCCACTAGAAGAAGAGACACCAGTTTTCCTTGATGAAACAACCTAGAAGATACTTGGGGTCTCTCTCATATTACCTTCTATGATGAGATCCTAATTCATCACATCTAAAATGGTGATCTCATCGTGTATCCCATCTTGGAAATGATTCACCAAGAAAATCTCACTGGTTACTAAATATAGCGCAAAGCACTAAAATTCGAGGAAACATATATCATAGTCCATCACTGACATTCCCTTATGCATTATATGCATGCAATCATGATACTTATCATCCCATGATGTTTCAAGAGAGAAGAGGCTCAGAAAAATTATCTCAACGTCCATTGATGTGTCCTGTGTTTACACACTTTTCCACATATATTTTGAGTAATTAATGGAGTTTTGATGGTGTAACTATGTTTTTTTTATAAAATTGGTTTTTTTATTGAATTGATTTTAATTTTTTATAATATTTCATTTAATTATTAAAATATTTTTTTATGTTTTAATCTCAATTTATTTGTTTATTTTAGTCATATTGTAAATTTCTATGAAATAATTGAATTGCTTGTAATCATTTATCTTTCTCCTGTATAAATTTTTAAATAAAATTTTATCACTTATTTATTTATTTTAATTCATTTATTCATTATTTTGATTTTTATGAATTAGTTTTAATAATAATTTTAATTTAATGAAATTATTTAATTTTAATTTAAGTTGTAGTTCTAAATAATATTTTTTATGTTCTATTTTTAATTTAATTTTTTTTAAATGTTGAATAAATAGTTTCTTTTAATTTTTTTGTAATTAAATATTTTGCTTTGGTTTTAATTATATTAATATAATTTATTTACTCAAATAATTAATTTCATTCTTTATTTTCTTTATTTCATTTTCATTTTTTTCAAAGAAATAATTTTTTATGTTTTTAATTTAAATAAATTAACTTATCCATTCTTTATTTTTGAGTAATTAATTAATTATTAATTTTTTAAATTTATTTATTTATTCTAAATTCCATAATTAATTCAATGGTTTGTTTATTTAAATTATTTTCAAGAAAATTCATGCACGGTTAGTAACCATGTCAATTAACTATGCCACGGTATGTATCCTAACCGTGCGAAGCTGAATCCAACCGTCCATTCAGAATCACCCCTATCATGGTTAGTAGACTAGTCATGAGCCTCACTTCTATCCTACCATGGATTCACCTTGCCAAAAATCACCCTATCATGCAGCATTTCCCATATCATGGTCTGGTGACCATGAACCACCTTACCAAACCAGTAACCCATGCCTACTGTGATCAATAAACCTTACTGAACATGCATCATCAATATTACTACACCTCCTTATCATGTTCACCATGGTCATCCTTACCACCCTAGAGAAACCAAGAACTAGACCACCAAATCACACCATCGAGCCACTATGCCACTGGTCGAGGATGAAGGTTGAGCCTGCTATGTCAGATCTGAGAACTTGCACCATCGATCCACCGCATTGAATAACCCCATTGTTGAAGGATCATGAAACCTAACCTTTCTGTCAGTTGAAACCAGATATACTACACCTCTATGGCCACCTGCTGAGGGAGATTAAGAAAACCTGACATTCATTCTTAAAGATTGAACCAACATTGTGCAAATCTAGATCCCATTATGATCCCTCACCGATGATGTAGATGAACCCCCACCATTGAAGACTGAACCTCTTTCCTCACCAGAACTGGTTGAAGAATATCCTCATGCATTCTTCCTCTATCCAAAGAAAGAATTGATGTAGGAACTTAAATTCTCTCCAAATCTAGAATCTGAGTTGATCCAATGTGCATCGTGGAGAAGAATAAGACTCGAAGGCCGCTGCCCCCCCCCCCTCTCAATTTTCTTTTATATATATATATTAAATATGATAATAATAACATATATATATATATAATAAATTCATTATATATATATATACATTAATTATTATATAAATATAAATACACACACAAAGACAGGTATATATATATATATAATACTACAAATAAAATTTAGTGAAAACATATATATATATATATATATAAATGACTTGATGTCAATGATATCCAAGTGAAAAGTATGATTGAGGAATTGGGTTGAGCAATGGGCACTTCACTACATAGAATATTTGTTTCAAACCCACCCACAACCTAATTTACTCATTAGGGAAATTTATTTTCAATTTCTACATTTCCCTCACATCTTCCCTATCTAACTCAAGAAAATCAACTGGGAAGGAGGTCATGGGGAGAGGAATATGATCATGGGTATGGAGCTTAGTGAATATTGTATTTTTTTGGATGAGTAATGATTGACTCACCAAAGGATCAAGATGTACAATAAAGTTATTCCATGTGGAAGTCATGGACAAGTTTTTCAATTAGAGACTGTGAGTGAGAATGAGATAGGTGAGAGATTTTTTTTAAAGGAATAATACATCAGAAGAGAAGGGGTACTGAATCTACTCACAATCCAACACAGCAGGCAAGGAGAAAAAATCAACTGTAAATAGGCAGAGAACAAAGATTTCACATCAAGAGCTTCCTGAAATCAAGCAGGAGCCACCAGATAGATAACACACTTCTCTCTTTTCTTTTATTGATTCATTATTTACTACATGGATTATTCTATTTCTAAATCTTTTAATATGTTGAATAAAATCATGATTTTTGTATAATAACCACTAGATGAGTAGGTTGAGCTGGTTGATTTATTTTATGTTGTTCATTAATTTTCTCTACTGGATACCACTCTCTCTCTATCTTTATCTCTCCTTTGACAATAATTTTTTACAAAACATCAAGTATTAATGAAAAATTATCTTGAATAGCATTTAATTCAAACTATCTTTAATCTGAGGATTTCACTAAAAAGTAAATCATTCTCAAGATAGAGTTGAAAACTTAGTTCATCTAATATTTTCAACCTTTTGATAACTAATTATTTCTCATTTTAGGATCGAATGACTTCTACAACTGAATAGTTATAGAATTCATTCAGTCAAAGTTTGACCTGACAAAAAATTGGTTTATCCACTTTGAATTAGTTCCAGTTTTTTAAATATAAATGCATGAATAAAGGAAAATAATTATAAAAACTCTCCAACTAATTTCCCCTACTCATCAATTGTTGTTCTTGTTTTCATTGCTGATATTTTTTATTTCCAGCTTGTTCACACTCACACTCACTTTCACACACAAAAATATTCATTCTTATCACAGTTTCATCACCATCCTCAAATGTTGATTGTGTTTTCTTATTTTTTTCCCCTTTGTTTTTGGTTTCTCAAACACAAATTAATCCTTCCTTGCGGTTCGACCCTTCTTACCATAGTACTCATTATAGGTAGTAAGTAGATTTATAAATATTAAATTTTCACGAGTCCAATGATACCCATGTTGAATTTTGGATTTGTTTTTGGGGAATTTTCATGGGAGAAAAAATAAAAACAAAAAAAAATAAAAATAAAATAACTAAATAAAAAACAAAAAACTCATAAAATACAGAAAAAATCATATATATAAAAACTATCAAAAAATATGCAAGAAAAATAAAAAAACAGTTAAAGCTACTATTGTATGCAAACTAGGTCTAAACCTGAGACCATAGAGCATGTCATACTTGAAATTTAGAGACACCATAGAGATTTGAAAAAGAGAAAAAATGAAAACAAAATGGAAGAAAACAGAGAGGATGAGGACCAGAACATTCTTAATCCACCACCTAGAAATAGAAACCCACCTAGAAATGAGATGATTGAGAGGAATAGTTTTAGAAAGTTATTATTGTCTATTATCTCTAAAAACCCATCATGAATTAGGCTCTCACTAAGGTCTTGAAATTATGAAATAAATAAATCCATGTTTTCCCAACTACCTACCTTCAATGGAATTCCCAATGAATATTCTCTTCACTTCATTATGGACTTATACTATAGTTTCCAACAGCTTCCACTAATAGGCCTGAGTTAGGAAGAGTTTAAACTAATAGTATTCCCTTTTTACTCAAGTTCAATGCTAGGACTTTGTTTCAATAGTTAGAAGAGGAAATATTTGTCACCTAGGATCATGTTTACAATTCTTTCACAATTAAGTTTTACCCTAGGAGAATGACTTCTAAAATTAGACACCAAATCAGTGGTTTATTACAATATGTGGGATAACTATTCTATAAATCTTGGAATAGATTTAGGGGATTAATTACGAAATGTAAACACCAAAAATGAACTCAAAAATTCCACATGGAAACTTTCTATAATATTCTCAACCCATGCCACCAAAAATTGGTGGACCAATCTTCTAGAGGGGATTTCATTTATAGAACTTCTGAAGAACTAAATAAAATTGTGAACACACTGATATAAAACTCACAATATAAATTCTATAGGAAAAGAACCATTGTGAGTAAATAACCAAATCCTATTCCACAATATGAGGCATGGGATGATGGATTTTTAAATGAAAATAATTAAAACACTTTTTTGTAGAAATGTCACCACTATGTCATGTTTGCGCACTTACACTCGAACTATCCTAATTTTCATATGACTTCCCATGATCCCAAAAATGTAAATTTTCTAGGTATGGTTCTAGGATAATTTTTAAGGATAAACCATTTTAAAACACTTACAATCAAAGATATATAAACCACCCAAATATTTCTTAGAGGGAGTGGGGAGTTCTTAGACCCACAACACCCCCAGTTTCCAGCAACCACATAGGTAGAAATTTTATCCCCAACCAAAACCTGAATCATCCAAATTAAAAATATGAAGTAAGAGGTATGTTTCAGAAATTTATTGGTAGGTTTGATGAAAAAAAATAAAAAAATTATTTTGAAAAACTGAAAATGGATTCTAAGATGAAACATATAGAAGTTAAAATGGTGTAGTTGTCTAGAGAAGTTGGTAGTAGAGACAAGGAAAAGATTACAAGTACCACTAAAATTAAACCTAGAGAAAATTCCATGGTTTTGACCACTAGAAGGGGTCTTTAAACAAACAAAGAATATAAGAAGGTTACCCAACTTGCTGAAAAAGAAAAATAAGATGACTATGGAAACTCAAATCCGGAAAATGTTGAATATGAAAATTTGGATAGCATCTCTGAAATACTCTAAATATTTCTATCCCAACTGAAAAATAACTAGAAAATTTCTTAAAAACAAATAAAATAAAGGAAAGAAAAAATGTGTAGAGGAAGTTGAATGGATGCCTGAATTTGTTAGAAATTTTTCTCCAATAATCCCTTTTCCATAAAGAATAAAAAAAATAAAACCATGATTTTTATATGCTGAGGTTTCTCAAAGTTCTTAAAAAACTAAACATTTATATTCCCTTCTTGAAATACTTGATTTAAAGACCACCTTATCTAAAATCCCTCAAAAAATATTCTCAAAAATGAAAACCCTGGAAGAATTTTCCACTTACAGTATTACCAAGGAGTGTAGTATTATGTTGCAGAATAGGATAACTCCCAAACTTTAAGACCTAGGGAGATTTTTTATCCCTTACACATTTGGATATAGAGGTGTCCAGTTTAATTTTCTTTGTGATTTTGAGCTTGCATCAATTTTATTCCACTATCTTTGTTTCAACACTTGAGATTAGAAGTTTTCCAACCTACCACTATTATTTTAAAAATTACTAATTGATCCATTATGCACCCAATTGGAAGGTTATATAACTTTCTAGTGGGAGTAGGAAGGCTATTTTTTCCTATTTATTTTTTGATACTAGATATGAAGTGTGACCAAGAGGTACCTATCATCCCTGGTAGGTTCTTTCTAACTACAAACAGAGGTGTCATCAATGTCTCAAAAGGGGAAATTAATTTTCAATATGGGTGGACAAAAATAATAATTCAATGTTTTCAAAAAAAATAAAGAACCCACCCAAGACCCAATTTGTCCTAGAGATGAGCTTCTAAGAGCTAAATAATTTGTTTTTGAGGAGAGAGAGGAGTTTTTAAGGACGTTGTAATAAATCAATAGTGCACCTGAGATCATTGCTAAAAACTACATGGGTATTCATTCTAGTAAGGAGAAGGAACCTTTGGATAAGTTTGAGGGGGAATTCTTATAATGCCTAGATGGTTTTTCCTTAGAACACATCTTTCCCCCAAAAAAAGAATCTATATATGTGGAATATTTTTTTGAAAATAATAATGATGAAGGGGAAGATTTATTCATTGTCTTATTTAAGATGTGGTATGAAGACCTTAGTCCACCTAGGCTCAATTTTCTTCCCCGAAGACAAGTACCACCCAATATAGAGCTCAAATACCTCACATCCCATATGAAATATTCTTTTTAGGAGAGTGATCTACACTACCTATGATTAACTCATCTAAACTAGAGGAAAGTCAAGAGGAAAACATATTGGGTGTTTTTAGGAAATAAAAGTCTATTATCAGTTGTTCAATTACTGATATAAAGAGTATATGTCCATCATTTTTCATGTATAAAATTCCCATGGAGCTTGATTGTAAACCAAGAGTGGAATTCCAGATAATTATTAACCCAAACATGAAGGAAGTTGTCTAAGAGGAAGTGATTAGGTTGCTTGATGGTGGGATAATATTTTATATTTTTTAAACTCCTTGGGTAAGTCTTGTCTAGGTAGTCCCCAAGAATAGTGGAGTGAATGTGATAAAAATGAAAGGAATAATCAAATTAAAATAAGAATTTTGAACAAATGGTAGTTTTGTATCAATTCTAGAAAGCTCAATGCTTCCATAAGGAAGGATCATCTCCCAGTTCCATTTTTTGACCTAATGATAGAGGCTGGATAGAAATGAGTATTTCTATTCTCTTTATGGATACTCTTGGTACAACCAGATTGTTATTTCTCCCAATTTTCAATAGAAGAACGCCTTATCATTTCCATTTGGGACATCTTCCTACCTGTGAATTCCCTTTGGTTTGTGCAGTGAACCAAACACTTTTCATAGATTCATGATGGAAATATTCTCAAACATGATTTAAAGGATTATTGAAGTAATCCTTGATGAATTTTCAATTATAGGAAGTGAATTTGAAAACGTCCTTGAAAATATGGAAGCTATTTTGGAAATATTCCAAGAGACAAATCTTATTTTAAATTGGTAAAAATTTTAGTTTATGTATAATGAAGGAATTATTTTGGGCCATAAGGTTTATAATAAGGGAATAGAGGTTGATAATACCAAAATTTATGTGATCCAAAAGCTTCCACCACCATATAATATCAATGGGATTGGAATTTTTTTAGTCTGTAATAGATTTTACAAGAGTTTCATTAAATATTTTTCCAAGATCACTAGGCCACGCTTCTTTCTGCTTGTTAAGGACAGACCCTTTTTATGAGAAATGCCTAGAGTCCTTTAAATTTATTAAGGAGAAACTTATTACTTCACTAGTGATCAATTCCCTAGACTGGTAGTTCCCATTTTGAGTAATGTGTGATGTTAGTGATCTAGTTGTAGTTGTTATTTTGGGGAAGAGGAAGGATAATAGGCTCTATGTCATTTATTATACTAGAAAGCTATCATATGATTCTCATATAAATTATTACACCACTATAAATTAATTGGATGTTTTTATATTTACCCTTCACAAATTTAGATATTACTTGATAGGGTACAAGGTGATCATTTTTACTGACCATTTAGCCCTCGAGTACTTCCTGGCTAAGGACTCAAAAACTAGTCTCATGAGGTGGACCCTTTGGTCAAAGGAATTTGATATGTTAATCAAGTATAAAAAGGGGGATGAAAATATTACTACAGACCATTTTTCTAGGATGTCCAACACCCATATTAAAGAACCAAGGGAGATCAACACATCTTTCCCAGATGATTAATTTCTTTCTCCCTCTATGAATCAATATTCTTGGTTTTCCAATTATTCTGAATTTTTGGTTGTAGGTATTATTAGAAAGGAACTTTCACAAAACCAAAGGAATAGGTTTATATATGAGTTGAAATACTACTTCTAGGATAACCCTCTTCTTGTCAGAATATGTGCAAATAGTATATTGAGGAGACGTGTGTTTGAGAATGAAATATTACCCATCCTTGAGAGCTATCATTCATCGCCATGGGGTAGCCACCATGGAGGGGAAAGGACTACTCAGAAAATTTATTGGATATTTTCTACTGACCAACACTATTCAACAAATCTAGGATTTTGGTGATTGGTTGTGATAAGTGCCAAATTCTTCGAAATGTAGGTAGAATGTAGGAGTTTCTATAAAAAGGAAAACTAGAAGTTAAAGTATTAAATTTATGGGAATTAGATTTCATGGGATCATTCCCATCATATTATGGTAATGAATATATTCTTGTGTAAGTGTACTATGTTTCCGAGTGGGTTGAGGCAGTGGATATTCCCAACAATATAACTTCTAGTGTGGTAAAATCCATCAAGCAAAACATATTTTATAGGTTTGGAGTGCCTAGATCATTCATTATAGATAATGGAACTCATTTCAATAATTAAAAGTTCAATAATTTAATGGATAACTATGGATGTTCTCAGCGAACTGGTGTCACATACCACCCATAATCCAGTGGGTGGGCTAAAGTGTCTAAAAAAGAGCTCAAATAGATTTTAGAGAAGATAGTTTCTAACTCTGGAAAGGATTTTTTTTGTGATGTTTTATGAGTATTTTGGTATTATATAACTACTTATAATACTCCCATAAGGATATCCACATATATAATACACTTTGGAAAGACTTTCCATCTAAATGTGGAACTACATCAAAAGTTATTTTGGGAAGTGAAGACCCTTAACTTTGACTTCAAGTTCACTGGTGAGAGAAGGTTGTTGGATCAAAGTGAACTGGAGGGAATTATGAGGGAATTGTATGAAAATGATGAAATTTATAAAGATAAAACAAAATCTTTTCATTACTCAATAATTCATAATAGGTATTTTAGGGTTGGTCATAGTGTCCTACCATTCAATTATAGGATGAACATTTTCGCAAAAAAATTGAAAACCAAGAGTTTGTGACCCTTTACCATTCTGAGAGTTCTTATAATGGAGTTTTGGAGCTAGTTATAGAGGAAATTAGACCATTCATGGCCAATTCATAGATGATTAAACACTTAATTTAAGGGAATCCAAAGGGCTTGGATACCATTTCTATTCCGGAAGGTTAAATTTCTCTCAAGTATAACTGAGGACTATAAACTCATTGTTTCATGGGAACTAACCCGTGGTTATTATTATGTTTTTCTTTTATTTATTTATTTCAATAAAGATAACCCCTTTTGTTTATTCTCTAGTATGTGATCGCATGTAATCTTACTCCAATTGATCGGTTTGGTACTGCACTATGTGAATTTTCAATGGTTTTTCAAGGAAAAAGGGAGAAACACATTACATCATCTTTATAAAATATCCTAAACTCAAAATTTTGTTGATTTTTTTCTTATACTTTAAGTTATATATTCTTATGTATATTTCCTTAACCTTGTAGGAAATTTAAATTTCAAACCAAGGCAATTTACTTAGGGCTACAGAGGAGAAAATTTTGAATAAACATTAATTGTCAAAGCTCCCACATTTAGTTAAGTGTTATTTTTCTTTGGATATTTCTATTCTATACTAATATTTTACTACCTAATACCATGAATTAAGTGTATGGGAATACCCCCCAAATCTTGTGAAAATTTTAAACCTAATTTCTTACTTGGGTGTTAGATTATTTATTTCTAGTAAGTTGAAAATTAAGTTGAGATGCATTGTGAAACCTTCTTATGACCATTACAATAATATTAATTTAACTATTTTTATACACCATTGGTCATAATAATACTATTTTAACTAAATTAAAAATTCTTTTTTTTTGTTTACAATAATAAAAAACATGTACTTTAAAAAAAATTGTTTGGGCATGTGGAAATGTGATCTTTGAAATTTCTTATAACCCCTTCAACATTCTTTAACTGTTGAATTTCCAATATTTTGTGAGCTAAACTATCTCCCACATTTGGATTCAACATTGGAGACAATGATGAGTTTTAAGGGTGGGGGAGAGGGGACTTTCTCTATGCTAATATTTAATTTATATTATGGAAAAATAAAAATCCCCCTTGATTTTTTATTAAAAAATGTCCATATTTTTTCAAATTATTTCATAAATACATGGGTCTTAGGCTTCAATTTTCACATTAATTTTTTCCTTCCTAGTGGATAATAACATGTTAGTTGTTGAGGGTTTCATTGATTCTTCTATTTTTGTGGATTTATGATTGTTGAGTGGTGTTACATATTGTTTTTATGGATATTCTATTTAGGAATTGAGAAAAGGAGTGAGATGGGATATATCTTTGTGGAATTATGATTACAACTTGATGAAACTAAAAATTTGAACTTGAACCTAGGGGACTCGCCTTTTCAAAATCAATCAACCTAGAGAAAAAAACTAAAATTATAATCATTTATATACTTTGTAACTAGAGAAAAATGGGTAATTATGATCCCATGGTGAATATATGAGACTTTAGACAATGGTTGTGTGTGTAATTCCTCTGTACTTATCAAATAAGTGATTTTTCATAGTGCTCAACACATCCATTTTAGGGTAAAATTCAAAAGGTAAAAATAAAAAAAACAATATATTGCTTAATTGTCAAAAATGATTTCATTAAGGTGAGTGGAATTTTGAACACAAATGAAGAAGGGGGAAACTAAATTATATGAATATAATTTTAGTTATATCAATGAAGTGATAAAAATTTAACTTTGATTTTTAGAACCTAATAGAAAGTAAAAAATTAAAGGTACCTATTGATAAGGTTTTATTTCCACTCAAATCTAATTTTTCATCACTCTTAGAATTGAAACATGAATTGGGATTAATGTAGGGCAGTGAGTGACTTCATCTTGGAGGCATAACATATTCAATAGTAAATTAATTTGTGTTCCATTGTTTTCCAATGTGTATTTGAATTTAGATAGGACCTACTATGACCATCAATTGAAAATATTGACTCACATTAGATTTTTATCCTACATAAATTAATATTTTGATATGATTTATTTTAAGATGATTGTAGAAAAATTACTGTTGTTTATTTCAAAAGGAGTTAAAGCATGAATATTTTGAGGAACAAATATTTAAGTTTGATGGATTTGGATGTGGCCTATGTTTACATACTTTGACACATCTATTTTGAGTAATTAATAGATTTTTTTATGGTTTAACTGTGTTTTCCGTTATCAAAATAGTGTTTTTTTAATCAATTGAAATTGTTGATAATTTTTCATTTAATTATTAAAACTATTTTTTTATGATTTAATCATAATTTATTTGTTTATTTTATTCATTTTTTAAATTTTTAATAAATAAATGAATTGGTTGTAATCATTTGTCTTATTTTTTTATAAATTTTTAAATTATATTTTATCAGGTCTTTATTTATTTTAATTCATTTATTCATTATTTTAATTTTTATGAATTAGTTATAATAATAATTTTTATTGAATGAAATTCATTAATTTTAATTTAAGTTGTAGTTCTAAATTAAAAAAATATATGTTATGTTTTTAATTTAATTTTGCATAAATGTTGAATAAATATTTTCTTTTAATTTTTTCTATAATTAAATATTTTACTTTAGTTTTAATTATTTTGATATAATTTCAATACTCAAATATTTAATTTCATTCTTTATTTTATTTATTTCATTTTCATTTGTTTTTCAAAGCAATAATTTTTAATGTTTTTAATTTAAATAAATTAACTTATTCATTCTTTAATTTATGTGTAAATAATTAATTATTAATTGTTTAAATTTATATATTTATTATAACTTCTGTAATTAATTCACTATTTTGTTTATTTAATTTCTTTTCAAGAAAATTCACACATGGTAAATATCTTTCCCATGTCAATTGACCACACCACAGTCACCATTCTGACCACTCCATGGTCAACATCCTAACCATGTGAAGCTAAAGGCAACTATCCATATAGAATCACCCATCTCACAGTCAGCAGATTAATGGTGAGCCTCACTGTCAGCCTGCCATGGCTGCATCATATTGAAAATCACTCAACAATCCAGCATTTTTAATCTCACTAATGGTGATCATGATCCATCTTACCACACTAGAAACCCATGCCTACCATGATAAATCAACCTTACTTCACCTACATGATCAATCTTATTGCACCTCCTTACTACATGCCCCATTAATGGACCTATTTCCCTTGCAACACCAAGAACCAGACCACCGAATACATTCCATAGAACCACCACGCCACTAGTCAAGGAAGAACGCCAAGCCCACTGCACCAGATCTGGGAACTTGCACCATCAATCCACCGTGTCAAATAACCCCATCACCTCCAGATATTGAATCTAAACCTTGTTACTGGTTGAAACCAAATCTGCCACACCTTTATGGATGCATGTTGAGGGATATTGAGAAAAAAAGAAATCCATTCATAAATATTGAACCATCACCGCACAGATCTGAAGCCCATTCAGATATCTCATTGGTGTTGTAGATCAACCCTATCTATTTGAGAATGAACCCCCATCCTCACTGAAACTAGTTTATGAAGATCCTCAGGCATTGTTTCCCTTTTCTGAATAAATAATTGATGCAGGCACTGAAATCCTCTCTAGATCTGGAAGTTGAGCCAAGCCACCATCCACTACGGAGATGAAGAATACCTGAAGGTCGCTACTCCCCCCCTACCTCTCGATTTTCTTATATATATATAATATAATCTTGCTGATGTTGGATTCCTTTGATCTTACAGCCCCATTTTGACCTTTTTATTTTTTGTTTCCTTCGGTATTTTTCCCTTCTTTGTAATAGGTTCCCTCTTACCTAGTTATAAAAGAGGTTCTTTTGGTTTTTTGTTCAATAAAGAGGGATTGACCTACAACCTTTTCTCTAATAATAACATATGTATATATAATAATAATAATTCTAATAAATTTAATATATATATATATATATATTAATAGATAAATATAAATACACACACATATATATATATTTATATTTAATAATAATAATAATATTTAGTAAAAACATATATATAGAAATATAAGAAATATTCAGATGTAACTGACATCCGAGCCCAAAAAAATGATTGATAAATTGGGCCAAGAGGTGGGTACTGCACTGCCCATAAATTTTTTTTCAAACCCACCGATGACCCAATTTACTCATTAGAGAAATTTATTCTAAAATTTCAAATTTCCCTCACATATAGCATGTCTAACTCAAGAAAATAAACTATAAAAGAGATTTCAGGGAGTAAAAGATGATAATGGGCATGGGTCATAATGAGAAGCATAATTTTTTGGACGAACAATGCTTGAGTCACTGAAGGATCAAGATGTATGGTCAAGGTATGTCACGTGGAATTCAGGGACAAGATTTTCAGTTGGTTATTATGATCATGCATGGGAGAGGTGAGAAAAAATTTCTGTTGAAAATAATAAGACTTTAAAATAAGTGGGGGGTGAACTCTCTTCACATCACAACATAGTAGAAGAGGATAAAAATATCACCTACAGATAGGCAGAGAATAAAGACTTCACATCGAGAGCTTTTAGAAATCAAGTAGGGGTTGTGGGAGAGAGGACACTCTTTTCTCTTTTCTTTTGTTGCTTCATTATTCACTATGTTGATTATTTTGTCTCTAAATATTTTAATATGTTAAATGTGATCATGATTTTCAGATAATATCTACTGGAGGAATAGGTTGAGATCGTTGATTTATTTTACATTGTTTATTCATTTTCTCTACTAGTTGTATCTATCTCTCCCTAATGACAATCATTTTTTACAAAACATCAAGAATTAGTACAAACTGATCTTGATCAGGATTTTATTTAAACTATCTTAAATATGAGGATTTCACTAAAAAGTGAATCATTCTCAATAGATATTTACACACTAAGTTCAACTGACATTTTGAACTTAGTGATAACTGATTCTCTATCATTACATGATCGAGTGAATTCTACAGCTGAAAAGCTATAAGATTCATTTATTCATTGGTTGACCTGATGAAAAATCAGGTTAGTCTATTTGAATCGGGTCTAGGTGTTTAAATTAAAATGCAAGAACAAAGGAAAATCATTATAAAAAATAGCCAACCAATTTTCCCCTATTCATCAATTGTTTTTTCTCAATGTCTTTCCTAATATTTTGTTTACCTACTTTTATGAACTCACACTCACTTTCACACTCACACAAATCTCCATTCTCATAACTACTTCATCATCATCCTCAAATACCACTTTTTTTATCTTCTTTTATTTTTTCCCCTTGTTTATTTTCACTCACACACAACTTAGTCCTTCCCTGTGGTTCAACCCTTGTTTCCACAATACTAGTTATAGGTAGTAAGTAGGTTTATAAATATTAAATTTTCACAAGTCCAATGACATACATTTCATCCTTTCAGGATAACTTCTATTTTTTCCTGGATTCCTCTAGAATATCCCACCAATGCTTGGTTGGTCCACGAATCATGTAAGCAGCAAGATTCACCCTCCTATGTATGGGTTTCTTAAAGTGATTAAAGATCAGATAGACTAACTTGATCTATAACTCTACTTCTTGGGGGCCTCCCTCCCAAGTAAACGTATCCATATGCTGCAGCTGAAACTCTATCTCTAGATCATACATCAAAGGTCTAGTGAGAATATTACCCCTTTCCATGGATCACATGACCCTCATGAATCTATCACAAAGCTAAAAATCCATCTAATCCTTAGGAGCTACAAGAAGATCTAGTTCAGTTGAGTTAGGATCATGTTGACTTCCACTTTCCTAACACTCAATTCAAAGATGATGATAAGGTACTTTCTCTACAAGACAAACAAAATCCTTATAACATTGGATAAACATCAAGGTCAACCTCAACAAGTGACAACATCAGAGAACCACTGCCTCATGGTCTCCCTAAACTTATCTTAAGAAATGAATTGGCATGACATAACAGTTCATTTAAACCCTTTTTCATTAGATATAAAAGGGATCTAATTTTACAGTTCATACAGGAAAATATATCAAATGAAATAAATATGTCCCTATCATGAATAATGAATGTCTATACATATCCCTACATTCCTATCATGATTCATGCATACTAATCTCATTCCATACCTGGCCATGAGTGAAAATCTCAAGAAAAAATAACGTCACACAACATGTGAATCACCCAAGGTAAAATAATTCAATCGTAACAAGTGAACAACATGAATAAAATACCATCCCATGGTAGTCATATTTCCCCCCATACATTGGTTAGATACTTCTTGCACAATATCATTACCTGAAACATACATATTCCTAATATTCTTTCTACCTTTACCAAATAGTAAATAAACATAAAAGAAAAACATTAATTCTCTCATACCACTTTGTAATATCCCCCGATATGAAACTCTCTCACATGGCCAAATTAGGCTGGTTACTAGACCTCAAGAGTGCCTATATATATTCTAAAAGTCTTTGAATAGTAGCGGGAGAGTGAAGAACATAGTGGAGAGACTATCCAACCTTTTATGGAGTTTTAAAAACAAAAAAATAAATATCAGAGTAACAAAAATAGAGGAAACAGTTTAATAACAAAAGATAAACCAAATAGTGAAGGAAGCTAATCAATCTAACAAAATGAGAATAATGTAATGGTAGAATAGAATGTAACTAAAATACATGCTGAAATTCATATAAATAAAAGACCAAGCTGACACAAATAAACTCAAAAGACCCTGGTCTCGAACCCCATATTAGTCACATATCCAAGCTCTAACCCATCCAGTAAGAAACAATCAAAAATAAGGTCATTTCCCCTTGTCTAAACCTACATCCATGTAATCTTATCAGGTATCAAATGACGGCCTAAATAGGGTGTGAGTAAAACTTAGAAGGTCGACACCAATGTGTCTAAGAAAAACTAATCAGGTAGTAAATGCATGCAATAAGGTGATAAACAAGGGTATTAATTAATCAATTAATATGGTATAACAATTAACCTACTTCATCACCATTTCGGGATAAATCTTTGAATGTATCATCACTATTCCAACCATAACCACAAGTCCATGGAATAATCACATAACTAGGAAAAACCCTCTTTATAAGACTAACTAAAAATTATCTTTTTATTTGATTTTCTAAATAGCTGCTTTATGGAAGCGTTAACCGCAACACCTTACACCATACCCAAAACACCTTACACCTTAATCAGGATCAAAATTCAAAGAGTCAAAAATGAAGATTCAAAATTCAAAAGACCACAGACCCCGAGGAGACCTTGAGCCGTGAGAACCCACAGCAGCCTAAGTCGCGTCACATTGCCCACCATCATCATCATGAAACCCACCCATAAATAGTGGTATTCTATCACCATCATCAATGATGTCGATCAATCGTCACGGTAGTCGTTGGAGAAGCTAACCACCAGATACCATCACCACTTCTATAATACACAAAAAAAATCATACACCACATACAAATAGAACCGCAAGTCAAAACTGTTCCACCATGTAATCGTTGACCATCCTCCCTGTTGACATCGCCGACTTGTCACCACACCAGATCGTCAGAGAAAACCAATTGTTAGAGTCCATCATCGCCACCACAAATAGAACACCAAATAAATAGCGAATAACCATCAATTTTATAATATACATTCCTTTAGTACCGCCATCACACCAAGCTGGAAAATGAATATTGCACCTCCTAGAAATCATTGGTCACTTTAGCACCACATCCCAAAGCTCCGAGGAACCACCACACCAAACCGACCTAGGGAGGAGAGATGGGGCATGAAACCAGGTCCGAGATGAGCGGCTTAAGGTCTTCATAGAGGGTTGAGATCTTCACCTATAAGAAGCTCAGTGAAACTGAAACCAACACCAAAAATCTAGGTGTAAAATCCATATCATTGAAAAAGAAAGATCCAAGGAAGAAAGAAATCCTATGCCGACAACGAGATACCTGAGGCCATAGCCAGTCCCCCTCCAGCACCATCCCATGATATCCCTAAAACTCATATCAAGCCCGAACAAGTTGTGGTCAAGCTTGATGGGTCGACCAACAAGAGAAGAGGAGGAGGAAGACCCAGAACGCCGCCACTGATGCCGACCAAAGCCATTAGAGGCACCTACACTTAGACCCAAGATAGAGGTCTAAAGCATAAGGGATAAGTGGAAAGGGGGAGGTGAGAGACAAATAGAATCCCCACCAGTAGAAGCTCCAAGAAATAGGGGGGAAGAAAAGACCAGACCAGGAAGAGAGAAAGGATCCAGGAGAGGTGAGGAGCGTCATTGCTATTGAACGGAGCCATGAAACCCAAGAAAGAAGGGTAAGGGGAAGGGGAGGAGGAGGCGAGAGCGCAGGGAGCTCCGGGTGAGTGGGGAGACATATTATCAAACCCTGTGTATAATCATTTCATAATAAGCATGTCAAGCCCACTATATAAGAATTTCATCATAATTGGGTATAGCCCTCTATATAATAATTTTATCATAACCATACCAAGATATATAAACATTACAACATAATTGGTCCAAACCCTATAGTAATTATAACATAACTGGGCTAATACCAATAAGAATTATAGTATAATCGGGCTAAGACCTATAATCATTATAGCATAACCGGGCCAAGCCCTATAAGAATTACAACAAAAAAATAACACATGTCATAATGGAAAGAAGAACGCAACATAACATCACAAACCACAAAGGTCAATTCATCCAATTACCTTATATCTTTCAATTCATCAAGTTATGTCTTAAACCATTATCATAACAGTGTACACAACCATATCATATAAAAGTATTTCCTTTCATTTCAATAAACAAATAATACATCTTCCAAAGTGATCATATCATAAGAAATCATGTAAGGTCTCATGTCATGATAATTCATGTTTCAATCAATAGTCAGTTCATTATTGTTCAAGGGTAGGCTCACCCTACAACTAGAAGAAAGCCAGATATCAACACTGTTGGATCCAAAGGGATCTAAGGAGTCATCCAAACACATGATTATCATCACCCATTTTTCTATTAGTTAATTTTCATGTTATGTTAGCATGATCACATGGTATTTTACACACTTAAACAAATAGAAACAAATCATAGGGCTTTGTTCTAAACCACTTGCATTAATCTGGTGATCAAAGAAACACCCTTAATATAGAACTCCAATGAAGAAGAAATTCAAATTAGATCCACAAGGAAAACCTAGATCACACAAACATAAAGATCAAATCTTAATTCAATGGCGGTCAAGAGATCACACCGCTATAATAGAGGATAGTGAAAGATATGGGAAAACCAAAGTGAAAGAACTCTCTAGAGATCAAATGATAGACCAAGACATCTGAGAGGGAAGGAATTTCCCAAAAATCACTGGGATTTTTATAACACCCAAATATTCCATGGTATGTTTCCCTTTGAATAATGCAATAGCTTGCATTGTACACAACTTCGAGATTCAAACACACCGCAACCAATCAAACTGGCCGTTATGAATAGCAATACCCACTTTTTTAAATTTTATAAATTTTATTTTTTAAAATGGACTTCATTTTTAAATTTGAAATATTGAAATTATCTTAGGTTGAATTTTTGGTATTTTTCTAAAAACTCTCAATTTTTTATGAATAGTGAAAAACACTGCATTATTGGTTAAAACTGACTTTTTATTTAAATAATTATTTATTTTATTTAAATTTATTTTAGGTAAAAATAGATACATAATACCTATATAATTTCAATTAAATTCATTGGAGTAATTTTATAATAAGTTTAGATATATAAAAAATTTATTGAACTTTTTACCGTCTTTTACCCACCTCTTAGAAGCATTTGCAAATTTGCATAAAACTTAATTTTACCGCTTCTCTGAGTTGAATTTAAAAAATCTGAGAGACACAGTTAATATTAGTAAGTAAAATGTGGTTCAATAAGATGAAAATAATTTTTGGTGAATAGTGACTTTTGACTTTTATTTACCACGGTTAAACATAAATAGGGTAATTGAGGGTAAAAATGATATCATAATTACCCTAACACATGTCCTAATTCTATTGGATAAGTATAATTCGACCAAAAACAACCTTAGTAATAAAATATGATTCTCTTTGGTCCACTTGGAATAGATTAGGACATTTATTATTATTTTATTTAAAGAAGAGTTAAAAGAGTAAAATTCAAAGTTTAATAACTAAACCATATTTAATATAGGGTTACATATAAGATAAATTCAACTATAAATATTCATTATAAAGATAAAAATATTTCCTACATAATTGTATTTTATTTATAATTTTTATACATTAAATAATTTAATTTATTTATGACACGATGATGATGATGTAATTACCTTATTAATGAAAGATTAAAATAATTGATATTATAAATATCCAAATAAATGTAAATTGAGACATATGATGAATTCCACTAATTTTCTAGGTTAATATGACATTTTAGGGTTGGTTAAATAAATTTTATTCGAAGTGATAAATTTTTTATGTCTTTAGAAAAAATCAAATACTAAATAGGGTCGAAATTGACATAATTGAGTTTTTAAAACAAATACTATATTATTAATTAATATAATATTTCTAAATATCTAAAGTTCGGAAAAAGGACTTAGATAAGGTTATATATATAAATAATGAACCACATGGGGTTCTATTGGCTTGTTATAGTAAGTTTATTAACCATATAATATAAAAATACAAAGAGATATGGTAAATGTCAAACTATTTAACTAAGAGTTAAATCTAAAAGATAAGGTTAATATGATGAAGATAACGTCCCGGATTCGGGTGCCACTCCATGGGTGCCCCGAACCTGGTTGGTCACATGACCTCAAACACATTTCCCCAAATGCCGGAGGTTGCCAACTAGCAGCGAGGGCCCAGGTCTGATAGTGGGGAAACTATGCCCTCATTTGTCAAAGTGTAGCGCAGCAGAATAAAATATACAATCATACAAAAGCGGAAGAAATAAATCATACATAGTTAAAAATAAACAACTACAGTAGAAGATAACCAACATTCATGTATAGAAAGATGAAACATGTCTCAAGTTCTAAGAAAACAGCCAGAACATGTTACACAGTAGTACAATACAATACAGCTCAAATACCAGGTATAGTAAAACAAAACAAAATAGAGTAGATAGAAGGAAACAGCATCACAAGCCTAAGCTTGGTCCCATGCTCTCCTACTCCTCTACTACAATCAAGTACCTGTATAAGGACCCTTTCCCTTATCCAAACCTGCAGAAACATAATCTGTTTGGGCCGAAGACATGAACCAAACAGGGTGTTAGAAATAAATCCCAATAGGCACCCACCAAAGGCCCATGCCCAACTGTGTGAAAATATGCAACAACAGTGTGCAGTAGTAAATGCAATAAACTAATAAGTACTCAAAAGTAACTAACTCTACCAGTCATATTTCCATTTTTAATATTCATTTGATCATTAAATTTAGGATATCACCACAGTGATTATTCTAAGTAAACAGTCAGCGTCCTCAGACATGCAAACACTTACCCTTAGGTAAACAGAATCACAACCCGCAGGTAATTTCCCTCAGGAATAACAGATATTTCCCTCAGGCGTATGAAGTTTCACCCTCAGGCACATAGTCTATCACCCACATGCATAACGAATATTTCCCTCATTCCAAAATAACCACTTCCCTCAGGCGTAATAGGTAACTGGGTCATGGCCAACATATAAAAAATCAATTCACATACAATTCCTCTCAAGGAAATTCAATAATCATTATTATAATGGCATACCCTCGGATATCCTGGCCAAACGGCTAAACAGATGAACGCACCCACGGGGTGGTCCTGGATCCAAGTAGTGATCTCAAACAGCAGTTTATTATCATTTTTAATTACCTATACAATTCTAGGTATTCAAAACAGCTAAGGCCTCAGCCACACGACACCCTAACATGGATCTGTTGCTCAACAGTACACAAAAATGCACAGCAGTTGGAATTTAAACACTAATCCACCTACCTAGATCACCCCTGATCGGTATACATGAACTATGCTCCTCGAATTTTCCAATAACGACGAAGACCTGAGGTGAAAGAAATCCTATTGAAACATAAATAACTTTCCTCGGGAAAGAATTGGTAAGAATAGCTTAAGGAGAAGGAGAGGCTTACTCGTACGATTCCAACGAGATCGTCAGATGTGGAAATGGATTCTTGATGTGTGATCTGGAGCTCCTCAAACGTTCATCCCTATCTCCCGACTCCTCTCCTAGTTCTAAGCTTTCCCTGTAAATAGGGGAGGCTACTGCCCATTTTAAGCGGAAAAATCAGACTACACGGCATGTACTTTCCATTTTTAACTATTCCTCTGGCGGCTTATCGCCAGCGTGGCACTATTCGTCAGTCAACATGAGTACACAGCGTGTAATCCATGAGTACACGGCGTGTACTGATGCTCAGCTGGAGGCTACCTCCACCGCCTTACTATTTTCCTGCCAACTGACTACACAGCGTGTAAATTCAAACTACATAGTGTATAGTCGTTTTTTACACCTTTCGCCACCGACAAGGCTACACACCCTGTGTACTCATCCCACACAGCCAAATTACACAGCGTGTGGAGAATTACACGGCGTGTAATCCCAAAATTTAAGATTTTTCCCCATTTTCCTTATTTACTCAAACACTTAAGGAAAAGAGAAAAGAAGAAACCCGTACCTCAAAAATAAGAATCGGGTTCTTAAAAACTTCCCCCCTTAAAGCAATTTGTCTCTGAATTTCCCTTCCAAGGGTGGTGAAGATAAATCCCAGAACAACTCTAGCCACTGAGCATGTACGTCGGTCTCTCGGTCCCAGGTTTCGTCCTGCACTCAGCCATGCTGCCATAGCACCCGTACGAGAGGAACTGACCGGCCTCGGAGAACCTTCATGCTCTTATCCATGATACGAATCAGATGCTCCTCAAAGGACGCATCTATCTGAATCTCAACCTCCTCTGGCTGAAAGATGTGAGACGGTTCTGAATGATAGCGATGAAACTGAGATACATGGAAGACATCATGCATGGCCCGGTACCTCTGTGGTTACTGCAACCGATAGGAAACCGACCCGACTCTCTCCAGAATCTCAAATAGCCCCACATACCTCGGTGAAAGTTTACCCTGTCTCTTGATCCGCCTATGTCCCAACCTCGGTGAAACACGTAAGAAAACCTGATCCCTTACCACGAACTCTAAGGGTCGTCTGCGGCGATCAACATAAGATTTATGTTGAGACTGTGCAGTAGCCATCCACTTCTAAATCAATTAGACCTGCTCAGAAGTATCCTGCACAAGACGTGGTCCCAGTAAAGCTGCCTCACTAACCTCTATCCAGCATAAAGGTGATCGGCATGGCCTACCGTATAAAGCCTCATAAGGTGCCATCTCAATAGTTTCCTGAAAGACTATTATTATAGAAAAACTTGACTAAGGGTATATGCTTCTCCCAAGAGCCCCCAAAGTCTAGGATGCATGCACACAGCATGTCCTCAAGCACCTGTATCATATGCTCTGACTGGCCATCGATCTGAGGGTGGTAAGCTGTGCTCAGAAGAACCTGTGTACCCAGTGCCCTCTGAAAACTCTGCCAGAAACAAGACGTAAAGCAGGCATCCCTATCTGAAACAATAGAATGAGGAACCCCATGAAGATGTACGACCTCTCGGATATACAGCTTTCAGAGATTGTCAATACTGAAGGTATCCTTGATCGGAAAAAAGTGAGCTACCTTCGTGATTCTGTCCACAATAACCCACACGGCATCATTGCATCGAGGTGACCTCGGCAACCCAGTCCCGAAGTTCATCGTGACATCATCCCATTTTCACTCGGGGATGGGTAACTACTGTAACAGTATGGATGGCCTCTAATGATCTGCCTTCACCTGCTGACAGGTGGAACATCTCGTAACAAAACCAGCTACTTCTCTCTTTATACCCGGCCACTAGTACTGACGTCTCAAGTCACAGTAGATCTTAGTAACTCCGGGATGAATTTCCCAAGCTAAAGCATGAAACTCTCACATAAACTCCTCACGTATATCCCCTGGAACCCATAATCGTACATGGAAATGCAGTACCTCATCATCGCCTATAATCCATCCAGGAGGAGGGTCCTCACTTTCCACCGACTCCGGTAGAACTAGGCCTTCTGAATCAGATAGTTGTCTCATCCTCACTCTATCCAGGAGGGTAGAAGTCACAGCTAAAGATGAAAGATAGGTTTGTCCCTGACTGTCGTGCACCTCCAAATGCATCTCAGAGAACAAATCCATAAGCTTCCACTCCCCACTGGCCTCCTTCACTTCCTATATCTGAGTCTTCCTTCTTAGTGCATTAGCAACTGCATTACCCTTACCAGGTGTATAGGCAAGCTCAAAATCGAAGGACTGAAGGTATTCGACCCACCTTTGCTACCTCAGATTCAAGTCACGCTGAGTAAATATATACTTGAGACTTTTGTGGTCGGTGAAAACCACAAAATTCTCTCCCAAGAGATAATGTCTCCAACAGTGTAATGCATGAACAACTATATCTAACTCGAGATCATGTGTCGAGTAATTCCTCTCATGTGGCCTCAACTGCTGAGACCCGTAAGCAACAACTCAATCACCCTACATCAACATAGCTCCCAACCCAATACCTGATGCATCACAGTAAACTATATAGCTCTTTCCCTGCTCTGGGAGTATCAGGATTGGTGCTGAGGTCAACCTTCTTTTCAGGTCCTGAAATGCTATCTCGCAAGCTTCTGACCAAATGAACTTCACACCCTTCTTATTCAAACCCATCAACAGCATTTATAAGAGGGAGAAGTCCTGGATGAAGTGTATGTAGTAACCAACCAGCCCTAAGAAACTCCGTATCTCAAACACGTTCTTAGGCTGATCCTAGGAAACTACTTCTCTCACCTTCTCTGGGTCCCCGGCAACTCCTTCCTCTGAGATGATATGAACCAGGAAGTAAATCTGTTCCATCCAAAAGTGTCACTTTGAGAGATTAGAAAATAGATAATGCTCTCTCAGTGTACTCAGTACGATCTCAAGATGGGTGTCATGGTCGTGTCGAGTGAGAGAGTACACCAAGATATCTTCCACGAATACTACCAAAAAAGAATCCAGATAAGGATGGAACACACGATTCATCATAGCCATAAAAACTGTTGGCACGTTTGTGAGTCCAAAATTCATAACAAAGTACTCGTATAGACCATATCTGCTTCAAAAATCTATAAGTGGTATGTCCGATGGTCTAACGCGCAGCTAATGATATCCGGATCTCAATTCAATCTTCGAGAACACTCGTGATCCACTAAGTTGATAAAAAAGATCGTCAATCCTCGGCAAGGGATATTGGTTCCTAACTGTTAGCTGGTTCAACTTCCAATAATCCACACAGATTCTGAGGGTATCGTCCGCCTTCTTAGCAAACAGGATAGGCAAACCCCAAGGAGAAGTACTGGGTTGGATAAAACTCTTTGCCTGTAACTCCTCTAACTGCCTCTTGAGCTTCTACAACCCAGGTTTAGCCATCCTATAAGGAGGAATGGACACCGGTGTTACCCCTGGCACAATCTCAATAGAGAAATCCACCTCACGCTCCAGAGGTAGACCCAAAAAGTCGTTTGGAAAGACATACCTGAAACAATCAACCACTAGAGGAAAATCCCTATGACAAGTCCCCTGATCATCCAGATATAAACTCGCAATCTGGGTTGTCACACCACCTCGCCCACGATGCTCTGGTCCAGCTCGAATCACCTGAACAACCCATTAACCTTTTTATAGAAACTCTCCACCCTCTGGTGACGTGAAACTCACCCTGCGACGATAGCAGTCCACAAAGGCTCGAAAGGGAACCAACCAGTCCATCTTGAGAATGACATTATAAGTCTTCATCTCTAAGACATAGAGGTCCCATAAAAAGTGACACCCACCAACCCCTAGGCAGCACTCCCTACATTGATGCACACCAGCCATTATATTTCCCAACAGAGTGTCTAGCGTCATAACAGAAGAAGAAGAATAAACACAGAGCACAAGGCTCTCCACAACGGGTACAGATATAAAGATATGTGTAGCACCCGTATCAAAAATCACTGAAGATAAAACAGAAGCTACTAGAATAGTACCTATGATAGTAGAAGGTCTGAGATCCTGCTCCTGCTGGGTCTGTCGCACTACATATGCCTGCCCAGTGTCGCGGTCCTGCGACACAGCCTGGCTACCATGAGTTGTCCCACCCTACTGCCTCTAAGATCCTGGTGTCTGGCTACCATGGCCATGGCCACCAGCTCTGCCTGCACGCCCTGATGTGTTCCAGTTTCCTGACTGGTAAGAAGATTCTAATCCTTCTCCCGCACGTGGAGTCTACTCAGAACCCCTCTCACTATCCACGAGTGGAAAAGTCCTGCAAAAGCGCTGCAGATGACCCATCTTGCTGAAATATCGACACTCCACTAGGTCTCATGGACACTGAGGTCTCCTGTGTCCCTCTCTACCACACTGGTAGCACCTGACTGGGCCACCTGAAGTAACCGCCTAGCTAGTACTGTCACCGTGAGAGAAAATCATATGTCACTTCCTTTTCCCAGTAGAAATAGTACCAGAAACTGGTTCTGAACCGTCCTGGCCTGCACCACTAGCTTCCCAAAGGTTCCTATCTATAATCAGCACCTGGTTCACAATAGCATGTACAGTAGGAAACCTGAAAACATTCACCAGTGCTCAGATGTCATATCGAAGACCATCCTCAAAGCATCTAGCCCTCAACGTCTCATCACCCACCAGAACAGGTACAAAACGCTGAAGCTCGGTGAAATGAGCAGAATAATCCATCACTGACATAGCGCCCTACTACATATTCATGAACTCTGGAGCTCTCTCTTTAATCAGCGTCTCTGGGAAGAAGAATTCATAGAAGGCTATCTGAAAATCTTCCAACGCCATGTATCTGTGATTCTCTGACTGAGTGGTAACATCCCACCACCTCGTGGCGGAATCACGCAACATATAAGTCGCGAGCTTGACCCTCCACCCTGGAGGCTTCTCAAGATGCTCGAAAATAGTCTTTATAGACCCCAACCAAGACTCTACAGCCTTTGGTCCTCCATACTCTGAAAACATGGGTGGATGTTGCTGCTGGAAGATACGAGTAAGCTCAGCCATAGATGTGGCAGCCGGCGGTGCTCCCTGAAAGGCCTATATGAACCGCATAAAGTATTCATGGAACTTCGCATCTGCGCCTGTGTCTGGTATAAAGGTTGGCACCACAACTGGCTCTACTAGAGGATCCACTAATAGCCCATGGCCCACCATATCTGGAGTGTAATCGTTGTCACTCTCCTGGCGAACAACACGTGGTCGTCTAGGCGGCATGACTCTACAAGGTCAAATGCACACCTTAGATCAAGATTATCATAGTCTGAAAATGAAGGGACCAAAAGGGTAACTGGGGGAAGAAGGCATTCAAGATTGCACAACAAGATTACACGGTGTGTATACTGACTACACGGTGTGTACCTGACTTCTCTTCCCCTTCTCGGATCCTGTAAGGACCCAGTTGGAGCAATGAACCACTGGGAGGAGGGGTGAATCAGTGGTACCCCTTTCTTCCTTTTTAAGTTCCCTTAAAATTGAGAACAACCTTTGTCTCCTGTTAAAGATATAATTACCTGTTGAGAAAACAAACAAGAACACATCCAAAGGAACACAGCAATTTACAAGGTTCACTATTCAATAAGAATAGCTATGTCCTTGGTATGGTTGGAAACAATCCAGCACCATACAATTCACTAAGAAAAAAATCCTTGAATTACAACGAGTATGATATACCCTTACACTCATGAAACACTGTGAAACAATCACTCCTATGTGTGTGAACCCTCTTAGCACAATAGGGAAAATTCTCTTTTCTTGTAACAACTTATGTTACCTGCAATTCCTTTAAAATACACAAGTGTAAGCAAGTTCAGCACAAATCTTCACTTCCTTACCCAGAAAAAGGCAAGGACTCCTTGGACTTAAGATATATCAATTATAGTCCGAACTTCCCATTCCGAATCTCCATTCCAAATTCTTCACTCCAAATTTTATTCACCACTCTGAATATTCAATCCGAGTCTTCCTCAGTCTGAGAAACTCAATACGGTGACAGCTAGTACTGATTCCCCATTTCGAATATCCACTCCGAATTCTCTACTCTAAATTCTTCACTCCGAATTTTATTCTTCACTCCGAATCTTCAATCCGAGTCTTCAATATGAGTCTTCCTCAGTCTGAGAAACTCAATATGGTGACAGTCAGTACTGATTCCCCATTCTGAATCTCCACTCTGAATTCTCTACTCCGAATTCTTCACTCTGAATTTTCTTCTTCACTCCGAATTTTCTTCAATCTGAGAAACTCAATACGGTGTCAACCAGTATCAAATTCTCATTTCGATTGAAACCTCAATGAAACTCTATCATCCAAACACTACTTTCTCTCTATATATTATCAGAACTTCTCTCACTACTTTTTCATCACACTTTTACTTTGTACTCTGATCTCCTTTTATAGGTGCTCCAAAGTGTGCTTAGGTGGGAAACCAAAATATTTTCCCGCTCACTTAAATTCACCCAAATTTTAATTTCTCCTAAAATATCGGAGTAATTAAGACTTTGTCAATGCTTCTAGAATCTTCTTGAATCTTCTTCCACTTCTCTTGATTTATAAATTTGGACTTTTCTGGATCCGACCTTGTTACACAAGTTCCTCGGTATCACATTCTCAGATCCACCCTTCTTGAGTCTTCGGCATCACTTTCTCAGATTCACTCTTCTTGAATCTTCGATATGACTTTCTCATATCCATCCTTCTTAAGTCTTCGGCATCACTTCAATTCTCGGATCCATCCTTCTTGAGTCTTTGGCATGACACCATTTCAATTCTCGGTATGACTCTTCATCACTTCTCGGTATGGCTTTTCATTTCTTCCTCGGTATGAAAAATTCTTCATTCTCTGTATGACTCTGCTTTATTCAACGATACCGAAGATTTTGAATTCTCAGTATGACTCCTCTGGATCTCGGTATGGATTCACCAGTTCTCGGTACGATATCCAGGTTCTCAGTATGACTTCTGGTTCTTGGAACTGTTCTTCCTGATTCTCGGAATTGATTTTGGTTCTCGATACGACTTCTTCGATTCTCGGTACGACTTCAGGTTCTCGGAACGGCTCACCAGATTCTCAGAATGACTTTTGGTTCTCGATATGACTTCTTTGATTCTTGGTACGACTTTAGGTTCTCGGAACAGCTCACCAAATTCTCAATATGACTTCTCGATCCAACTTTTTCTTACATCGTGAGAACTTGCATATACTCACAAATTAGAGTTAAAAAATAGCAAAGCATCGTCACAATTAGTGCCTTTACATCTCCTACCAGCCATCTTTCAGGAATTTTCAATTTCCCGGTTCCAAACTTCTCAATTACCAGACTCCGAATTCTTCGAACACCAGGTTCCGAATCTTCAAACTTCAAGCTTCCGAATTCTTATAAATCCAAGGTGTCTTTCCTTTATGAAAACTTCCTCAAGATCAACAAAAGACAATCCATGCAAACCATATCTTCCTTCAGCTTGGTCTTAAAAATCTCCCCCTTTTAATTTTTTTGTCAACCAAGTTTTCATAAATCACCAAACTTTATAACCTCAAGCAATGGATTACTTATCAATAATTCTAAGCCTACGTGAGCTAACTCATTGTAGGAAAGAAGAATCATTGAAAGAAAAACCATGATATCCATAGGTAGTGAAAATGAAATCTTCAACTTCATACATCTTTAGATTCATACATCCTGTAAACAACTTCATGTTCTTTCCTACAACCACTCCAACAAACAGTTAGAATAGTTCACATACACAAACAATGCAGAGTTCACAGCTTACCCCCAACTCTCTCTTTGAACAATAGATTTATGATACAAACAACTTATCCCCCTTGACAAAACAATCCAAAGGTAAGAAGAGAGAGGGGACAGAACAATATACCTTAGCCTTGAAGAGAAAGAGGTTGGACACCCATGTTCAACCTCAATCTTGAGAATGATTCCTTTGGCAGAGGTTTCGTGAAAATATCAGCAACTTGTTTAGTAGATGAAACATATTCAAGTTTTAAGTTCATTCTTTTCCACATGCTCTTTGATGAAATGATATTTGATGTCAATATGCTTTGAATGAGAATGTTGGACTAGATTCTTGGTAAGATTAATTGTGCTTTGATTATCACAGCCCAAGAGAAAGGGCAACTTCACTTCAACTAACAAATATTCCAACTGTTTCTTCATCCAGATAAGTTGAGTAGCAGCCTAAGTAGCGGAAACATATTCAGCTTCAGCCGTACTAAGTGTCACAGAATTTTTCTTTTTCGAGTGTCAGCCAACACAACTTTTTCCCATAAAGAATACTCCACCATATGTGGATCTTATATCATCAACATTTCATACCCTCATCTGAATATCCAAACAAATCAATTTTATTTGAGCCACTATACTTGATTTCGAATTCTGTTGTTCCTTTTATGTATCTGAGAATTCTTTTTCCAGCAACAAGATGTGATTATTTATGAGCACTCTGGAATCTTTCACATAAGGTAATAGCAAAAACAATATCTAGTCTTGATGCAGTCAGGTATAACAAACTTCCAATCAGATTTCAATATTCTTTCTGATCAACTTTTTTTCCTTAATCATTTTTTCTTAGATTTGTTCCCACTGAAATAGGAGTTGACACAGGTTTTGATTTTTCCATCCCAAACTTCTTAAGAAGTTCCTTAGAATACTTTTTTTGCGAGAGAAAAATGAATTCTTTCTGTTTCAAAATTTGTAACCCAAGAAAGTATCTCATTTCACCCAACATGGACATCTCAAAGACATTCTTCATTTCTTCAGAAAACATTTCATAGCTTCTTTCATCATTCCCAGCAAAAATAATGTCATCAATATAGACAATCACAATAAGAGAAAGATCTTGGATTTCCTTGATATACTGATTGCTGTAAAATCTTCCTTTCTTGAAGTTCATCTCTTTTAAGAAAGTGTCCGGTTTGGAATACCATGCTCTTGGAGCTTACTTTATCCCATACAAGGCTTTATTCAACATGTACACATAACTTTCATTCTTCCCAACAACAAATCCACATGGTTTCTCAATATAAACTTCTTCCTTGGGATCACCATTAAGAAATGCGAATTTAACATCCATTTGAAAGATTTTGTAGCCTCGTTGTGCAGAAATAGCAAGAAAGATTCAAATAGTTTCTAATATGGCTACCGGAGCAAAAGTTTCTTCAAATTCAATTCCTTCAATCTGAGAGTAGCCTTTGCAAACCAATCTTGCTTTATTTTTAATAACTTCACCTTCTTCATTCAAATTGTTCCGGAAGACCCATTTGGTGTCGATAATGTTCTTATTTTCAGGATTGGGTATGAGTTCTCATGTGTCATTCTTTTCAATCTGATCCAACTCTTCATTCATGGCTTGAACCCATTTTGGATGCTCAAAGGCTTCTTTAACATCATTTGGTTCCACTTTGGAATACAAGGAAGTATGTGATATAGAATTACTTATTCTTCTTATTTGAACCGTGTGACATTGATCACCAATTATGATTTGAGCTTACACTTGTTTCATCAACCTTGGATAAGTTTTTCGTGTGCCTTCCTCGTCACTTGATATGGCTGAATCCAATTATTCATCTTGATTAGGATTACAATTCATTGCATCCTTATCAGAATTGTTAGCTTCATCTTCCTCATCTTCCTTGTCTGTCTGGAAATGCTTATCTTTACCCGGATTTTCATTGACTTTTACATCAACTGTATCCACCATTCTTCATGTTTCTTTGTTAGAGAATTTATAACCTCTTCCTTCTGGAGCATAACCAAGAAATATTCCATCTCCTTTCTTCTTGAATTTTCCACTACTTCCACCTTTCTTCTTTATGATGCATGGGATCCCAAAAACTTTAGCATGATTCATACTTGGAGTAATGCCATAGAAAATTTCATATGAAGTATTGTTTGATTGGGGCCTATAGAAACATAAATTTTGAATATAAACAGTTGTACTTGTAGCTTGTCTCCAAAAGTAATGAGTAAGGTCATGTTCAAGTAACATGGTTCTTCCCATTTCCACCAAGCTTCTGTTCTTTCTTTCAGCAACCCCATTTTTTTGAGGTGTATATGGAGCACTGTATTCATGCTGAATACCATACTTCTCAAGATAGTATTAAAATTCTTCACTTCTATACTCACCACCATTATCTGTTCTCAACTTCTTTATAGAGTACTCACATTCTTTCTCAGCTTTTCCTCTGAAGATTTTAAACATTTTCAGGGCGTCTGACTTGTACTTCATAAACATAACACATGTAATGCGAGTAAAATGATCAATGAAGTTGATGAAGTACTTGTCTCCATTTTTTGATTTTTTGCTCATCGGCCCACATATATTAGAATGTATTAGTTCAAGGGGTTGTTTTGAACAAATGTCAACCTTCTTATGCACAACACTTATAATCTTTCCTTTCTGACAGGTAGTGCAACACCAATCTCTTCTTCTTGGAAAATCTGGAATATCTCAAACATTGTCCCTTTGAGATAACTTGCTCATATTTCTCTGACACATGTGTCCAAGTCTTCCATGCCACAACTGATTTTCTTCCACTATGCTCATGTAACAAGAGTTTTGCAAATTTCCAACCTGAAACATATTTCCTTTGGTTCGTTGGTCTCTTGTAACAATCTTCCCATCTTTTTCACTTTTCAAAATAAATCCATCTTTCTTGAAGATAACTTTTTTACCCTCATCACACAATTGTGATACACTCAGCAAGTTGTGCTTCAGCCCATCAACATACAGAGTTTTCTTGGACTTCAATTTTTCTTTCCCAATGATGGCTGATCCAACACCTTTTATTTTTAAAGATTCATCATTTCCAAATGTCACTATGCCTTCTGTAAACTTCTTCATATTATTTAGAAACTTCAAGTCTCCTGTCATATGTGAAGAACACCCACTATCAAGTATCCAAGGTCGTTCTTCCTTTGTAACCTTTAGAACAGTTTCAACAACAAGAAATTTTTCTTCTTTCACTTCTTTCTTAACCTTTGGCTTCTGAGAATTAAGAATTTTTTGTTAAGCCGGTAATGGAACAAGACATCCTTTTTCAAGGTGTCTAGGTTGTTCACACCTTTCACAAATGGTCTCTAGAGGCTGGAACCTATTTTTTGTCTTGACTTCATTCTTCTCAACTTTCTTCAATAAAACCTTCTCACTCTTATTCCTTTGAGGAGATTGACTCCCCCTCAATCTATGCCTTTCATAACTTGTGGGTGGTGGTAATAATGTTTATTGAAACAACACATATTCGTTGTATTCCCAAATCCACCACAATACCAATAGTACCCATAGAAGGAGTAACTTCCTCTGAAGCTTTTGTTTTGATACTTCTTTGTTGCTCTTTCTTCAGCCCCACCAACCATTCTTTTGTTAGAAAGATTGCTCTGCTGGAGTTCTGCCTTCTCTGATTTTGATTGATTTTCACCAGTGTTAGACTTAGGTTTCCTTGAAACTTCAGAGTTCCCAGTAACGCTGGTCTTGGCCATATAAGTAACTTTATCATCTTTCTTCTTCACAGCAACCATTTTATTCTTCTGTTGAATTTTCTCAGAATGTTCTTGTTGAGAGCCTTCACCAACATCAGTAGTTGAGTTTTGAAAACAAATGTTTTTTTATTCAGCTTCTAAGAGCTTCTTTTGAACGAGTTCTAATTATTCCTCTTTTGTCTTGAACTTAACTATCATGTGCTCATTTTGTTTTTTCTCATCTTCAGGAGACTTATTCAAATATTCAAGTTCTTTCTCAAGTTCTTCTCTAACATTAGTTTGATTGCACGCTAAGGAAAATTTATCATCCAACCTTTTTTTAAGTTTCTCTAGCCTTCTGATCTTCCTTAAACATTCCTTCAATTATTCTTTCAGATGCATCTCAAGATGAGTTTATTCTTCTTCCGAGCTGCTGCTTCCGAAATCTTCATCATTCACTGTTGCAATGAAATTATTCTCAAAACCATTCTCAACTGATTTTTTGGATTTAGCATCACTTTATTCATCTTCTTCATTTATGGATAGAAGGCCTTTTATCTTGGATTTGAAGAACTTCTTTTATTTCCCTGATCTTCCTTTACCGCCCTGCTTATTCCATAACTTTCTTGGCTTTCTTTCTTCTTCATCACTACCTTCTTCATTATCCCTTTGAGGACAGTTAGCCGCAAAGTGTCCAATGCCTCCACATTCAAAACAATTCAAGGGAAGTTTTCCCTTGTATTTACCTATGCCTCTTTTAACATTTTTTGAAAACAAGGATAAAATGTCGTTAAGATTTTTACATACCTCGCTTTCAGAGTCAGAGTCACCACCATCTTCTTTAATCAAGATCTTCTTAGACTTCTCCTTCTTCATGGACTTGAAAGATAATTCTCTGTCAATCTTTGTCTTGGTCTTCATATCCTTTTCCCTTCTCATCTCATAAGTAATGAGTGTGCTATGTAAATCATCAAGAGATAAGGTTTCCAAGTCTCTATCTTCTAATGAAGATACCTTCTCATCAAATTTATCAGGAAGAATCCTCAAGATTTTTTCCACCACAGTAGAGTCTTTTAGCTCTTCACCAAGACATCTGATAGTACTAACAATATCGTTTACCCTGGTGAAGAAATCCCCAACAGATTCATGTTCTCCCATCTTCAAGTCTTCATACTTCAATCTCCAGATTTGAAGTTTTGCCTTCTTGACTTTTATATTGCCTTTATATATGTTTTTCAGTTTGTCCCATATACCTTTGGTTGTGGCCACTCCTTTTACTCTTAAGAACTCAATTTCAGAGAGTGAATAAAATATAGCATTCTTGGATCTTCCATTATTCTCAAGAAAATTTTTGTCAACAGGTGTAAGTGGAACATTGTCTTCAATGGGGGAAACCCAACTATTGCAGCTTCAAGAACTTCATAACTAATAGACATGAGATACGGTAGCATTCTATCCTTACAGATGTGATAGTTCTTCCCATAGAATACTGAAATGCCTTTATTGTTCACATAATTCAGATTCTCCATCAGCAAGGAAAACAAAGTAACCTCGCTCTGATACCACTTGTAAGGACCCAGTTGGAGCAATGAACCACTGAGAGGGGGGGTGAATCAATGGTACCTATTTCTTTCTTTTTAAGTTCCCTTAAAATTGATAACAACCTTTGTCTCCTGTTAAAGATATAATTCCCTGTTGAGAAAACAAACAAGCACACATCCAAAGGAACATAACAATTTACAAGGTTCGCTATTCAATAAGAATAGCTACATCCTTGATATGGTTGGAAACAATCCAGCACCATACAATCCACTAAGAAATAAATCCTTGGATTACAACGAGTAGGATATACCCTTACACTCGTGAAACACTGTGAAACAATCACTCTAATGTGTGTGCACCCTCTTAGCACAATAGGAAAAATTCTCTTTTCTTGTAACAACTTATGTTACCTACACATCCTTTAAAATACACAAGTGTAAGCAAGTTCAGCACAAATATTCAATTCCTTACCCAGAAGAAAGGCAAGGACTCCTTGGACTTAAGATAGATCAATTACAGTCCGAACTTCCCATTCCGAATCTCCATTCTGAATTCTTCACTCCTAATTTTATTCTCCACTCCGAATCTTCAATCTGAGTCTTCCTCAGTCTGAGAAACTCAATACGGTGACAGCCAGTAATGATTCCCCATTCCAAATCTCCACTCCAAATTCTCTACTCCGAATTCTTCACTCCGAATTTTCTTCTTCACTCCGAATATTCAATCCGAGTCTTCAATCCGAGTCTTCCTCAGTCTGAGAAACTCAATACAGTGACAGCCAGTACTGATTCCCCATTCCGAATCTCCACTCCGAATTCTCTACTCCGAATTATTCACTCCGAATTTTCTTCTTCACTCCGAATTTTCTTCTTCACTCCGAATTTTCTTCAATCCGAGAAACTCAATACGGTGTCAACCAGTATCAAATTCTTGTTTCGATTGAAACCTCAATGAAACTCTGTCATCCAAACACTACTTTCTCTCTCTAGATTATCGGAGATTCTCTCACTATTTTTTCATCACACTTTTACTTTGTACTCTGATCTCCTTTTATAGGTGCTCCAAAGTGTGCTTAGGCGGGAAACCAAAATATTTTCCCACTCACTTAAATTCATCCAAATCTTAATTTATCCTGAAATCTTGAAGTAATTAAGACTTTTTCAATGCTTCTAGAATATTCTCGAATCTTCTTCCACTTCTTTTGATTTAGAACTTTGGCCTTTTCCAGATCCGACCTTGTTACACAAGTTCCTCGGTATCACATTATCATATCCACCCTTCTTGAGTCTTCAACATCACTTTATCAGATTCACTCTTCTTGAATATTTGGTATGACTTTCTCGGATCCATCCTTCTTGAGTCTTCGGCATCACTTCAATTCTCGGATCCATACTTCTTGAGTCTTCAGCATGACACCATTTCAATTCTCGGTATGACTCTTCATCACTTCTCAGTATGCCTTTTCATTACTTCCTCAATATGACAAATTCTTCATTCTCGGTATGACTCCGCTTTATTCAACGATACTGAAGATTTTGAATTCTCAGTATGACTCCTCTGGATCATAGTATGGCTTCACCAGTTCTCGGTACGATATCCAGGTTCTCGATACGACTTCTGGTTCTTGGAACTATTCTTCCTAATTCTCAGAATTGATTTTGGTTCTCGATACGACTTCTTCGATTCTCGGTATGACTTCAGGTTCTCAGAATGGATCACCAGATTCTCAGAACAGCTTTTGGTTCTCGATATGACTTCTTCGATTCTCGGTACGACTTCAGGTTCTCGGAACGGATCACCAGATTCTCGGTATGACTTCTCGATCCAACTTTTGCTTACATCGTGAGTACTTGCATATACTCACAAATTAGATTTACAAAACAGCAAAGCATCGTCACAATTAGTGCCATCACATCTCCTACCAGCCAGCTTTTGGGAATTTTCAATTTCCTGATTTCGAACTTCTCAATTTCCATACTCCAAATTCCAGACTCCAAATTCTTTGAACACCAGGTTCCAAATGTTCAATATACTCAGTTCCGAATTTTCAAACTTCTAGCTTCCAAATTCTTAGAAATTCAAGGTGTCTTTCCTTTTTGAAAACTTCCTCAAGATCAACAAAAGAAAATCCATGCAAACCATATCTTCCTTCAGTTTGGTCCTAATAGGTCCTTCTACATGGCTAAGCCACACGGATCCCGTTTGAACAAGACTACACGGCATGTATATAATCTACACGACGTGTGTGGTTTAATTTTCCAACTTCCCATGTCGTTTGTGACACAGATGACTACTCGGCTTGATACTACATGGCGTGTTACACCCACACATGACGTATACACCACCCTGTTTCCCTAGCCACACGTCCAGGTCCACACGGTCTATCACTGGTCAAGACTACACGGCATGTCCCTTAGGTACACGGCGTGTTCAGGAAGAGGTAACACAGACCCGTGTTTGTTAGTTACACGGTCAGGTTCCCAGGTCAGACCACACAGCGCGTTCCACAGTGGACACGGCGTGTATGTCTTAAGGTATCTTTCGTACATGTTTTTAGTTACACAGGCAGACTCCAGGTCAACACTACACGGCGTGTACATCCCATACACGGTGTGTTTTCCCCAACCATTTCCCTTCCCCGTGTCCCCACCCACACGGTCTATGACACGGGAAGAGTCTACACGGTGTGTACTGAGGGTACACGGCGTGTACTGAGGGTACATGGCGTGTACCTAAAAAGTTTTCTTTTCCTCTTGAACAGAAGAACACACGGCGTGTGTCAAAGAACTACATGGTGTGTATCTTGGATTTTCCGGATAGTAGGCCTCTGAAACTACTCTGAGTCCCAGAAAATACTGAAAAAAAACACCTAAGTGCCAAATTCTGATCCATGAGGGCCCACACTCCCTACGAATAAAATCTTGGCATCTTATATGTGTTATAAATGCGATTAAAAAGTTAATGATCCACCAAATTCTGGTCAATGAGGGTCCATACTCCCCAGTAACCAAATTTTGGAGTTCATTCTATCAAGGCCTCACACAAACATACCCTATCATATAGTAGGTATTTATCAAAGAAGCTATCACAACAGCATGTTTTCCTAGTACAACGACTATCACAACAACATGCAATTTCTAATGCGCCTAAATGGCTAAACAGAGGAACGCACCCCCGGGGTGGTCCTGGATCCAAGAAGTGCTCCCAAACAGCAGTTTATTATCACATTTAATTACCTATACAATTCTAGGTATTCAAAACAGCCAAGGCCTCGGCCACACGACACCCCAACATGGGTTCGTTTCTCAATGGTACACAAAAACGCACAACAGTTGGAATTTAAACACTAAGCCACCTACCACGATCACCCCTGATCGGTATATGTGAACTATGCTCCTCTAATAATCCAAGAACGATGAATATATGAGGTGAAATAAATCCCATTCAAATGTAAATAACTTTCCCTCAGGAAATAATTGGTAAGAACGGCTTAAGGAGAAGGAGAGGCTTACCCGTACGATTCCAACGAGATCGTCAGAGGCAGAAACGGATTCCCGGCATGTGATCTGGAGCTCCTCGAAGGTTAATCTCTCTATACCGACTCGTACTCTGGTTCTAAGCCTTCCCTGTGAACAGGGGAGGCTACTGCCCATTTTAAGCAAAAAAAATAGACTACATGGCGTGTACTATTGAGTACACGGCGTGTACTTTCCATTTTTTAACTGTTCCTATGGCGGCTTCTCGCCAGTGTGGCACTGTTAATCAGTCAACATGAGTACACAATGTGTAATCCATGAGTACATGGTGTGTACTGACGCTTAGTTGGAAGCTTCCTCAATCTCCTTACTATTTGCCTACCGACTGACTACACGGCGTGTAAATACAAACTGCATGGCATGTAGTTGGTTTTTACACCTTTCATTGCCGACAGGGATACACACCCAGTGTACTCATCCCACACGGCCAAAGTACACAGCATGTGGAGAATTTCATGGTTTTTAGTCCCAAAATTTAGGATTTTTCCCCATTTTCCTTATTTTCTCAAAAACACTTGAGGAAAAGAGAAAAGAAGAAACACGTACATCAAAACTAAGAACCGGGTTCTTACAATGACCTAAACCTGTATAAAACCTATTGGTTGAGATATTTTATACCCATCCCCATCTTAGACTCTAAATAATTCATTTTGGAGCCATTATAAACCAAAAATTATTTTATTATAAATTAATATTTCAAGCCTTTCCTAAAGTGACCCGCACCTCTCTTATAAAAGGGAACTTCCCCTTCTCTTAATTTCACACCTCCAAAGCCATTTGGATCGGCCAAACCCTGCCCAAATATCCTCCCAACTCCCCTAAAATAATCCTAGAGGAATTATTTTGGTCATAAATCCAACCTAAGGAGCCCTTTTGATTAAATCAAAAGGAAGAACCTGAGGAAGAGGTAAATATTTCATCAACTCTTTCAAGTTCTTTTCTTCTTCCACTTCCTATTTCTTTGTGTTTTCCATTATAAAATAATAAATCCAATATATTCTATATACTGTGATGTTATTATAAAAATGGTACAACCATATTCATTATTCTATCCATCATATTAATGACAAAGTCACCATACGTGCGTACGTATGGCTTACCGTCTCCACGTCGTGGTGTAGTTTTTTATTAAAACACTTCATTATTTGGATGGGTATAATAATGAGTATAACTGATTTAAATAATAAATATAACATGTTAATGATTATTTATATATTATATATCATCCAATTACATACAATTTCACTATCAATATAATCATATTGTCGCTCGTGCATACGTATGAATTACCGTCTCCACGAACGCGATGAGATTCATTCCCCATCGTAATCATTCAAGAATAATTTTCATTTTATGATTAAAAATAATGTTTATGAACATAATATAATTATATATATGAATCAAATACATCCTATCCATAAAAAACATGTCTTAAGTAACCAATAATATAAAGGAAAACGAATCATTTAACACCCAAAATGATGATACTACTGAAATATTATTAACAAAGAAATATTAGAGGATCATATATGATATAATATTTATGTATATAGTTATTGTATAATTTATAACAATTTTTTAACTATTATACAAGAGTTTAACATACCATATACTAAGGAAAAGTATGAGGTAAGGGTTAATTTTAGAATCTATTTATTATCCGATGTTGTTTTTACATAAGTATCTACTGGGACCTCTTTATCATCCACATCCATGTTTTCTTAAAAATATATTTCAAAACATTTTTACTATTTACTTGAATATGGTTTAAAGTCATTTATACCTTTATTTGACCTTATATTTCTTGAAAGGAATCTTTCCTTCATTTTCCAAACAAGGTACTTTATGACCTTTTCGACAAAATTAAGGTAAGAATGTTTTTTTAACTTATACGACAGGTGTGGCTATTTTCTGCCATTATGACATCATCGAAGCTTACCTTACAATCTTATAAGAATATTTTCAAAATAAATGTTTTCTTTTATAATTATGTGACTCGTAAATGGTTTCAATATAGAAAGAGGTATTTATTTCAAATAGTTTTCATTTCATCTATATCAACATCCTTTGATGGATTTTAAACTTTTTTAAAGTTGATTCATTATAATACAAATATTTCATATTATATTGAAGGTTTTGTGATATGTTTGACTATGGATCTATTATTTTTATACCATTCATGGTTTATGGTTAAAGTATTGACATTTTGTATTCTAGTTTTAATACGAATTTTTATGTTATGTTTCAACCTTTTCATATGAGGAATGTATTGGACTTAGTATGTGATGGGTGGAGCCCGCTATAGCTCCTTGATGCATTGGTAGGTCTCATGATACAATTAGATGTGGAATTGGTTGAGTACTTTCCCAATTTGATATATGGTTTTGGATGAGGACTTAATCATTTTTAGACATCTTGGCCGAAGCCTTGACAAAATGTTTCATAATGTCTGGCATTATACATTCCCTCATTATGAATATAATAATGATGGTTCATGTGGTTATTTGACTAGTAGAATACCCATGACTATGTTTTATTATGGAATTATTTACTCAACTAATATTTATGCCATAAAGTGTTCATATTTATTATTTGTAAAGGCATGTGTTTTTAATTATTCATCATGCCTAATGTTTATGTTATCTTCCACTATATTTCTTATCATTACTGAGCATTTGAGCTCACCCCTTTATTATGTTTCATTTTCCCAGGATATGAATAAGTTAGTTTTGAGTGACTTGCAAGCATAATCTAGGAGGCTTGGATGTTTCTAAAGGAATAAATTAGTGTTGTATTTCTGTTCAAGTTGTAATGTTGAAATTATGTATGTATCTTGTTACCAATAATACTAAACTGGTCGGTCTTTCAAGACATGATTCCTTATATCATTCCAATTTTATTTAATAAAGCACCGAATTTGGGTAACTTGGGTCGGGGTGTTACAATTGGTATCAGATTAAGTTTAGTACAAACCTTGGAAACTAGATTTATAAAAACTCTGATTAGAGCACATTACCCTAAGATAGACTTTGAGGATTAGTATAGAAGAACTTCCTAGAATTTTGGTAGTGTAGATATTTTGTGAGTTTTCTAAGCAATACATCCCTGTCTGGATACAAGCAGGTAGAGGCGGCTATGGCACAGATGTACCTAGTGGTAAAACCTGAAAACACCGCTTTGAGCTAGACTCGAACGGGAACCGGTGCATGACAACAGGTCTTACTTCACTCTTGGTTACGACACTCTCGGGGGATATTCTTAGGATAATTATCATTTTCTTTAAAAACCATTATAAAGGATTTATGAGTATATACCTCCTCAAAGAAAATTTTTTTATGATTATGTATTATATCCATTAAACTGTTCAATTTATGTTAAGTGTTTTACAAGTTCGAAATTATATATTGTGGTTCATAAACTAATCTACTGTATGCCATTCTTTAGAAATGGATCCTAGTGGAAGGAATGGAAACCGTATCAACACACGTAATCCATGTAGGGATTTCCCTCCGACTCAAGATAATTATAGCAGAGCTGGTGATGCAACTGGTGTTCATCAGCTTATCACCATACTGGGACAACTCACACAGGTTATGAATAATAACCTTACCCGTATGGAGCACCCTGATCCACAAAATGGAGGATCAATGTTAGATCGCTTCATGAGAAAACAACCACCAACATTCAATGGGTCTACAAATCCATTTGTAGCTGAATAATGGATAAGTTCCTTAGAGATGATATTTCATGCTTTGGGGAGTAGTGAAATGGAAAAAGTTGTCATGGTAGTTTATCACCTCACTAGAGATGCAGATCAATGGTGGTCATTAATTCAAAACACAAAGGAGTATGAAGAAGTATCAAGTATGGAATGGAGTGAGTTTAAATAGATTTTCTTAGAAAAATACTTTCCTCGTAACCATCGATCAGATATGGAAAGGCAATTTCTGAGTCTAATACAAAAGGATGATGAGAATGTCGTAATGTATGAAGCTAAATTTACAAGGTTAGCAAGGCATGATGCAGATTATATAAGTAACCCAAGAAGTAAGATTGATCATCTATTTGGTGGGTTAAAACTATTTCTCCATTTAGCATTAGTCTCGCAATCCTTCGCATCGTATAAAGATATTGTCTCATGTGCTATCAAGACAGAAAATGAATTCTCTATGTCTTAATAGTTTAAATAAAAGCAAGAGAAGAAGAGATCTGTTGAACACTCTGAAAAGGAAATAATGAAATAGAGAAGAAGGGAAGATCTGAATTTCCACCCTATGATAATTGTGAAAGGAATCACCCTGGTGCATGTCTAAAAGGAAAAGGATTATGCTAAAAATGTGGAAAAAAAGACCATCTTGCTAGTGATTGTAAGGGGAAGAAATAATATACCAATTTTCAATTATAAAATTTCATGGAGATGGGACATTATGCAAATGAATGTCTTAATCATCAGGGAAACTTACCTTAGAAAAGTCCAAGGGATCAAGGACAATCTTATGTGATCAATACTACTAAGGTTGAAGCTCCTAAAGATGTGGTGGAAGGTAATTTAATGGTTTCCTCAAGTTTACCCAATGCTTTATTTAATTTTGGATCATTTCATTGTTTCATATCTTCCCAGTTTGATAAGAAAATTAGATATTTCCGATTTGATTTGATAGGGGAGTTGTCTGTCAAAACTCCTAAGGGAAGTATCATTGCAACAAAGTATTGTGAATTAGTCCCCATTAAGGCATATAAACGATATTTATCTATTGATCTAATCATCATACCCATGATTGAATTTGATATAATCCTTGGTATGAATTGGATTTCAAACCATGATGCGAAAATTTATTATAAGAAGAAGGAGGTTACAATTCTCTATGATGATAAGGAGTACCATATCTTTGGAGCAGAAACGTCACCATCTAATTTTTATCTAGATCCACCCCCAGTAGCTCTAATAAATTCAATTATTGGGGAGGATGAGATTGAAATAATTATGGGTGAAGAAAAGAATGTTTGAATAGAGGATGTACCTATTGTGCAAGAATATGTTGGTGTGTTTCTAGAGGATTTACATGGACATCCTCCAGAACGAGAAATTGAGTTTTCCATTGATTTAATTCCTGGTTCAAGGCCCATATTGAAGAACCCTTATAGAATGGACATTGTGGAATTAGAGGAACTAAAGAAACAACTAGATGAATTGAGTAATAAGGGATTTATTCACCCTAGTGTTTCTCCATGGGGAGCCCCTGTCCTTTTTGTTAAGAAGAAAGAAGGATCTATGAGGTTGTGCATTGACTACAGGGAGATCAATGATCTAACAATAAAGAACAAGTATACCCTACCTTGCATTGATGATTTATTCAACCAAATTCATGGAGCTCAATATTTTTCAAAGATTGACCTTCGATCTGGATATCATCAGTTGTGTGTGAAGAAGGAATACATTCCAAAAACAACATTTTGAACCAGGTACGGGCATTACAAGTTTACAGTAATGCATTTTGGATTGACTAATGCACCCTTTGTCTTCATGGATCTAATTAATAAAGTTTTTAAAGAATATCTTGATGAATTTTTAGCAGTATTTATTGATGATATCTTGGTATACTCCAAAATATATGAAGATCGTGAAAATCACTTGTGCATTATTCTGAAGACTCTTAGAAGAAATGAATTATATGGGAAGTTTATCAAGTGTGAATTCTGGCTTCAGGAGATTTCTTTTCTTGGACATATTATCTCTAAGAATGGAATATATATTGATCCTTCAAATACCAAGGCAATACAATAATGGTCATCATCGACGAGTATAACTGAGGTACACAGTTTTATTAGTTTAGTAGGCTATTATCGACGTTTCATCTAGAATTTTTCTCGGTTGGCTAACCCATTAACCAAGCTCACATGTAAAGGGGTTAAATTTATTTGGAAAAAAGAGTGTGAATAATGTTTTGAATAACTGAAGAGAATATTATTTAATGCTCCTATCTTGACTCTACCATCAGGGAATGATGGGTTTATTATTTATAGTGATGCTTCAAAGAAAGGACTCGGTTGTGTCCTTATGCAAAATGATAGAGTTATTTCCTATGCATCAAGACAGCTAAAAATTCATGAGAAAAACTATCCCACTTGTGATCTTGAGTTAGCAGCTATAATCTTCGCTCTGAAGATATGGAGACACTATCTCTATGGTAAAAATGTGAGATTTATACTGATCACAAGAGTTTGAAGTATATTTTCTCAAAGAAAGAAATCAAAATGAGGAAAAGATGATGGCTTGAACTACTCAAGGATTATGATTGCACTATATACTACCACCCAGGGAAGGAAAATAAGGTGGAAGATGCTTTGAGTAAAAAGGACCATGGAGTTTTGAACAAGATGAGAGTTGAAAGGGATCCTATTTTCATGGATCTAGTAAAGATGGATATGGGAATAACCATGGAAAGTGAATCATCAATAATTTTTTAAATGGTTTCCAAACCATCTTTACTAGAAAGGATAATGAGTTCTTAGACTGATGATGAGGAGTTTCAAAAGAAGATTAAAGTTGTAAATGATGGGAGATTGGGTGACTTCATATATGAAGATGGAATTTTGAAATTTGGGAAGATAATTTTTCTTTCTGATATACCTTATCTAAAAAGGGAATTATTAGATAAAGCCCATAGCTCCAATTTCTCTATACACCCTGGGAGCACCAAGATGTATAGAGATTTGAAGGAACATTTTTGGTGGGACAACATGAAAAGAGAGATTTCTTATTTTTTTCCAAGATGTATAGTTTGTCAACAAGTGAAAGCTGGAAGACAACATCCTAGAGGAGTCATGCAACCTCTTCCCATACCTGAGTGGAAATGGTATGATATTATGATGGAATTGTCATGGGGATACAAAAGACTCCTATAAGGAATGATGAAATATGGGTCATTGTTGATCGTCGTACCAAGTCAGCACATTTTCTTGCTATAACAGAAGATTTACCACTTGAAAATTTATCAAGACTATATATTAATGAAATTTTAAGACTTCATGGAGTACCCCTATTGATTATTTCTGATCATGATCCCCATTTTACATAAAGATTCTGGAAAATTCTTCAGAAATCCCTGGATACTAAATTTTGTTTGAGCACTACCTACCACCCCCAAACTGATGAACAATCAAAATGGACTATTCAAAACTTATAAGACATGTTGAGATCTTGGTCACTTTACTTTCGAGGTATGTGTGATCAATATTTAACTCTGGTAGAATTTTCCTATAACAATAGCTTCCATTCAAGTATTCAGATAGCACCATATGAAGAGTTATATAGAAAGAGATGTCACGCACCAACTTTTTGGGATGATGTTGGTGAAATAAAACTCGTAGGCCCAAAACTTATTGAGGAAACAATGGAAAAAGTGAAGATTATTCAAACCCACATCAAAGCAGCTCAAAGTAGGCAGAAGAACTATACAGATAACAAAAGGAAGGATTTTGAATTTTAGGTAGGAGATCATGTTTTCTTGAAGGTATCTCTCTGGAAGGGAGTTATACAATTTGGTAAGAAGGGTAAATTAAGTCCCAGGTACATCGGACCTTTATAAATTCTAGAATAAATTGGGGATGTATCTTACCATTTGGCAATGCCACAAAGTCTCTCCAAAGTTCACGAAGTGTTCCACATATCACTGTTGATAAAATACATGCCTGACCCAACACATGTACTCACCTATGAGAAAATTGAACTGGAACCTGATCTATCTTATTGTCAAGAGACTTTCATGATTCTTGATACAAGAGAACAAGTGCTGAGAAACCAGATGACACGTCTGGTAAAATTTCTATGGAGAAACCATAAGATGGAAGTGGCAACGTGGGAACCCGAAAAACTTATGATGAAGAACCACCTGAATCTTTTTATGCAGAAATATTCTAGAAATTTCAAGGATGAAATTATTTAAAGGCTGGAAGAATGTAACACCCCAATCTTAAAAGGTACGTTTCCCTTTGAATAATGCAATATCTTTCATTGTACACAACTTCGAGATTCTAACACACCGCAACCAATCAAACTAGTTGTTATGAATAGTAATACCACTTTTTGAAATTATATAAATTTTATTTTTGAAAATGGACTTCATTTTTGAATTCAAAATATCGAAATTAGCTTAGGGTAAATTTTTGGTATTTTTCTAAAAACACTCAATTTTTATGAACAGTGAAAAACACTGCGTTATTGGTTAAAACTGACTTTTTTATTTAAATAATTATTTATTTTATTTAAATTTATTTTTGGTCAAAATAGATACATAATACCTATATAAGTTCAATGTAATTCATTGGAGTAATTTTATAATAAGTTTAGATATATGATAATTTTATTGAACTTTTTACTATCTTTTACCCACCTCTTAGGAGCATTTGCAAATTTACATAAAACATAATTTTACCGCTTCTGTGAGTTGAATTTCAAAAATATTAGAGACACGGTTAATATCATTAAGTAAAATTTGGTTCCATAAGATGAAAATAATTTTTTTTGAATAGTAACTTTTGACTTTTATTTACCACTGTTAAAAGTAAATAGGGTAATTAAGGGTAAAAATGATATCATAATTACCCTAAAACATGTCCTAATTCTATTGGATAAGTATAATTTGACAAAAAACAACCTTAGGAATAAAATAGGATCCTGTTTGTTCCACTTGGATTAGATTAAGACATTTATTATAATTTTATTTAAAGAAGAGTTAAAAGAGTTAAATTCAAGGTTTAATAACTAAACGATTTTAAATATAGGGTTACAAATAAGATAAATTCAACTATAAATATTCATTATAAATATAAAAAAATTTCCTAAATAATGGTATTTTATTTATAATTTTTATAAATTATATAATTTAATTTATTTATGACATAATGATGATGCAGTAATTACATTATTAATGAAAAATTAAAATAATTGATATTATAAATATCCAAATAAATTTAAATTGAGACTTATAATGAATTACACTAATTTTATAAGTTAATATGACCTGTTAGTTTTGGTTAAATAAATTTTATTCAAAGTGATAAAGTTTTTATGGCTTTTGAAAAAAATCAAATACTAAATAGTGTCAAAATTGACATAATTGAATTTTTAAAACAAATACTATATTATTAATTGATATAATATTCCTAAAAATATAAGGTTCAGACAAAGTACTTAAATAAGGGTACATATATTAATAATGAACCACATGTGGTTCTCTTGGCTTTTTATAATAATTTTATTAACCATATAATATAAAAATACAAAGAGACATGGTAAATGTCAAACTATTTAACTAAGAGTTAAATCTAAAAGATAAGGTTAATATGATGACCTAAACCTATCTAAAACCTATTGGTTGAGAGTTTTGCGACCCATACCTACCTTATCATCTAAATAATTCATTTTTAATCCATTATAAATCTAAAATGGATTTATTATAAATTAATATTTCAAGCTTTTCTTAAAGTGACCCTCACCTCTCTTATAAAAGGGCACTTCCCCTTCTCTTAATTTCACACCTCCAAATCCATTTTTCTTGGAAAAAACCCTACCTAAATATCCTCCCAAATCCCCTCACATAATACTAGAGGCATTAATTTGGTCATAAAGCCAACCTAAGAATCATTTTTGATCAAATTAAAAGGAAGAACCTGAAGAAGAGGTAAATATTTCATCACCTCTTTCAAGTTCTTTTCTTCTTCCACTTCCTCTTTCTTTGTGGTTTCCATTCTAAAATAATAAATCCAGTATCTTCTATATATTATTATTTTATTATAAAAATGTTACAACTATATTCATTATTCTATCCATCCTATGAATGACAAAGTCACCATACGTGCGTACATACGGCTTTCCGTCTCCACGTCGTGGTGTAGTTTGTTATTCAAACACTTCGTTATTTGGATGGATATAATAATGAGTATAAATTATGTAAATAATAAATAGAAAATGTTAATGATTATTTATATATTATTTACCATCCAATTATATATGATTTCACCATCAATATAATTATATTGTCGCTCGTGCGTACGTACGGATTACCGTCTCCACGAACGCGATAAGATTCATTCCCCATCCTAATCATTCAAGAATAATTTTCATTTTATGATTAAAAATAATTTTTATGAACATAATATCATTCTATATATGAATCAAATACATCCTATCCATAACAAACATGGCTTACATAACCAATCATATAAAGGAAAACGAATCAGTTAACACCTGAAATGATGATACTACTGAAATATTATTAACAAAGCAATATTAAAGGATCATATATGATATCATATTTATGTATATAGTTATTATATAATTTAATAACAATTTTTTAACTATTATAATGGATTTTAACATACCATGTACTATTGAAAAGTGCAAGGTAAGGGTTAATTTCACAATCTGTTTATTATCCGAGGTTGTTTTTACATAAGTATCTACTGGGACCTCTTTATCATCCACATTTAAGTTTTCTTAAAAATGTATTTCAAAACATTTTTACTATTTACTAGAATGTGTGTTAAAGTCATTTATACCCTTATTTGACCTTATATGTTTTGAAAGGAATCTTTCCGTTTTTTCCAAACAAGGTACTTTATGACCTTTTCGACAAAATTAAGGTAAGAATGTTTTTTAACTTATACGGTGGGTGTGGATATTTTTTGCCATTATAACATCATCGAAGCTTCCCTTACAAGATTATAAGAATATTTTCAAAATAAATTTTTTCTTTTATAATTATGTGACTTGTAAATGGATTCAAAATAGAAAGAGGTATTTCTTTAAAATAGTTTTCATTTCATCTATGTTAGCATACTTTGATGGATTTAAAACTTGTTTAAAGTTGGTTCATTGTGATAAAAATATTCCACATTGTATTGAAGGTTTTGTGATATGTTTGACTTTGGATGTGTTATTTTTATACCATTCTTGGTTTATAGTTAAAGTATTGATATTTCGTATGCTAGTTTTAATACGAATTTTTTATGTTATGTTTCAGCCTTTTCATATGAGGAATGTATTGGACTTAGTATGTGATGGGTGGAGCCCGATATAGCTCCACGATGCATCAGTACGTATCATGAGATAATTAGACATGGAATTGGTAAAGGCCTTTCCCAATTTGATATATGGTTTTGGCCTAGGCCTTAATCATTTTTAGACGTCTTGGTCGAGGCCTTGACAAAAGTTTTCAGAATATATGGCATTATACATTCCCTCATTATGAAAATAATAATTATGGTTCATGTAGTTATTCAACTAGTAGAATACCCATGATTATGTTTTATTATGGCATTATTTACTCATCTCATATTCCTGCCACAAAGTGTTCATGTTTATTATTTGTAAAGGCATATGTTTTGAATTATTCATCATTCCTAATGTTTATGTTATCTTCCGCTATATTTATTACCCTTTCTGAGCATTTGAGCTCACCCCTTTCTTATGTTTCATTTTCCCAGGATATGAAGAAGTTAGTTATGAGTGACTTTCAAGCATAATCTAGGATTCTTGGATGTTTCTAATGGAATAAATTAGTGTTTTATTTCTTTTCAAGTTGTAATGTTGAACTTATGTATGTATCTTGTTTCCAATAATACTAAATTGATCGGTCTTTCGGGACATGATTCCTTGTATCATGCCAGTGTTATGTAATAAAGGACCGACTCTAGGTAACTAGGGTCAGGGCGTTACAATTTTTTCTAGGGTTTGATAGAGGGGGATGCACAGTGAATGAAAAGTTTTTCAAGCATCACTGTACAAAAATTCATTGAACCCAAGGAATTCATGCCATGAGTCATCAATTCACGATGTGAGTGTCCCACGTGGCGTATATTCTGAAAAAGGTCATCACCTAATGTTAAAATAAACCTTATCAACCTTTTCATGATGTGAACCTGTTTCATGGCCTTTAAACATTTCACGATCTTAACCAATGCATGGCATATTCATGGAACCAGGTCCATGTCGTGTAACACATTCACAACATGGAATTGTTTAGTAGATAGATCACAGCCTAGAATTAGTAGAAAATCCCCAAACCACCTCCAAATATTTACAACCCCACAGAGAACCTTTGAAATCCTTTGACACAATTATACTCAGACTCCATTAATTCAAACAAACATACATACCTGAACAAAGGCAATATATCCCCAAAATAAACTCAACCACCACGGTTTAAAAAAAGAAAAACACAACTAAAAGGGGATTAACCAGAAACTCAACGTAGCTTGTACCTGGAAAAAATAGGATCTTACAGTTTTGAAATTCCCCTAATATCATTATTGTTTTATAATTTCAACGAAATTGAATAAAATTATCATTAATGGAAAAAATAAAATATAACAAATCATAATAAAATTGAAAGTTTCCATCAAAGTATTTAGTTATTTTTTATATGAGTTAATACTCAAAGGTTTAACTAGGATAGTAGGTTGACTTATATTTATCTTCTAGATTTTATATTTATTTTAATTTATAAATATACCAACTTGACCTCATTTAGGAAGTACGTATTTTGGGTATTCTCATTTTACATGATATTAGTGTAAGTCCCAACCCCCATCACACCCCATTGGGTTTTTCCAATAATTTTTCCTTTAAGGTAGTATACGACCTTCATATACAAATTTCATCTTTACTATTCCCCCCTCCCTCTGAGTGCATCTATCCCCTTTCTTGAATTTAGTGTCATTGAAGCCTTCCCTCAACCTCGTCCCCATATATGGAATATTCCAAGAACACCCTTCTCTAGATGATGTGCCACCCCACTCTTTTTCACTACCTCATCTACCATATTAGATGCATCCCAGACACATCACACTCCATAATTAGGTCTCGTGCTCATTTAGTCTATGGGCGCCCTGATTAGCCTAATATTTTCTATCATGTATGCACCTCTTAAGTGCCAATATAAGGTGATGAATTTTCATAGGATTATTGTAGCTCCATCATTTTATGTATCTCTATTGTTATTGTCTATACTCCCACCAATCTTGAAAACCAACACTTTTTTCATATCATGAAGTAAATATATATTCACTCATGTTATTTTATTCCTTATAAAAATTAGTTTTGTTCCACCTGAACTTATTGAGACCACAAGATGAGTGTCATTCCACCCAGTCTTTGGGTTTACTAGTTGAGCATTGTTCCACCCTACCTTTTGATTCCACAAGATGGGCGCCATCTCACTTGGACTTATTGGGTCTACAAGATGGGTATCATTCCACCAAGTTTTCCTGGGTTTTCAAAAAGGGTGTCATCCCATTCAACCTTGGGTCTATAAGAAAAGATTTGTTCCACCTGACCTTTTGGATTTTATAATTGGGTGTTGTTTCATCAGAAATTTTTTATGACGATCTTTAGTTATTGTTTCAAGTATCATATTCAAGTATTGGGCATCACCAATATGAGATTTCATCAGTTCAACTATTGTTTTCTTACTTCAATTGGATATTTTTTTAATATAAGGTGGAGTTATATCATGCGAAGGAAAGTGAAGGGAAATGGTTTATGAGGTGGAAACCTTAGGCAAAGATTTTTTTTATTTTTATTTTTATTTTTATTATGGTCTATGTAATCAAGCTGAGTGTACCAAGCTTGAGGAGAATTATTTATTTTGTTTTATTTTATTATGTAAGATGTATCTTTGAGTATTTAGATATATAATATATAATTCAATGGGAAAATGTTCTATAGGATCAATAAGTTAACTTGTATTTATGTTTCATCTTGTATTTTTATTTCTATCTATAAATATTTCAACCTAATCACATTTAGTGGGTACTAATTCTGGGTATTATCATTCCAAACATTCATTTATAAGTTTATAATTTATAATAAAATTAATAAAATTGAATAATTTTTTACTTATAATTTTCAAAATTAACCTCATTAGATTTATCTTTTTGAAATTTCAATAATTATCAACTTGACTTTTCTATAAGTTTATCTAAAATGATAAAATTGTTTTCCCCCTCATTGACACCAGTGGGAATACATTTCATTGGGTAAAACCAAAATAAATCATCCAACTTTTCCATCATGGTAGAAAACTACAATTTCAAAAATAGATCTGAGGGAGAGAGGATAACAGGATGAACCTTGAGGCTCCATCACGATTCATTCTATGGGCCAGTAGTTGATGGTCACGGGCACCGAAACCAGACCCTTGAGGATCATCTCCTGCATTGCAAACCGGTGGATCGAGTCATGGATACCTACAAACACAATCAATAACTCTTCTTCATCCCTTTTCTTCAGTACCTTCTTCACCCTCTCCAATGTTTCAAACCTCAATCGTTGATCCTTGGAAATGACCAGATTAATCTTCTGAAACTACAGTAGTACGGCGGCCAGATTCTCTGTGACCCCTGATCTTAGCGTCCTCACCAGGGAGAAGGGGAGGTGGAGGTTGAAGGTGGCCTGGATCTCATCCATATAGATGGGTGGTGTGTCACATAGGAAGGTAACTGGTGGGGTTTTATATAGGAAATTGACAGGATCACCATGGAACTGGATGGTGGGTGGGCTATCACGGGAAGGTAACTTGTGGGGGGCTGAGAAGGGAACTCGATGATGGTTGGTTAGGGGCATGGGAACTGGAGAGGGTGGGATGGAAGGTGGAAATAGGGAGGTAGGGATGGAAAAAACAAAATAAATAATAATTAGAGGTGGTTTATTGAAACCTCATGTAATAGGTTCAATTATAGGTGGTTAAAACTGACTCTAATTGAGTCCTAAATAGAGACAGTTATTAGAATCGCCCCAAATATATGACATATAACTCACTTAGTGGTGGTTTCTAATAGCCATTAATTTGAACTATAAATTAGAGGGGGTTAAAACCCCCTCTAAACTGATATTACATTGTGACATTAGAGGGGGTTTTATCTACCTATAATACAAACATTTCTAAATTTTACATTACTTTACCAGCGGTTCCTCAAAACTACCTCTAACAATAGTAGGCGGGAACATTAGCATTGGTTCCTCATAACCACTTCTAATGTGTTTATATTGGATTATAACCCATTCTAAACTAAAAAATTACCCCCTTTAATTGGGTCATTTTTTTTAGTGTCATAAGAAATCACCTAAGGTCTCATGTCATGTTAATTCATGTTTTACGTCAATAACCAGTTCATTATTTTTCAAGGGTACGCTCACCCTACAGGTGGAAGCAAGCCCTATCTCACAACTTTTTGATCCAAACGGATCCAAGGAGTGGTCTAAACACATGATTATCATCACCCATTATTCTGTTAGTTAATGTGCATGTCGTGTCAGCATAATCACATGGTATTTTACACACTTAAAAAATAGAAAAGTACCATAGGGATTTGTTCTAGACCACCTACCACAATCCAGTTATCAAAGAAACACCCACAATATAGAACTCCAACAAAGAACAAAGGTGAATAATATCCATAAGAAAAACCTAGATCACACAAAAAACAAGATCAAATCATGATTCAATGGTGTTTAGGAGATCAGATTGCTATAATAGAGAGGATAACAAAAGAAAGAGAAAAACTAAAGATAATGAACTCAACAAAAATCAAGCGTTGGTCTAAGAAGTTTGGGAGAGAAAGAATTGCCCAAAAATTTCCTGGAGTCACCCTAAGTTTTGATAGAGGGGGATGCATATAAAATGAAAAATTTTCCAGACGTCACCAGAACAAAAACCCACTACACCAAAGGAATTCACTATGTGAATCATCGATTAATGATGTGAATATCCTGCATAGCATATACACTGAAAAAGGCATCACCCCAGGTTAAAATGGCCATGATCTAACTTTTCATAACATGAACCAGCCTCACAGCATGAAAATGTATCATGCTCTAAACCAGATCATGACATATTTTTGGAAATAGGTACATGTTGTGTAACACATTCATGCCATGAAAGTGTTCAACAAATATATCAAAACCTATATTCAGCAGAAAAAACTCAAACCACCTCTCAAGATTCACAAACCCACATAGAACCCTCAAAATCCTTTGATGAATTTATAACCAAACTCTATTAATTCAAACATATATACATCCCTAAACTTTAGGTCATTTTCCGAAAAAGGCCCTCTATCCCCAAAATAAACTCGATGACCAAGGTTTAAAAGAAGAAAAACACAAATAAAAAAGGCTTAACCAAAAACCCAAAGTGTAACATACCTATAAAAGGATGGGATCATACAGTTTGGAAATTACCCTAATATCAATAGTGTTTTATAATTTTAACAAAATTTAATAATATTATCATTGATGGAAAAAACAAAATATAATAGAGCATAATAAAATTGAATGTTTCTATCAGCATATTTATATTATTTAGGGTATTTAGGTATTTAATATATGATTCAATACTCAAAGGTTTAATTTTTCATTTCATCATCTTCATAAAGTAATTTTTCTTCTTCTTCTTCTTAGCAAATTGTCACACCTGGTTTTTCAAGTTTTTGTTTATGTTCCGATTCATTGGGAATCACGGTCTTTTCTTAGGTTCTGGGTGTGACGGGTGTTGATTTTTGAATTGTTTTATTTGTCTAGTCTTTCCAACATGGTTTATACTTTGTTTTTTGTTATTTTCTAAAGAAAACATGGAAATTTGGCTTGAAAACTTCATACGCATGGTTTGGCACATGGTTTTTTAATCCATGTGGTCAAACCTAGGTAACCATGTGGCAGGTATAAAACCTACCGTATGGTTTGAACATGGGTGTGTGGCCACTTATGAGTAACCATGCGGTCAAACCTATATCTACAACATGGTTTAATAAACTGTGTGGCTTAATCGTGTGAGTCTTCCCATAATTAAAAAATGATTTTATAAGTTTTCTCCCTTATAATTTTTGGAACCAAATCCACCCAAATTGCCCCACCTTGTTATTCCAGACCTAGGTATCCCTCTACCTTTTTTCCCAATCCATTCCTCCTCTTTCTTTGGTGTAGATTTAAGAGATCTTCAAGTTGGGGCTAGTTTCTTCAAGGTAATTTATTCTCCTTTCTCCTCCCTCTTCTCTCTTCTTTCACTTTTCTTAGATTTACTCTTCTCCCTTGGTTATCCTTGGCCTAGGATAATTTTTTCCATGTTTTCTATGGTTTTTTTGTCATTTAGGGTTTTTCTTCATAGATCTAGGGTTTCGGAACCCTCATCGAGTGATTTCGGGTGTGCGTTTCCATTTTGCCTTGGTTTCGAGGTAGGCTTCCCATTTCACTTGACCTTTTTACTTAAGATTCATCTATTTCATTTTTTCTCACCTATATTAAATCATATATATTGTTATATGAGCCTTGGATAAATTATTGGGGGTGAAAAGTAGCAGTTTATGCCTTGTGTTGTGATAAATAGTGTTGTTTTGTTAAAAATGTGCATTTCACATGTTTAATAAAAAGGATCTATTAGATTTTTCATGTGGTTTGTGATATTTAAAACATGTTTTAGTATCTTGAATAAATTTATAGCATGAAAATTGGTGTTTTATGTCGTATTGGGTGATAAATAGAAATTGTTTTGTGAAATATTGCACGCATAGTGTTCAATAAATTTCCCGGTTTGATTTTATGAGTTAATTATGATATAAAATGGTTATTTTGGATTTATTAATGTATTGGAAGCATGTGAAATGGTATTTTTTAGTTCATTGGATGGTTTTCCAAAGTGTTATTGATTTTTATAAAGAATTTGTATTTGTTTTTAAGGTGTTTTGGCATGTGTTGCTGATGAATGGCTCATTTGGCATTTTTATAAAAATGGTTTGTACCTTGAATGTGTAACCTGAATGTTTCAAAGGAATTTATAAATATTTTGGTGTGTAAAATGGTGTGTTTAAACCTCTTTATAAAAATTGGATTTTGTATCTTGATAAACGTTGGTTTGGTAAAATGCTTAAAGGCTCGTTTGGCAACTTTGTGAAATTGATGAAAGTTTTTATTATAAAAACCTTTTTTGGATGCTTCTCTTGCCGTGTATATATATAATGGATGGGATTTCCTCACTGTGGAATCCTTATGATCTATTATCAGAGTTCCTCAGTTTTGAATCTTTGTGTTTTATTTATTCTATGGCATGAGATCAATCTTTGGGGTGTATCGGGGTTATGCCTGTTATTGATTTATTAATATATATATATATATATATGCATGTGATTGGATGCTCAGATAGAATTGTTTGGTTCACCCCTTTATACATGAGACATGAGAACCTATCATAGTGAGAGAATTTTCTGAGAATGGTTGCTGCAAGGACTAGTTTACACACTAGTAAGTGGCCCATAGTGGGTGGATATTTGGGTTTATTGCTATGAGATGCGCCCCTCGATTTGTCCTGGGTTAGGTTGTCCAAGAGTGTTAGGGAATTTTTGATTTCATCATGTGTGTAATTCTACTGAGTATGGGGTCTCATATATTAGTATTTTCTAGGTTATTCTTGATCTTTTGGTTTCACCTTTGTCTATTGATTCTTATTTTCTTGCAGTGATGAATGTGATACTTATATGATTATTTTCATTACCCTTGTTGTGTGATTACTATAGTTCCTTCTTGTCTAATGTTTTTCTTGGAAAGTGATGTGTTTATTTTAATAAGCCAATGAAAATTGTTTTCAAAGAAAAGTGTTTTATCCCGTTCATAAAATATAAAAAATTTATACATCACTTTCCCCTTGAAAATACCAACGCCACACTAATAGAATGAACCTGGTTTTGGAAATGAATAAGGGTAGTGAGTTGTAATTTTTTTAAGTAAAATGTATAGAAAATCATACTTTTATATATTTTAGTTAAAATATGAAATTTATGTTTCTTTTATTTTAAAGGAAGTTCATTGGGAATATATTATTGGGTTATCCTATTGATTTTTAATAATCACGTAAATAGATCTTTTCTGTTTTTAGCCCTTGTGCAGGTTCTATCTTGAGTTCATTCACCTTGGGCGATAGTTTATCTTTGTGTTGGATAGTGACCCATGGGGTCAATTGGAGATAGTGTGGTTGTCAGGTTCGGTTGGTCTAGTTGTACAATTTTTTTGCACTTTTCATATTCTTGTATAAATGATTTTCATCTCAGTTTCATTTATATATTGAACAACTTGTGCATTTTTCTGCTTCTTGTTTATTTATTTGTTTTTTTGGAAAACTAATTCCCTTATGTACCCTTTTGATGCCCCAAACTAGTTTCCAACCCATGGGGATCGGGAACGCCCTTCAGTCTATGCCATAGATTATCTTGGGTAACCGGTTTAGGGTTGACCAGGGTTGGTTGGTGACAAAATGGTATTAGTGTTGGTCGGCTATTAGAGTACCTTTCCTTTCTTAGAACCCTTTGTTACTTGGGGATATCAAGGTAGATGGAATAGGATTTTCTAGACTCAAGAGGTGGTTGCAGGAAGAGCTTCACAAACTCTTTCTCATTCTAATCCTCAGGTTTCCATGGGAAGTCTGGTTTTGTTAGTTTTTGGGTTGTTGGGAATTGTTTGGTGATTGGGATACAAATTGGGGAGTTGGGATAATGGTCCTCATGAGATTTTAGGGCATGGCAGGCCATTTGGAGCTAGGGGCATGGTCCTAAAAGTATCTCCATGTTGGTGGTGTGTTTGACAAGTGGTCGCCAACCATATGGTCATGTCAGCCACCAACAATAGTTCCCTTTTTGAGTTGTTTTGGGTCTCCTTTGAATCATGAATTTTTTTTTAAAAAAATCATTGTGTTGGAATTGTAGAAATGATTTTTTATAAAAAATCTTGGAGATAAAATTGAAATGGTTTAACAGGATTGGGATTTATTAACCAAAATGTGGGGTTTATGGAAAGTAGATGTTTGTTTTGGAAGTTGTTTTTAATGAAAATGATTTAGTCTTTAATCAAATGTTTTTTGTTAGAGTGTGGTTTATTGAATTGATGGAAAATGTTTTCATAAACATGAAAATTATTTTTAATGTAAATCTGTAGGATTTCATTTTCAAGCATGATAAGATGGCTCAATGTGTGGGAATATGAAAATGATTGTTGACTTTGTGGTTAGTGTGCCTTTGGGAGGTACATGATTTTTGAAATGGGATGGATGATTTGGTTCGGAAAATGAGGATGTTTTATTTTATCCTTGGTGTTCTTAGGGGTGCTTACGTGCATGGTGGTATATTGAAATATGAATAGATGCCCAGTATGGCATGGTGGATGGGTGAACGGGGTGGTACAAAAACATTCTTGTGAGTGAGACTCTAAGGAATACTAATGGAGAGTGATCAAACCACCAAGTTTGTTTTAAATTAAAGATGTTTTCAAAATAAATTTTTTGATTCTATAATGTATTGTTTTCCCATGTTCAAAGATTTCCACCTATGCATTGTTTGATCTTGAGTATTTTTGTTGTTGGGTTGGCCTTGATCCAGTTCTTTGCTTTTCCTTGTCTAGTGGTTACCCCATAGAGCTTAGATGGGTGATCATAGTGCGGCTATGGGTGATTACCCATTAGCGGGATTTCTGGTTGATCAACCTAAGGATATTTTTCTTGAGTTTCAAAATCTAAATCCATCTCTCTTTTATGTACAACCAGATGCTCTTAGGGAAGAGGAGTGGATGTGAAAGATCAAAAGGAAGTTTAGCCTCATAAAGTTTCCCAAGTTGTTGAAGATTAATTTTTCAACTTTCATGCTTGAATGTTCTCCATGGAAGTGGTGAAAGTCGGTGTATTAGAACAATCATCGTGAAGATCTTACTTGGGAGTTATTTATGGCTTTGTTCATTCATCAGTATTTATATAAGAAATAAAGGGTGAAAATGGGATGAAGATGTGATATTTTCAAAAGGGTGATGGATTGGTGTTGGATAATTTCCATCATTTTTGGGACCTAGTTCCTTACCTTCCAGAGTATGTTGTAGAAGATTCCATGAAGGTTCGGTGTTTTGAGGATGGGCTTCGTACTGATATGTAGTCGAAGATGTTAGAGTCCAATATAACTTCTTTTACTGACGTGGTGAGGAAATCTTTCCATGTTAAAGTCATGATGGTGGGAGTTCTTGAGGTGTTCCTCCCTACTTCAATCCCTAGGATTAGTGAGGGTAGTTCTGGTAAGGATCTGATAAAATAGTCAAAAGTTGATGGAGCGGATCATGGAATCAAAAGGCCTTAGGATATTTTATCAACATCTTCATAGAGGGAGATCCTCATATATTATTGGTGTGGAAATTCAGTCTACAAGAATCTTTTGTGTACGAATGATCCTAATCCCCTCTATGATTGTGGATTCTTAGGTTACTTACAACAATTCTATAGAGGAGTTTCTTGGAAGTGTTGTGGAGGCAATCCTCATAAGTGATGTGTTATTGGAAAGTCATTTAAAGTTTCTTTTTGTAAGTTTCCTTCCATTGTAAGGGATATTTTTTCATGGCTATTTTACTAATGGTGTTCTTGTTTTTGGAATGTAAGGGATGTTGTGAGTCACCTTATGAACTTCTATTTTTAGTGAAAGTGTGGATTTTATTTCCATATTTTCAGTCTTTACCTTTTTATCTCATCAAGTGATGCATGTTCTGGTTGGGGATTAGCAGCTCTTGACTATAAGGTGGTAGATGCTTCATCCATCGGGGCTCCATCCATAGGTCGCGAAGTGAAGCTGGCGCATAGTCAGGAATCCCTATAGTGTGACTGGCCATGTGAATCAATTACGATCTTGGATTTTATCTATTCATATGTGATGAGTGGTGGATGGTTGTTGGTTTTGGTTTTAGTGATCCAATCATTGGGTCCCTCCCCTCCCCTGCCCTTATGGTGGGGGTTTTTGGCCCGTATGGGGAGTTTTGGCCCAAATCTATCCCTTAGTTCAGGAGTGGGTAGTTTAAATGTTCTTGTTGTGTTATTATTAGCCTAAGATTATAGGTCATTGTAAGGGAGTTTTGGGTTGGACTGTGTGGAAAAAGGCCTAATTTTGGATCGTAGTGAATTCTTGTTTGGTTATTGATAGTTGGTTCTTAATTATGGGGAGACCCATTATGGGTCTCGTTGAGTTTTATTCTAAGAATTTTTCAGAGGTTAGTTGTTTTCTAATGGTATAGAGTCCATTCTGTCCTCCCTTGAAATTATTAGGCTTTCGTGAGTGTTCTTTGGTTTGGAGGATCAATGGGATCTTTGGGAGAAGGCCCAATATTCTGGTTCTTGCCTTGGTTGTGGATGTAATGTATTGATCCTTCCATTGATTCTTAGGAAGTAGTTGTGGGTTGTTGTTTTGTTCTGGGAAAGAGGCTTAAGTTCTGTTTTTGGTGAGTGAAATGATCCTGGTTTAAGAGTTTGGATCATGTTGATGCGGAATCCTTAGGCATTGATCAACCAGCTAGAAAGTGTTATGGATTTTAGGGGGAATAATGCATTAATGGTGGGGAGAATTATCACATCCAGTTTTTCAATTTTTGGTTTATGTTCTTGTTGTTTGGGAATCACAGTATTTTCTCAGGTTCTAGGTGTGACAGGTGTTGAGTTTTGAAGTGTTTTATTTGTCTATTGTTTCCCTCATGTTTGATCCTTGGTTCATTTAGGGGTTTCTCGAGAAAATATAAAAATTTGTCTTGAAAATTCCTTGTGCATGGTTTGTCACATAGTTTAATAAACTGTGTGGCCAAACCCAGGTAACCATGTGGTAGGTATAAAACCTACCACACAGTTGGCGCATGGGCATATGGAAACTTAGGAGTAACTGTGTGAGTCTGCCCAGAATTAAAAAATGTGATTTTCCAAGTTTTCCCCCTTTATATTTTTTAAACCAAATCCACCCAAATCACCCCACCTAGTTTTTCCAAACCTAGGGAGCCCTCTCTCTTACCTCCCAATCCATTCCTCCACCTCCTTTAGTATAGATATAAGATATCTTCAAGTTGGGGATAGTTTCTTCAAGGTAATTTCTTCTCCTTTCTCATCCCTCTTCCTTCTTCTTTTATTTTTCATGGATTTCTTCTTATCCCCTAGTCATGATCAACCTAGGGTACTATTTTCCCATGTTTTTTCTGGTTTTTTTGTTTTTTAGGGTTTTTCTTCATAGATCTAGGGTTTTGTAACCCTTATTGAGTGATTTCGGGTGTGTGATTCCATTTTGCCATGGTTTCGGGGTAGGTTTACCATTGCACTTGAAATTTTTATTTAAGATCCATTTGTTTCAGGTTTTTTAAACCTCTATTGATTCATATATATTGTTATATGAGTTGTGGATAAATTATTGGGGGTGAAAAGTAGTGGTTTATGCCTTGTTTTGTGATAAATAGTGTTGTTTTGTTAAAATTGTGCACACTACATGTTTAATAAAATGTTATGTTAGCTTTAACATATGTTCTATGATATTTAAAACATTTTTTATCATATTTAATAAATATACAGCATACAAATTGGCGTTTTATGCATCGTTGGGTGTTAAATAGAAATTGTTTTGTGAAATATTGTATGCATGGTGTTCGATAAATTGCCCGGTTGGATTTTATGATTTAATTGTGATATAAAATTATTGGTTTGGATTTATTAATGTATTTGTATCATGTGAAATGATGTTTTTAGGTCATTTTATGGGTTTCAAAAGTGGTTTTTATTTTTATACAGAATGTGTATTTGTTTTTAAGGTGTTTTGGCATGTGTAGCTGATGAATGGACCATTTTGGCATTTTTATAAAAATGTTTTGTACCTTGAATGTGTAACCTGAATGTTTTAAAGGAATTTATAAATGTTTTGATTTATAAAATAGCATGTTTAAACCTCTTTATTAAAATTGGATTTTGTATCTTAGTAAACGTTGGTTTGGGAAAATGATTAAAGGCTTGATTGAAAACTTTGTGAAATTGATGAAGGTGTTTATTATGAAAACATCCTTTGGATGCTTCTCATGCCTTGTCTATGTATAGTGGATGTGATTTACTCACTTTAGAATCCTTGTGATACATTATCATAGTTCCTTAGTTTGGAATCTTTGTGTTTCATTTATTTTAAAGCATGAGATCAATCCTTGGGGTGACTCGGGGTGATGCTTGTTGTTGATTTATTAATATATATGCATGTGATTGTATTATTGGCTGGCATCGGTTGGATCACCCCCTTTATAAATGAGACATGGGAAACTGTAATAGTGAGATAATTTCTTGGTAATGATTGTTTCACCGGCTAGTTTACACACTAGTCGGTGGCCCATAGTAGGTGGATATTTGGTTTTATTGATATGGGATTTTCCCCTCGGTCTATCCTGATTTAGGATATCCAAAAGTCTTAGGGAATTTTTTATTTCATTGTGTGTGACATGCTACCGAGGATGGGGTCTCATTTATTAGTATGTTCTAGATTATTCTTTATCTCTTGAGTTCACCTATGTCTATTGGTTATTAGTTGCTTGGAGTGATGAATGTGATACTTATAAGATTATTTCCATTGCCCTTGTTGTGTGATTACTGTAGTTCCTTCTTGTGTAATGTTTTTCTTGGAAAGTGATTTGTTGATTTTAATAATTCTTATGAAAAAAATTCAAAGAAATGTGTTTTATCCCCTTCATAAAATCTGAAAAATTTAGACATCACTTTCCCCTTGAAAATACCAATGTCGTACTAATGGAATGAACTTGGTTTTGGAAATGAATAAGGGCAATGAGTTGTACTTTTTTTAAGTAAAATGTGTAGAAAATCATACTTTGATATATTTTATTTCAAAATTAAAAATTATGTTTATTTTATTTTAAAGAAAGTGTATTGGGAATATATTATTGGGCTAGCCTACTGAGTTTTAATACTCATGCCTATTGTTCTTTTCTGTTTTTATCCCTTGTGCAGGTTCCAACTTGAGTTCTTTTACCTTCAAAGACAGTTGATCTTTATGTTGAAGAGTGAATCGTGGGGTCACATGGAGATAGTGTGGTTGTTAGGTTCGATTGGTCTAGTTGTACTATTTTTTTCACTTTTCAAATTCTTGTATAAATATTGTTTAGCTCAAATTAATTTATATATTGAACTGCTTTTTCATTTTTATACTACTTATTTTTTTCTTTATTTATTTTGGGAGAAATAATTCCCTTGTGTACTCTGTTGATTCCCGACAATAGTTGTCAATTCATAGGGATCAAGAATGCCCTTCAGGCCATTCTAGGGATCATCTCAGGTAACTAATTCAAGGTTAACCCTATTTGGTTCGTGACACAAACTTTTCTTTTACATTTTGTTTTAATGCCTTTGATTCGGCTTTATCCAAACCAACAAATGGTTTCTAGACTTCTCTTTCCTTTTTATTATTCTTTTCTTCTATGTATTTTTCTTTTAAGAAGCCACTATGAGTATCAATTAATCTTTTAATATGGTTATCTAAACTGGTTTTATTTTTTATTTTCCCTTCATCCTAAAGACTTTCAAAATCATAATATAGTTTTCTCTTAGAAAGAATCTAAAATAAAATGTTCTCATTTTTTATTATCCATTGAAGTAGCTATAAAAAATTTCTCAAAAAACATGTTCTCCCTATCACCATGCAGTAATCTCATTCTAGAGATAGTCTCAACATTCTAGATAGGATGACTTATATTTATCTTCCAACTTGTATATTTATTTTCATTTATCAATATACCAACTAGAACTCATTTAGGAAGTATGAATTATAGGTATTTTCATTTTACATGGTATTTGAATTAGTCTCAACCCACATCACCCCATTGTTGGGTTCAACCTATATTTTTTCCCTCAATGGAGGTGGCACCTCTATGGACAAATGTTATCTTTGTTGTTGCCCCTCCCTCCAAGGGAATCCATAACCTTTCTTGAATTTAGTGATGCTAAAGCCTCCACTCAACCTCGTCCCCATAGTTGGCATATTCCAAGCACATCCTTCTCTATCAAATGTCCCACCCCAATCTACCGCACTGCCCTTTCTACCATATTTGATGCATCTTAAGACCTTCACACTCCAGAATCTGGTATCATTCTCATTTATTCTAGGATCACCCCGATTATCCCATGATCTGGTATCACGAATGCACCTCTTGAGTGTCACTCCATAGCAATGACTTAGCATAGGATTAGCACAGCTCCATCGTTGTCTGGATCTATGTTGTTGTTGTCTAGACTCCCACTATTCTTGAAAACCAACACCTATTTCTTATCATAAACTAAAGTTATCTTAACTTGTGCTATCTTATTCCTTACACAAAATGAGTGTTGTTCCACCTGGCCTTATTGAGACTGCAAAACAAGTGTCATTCCACCCGGCCTTTTGGCTTCACAATTCGGGCACCGTTCCACATTGCCTTTTGAGTCCATAAGACCAATGTCGTTTCACTTGGAATTATCGGTTCCGAAAGACAAGTATCATTCCACCAAGTTTTCTTGGGTTGAAAAACAGGCATCATCCCATCAAAACTCGAGTCCAGAAGACAAGCTTTGTTCCACCTAGACTTTTTCTGAGTTTGTATTCTCCTTCTTCCGCCTCTTTCTCTATCATTTCCTCTACACTCTCGTGGATGATTACTTCTTCATCAGTGCATTTCCTGTAAGAAATCGTCATCTTAGGTGATGAATTTAGAAGTGGTCAAGAAATATTAATTGGATAGGAGATCGATGTTCTTCATAATGCTTCTTTGTTTCATGTGGTTCATAGATTTCTTTAAGTTTTCTCACTTCTCAGATACCTATAATGTCATTTTTTTAGAAGAAGAAGAGTGGGTGGGGTTGGTTCTTATGGAAGGGGTGGATGTGTGGCCTTCTTAATCTTCATATCCATCACTTATTTCATTCTTTTCAATTGGGAATCGATTGGGGTATGAGTTGGGTTGAAGGCCTCTGGTGAAACAAATATAGGGGCCCTTCACCTATAGGAGACTCAACGAGAATATATTGTGAGTATAATCAGATTTATGTTTTACGGAGTATTCGAAATCACACTCTTTTATCAAACCCTAACATAAATTTATCCTAAGGATACAAGCAACTGAAATCTAGTTCTTTTATATATGGATTTATTTGTACATATTATAGTTGATGAAATGACCATGGTGCCCCCACCTAAATCCATAGTGACATCACAAGTGTCCTGGTGTGTAGTATGAGTCGCCAACGACTGTCCCAACTTTATCTAAGGATCCCATTACACCAATACAACATCAATTACCATGCCATACTAATTATTATCGAACGATCCTATGATTCAAAGGCTACGATCGCACTAGCCTATATCACAACAGGATTTTTCCCTCTTCAAGGGACACCCAAAGGGACTTGTTTCTAATGAATCTCATTCCATGGAAAACACCCTCCACAAGTTCCAATTTTACGCTACCTAATACTTCCCATAAGTTATATCACCATCAGTAGATATTTAACCAATGAATAATACTTGAAAGGTCTGTAACAAGATAAAAAATATTTTCATGTCTCTAAACACGTGTGGAAACCCACTTTGGACCATTTCGATTCATTCACACCTTATAGCCATTGATCACATATCACACAACACAAACATCACATATAAACTGAAGGAAAAATCTTGAGACCACCCAACTCTCAGTTTCAAGTTCTTGCTCATCAGAAATCATAGCCTAAATCATCCTTAATAGATGGGAATCACAAAACTAGACCATTTCCATCAAAATAGGGATATAAAACCAAGAACAACAAACCATTGATAGAAACCAAAAATTGAATGGTATAGTATGTTAGACTTACCAAAAGGGATACAATGCAACCAAAAACATTTGAATCAAATCTCAAATATAGGAGGGACACTTGAAAGGAGGAAGGATGAGGAGCTCAACTCAACTCTTGAGTGTTTGAGAGAAACCACAAATCGAGTGGTATAATATGACTTTATTTTTGCATTGAATGAGATTTGTATTATAGTTGATGTAGTGACCAAAAATTTGGACCTATCACCTTCAGATTTTGGACACCCAAGCAGAGGTGTGCCCCCCCCCCTACAATCCTGAGCAACATCACAACGGAGGTTGAACCGTGGAAGTTGCGACCTAGTGTGTAGTATGAGTTGTCAATGATTGTCCCAACTTCATCCAAAGATCATGTTACACCATCCCAACACCAATTACCATTCCATACTAATCATTATCAAACCATCTCATGCCTCAAAGGATATTCTCACACTAGCCTATATCAGAATTTTTCCGTCTTCAAGGGACACCCTAAGGGACTTGTCAAGGTCTATGACTCCCATTCCATTGAAAACACCCTCCATGAGTTCCAATTCTAAGCTACCTAATACTTTCCATAAGCGATATCACCATCAATGGATATTTTATTGATTAATAACACTCGTAAGGTTTGTAATAAAATAAAAAATCCTCAATTATCTCCAAACACGTGAGGAAACCCACTTTAGACCATTTAGATTCATTCACACCTGATCTCCATCACTCACATATCACATGACACAATAATCACATATAAACTGAAGTAAAAAACTCAGGACCAACCAACACTTATTTTAGGTGCTTTCTCATCAGAAATCATAGGTTAAATCATTATTAATAGATATGAATCACAACATTAGACTATTTCCCCCAAAATAGGGATATAAAATCCAAAACAACAAAGCATTGAGAGAAACCACAAATTCATTGGTATAATATGTTAGAATTTTCAAAAGGGATCCAATGAAACTGACAATGTTTGAATCAGATCTCAAACAGAGGAGGGACACCACTTCGAAGGAGGAAGAAGGAGCAGAAGCTCGAATCAGTTCGCAAGTGTTTGAGTGAGGGGTGAAGATGATTGTTAATTTTTTTAACATTAAATTTTAGTATAAAAACTTTAAAAATATTCAAGAGATCTATTGGGTACTCGGTGCGCCCCCACTCAGTACCTAGTTGTCCATTGGCTACCCAGGCAAGGGCCATCGACCATATAATGGTCCACCTACAGTTGTTGCCTCCTATGGACACCCATTGGGTAATTTTAGGCCATCGGGTACCTAGTGGTATTTTATATAGAATTTCACCAGTGAACACCATGCCTCTTTCACAAAAAAAACTCAGAACTCTAGTGAATTTTCCAAAATTCAGTAAAACTAGAAAACTCTAAATATTTAATACTGACATTTAAATTCAAAATATTCCTTAAAATACCATGGTCATTACAAACTCCCCACCATATCAGTTCTCATCTTTGAGATGTGTTATCATGCTTCCTTGATGAAAAGCTCTGACCATTTTAGTCTCATATCAATCTTCTATACCCAAGTATCCTCTTCAATATTCTTATGTTGCCACTACACTTATACCATAAGTACCATTTTTTTTACAGAGTATCATCTCACTATGATCAACTATAAACACATGATACTCCTCTAATGATGCATCAACCTATAACTCTAGATCGTTAATGTTGACCACATGGGATGGGTCTGGATCATTTCACTAATGATATTATACATGAAATACATCATTCATAGTGATGTATCTTGGAGAAATCACTAATTTGTATGTCACTGTACAAATCCTCTATAGGTTATCAAAAAGGCCCATATAATAGGGAATTAGATTCCCCAAACTCCTTATACATTAGTTACCCAACCAAGGTAACTCTCTCAAGAATGTTCAATTTTCCATCTTAAACACTAGTGGTCGATGTCATTGGTCTTTGTAGAATCATTGTCTTCTCTGAGCGGTATCTAGACTCCTTCTAATCACTTGAATTTGATTTAAAGTCTCATGAATGAGGCTCAATCCAATTTTCGATGACTCCCATACCTATGGTTAACAAATAAATGAATTACATGACCTTCCATAAAACTCCTAAATGGGAACCATTTGGATTAATTCCCAAATAAATGAGACTACCACTCCGAGGTGACCACCTAAACCAGGATCTGAATCCTTATGACTGTCCAAATTATCGAATACTTGCATATAGATTTGCGATCCAGTAAAATAATTATAGGATCATCATCTATCTATAATAATTAAACTCCCTTAGTGATCTTATATACTCATATTTAATATGTCCAACTTTTCAACACTAAAAGAACTCAAGAGGGGTCCCCCCTCAAGTAGGGATAGGTAAGCCCCTCCATACCCCCTTGTTTACTACTCCCTTAGCTAGAACCATCCAACCTCTGCTTATATCTACCCAAAAATCCACTCTCTGACCTAGTAAAAGGTGTAGATTGACATGGTACACCATCCTCCACTAAGTTATAATCAATTAAGTGGAAATAGTTCTCTATCTCGGATTAAGACATCCAAGAAAACAATATAACATGAGCTCATATAGGGTGACTTAGCATACCTTTGATACATTCATCCCCCACATCCTCATCTCTTTATAACATCAAATAAAAGTGGATAAACTTTATAAATCATGAATCATAACCTATCACAAAAAAATCCCCCTAACTGAGATGCATGAAATCTCATCCATGCTCCTTCTTCAACATCTCAGGGAAAACTACTTGAAAATGAAAGTTTGGAAGTCATTATAGGGAAAACCCTTGTGTTGACCAAGCTAAAATGGAACATCTCATCAGTTATTGGATAGTCCATGAAACGTATAGGTCATAAACTTCACTCTCCTATTAACTGGGGTCTCAGTCTGGGAGAAAATACATTGGATTGACTCAATTTATTCCTCCACTCCCTACATTCCTCCCTCACTCTGTAAGAGTCACGGTTGTTATATTTGGAACTATTAGGTAGGGTATGACATAAATTCCTCCCCTCCAGGTGCCCCATGATCCATAAATTGAATCACCCAAAGCAAGATCGTCCTAAGTTGTTGATCCATTAGAGGATCATGTGCCATCATAGGCGGTGCATGCTCTATCTCACCCTCCTGATGCTCAATCAGAGGCCATCATGGAGGCATATTCTTGATATCATTTTATATGAAAAGAATTTATAGGCAACACATCCCACTACTCAACTCCCACACTTGAACATTCCCCACAAGGATCATATCAAACAATCATTCGCTCATATGATCAACTCAAATCATAGTATTCCTATAACCCACAAACATTCCCATGCCCAAAATACCCACTCTCAAGGTTTAGTTAACAATACACATTCATTTCATATTATTAATAATTGAGTAATTATCAAAAGTGAAAAAAGACACCATAGGTTCAATTAATTAATATTCCACCAATAATTTATACTAGAAAACATTGGATAATTTATTATTGATGTCTTAATTAACAGAAACCTATTTCTAAAACCTTTTTTTAGTCACATATAGTTATATGTATGCCATGTGAACTTACATGTTGAACATGATGGATGAACAGACACCCTCTTGCCACTATCGACAAATGTAAACAATTAAATAGTAACTCACACATTGTATTTCTTGAAATCACAAAATAATAATATTTAAAAATTGGTAATCTCAATACTTTAAGCTTGGTAATTTAAATTTTTACCATACAAGTTTTAGTTACACACAATCACAATGTTCATCCAAAATATTGTCCATCCTATCTCTTTTTACCATGTTTCGATAAGTAGAATAAATAAAAAGGGCTCTAGAACAATTTTATAATGTTCCCAGCTTGGATCCCACCCGTGTGTCTTGAACCAGAGCATCAGATGCCTCAAGCATGCCACCCTGTAATCTAGATTATGATGACTAGTGGAAAGGGTCTAATATGTCTCTTGGGGAGACTTTACCCTTAATCAGATGGTCATAAATAATTAGGAAATAAGAGACAATCATCATACACATCAATAAAAAATAGAATTTATAATGATGGGATAAACATAATAAAACATATTTTATACCATTAAAAAAGACCCTTATAATATCATACATGTCTCACATAAAAAGGACCACCCAAAGTGTTAGTAATATACATGATATAATCCAAAAATAAAAAATAATGAAGATACTTACAAACAATTGGGTTTGAGGCGTAGTTTGGTCCAGTATTTCAATCCTTAATACCTATCTCTAGCCCACTCATCCGTTATTAGGGTTGTTCCCTTCCCTACATCATGGACCATGAAGTTTGAATTCCCATCAATGTAATGCCTCAACCCCAGAATCCTAGAGCCAAGGCATTATTTTAATACATTGGCATGATTATAAGGAATCAATTCCCAAAGTACCGATTGGTTTATCAGTCCTGGAAAATAGATTACATATAAGAACTTATCATTACAATTTCAAATATAAAATAAAGCATAGATAATCCTTTGAGAATTACATTATTCCCATAGATTAACCCTTCATATCAAACATAAAAAACTTCTTGGCATCCTAGGAAAATAAAACATAATAAATGGGTGAGCTTAGAAGCTCAGTAAGGATCAAAATACATGGGAACTATCATAAATAAGCATAAAATTTTAAAGCAAGGTATAAAATTGAAACCCAATCCCTTTAAACAAAAACTTCATCATAATATGGAAAAGATAAAACAAATAATTACATTTACATATTCACATGGATATTCTACTAGTCTAATAATTGTAGTTAACATCAATAACTAATCTCATAATGATATAATGCATAATATTGGACATCATAACCACATAGTCAAGGCCTCGTTCCAAGACTACAAATAAAAATATTGTTAAGTCCTTGTTCCAAGACACTAGTTTGTCTCATGAGACTTATCGATGCATCGAGGGGCTATAGCAAGCCCCACCCGTCACTTACTAAGTCCAATTAATTCCTTAAATGAAAAGGGTGAAACATAACACAGACATTCATATTAAAACTAGCATACGAAATGTTAATACTTTAACTTTAAATCTTGAATGGTATAAAAATAGCACATCTATAGTCAAATATATCATAATTCATTCAAAACAATATGGAATATTGTTTTATAATAAATCAACCTCAATCAAGAATAATATCCAATAAAGGATAACGACATAGATGGAAATAATCAGTAAAACTCTTTAAGAGAAATGTCTTTTTCTTGAAATCATTTAAAATTCACACAATTTATAAATAAATTCATTTAAAAGAGACTTTTTAATCAAAGTGTCTCATATCAAATTTTAAAAATTTTAAAAAATTAACATTTTAAAACAATCATGTTCATATAAATAAATCCTTAAAATCATTTTGAAAACATGGACATTAAATAAAAATATTTAAGAAAATAAATATTTAAAACATTTAAAATGATGATCTAGTTAAATATTTCCTCCCATAAAAACCTAAAAGATTCATTTTGAAGAAATTTTTATGAAATATGGACATGGATTATAAATATTTCCCAGTAAATACTTACACATAAACAATCTCTAATAATAATGAGATTGAGGAATTAACCCTTACCTTATACTTTCCTTTAGTCGAGGGTATGTTTAACCTCCTGTATAATGACCATAGTATTTTATTAAATTATAACAAAACCATATTTATATTTATGATATCATATATTATTCATTTATTACTTTATAATACCCATTTAATAATAATTTCCTTGTTAAAGTGACATTTTTCATAATAATCACTTTCTTTATTGTACGTGTTTTAGCATGTTATTCTTGATCGTATCACTTAGATCATGATTTACTTACTTTAAAAATATAAAACATGATTTGTATATCATATATATATATATAATAAAATATATATATATATATATATATATAATATAGATATATGAAATGGAATACACCGTTCATTGAGACGGTGGGTCGTACGTACGCATAAACGTTGTTCCCATTTTCATATCGTATTGAATAAAAGTAAGTGAATGAAATATACTTAAATACATATATATATTCTAATTATCATTATTATGTTATATATTACATACTTATTAATAATATATATTTTTATAAACATCCTTGAATGGTGAACATGGAAATGAATCTCATTGCGTTGTGGAGATGGTAAGTCGTATGTACGAACGAGCGATGATATCATTTCCTTAATGATTAAATGGTGTGGAATAGGATGATATATTAACTATACATAAACATTATCATGTTATTATCATTATTTATATACATAATACTCATCATTATATCCATCCAAATAACATAGTATTGAATAACAAATTACACCACGGTGTGGAGACGGTAAGTCATACGCACGCACGCATGGTGACTTTGTCATTTATAGGATGGATAGAATAAACAATATGGTTGTCCCATATTTATAATAACATATCAGAATGTATAAGATACTGGAGTTATTATTTTATCATGGAAACAATATAGAAATATGAATTATAATAAGAAAATAACTTTGAAAGAGGTGATAAAATAATTACCTCTTCTTTGGGTGTTTCCTTTTGATTTGAAAAAAAGGTTCCTTTGGGTTTCTTTCTTCTCAAAGTAAGGCCTCTAAGATGAATTTATGGTAGTTGGGAGGATATTTGGAAAGGTTTTGGCCAAGCCAAATGGATTTTGAGGTGTCAACTAAAAACAAAGGGAGGTGCTCTTTTATAAGAGAGGTGAGGGGCACTTTAAGAAAAATGTTGAAATATTAATTTATTATAAAATGATTTTTATTTCTAATAGAATAAAATTAATTTATTTCAAGGATAATATGAGTGTGGGTCTAAATACTCTCAACCAATAAGTTTTAGACATATTTAGGCCATAAAATTATCCTTATATTTTGGGATTAACCTTTAGTTAAATAGTTTAACTCTTACCATGTATTCTTGTATTTTTATACTATAGGGTTAATTTAGTTACAATAAAATGTCAAGGTAACCTCAAGTAGATCATTAATGACATTTTTATCATTATATATTTCATTTTTCTGAATCTTAGATTTTTTTGATTTTTATATCATTTAATAAAATACTCTTTTTTTAAAACTTGTTTATGTCAGTTTTGACACTATTTAGTAATTGTTTTTTGTTAAAGTCATGAAAACTCGATTCCTTAGAACCAAAGGTGTTAAATCATCCCTAATATTTCAATATAATCCAAAAAAATCTTTAATGGCATAAAAATGTTCAAATTACATTTATTTTAATATTTATAATATCATTTATTTTAATCTTTCATTAATAAGGTAATTATTTCATCATCATTGTGTCATAAATAAATTTAATTATTTAATGTCTAAAAATTATAAATAAAATACCATGATCTAGGAATTTTTTTATCTTTATAATTAATATTTATAGTCAAAGAGATCAGTTATATAACCCTATATTAAAAAAAATTAGTAAAAGATACATGTTTGTGTTATATTTATCTTTACTTTAAATTAATTCTTATAACATGTCATTATCACACCCAAGTGGTATCATGGGGTCCTAATATCTTCCTAAGGTAGATTTTTGTCGAAACACACTTATCCAATAGAATTAGGACATGTTTTGGGGTAATTTTATATTATTATAATATTATTTTTACCTTTAATTACCCTATTTACTTTTAACAGTGATAAATAAAATTCAAAAGTTATTATTCACCAAAAATTATTTTCATCCTATTGAACCAAATTTTACTTACTGATGAAAAAAATGTATGTTGGATTTTTGAAATTAATTTCACATAAGTAGTAAAATTACGTTTTATGCTAATTTGCAAATGTGCCTAGAAGGTGGGTAAAAAGATGTTAAAAAAAGTTCAATGAGTTTTTATATCTGATTATATTATAAAATGACTCAAATGACTTACATTGGGATAATATGTATTATGTATCTATTTTTACTTTAAGATAAATTTTAATTAAAAATAATTATTTAAATGAAAAAGTGTATTTTTATATACTATGCAGTATTTTTCACTATTCATCAAAAATTGAATGTTTTCAAAAAAATACCAAAAATTCACCCTAAGAGAATTTTGATATTCCGAATTAAAAAATAAAGTCTATTTTACCAAATTCAATTTTTATGAGTGTCTAAAATTAATTTTATTATTGTTCACAAAAGGACATAAAAATTAGTTCTTTTAAGAAAATAGTTTTTCTAAATATATAACTATTTTAAAAAAACAAATACATTTCATAAATATGTTTTATTTCTGTGAAAACATTATAAATAACATTTAAAATTTATATGTTACTATTCATATTACAATATTTAATCGAAAAATAAATATATCGTTTAAATAATTATAATACTAATGTGTTGTTTCACAGAAACTCAATCTTGCATATAACGCAAGCAAAGTCGGTGTTGCGTGCAATATAAGCTATTAAATTACTTTAAATAGATAACATACTATGAAATCTTGGGGTGTTACATTCTTCCCTCCTTTAATAAATTGTGTCCTTGCAATTTAAAATTGTTCTTCGAAAATAAAATATTGAAAATAGAAAATACCTTTTGTGGAAAACCCACATCAGAAATAGGGTTAATAAAATTTAGTTTTAATAAGAGGGAAAGGGAAATGAAAAAATCACCACCAAATTAGGATTTCGAATAGAATAACATTGGGGTCAATTAGAGACGCATAATTGGAGAAAAAATGTAAATATTTATAGGGAGTGATTGAGGTCATCAATCACAAAAAAGTGAATAATAAATGAGAAATTGAGGGCATCAAAGCCATAAATCTATGATGATTTAAAGTATCATCGGTTCAACAAAACATAAGGTATTAGGATAACACATTTTTTGGATACTTTTTTTTGAAGAGGGTGGATTAATTTACTATCAAGATAAGAACTCAAGAAACCATACTTGATTTCATTACCTATCATAATCATAATCTCATCATTTGGTTGTGCTTCGATCTATTTTCACTTCATCCCTTACACTAGGAAATGAATGTTCAAAAATGATTTTTTAACACCTTAAGCACATTTGATAAATCATAAGGTCTACTAGTATTTCCTTAATCCTCTATATGTTTACTGAAATCCAAAAGGTTAGGTCTAAGTATCCAATAAATTATACTTTAACCTCAAACAAAATATCAAGTTCTCAACTTACTCCATTCCAACCTTTAGATTTATCCAAAATACTTATGTCCAAACTCACTGTCCAAAAATTTATATGGAAGGTAAACAAAATGAATATCTATTTTTTCCACATAATAACATGTGAATACCTTCATCATGTATTCTCTTAAAACATAGTAACACCCTGAATTACCATAAAACCTTATTGAATACATTCATGCTCCCTTATTCTTTATAGAATACTGGATATACTCCTTAAATCCAAAAATGTTGTAAACTCCAACAATGATGGAATAAACAAACAATTAATTAGTTTCAAGTTAGTAAATAATATCCAATATAATTTATCCAAATGAATCATCTCTTATTCCAAAATCACTACCTGAGTATCAAGACTATATTAAGGTTTATCTTTCCCTCAACCATGTATTTTCCAAAAAAAATTAACTTACTATTGAGTCACTTTTCTTAGTACCGTAAAATCTAAAATCCTCAATGAAATAGTATTGTATTACAATCCTTATTTATTTCCATAATTCATATAACCAGTACATCATTGATACAACACTCAAATGGCATAATTTTTCAATCCAGAAACACTAATACATTAATTATTCCATGCCAACTATAGTAACAACTTATGCTTGACCTTGATCCCTTTGATTCTTTTGAGCTATATTTCCCTGATGCTTATGAAATTTATTTGCGTAATTCCCCATTTCACTACAGTTGAAGCACTGAATATTAGTCTTTTCTTTCTTCCCTTTGCATTCTTTTTCCTAATTACCCTTTTCTCCACACTTATAACAAACACTCAGCCCTTTCAAGCACTTCATAGGGTGATTATTTCCACAGTTATCACATGTGGGAAAATCCTTCTTCCCCTTTTTCTCTTTATCCATGTTTTTCACAGCTATCTTTTTTTATCATGCTTCCCTATGAAGTCATAATACCTAGGATATTCTTTACCTACCCTACTATCATGTGATATTATATCCTCATATGATGAGAATTCTTGGGAGATTATTTTCCTTCAAAATGTTGGATTAAGACCATGAAAGGCATGATCCTTCTTACTCTTTGGATCATGTGCATTGGTTGGGTTCTCATTCCTTTTGTTAGGTGTCATTTCTATAAAGTGGCATATACTAGATGAAATAATGCATAATCTTAAACTATTGAAACTCTTTACATAAATTGAAATATTTTTTCATATCTAATCTCATAATCATAAAAATAGTTTCTTTGCAGACATATTTAATCATAAATCCTTCATAATGGTTTGTTGTGAAAATATGAATTATCCTAAGCATATCCCCTAAGAGTATCAAACCAGGTGTGCAGTAAGGTATGTTGTCGTGTACCAGGTTACCCTGATTCAAGCTCAAAACACCTTGTTAGAGTTTTCACACCAGGTTATATCTATTCTAGAACCACATCCACGTGTAGTATTTAGATAGGGACGTACTACTTAGAATATCCACTTAATTCCTAATTTACCAGAATTATAGGGGGTTCTTCTATTCTTATCCTCAAATTCTATCTTAAGGTTATGATCTCTAATCTAAGTTTTTTAAATCTATTTCCAAGGTTGTTTCTAAACTTACTCTAATACCAACTATAATGCCTCAACCCCAGAATCCTAGAGTCGGTGCATTATTTTAATACATTGGCATGATTACAAGGAATTAAGTCCCAAAGGACCAATTAGTTTAGAAATTTTGGAAAATAGATTACATACAAGAACATAACATTACAATTTCAAACATAAAATATAGCATATATAATCCTTTGAAAACACCATTATTCTCTTAGCTTAACCATGCATATCAAACATAAAAAACTTCTTATAATCCTAGGAAAATAAAACATAATAAATTGGTGAGATCAGATGCTCGTTAAGGATAAAAATATAGCAGAAACTATCATAAATAAACATAAACTTTTAAGGCAAGGTATAAAATTGAAACACAATCCCTTTAAACAAAAACTTCAGCATAATATGGCAAAGATAAATCAAATAATTCCATTTACTTATTCACATGGATATTCTACTAGTCGAATAATCACATGTAACATCAATAAATAATCTCATAATGATGGAATGCATAATTTCAAACATCATAACCACATATTCAATGCCTCGTGCCAAGACTACAAATAAAATTATTGTCAAGGCCTAGGTCCAAGATACTAGTTTGTCTCATGAAACTTATCGATGCATCAGGGGGCTATAGCGGGATCCTCCCGCCACTTACTAAGTCCAATGCATTGCTTATATGAAAAGGGTAAAATATAACATAGATATTCTTATTAAAACTATCATATGAAATGTTAATACTTTAACTATAAACCATGAATGGTATAAAATAGAACATTCATAGTCAAACATATCATAACTCATTCAAAACAATATGAAATTTTTTTTTATAATAAATCAACCTCAATCAAGAATAATATCCAATAAAGGATGTTGACATAGATGAAAATAATCAGTAAAACTATTTGAGAGAAACATCCATTTTTCTTGAAATCATTTAAAAGTAACACAATTTATAAATGAATTCATTTAAAAGAGATTTTTGAATCAAAGTGTCTCATACCACTTTAAAACATTTTAAAGGAATTAACATTTTAAAACAACTGTGTCCATGCACATGAGCCTTAGCCCAGTTGGTGAGGACTCCCTAAGTGCATCCAAGAGAACTGGGATCAAATCCAAGAGGAGGATAATTTCTGGGTACTGTAGCAGTACTGTAGCAGATATTGTAGCAATACTGTAGCAGGTACTGTAGCGGGGGACTGTGCAGAACTGTAGTAGGTACGGTAGCGGAACTGTAGCAGGAACTGTTTGGCACTGTATCAGCCGGGAATATTCCCTCATTTGGGCCTTCGGGCCACCGATTTGGTCCCCAAGTCCTTTAAGACCTTCGGGTCAGTAAGGCCTTTGGGCCACCTCAAGGCCTTCAGGCCACTTTAAGTGCAGATGCAAACCAGACAACCTACAAGGAACAAACTTCATAAGGAGGAGCAAGGAGCTTTCACCATAGCAGAAGCTAAACGGATTGCAAGAATGAGAGGGTATGGCACCTGCCATCAGGAAAAGCTTATGAATGCACGAGAAAGCCTAGCTGAACAGTCATGCGAAGGTAGAGAGCTGATTTCACAATGAAGATGCTGGGGAGGAGCAGTTCCAAGTAGTTAGTCTGGGTTGTATGTAATGTTTGAAGCCTATGGGCAATGAATTCCACTAAGGCCTACGGGTCATGTAATACTTACGCCTACGGGCCTTGTAAGGGTTCCACCTCATCCCTTGAAAGGTGGGTTATCAAAAATCAATAAAAAATGAAGGCCTTCGGGCCATTGGAGGAAACAATTGTGTCCATATAAATAAATCCTTAAAATCATTTTGAAAACATGGACATTAATTAAAAATATTTAAGAAAATAAATATTTAAAACATTTAAAATGATGATCTAGTTAAAGAGTCCCTTCCATAAAACCCTAAAAGATTCCTTTTGAATATATTTTTATGAAACATGGACATGGATGATAAATATGTCCCAGTAAATACTTACACATAAACAATCTCATATAATAATGAGATTGAGGAATTAACTCTTAACTTATACTTTCCTTTAGTCAATGGTACGTTTAACCTATTGTATAATGATCATAGTATGTTATTAAATTATACTAGAACCATATTTATATTTATGATATCATATATGATTCATTTATGACTTTATACTACCCATTTAATAATAATTTCCTTGTTAAAGTAACATTTTGCATAATAATCGCTTTCTTTATCATACGTGTTTTAGTATGTTATTCTTGATCGTATCACTTAGATCATGATTTACTTCCAGAATATAAAACATGATTTATATATCATATATATATATATATAATATATATATATAATAGATAGATATATGAAATGGAATAAACCATTCATTGAGACGGTAGGTCGTACGTACGCATAAACTCTTTTACCATTTTCATATCGTATTGAATGGAAATAAGTGAATGAAATATACATAAATACATATATATATATATATATATATTCTCAATAGAAATATTACGTCATATTCTACATACTTATTAATATTATATATTTTTATAATCATCCTTGAATGGTGAACGTGGAAATGAATCTCATCGCGTCGTGGAGATGGTAAGTCATACGTACACACGAGCGACGATATCATTTCCTTAATGATTAAATGGTGTGGAATTGGATGGTGTATTAACTATATAGAAACATTATCATGTTGTGCTCGTTATTTATATGCTTAATACTCATCATTATATCCATCCAAATAACATAGTTTTGAATAAAAAATTACACCACGGCGTGGAGACGGTAAGTTGTACGTACGCATGCACGGTGACTTTGTCATTCATATGATGGATAGAATAAGGAATATGGTTGTCCCATACTTATAATAACATATCATAATGTAGAAGGTACTGGAGTTATTATTTTATCATGAAAACAACATAGAAAGAGGAAGTAGAAGAAGAAAAGAACTTTTAAAGAGGTGATAAAATAATTACACCTTCTTTGGGTGTTTCCTTTTGATTTGAATAAAAGGGCTCCTTAGGATGGTTTTCTGCTCAAAGTAAGGCCTTTAGGATAAAGTTAGGGTAGTTGGGAGGAGATATGGATAGGGGTTGGCTAAGCCAAATGGCTTTGGAGTTGTTAATTAAAAATAAAGGGAGGTGCCCTTTTATAAGAGAGGTGAGGGGCACTTTAGGAAAAATGTTGAAATTTAATTTATTATAAAATGATTTTTGATTTCTAATAGATCTAAATTGATTTATTTAGAGGATAAGATGATGATGGGTCAAAATCCTCTCAACCAATATGTTTTATAAATGTTTAGTTCATAAAATTATCTTTATCTATTGGGATTAACCCTTAGTTAAACAGTTTAACTCTGACCATATCTTCTTGTATTTTTATACTATAGGGTTAATTTAATTACTATAAAATGCCAAAGGAACCTAAAGTGGACCATTAATGACATTTGTATCGTTATCTATGTCAGTTGTTTGAATCTTAAATTTTTATGATTTTTATATCATTTAACAAAATAGTATTTCTTTTAAAAACTCATTTATGTCAATTTTGACACTATTTAGTAATTGATTTTTGTTAAAGTCATAAAAACTGGATTCCTTTGAAGAAAGGGTAATAACTCGTCCCTAATATGTCAATATCATCCAAAAAATTCATGGATGGCATAAAAATGTCTAAATTAAATTTGTTTTAATATTTATAATATTATTTATTTTAATCTTTCATTAATAAGGTAATTACTGCATCATCATTGTGTCATAAATAAATTTAATTATTTAATGTCTAAAAATTATAAATAAAATACCATGATGTAGGAAATATTTTTAGATTTCTAATTTATATTTATAGTCAAATAGATCAGTCATATAACTCTATATTTAAATTGTTTTAGTAAAAGATACATGTTTATGTTATATTTATATTTACTTTAAATTAATTCTTATAACATGTCATTATCACACCCAAGTGGTCCCATGGAGTCCTAAAATCGTCCTAAGATTGATTTTGGTCAAAAAACACTTATCCAATAGAATTAGGACATGTGTTGGGGTAATTTTATATTATTATAATATTATTTTTACCATTAATTACTCTATTTACTTTTAACTATGGTAAATAAAATTCAAAAGTTACTATTCACTAAAAATTATTTTCATCCTATTGAAACAAGTTTTACTTATCGATGAAAACCATGTATGTCAGATTTTCAAAATTCATTTCACAAAAGAGGTAAAATTATGTTTTATGCTAATTTGAAAATGTGCCTAAAAGGTGAGTAATGTGCCTAAAAGGTGGGTAAAAATATGTTAAAAAGGTTCAATGAGTTTTTATATCTAATTCTATTATAAAATGACTGAAATGGCTTAAATTGTGATAATATGTATTATGTATCTATTTTAACTTTATGATAAATTTTAATTAAAAAATTTATTTAAATGAAAAAGTCTGTTCTTATATACTATGCAGTATTTTTCACTATTCATCAAAAATTGAATGTTTTCAAAAAAATACCAAAAAATCACCCTAAGCTAATTTTGATATTCTAAATTCAAAAATGAAGCATATTTTACCAAATTCAATTTTCAGGAGTGTCTAAAATTAATTTTATTATAGTTCACAAAAGGACATAAAAAAGTAGTTCTTTTATGAAAATAGTTTTTCTAAATATATAGTTATTTTAACAAAATATATACATTTCATAAATATTTTTTATTTTTGTGAAAACATTATAAATAACATTTAAAATTTATTTGTTACTATTTATATTACAATATTTAATTGAAAAATAAATATATTGTTTAAATAATTATAATACTAATGTTTTGTTTCACAGAAACTCGATCTTGCATATAACGTAAGCAAAGTCAGTGTTGCGTACAATATAAGCTATTAAGTTGCTTTAAAGGGATAACATACTATGAAATTTTGGGGTGTTACAATCAAGGTGCACGTGTAGGCTGAGTAATATACTCAGTAGGATTCCACCAACATGCCTCTAAAATAATCCAATATATATGGTGCATGCACAATATGATTAGTAAATGATAATAATCAATAGAATAATACTCATCACATCATCAACTGCAAGATAAGACACTTGAATGAGTGACCCAACAAGCATTATCCAGTATATTTGTATGGAAACGAGTTTCTCAAAGTTTGTACACATTATATAAAAAGTGGTCAACTTACATCCAACCATCTAATAATCATCGCAATCTAAAGACTAAGTCATATCACATCCAATCTATCTATGCTCATTACTATCAAGAGACTAGGTCTTCCTACGTCTATCACATTAGTACTCATAAAACTCAGAAAACTACATCCTCTTACACCCAACTTGTCTAAGATCATCATAATTAAAAGCCAGGGGTATCCTATATCTGGTCTTCCTATAATCACCACAATAAAAAGATTAGTTCAGCCTACATTTTTCTTTTCTATGCTTTCCAACATCAGAATACTTAGTTTTTCTAAGCATTGTCCTACATCGCCCTCACGTCATGCTTCTATACACACCAAACTTGAGGTTGGGCACCCTGTGCATGACATATGTAATCTCAAAATAACCCCTCACCAAATGGCCCAACCATACCAACCATTATCAAACCATGACACAACTCAAATGCTATTCTCACACTAGCTTATTAAAAAATGGTAATTTTTCTTCCTGGAGAGACACCTAAATTGAAATCTCAAGGTTTTAAAAATATTATACCATGAAGGACACCCTTTAAGGGTTTTAATTTTAAGTTACCCAGGACTTTCTATAAGAAATGTCTCTATTTGAGGCTATATAATGATTGAATAACACTAACGAGGTCCATAATAAATCTAACAACCCTCGTTCATCTCTAAATGCATGTGGAAACCCTCTTTGGTTCTATTTATAGTCATGCATACCTGCTCACCATCAATCACATATCACACGACACAAGCATCACTTGTAAAACTAAGGGAAAATCTAGGTACCACCTGCCTATTTCTTATAGATGCTTGCTCATTAGAAATCAAAATCCCAATCATCACCAATTAATAGGAATCACAAAACCTGATAATTTCCCCTAAAATAAGGATCTATAGCAAGGAAAAACTAAGCAACGAGAGAAATATTAAATTGAGGGGTAGATTGGTTTGACTTATGATGAGGAATCCAACATAACTTATGGTGTTCGAATCAGAGCTCAAATGGTGGAGGGTGACTACTTGGAAGGAGGAAGAAGGAGAAAAACGCCAACCTAGGTCATGGCTATTTAGGAAAGGGGTGATGGTGATTGTTAAATTCTAAAACAAAAATACAATTTTAATAAAAAATTTAATACGTCCATCGATTACTCATTTTAAAGATGTTAAAGAAATTTTTGTAATTACATTTATCAGATATATCATTTTGTTAGATCACAATACAATCCTTATTTTACATGCACTTACTTGAAGATTTTTTAGTTTTATTTTTATAAAAATTTTAACTTTTCATTCACATGTTCTGATGGAATTATTATGATACATGCATATTTCCAAACATTTTAAATTCCCAAAAAAATACTTCGAACAGAATATAGTGATGCTTTCGATCTCATTATAACCTTACCCAAAATACTTAGAGAATTTAGTTATGTCAAAGTCAATAAATTGAGAGCGAGCATCAAATAACAAAACATGCATATAGGAAAATATACAAGTGTTGATTGTAAGTTGATTATGTTGAGCTGAGTTGATTACATCCAAGAACTACACAACCCCCAATTCCTTTTAGGATTCTCTTTTAATTTTATTTAAGTATTTTTGTCCTTATAGATTCTATTTTTTAGTACTATTATAAAAGATCTAAGTATTTCTACATGTAATAATTTCTTTTAACCCTACATGATCGATGAGATTCGGAGGATAGGAATTTGTTTCTTCCTAACTTATTGTTTGATGAAGTTCAGGTGTTGTACATGCTACTATTTAGGTTGATAGAATAGAAGTTCAAGGATAGAACTATCTACTGGAAATAGGTTTGTCAACGAAGTTCCAAGTGTAGAAGTTGCACCATTGGATCAGGTAGATCAAAGATGTTCCTAGTTTCAAATTTGTATCCCCAAGATCCGAGTACTAATATTCCTACCATTTAGGATAAAAATGAATAGTTACCTTGATTAAAACTATATTATCGTTTGAATATATTTTTAAATAAGTTTAAGGATTGTTATCATAAAATTTGGTGTATTTTTTTACATTATTCTTATTTTCCATTTGGATTTCTTATATCAGTTATGTTTATAACTTTTGATTCTTTTAATTTCCACGAAATTTATAATTTGATTGTTTTTTGTACTCTAACTAGTTCGAAACTTATATCTTATGAACAATTTATATCCTTGAGGGGTAAAATTGCAAACTTCCTTTATGACTTCAAATCAATACCCCCATGAAACAACAATACTAGAACATCACATTGTATCAAATTTTTCATTTATATTTTTTTCTAATAGACTTAATATCAATTCTATTTGATATATATTTTGTCTCTACTCTTTTTTGATACACTTGATATCATAGCTTTACTCTTCAATTAGTATTAGATCTTGTCTCTATACTTTCCAGAACACAATTGTTCCCTTTTAAGTTTTTAGATATTTTCTCTATTTTTAATTTATGATATTTTTTATATCGATTTTCCCTACAATAATGTGTTGATAGATTAAACAAATTTTTGTTATGGATGGGTTTCCTATAATAATATTTTATAAATTGAATCCAATTTGACTTTTGATTTCTGATGGTGCAGATTATGAATATTGGAGGTATCATATGAAAACATTTGTGATTAACACTGAATTTGATCATTATGAGATGATGACTGCACATTATAATATTTTGGAGAAATACATTTCTAATTTTACTAATGAAGAAAATTTGGAATATATGGAAAACTATAATGTTTGAAACACTCCTTTTTTTAATAACATGAAACATTTATTGTCAACTTTATTCATGTGAGATAGAAAACAAAATTTATAGAGAATTAGAAGATAAACACTTTGGGACTTATAAGGTATTGTACACTCATAGAGTGATGTTAAGAGATGACTATCAAGTTTTTTATTTTATTTCTAGAGAATCAGTAGCTTAAATGCATAAATAATTTTTGATAGCTGTGAATTGGTTTCATTCACTTTGTGAAATAGAAATCGCATGTGGAAAACTTGAAGAGAAAATCATCAACACTTTTCAGAAAGAGTGGGAGTCCAAGAGGGAAAATATAAACTCTACAAAGCATCTTGTTAAGCTAAACCTTGATGATTTGATCAAAAACTTAATGAAATATGAGAATAGACTAAAAAGTGATGTTATGAAAGATAAGGGAAAATGGATTTTCATTTACAACAATATTCATATCTATAACTTCTAGATCCAATACTTCAAATCTTATCACATAAAACATACTTCTAAGTATTTTTTGGATACAATACTACAAAATAGGCCTTTAACAATGGTAAAAATGACCTTTATTAGTTCTATCGAAGTGCTGACTACTGGAACGAGACTAAAAGCCCTGGTCTTTTATCAGTTCTTGTATAAGCGTTGATAAATGAAACCTTTATCAGCGCTTTTTTAAGCACCGATAAAGGCGCATATTACAGTGTGCTATAACAGCACACCGCAGCACCAAAAACACCACGAAATCGTCAAAATAAATTATTCATATAGAATTTAAATGAATAGAAAACAATCTAGGCTCGTTTGCTCAATTTTAGCGATGTGATGCGCGTTTTAAACTAAAATGATACTTGTATATTGAAAAGAAACAGTTGGAGTCATATCGGTCACATCGTGCATCAAATTGAGATGAGGTTGATTCTTACATGTCTCAAATGACTTGTGGATCATTTTCTTAAAGTATCAAAACAATATGAATGTGTTTTCTTGGTTTTGAGTACGTCGTTTGTATTTTTTACTAAAATGTTATTTTAAACTGAAAACACACACTTTGATTCATATCGATCCCATCATATATTGGTTTGAGGTGATACCAATTCATACATGTCAAAAATGATTTATAAATTTTTTTTCTAAATTATAATGATAATCTGATAATGTTTTCTCAGTTTTCAATGAGTGACACTTTTTGAACTAAAATGGCGATTTTAAACTGATAACAGACACATTGAGTCATACCGAACACATCATGTACCTAATTGAGGTGCAACAAATTCCTACACATCAAAAATGACTTATGGATCGTTTTCCTAAAGTATCAAAACAATCTGAATGTTTTTTCTTGATTTTGAGTAGATTAGTTTTCCTTTTTACTAAAATTAACCTCACTTTTAAATAAAAAGGCACACTTTGAGTCATATTGGTCACACAATGCATCGAATTGAGGTGCGGATAATTCTTACGCATCCAAAATGGATTATGGATCGTTTTCATAAATTATCAAAATAATACAAATGTTTTTACTCAGGTTTGAGTACATCACTTGTCTTTTTTTACTAAAATATCATTTTAAACTGGAAACACGCACTTTGAATCATACCAATCACATAGTGTATCATTTTTTCATGAGACTAATCCCTACATGTCATAAATGACTTATGAATAAATTTCCTAAATTATCAATAAAATTCGACTGTGATTGCTTAGTTTTTAGTGAGTGACATTTTTGGAACTAAACTATTGATTTTAAACTAATAACGGACACATTGAGTCATACTGGGCACATCGTGTATCAGATTGGGTGAGGATGATTCCTACACATCACAAATGAATTTTAGATCATTTACCTAAAGTATCAAAATAATAAGAATGTGTTTTCTCAATTTTGAGTAGGTCAGTTGTCTTTCTTACTAAAATTGATGTCAATTTTAAATAATAAGACATAGTTGGAGTCATACTGGTCACGTCGTACATCGTATTAAGGTGTGGATGATTTATACACATAAAAATGACTTTTGTATCATTTTCCTAAAGTATAAAGACAATACAAATGTTTTTGCTCGGTTTTAAGTAGGTCAGTTGTCCTTTTTACTAAAATTGATGTCAATTTTAAATAAAAATACACACTTAGAGTCATACCAGTCACATTGTGTGTCGGATTGAGGTACGACTGATTCCTACATGTCTCAAATGAATTATAGATCATTTTTCTAAAGTATAAAAACAATCTAAATATTTTTTCTTGGTTTTGAGTACGTCGCTTATTTTTTTACTAACTGGAAACATGCACTTTGACCCATACCGATCACATCGTGTATCGATTTGATGTGAGACTAATTCCTACATGTCAAAAATGACTTATAAATAAATTTACTAAATTATTATGAAAATCCAAGTGTGTTTTTTTTTGTGAGTGACATTTTTTTAACTAAACTGTTGATTTTAAATTGATAATGGACACATTGAGTCATAACAGTCACACCGTGCATCGAATTGAGGTGTGACTGATTCCTAAACATCCCGAATGAATTATGGATTATTTCACTAAAGTATAAAAATAATCAGAATATTTTTTATCAATTTTTAGTATGTCAGTTGCCCTTTTTAGTAAAATTAATGTCAATTTTAAATAAAAAAGAAACATTTTGAGTCATACGGTCACACCGTGTGTTAGATTGAGGTGTGGTTGATTCCTACACATCCCAAAGTCTCAAAAAAATCCTAATTGCCAATGTTGCAATGTTTAAATTGTCTTTCTATATCGAACTACCAAAAATGCATAATGAATCGATGTTCTTAACTGAAAAATACTTCTTGTTATTGAAATTCAGAAGAGTAGAGGAAGCTCATGTTCCCGTTATATCATGAGAAGTACCACAATGGTAACATGATATTCCTCTACTCTTCTTACTTTCAACAATGTGAAAGGTTTTTCAGTTAATAACATCAAATCAATATGTAGTGTTGACAGCTTGACAAACAAAGGAAATGAAAAATGTTGTTACATTGGCAGAAAGAATCATTTTATCTATTTTGAGGCTTGTTGTAAATAGTTGAAAGAAAAATATGACTTCTCAAAATATCTGTGAAAAAAAACTAAATAAGTATTAGATAAAAATGATAAAGAAATTAACTTATAAATAGTAAATAAAATGATGACAAATTTAATTAAATAAGTAGTAGGAATTCACCATTTCCTAATGGTTGTATGCATTTTTTATGCATTTTCTTGTTGTCATTATCTCAGTTGCAGGCTCAAATCCCAATCACTCATGAGCATGAGCATCTCATAAATAAACCACCCCAACTCGAACAAAAGAATCCACTTGTACAAAAAAACAATTATTATATGAGTAATACAAAAAAGATATAAATTAAACATAAATATGAAACAATTCATTAATTCTATGGATAATGATTTTACTTTGCAAACATTATTGACCATAGTGATATCCTGATGGTAAATCAAGAATGATGATAAAAAAAATGAAAATAAATCTCTCCAAACAATCCATCAACGAGTGAGGAGGATGAAGAGAAAATAAGATACATTGAATTGAATCTTTGAATTGTCTGATTGAAAGTAAATATATCCCACTGGGTTCATAAAATATTCATTTTGTACAATAAATAAATAAATACACATAACATATTCATTATCAAAGGTGAAAGTTGTAGATGATTCTAATAAGGGAAACTCAGCATTTGATTGTTTCAAAGAATTTCAATATGATTTGATGAAAATGGGTAATTGAATTTAAGAAAAGAATTTCTCCACTATGGTAGGTGATATCCTTGGAATTCATCCAAAGGCGAAAGTTATAGACAATTTTCATCCTCATCAACTCATCTTCTGAACAATTATCATTGAATTTTTTTGGCACTCATCCTTCATCTCTTACGGAAATGCACCTACGTTTCTTGAAATACTTAGTCATCCATATGATGACTACTACTCATAGTAGTATAAGAAACATAAAAGAGATGGTAGATGAGTCTCAAACAACAAATTGGAATAATAACTATTCGAGAGATGAAACTGATGAGGATGACAGTTGTACTCCATTGTGTTCTCTAAAAGGGGTAATGTCTCCTACTTGTGAGAATTACATGGATGGTAATCATAGATTCCTAAAGGTGGAACCAAACAACATTGTTAAAGAATTATATGTTTTTAGATGGATTAAAGTAAAACATACAATGTTTATTAGATGTGTGGTGAAAGAAATGAAGTGATTTTTAAGAAGTATTAATGAGTGGGTTATCATTTCAAAGATGGCTATATTTTTATAAACTGCATGAGATACAAGCAAGGATGAAATCAATGAATAAAATTTCATTAGTGATCGGAAAGTTTTGATGAAAACTAGGAGAAAATCTCTACAAAAAACCTCATTTTCCCAAGTAGAGCCTAAATCATTTGGAGAGGCTAATAAAGATGATAATTCAATCAAATCTATGCATGAGGAGCTTGATCCAAATAAGAACAATGTGACATGGGAAATTATTCCAAGGCTGTAAGATAGAAATGTTATCATGACCAAGTGGGTGTTCAGTAATAAACTCATTGACTATGGAAAAGTGACTCAAAATAAAGATTTGATAGTGTGGAAGGGGAACTCCTAGATCAAAGAAATTTATATTTATGATAAACCTAATCCCATAGCATGGTTAGAAAATATTTGATTTTTTTTTGAAATTTCATTGCAAATGTAGTTAAAATTATACCAAATGGATGTCAAATCTATGTTCCTTAATGGAGTTATTAAGGGGGGAGTATAGTTGAGAAACCAGATGGGTTTATTATGTATGAAAATAAGAGAATGTTGTGCCAGTTAAAGAATTATTTATATAAGAAAAATATATCATTGAAGACCTGATATTTAAGGTTGGATCAATACCTAAGAAAGCTTGGTTTTTAGCGAGGTAGAGTTTATCACACCCTCTACATCAAGAAGGAGAACAATAAAAGGATGTTAGTACTCATATATGGTGAATACATAATATTTGAGGATTGGAAAAATCACAATTCAATTTTTTTGTGGATCATATAAGGTACGATATCAAGATGTCTATGATTGGTGAAACATTTTCCTTGGTTTATAGATGAATTAAGGAAATCATAGCACATTAATTTCTCAATCAAAATATGAAAAGGAGGTTCCCAAATGATTTTCAATGTAATATTTAAAACTAATGACAACACTGACTGCTATATAGATGAATTTTTAAAAATTTGACGATTGCAAAGAGGTAAATTACATGGAATATAGGTATTGGAAACATATTATGTCTCACAACAACATGAACCAACATTGGGTTTGATATATTTCAAGTCGTACAGTACCAATGTTGTCCCAATGAGAGCCACATGCTATCGGGGAAAACGATACTTCAATATATCTAAAAAATAGTTAATTTGGAGTTGTTTTATTATAGGATAGTGCAACTAGACTTGTTGGGATACATGAATGCGGGATAACAAGGTTCAGTGGATAATTGAGGGAAATTAAAGAGATTGAAAAACCTAAATTTCGTTTGAACCTTGGTTTCGTTCAACCCTTGAATCATCTGAGCCTTGGATTTGAGTCTTGGAATAGTTGGAGCCTTGATTCTAGCCTAGATTCGAGCTTGGATTCGACAACGAGGAGCATCGAAAGCAGGTCGCTACCGTTGAGAGCTTCAAATATCGTGAAACAGTTCACGATGGTTAGGGTTCTTAAAATAGATCATGACACTTTTATCAACACTTCAAAAAAAGCACTGATAAAGATACATTTTATCAACACTTATTTAATAAGGGATGACAAAATGAATCTTTATCAGTGCTTTTTTAGCGTTGATAAATATATAGATTTATCAGTGGTAAAAAAGCACTGATAAAATTAATCTTTATCCGCGATAAAGTTTTAACGCTGATAAATCACTATTTTTATCAGCGCTAAAAAAGTGTTGATAAATGCTTAGAGCAATACTTTTTAAAATAAAGTATAATTATTATATATAATTATAATACTTATAATAATACTTTTTATAAAATAATAATTTTATAATTCTTTGAATATATAATTATTTATTTATAATTATATATTTTTTTAAAAAATAATATTTATATAATTATATATATTTACATAATTATATATATATATATAAACATAGCAAATATATTCATTATTTAAATAAATTTATTATAATTTTATAATTATTTATTTATAAAAAATTATTTATAATTATTTATTTATAAATATATAAATACTTTTTAAACAAATATTATTAATTTATTTATAATTATAAATTTATGAAAATAGAAAATATACATTTATAAATATATTTATTTATAAATATTTTTTTACAGATTTATTTTTAACATTATTAATGAATATTTAATCTTAAATGCATGCATGTTAAAAATGAGTAAAGTTGATTAATTAAAAATTAGTACAATATTTAAAATTTGGATAAGTTTGATTCATATAAATCATTAAAAATGGATATATATTGAAATAAAGATAAATACATATTGAAAAATATTAAAACATAGTAAATAAAATGTATATAAAATAAATAATATAAATTGATTAAATTCTGGAAAAAAAATTGTGTGTATGCATATGTATATAAAAAGGCATTAATTACGTATATGTGAAATCAATATAATACATTAGATCTATGTTAAATTGAAAAAATCAAAGAACATTCAATTATGTCCATTACTCCATGCAATTAGTCAGTATTTTTAATTCATATTAATTTTTAATTATAAACCATTATTCACTATATATTAGTATTTAATGTAAAGCATAAATAATATTTTGTATTATATAAATCAAATTTATTTACATTCATATATATCTATATATTTAACATATATTATTTATTAACAATATCAATAATTATTTAATTAATAAAATGTTTAATATTTTCTCAATTTACTTGTTTTTAATTTTTATTTTACAGATATCTATATATTTAATATATACTATTTATAATTTATATATAGTATAATCAAATTGTTCACTTTTATCAATAATTATTTAATTAATAAAAAATTTAATATTATTTTAATGAAATCATTTTTATTTTTTATTTATTTTATTGTTTTATTTTATTTGTACTTTTATCAGTGCTAAAAAAATGCTAATAAAGGATTCATTTATGGGTGCTAAAAATAAAGCGTTGATAAAGGGTGTCCTTTATCAGCGCTAAACATAAAGCACTGATAAAGGACACCCTTTATCAATGCTAAAAATGTGCTGATAAAGGTTGTCTTTTATCAGCGCTAAAAAAATGCACTGATAAAGGCCAGCATTGTTAAAAACCTATTTTTTAGTAGTGATAGTAGTAGTGCTGCACTCGATGAAGGTGAATATGCTCAACTTACAAGATGGATGGATATGATTATCAGAAAGAGGAACTTCTAGAATGATTATTGGAATAGCGGAAAGTATAGATAAGAGAATTCTAGAAAACAAGATGAAAGGAATGAATCATTGGATGTTATATGCTATGAGTGTAAGAAACAGAGTCATTAGACCAGCTTTCCTGATATTGAAATGGAAGGATAAAGAATCCATATTACCATCAAAGTGCCATGGTATGTCCCAAACATGAATTCATCATTTAACTCAAGGGTTAATTAACTTAGGAAGCATCACCTAGAAGGTTTGGTGTGTGGCATAATGACAACGAGCTATAAAACCCAAACGTTTAGGGAAAAGGTATAGACCACCTACCTTAAACTCATAGAATAACACTCATCTAGTCTCGTCCTCTGATTTGGTTCAGATCAAGACAAAATCAGAAGAACGGATGAACACCCTAAAAATAGGGCATAAGATCCTATACCATAATATCACCAATTATCACAAGGAAAATTGTGAAAGGAGCCTAAGGATTGAAGAACTTAGTGGTGGATATCCAACAAGATTAACAACTCTCGATTCAGACATCAGATGAAGGAATTATCACAAATCCTAGGTTGAAGGATTGAGTAGTTCACAAGGGAGGAGGAAAAATTTTCTGCTAGAAATGAGAAAGAAAGAGGAATGATGGGTTTAAATAAATAAGTTCAATATGGTCATTTCCCCTTTAAAAACTAGGTTTCACAGTTTGATCTCACAGTTGGAAAAACTATGCCCCAATCGTGCACCCAGATCTGCCTCAATACCCCCCTCGCACAGTCATGGAACACGGTTAGACAAACCATGCATTTTCCCTCTGTGATAAAACTGGTAGCACATGCATGAGCATGCGTCCGGGGTCGCACGGTTAGGGAAAACCATGCACCCTCTTGTGTGTACTGAGACACTCTGCATGGTTTACTCTAACCTTGTGGACTGGGCTATACGGTATCCACTAACCATGCATCCCAGCTTCCTTCTCCAAAAAGTAGGGCTCTGAACAAGCTCTAGAGACCCTCTTTTCCTCCATAGTCTCACTAAGCATTCATATTAGGTCTAAACCAAAGAAATTAACAGAAATAAAAAGGTTATATACCTCACAGAAAAACTAGGTTCTTACCATATCCCCCCTTAAAGCAATTCATCCTCGAATTTCCCTTACAAGGGTGGTCAAGCATCATATGAGAATAACTCTGACCACTGGTCATGTATGTCCTCACTCAAGTCTCATCCTGTAAATGGTCATGTTGCCATAGCACTCGTACTAGAGGAACTAACTGGCCTCGGAGAACCTCCATGACACGATCAACAATACGAATAGGATGCTAATCAAATGGCGTATATACCTCCAAATCAACCTCCTCGGGCTAAAGAATATGTGATAAATAAGAATGAAATTAACAAAGATGAGATAGTTGGAAGACATCATGCATGACTCAGTACCTCTGAGGTAACTACAACCGATTGGCTAAAAATATGACTCTCTCCAAAATCTCAAATAGACTGACGTAATGAGGTGTAGCTTCCCTTGTTTCTGAATCCATCTATTCCCTAGTCTAGGCGAAACTCACAATAAAATATAACTCCCAACCTTGAACTCTAATGGTCGACAATGATGATCGGTGTATTCCTTCTATATGGATTGATCTATAAACATCTACTTCCTAAGAATCTGAACATGCTCTGAAGTCTCCTGAATGAGATGTGGACCTAATAGTGATGCATCTCCTTCCTCTAAGCATCATAGAGGTGAATGGAACAACCTAGTGTATTGGGCCTCATAAAGATTCATATGTATGGTCGCATGGAAGCTATTATTATAAGTAAACTTGGCAAGAGGTAAGTTTTTCTCCCAAGAACCTCCGAAATCAATAACACATTCTTGAAGCATGTCCTCCAAAACCTATATCATCCACTTAGACTAATCGCCATTATGTGGGTGATAGACTATACTGAGCAGAACCTATGAACGCAGTACCCTCCACAACCCCTACCAGAACCACGATGTGAAATGAGCATCTCTGTCTGTTATGATAGAACATGGAACCCCATGGAGACGTATGATCTCACAAATATAGATCCTCTTGAGCTCATCCACTGAAAGAGTCTCCCGAATAGGCATAAAATGGGAAACCTTTGTCAACCTGTCTATGATCGCCCATACAAAATCATTAATTCATGGTGATAGGTAGTCCCATCATGAAATACATGGTGATGTCATACCATTCCCACTCAGAAATAGCCAATGACTGTAAAAGTCATGTCGAACGTTGATTTATGCCTTCACCTACTGATAAGAGGAACACCGAGTAATAAAGTTGGCTACCTCCCATTTCATACCAGGCCACCAAAATTGGCGATGAAAGTCTAGATACATCTTGGTGATGCGGGGATGTACTATCCAAGCTGAGACGTGAAATTCCCGCATTAACACCTCTTGAATGTATGTTAGAACCCAAACCCACCCATGTATAAGTACAGTTTTATCCTCGCCAATGGTCCAACCAGGAGGTGGTTCATCACCTGCAACGCTCTCTCATAGGACCAAGCCCTCAAAATCATATAGTTGTATCATCCTCACCATAAACAGAAGAGTGTAAGTCACCACCAAAGATGAGAGAAAATGTTTCCTGTGAGTATCTTGCCCCCCCCCCCAATTACATCTCTGAAAACAATGTCATAAGCTACCACTCGCTACTAGCCTCCTGAACCATTTGTGTCTGAGTCCTCCAGCTCAGATCATCAGAAACTACATTTCCCCTTTCGAGAATATAGGTAATATTGATATCAAAATACTATAGGTATTCAACCCACCTTTGTTTCCTAAGATTCTAGTCACATTGTGTAAAGATTCACTTGAGGCTTTTATAGTCCATGTAAACCACAAAACACTCTCCTAGTAAGTAATGCCTCCCACAACGCAAGGAATAAAAAATAATAGCTAACTAGAGATTGTGTGTCGGGTAGTTCCTCTCATGTAGCCTCAACTAATGAGACTCATATGCCACAACTCGCCCCTCATGTATCAGAACTTCTCCTAACCCGATACCCGATGCATTGCAATACACTATATAGCTTTATCCTAGCTCTTGGAGAATTAGGATCGGCACTGAAGTCATTTCCCCTTTCATCTCCTCAAGGTTTTGTCTCATTCTTTGGGCCATGATAACTTCACACCCTTCTTATTTAATCTCATACTAGGTGCTTTTAAGCATGATAAGTTCTGAATAAAATGTATGTAATAACCAGCTAGCCCCAAGAAACTCTGTATATCAAATACATTCTTTGGATGATCCCAGGAAACTATAACACTCACCTTCTTTGGGTCAAATGATACTCTTGTCTCTGATATAATAAGAACTAGGAAGTGAATTTTAACCATCCAAAAGTGTCGCTTTGCGAGTTTAGCATATAATTGATGTTCTCTCAGTGTGTTCAATATGATCTCAAGATGTTTGGTATGGTTGTGTTAGGTGTGAGAATACACCAAGATATTGTCTATGAATATCACCCCAAACGAATCCAGATATAGGTGAAAAACCAGATTCATCAGCACCATAAAAACTGTTGGCGTGTTTGTGAGACTGAACGACATAACCAAATACTCATAAAAACCATATCTACTATGGAATATTGTATGTGGTATATCTAATAACCTAACATCCACCTCATGACAACTCGGTCTCATATCAATCTTTAATAACACTCTAGATCATCAGAGCTGGTTGAAGAGATCATTTATAAGAGGCAAAGGATACTGGTTTTTAACCATAAACTAGTTCAATTTTTGATAATCCTCATATAAATGAAGGGTTTCATCCACCTTCTTGGCGAAAAGGACCGACAAACCCCCATAGAGAAATATTGGGTCATATAAACCGATTTTCCTCCAAGTCTTATAGTTTCCTCTTAATCTCCTAAAATTCAGTAGTAGTCATCATGTAAGGAGGAATGGATACCGGTGTAGCTCCAGACGTTAGCTTAATAGAAAATTGTACCTCTATCTTGTGAGGTAGTCTTGCAAAGTCATTCGAGAAAACGTCCCTGAACCTATCTACAACTTGAGGGAAGATTTTCTAACATGTTCCTTGATCATCCATATATAAGATAGTAATTTGGGATATCATCTCACTCATCCCACGATGCTTGGGTCCAACTCGACTCTCCTAGACATCACATTCACCCTTATGAATAAAAACTTCACCCTCTGGTGATGTGAAAGTCACCCTTTGATGATAATAGTCAATGTAAGCATGATAGGGAACTAACTAGTTCATCCCAAGAATGATGTAAAACCCTATCATCTTGAGGATGAAGAGGTCCCATATGAAGCGGCACCCACCTATCTCAAGGGGGCACTCCTTGAACTGGAGTACACTCTGTGATCGCATCCCCAACGAAGTATCAAGTGTCATCATGCCATAGGAGAACTGAACATCAAGCCCAAGGCTTTCCACAATAGGCATAGACATGAAGGAATGAGAAGCATGTGTATCGAAAAGAGTAGATGCTAACATAGAGGCTACTAGAATAATACCTCTCACTATATAAGGTTTGGTACTCTACTCCTAAAGTATCGGCTAGACTGTATACATCTAGCTTGATCCATGACCCTGAGATACAGCCTGAATACCTGATCAGTTCTGCTCTGCTAGCTCCATAAGTCTGGTGTCTAGCTACCTTGGCCACGACCACCACCTTGGTCTAATCGGCTAGCCACACTCCAGCACCTTTTCTGACAAGATGCAGCTGACCCCACTCCTGAACGCTGAGTCGGTGCAAACCCTCTCTCCCTGGCCACTGGAGGAAAGGTCCTGAAAAACTGTTGTAGATGGCTTATTATTCCACAAGCTTGACACTTGATTGGGTCCCTATCACACGGTATCCTCATGTATCTCTACCTCCCACATTGATTACATAGAACATAACTACCACCACTCATGTTCTAGCTAGTATTCCCCATAATATAGACCTCAAAACATCTCTTTTAGCCACCTGACACTATGTCACTAGGTCAAGAAGCTGGACTACCCTACCCTGCGCCCCCAGCTTCCCTTAAGGTTATTCTCAGTAATCAGCAGCTGATTTACTATTTTGGATATGGTAGAAAGTCTAAAGATGTCCACCTATGATCGAATGTCATACCTGAGACCATCCTCAAATCACCTAGTTTTGATAACTCATCACCTAATAGAATAGGTGAAAACGTTGTAGCTATGTAAAATGGATAGAATAGTCCATGAATGACAAGACTCTGTACTCCATATGCATAAACACTCTGGATCTATCAGCCCTCAATATATTGGGATAAAAATAATCAAATAAGGTTGTCTGGAAATCCATCCAAGCTATATCCCGATAATGATCCGTCTGAGTAATCACGTCCCACCAGCTCTTGAAAGAATCTAAAAGAACATAGAAAGAGAGCTTCACTCTCCCTTAGGAGTCCTGAGATGCTCAAAAATTGATAGCATGGATTCCATCCATGAATCTATAGCATGTAGTCCACCATCCCCAAAAAAAGTGGGCAGATGTTGTTGAAACACACGAATCGACTCGGCCATAGTCGGGGCAGGTCACGATGCTCCCTGAACTTTCTGCATGAAACGTAGGAATCCCTCTCTAAATTGGTCATCAGTTCCCATATCTCGTACAACTGGAGGTGCAACAAGAGAAACTATGGGAGGTTCTACTGGTGAACCAGGGCCCCACACCTCCGAATCATGGTCGTCGCCACCCTCTTGGAACACAACTAGAGCTCGTCGTGGTGGCATATCTCTACAATTTTGAATCACACGCCTCAAAAAAGATTTGATAACAACCGGATCATGGATATAAAAGAAGCACAGACATAATCCTTCCTAAAAAAAACACAACCCTCTGCCTGCTTCTAAAGCCTGGTCTGGGTGACATAACAATCATAAAGAAAATCCAAAGACATTGCCTACTCACTAATACAAAAATAGGTTTTTATTTCAGTTTTTTTATATTTTTAACATCGATTATTGAGGTGACATCTTTGAAGGCGACGTTGTAAATATGTTTTTTATCGTCATTTATTAAAATTGTCCTTAAAATGTATTTTTTTTATAATTTTTCACATTGATTTTTTAAAATCAATGTGAAAGACCATATTAACATCATTTTTTTAAACAACGTTAAAAAAATACTTTTCACATCGATTTTTAGAAAACCGACATGAAAAATAGGTTTTTAACATCAGTTTTATAAAAAGTGACTTGAAAAATATGTCTTTCAAGTCAGTTTTCTAAAAACTGATGAGAAAAATATTTGTTTCAAAAAATATTCTTTACGTCTGTTTACTCTATCCTTGAAAAATAATAAGACCGATAAAAAATCATAGAAATCATATGAAATCTAGAAAAAACTTAAATCTTTGACATAATTTTCAAGGTTGTCGAAGTCTTAGTGGATATAATTTTTTCCAAGGAAATATCTCATGAGGCACCCAAAGCTTCGACTTAAAAGTAATTTTAGTATCCGAAGGAAGCTTTGTAGTTTTAACATGATACAAAGAAATATTCATCATTATAATAAAAACAAAATCATTAACTGGTATATCAATTAAGAAAAATAATCATAAAAAAATAAATCATGGAAAAATAATAACAAATATCATGATGAGATCGTCAAAATAAGAAATAGTGGATTGATGATGAATACCAAACAAGTTGAGTCGGTGTAACGATGATGATTGAAATTATTGATCATGAAATTAATATATGTAGAGCGTGAAAATGTTTAAATGACACGGTAAAAGAAATCACGATATTATAGATTTTAGGCGATAATTGAAAATTTCCATGTTGCACTGTAAAATAATTGGAATTATGAATTAAAGGAATATTAAATTTATCTTTCATGCCAGTTTTATGACAGACTTATGAAAAGATATTAAAATTTTCATTTTTCACATCGATTTTATGATAACCGATGTGAAAAACTAGCTTTTAACGTCGTCAGTTTTTCAAAAAAATGAAATTAATAATGTTTATCAACTTGTATTTCATTTCTCAAGATTCTATTTGACTGGTCTTTGAGCTCAAATGGAGTTACGAATCAAAATTTATGGTCGTCGAAAGTTGGACTTCTCTAAGACTTTATTTAGAGATGATCAACTTCTAACATCCATAACTTTTGATCTGTAAGTCCATTTTAGCTCTACGAACACTCAAATATATAATTAAAAAATTAAATATAAATATTTAAACATTAATAACATTAGTTTTTTTTAAATAGATGTGAAATTTTACTTTTAACGTATATTCCTTAAAAAACTGATGTTAAAAGTCTTCTATGAGATGTCACTTTTCACTTCTATTTTTCAAAAAACAGACATTAATAATGTTGAAAAAGTTTTATTTTATTTATCAACCTTCGATTTGAGTGGTTGTGAAACTAAAAAGTACTTATGAATCAAAAGTAATGGATGTTGTAAGTTGATCATCTCTAAACGATGTCTTAGAGAATTCCAACCTTTGACAACCATAACGATTGATCCGTTATTCCTTTTGATCTCCATGACTAGTCAAATAAAAGATTAAGAAATGAACCAAATGTTTTTAAACATTATTAACATTGTTTTTTGAAAAAATGACATGAAAATGACGTTAACATCGGTTCCTAAAAAAACTGACGTGAAAAGCTAGTTTTTCATGTTAGTTATCATAAAACCGATGTGAAAAATGATATTTTTAATATATTTTCATGACAGTTATTAAATAAACGATGTAAAAAACCTTCCATGAGGACTTTTAACATCTTTTTATCTGGAATCGATGTTAAAAGTGGGATTTTGATGCTTGTTACTAAATAATCGACGTTAAAAGCCCTCACAAAAGACTTTTAATGTCGGTCTTGAAAGAACCGACATTAAAATAACAACGTTAAAAACCATTTTTATAATAGTGACTTCCCACTACTGAGGTCAATTCATGGTAAAATTTTCTGCTATAAGTCAAAGGTCCCGGAGTGTCAATTGTTATTTATAAAGGAAAACACAATTTAAATTACAATTGGCATCCCCATTTAACGATGATCATTCATTCCAGAATTTAGTTTCTTTTAAATTCATTATTATTTATATATCAATTCTCTTTAAAAGTTTGAACTATATGGATCGCCACTTCCAATTTATAAGGGCTCATACACCTTATAAATTGAATAGTGACGTCTATTTAATCCCAACCAGTGATTTATCAGATCCCTGCATGAAATGTTAGCACAATTTCATGGACATAACAATAAAGGCACCAAGACATGATGTAAGCAATGCATGCGGTAATATAAATGTGACGTGACATAATGCATGACATATAAATCTGAAAGCGCCTATGATGTTCCATGATGCAATATTTCCTTGCCTTACCAGTCTAAGGGTAAAAATTTGTAATCATAAGGAACATCAAACATCAAGTGCATCACCCAATGGTAAAATCAAATCAACTTTAACAAGCACCGTCCAAAATAACATGTCTCATCCGAGGTAATTTTTTCTTTCCCTGTATGTGGGTTATCTACTCTCAAGCACAACTCATTACCAAATTTTAACAAATTCCTAATCTCTTGTATAATATTCTCAAATGATAAGTCAAAAGAAAAGAAATTGTTCTAATACCACTTTGTGATGTCCTGACCCAGAAGCCACTAAATGGTGCTCCGAGTTGGTGGGTCACATGACCTCAAGAGTGTCTCCCCGTATACCAGAGGCTGTCGACTAAGAGTGAGGGCCCGTAGTGGAACAGTGGTGAGACTATACCCTCATGATCAGATTGTAACGTAGCGGTATAATCATATCAATCAATAGCAAAATCATACGAGATAACTAAAAAACTAAAGAATAAACATCCACCATATAAATAACCAATAAATATCATCCAAAAGTGTCATATACAAATGATGATCATGGAATTCTATACAAGAGACAAGTAATACATGACAACAAGAATCTAGTGCAATACATATATCAAAAGTACAAAAGACCAAAAAGAAACTATCCTTAGATAGCATCACGATCCATAGCTTGATCTTATACTCATGCTATTATGCCATATTCAATCAAGCATTGTTAAGAAGGCACTTTCCCCTATTCCTACCTACATCCATGAAGTTTGTCTGGGTACCAAACGACGACCCGAACAGGGTGTGAGATAACACTCAGTATAGCACCACCAATGGTGTCTATAACAAGTCCAATCTTTGCATATAAGCTGTAGTGTGAAAATATAATTGGAGTACAAGTAATGAAAGTAGAAGCAATATTTTCAAGTCTATCAAGACTCACTATGATCAAGAAACTAAATCATAATGGATGTTTATAAAGAATGTAAAGAAACGTCAATGGCCTACATTGTGTAATCATATATCAAGCCTACATGGGCCAGGGTCCAAGGAGTATAAATGTACAAGGTAGCCGAGTAAGCTAAGTAAAAGAAGTAAATAGGATCCAAGTAGTAGAAATATCTAAGGCATCTTAATAAGATGATTAAACTGGATCTAAGGAGTATAAATGTCCAAGGAATCCTAGTGGGCTAAGTAATCCAGATGTAAGGAGTAGAAATGTACATAGCATCCTAATAGTCTATCGGATCTAAGGAGTATAAATGTCCAAGGCATACAAGTAAGCCTATTAAACTAGTTAAACTAGATCCTTAGTAGAATTGTCCAAGGAATCCAAGTAATTTAAGCAGATAGGATCCAAGGAGTAGAAATTTCCAAGGCATCCTGGTGGGTCAGATCCATGGAGTAGAAATGTCCATGGCATCTAAATGGGTCATCGATTCCATACTGTGAACCCCCCACTATCAGCGTAATTGTATCATTAATCATTCTATTAATCATTTCACTAATCCATTCATAATCATATACAATCCAAGTTATTATCTATTTCACGGCTTTCATATACAAATGACAAGGTTCAACAAGGTGCTTACAACCCTTTAGCTCGAATGGTCCGAAGGCCTTCACTTTTATTGATTTTTAAAAACCCCTCTTTCAAGGGATAAGGGGGAACCCTTACAAGGCCCATAGGCTTAGTGATTACATGTCCCATAAGCTTAAGAGACAATACATGACCCGAAAGTCTTAGGGAATTCAATTGGATTATAACTACAAGGAACTGCCCCTCTCCAGCATCTGCATCGTGATGGTAGCTCTCAACCTTCTCATGGTCATCTGGCTAAGCTTCCCGTGCAAGCACAGGCTGGTCCCGATGGCATAGTCATACCCTCTGGGTCAAAGAAAACTCAACACACCCAAAGGGTGGAATAATCTCGATCAAAAGGTAGAACCCACCCCATGTGCGGTTTGGGTTGAGGTCAACAAACTTAAACTTGATGAAAGGTTTCATGGAATGTTTCAAACATGAATTCATCATTTAACTCAAGGGTTAATTGATTTAGGAAGAATCGCCAGAAAGGTCTAGCATGTGACACGATGACAATAAGCTATAACAACCAAATTTTTAGGGTAAAGGTATAGACCACCTACCTTAAGTCTTTAGAATAACACTTTTCCAGTCTCAGCCTCTGATTCAGTTCATATTAGGAGAAAATGGAAGAACGGGGTAAACACCCTTAAGACAGGGCATTAGAGCCTACACCAAAATAGCATCGTTGATAGCAAGAAAAATAGCGAAAGAATCCTAAGAAATGAAGAAGTCGTCAGCAACAATCCAATGAGATGAACGACTCTTGATTTGGACATCAAATGAAGGAATTATCACAAAGACTAGGTTGAAGGCCTGAGGAGCTCATAAGGAAGGAGGATGGAAAGAAAGAGGGGTGAGTGGTTTAAAGAAATAATGGGGAAATGGTCATTTCCCCTAAAAAACATGGTCTCACGGTTTGGTCACACAGTTATCCAAACTGTGCGCCAATCGTTTGCCCAACTCTACCTCAATACCCTCTCGCATGGCCATGGCGAACGGTTAGATAAACCGTGTGCTAACCGTGTGTTTTCCCTCTTTTACAAAACTTACAACACATGCACAGGCATGCAGCCTAGGTCACATGGCTAGGAAAAATTGTGCGTCCTCTGTTGTGCACTAAGACACCCTGCACGGTTTACTCTAATCATGTGGATTACGAGACATAATTTCCACTAACCATGCGACCCAGCTACCTTCTCCAAAAATTGAGGCTTTGAGCTCTGAACAAGTCATGGGCACCCTCGTTTCCTCCATAGGCTCACTAGGAATTCATATTAGGTCTAAATCGAGGAAATTAACTAAAATAAAAAAGTTTCATACCTCATAGAAAAACCAGGTTCGTACAGCTAAAGCCTCCACTTAGCATCATCCCCATATCTAGCATATTCCAAGAACACCATTCTTTATCTGATGTTCCACCCCACTTTACCGCACAGCCCTGTTTACCACATTTGATGCATCTTAGGCCCTTCTCTGATTAGCCCATGATCTGCTATCACAGATGCACCTCTTGAGTTCCACTCAAAGGTGATGATTTTGCATAGGTTTAGCGCAATGTCATCGTTGTCTGGATCTATATTTGTTGTAGGGCATGTACTGTGCAAGGTAGTCCCCATTAAACCACCAAGATCCATTGGCTATAAAATTAGTTCGCATAATCCCAAAATATGGAATCTGAAGTTAATGCTTATATTCCAGTTCCATAATATGAATCAAATAAACATGAATATATTCGTATAAAAAATCCAATATTCCAAGAATTCCAAATGACTAACAACGGTGAACACATGGAAATGGCTAATACAACAATTCAAGTTTCAATTTTTTCTCATAAACAACAAAAAACCAATCTGTCAAAATCGATTCTAATAACCAGAATCAAAACATGAGAAATGAATTTTCAGATTCGCATATGTATTTCCAGAACTTACAACAGATTCCAATACATAGAGAATCATTTCAGTAACCAAGAAAAAAAATCCATTATCAACTGGAGGCAAATCCAAGCACAATGATGCTTAAACAGTTTCTTTATTATCAAATAAATTCAAACAGGAATTAATTCAAGAAGTAGAGAATGTTCAGCAATTATAGGTCGAAGAAACAAAATGCAGAAAGCATTAAAAGTGCATAGAGATGTAACGTGCTTCACCCAATTGGCCTATGAGATGTAGAATCAATAGAGTTTTTCACTATGCAAGAATAAAGGATTACAAGAAATAGCTAGACATTAGCACACAAATGACACAACTATCAAAAAACAGCATCAACAGAAATTAAAAAAAAAACACCACTAAGGAACATTTAAGCAAGGCTGAGACCCCCCTTACCAGGGGCTCGGCTTCACCTTAGTAGAAGCCATCATGTTGAGATGAGATGCTGCCATGTCCTCCTCCTTTAAGATCGATGTCGCACAGGTCCATCGCTATCCAAATTCAGTGTCTCAGAACCCAAACCAACATCTTCCTCATGGAAGTCCTTCGCGCACCGCCTGAAGGTTCATCCTGCTCAAGATCAACGCCGCTGCCTGGGTCCGTGCACTGCGGTCATCCTAGAGTGTCGTCGCTGTCCAGACTCAACGTAGCCAGCAATCCAAGAAACGTCATCGCCGATTAGATCTGGTGTGAACTAGATTCGCCGACCACCGGGTTCAAGAACTGGAACCCCAGCTTGACTCCTCCTACCTCGACGCCGCTGTCCAAGCATGAATCCACTGTTCAAATCCGACTCCATCCAGATTTCGACATCCGACGAAATTAAGAATCAACCATGGAAAAGCCGACGCCTCTATCTGCCTCTTAGTGAACCAGAGAACAGCGCCTCTGTTTCTCACGCTGATGCTCTCCAACTGCAAGGCCAAAGAGCAAACTCGCTGGGCCGAGAAGGAACTCGTTGGTGCCCTCTCCTCTCCGCTCTCTCATAGCCGAACCTTCCTGTTGCGATGCCCAATTGAAGACCTAAAACAAAATTTCAGCAAACAGGCATAACAAAACAGGGCCAGGATAGCTAGCATAAGACACGCGGACTGCTGAGAGTAGCCACCGCGTAACAAACCGAACCAGCATATTAAATAAATAGAATTTAGCTACCAAAAGAAAAAAACACTTTGAAAATTAAAATGCATAAACAAATTTAATATGTAATAATGTTATAAATATCTACCTTGTAAATTAAAAAACTAACTGCATGATGATTATGTACCACCTACCATCATCAATTTGGGCATCACATTCTAAATATGAAATCACCTATAGGGTATGACCGAGAAAGGTCACTCTAAAATGTATCAACATGACACATGTCTCCCAAATTACTGATATTCAAAACTACTACTAAACATGCTCAGAATTAAACAACTCCAAACATAAACAGACAACATACATACACTTAACTTAGCTGACCTCTGAGATCATGTCATCGAGGAAGTCTCAGACTGCTCACCAGTACCTGTAAAACAAGGCAAAACATAATAGTACCTATCTTCTAAAAAATGGCAAATAAAACTCAGAATATTCACCAAGAATATAACTCAGGAAACCAGTGCAATAATGAAAGTAGCACCAATAAAATTAACACTGAGAAATCAAGCATATCCAAAGTAAAACCGATCTCCACCTGAACCCATCACGGACTCAGAAAACTCTCCACTTAAAGGGAAGACACTGCCTAGAACCCAGCCAACATGAGAAGTTCCTCAACAATCGAGTACCACTGCAAATCTCATGCAACCCCAAGAGTTCTAAGGACAAACTCTAAAACCATGAGAACACCGACGATCCAAGGGAATCCAGCTACCAACTAAAAAAACTCATCATATTCTATCTTCCTAATGATAACTGGGAACCACCTAACATCACTAAAGAGATCTTGATAGAACCGACATGAAGCTTGATTGTCACCGAACCTATTCACATGACACCGTCACTCTAAACACTTCCCAGGCTCAATCACCACTCGCAAATAGGTCAACACCTAGAGACAACAACCTTATCCAGGACACAAACCAGAGGAACAAACCAGAGCTAATTACGAGCTCACTATCATAAAGTGAAAAAAGGAAGAACTAGGAGACTAAACAAACAGATCGACCATGCAGACACACTTCACTACTAACTAGGACACTCTCACCCAGAGCAACCACGCACAATCCTCTCCTACCCAAGAACCTGAGACACAAACAAGACAACTCCAGACTTCCTAATGTCTCTATAAGGGCATACAAAATAGGGATACAACAAGGGAAACAATAATCAATAGAATATTGCACAATTACAGCCAAAAAAGCAAATGACCAATGCTAAACAAAACATAAAGGAATGTTGTAGAGTAAAATCCACTAACAAAATCATTTAAAGTAATGAATAATTCGATTTTGAATTTTGATGATATAAAATTATGCCCAATCTGCCTCTGATACCACTTGTTGCGGGTGCTACGCTACGCAAGGCAGTCCCCATTAAACTGTCAGGATCAATTGGGTATAAATTTGATTTCCATAATCCCAAAATACGGAACTTAAAGCTAATGTTTATATTCCAGTTTCATAATATGAATAAAATAAACATGAATATATTCGTATAACAAATTCCAAGATTCCAGGAATTCCAAACGACTAACAACCGTGAACAACATCACATGGAAACGGCCAATACAACAATTCAAGATGCAATTTATTATCATAAACAACAGAAAACAAATTTGTCAAAACCAATTATAATAACCAGAACCAAAACATGACAAATGAATTCTCATATTCTCATATCTGTTTTCAGAACTTACAATAGATTCCAATACATAAAGAATCATTTCATCAACCAAGAATAACAAGTCATAAACAACTAGAGACAAATCCAAGCACACCGATATGTAAACGATTTCTTTATTATCAAATAAATTAAAACATGAATTAATTCAAGAAGTAGATCATGTTTAGCAATTATAGGTCGAAGAAAAAAAATGCGAAAAATAGTAAAAGGACACAGAGATGTAACGTTCTTCGTCCAATTGGCCTACATGCACTAGGCAGAATCAATAGGGTTTTCACTATGCAAGAATAAAGGGTTAAAAGAAACAACTAGACAACAACACACAATTGACACAACTCTCAACAAACAATATCAATAGAAATAAAAAAACACCATTAAGGAACATTTAAACAAGGCCAAGACCCCCCTTTCCAGGGGATCAACTTCACATTAGTAAAAGCCTTCATGTTGAGATAAGAAGTTTCCATGTACTCGTCCTTCAAGATCAATGTGGTACAGGTCCATCACCATAAAAATTTAGAATCTCTATCCAAGAATAGAACCAGAACCAATAGCTTCCTCATGGAAGTCCTTCACATGCTACCTGTAGGTTCACCCTACTCAAGATCAATGAAACTTCCTAGGTATGTGCAATGTGGTCATCCTAGAGTGTCGTCGTTGTCCAGACACAATGCAGATATGTTGTGAACTAGATTCACCAACCCCCGGGTTCAAGAACTGAAACCCCCACATGACTCCTCCTCTCCCAGCATCATTGTCCAAGCATGAAGCTGCTATTCAAATTCGACTCCATTCAGGTTTCGATGTCCGCCAAGATCAAGAAACAACCATGGACAAGTCGATGCCTCTATCTTCCTCTCAATAAACCAGAGAACATCACATCTGTTTCTCATGTCAATTCTCTCCCACTACGAGGTCAGGGAGCAAACCGGCGGGGCCGAGAAGGAACTCATTGATGCCCTCTTTTCTCTTTTCTCTCACAACCAAACCAAATCGTCGAAGGATAGATCCTCCCTTCCTATAGGGATGCCCAATTGAAGCCCTAAAACAAAATAGCTGCAAACAGTCATAACAAAATAAGGTAGGGATAACTGACATGAGACACACAGACGATTGAGAATAGCCACCCCATAACAAACCAATCCATCTTATTAAATAAATACAATTAAATTAACAAAATAAAAAAATGAATTAAAATTCAAAATGTTGTTGTTGTATAGACTCCCTCCATTATTGACAACCAAAACTTATTTCTTATCATGAACTAAAGTTACCTTCACTTGTGTTATCTTATTCCTTACATAGAATGAGTGTTGTTCCACATGACCTTATTGAGATTGCAAGAAAAGTGTCATTCTACCCAGCCTTTTGGTTCCAAAATTCAGACATCGTTCCACCCTGCCTTTTGAGTCCTCGAGATGGGAATCATTTTCACTTAGACTTATTGGGTCCACAAGATGGGTGTCATTCCACCAAGTTTTCTTGGGTTTGCAAAATAGGTGTTTTCCCATCCAACCTTGGGTCCAAAAGACAAGTTTTTTTCCACCTGACCTTTTGGATTTGCTAATTGGGCATTGTTTCACTGGGAATTTTTTAGGACGATCATCAGTTATCTATTTCATCCATAATATTCAAGGATTTATCATCACAAATATGAGAGTTAATCATTGAAACTATTATTTTTTTACTTCAATTTGATCTAGATCATGAGAAAGTGGACGAAGAGAAATGATGTTTCGGGTGGCAAGCAAGACAATTATTTTTTTCAATTTTTATTGCAGTCTATGCAATCAAGATGAGTTTTTTATATTGAGGGGAAGTATTGTTTTATTTTATTATGATAAGGAGGTTGTTTGAGTATTTAGATATTTAGGATATTTAGATACATTCAATGATCAAAGTTTCGACAGGATAAATAAGTTAACTTTTATTTCTGTTCTAGTTTGCATCTTTATTTTAATTTATAAATATATAACCTGATCTCATTTAGTAGGTAATAATTCTGGATGAGGTGTTCCTATGCTTGGGAGATGGCGATGGATGCAACGATTGGGGACCGGGTGGGGGACTGGGTGAGGTGGATGATGGTGGAGGGCCACTAGTCACCGAACCAGGCCAGGAGAGGACCTCATGAGGCGGCCCCCGATTCGGTGTGAGGAGATGGAGAAAATTCTTGGGTTGATTTGGGAAATGGGCTCAATTATGGAGGGAACTGTACTGGTCCAATCATCACTGGATGAACTCCGTCAGATGTGTCGCCTTCTTCATCTTCCTGCCTGTCGCTTCATTCATTCTCTGCAATTGGGAATCGATTAGGGAATGAGTTCCGTGGAAGGCCTCTGGTGAAACATAATAGAGTTGGTGTCCTAGAACCAACTGTTTTTACTTTGAGTACATGGATATTGAATGTATTTAAATGTTAAGCATCTTATTACATATTTTTCATTGTTCTTCATAACTATGATGTAATAACGTCCTAGAGTATTTGTTTCATTAATAAGGTCATGGAATTTCTTCACTATAATGAGAGCCATGAAATGCTATAAAAATATTCTTAAATAGAGTTATGTGGTTAGATGACATACTATGATGGGAAACGTAGTATACAAACTGTCAAGTGTGAGTACTCGTAAGTAGATGAGACTTCCTCTCATGAAATTCGCACTTGGTAATCTCAAAGACGGAAGATTATGAGAACAGACCCGTCAATTGGAATTTTGTATGTTTTGGTGTTATCAGATATTCCTATCTATGAGCATGTATAATGGTCCTTAGACTTTAATATTATCATTAATATGTGTCATAACTCATGCACTTTTATTTACTAACGAAAACCGTCACGCCATATGTTGGCGGGAAGTAGGGTACGTTGGGTGCGTCACGAGTGTCATGTTATTAATGGATAAGTCAAGGAAGGATTTTTCCCTTCCATTTATGGAAGTTGATATCTTGGCCCTTTGATTGAAATATAACTATCGCGCAAAATTCCATGGACATGGTGTAACGATGAGTTTATTTCAGGTAGTCAAAGAATGGCGTATCAAGCACAAAGGTTGATGACACTATCATGAAACCTACTCGATGAGATATTAATACAAAGAGATTATATTACACAGTGAGTATTCATATGTGGATGTCTTTTTTGTGAATTTAAGTTCTTTCTCTTAGGTGCCTTGACTCGTTTCTAGACAATACTCTTGGACTTTAGGCAAACTCGCCTAATGCCAATGATAAAGAATCCTAGAGGGTCACACACTGAGTGTTTTTGGTGGTCTCGGTTAAATTATATTTGAATTTAATTAATAAAATAAATATTATTCTCAAGACCGTGGAATAATTTTATTCAAGTTAAAATGATCACATATTTTAAATAAATATTTATTCACCAGATTGTTAGTAAAAAATATTTATTTATTTCATTGAACATTTAATAAAAAATTATTTACTAGTTTTCAAATAAAATATTTATTTAAGAGAATAAATTATTTATTTATTTATTCAGGTGTTCAAAAAATGGAAGTGGAGTTTGAGTGGACCAAAGCTGGTCTGGTAGTAAAATAATTATTTTCAAGATGGTAAATAATTATTTAACTAGTTGGCATAAGTTAACATAATAATAACGCTGCTATTATTTTGTGACGCGAAATTTTATTTATAATTCCATTTTGTGCAAGTTGGAGCACCATAAACAATGGCGTGGTATTATTATTAAGATAATGGGTTTTATCTAAGGTTATGAATGTATTTAATTATTGTTATGCAATTAAATATTTTAACTGAAGTCCCATGTCGATAAATAGACAAGTACATCTATTGTTCCATGTACCAAACTGCACGCCCGGTGAATTGAGAATTGTTGAGCCAAACAATTTATCTCTTGAATCCTCTTCCCTTCCCTCAAAATAATGAGATATGTTCTTCAAGACTGAAGAAAAATCGATCAATAACGACTGACACAAGACACTCGCTTCACCGTACTAGCACTCGGAGAACTAGTGGTATCGATTGGAGTCCGTCAAAGCACATGTGGATCACCGCTAGAGGGATTCTAGTTTAGATCCTCACAAGCGCAATGAGACAATCTGAAAGGGCCATTCTAGATGATCAACATCATCAACGAAGAAATTACCGAAGATCCAAGTATTCTTTTCTTTAGGAAATTAATTAAATTAATTATAAACATGATGTGCAAGATCCTCTCTGAATGTTTTGAGCCACTTTATTCTTTATCTAAATCTTGGATTCTATTCCGTGGATATTGGAATTCATCGTTGTATTGATCTTAGAAAAATCATTAATGATGGTAAAAATTAAAGTTGGGCACCGACCCAATCGCGCTACGCTACACCCGGAACCTACAAGTGGTGTCCGAGTAAGGTCATCATAGTTTATAATTATTTAAATAATTCATTGATGATTTGTGGTTTAATAATTTAGTTTTTCAATTCAAGGTTAATCATTCTTGTAAACTGGATTTTGAGAACTGTTCTCCCTCTTTTCGTTTCTCGCAGATTTCACAGAAATGAATGATTTTTTGATTAAAATTAAAATGAAGAACTCATCAGGAGGCGTCGATGATTCTGCCTAGGTGACATGAAAGTACATTCCGTGTTTTCGGACTTACACACCGTATTATCTGCCATACACATCGTATAATTCAGACTACATGTATTATAGTCGTGTTCAGATCATTGGGAGTAATTCGGTAATTACTCAATCCATGTTCATTTGTTGCACACGATGTAGTTAATTCTACACGTGTTGACCAGGACAGATAGGCACATGCTTACGGGATTACACACCATGTGGACCACTGCACACGACATGTAGTCCCTTTGGGTTAGGGGCCAAACCGTGTATTCCATACACGACTAAGCTGACCGGTAACCGTGTAACATGGAGAAAATACAATGTGTAGCCCACTGTACATGTCGTGTAATCAGAAATTTCTGAAGTACGCTTCACACACTGAGTCCCTAGGCATGTACTTCAGGATAGATGGTGAAGGTAGCACACGTCGTGTAGTCGGAACTACACGCTGTGTACTTTACCAAATTACACAAAGTTATAACATTAATGTTTGTGTAACGTTCAGAACTACATATCATGTATAAATCGTACTACAGGTTGTTACCCTATGCATTGAAACATCTTGTATTCCATATGTCATAAGAGTAAAACAGTATGTGAATTTAATACATGTTGGGTAGATTCGAATGGGTATTCACCAGGATACCTCCAAGATTCATTTATGTACTAGGATAAGAATCTTAAAGAAATTCAGAAAAGTAATTAAGATAAAATGATTGATTAATTAAATATAATAATTAATCGATTCAAGCACGATTTATCTTAATAAGAATGATTAAATAATTGAATGCTAGTTTTATTAAATGTGTAACTCATTGCATGTATATGGGTGATCATGAGCTATACCAAGACCTTTTTATGTGATTGGTTTCCTTTTAATTTATTTATTAATTGTTGGATTCTGAGCCATCTCTCCTAATTAATATGTAGGGCTTGCGTGCCCATGATTTCTTTTATGTAAACCCCCTTTTTACCTCTCACCTGTGTGAGAGTTAAAAATCATATGCAATGGATGGATCTCCCAAGCTTGTGGAGGCAGTCCAAGTCAGGATCCAAGGGAGATACAATGGTGGATAGGTAGAAAGCTGTAAAAACAAACCCAAAAGGTTCAAGGTGTTTCTCCCCTAGGTCAGGGTTAGTTTATCAACCGCTATATAAACTAACCATTATAAAATCTCACGATCACTCCATTTACTTTATTTTATTTCTATCAGTGGCATTTTTTATCATTATGGATGTGTTGTCGTGATCACATAATTAATGAATTAAACAAGAATACAAGATGGAAATAAAATAAAACAGGCTTATGTGTAAATATTATCAAGACATGGTTAATCACTTAAGTAAGTTCCACTTAATATTAACAAGCATGTGATAATGATAATAAGAAATTCATGCATACTAGATAAAAATCCCTCAAATAAAATATTAAGTCAGACCAAGACTTTTGTTACTTGATTAAGGGAAAACTCAATAAAACTATGTGTTTGACCAACCCTTTTTGGGACACTTAATTTTATACAGGAATCCCTTATGAAATGTTTTAGGTTGACTTAACCATATTACATCAAGAAGAGTAGCCCTTTCTAGAATTGGTGTAATATTAGAGGCAAGAGTTGAGTAAATCCAATGTTAGGATTTTAGGATTGGGGAGTCCACTCAACAGATCAAGGAGTTTCATGCCCGTAGATGTTAAAGACCTGCCTACCTAAATACCTTCAAATATATTGACCAACCCTTATTGGGGTTATACGAAGGGGAATGTGGATTCTTGCCACTAGAATGTCATGACAACTGGATATTCCAAGTTCAATGGTGAGGGCCATTGGGACTTGATAAAATAGCGGGATACTTAATAAAATTAATTTATTATTTTTTTTAAAGGCTGGGACCGAAGTCTCAATTTATTATTTAAAGCAAAGACCTCTTTAGACTAGGTAGAGGGAGACCCATTACATATCCCAAAGGGACAAGGCCTAGTGGCCTGAATACAAGGCTTGAAAGCCCATTTTTGGCCCAAAGGACCCCTCGGTGAACAGTACTGCTATAGTACTCGCGCTTCTACAGTACCTACAGTACTTGCTACAGTCCCTACGCCACTGCTACAATACTTCTATAGTAACCTGCCACAGTACCTGAAAATTCGCCCCTTCCTAGATTTGATCCTGGGTCTTTTGGATGCCAAGCAGAAGCCTATACCACTAGGGTAAAGGCTCATTGTCATAATAAAATTAATTTATTATTTCTCATAAAATTTAATCAAGAAAGTACTAATGATATTCTCTTTTAATGTTAGAATAAAAATGACAAGCTCGTCAACCACACTATCCCTGTGACCAATTCTGGATGAAGACAACATCCTCACCGGCAGTAGATTCCAGGAATGGTTTAGATGACTTTGGGTTGTCCTATTCCATGAATGGAAGTCTTACATGTTGGAGTCAATATTACCTGATCTTCCCGCTAAAGAGGTGAGTGATGAGAATTTTCTGGTCTACAAGAAACATATGAATGACGTGGTTGATGTTCAATGTTTGATGTTATCATCAATGTCTAGTGATCTCATGAAGTATCACAAAAACATGGATGCTTAAAGAATGCTCGAGCACCTATGTGGTCTTTAATAGGAGAGAGAAAGATAAGATAGGTTTGAGATCTCCAAGGAACTCTTTCAGAGTAAGCTTGGAGAGGGTGCCCCAGTTGGGCCTCATATAGTCAAGTTCATTGGCTACATTGAGCATCTGGAGGTTCTAGTATTTAAACTCCCCAAATAACTGGGCACTGATCTCATTCTCGCATCACTCCCTCATAGATTCTCTAGCTTTGTTGTTATATTAAATATGAACAACATTAAGAAGTCTCTATCTGATCTTTTTATCCTCATTTTCCAAGTGGACAAAGATATGAATCATGACAATCCTTCTATCCTTATTGTGAATAAGAGGAAAGGGAAGGAAAAGAGCTTTAATCTTAAAGCTTCTTCACGTACTTCCAAGAAAAACAAGATCAAAGGGGAGGAAAGGGAACAAGAGGTTGTTTGTTTCGCATGTGGAAAGAAGGGACACTAGAAGAAAAACGACACCCAACCAAAGAAGAAAGGGGAATCTTTAGGTGTGTTTGTTATCAAGTTCAATTTATCTGTTTCTAAAAATTGGTTATTGGATATAGCTTGTGGTGCTCACATATGTATTCAAATATAAGAACCAAGTAGATTCAGGAAAATTGACCGAGGGGAGGTAGATCTACGAGCAGCCAACAGAGCCAGACTTTCTGCTATAGTTGTTAGGGACTACTACCTCGCATTTCCAACTGGGATGATCTTGGGGTTAAAGGGTTTTTTTATGTGCCTTCTATAACCAAAAACGTTATTTATGTATCCAGAATAGATAAATATGGATTTTTTTTCAATTTCATAAATGAATGTTTCTTCTTTTAAAAAGATATCATTTATTTTGGTAGGGAACATTTATACAACGGTCTTTATGTGTTTGATTACACAAACCAAGTAATGGAAATTGATAACAAAGATACTTCACATGAATCCTACCACACCCAACTTTGGCATCATTGTCTAGGTCATGTAAACAATAAACTCTTGAAAAAGTTACATCAAGATGAATATTTAGATTATTTTAAACTAAAACTGCTTGGTTTATGTCATGTGTGTTTACAAGGAAAAATGTCCAAAGTCCCATTTAGTGGGAAAGGTGAAAGAGCCAAATATATTCTTGAATTGGTTCATACCAATGTGTGTGGACCATTTCCAATTGAAGCAAAGGGTGGGTACTTGTAACACCCCGAGATTTTAGGAAAAATATTCTTTTAATTTCATTAATGTCTTGTGTTGTATGCTACACCAAGATTACCTTGTGCTATACGCAACACCGTATTAGCTTGCAGTATACGCAACATTATTCTTGGATCGTGTTACACACAATTTTGATAATAGTTATTCTACGCAACATTGAGTATATATATATATATATATATATTCAATGTATAAATGAAATATGGTTGGATTATGTTATATGAAACAACGAAGGATTCTTGCACAACACGCAACCCTGACTTGGCTTTCATTACACGCAATCGCGACCTTCCTCGATAGCGTGTGTTGTACGCAATACCGGGTGTTACTAAACAACGATATATTATTATAATATTATTATGAACTAGCCGTTATGAATATTATTAACTAAATTTTGAATTTTATAACATTATTATTCATCTTACACATTTTCTAGAACATGTTATAAGAACAAAATAATTTTTTCGGGTAAAATAAGTATTTTTCAAAAAAATACAGTTTTGTCGCCTTTTGATGGCGCACCCACTTTAAATCTAGTTTTTTAAATGTTTATAAGTTCCATTTGACAAAATAAAATTATTATTTGGAATCAAGAAATAAAAATTTACATTGGATAAATTTTTCATTTTATTCTGATGACTTTCATATTTTAATGAATAGTAAAAACACGCTATATTTTAATTAAAAACAACTTTTTTCATCGTAATATCTTATGTGGTTAAATTATAATATTTAATGGTTTTAAAGTATAAATAGAATATATTTTTACCATTTAATATAATGTATGTCATTAGCATTGATTTTACCTTGAATTCGTAGGTTAAATCAATTCAATCTTTTGCAATGTTTTAAAGAAAAACCCGTTTTCTTTCGACAACGGGATTAATTTTAATTTAATTTCTGCAACTTTTGTGTATTGAATTTGGAAAAATGGATTCCATATTTGGAATCAGTGGGTCCAAATTATGTTAATAAGCTACTTTTTATTTTTGGGCATTGTGAATAGTAACTACGGTAAATTTTATTTACTATAGTTAAAGGTAAATCGGGTAATTAAGAGTAAATATAAGGTTATAAAATTACCCTAACACTTGGAAAAATCCTATTGGATGACTAAAAGTAGACCCATATCACCTAAGGGTCGGATTAGATTCATTTAATGGTCTTTTTTCCATGAAAATAATTTAATTATTATTAAAACCAAAGAAAGTGACAACATGTCACTCTCTTAAATACTATAAGTATAATAATTTTAATTTAGTGATAAAATTCATGAAACTTTGAACATTAATAGTCTACAGATATCTAAAAAAATTATCTACATCATGAGAATTTATTTATAATTTTTTGGGATTAAATAATTATCATTAATTGTGACACAATAGTGATGCAGAAATTATTTATCTAGTGAAAAATCAAGAATATAGTTTTTATTAAACTAATAGTGACCATAAAAGGCACAAACCCTGACCAAAACTTATTGGTAATGTAAATTTAAACTATAATAATCCAATGGTCAAATATTTGACCATTTAGAGTCTTATACAAGCAATTATGACACTTATATTATTTTATTTTAAATGATGCCAAAGTTGTCACCTTCATAATTTAATAAATATAACAATTTAACTATTGTGATTTTAATATGATAAATTCGAGTAAAAGTATTATTGTGAAATTTAATAGATTTATCTTCATCATAGGATTTTATTTTTAATTTTTATGCAACAAATAAGTATATTACATAATTATACAAAAATGTTGTAGTATTTATTTTATTAAGAGATAAACCAAATAAATGGTTTTACAAATAATAAAATAAATATTATATGAACTATTTAATGTGCTACACTAATTTTCTAAATACATATCACCTTTTAGTAATCTATTAAATCTTTTAGTTCAAACATATCTTCTGTATATATATTATTTAAATTCAAATAAATAAATAGTGTCAAAATTGACACTATTGTTATTTTGTAAAAATAACATATTATAAAATTTTTTAAAAATCACAAAAATATTTAAAAATTATAAATTAAAATTTATATGGTCTAAAATGTTATTAAGTATCCAATTATGGACAATTCACAACAAATAAGTAATTATTTGTTATAATTTAAAATTTAGAATGTTATTACCACAAATAAAATTAAATTGATTAAATAAGGATAAATCAAGTTGATAATGTTTAAAATAAATTCCTAACATGTCTAAATTATATTGGTTGATGAGATTACAAACTTATCTTATTTAATATTCGAATATGAGTCATTTTTGGAAGTTTTTAAGTGGGGTTATATTTATTATAAATTAATATTTTTAAGATTTTCAAAGGTGCCCCTCTCCTCCCTTATAAAAGGGCACCTCCTCCCTCTCTTCCTCATGTTGGAGTTGGTGGTCTAGAACCAAATACTTTGTACTTTATTCATTAAATAAAAGGCTTATCACATATTGATTATTCTTCTGTGTGAAATGTCATGTGATAATGTCCTAAGGACAACTGTTGCATTAAAGGGTCGTAGTGGATCCCTGCTATGATGAGAACCCGAAAGTGCCATAACACTGTTCTTGAATGTATGTTCTATGGCCGGATGATATTATTTGAGGGACACAAATAATACAGGTCATTAGGGGTGAGGACTCATAAAACTTTGAGGCACCTTCTCATGGTGTGCGCCCTTGGTAATATCCAGGAGGATATTATGAGAACGAGACCCGCCAGTAGGAAATCCACATTTCATAGTGTCATTGGATGTTCCTATCTATGGACGTGTGTATTGATCCTTAGACTTTAAGATTATTATTAATGGGTATTACAACTCACACACTTAGATGTATTGATGAAAACTGTGACGACACACTGTTCGCAGCGAGGTAGGATACGTTGGGTGCATCACGAGTAATACCGCATTAATAGATAATGCTAGAAAGGATTTGTCCCTTCTGTTCCATAACGGAAGTAGATATCTCAGGCCCTTTGATGGAATTGATATAGCCTAAATAAATCCATGGCCATGGTAAGGTATGGGAAAGTTCAATTCCGGGAAGTCAAAGAAAGAATAATCAAGCACATGGGTTGATGGCACTAGCATGCAACCCGCTTGATTGGAGATATCGAGACAAAAAGATTATATTATACGGTAAGCGTTCGTAGGAGGTGACACGTCATTGCAGCGTTAACTTCTTTCTCTATGGGTGCCTTGGCATGTTTCTAGACGCTAACCTTGGACTTTAGGCAGGTTCAGCCTAATGCCACTGAGAAAGAGGCCTAGAGGGTCACACACTAAGTGTGTCCATGTATCTCAATTAAATATTAATTTAGCAAGTTAAATAAATATTATTCCCGAATGTGGTTTAATAATTATTTAAGGATGTCTGATCGCATTTATTTTGACACTAGTTATTCGAGAGAATATACTGTGGATAAAATAATATATTTATTAGCGAGTAATGCAGTTACATTTATTTAAGAAATAAATAGTCATTACTCAAGGTCTAATAAATGTGGTGGAGAAAAATGGAAAATAAAAGTACACGCCGTGTATATTAAATATACACGCTGTGTAGTTTTATGGAAAACAAGTACACGCCGTGTATTAATTATTACACGCCGTGTAGTTTTTCCAATTGGGATTTTGAGGATTTAATATTGTTTTATTAAATGATATTTATTATAATCAGCGTGAGCGCATGTCAAGGAATTAATAATTCGACATGGGGGTTTTCAATAAGAGTTAATGAAATAAATAAAACGCGTAACGCGTTTATTTATTGTCATAACTCTATTAACCTCAAACCTGATTATAAATATCCTCACAACCCCAACATTTTTTGAGAGCCATTGGTTGTGCACAATGGATTTGGAAATACTCTCAAGCCAAGAGAAAATTCTCTTTCCACCAAGAACGCCCTCAAGTTACGAGAGCAAGATCCTCCACCGGATCAAGGCGATTAAAGGCGGATATCGCAAGCGAAGGTTCTTCCGAGCTAGCACTCGGAGATCCCTTCGGCGATGTCCGGAGATACGTGACACATGTGTGGATCACCGCTAGAGGAATCCTACACTTGGATTCTACGACGCAACGACGGATCACCGAATCGTGACCGGACACATCAACGAAGAAAGAATTCCAACAAGGTAATTATTATGCATTAATTAAATTAATTATAATCAACATATGATGATCCTCCTCAAGGGTTCCAGGACTCTTATTTTATTTTCATTCTTCGTTCTATTCCAAAGATTCGGCGTTTTATATCGTGACGGATCTCGGATTGAACGTTGTTTAACGTTAAAATTAAAGTTGGGCAAACTCACCAACGCGCTTCCGCTGCACCCGGAACCTACACCTCACACCACTTTGAGCCTTCAATCTCATCCAATACCTGCCAAATTCTCTTCTCCACTTCCCTAGAAACATCCTAGAGGCCTTGGTCTTCTTCAAAGACCAATTTTAGTGCCCTAAGAGGAGGACTCAAAGAGGTGCTTCAAAGAAGAGGTAATGTTCATTACCAATTCTTTCAACTTTATTTCTTCTTCCACTTCTTTTTCTTAGGTTGTTTCATTATGAAGTAATAAAATCAGTATCAATCATATACTGATATGTTATTATAAGTATGAAACAACCCTATTTCACCTCTTATCCATCTTATGGAAAACGAAATCACCGCGCGTGCGTACGTACGGAATACAGTCTCCACGCCGTGGTGTAATCTGTTTTCCACCACCACCTTACTTGGATGGGTATAATGGTGTAAATAATGACTATATATGATTATTGTAAAGTGATATTGATTCTGAAATAGTATACATACACTCCAATACAATTCCACGATCATGAGAACGATATCATCGCTCGTGCGTACGTACGGACTACCGTCTCCACGACGAGATGAGATTCATTCTCAATGATTAACCATTCATGAATGATTATAAAGTATATATAATAAGTAATAATGAAATATATGACATAATAATGATATTGTATTTATGTATATTTATATGTATGTCATCTACTTAATTCCATTCAATTCAATAAGGAAATGAAAACAATGTTCATGCGTACGTACGACCTACCGTCTCCATGAACGGTGTATTTCTTTCCATTTATCGATATATTATATATATGTATATTCTGAATATATATTATATATAAATCATGTTTTACATTCTGGATATAAGTAATCATGATCCAAGTAATCATATTAATAATTACAAGTTAAAACACGAACGACAAATGAGACGATTTTACCCAAAACGCCACTTTAACATGAATTTACAAAAGAACGGGTAATATAAAGTCATAAGTGGACCATATATGATATAATAACAATGAATATGATTCTGTAATAAGTCAATAATATTATTTAAATCATTATACAGGGGGTTCAGATACGTACGAAGCATATCGGACCTAAGGTAAGGGATAATTTTGCAAATCTCATTTTTATCCGAGATTGCTTATTCGTCAGTATTTACTGGGGTTATTTCTATAATCCATTTACATGTTTTATAAAAGTGTTTTCATGTATGTTTAAAGTCCTTTTTACCCATTTTTTACTTTTACTACATGGTATGTATGGAATCTTTCTATTACGAGGTACTTTTTGACTTTTCCGGCAAAAGTACGAGAAGAATGTTTTTTTTAACTTATACAGCACGAACGGATTTTTACAGTTTTATAAAGCCTTATTTTCATGAAGCTTCCTCTAAAATATTTCATGACTATTTTCAACAAAATCTCTTTATTTTAAAATAGCATGAAGTTTTGTGAAAAGAAATTGATTTTGAAGAAGAAAGGATATTTTCCTCAAGAATTTATTTCAAGTGTTTTATCAAAAACTTTTTCCATCTAAGATGACATTATTTCATATGTGTATGTTTCAAGTATAAAGTCTCTATGATTTAAATGGTTTCACTTTTCTTATTATGAAATGATATCCATTTCTTTTATATGGATTATGTGATTATGGGATGATGTTTATGAAACCCATTTTATTTATTGGGTTATTATGAATGATGTATGTTTATTTTGTGGCACAAGTAAGAATGATTTCATTATGAGATGGGTGGGACCTATATCTCCCTCCAATGCATTGGGTAAAGATTTATATCTCATGATATAGACATGGATGGAATGACAAGTTAAAGCGGTTCAGTAATACAGGACTGGAACGAGGAGTGAACTCGATTCAGAAAGGGACTTTGTCCACTAAGAGGGTCTTGACAGCAATGCCTTGGCTACTATGGAAATCATATCATGTGCTTAAGGGTTTCCACAATTACATGTTTTATTCCCATGATATTTTATCATTCTTAATGTTTATTTATGATCTATTCCTTACGTAGTTCCATGTTTTATGTCATTTCTCAAGCTTTTGATGTTTAAACATTATGTTCATGTTTTTAAGTTCAAATGTATATGGTATGTTTTATTTTATCCATGATTAACCTTACTGAGAATTTGAGCTCACCCTTTTTATGTTTTATTTTCCCCCAGGATTAAAATAAAGGTTTTAGGTAAGGAAACAAAAATTGGAAGATCTTTATGGGAGATGTTGAAGATTTTTCAACATGATTAGAAGTTTACGTTCCAAGTTTCCAAAGACACTAAACTATTACGGTCCTTGTGTGTCTGTTTTTGTTATGTAATAAGTATTCCGCAAAAGTAATGTAATATCTATGTACGTCAAGCTTTGGGTCTCTACAGTTGGTATCAGAGGAAAGGTTTAGTCAACCTTTGGAAAGTAGGATGCGAAAACGTTAGTGAGATCCCTAGAGATATTACTAAGGTATGTCTAGGGATGTCCCTAAGGATAAGTATACGTATAGGATATAGTCCTAGAACTACGGTAACGATCTTAGAATTTAACCTAAGATGTTAGATATTGAGGATACTTCCCCTTTACTATGTTGTTTTCCCTAGCATGATTTTTTCCTCTCACACTATTCTTTTTGGGTTTTAGAAAATGGCTGGAAACATGAAGATTCATGATAATGGAGGATATGACGGACAATGGAATGATATTATTCATGAGAAACCAAATGAAACGAGATTTGGAAGTCCAAACATCATTATTATGCCTAATCAGCAATCTCATAATATGATCAATAATCTCAACTTTGGTAAGTTTCCTGACTCATATAATAAGAGAAAGATGGAGTTTCATGATGATCATAGAGGAAAGAAAGTTCAATTTCCCTCATGTAAATCATGTGGGAAGAGGCATCGGGGAGATTGTTTCAAGGGAACTGGAAGATGCTTTGGGTGTGGAAAAGAAGGACACAAAGCTAGTAAGTGAAAAGGAAAAGGTTCAGTTAACACCATGGATGAGGATAATGGTATTGCTACGACATCAAAAATGGTTAAATGTTTTAAATGTGGAATGTACGGGAATTATGCAAACCAATTCCCTAAGGGAAAGTCTCATGAAGAGAATCAGTACGGCCGTATAGGTAGTATTTATGTTGATGATGATGAAGAGACTACAAATGATATGTGAAATGAAAGAATTGTTGAAGCTCGGTCAATGGTTTAAGAAGGTAGTGGAATGATTACATGTTTATCAAGTGTAATGTTGTATAAGTAATCTCATGGTACTATGGAATAAAGAGACATCTAAGGACTGTTACACTGTTGTCTTTCCTTGAGTTTTGAAATTGTATGATTATTGGTACCAGTATCCATGAAAGGTTATTCAGATATTTTTGAAATATATATGATATGCGCATAATGAATGGATAAGGAGAAAATTAAATGTTTGATAGTATTCATGAGCTCATGACTGATATAAGGAGAAGGTTATATCATGGTTTGAGTATATAGAATTTTTGGATTTTGGTATGTGGAAAGAGTTAACTTTTGACAACATTCATGTTTTCACTAAGGTTTAATGGGTATTCATTTTTCAAGAGAATACATGATTAAGGTATTCACATGATTGTAATGTGACCAACAAGATATATGGGGGATAAATGATGGTATTCACATGCTTGGTTGATGACATTTCCAAGTAATTGTTTTCTTTATACTATGAGCTTGGACCGAAGTATTATGGATAAGCCTAAAGATTGGAATGGATTATGTTGGACATAAGTTAGTATTGTTTAAGGATAGAACTTTTTTTGATATTATTGATGGGATGTTATAGTAATGTAGTTTTAGAAAAAGGACAACCTGCAGGAAGGGAGACAACCCATCGCGTCGGACAAGGCTGTGGGAATCGAACCCACAACCGAAGTGCGACTGGCCTTTATCTCCTACCACTGACCTACAGGAAGTCCCTGGTTAGTAGAAACTAGTTTTATTTTATTAAGCGACGTGATAGATGAAGTATAAGTTCATTTTTTCATATACGATTAACCTCACCAAAGAAGGATTTATGTATATTTGATAACTTTTGCTAACCTTTTGTTTGAAACAGATGGAATGACCCATCATTCTATCACATGATCTTTTAACACATCACGAATAAAAAATTCAACTTCATTTCTTTAAGAGATGATGTGGAAATTGTTCAAAGCACAAACAACAGTGAGATTGTACCAAAATAAAGTAAGTATTTATTCTAATTCAAATTATTCAACTTTAGGGAAATGATCTTGAAAAACAAAAATGTTGTCCTATTGCTCTTATATCTAATGAATCAGATGGTACCTTAGATCGTCACAAATTTATGGCTTTGTGATTGTTGGCTTTTCCATAGCCATGTTCTCTACCACTCTCCACCAGAACATGATGGTTAGATTTCTCTTCCATATCCATATTTTCACCTATGTGGAAACCCAGTGATTAGTTTATTTGGGTAACCGTTACGTTTCATACTTTTGTTTTTAAAGATTGGTTTTAGTATTCCTTTTTACGATGTGGGTTTCAATTAAAGAAACTTTCAAGAAGAAAACCATTTATAACCACGACGAATTTTGAGGGAGAAATTAATTTAAGGGGGGTAGAATGTAACACCCCGAGATTTTATAAAAAATATTCTTTTAATTTCATTAATTTCTTGTGTTGTATGCTACACCAATATTACCTTACACTATACGCAACACCGTATTAGCTTGCAGTATACGCAACACTATTCTTGGATCATGTTACACACAATTTTGATAATAGTTATTCTACGCAACATTGAGTATATATATATATATATTCAATGTATAAATGAAATATGGTTGGATTCTGTTATATGAAACAACGAAGGATTCTTGCACAACACGCAACCCTGACTTGGCTTGCATTACATGCAATCGCGACCTTCCTCGATAGCGTGTGTTGTACGCAATACCGGGTGTTACTAAACAACGATATATTATTATAATATTATTATGAACTAGCCATTATGAATAGTATTAACTAAATTTTGAATTTTATAACATTATTATTCATCTTACACATTTTCTAGAACATGTTATAAGAACAAAATAAATTTTTCGGGTAAAATAAGTATTTTTAAAAAAAATACAGTTTTGCCGCCTTTTGATGGCGCACCCACTTTAAATCTAGTTTTTGAAATGTTTATAAGTTCCATTTGACAAAATAAAATTATTCTTTGGAATCAAGAAATAAAAATTTACTTTGGATAAATTTTTCATTTTATTCTGATGACTTTCATATTTTAATGAATAGTAAAAACACGCTATATTTTAATTAAAAACAACTTTTTTCATCGTAATATCTTATGTGGTTAAATTATAACATTTAATGGTTTTAAAGTATAAATAGAATATATTTTTACCATTTAATATAATGTATGTCATTATCATTGATTTTACCTTGAATTCGTAGGTTAAATCAATTCAATCTTTTGCAACGTTTTAAAGAAATACCCGTTTTCTTTCGACAACGGGATTAATTTTAATTTAATTTCTGCAACTTTTTTGTATTGAATTTAGAAAAATAGATTCCATATTTGAAATCAGTGGGTCCAAATTATGTTAATAAGCTACTTTTTATTTTTGGGCATTGTGAATAGTAACTACGGTAAATTTTATTTACTATAGTTAAAGGTAAATCGGGTAATTAAGGGTAAATATAAGGTTATAAAATTACCATAACACTTGGAAAAATCCTATTGGATGACTAAAAGTAGACCCATATCACTTAAGGGTCAGATTAGATTCATTTAATGGACTTTTTTCCATGAAAATAATTTAATTATTATTAAAACCAAAGAAAGTGACAACATGTCACTCTCTTAAATACTATAAGTATAATAATTTTAAGTTAGTGATAAACTTCATGAAACTTCAAACATTAATAGTCTACCGAAAGATAAAAAAATTATCTACATCATGAGAATTTATTTAGAATTTTTTGGGATTAAATAATTATCATTAATTATGATACAATAGTGATGCAGAAATTATTTATCTAGTGAAAAATCAAGAATATAGTTTTTATTAAACTAATGGTGACCATAAAAGGCACAAAACTCTGAAAAAAACTTATTGGTCATGTAAATTTAAACTATAATCATTCAATGGTCTAATATTTTACCATTTGGAGTTTTATACAAGCAATTATGACACTTATATTATTTTATTTTAAATGATGCCAAAGTTGTCACCTTCATAATTTAATAAATATAACAATTTAACTATTGTGATTTTAAGATGATAAATTCGAGTAAAAGTATTATTTTGAAATTTAATAGATTTATCTTCATCATAGGATTTTATTTTTAATTTTTATGCAACAAATAAGTATATTACATAATTATACAAAAATGTTGTAGTATTTATTTTATTAAGAGATAAACCAAATAAATGGTTTTAAAAATAATAAAATAAATATTATATGAACTATTTAATGTGATACACTAATTTTATAGATACATATCACCTTTTAGGAATCTCTTAAATCTTTTAGTTCAAACATATCTTCTGTATATATATTATTTAAATTCAAATAAATGAATAGTGTCAAAATTGACACTATTGTTATTTTGTAAAAATAACATATTATAAAATTGTTTAAAAATCACAAAAATATTTAAAAATTATAAATTTAAATTTATATGGTCTAAAATGTTATTAAGTATTTAATTATGGACAATTCACAACAAATAAGTAATTATTTGTTATAATTTAAAATTTAGAATTTTATTACCACAAATAAAATTAAATTGATTAAATAAGGATAAATAAAGTTGATAATGTTTAAAATGAATTCCTAACATGTCTAAATTATATTGTTTGATGAGATTACAACCTTATATTATCTAATATTCGAATATGAGTCATTTTTGGAAGTTTTTAAGTGGGGTTATATTTATTATAAATTAATATTTTTAAGATTTCCAAAGGTGCCCCTCTCCTCCCTTATAAAAGGGCACCTCCTCCCTCTCTTACTCACACCACTTTGAGCCTTCAAGCTCGGCCAATACCTGAAAAATTCTCTTCTCCACTTCCCTAGAAACATCCTAGAGGTCCTGGTCTTCTTCAAAGACCAATTTTAGTGCCCTAAGAGGAGGACTCAAAGAGGCGCTTCAAAGAAGTGGTAATGTCCATTACCAATTCTTTCAACTTTATTTTTTCTTCCACTTCTTCTTCTTAGGTTGTTTCATTATGAAGTAATAACATTAGTATCACTAATATAATGATATGTTATTATAATTATGAAACAACCCTATTTCACCTCTTATCCATCTTACGGAAAACGAAATCACCGCGCGTGCGTACGTACGGAATACCGTCTCCACGCCGTGGTGTAATCTGTTTTCCGTCACCACCTTACTTGGATGGGTATAATGGTGTACGTAATGACTATATATGATTATTGTAAAGTGATATTTATTCTGAAATAGTATACATACACTCCAATACAATTCCACGATCATGAGAACGATATCATCGCTCGTGCGTACGTACGGACTACCGTCTCCACGACGCGATGAGATTCATTCTCAATGATTAACCATTCATGAATGATTATAAAGTATATATAATAAGTAATAATTAAATATATGACATAATAATGATACTGGATTTATGTATATTTCTATGTATCTCATCTACTTAATTCCATTCAATTCAATAAGGAAATGAAAACAATGTTCATGCGTACGTACGACCTACCGTCTCCATGAACGGTGTATTTCTTTCCATTTATAGATATATTATATATATGTATATTCTGAATATATATTATATATAAATCATGTTTTACATTCTGGATATAAGTAATCATGATCCAAGTAATCATATTAATAATTACAAGTTAAAACACGAACGACAAATGAGACGATTTTACCCAAAACGCCACTTTAACATGAATTTACAAAAGAACGGGTAATATAAAGTCATAAGTAGACCATATATGATATAATAACAATTAATATGATTCTGTAATAAGTCAATAACATTATTTAAATCATTATACAGGGGGTTCAGATACGTACGAATCATATCGGACCTAAGGTAAGGGATAATTTTGCAAATCTCATTTTTATCCGAGATTGCTTATTCGTCAGTATTTACTGGGGTTATTTCTATCATCCATGTCCATGTTTTATAAAAGTGTTTTCATGTATGTTTAAATTCCTTTTTACCCATTTTTTACTTTTACTACATGGTATGTATGGAATCTTTCTATTACGAGGTACTTTTTGACTTTTCCGGCAAAAGTACGAGAAGAATGTTTTTTTAACTTATACGGCACGAACATATTTTTACAGTTTTATAAAGCCTTATTTTCATGAAGCTTCCTCTAAAATATTTCATGACCATTTTCAACAAAATCTCTTTCTTTTAAAATAGCATGACGTTTTGTGAAAAGAAATTTATTTTGAAGAAGAAAGGATATTTTCCTCAAGAATTTATTTCAAGTGTTTTATCAAAACCTTTTTCCATCTAAGATGACATTATTTAATATGTGTATGTTTCAAGTATAAAGTCTCTATGATTTACATGGTTTCACTTTTCTTATTATGAAATGATATCCATTTCTTTTATATGGATTATGTGATTATGGGATGATGTTTATGAAACCCATTTTATTTATTGGGTTATTATGAATGATGTATGTTTATTTTGTGGCACAAGTAAGAATGATTTCATTATGAGATGGGTGGGATCTTTATCTCCCTCCAATGCATTGGGTAAAGATTTATATCTCATGAGATAGACATGGCTGGAACGGAAAGTTAAACCGGTTCAGTAATACAGGACTGGAATGAGGAGTAAACTCGATTCAGAAAGGGACTTTGTCCACTAAGATGGTCTTGGCAGCAATGCCTTAGCTACTATGGAAATCATATCATGTGCTTAAGGGTTTCCACAATTACATGTTTTATTCCCATTCTATTTTATCATTATTAATGTTTCTTTATGATCTATTCCTTACGTACTTCTATGTTTTATGTCATTTCTCAAGCTTTTGATGTTTAAACATTATGTTCATGTTTTTAAGTTCAAATGTATATGGTATGTTTTATTTTATCCATGCTTACCCTTACTGAGAATTTGAGCTCACCCTTTTTATATTTTATTTTCCCCCAGGATTAAAAGAAAGGTTTTAGGTAAGGAAACAAAAAGTGGAAGATCTTTATGGGAGATGTTGAAGATCTTTCAACATGATTAGAAGTTTACGTTCCAAGTTTCCAAAGACACTAAACTATTACGGTCCTTATGTGTCTGTTTTTGTTATGTAATAAGTATTCTGCAAAATTAATGTAATATCTATGTACGTCAAGCTTTGGGTCTCTACAATACTCATACTTCATAAATTTTACTGGTGATTTTAGTAGATATAGATATATCTACTTAATGAGGTATACGTCAAATTCTTTTGATAAGTTCAAAGAATACAATAATGAAGTTGAGAACCAGCTTGGTAAGATGATTAAGAAACTCTGCTCAGAATGAGGTGGAGAGTATCCTAATAAAGACTTCATTGATTACTTATAGGAGTTTGGGATCTTATTCCAACTCACTCCTCCTTACACATCTCAATGGAATGGTGTAAGCGAAAGGAGGAACTATGCCTTGTTGGACATGGTAAGATCAATGATGAGTTATGCAAGTCTTCCATTATCTTTTTGGGGATATGTGTTACAAATATTGACACACATACTAAAACAAGTACAAACTAAATCGATAAATGGTATTCCATACGAGCTTTATAGTGGAAGAAAATCCATGTTATCAAATTTACATGTGTGGGGTAGCAAAGCATTTGTTAAGGAATCTTCAGGAAATGAACTTTAACCCCATGGAACAAGGTGTACCTTTATAGGATACCCCAAGGAAACAAGGGGATATTACTTATACAATCCATCAAACAAAAAGGTTATAGTGTCCAGACATGCCATATTCCTTGAGATGGAACACATCTACAAAAGAGATAGTTGGATAGAGGTAGAATTCGATGAATTCGAGGCTCAAGGTACACAAGAGTTGGTACTGGAACATATTCCACAAATCCCCCTAGAAGAAGAATCTGTTCTAGATACACAAGTACCACGTAGGATTAAAAGAGAGGTTAGAGAACCAGAATGGTATGATTTTCTAGTTACTAAGGATGGTGACTCATTATTGGTTGATAATAATGATCCTATAACATACAAGGAAGTAGTAAGTGACACAAACATTTCCAAGTGGCAAGAATCCATGAATTCTAAAATGGATTCCATGTACCAAAACCATGTATGGATTTTGGTAGATCCTCCAGTTGATGTAAATCATGTTGGTTTAAAATGGTTATTCAAGAAGAAATTAGACATGTAAGGAAAATTCATTACCTATAAGGCATGACTGGTTGCAAAAGGGTTTAAATAGTGTCAAGGCATTGACTATGATGAAACTTTTTCACTGTTGCGATGCTGAGATCCATTAGAATTATATTGGCCATTACTGCTTACCATGAATATGAGATTTGGAAAATGGATGTTAAAATAGACTTCCTTATTGGGAACCTTCAGGATGATGTCTACATGACACAACCTAAAGATTTTGTGACTCCAAAGGATGCCAATAAGGTATGAAAGTTGCAGAAATCCATTTATGGATTAAAGAAATCATCCAATTCTGGGAACATTCATTTTGAGGAATCCATAACAGAATTTGTTTTTATTAAGAATGAATGTGAGCCTTTTGTTTATAAATGATTTAGTGGGAGTGCGGTCATTTTCCTAATAGTATATGTTGATGATATATTACTGATTGGAAACAAGATACTAGTATTACAGTCTGTTAAGTCATGGTTGAATCAATGTTTCTCCATGAAGGACTTAGATGAGGAAACATATATTCTTGGGATCAAGATCCATCATGATAAATCCAAGAGATTGCTGGTCCTAAGTAAAAGTGCATACATTGACAAGATACTGAAGAGATTCATTATGAAAAAATCCAAGAGGGGATTGTGGTCAACATCACGTGGCATTCATCTTTCCAATAAAATGTGTCCTCAAACACATTAGGAAATAGAGAGAATGGAAAGGACTCCATATGCATCAGATATTGGGCCAGTCATGTATGTCATGCTATATACTAGGATAGATGTCTCTTACGCATTGAGTGTAGCAGGAAGATATCAAGTTGACCCAGGTGACTTCCATTGGATGACAGTCAAAACTATCCTTAAGTATTTGAGGCATACTAAGGATATTTTCCTGGTTTATGGAGGAGATGAGCAACTAGTCATTAGAGGATATGAAGATGCTAGTTTCCAAACTGATCAGGATGACATGAAGTCAAAAACAGGATAAATCTTCACTTTGAATATAGGTGTTGTGAGCTGGAAGAGCTCAAAGCAGAGTGTGGTTGCATATTCTACAGTGGAGTCTGAGTATATTGCAGCTTCTGAGGTAGCTAAAGAAGTAGTTTGGATGAGAATATTTGTCTAGGAGATGGATGTGGTACCTAGAAGTAAATATCTCATCACACTCTATTGTGATAATACTACAATGGTGGCTCTTGCAAAAGATCCAAGGTCACATCAACAAATGAATCATATACTTCAGAAGTATCATCTCTTGAGAAATTTTTCTCAGAAAAGTGAAGTTGTAGTGAGCATTATTTCCATATAAGACAATGTGGCAGACCCCTTGAATAAATCCTTGACTCAGAAGAAACATGATCATCATGTGAGGTTAGCGGACTAAAAGTCGTAGGTAGTTGGCTCTATTCCAAGTGGGATTTTGTTAGAGTTGGTGTCCTAGAACCAACAGTTTGTACTTTGATTATGTGGATATTTAATGTATTTAAATATTAAACATCTTATTATATATTTTTAATTATTCTTCATGACTATGATGTAATAATGTCCTAGAGTATTTGTTGCATTGATACGGTCATGGAAGTTCCTCGCTATGATGAGAACCTTGAAATGCTATAACAATATTATTAAATATAATTATGTGGTTGGATGACATACTATGATGGGACACATAGTATACATACCATCATGTGTGAGTACTCATAAGAAGATGAGACTTACTATCATGAAGTTATCACTTGGTAATATCTAATATGGGAGATTATGAGAACAGACCCGCCATTAAAAATTCCGCAAGTTTTGGTGTCATCAGATATTCCTATTTTCAAGCATGTGTAATGGTCCTTCGACTTTAATATTATCATTAATATGTGTCATGACTCGTGAACTTTGATTTACTGATGAAAACCATCATGCCATATGTTGGTGGGAAGTAGGGTATGTTGGGTGCGTCACGAGTGACATGTTATTAATGGATAAGTCGAGGAAGGATCTGTCCCTTCCATTTATGGAAGTTGATAGATCATCCCTTGATTAAAATAGAAACATTGTGCAAAATTCCATAGCCATGGTGTAAGTACGAGTTTATTTCAGGTATTCAAAGAATGACGTATCAATAACAAAGGCTAATGAAACTATCATGAAACCTTCTTGATGAGATATTGAGACAAAGGGGTTATAATACATGGCGAGCATTCGTATGTGGATGTCATTGTTGTGACTTTAAGTTATTTTTATTGGGTTCCTTGACCCATTTCTAGACAGTACTCTTAGACTTTTGGAAAGCCCACCTAATGCTAATGAAAAAAAATCCTAGAGGGTCACACACTAAGTGTTTTTGGTGGTCTCGGTTAAATTCTATTTGAATTTAATTAATTAAATAAATATTATTCTTAAGACAGTGGAATAATTTTATTCAAGTTAAAATGATCGCATATTTTAAATAAATATTTATTCCCCAGATTATGAGTAAAATATATTTATTTATTTTATTGAACATTTAATAAATATTTATTTACTAGTTTGAAAATAAAATATTTATTTAAGTGAATAATTTATTTATTTATTTATTTGAGTGTTCAATAAATGGAAGTGGAGTTTGGGTGGACCAAGGCTAGTCTGGTAGTAAAATAATTATTTGCATGATGATAAATAATTATTTAACTAGTTGGAACAAGTTAAAATTATAATAGCGCTACTATTATTTTGTGACATGGAATTTTATTTATAATTCCATTTTGTGCAAGTTGGTGCACCATATAATTAAGTGGTATTATTATTAAGAAAATGAGTTTTCTCTAAGGCTATGAATGTATTTAATTGATGTTATGCAATTAAATATTGTAACTAAAGCCCCATGTCAATAAATAGACAAGTACATCTATTGTGCCATGTACCGAACTGCACGCCCAATGAATTGAGAATTGTTGAGCCAAATAATTTCTCTCTTGAATCCTCTTCCCTCCCCTCTCAAGAACAATAGACATTATTCAAGACCGAAGAATAGGCGATCAAGAACAACAAACACAAGACACTCGCTTCGCCGTGCTAGCACCCAGAGAACGAGTGGTGTCGATTAGAGGCCATCAGAGCATGTTTAGATCACCGCTATATGTATTATGGTTTGGATCCTTGCAAGCACAACGATACAATCCAGAAGGTTCATTTTGGACGATAAACATCATCAATGAAGAAAGTATCGAATATCAAGGTATAATTTTCTTTATTAAATTAATTATAAACATTATGTGTAAGATCCTCTCTAAAGGTTTCGAGGCTCTTCTTTCTTTATCTAAATCTTTAATTCTATTCTGTGGAGACTAGCGTTCATCACTATATTGATCTTGGAATAATCATTGATCATGGTAAAAATTAAAGTTGGGTGTCATCCCAACTGCACTTCCACTGCACTCAGAACCTACAAACCAAATATAGGGGACCTTCACCTATAAGAGACTAAATGAGAATCTGTTGTGAGTATAATTAGATTTATATTTTAAGAAGAAAATTAAATCATATTCTTTTATCAAACCCAAAAAACAATTTATCCTAAGGATACAAGCTCCTGAAATATCATTCTTTTATATATGGCCTTATTTGAGATTCTAATGTGGTTTGAATTATGATTCAAGTGTTGGAAGCTTGTAAATATTTCATCTTATTATTATTTTAAAATTAAACATAAAAGAAACCAATCAATCTATAAAGGAAAAAGGCTCAAAAGTTAAACAATCTCAAGTTCTTTATACGTGGAATTGTAACCCACTATGGAGTATTGGAAAATCAACTCCTCCCATCACCATCAACACTCATGCCATATGTACTATCCGACAACACCCTCACATCATGTTTCTATACACAACCAACTTGAACTTGACCATCCTTGGAACGACATACACAATCTCATAATCACACCTCACCCAATTATTGTAAAAATGCGTGGAGAAACAAACAATAAATGAATTGTAAAAGAACAGAGAAAAACATAAAAAAACAAGAATAAGATCACAAGACACAACTATTTACGTGGTTTGGGAATAATCTCTATGTTTATGAAGAGGCAAAATGATTTCATTGATTCAAAAGAATAATTACAAAGTGATATTCATAGTACATGAAACCCTAGCTCGAATGTGCTCTTAAAGAAATATAGTGAATAATAACTTGTGTTGCTACAATTCCTACATATTAAGCCTACAATGATCCAGTGTCACAACCACCCATGTCCATATTTCTACAATATTAGTGGTACAAAGGCTGTGGAACTACAATACTGATGTCACATGCTACTATAGTTCCCAGTTAGTGTTGCCGGTCAGCTCTTCTATAGTTTGATCATAGTTTTTGTAGTGCCCAAAAATTTAGATCAAGCACCTTCAGAATTTAGACCTATGAGCAGGGGTGTGTTGCCACTAAAACCCTAACAATATCACCACAGAGGTTGAACTATGGGGAGTTGCGGCCTGATGTGCAGTATGGGTCGCCAGTGATTGTCCCAACTTCATCCAAGGATCGTGTTACACTAGTCCAACACCAATGACCTTTCCATACTACTCATTATCAAGCCATCCCATGCTTCAAAGGCTACACTCTCACTAGCCTATATCACAAACAAGATTTTTCCCTCTTCAAGGGACACCCCAAGGGACTTTTCAAGGTCTGATGACTCCCATTCCATAGAAAACACCCTCCATGAGTTCCATTTTTACGCTACCTAATACTCCCCAAAAGATGTATCGCCATAAGTAGCTATTTAACCAATGAATAACACCCGAAAGGTCTATAACAAGATAAATAGTACTCCTGTATCTCCAAAAACATGTGGAAACCCGCTTTGGACCATTTTCAATTCATTCAAACCTGATATCCATCACTCATATATTGTAACAACCCTGGTACTTATAAAATAATTTGTTTTCATTTTGGAATTAAATAGTAAAATTCATTATAAATGTATAATGAAATAAATGGTATTTATCGAAATTAAAGAATATATACTAATAGAATAGTAACCTCACTTATAAGAGTATAAATAAAATTTATGAGTGAAAATACTATATATAAATGTTTGGAAAATGATAAATTAAGTGTTGGTATTTTTATGAAACATAAATGTTTATTCACAATTTTATAATTAATATAATGAATTAAAAGAAAATTTATCTTTATAAAATAGATTCATAATTTAATATTTTGTTTTCTTATGATTATAAGATAATTTTACGAGACCTTTTTTAATTTTTTAAAGTGTCATAAAATCAGTTATAATTTTTAAATTGATATTTTTCAAATAAATGATAATATTAATTAAAAATTAAATTTCACATATTTAGAAAATTATTTTCCTAAAATGGATTTCATTTTTTAATTCTAAACATTTAAAAATTGTTAGGGTGAATTTTTGTATTTTTCTAAAATACTTGAATTTTTTGTGAATAATAAAATGCGCTAATTTACGGTATATATACATTATAAGTTAAATACATTATTCCATGAGTCATTGATGATTTAATCACCATAATATTAAAATTAAATTAATTATTTTAATATATTTAGTTATAATTCTCAAATTATTCATAGTCTTGATCCAAAATAATAAATTAATGAATATAATAATGAGAAAATACCGCTCTCCTCCACTATAAATATCATGCCTCACCACCTCTTCTCCTCACACATCAAAGCCTTGTAGATTGTTTAATTTATACCCAATTACCTTCCCAATCCTCTTAACCACATACAAGACTTGTTTTTCTCACCAAAAGGTCAAAACTAAGTGCCTTAAAGAGGTTCTTAAGGAGGAGAATTCAAGAGGTAAAATCCTCTTTCCTTTTCTTTTATTTTCTTTTAAATTTATTTTCTTTTGTTATTCTCTCCTCACCTCCCCTCATACAAGTGACATAATATATACAATACCTTAAATATACTATATTTTTATTGTGTTAATGTAATATCCATCATCAATCCTCTCCTCTTCCCCTTTTATTCTAAAAAAATGAAAACATTGTCTGTGATGTGTCAATTTACCATCATCGTGGACGATGTGTTTTCATTTTTATTTACCGCCTTCAAGGATGGTAATAAAATAATTATTATGGTTAAATAATATTTTATTATACATATTATAAGTTATTTAATGTTATAGAACCAATATATAAACATGATATTGAATAAAATGATATAAGTTCATGATGGTTGTAAAAATGACCAAAATAAATTAAACCGTTTACATTAATGTTTTATCTGATAATGAATCCTCATATAAAAAAAATGACATATGGTATCATTTAAAATTATTAAAACATATTAATACCATTTCATTCCACTTTTTTTTATTCTATAATAAAATCCATAATGAACCAACCATGGAAACCATGAAATAAATGCACCCAAAAACAATGAAAATAATAAAATATTATTAATAAATTGGTGGAAAGATGTTATAATAAGATAATATAAGTAATTATAAATATTAATACGGTTATTTAATATATTAATAACACTCTTTAAACCATTATACAGAAGTTTTGAACACATTTTAAGAAAGACTAACCCGAGGTAAGGGACTTTTCTTTAAAAATCCTCTTTAAAATTTATATTTTTATAAAATTCCAAAGGAATGTTATTATGAAACAAGTATTCATATTTTATGATTATGTTATGGTTTATAGACATTTTTTATGATTAAGGTTTGGACCTATATCCCCCTATAATGAATTGGGCATGTTTATGCTAGAAGTTGACGATAATGGTTATTCCAAGTGTAATTGTGATGGTTACACCATAAGGTAGCTGTGAGGGTTACATTGTAAGGTAGCCATGAGAGTTAAAAATCATATGGTAGACATGAGGGTTAAAATCTTAAGAAATTAATGTCCCAAGTTATATATATGGTTTTATTTATAATTTCTATGTTCTATGGAAATATCTTGTTTTCACAAGTTAAGTATATGATACTTTATGGGTGAGAAGTATGTCTTTGTGAAAATGATTTCATATGTTTATAAGTATTCATGGACTAACATTTCCTTTCTTTTACATCCCTTACTAAGATTTTTGTTCTCATACTAAGTTTTAAAAAAAATCATAGGGTTTAATAATGGGTAAGAGAAAAGAATAATCTAGGATGAATGTTGTGAAGTTTTTTTATGAAAAGATTTCATGTTTTATTAAAAACTTTTGTATTTTGGAAGAAATTGATACTGTTTTAGTAGTACCCACTTTTTATGATTTTGGATTGATATTTATGAATTATTTTATAATTTTTTAAAACTCTAAACCAAAAATATCTTTGGTAATGTGATAAAGTGAATTCTAACAGAATTTTATATATTATGTAATGTTTAAGGTTGGGGCCTTATAGTTGGTATCATAACATGGTTTAGATAACTTTAGGGTTAGGATCATGTTAATAGAATACCTATAAATTATTTTTAATTTATTATTAAGTTGAAATGATATAGAATTTGAATATTACCATATTTCTTCTTCTAAGATATTTCTATTTAGAATGGTTTTCCGTAGAAGGAACATGGAAGCTGATGTAGGAAGCCCCCAGGAGGATGATATCTTTCCAAATCCGCAACCTAGAATGGGGGGAATTGGAACTGATCAGTTTGTGATAGTAATGAATCAGTTTATGTAGGCTGTAAATGGTGGTGGAATCCATGAAAGAGAATAACCGAAACTACCACAAAGAAACATGATGATAGTATAACATTTTATGAGGCAAAACCCTCCTGCTTTTAGTGGATATTCTGACCTAGTGGTGGATGAAGGGTAGATTAAATCCCTTGAAAAGGTATTCTATGTCATGGGGTGTTTGGATTATCAAAATTTTAGTCTTTATATTTATCATTTTGAAGTTGAAGTCCATCGGTGGTGGTCAATAGTCAAGAATATTAGGGATAACAAAGAGATTGACGCCTTGGAATGGGATGAATCTAAGAATTTATTCCTTGAAAATATTTTCTTAAGGTTGTTCAACTTAGGATGGAAAAGAAATTACTATAATTGAAAAAAAGGAGGAAGATTCAGTGGTCTTGTATGAAGAAAACTTCACTTGATTATAAAGGTATACTTAAAATCTTATTCGGGGTCTTAATAGTAAAATCAATCATTTTTACTCAGGATTGATGCTAAGATATTGGAGGGAATTGGACTCCCATGAATTCAAAAGATATGATAAACTTTTCTGAAGTGATGAGAGGGTATAAATGGATTTTTTTGATGATCATGTGTACTTTGACAAAAATCAAAAGAAAAGGTCTAGATGGTAGGTAATGAGTAAGAATAAATCAAAGAAATCTTAAGGTAATAAAATCAAGTTTCCAAATTATGAAAAGTGTGGTAAAAATCACACTGGGGAATGACTTAACAAAACTGGAAAGTGTTTTAAATGTGGTAAGTTTGTACATATGGCCTAATATTGCAATGAAAATAATCTAAATATTGATTCTGATAAGAAAAGTGTGAAGTTTTTTAAATGTGGTGAGATGGGGGATTATGAAAATACCTACCCAAAGAAAGATCTGAATGATGTAAAGTAGACAGATTATAAAAAAAAGGTGCATAAAATCCTTTGCGACTACATCAACATATGTTGGGCCATACAATGAAGTGTTATCAAGTACTTTTTTACTCAAATGTGATTTGGGTTATTATTGACCGATTGACTAAATCTGCACATTTCCTTCCTATTCGAGATATTATGTCTCTAGATCAACTTTCTCAACTATACCTCAAAGAGATTATCAAGTTACATGGATTTCCTCTTTCCATTGTATCTAACTATGATCCCAAGTTCACTTATAACATTTGGAAAGGACTTCATAATTCATTAGGCATGGAATTAAATCTTAGCACAGCCTTTTCATCCCCAATATGATGGACATACCAAGTGAAAAATTCAGACCTTAGAAGACATTTTATGTTCTTATTTAATGAATTACTAGGGAATTTGGGATCAACATATTTCTTTAGTTGAGTTTTTTGTATAATAATAGTTTTCATTCTAGTATAAAATGGAACCTTTTGAGGCATTATATGGAAAGTGATGTCAAACTCCATAATTTCAGGATGAATTCAGGGAAAATAATTTAATGGAACTATAATTAGTATAGGAGGTGGATGAGAAAGTGAATTTGATCCAACAACCCATGAGGACATCTCATAGGAGGTAGAAAGGTTATGCGGATAACGGGAGGAAAGTCTTTTCTTTTGAGCTAGGTGATCATGTATTTCTCAAATTTTCTTCATGGAAAAGTGTAATGTGTTTTGTTAGGAAGGGGAAACTAAGTCAATGGTTCATTTAACCCTATGAAATCCTAGAGAAGGTTGGATCAATTGCCTATAGGGTGGATTTTCCACCAAGTTTCTCCTAGGTACACAATATTTTTCATGTTTCGATGTTAAGAAAGTATTTTCCATATTTATCTCATGTTTTGAGCCTAGAAGTAGTTCAATTATAAGAGAACCTTTCTTATGAGTAAAATCCTATTCAGATTCTTGATCGTAGGGAGCAAGTATTGCGGAATAAGGTAATTCAAAAGGTTAATGTTTTATGTAGAAACCACATGGTTGAAAAAGCAACATGGGAATCTGAAAATTATATGAGAGAAAGGCATCCTCACTTGTTTAATAAGTGAGGAAAAATTGCAAGGATACAATTTTCAGAAGGTGGGGATAATGTAACAACCCAGGTAATTATAATATTTCTTTTCATTATAGAATTAAATAGTTAAATTCATTATAAATGTATAATGAAATATTGATATTTATCAAAATTAAGAAATAAATACTAATATAATAGTAAACTCACCCATAAGATTATAAATAAAATTTATGAGTGAAAATATGATATATAAATGTTTTGAAAATGATAAATTAAGTGTTGGTATTTTTGTGAAACAAAAATGTATATTTACAATTTTATAATTAACATAAAGAATTAAAATAAAATTTATATTCATAAAATATATTCATAAATTAATATTTTGTTGTCTTATGATTATAAGATAATTTTATGATACCATGATTAATTTTTCAAAGTGTCATAAAATCAGTTATAATTTTTAAAACAGTATTTTTCAAATAAATGATAATGTTAATTAAAAATTAAATTTCTCATATATGTATAATTATTTTTATAAAATGAAGTTCATTTTTTAATTCAAAACATCTATAATTGGTTAGGGTAAACTTTTAGGATTTTTCTAAAATACTTGAATTTTTGTGAATAGTAAAATATGATAATTTATGGCATACATACATTATAAGTTAAATACACTATTCCATGATTCATTGCTAATGTAATAACCATAATCAAGAACAACCTTTAATTATTTTAATATATTTGATGATAATTCTCAAACTATTTATATTATTGATCCAAAATAATAAATTAGTGAATATAATAATGAGAAAACACCCCTCTCCTCCACTATAAATATCACAACTCACAACCTCCTCTCCTCACACCTCAAAGCCTTGTAGCTTATTTAATTACTACCCAATTACATTACCAAGCCTCTTAATCACGTCCAAAACTTATTGGTATCACCAAAAGGCCAAAACCAAGTGTCTTAGGGAGGTTCTCAAGGAGGAGAATTCAAGAAGCAAAATCCTCTTTCTTTTTCTTTTATTTTCTTTTAAATTTATTTTATTTTATTATTTTCTTCTTACATACCCGCATCCAAGTGAAATTATAACTTCATTATCTTACATATATTGTAATGTTATTGTGTTAATGGAATATCCATTATCAAACCTCTCCTCTTTTCCTCTTATTCTAAAAAAATGAAAACACCATTTGTGATGTGTCAATTTACCATCATCGTGGATGATGTGATTTTATTTTTATTTACCACCTTCAAAACTGGTCATAAAACCATTATTATGGTTAAATAAGATTTTATTATACATATTATAAGTTATTTAATTTTTTTTAACCAATATATAAACATGATATTTAATAAAATGATATAAGTCCATGATGGTTATAAAAACCGCCAAAAATAAATTAAATAATTTTCATTAATGTTTTATCTAATGATTCATCATCATATAAAAAAATTATATATCATATCATTTAAAATTCTAAAAACATATCAATACCATTTCATTACACTTTTGAAGTTTTTCTTCCATTCGATAAGAAAATCCATAATGAACCAACCATGAAAACCATGAAATAAATGCACCTGAAATAATGAAAATAACAAAATATTATTAATAAATGGGTGGAAATATGTTATAAGAAGATCATATAAGTAATTATAAATATTAATATGGTTCTTAAATATATTAATAACACTCTTTAAACCATTATACAGAAGGTTTGAACACATTTGAATTAAGACGAACCCAAGGTAAGGGACTTTTCTTTAAAAATCATATTTTAAATTTCTATTTTTATAAAATTAAAAAGGAATGGTTTTATAATGAAAGTATTCATGTTTTATGATCATTTTATGGTTATTTGTAATTTTTTATTATGAAGGGTGGGACCTATATCTCCCTCCAATTCATTGGGTATGTTTATGTTGGAAGTTGACCATAATGATTATTCTAAGTGTAACTGTGATGGTTACACTATAAGGTAGCCATGAGGGTTATATTTTAAGGTAGTTGTGAGGGTTACAAATAATATGGTATCCATAAGAGTTAAAATATTAATTAATTAATTCCCAAAGTTAATTATATGGTTTTATTTATGTTTTCTATGTTCTATGGAAATATCTTGTTTTCACAAGTTAAGTATATGATACTTTATAGATGAGAAGTATGTATTTGTGAAAATGATTTCATATATTTATAAGTATTAATAGACTAAAATTTACTTTATTTTATGTCCCTTACTAAGTTTTTTGTGCTCATCCAAAGTTTTAAAAATGTTTTTCATAGGGTTTAAGTATGGGTAAGAGAAAAGGAGAATCCAAGATAAATGTTGTGAAGATTTCCCACGAAAATATTTCATGTTTTATTAAAAACTTTTGTATTTAAGAAGAAATGGGTAATGTTTTAGTAGTAAACACTTTGTATTCTTGTGGTTTATATGTATGAATTATGTACTAATTTTCTAAAATTATAAATCGAAAGATATTTGGTAATGTAAGACAGTGAATTATAAAATAATTTTCTAGATTATGTAATGTTTAAGGAAGGCACCTTATATATATCACACAACACAAAAATCACATATAAACTAAAAGAAAAACCTTAGAACCACCAAAATCATACTTTTAGGATCTTTCTTATCATAACTTATAGGCTAAATCATCCTTAATAGATTGGAATCACAAAACTAGACCATTTACCCCCAAAATAGGGATATAAAACCAAGAACAAAAAAGAATTGAGAGAAACCAAAAAATTGAACAGTATAATATGTTAGACATTCCAAAAGGGATCCAATGCAACTGACAGCATTTGATTCTGATCTCAAATAGAGGAGGGAGACTTGGAAGGAGGAAGGAGGAGGATCTTGACTTTGCTAGCGAGTGTTTGAGTGAGGGGTGAAGGTAAATGTTAATTTTTAAAAAAAAATAAATTTTAGTAAAAAAATAAAATAAAAAAGATTCAAGAAATATATCAGGTACTCAGTGTACCCCCACTCGGCACCTAGTGGTCCATTAGCTGCCTGGGTAAGGGCCACTGAATGTGGTCCACCTATAGCTCTTTCCCACTCTGGTCACCCATCAGTTAATTTTAGTCCATCAGATGCCTAGTGGTATTTGCTATAGAATTTTAGTAGTTAACACCTTGCATCTTTCTCCCAAAAACTTGAACCTCTAGTGAATTTTCCAAATTTCAATAAAATTGAAAAATTATAAATATTTAATACTAAAAATTAAATTCAAAGTATACCTTAAAATCCAATGGGAGTTACAAACTCCCCACCACATCATTTCTCATTTTCAATATGTGTCATCATGCATCCTCAGAGAAAATCTCTGACCATTGTAGTCTGATATCAATATCTTATACCAAAGTCCCCTCCTATATATTCATATATAGCCACTACACCTGTACCATAAATACTATCTTTCTACAGAGTATCATATCATTATGATCAACCATAAATACATATTACTCCTTTAATGATGCATTAACCTCTAACTCTATATCATTAATGCTGACCACGTGAGAGGGGTCTCGCTTATATCAATGATGATATGATACATGAAATAAATCATTCATAGTGATGTATCTTGGAGGAAGCACTAGTCATTATGACATTGTACATATCCTCTCTAGGATATCAAATATACCAATGTAAAAGGGCACTATCTTCCCCAACCTCCTTATACATCGGTTCCCTAACCATGGAAACTCCCTCAAGAATGTTTGATTTTCTACCTCAAACACTAGTGGTCAATGTCACTGGACTACATAGAATCATTATCTTCTCTGATAGATATCTATCATACTTCAAATCACTTGAATTTTCTTATAATACTCATGCATGAGGCTTGATACAATCACTGACGCCTCCTCTACCTATGGCCAACAAAAAAAGTGAATATCATTAAATTCCATGCAACTCCTCAAATGGAACCATTTGGATTAATTCTTGAAGAAACGTGACTACCACTCTGAGGTGATCCCATAAATGAAGATCTAAATCCTTATGACTATCCATATTGTCAACTACTAGCATATTGAGTTGTGATCCAGTAAAATCATTATAGGTTCCCCATCTATCTATAAGAATAGAACTCCCTCAGTAACTTTCTATACTCAGAACGAATATGTACAACTTTTAAATAATGAAATCACTTGAGAGGATTCCTCCCTTAAGAATGTATAGTTAAACCCATACCATACCCCCTTATTTATTACTTCCTTGGATAGAACCATTCAAACTTTACTCCTAGCTACCTGGATATCCACTCATGGACCTATTAAAAAGTGTAGATTGGCATGTACACAATCCTCCACTAAGTTACCCTCAATGAATAGGGAATGGTTATCTATATCAGATTAATAAATCTAGAAAAACAATCTAACCTAAGATCATATATGATGACTTAGCCTACCTTTGATATATTCATCCCTGACAACCACATCTCTTGATAAAATCAAAACAAAACAAAGAAACTTTATAAATCATAAAGCATAATCTATCACAAAAAAAATCCTCCTAAATAAGGTGCATGAAATATCATGCATGATTCCTCTTCATTATCTAAGGGAAAAACTAATTGAAAATTAAAGTTTGAAAGTTCTTCTAGGGAAAACCCATTTGTTGTCCTAGTTAAACCAGAACATCTCATCAGTTTTTGGATGGTCCATGAAACATATAGGTCATTAGCTTCACCCTCCTCGGATCTGGGGTCTCAGTCTAATTGAGAATACATTGGATTGAATCAATCTAGTCCTCTACTCCCTACAGTCCTCCATCACTCTGGAAGAGGGACGGGTGATGCATTTGAAACTATTAGGTGCGACATGACATAAATGCCTCACCTATAAGTGCCCCATGATCTATAAATTGAATCACCCAAAGCAAGACCATCCTAAGTTTTTTATCCATTTGAGGATCCCGTGCCACCATAGGTGGTGTGTTCTATCCCTCACCCTCTCTATTCTTAATTAGAGGTCATTATGGAGGCATATTATTGATATCGTTTTTTAGGAAAATAAGTTATATGCAACACATCCTACTACTTAACTCCCACACTCAAACCTTCCCCATAAGGATCATATCTAACTATCACTAGATCATATGATCAACTCAAATCAGAGTATTTCTATAACCCATAGACATTCCCATTCCCAAACCGACCACTCTCATGGTTTAGTTCACAATACACATGCATTTCATATTATTAATAATTAAGTAATTATTATAAGGTAAAACAATCACCACAAGTTCAATTAATTAGTGTTCCACCAATAATTTATACTATATAACATTGGATAATTTATTATTGATGTATTAATTAACAAACCCCTATTTCCAAAACCTTTTCTTAGTCACATATAGTCATATGTATTCCATGTGAACTTACATGTTCAACATGATGGATGTATAAACACCCTCTTACCACCATGGACTAAAGTAAACAATTAAACAGTAACTCATACATCATATTTCTTGAAATCATAAAAGAATAATATTTAAAAATCAGTAATCTCAATCCTAAAAGCATGGTAACTTAAAATTTTACAATACAAGTTTTAGTTACACACAATCAAAATGTCTATACCAACTCCTAGACATCCTATCTCTTTTTAACATGTTTTTATAAGTAAAATAAATGAAAAGGCCTCTAATACCATTTTTTAATGTTTCCATCTTGGATCCCACCCATGTGTATTGAACTAGAGCATCAGATTCCTCAAGAATGCATCCTTGTATGCCATATTATGTTGACTAGTGGAGAGGGTCTAATATGTGTCTTGGGGAGACTGTACCCTCAATTAGATGGCTGTAAATAACAATTAAATAAGGTATATCATCATACACATCAATAAGAAAATATAATTTATAATGACGAGATAAACATAATCAAACATATCACATACCATTAAAAAATAACCCTTTAATGTAAGATCCTAATTTTTCTTTGTCGTAAAAAACCTTTTTATATCAGTTTGTACCTTGGTTTTATCCTAATGGAAATTACTAATGAGTCCAAATAGGTTATGAGGGTTTCTGAGGATTGTATTTAGTTTGGAGTCCCAAATTTTGGAAGGAGCAGGTGGGTCAGATGGTTAGTAGAAATTGTGCTCCCATACTACATGGTTTGGTTAAACCATGCGGGGTGGTCTAGTGCTTTATCCAGGGCCACACCCTTTGTCCTAACCATGCAACCTAGGCCACACAAACATGTGAGTGCTTCATACAACTTTACTAAGGAGTTTTTTCATGGCCTACACACGGTTAGTAAAACTGTGCGCCTAGCCCATCTGTGGGGTGTCTTGGGGAAGTGCATGGTATACGGCTAGAGTACGGTTTGACCAACCATGTGACCCTTTAAAAAGGGTGAAAATACCATTTCACACCTCCTTTCTATTTAATTATTCCCCTCTTTTATTTCTTCCTCAATTCACAACATTCATCTCCCTTTGAATCCCTCATTCCAACTAAATCTAGGCTTTGAAGAAACTCCTCCATCTGGCCTTTGATTCACTCATCGCATGTCATGTTGAATTTCCACCAGTAAGAGATTCAATCCACTTTATTCTTTTCTTGGTTTATCTCTCCATCTTTGGTGTATTTTGGTGTGAGATAATATGCCCTATTTTTGGGTTTTTCATCTATTCATCCGTTTTCATCTGATTTAATCCAAAACAAGGGTCGATAATATACGATTGTTCTACCATAGGCATAAGGTAGGTGGTATATACCTTTTACCTAAGATTTTTGGTCTATTAAATTATCACCATTGTGCAACATGCCGGACCATCTAAACGTTTCTCCTAAATTAATTAAATGTATTAAATTAAATTTTTGGGACCTTAATGTGTTTCCCTATTAGAACCTTGACATTGTTAGAGGTTGTCAATATCAACTTGTGTCACCTATGAGGTGAGTTATTTAATATACCCTATGATATAACCACCCATTTAGGTGTGTGAGCTCGCTGTATTTTAGTGGGAGCTTTCTTGATTTAAATGAGATAAATAGAGATAGAAATGCCTCATTTTCCCTAATATTAAATGTTATTAAAATGATTAAATGGTTGGATTTAAATTAAAATGTGGAATGAGATATATATTCTACTGTCCTGTGCATTTTTATATTGAGAATTGTAATTGGGTATGGACACAAACATAACCCTTGTCATTTTTATATTACTTGTTTGATGTTGGACATCTTGGTATGGGATTGACTTTTTATGAAGGTATGGAACTTATTGCATAACAGTATGATACTGAATAGGGGATCAAGGTATGACACCTATAACCCCTAAGTATGATTACTTATGGTATGTAAATGATGAGGGAGATCGAGGTATGACACCCACGACTTCCGTATACATTCATATCTCCAGATATAGGTCACCCTGATTATACGCATTGGGACCTGACCCATGTAGGTCTAATACTATTCTAAGATTACCATTGGACGCGTTCCCTAGTCTCAATGAGGTCACCTTGGTTATACACCTTGGTACCCACCCCATATAGGTCTGATAATATTTTGAGATTACCATTGGATGAGATCCTTGGTCTCAATGAGGTCTCCCTGGTTATACGCCTTGGGACCTGGCCCATAGAGGTCTGATACTCTTTTCACATATAACGTATGTCGAGCTAGTAGTTACTTGTTGTTGATACTCCATATATATATATATATATATATATTGATTCTTACATGTATAGCATTATCTTATTACATCTTATTCCCATGGACTTTTCATATCTAACATTTAATTTACATCTATTCTTGTTATATCTGCACACAGTTATACTTTATATACACATGCTAAATTTATTATAGATGTTGTTGGTAGTGGCCTACTATGTATACCTCACTCCCTGTTCGAGTTGTGGATTGGTACCCAAATAGACTGTATGGATGCAAGTAGGGATAAGGGAAAGCACCTATTTGTCAATGCTTGATTGATTGTAGCATGATAGTGGGGGAGAAAAAAACTGAGTTATGGCTCATGATGCTATATGGCAATGTTCTTTTGGTATTTTTGGTTCTTTTGATATAATTGTATGTATGTGTGTCTACTACCATGTTGCATGTTCCTTTTTTTTAGATACATAACATTACATTATTTTTTATATGGTACTTGATATTATTATTGATGGTTGTTTATTTTATCTAGATGATTTGTCTTCTAATGTTAGTTGATATCATGCTTCCATAATTTATCAATTATTTACACCACTGTGATACTCTAATTATAAGGGTATATTCTTCCCATTTTACCACCTTAGACCCTTACTTCTAGTCAGAATCCTCTGGCATATGGGGAGGTGCACTTAAGGCTTTGTGGTCAACTGGGTTTGGTTACTTATGAGTGAACCGGATCCAGGAATTTACAAATTGGTATCAAAGGATTTATTTCCTTTACCTTGCTATTTTGGAATGGTAGAAATGAGACTAGGACATGTTGGTTTTTGGTACTGATCATGTGTCTGGGAGTAGCTAACCCACATATGGAGAAAATTCAAATTACCTGGGATGAGTCTTGGTGTTTTGGATTATCCTGTTATAGTTGTTTTGATTTCACCATTGGGTGAGGCACATTATATGTGTTATTATTATTATCCTAATATTGGAATACATTTTATCCATTTCCTGATAAAATTAGAAATCATTGATCATGCATCATTTTAGGATCCATACAAGATTAATATTTCATGAAGTATTCCATTCCATACATGTTGCATTACCTAAATTCATGATCCTTGTTGTATGTGCCTTGGGTGATATATCTGTCATGAAACGAATGTTTTTTCAAGAAAAAAGGGGATTGAATAATTTTTTATTAAAGTGTTTTCATCAACCTAAATGGTGGTTTCCCATATATTTTGATGATTACACCTTAACTATCCAATTATCACATGTTTGAGTTATGTAAATGAGGTCACATAGACTAAAATGTTAGTTGATTTTGAATACATTAATGTCATTTGTAATGTAAAGAGTGTATGTACCTCTATAAATTAAGAATGATGATTCGTTTAGTTAAATCATATTATATTACTTATTACATTCTTCTATTAAATGTAAATGTTTGGATGAATTTATATGATCTACCAAATGCAATTTATTAGGAATGCACTTGTATAAATTGGGAATGGTACTCATTTAACTAGTCTATAATATGAATACAAGATTTGATAAATCTTAAATTTAAAATTTTTCACCATTAAATGGGGATTCCAATTAAAAATTAAAGAGTTTTTTCCTCTATAACATGAAAATGACATTCCATATATTTATACCCTTACAGTGAAACACAGATCTTGAATCAGACTTGACCTTAGTAGTGGTAAGTAGGCAATGTCTCTTGTGTTCTATATGATCATTCCTATCATCCAGAATAGGATTTAAGAGTAGAAAGAGGGGTGGGAATGTTATATAGAAAGTATTGTACCTATCCTATTCTTTTATATTCAATGTTATCATTGTTAAATACTATCTGAGGCATGTGCTTGGAGTTTTTAGAGATATTACACTATGACGCCCTCGAGTCATGCACTAGGAGGGTGGTGAAGACCACGCTCTAGAGTTAGTGGGCCTTGAGTTTCCAATGTTACCTTGAGTAGTGCCGCCTGTGGCACCTCCTTCTATTCCTGATGCGGGCAATGATTCTCGATTTTGAGGGGGATTTTTGCGGCTTATGAATACTGTATAGGGAGATCTAAAACCAGACTATTCTATGACAAGGTTGATGTGAGAGTTTCAACAGAAACATCCACATACTTTTTTAGGGTTTGGTGGTCCCCAGGCTGCAGAGTTATGGCTTGAGACAACCTTATCTATCTCCAAGCACCTAGAGACACATCTTGAGAGGAGATTCAAGATCACGATGTATATACTTTGAGGATCCACCAAACATTTGTGGGATATTCAGAGTTAGGACTATTAGCACCACAAAATGATTTTGAGGTATTTCCAATCTAGATTATATTAATACCTTTTTCTCTAATACCTTAAGGGTTGACTGTTCCAAGGAGTTTATAAACCTAAAATAGGATTCTATGACTGTTATAGATTACTTAACTTGTTTCACAGAGCTTCAGTGATATGAACCGATCAATACTATTGAGGAATCAATTAGAGAGAGAGATACATTTTGGGGATGGGCTCAAATATCCTATTTTATATCAGGTGAACTTTTTATGGTTGACTACAATGTATGATATAGCAAAAAAGACTTTAATTACCAAACATAACTTGAGGAAATATGGATGCCCGAATTAGAGTGGACCATCTTCTTAACCAAGCAGTGTAGTATCTGGTGGCCAGACTCGTTGGTTTGAGAACTCTCATGAGGGAAGTACTAGTCAAAGTGAACATACTAGTAGTTTTGTAGTCTTTCATAATTGTGGGAAGAAGGGGCATGTGAAACTGCAATGTAAGAGGGACCCAGTTGAGAATCTATACTACGATAGGATAGGATATATATAATGGTTTTTTTAGAATCATTCCTCCAGTGGTCTGTGAAAGAGGATCAAAACTGACTTTGAGTCTTGGAGTGGGATTAGCAGCTCCGCCTCAAGTAGGGAGCTAGAGTTCTACCAGCCGGTCAGGCCAAGGAGGTGGTCATGGCTGAGGGATCCAGACACTATTTACTCATCTTTAATATAGAGGGCCTACTCAAGGAAGTCATTTTGTATCTTAGGGTTGTGGAATAAGACAGGTTTATGTAGTGCAACATGTGTCGGGGGATCAGAGTCCCAAAACTTCTACAGTTCGAGGTACGATTTTAGTAGCATCTACCATGGTATCTGTTTTGTTTGACATAGGGTCTTCAAAAAAAATATCTGGGTATATTTTGGAAAGACTCATACTTGAAAATCAGTACTTATATGGGTTGATAACCCTTTATACTCTTTTGGGTATCTGATTAGAGGGTGTATTCCAGTGTAAGGAGTGCCCCTTGAGATTGGTGGCTATCGTTTTCTATGGAACCTCTTCATTCTTGAGATGTATGGTTTTGAAATTACTCTTGGGATTTATTGGTTAGTTTCTTATCATACATAAGTGTATTTCTATAATTATAGGGTGTCCTTCACATCACCAGAGGGTGGTAATTATATTCATAAGGGATAATGGGATTTCCAGGTACATAGAGATGGACCAGATCATTGTGGGATGGGTGGAGTGACAAACTAGACTTCTATCCTTCATGTTAATGATCAGGTAATACATTAGGATGAATTTTATATTATAGTATATCACTTCAGGGATGTATTCCCCAAAAAAATATTGTTTACCTCCTGAGAGAGAGGTGAAGTTCTCTATTGAACTGGTTCTAGGAGCTGCACCTGTGTTCATTCCTCCTTTCAGGATGGCCATTACCGAGTTGAAGGAGTTCAAGAGATAACTGGAGGACTTAGAATCTAATGGTGTTATAAAACCCAGTACTTCTCCCTAGGGTTTACCAGTCCTTTTCACCAAGAAGGCAGATGAAACCCTCAAAATTTTTGTGGATTACCAGAAGTTGAATCAGCTTACTATAAAGAATCAGTATCCTTTTCTTTGTATATATGACCTATTTGATAATATCTAAGGAGATAAATATTTCTTAAAGATTTATTTAAGGCTAGTATATTACCATGTATGTTTTATACCTTTATACATATCTTTTACAAAATTCCATAACAGGTATGGTCTTTATGAGTATCTGATTATATTGTTCGGTCTCAAAAACTTGTTGACTATTTTATTGGCTCATATGAATTGGGTTTTCCACCCATATTTGAATTCATTTGTGGCGGTCTTCATGGATGATATATTTGTGTGTTCTCATACTCAAAAAAATCATGCCAAATATCTTGAGATCATTATAAATCAACTGAGAGAGTGTCATTTGTAAGATAATCTCACTAAATACCACTTTTGGATCAATAAAATTCACTTCTTGGGTCACATTATCTCAGATGCAGGAGTATGATTTTACCTAGAGAAGTTAAGAGCTTTAGTTACAAGGGAATAGACCAAGAAGATTTTTAACATACTTAGTTTGTTGGGGATAGATGGATATTATAGGTTTATTATACTGGAATTTATAATCCTAGAATTAACTCTAACATGTTTTAATAAGAAGGGTGTGAATTTTATATGGTCAAATTCTATGATACATCATTTCAGGAGATGAAAGGTAGACTGAAATCTGCACCAATCCTAGTTCTTCTATAGTCAGGCAGAAGAAATACAGTCTATTATGATGTTTCAGACATCAGGATAGTAGCAGTTCTAATATAGTAGGATCAATTCATGGTGTAAAAGTCTCATCAGTTGAGGCCACATGAGAGGAATTTCCTAATGCATGATTTAAAGATAGTTGTTGTTGTTCACGCCTTGCGTTTTTGGAGGAATTACCTATTGGGAGAGTATTTGTGGTTTATATGGACCAAAAAAGAATCAAGTATATTTTAATGTAGTGTGACTTGAACCTCAGGTAGATAAGGTGGGTTGAATACCTATAGTCCTTCAAATTTGATGTTTCCTATACACTTAGGAAAGGAAATGTTGTAGCGGATGCTCAGAGTTGAAGGAATCAGACAAAGGCAATTCAGGAGGCTAGTAGTGAGTGGTAGTTGATGGACCTATTTTCTAAGATGCACTTATAGGTCTAGGAGAATCACAAATATCCTATTATTGTAACTTTAGTAGTGACTTATTTACTTTTATAGAGAGTGAAGATGAGGCAGTTGTCATATCCCAAGGGCCTAGTCCTAAGGGAGAGTATTTTAGGAAAGTACATGTCACTTGGCAGCATTGTTGATAAGGATGAGGTCTTTCACATCCATGTATTCATATGGGTTTCTAAAAACATCTGGGATGGATTTATGTGAGAGTATCATGCTTCTACTTGGGTGGTACGACCTGGGATTACAAAGATGTATCATGATATAAGCCACCAATATTGGTAACCTGGGATGAAAAGGGAGATAGTTGGTTTTGTTACTTGGTGTTCGACCTATCAGTAGGTGAAGGTAGAATAACAATGACCAATAGGTATTTTATACATGTCTCCCATTACTGAGTAGAAATGGGATAATGTCACTTTGTATTTTATGAATGGATTACTGATATCCCCTCGAGGCAGCAATTCAATATGGGTGATCATCAACAAGATCATGAAGGTCTCTCACTTCCTTCCTATCAAGGAGACCTTCTCGGTGGATACACTTCAGAGAATGTATGCCCATAAGATTATATGAATACATAGGGTCCCTACTACTATCATTTCAGGTAGGGATGCTCATTTCATGTCAAGGTTCTATAATGGGTTGCATAAATATTTGGGTATGTAGCTTCTTTTGAGAACCCTCAAACCGACAGTCAATCAGAATAAAAAATAGATGTACTAGAGGACATGCTCTGAGCATGTATCTTTGATTTTGGAGGTTCTTGGGAGAAACATATACCCTTAACTGAGTTCTATTACAATAAAATATTTAGGAATAATATATAGATGGATCCAAATGAGGCTTTATATGGTAGGTTGTGTCGTTCACCTCTACACTTGTTTGAGGCAGGTGAGGTAACACTACTTTGAACTCATATTGTTAAGGAAACATTGAAGCAGGATCTGCAAATTTTAAAGTGAATGAATACAACTCAGTCTACAAAGAAATTTTATGTCTACTGTCATCAGTGACCTCTAGAGTTAGAGGTTGGGGATTGGGTATTCCTTCATGTATCCACAAGTATGGGGAATCCATGTTTTAGGTGGAAAGGTAAGATTTCACCTCAGTTTGTTGTACCTTTTGAGGTTTTTGAGAGGGTTAGGATAGTTTCTTGTCTGATAGAACTTCCTGAGAGATATCAGGCTATGCATGAAGTTTTTCATATTTCTCAGTTATATTGTTACTACTTAGTCTCATATCATGCATTCCATCCTGATGAGGTGGAACTAGATATTGATGCTTCTTTTGAGGAGCACCTTATTCATATTGTGGATTGAAGTACAAAGTCTCTATGAGGCTGGTCGGTTCCTCTGGTATTGGTGTTGTGGTAGCATAACCATATATAGGAAAAGACCTGGGAGAAAGATGCCAACATATGTTCTTAGTGGCCAGAGTTATTCTTAGATGATGTTTTACCACCCTTGGAAGGGCAACTCAGGGACAAGTTTTTTAAGGGGGAAATACTGTAAGATACCATTTTTTATTTGAGGTAAAGAATTTTTTTTCATTTTACACCTCAGTTTTATCCTAAGGTAAGTTTTTAATGAGGTCACAGAGGTTAATAGGGTGTATTGATCCTGTTCAAATCCTGGAGCCCCGACATTTGGAAGGAGCTGGTGGGATCCACAGTTAGTAGAAACTATGCATCCTAGTCCATATAGTTTGGTTAAACCATACAGGGTAGTCCGGTGCTCTATCCAGGGCTTCACATCTTTTCCTAACCATGATTCCTAGGATACATAGCTGTTTGAGTGCTTCATACCTCTTTACAGATGGTTTTTTCATGATTTGTGAATGGTTAGTCAAAATGTGCTCCTAGTCCATGCAAGGGGTGTCTTGGGGTAGTGCATGGTGCACGGTTGGTGAACAGTTTGGCCAACTATGTGTCCAAACCACGAGACCCTTTAAAAATGGTCAAAATTAAATTTTATCTCTGCTTTATATTTAATTCCTCTCATATTTTATTTCTTCATCCATGAACATTGGCCTTCCTTCTACCTAAATCTAGGATTTGAATCAACTCTGCCATTTGGCCTCTGATTCACTCATTGTTTATCTCATTGAATTTTTAAAAGCAAGAGATTCAATCCAATTTCTTATTTTCTTTTTTTATCTCATAGTATTAGGCACTATTTTGGTGTGATCTAATATACTATATTTTTAGGTTATTCTTTTATTATTCAGTTTTCTTCATATTTAGGCTGAACCAAGGGCTGGTACTCTAAATGGACATAAGGCCTTATATTTTTAATAATTTTTTATAATCAATCTTTTAATGGTTGAAGGGGAACCCATACCTGGCCTATAGTCTTTTTGACATTACATGACCCATAGGTATTATAGGAATTAATCCAGACTATAACTACTTAAAACTGTGCTCCTCCCCAGCTTCCACATCATGATGTCCGCCCTTCACCTTTCGCATGGATGTTCGGCTAGGATTCCTGTGCATTCACAGGTTGATCCTAATGGTAATTACATACCCACTCTTTCTTCCAAAACTATTTAGCTTCTACTCTAGTGAATGCGCCTGATCTGAATCCTCATTTGGTGTCTGGTCCTTGTAGAGTCTACCTGGTCCATTAAGAATGATTTCAAGTGGATGTTATTGGATGAGTGTTCTACCATAGGCATAAGGTAGGTGGTTTATATATTTTTCCTAAGTTTTTATGGTCTATTAAATTATAATCATTATGCCAAACACTAGACCTTATGAATGTTGCTCATAAACTAATTAAATGTCATAAATTAATTTTTTTGGACCTTAATGTGTTTCCCTTTTAGCATCTTGACATGGTTAAAGGTTGTCAAACTCAATTGGATCCACCTATGAGGTGAGTTATTTAATCTTCCCCATGATAGAACCACCCCTTTGTGTGTGTGATATTTCCATCTTTTAGAGTGGGATATATCTTGAATTAAATGAGATAAATAGAGATGGACATGCCACCTTTTACTTGATATTAAATGTTATTAAAATCATTAAATGGTTGGATTTAAATAAAAATGTGGAATGAGATGGATATTCTCTTGTCTTTTGCCTTTTTATACTAAAAATTGTAATTGGGTATGAACACTAAAAAAAGACCTTTTCATTATTATATTAGTTTCTTGATATTGTAAATCTCAATATGACATTGAATTTTTATGAAGGTATGGAACCTATTGAATAATAATATGGCAGTATGGAACCAATAAGAGATATTGAGGTATAAAACCTAAAACTTCTGTATAAGTATATATATCTGGATATAGATCACTCTGGTTATATAGCTTGGGACCTAGCCTATATAGGTTTGATGCTATTTTGAGATTAATTAGATGAGATCCTTGTCTTCAATGAGGTCACCCTAGTTATACACCTTGGGACCTGGCTTATATAGGTTTGATACTATTTTTATATTACCAATGAATTAGATATTTGGTCTTGATGAGGCCTCCCTAGTTATATTCCTTGAGACCTAGCCCATAGAGGTCTGATACTATTTTCACATATGGTGTATACCTAGTTTGCAGTTACCTTATGCTAACAATCCATGTGTGTGTGTGTTTGTGTGTGTGTGTGTTGACGTTCACCTGTATATCCTGCTCTTATTACAACTTTTTCTCATGGAATTGTCATATCTATCATTTACTTAACATATTTACCTGTTATAATTTCACACAGTTATAGTATATATGCATAGTATGTATTTGTTATAGATTCCATTGGTGGTGTATTACTGACTATATCTCACACCCTATTTAGTCCATCAATTATTACTTGGATAGACTTTATGGATGCAGGTAGGGTCAGGGGAAAGTACCCAGTTGTCGATGCTTGTTTGATTGTATCATGGGAGCGAGGGAGCACAATACCAAGATATGGATTGTGATGCTATCTAGATATGGTCTTTTGGTCTTTTTGGTTCTTTTTATATACCTATATATATGTGTTCCTACTACCATATTTCCTGTTTCTTTTTTTAGTGACATAACATTACATCATTTTGTATATAGTGCATGATATTCCTATTGATGACTATTTATCTTATCAGGATGATTTATCTTCTATTGGTAGTTGATATTATGCTTCCTCTATTTATAAAATATTTTTACCGATGTGCTACTCTGATTATGAGGGTATAATTTCCCCACTATAACACCTTAGATTCTTACTACCAGTCGGAAGCCTTTGGCGTACCAGGAGGTGTGCTTGAGGCCTTGTGGCCAACCGAGTTCTGTTACTTATGAGTGAACTAGGTTTGGGACGTTACATATAATACCATACATGCCTCACATTAAAAGGACCACCTAAAGGGTTAGTCATATACATTATATAATCTAAAAATACAAAATACTTAATAGACTTCCAAATAATTGGGCTTGAGGTGTAGCTTGGTCTAGTATTTCAATCCTCTACACCTATATCTAGCTCACCCATCCATTATTGGGGCCGTTCCCTTCCCTCCATCATGGACCATGAAGTTGGAATGCCCATCGAGAAGCACATGTAGGTTTTGAGTAATATACTCAATAGGATACCACTAACATGCCTCTAAAATAATATAATATATATGGTTCATGCACAATATGATTAGTAAATGATAAAAATCAATAGAATAATACTCATTGCATCATTGAATGCTAGATAAGAAACCCAAATGAGTGACCCAACAAGCATCATCCAGTATCGATTTATGGTACCGAGTTTCCCAAAGTTTTAACACATCATATAAAAAGGGGTCAACCTATATCCAACAAACTAATAATCATTACAATATAAAGACTAGGTCATCTCATATCCAATATATCTATGCTCATCACTATCAAGAGACTAGGTTGGCTTGTATTAATCACATTAGTACTCATCACACTTATAAAACTAATTCCTCTTACATCCAACATGTCTAAGATCATCATAATTAGAATCCTAGTCTAGCTTATATCTGGTCTTCCTATTATCACCACAATCATAAGATTATGTCATCCTACATTTAGACTGTCTGTTATTTACACCATCAGAAAAAATAGTTGGCCTAAAAATTATCCCGCATCACTATCACATCATGATTATATACACACAAAACTTGGGTTTGGGAACCCTGTCCATGATATACATAATCTCAAAAGCACCCCTCACCTAATGGCTATGCCATACTGGTCATTATCAAACCATTCCACAACTCAAAGGCTATTCTCACACTAGATTATTACAAAATGATAATTTTTTCTCCCATAGATACACCCAAAGGGAAATCTAAAGCTTTTAAAAATATCATTACATGAAGGAATCCCTTCAAGGGTTTTAGTTTTAAGCTACCCAAGACTTTCCATAAGTAACATCTCTATTTGAGGCTATATAATAATGTAATAACATCTCTATTTGAAGCCTACGGGCAATGAATTCCTTAAGGCCTATGGGCCATGTAATGCTTATGCCTACGGGCCTTGCAAGGGTTCCACCTCACCCCTTGAAAGGTGGATTATCAAAAATAAATAAAAAATGAAGGCCTTCGGGCCATTGGAGGTAATAACACTTAGAAGGTATATAATGAATCTAATTACCTTCATTCATCGCTCAATCCATGTGGTAACCCACTTTGTTTCTATTTCTAGTCATTAATACCTTCTCACCATCACTCATATATCTCATGAAATAATCATCACTTTTAAAACAAATGGAAAATCATGGGACCACCTTCCTATTTCTTTTTGATTCTTTCTCATTGTAAACCACAAGCTGAATCATCCCCAAATGATGGGAATCAAAAAACCTAACAATTTCTCCTAAAATAAGGATATATAGAAAGGAAAAAAACTAATTAATGAGATAAATATTAAATTGATGGGTAGATTGGTTTGACTTATGATGAGGGATCCAACATAACTTATGGTGTACGATTCAAAGCTCAAATGGTGGAGGGTGACTACTTAGAGGGAGGGCAAAGAATAAGTACCTCAACCTAACTCATGTATATTTAGGAAAGGTGTGAGGCAAATTGTTAAATTCCAAAATAAAAATAAAATTTTAATATAAGTAGCTAAAAAATCACTTGTTACTTTGTGCACCCCCATAAAGTACTATGTGGTCCATCAATTACTCATTTAAGGGTTGTTTAGAAATTTTTTGTAATGAAATATTTTAGATATATCATTTTTTAAATCAAAAATCAATCCTTATTTTACATTCACTTACTTTAAGATTTGTTAGTTTTATTTTTACTTGGATTGTAACTTTTGATTCATATGTTATGGTGGAATGATTATGATACATGAATTTTTTAGAACATTGTAAATTCACTCAATAATACTTTGAGTAGAATATAGAGCTTCTTATGATCTCATTATAACCTTACTCAAAGTACTCATAGATTTTTTTATGTCAAAGTCAATAAATTTCTACCAGTCTTTGAGGAAAAACATGCATACATGATAATATACAAGTTTTTATTATAATCTAATTAGGATGAATTTTATATTATAGTATATCACTTCGGGGATGTCTTCCACAAAAAAATATTGTTTACCTCCTGGGAGAGAGGTGAAGTTCTATATTGAACTGGTTCTAGGAGCTCCACCTGTGTTCATTCCTCCTTTCAGGATAGCCATTACCGAGTTGAAGGAGTTCAAGAGATAACTGGAGGACTTAGAATCTAATGGTGTTATAAAACCCAGTACTTCTCCCTAGGGTTTACCAGTCATTTTCACCAAGAAGGCAGATGAAACCCTCAAGATTTTTGTGGATTACCAGAAGTTGAATCAGCTTACTATAAAGAATCAGTATCCTTTGCTTTGTATATATGACCTCTTTGATAAGATCTAAGGAGATAAATATTTCTTAAAGATTTATTTAAGGCTAGTATATCACCATGTATGTTTTATACCTTTATACATATCTATTACAAAATTCCATAACAGGTATGGTCTTTATGAGTATCTGATTATATTGTTCAGTCTCAAAAACTTGTTGACTATTTTATTGGCTCATATGAATTGAGTTTTCCACCCATATTTGAATTCATTTGTGGCGGTCTTCATGGATGATATATTTGTGTGTTCTTATACTCAAAAAAATCATGCCAAATATCTTGAGATCATTATAAATCAACTGAGAGAGTGTCAGTTGTAAGATAATCTCACTAAATACCACTTTTGGATCAATAAAATTCACTTATTGGGTCACATTATCTCAGATGCAGGAGTATGATTTTACCTAGAGAAGTTAAGAGCTTTAGTTACATGGGAATAGACCAAGAAGATTTTTAACATACTTAGTTTGTTGGGGATAGATGGATATTATAGGTTTATTATACTAGAATTTATAATCCTAGAATTAACTCTAACATGTTTGAATAAGAAGGGTGTGAATTTTATATGGTCAAATTCTATGATACATCATTTCAGGAGATGAAAGGTAGACTGAAATCTGCACTAATCCTAGTTCTTCTATAGTCAGGCAGAAGAAATGAAGTCTATTATGATGTTTAAGACATCAGGCTAGGAGCAGTTCTAATATAGTAGGATCAATTCAGGGTGTAAAAGTCTCATCAGTTGAGGCCACATGAGATGAATTTCCTAATGCATGATTTAAAGATAGTTGTTGTTGTTCATGCCTTGCGTTTTTGGAGGAATTACCTATTGGGAGAGTATTTGTGGTTTATATGGAACAAAAAAGAATCAAGTATATTTTAATGTAGTGTGACTTGAACCTCAGGTAGATAAGGTGGGTTGAATACCTATAGTCCTTCAAATTTGATGTTTCCTATACACTTAGGAAAGGAAATGTTGTAGCGGATGCTCAGAGTTGAAGGAATCAGACAAAGGCAATTCAGGAGGCTAGTAGTGAGTGGTAGTTGATGGACCTATTTTCTAAGATGCACTTATAGGTCTAGGAGAATCACAAATAGCCTATTATTGTAACTTTAGTAGTGACTTATTTACTTTTATAGAGAGTGAATATGAGGCAGTTGTCATATCCCAAGGGCCTAGTCCTAAGGGAGAGTATTTTAGGAAAGTACCTGTCACTTGGCAGCATTGTTGATAAGGATGAGGTCTTTCACATCCATGTATTCATATGGATTTCTAAAAACATCTGGGATGAATTTATGTGAGAGTATCATGCTTCTACTTGGGTGGTACTCCATGGGATTACAAAGATGTATCATGATATAAGCCACCAATATTGGTAACCTGGGATGAAAAGGGAGATAGTTGGTTTTGTTACTTGGTGTTAGACCTATCAGTAGGTGAAGGTAGAATAAAAATGACCAATAGGTATTTTATACATGTCTCCCATTACTGAGTAGAAATGGGATAATGTCACTTTGTATTTTATGAATGGATTACTGATATCCCCTCGAGGCAACAATTCAATATGGGTGATCATCAACAAGATCATGAAGGTCGCTCACTTCCTTCCTATCAAGGAGACCTTCTCGGTGGATACACTTCAGAGAATGTATGCCCATAAGATTATATGAATACATAGGGTCCCTACTACTATCATTTCAGGTAGGGATGCTCATTTCATGTCAAGGTTCTATAATGGGTTGCATAAATATTTGGGTATGTAGCTTCTTTTGAGAACCCTCAAACCGACAGTCAATCAGAATAAAAAATAGATGTACTAGAGGACATGCTCTAAGCATGTGTCTTTGATTTTGGAGGTTCTTGGGAGAAACATATACCCTTAACTGAGTTCTATTACAATAAAATCTTTCAGAATAATATATAGATGGATCCAAATGAGGCTTTATATGGTAGGTTGTGTCGTTCACCTCTACACTTGTTTGAGGCAGGTGAGGTAGCACTACTTTGAACTCATATTGTTAAGGAAACATCGAAGCAGGATATGAAAATTTTAAAGTGAATGAATACAACTCATTCTACAAATAAATTGTATGTCTACTGTCATCAGTGACCTCTAGAGTTTGAGGTTGGGGATTGGGTATTCCCTTCAAGGGTTTTAGTTTTAAGCTACCCAAGACTTTCCATAAGTAACATCTCTATTTGAGGCTATATAATAATGTAATAACATCTCTATTTGAAGCCTACGGGCAATGAATTCCTCTAAGGCCTATGGGCCATGTAATGCTTATGCCTATGGGCCTTGTAAGGGTTCCACCTCACCCCTTGAAAGGTGGATTATCAAAAATCAATAAAAAATGAAGGCCTTCGGGCCATTGGAGGTAATAACACTTAGAAGGTATATAATGAATCTAATTACCTTCATTCATCGCTCAATCCATGTGGTAACCCACTTTGTTTCTATTTCTAGTCATTAATACCTTCTCACCATCACTCATATATCTCATGAAATAATCATCACTTTTAAAACAAATGGAAAATCATGGGACCACCTTCCTATTTCTTTTTGATTCTTTCTCATTGTAAACCACAAGCTGAATCATCCCCAATTGATGGGAATCAAAAAACCTAACAATTTCTCCTAAAATAAGGATATATAGAAAGGAAAAAAACTAATTAATGAGATAAATATTAAATTGATGGGTAGATTGGTTTGACTTATGATGAGGGATCCAACATAACTTATGGTGTACGATTCAAAGCTCAAATGGTGGAGGGTGACTACTTAGAGGGAGGGCGAAGAATAAGTACCTCAACCTAACTCATGTATATTTAAGAAAGGTGTGAGGCAGATTGTTAAATTCCAAAATAAAAATAAAATTTTAATATAAGTAGCTAAAAAATCACTTGTTACTTTGTGCACCCCCATCAAGTACTATGTGGTCCATCAATTACTCATTTAAGGGTTGTTTAGAAATTTTTTGTAATGAAATATTTTAGATATATCATTTTTTAAATCAAAAAGCAATCCTTATTTTACATTCACTTACTTTAAGATTTGTTAGTTTTATTTTTACTTGGATTGTGACTTTTGATTCATATGTTATGGTGGAATGATTATGATACATGCATTTTTTAGAACATTGTAAATTCACTCAAGAATACTTCGAGTAGAATATAGAGCTTCTTATGATCTCATTATAACCTTACTCAAAGTACTCATAGATTTTTTTATGTCAAAGTAAATAAATTTCTACCAGTCTTTGAGGAAAAAACATGCATACGTGATAATATACAAGTTTTTATTATAATCTAATTACATTGAGCTGAATTGATTACATCCAAGAGATTCATAACCCCAATTCCTTGGCTTCTCTTTTAATTTTATTTAATTATGTTTTTCTTAGATATTTTGTTTTTTAGGATTATTATAAAATATCTAATTAGGTGGATCAAATAAGTTCATAGTTTTATAATAATCCTAAAAAACAAAATATCTAAGAAAAACATAATTAAATAAAATTAAAAGAGAAGCCTCAAAGGAATTGGGGTCATGAAGCTCTTGGATGTAATCAATTCATCTCAATGTAATTAGATTATAATAAAAACTTGTATATTATCATGTATGCATGTTTTTTCCTCAAAGACTGGTAGAAATTTATTGACTTTGACATAAAAAAATCTATGAGTACTTTGAGTAAGGTTATAATGAGATCATAAGAAGCTCTATATTCTACTCGAAGTATTCTTGAGTGAATTTACAATGTTCTAAAAAATGCATGTATCATAATCATTCCACCATAACATATGAATCAAAAGTTACAATCCAAGTAAAAATAAAACTAACAAATCTTAAAGTGAATGTAAAATAAGGATTGCTTTTTTATTTAAAAAATGATACATCTAAAATATTTCATTACAAAAAATTTCTAAACAACCCTTAAATGAGTAATTGATGGACCACATAGTACTTGATGGGGGTGCACAAAGTAACAAGTGATTTTTTAGCTACTTATATTAAAATTTTATTTTTATTTTGGAATTTAACAATCTGCCTCACACCTTTCCTAAATATAAAAGTGAATACTTCCATTGATTAAAACTATAATATCCTTTGAATATATTTTTAAAGGATTTTATTTATTATTATTCAAAAATTTGGTTTATTTTTTTTATAGTGTTCGCATTTTCCATTTGTATTTCTTATATCGGTTATGTTTATGACTTATGATTATTTTAAATTACACTAAATATATAATTTGATTGTTTTTTGTACTCTAACATGTAAAAAAATTATAAATTTTGAAAAAAATTATATTCTTGAGTGGGAAAATTTCAATCTTCCTTTATGGATTCAACTCAATAACCTCTTGAAATTTTCATACTAGAATAACACATCATATCAAATATTGCAACACCACCTTTATCTGAGAATTCTAGATGAAAATCTGGTATGATTGGAATTATTTTCCATCAGTATGAAGAATATTTAGCTAGATGAGCATATGAATTCATTCTCAATGCATCTCCCATATAGTTACTTTTACCAAGTGTATACATTAATTCAAATTCAAACATCTTAAAATACTACATTCATCAGTACTTCCATAAATTCAAATATCTTTGTAAGAAAATGTGTTTCAAACTCTTATGATCTGTAAACACTATGAATTTCTCACCAAATAGGTAATTATTACATGTATTTAAATCATGGACCACATTTTCTAATTCAAATTTATGTGTTGGGTATTTCTCCTCATGTAACTATAATTGTCGCAATCTATAAGCAACAACATGATCTCCCTATATGAGAATACATACCAACCAAGATCCTGATGCATCACAATAGACTACATAGTCATTGAAACTATAGAAACATGAGGATAAGTGCTGATGTAAGTATAACATTAATTTATTTAAATTATTTTTTACATCCCTCATTCCATTGGAAAGGAATGCATTTCCTTATCAAAACTATCACCAATGATTGAAAACGTGATAAATAATGTACAAAATGTCTGTATTTTCTTAATAAGACAAGGAAACTATGTATATCAAAGATATTATTCAGAAATTTTCAAGAGATAATAGCTTATATCTTTTTAGTATCCACAAAAACACTTTTTTTTAGAAATTACTTGTCCAAGGAAACTCATATCTTATATCTAGAAATCACACTTTGATAGCTTAACATACAAAATATTCTCTCACAAGATACCCAATACTTTAGACAAGTGTTTTTCCTGATCCACTTTTGTCTTAGAATAAACTAGTATATCATAAAAAAACACCACTATAAAGGAATCCAGATATCTCTGAATGATTCAATTTATTAATTCCATAAATAGGGATGGTGCATTCGTAAGACCAAAAGGCATAATCACATACTCATAATGGACATATCCTCTTCTAAAATCTGTATTTGGAATATTATCCTTCTGAACTCACAATTGGTGATACCCTAAATACAATTCAATTTTAGAGAACCAATGGGCTCCTCTCAATTGATCAAACAAACCATTAATTCATGGAAGAGGATACCAATTCATTATCATAACTTGGTTAAGATTATAATAATCCAAACAAAATCTAAGAGTTACATTTTTTTTCTTCACAAAGAGTACCCATGCTGACCATAGAAACTCCCTAGTTTAAATGAACCTTTTACTTTCCAAATCCTATAACTAAACTTTCAATTACCATAATTACATTGGTTTTATTTGATAATATGAAAGTGAAATCAGACTGGTCCCTGGTAAGAGATCAATCCTAAACTACACTTCTCTTTTGGATGGAAACCCTAATAAATTTTTAGGAAAAATGTCATGAAAATATTCAATAATAGTAAGAAAATATATATTCCCAATATAATCCATAGATGCTAACTGATAAGAGATGGTTCCAACAATTGGTTCTAAAAGTCCTTCTCTACTTTCCTTTATATCCCAATCTCCTATAAATATATGTTTGATGCCATCCAGAGATGGGAAACTAACCTTTTGGTCATTATAGTTGATGTGAGACTTAAATGATGTCAACAAATATATAACTAAAATCAAGTCATAGACATCCATCTCAAGAACAGATAAATGCAAAAGTAACTTAGGCCCATTGATAGTTATAGAATAATATTTACACATAAAGGATCGAAATTATATTTTGCAAAGAGGAGTTTTAAGTTTTAACATATAAGACATCATTTCAACATGTAAACCCATATGATCAACAGAATGAGAAATAATTAACGATTGGGATTCACCCATATCAAAAAAATCTTGAATAAGGGTAGAATTTAAAAGAACCATACCTCTCACCATCGAAAAACCAGATTGACCATCCATGATCACTTTCTTAGCTCCATACAATAGCTTAATTGATGAAATTTTCTCTTTGTTTCCCTATTAATATTACACTAGTTGAGGAGTCATGGTGTTCATATAATCACCTTGTCTCACTCAGTTTTGATGACAAGAATTATTTAGTCATACTCATCCCATCAAAGCATACATTGTTTGAGAACCCTAAGATGTGTCCCTAGCACCCAACCTTAGAGAATTGATACAATAGCATAGAAGATTTTCTATATGATTAAAATTGTAGAATGATATAGTTGGTTCCATGTAATATTTCTTCATATAGTATAAAAACCCACTTTGAAAACATCTATTCTTACTTTTCATTTGAGGGGGAATTTTTTTCGATCTCATGGTTTGATTCTAAGGTGTACCACCACTCTAGAAGTTTGTGTCCCTCTTCCACTTGTTCTGAGAAATAGAGTCCCCACCTATTCACATTGGGATAAACATGCACCCTGTAACCATATTTATAGAGATATCCCTTTCTTCCACCATCTCTCTATTGACCATATCTGTATAATCTGTTATACAAAGCATGGAAAATTTTGAGCGAATGTTTGGCCTCAACCCCGACTAAAATGTGTGTGCCTTTAAGACTACGCTTGCAAAAAAAATTGAGGAAATGAGGACTAAATTCATAAATTTAGATGCATACTTTTTCACTGTGAGGTTTTATTGATTTAAAATGGAGAAGTCAATTGTTCTAGAAATCTGAAAGGTGTGAGGATAGAATTTCTTATTAAAAAATTCCTCAAAATCCTCCCATGACATGACTTGGTACAATTTATCCTGAACTTCTAATTCCCACCATTGGCATGTAAAATTCTCTAGCATATTTATTTATAACTTTACTTTCAACTATGCTGGTGTCCCAAGGAAATTGAAGATTCAATTTATCCTATTCAACCAAACTTATGCTTTTTCTAAATTAGAATCCCCCTAAAATATGGGTGGAATTTTCTTTTTGGAACAGAACTGAATGGTCCAATTTCCATGGTTTTTCATTCCTATTACCCTTATACAAAGCCTAAAAATCTTGGAAAATACTTTGTACTAGCTATTGGTTCACTTATGGATCGGGTGAAACCATATTCTCAATAGCTGCTTCTGGTTAATTTCTACGATGCCTACCCAGTTCCATTCTCTATAACTAGAAAAACAATTTGTTTTGTCTCACTCATTAGAAATTTTAGAATTTTCAATTATAATAAACACATATCACAAATTTATCTTTCAAAAATTCAACCATTAATATTTTAACCATTTTTGAAAATACTATAACCATGCTTTTCAAAATAAACCATTTTCACTATTTTCAAAAATCAACACCCTTTTCCATTTCATAAACCATAAAACTCAAAATGAACAATGAAGTACTATTGGTAAGTCTTACTATCAATGAATGTTATTCAAATATAATCGACTAAGCCCATGATGATGAGGTGAAAAATCACCTAGAAGTGTCTTAAAACACTCATGTACCCAAACACCCTAGTAATTTAAATTTTATCATAAATAGGTTAGCTGTGCATTTTTATACTCAACATTTCAAGTTCTGATAATCCTATCTCCTTTCTACCATCCCAAGAGATATAATAATACCATTTAGAAATCTAAGACCAAAAAAATGATTCTATTTGTCCCAAAATGAAATACGGTAGTCCAAGACTGATACAATTTCCTATGTCAAGGATCAAACAAGTTGATACTATTTTTACCATCTTTCCCTTCCTCATTGGATCGAGAAGTGACAGGCGTGCTACTAGGACTTAGGTGAAATCCCCAAGACACCAAAGGCCTGTAATAAATCCCAAGGTCCTCAAGAACATTTGGGGGATTATTTTCTCTTTGAAATATAAAACATCCAAACTATATAAACAAAACCAACCAAACCTCTATACAATGAACGAGTAAAAACTTCAACTAAAAATATAACCAAACAAAAAAACATATCAGAGTACAAGTGGAAACCAAATGCTATACTAAAAAAGAACTAAAATATCACACAACTCAAAACTCCCAAGTTACATCAACCAAAAATACCTAACCTACTATAAGTTCCAACTCCACATGCCATGCCCATGGTATCAAGAAGCGTCACTAAGGAACCGAGATACCTTGCCTTTACCTATATCTTAGTAGATTACATCTTCAAAAACACAATAGTACCCAAGTAAGGGTGTGTCTAAACTCAATAGGATTTCCCCAATGACTTTCCAATTCATGCCACTAGGGTAAAAATTGTTAACACAATTTATTTAAAATATTTTTAAGTAGTAAAAACAATCTATATCAAATCCATAAAACAATTTTCCTTGGAAAGTAATAAAATGAGGTATTTAAACCATTTATCAATCTATTTTGGATACCCATAACCATGTCTCCACACACACCATGCATTCTCAGGTGATAGTTCTATACTCATGAGTGGTATCTCATCGATCTACCAAGTCGTCACAAGGTAACCAATACTCTCTGTCCCAATGGAACACACCCCTTCTATAGGGTCTCATCTAATGAAAATGAACTCATGCTAACCATGTATGCCAAATATCCATGCTAACCATTCCACATAAAACCTCTTTATTCATTAGATCATTTCAAAAAACACTTTACATGTATCAAAACAAAATCAAAATTTTTAAATCAATATTTTAAAATTATAACCAAAGGGGTTTACCAAAATCCACCAAATTTTCCACAATTTTCCAAATCCAATACCAAATTAGGATTTACACCAAGAATCACACAAGGATTTAACCACAATTTCAATAAAAAACATTTAATTTAAACTAATATTTTAAGTTCTAAATCATGTAGAGATAAGAGATAATATTCCTACCTCACAACATTAGAGAAAATAAAGAACAATGCTATAAAACTTCATGATACAATCACAACTCATATTCCCTTCACAATACCCAACAATATTTCATCATAAAACCATTCATAAAAAAAATATCTATCTATAATGGGATATATGAATGGTTCTAAGAGAGAGAGAGAGAGATATATAAAAACCTTGGATCTAATAACAATGAGTAACAATGGGTACTTACCGATGAATCTGGGCCTCCAACACACATTGATTCGCCTAAGAATCACTCCTGAATTGAAGGGGGTCATCTCTAAAGCCTTATAAGAAAAAGGAATTCAGGATATTATGAGTTTATATAAAAAATGAGGGTTAAAGGTTTTAATTAAGACTACATCCACAATTTAAGGAGATACAATTGTATGTCACAAGGTTAGGCCATACAGTTTGTTAAATTGTGAACCAACTGTATGGTGCTACTATGTTAAGGCCACACCTCACATGGTTGGATCACATGGTTAGATAAAACATGATCCAACCATGATTTTCCCTATTTTTCAAGATGCACGGTTTCTCCTCATAATTCACAGGGTTTGACCAAATAGTTTGCTAACCGTGCACCTACCCATTTCCCATTGTCTTCCCTTGCATGGTTTCCTAGTGATGTTTCATGGTTTCTACTAATTGTGTACCTCTAAAAAATCCTATAAAACATTACAAAACCCCTCAGAACCTCCCGAAACTCCACCCAAACATCAAATAAACTCAAAATACATGAATAAAGGGTCATGTACCTGAAATCAAGGTTGCTATAAAGAAGGATATTTTATATTTATAATTTAAAGGAAAATTTCAAATGTATTTATGATTTTATACTTTTGTTTATCGTATTTACTCTCTATTTTATTGGTTATCATTTTTGGATATCAAAATTTATTTCATCACCAACTCAAGGAAAATTCTCAATAAAATAACATTTTGATAAAGTAAAGAGTTGGATTAAGGTGACTTTAACATTTTATATCACGGGGTAAGTATACTAATAACTCATAAAGTGGAGTGAATTTATCATTTTATATAAAAAAATACTTAATTTACTTCAAAAGTACTCTTAGGAAGGGTATCTTTAATGTTTTCAACACATTTTTAGAAGGTTTTTGTAATGTTCCCTAATATGAAACTCTCTCATGCGGATGAATTGGGTTGGATACTAAACCTCAAGAGTGACTCCCCATGTTCCAGATGTTGTTGAATAGCAATAGGGGTGTGATAACATAGTAGAGAAATTATACCCCCTGGTATGAAGTTGTAATGACAATGGAATAAATATCATAGTAATGAAAATAGAGGAAATAGTATAATAACAATACATAAACCAAATAGTGAAGGCAACTGATCAATCCAACAATAAAAGAATAATGAAATGATAGGATAAAATGTAACTAAATTTCATTGTGAAAGTCATATGGATAAAAAAACCAAGCTAGCACCAATAAACTCAAAAGTCCCCAGTCCCAAACCCCATGTCAATCACGTCTCAAAGCTCCAACCCATCTAACAAGAAACAATTAACAACACAGTCCTTTTCCCTTGTCCAAACTTGAATCCATGTAATATTCTCAGGTTCTAAATGGAAATTTGAATAGGATATAAGTAAAACTCAGTAGGTCGACACCGCCCTATCTAAACAAAAATAGACTAATAGTAAGTTCATACAATAATGTGATAAACAAGGGTATTAATTAATCTATTAACATGATATAACAATTAACCTACTTCAGCACCATGTTGTAATAACTTTGAGGATGTAACATCACCATACCAATCATAACCAAAATTCCATGGCATAATCACCTAATAAATAAAATCCCTCTATATAAGAATTTCATCATAAACAATCCAAGTCCTCTATATAATCATTTCAGCATAACTGTACCAACCTCTATATATAATCATTTCAACATAATATGTTCAATCCCTATATATAATAATTTAAGCATAACCAGGCCAAGCCCTCTATATAATCATTTCATCATAACTGGGCCAAGCCCTCTATATAAGTATTTCAACATAACCGGGCCAATCCCTATAAGTATTATAACATAACCAGGCCAATATCTATAAGAATTGCAGAATAATTGGGCCAATCCTTATAATCATTTTAGTATAATTGGTCCAATCCCTATAAGAACTATAGAATAACCGGGGCATGCCCTATAATCATTACAACATAATATACAACACAAGTCATAATGGAGATAAGAAAACAACATAACATTATAAACCACAAAGGTCAATTCATCCAATTACCTTTTATCTTTTAATTCCCTTTCATTCATCAAGTCATATCTTAAACCATTATCATGTCAGTGTACACAACCATATAATTTCAAAGTATCTTCAATCATTTCAATAAACAAGGAATATATTATCCAAAGTGATCCTATTACAAGAAATCACCTAAGGTATCATGTCATGCTAATTCATGTTTCAATCCAATAGCAAGTTCATTATTTTTTAAGGGTGGGATCACCCTAAGGGTGGAAGCAATCCAGGTCTCAAAATTGTTGTATCTAAAGGGATCTAAGGATTGGTACAAACACATGATTATCATCACCCATTATTCCATTAGTTAATTTGAACGTTGTGCCAGTGCAATCATCTAGTATTGAACACACTTAAATAAATAGAAACAGACTATAGGGATTTGTTATAGACCACCTACCTTAATATGGTGATCAAAGAAACACCCTCAATAAGGAATTATAATAAAGAATGAAGTAAAAGGAGATCCATAGGGAAAACCTAGATCACAAAAACAACAAGATCAATTCATGGATCAACGGAAGTTAGGAGCTTACGTTGTTATAATGAATGATAGTGGAAGAAAGGGGAAAACCAAAGAGATGGAACTCATTGAAGATAAAACACTAAAATGAGACATCTGGGAGGGAATGAATTTCCCAAAAATATCCTAGATTATCCCTAGGGTTTGAGAGAGGAGGATGTATGGAGAATGAAATATTTTTTAGGTGTCACCATACAAAAGTAAACTACACCCAAGGAATTAATGATGTGAATCCTTGATTCATGACCTGCCTGTATTGTGTAGCATATACACCAAAAAATACATCAACTTAGGTTAAAATAACCTTAATCAACCTTTTTACAATGTGAACTGGTTTCATGATGTGTAAAAATTTCACACTCTAAAAAAGTTCATGGAATTTTTCTACAAATAGGTTCATGTCATGTAATACATTGACAACGTGAAATTTTCTAATAGATAGATCACAACCCAAATTTAGAAAAAAAAAACTCAAACCACCTCCAAATATTCCCAAACCCATAGAGAACTCTCAAAATCCTTTGACACGTTTATACTTTAAATCCATTAATTCAAAGAAACATATATCCCCGAACATTAGGTAATTTCCCAAAAAAAGGATCTCTATCCCCAAAAGAAACTCGACCACCAAGGTTTAAAAGAAAAAAAACAACTAAAAGTGCTTAACCAAAAACTCAAAGAGGCACATACTTGAAAAAAGGTGGGATATTACAACCTCCCAAACATATAACAACATGTCCCTGAGATGAACCAAGAATAATTTTGGGGTCTCAGAAAACAATTATGGACACTATGCTCACATATTATATTCCCTCTCCTAGGTCTCCTATTGGACATTCCCATATTTCCACTTCACTCACACTAAAGGTATAGTCTTTCCATATAGTTACTTATCACTATGGTCCACAATCCGTATTAGATACTCCTTAAAGGATGTATCTACACCAAGATCAATTTAATCAACATATATCATGTGATAAGGGATAGGATGACATCTTCGAATATGTGATGCATGAAACACATTGTGCATGTAACTGTAACATTTTGGAAGGGTCAATCAATATGCCACTGGACTAACTCTCCCAACTATCTCAAATGGACTGAGAAACATGGGTGATAGTTTTCATTGTTTCCTTATATAGATATTCACCAACCTAGGTGACACCTGAAAGAAAACATGATGAACCACCTCAAACTCTAAAGTTCATCTTCACTTGTCAGCATAATTGTTATGCCTACTATGTGCGGTCACCAACCAATTCTTTATCAACTAAACCTACTCAGACATCTCTTACATTATATTAGGTCCAACGAGCATTGTCTCACCTGCTTCTAACCAACAAATAGGTAAATGAAAAAACCTATCATACAAGGTCTCAAAAGGTTCCATTTGGATCAATTCTTGGAAGCTGTTATTATAAAAAAATTCAAGAGTGAAAAATGATCATCTCATGAACTAATGAAATAAAAAATATAGGCTCATAACATATCCTTAAAAATATAAGTATTCCATTCAGATTGACCATCAATATGAGGATGGTATGCTATACTAAAAAAACCTATGACCCCATATCCTTCTGAATACCCTTCTAGAATCAAAACATAAAGTGGGGATCTCTATCAGAAATGATACTCCTCAGAACACCATGCAGTCAAAATATTTCCCACACATGATGACTACCAATATCATTGATGGTGAATTTATTCCTAATAGGTAAAAAGTGGGAAACCTTTGTCAATTGATCCAAGATTACCCATACCAAATCATTCTTAGGATGTGTCCTCAGTAATCCTATCACAAAATCCATTGTGAAATTATCCAATTTCCATTCCAGAATGAATAGATGTTGCAACAACTCGATAGGCCTCTGGTGCTCAGACTTCATCCGCTAACAGGTGAAGCATCTGGCCATGAACCATGCCATCTCTTTCTTCATTCTTGACCACCAGTAATATATATATAGATCATGTTACATCTTTGTTAGACATGGGTGTTCTATCCATCTAGAAGCATGAAAATCTCTCACCAGATCCTCACACAAGACTGTAGGAACCCATACTCATCCATAAAAAAATAATATAAATACCACTAACAAGAGACCATTCTGATGGTGGATCCCCACTATATATGATTTCTATAAGGGATAATACCTACATATCAGATAAATTATTAGTCTTTATCTAGTCAAAAATCATGAGTATAAAAGATTTCAAACTCATAGCTAATCATCCCTGGGACTTCTAGACATCTAAATGCATATATGAAAAGAGTGTCATCATCCGCTACTCATATCAAGACTCCTAAATTTCCTCTGGCTTCATATTTTGGCATAAGGAATAAAAAAACGTGTTTTTATTTCCTGATGTATAAGCTAGAATGAATTCAAAAAACTACAGATACTCGACCCACCTCATCTTCTAAAGGTTCAGGTCTTGTTGAGAAAATATATACCTGAGGCTCTTGTGGTCCATATACACCACAAACCTCTTTCCCAAATGATAGTGTCATCTCAAGGTGTGTACCAACACATCTAACTCTAAATAATGATTAATATAATTAACCTCATGTGGTCTCATCTGTCTAGATCCATTAACAACCACTCGATTCTCTTGCATCAAAAAATCTCCAAGTCTAACTCCAGATACATCACAATACATGATATACGCCTTACCCAACACAGGTAAGGTGAGGATAAATGTTGAGGTTAGACTGATCTTTAACTCATGAAAATATATCTCACAAGACTCTGACCAAACAAACTTTACCCTTTTCTTGTTCATCTTGAATAACGGTGCTTTCAGGCTGGAGAAGTCCTGGATAAAATGCCGATAATACCTTGATAGACCTAGAAAGCTCCGAATCATAAAGAAATTATTAAGCCACTCATAATATACCATGGATAAAACCTTATATGGTTCATCTGAGACTCTATCCTCTGAGATGACATGACCCATGAAGTTCACTTTATCAATCTAGAAACTACATTTAGATAGCTTGGAGTAAAGACGATGCTCTCTCAAAGTACTCAAGATGATGTCAAGATTTTGGGCATGATTGTCTTATGATTGGGAGTTCAATAATATTTAATAAATGAAAACCATCAAAAATCAATCCAGGAAAGGATGAAAATGTGATTCATCAAGGACATAAATACCACTAGTGTGTTTATCAGATCGAACAACATAACTACAAACTTATACAAGCCATACTTGTTCCTAAAAGTAGCCTGAGGTATGTATGATGGTATCACTATCAACTAATAATACACTCATCTCAAGTAAATCTTAGAAATGATATTGGAACCTCTCAAATGATCAAAAATATCATCGATGTATGGAAGGGTATATCGGTTCTTTAATGTCATCTCATTCAGTCTCTGATAATCCATACATAAGCCCAAAGTCCTGTTAGTCTTCTTAGAAAAAAGCATAGGAGAACACCATAGAGATATAATAGTCCATATGAAACCCTTAGTGTCATGACCCCTCCCCAAAAAGTGAACCCCTATTGGGATATAAATGGGAGAAAATCGATAGTGACCCCCAAGTCCCACCTCTAGTAGTCCCCGGGTTGGTGACTAACACTGAGGGTATAACAAACATGAATATGGGAGGCATTACCCTCTAAGAGAAACACATGTCGAAGAGGGAGATAAGACAAACACCAACCAACTCATTAATAGACTACAATATAGAAGAAAACCCAAGTACACAAATGTAATTTCATTCAAGAAATACTACAACTGAAAAAGAAAATTCCAAGTACCAAAAGAAAGTAAAGACGGCAGTAACCACAAAGCCCAAACAACTCCTGCAACCCACAAGCTAGTAGTAACCAACTTGATCTACAATCTTCTCTAACTAACCTTAAAAATAGTTTATATATACGTAGGGTGAGTATAAAAATATACTCGGTAGGATCCTCCTCGGATCCTCTCATGAAAAAGTAAATAAATCATGCTAAAGCACAGTCAATAATAAGTGAAACTAAATCGTCACCTAAATAGGTATACTAAGTTACCAGTCTCACCATGGATTCTCTCACCAAGTATCGTATACAAGATAATATTATATAATAATAAATATCAAGGGTAACCAGCTACTGCTTCCTCATAGGTTTTCCGCTCTTCCCCAACATTGCACGTCCTGAGCATCTCTCTCCAAAAATGATAGCCCACAGACACCTGAGCAAAGCACTACAACATGCACCTCATACAACACATTCCACCATGTCCACATAATAAAAAGTAACCAAGTAGCTTCTAGGAGCCACCATATCTCTCATAATGTGTATCATATGTTGGGTATTATACCTCAATCCATCACATCCCATACAGTGAGTAAGGATCTACAAGGCATCACAACCTATACATGTTATACCTATAGTTGTTCGTAGGAAACTATATCCAAAATATGTGTGTGTGAAATAACCATGACCCATTACATCCCTCAACACACATATATGGGGGAAACTAATCATCATGCATACCGGCATGAATATATACCAAAATAAGAGAATGGGTCAAATAGGGCTAGTTAGCCATCCATCCTCCCACCGGGTTGTTGGGGAAAACACCCCCAGGGATCAGAATCCTCGGGGTGTCAGTTTACCAAAACAAAAGTGTAGAGTAGTGTATAGATACAAAAAAAGTACATGATATAATATATCTCACAACCACACTAAGGGAATATACTAGTCTTGGACACAACTACAACTAATTTCTTTCAGACTCCCAGCTGCCACTGCCAAGACCAAATATCCTATAAGCACACAACCATTTAAAGAGCTATATTAAATTATCTTATTTTTTTCATCATTTACACTTTAAGTTAATTAATTATTAACCATTAATTAACCATTATCATTCCACATTAAATCACATTATTATTTCAACAAAGATCCATACCCTCTAAGCATAACCAAACCGAGTCGATGAATTCTCATAATTTTAACCTCAACATTGCATCCCCGCAAGATACAACCCCATTAGAAACATTTATTCATCTATTAACATCATTACCTTCCATATCACCATATGATCTAGGAAAATTTTTTAAAATTCCCAAACACAAGGGGATTAATACGGAGAGTAGATGAACTACCCATCAAGTCTTTTCCACCTATAGCAAGAGAGTAAACTCATCCAACCATGAGGAGCTAAACACTAAAAGAACGTGGCATAACCTATGCATCTTCACCTCCCATGGAAATAGAGTAATCAAACACATTTTTCTACCTCAAGCAGCGGGGAAAGGAAAGTAGATAACAAAAAACCTGTCCACCCACTAAACAATAGATTTAAACAAGAATCCAACTTTCATAATAAAGGGTAAGCCCATATTCAACCCATTCCTTCATATTCGATGACCTCCCTGACATCCATATGCATATTCCGATGAATCTCTCCACTCTAGGGGTCAACTACTACCACAAAAACCAAGCTACCATGACCCACATACCACAAAATCCCTCCAGGCTCATCCATCCTAGGCTCATGTCACATCCAAGCCTCACTGCCCCCACAAACCATAAAAGCCCTCTAGGCTCATCCATATCACAAGCAACAAGAAACAAACATAGCAACCAGGCACTTGGACCTAAATCAAGGCATTCAACCATCACACACAATGATCTCTCATGAATCCAAAGCATAATGCACTCAACCTTTAAAAGCAAGAGGGAAACTCAAGTCCTACAAAGGAATTATCTTTTTTGAGATAACTAATTCTTATTCCATATTGAATTAAGTGATTCATTATCACAGGTTCCAACAATGGGAAACCTAAAAAACAGGCTATCACAGCTATCGCAAGTTAATTAAATAATTAATTTAACATGCCTTAAAATTATTTTATCAATAATAATCATCATGATTTAGGTTCAATAACCAATTCAATTAAACATGCATACTTGCATCAATTTGATTAACATCGAATTACAACAATTGGATTTATTAACATGCCTCTTAAATTCCTTTATCCAATTAATTATCAATTTATTCTGGCTTTAAATTATTTGATAATTTCCATCAAGAAAAACATGATAAACCAAGAAAGTCATAGATATCACACTATATAGAAAATCAATAGGCAAAATTTTATCATGGTAACAAACAACAACATTGTTGTGTGATCGATACCAATTATTTAATCTGATTCAAGTATTTAATTAGGTCAATTTCATTGCGATACAAGGGGATAAATCATGATAAATATACAATTTAATGTAAATAAATCGATAAGAAATCAATCCCCTACCTCAAAAGGTTGTCGACGTTCTTCGCATGTGAACAAACCATGCAACGGATCTCTGATCACCCCTCCTGCAAGATCTGTATCCATCTGAGGATGCTGCAGCACCACCACACCAACAACAACCGATAGAAACCCCATTAGAACCATGGGAGATCATAATCCATTGCATATAAATAATAAAGGGATGAAAATTAGATAAAACCGAGATAAACTACAAGAAAACAAAGGAAAAAACACCTTAGATCAAGCCAGATCACCATAGATCAAATGTGGAAGCCTGAGATCGATTCCTGTCGAAGGGATATCCAAAACACCAAAGAGGGGACTATCGAGTCACCTCAAAAGAGAGGGATGGAATATACATCCATAGGTTTTGATAACATGAGTGGCTAGAAAAACAATTAAAACATTACATCATCAGGGGATTACAAAAGTGTAATCCCTTTTCACATCATGTAATTCCTAGATATCGGTTTCCACCAAAAAACCATCACCTCTTTATTTTATTTATTTTTCAAACCTCGAAATATTACATGATGTGAATCCCACTTTCACACCATGAATGTTACTTGCTCCCAGTTCTCATCATCCAAACTCTTCCAGGCTTCCTCTGAGCCTCCTCCAAGCTCTTCAAGCCTTAGGAACACGCAAAGGGTTGATCTACATGGACCCGGGCCCTTACATCAAATACCTCTAAAAAAATCTCATCCTCGAGAATCCAAAACCAAACCATAGAGAAAAAAGAAAAGGGCTCATCTAAATATCCACCCCGTGAGATACCTCTCAAGGATCTCACCACCAAAGGAGATCAACCATTCCCATCCAAGCACATCCACAAAAAGAAAAAAATAAATCCATCTCATAAACAAGAAAGGTATAAAACCACCAAATGAACAATGTTACAAGAGAAGAGATAAACATCAAATAGATTGGGGTAATGAGTTTGTATCTATGACTCACGTTCCCAAGTACTCTTCTCCATGCCACCATGCCACCACAAGACATAAACCAAGGGGATAACATGCCCAAAAAACATCTTATTTTAGAGGTCTAAGATCTCTACAGGTCGCTCCTCGAAGGCTGCATCATCATCGACATCGATCTCACCCCAATTGATGATGTGAGAGTCATCATGAAGATAATGACGAAGCTGTGACATGTGAAAAACATCATATATCCATATAATCTAGGGGGAAGCACTATCCGATATGTCACGTCTCCAACATGAGCCAACACCTTGAAAGATCCAACAAATCGAAGAGAAATCTTACTCCCACAACCAAACCTTCAATGCCCATGATGGGGAGTCACCTTCAGAAACACATGATCCCCAAAGTTGAAATCCAAATCTCTCCTCATATGATCAACATATGATTTATGATGAACCTGTGATGCTTTCATCCTCTCACAAATCACTTTAACCAACTCTACCGTATTCTGTACCTATTTGATCTGAGAATTGCTGAATCTTCGACCCCAGTCTAGAACAATAGAGAATGGAAAGGTTGTACATACAAGGATTCAAACGATGTCGTACCGATGGTGGATTGAAAAATATTATTGTAAGAAAAATCTACTAAGGGAAGATACCTCATCCACAAACCTCCAAAATCTAGGACACAAGAGCGCAACATGTCTTAAGGAGTCTGGATGGTCCGCTCTATCTGACCATCCATCTATGGAAAAAAATCAATGCCAAGGAATAGATGAGAACCAAAATAATGATAAATAACTCTTCATACCTTGGAAGTAAAATGAGTATCGCAATCAGAAATGATCATCCTTAGGACTCTGTGGAGCCTCACCACCTCTTTTAGATATGTCCTTGATAAAACCTCTACTGAGCTCGACTCCTTGATCACTATAAATTTGGCCGATTTTATCAAATGATCCACTTCCACCCATATAGAGTCAAATCCTCCCTAAGATAAAGGTAAACCGGTAAACAATTATATCGAGATTTCCTCCCACTTTCACTTAGGAACATCTAATAGGTAGAGAAACCTACCGAGAATATGATGCCGAACCTTCACCTTCTAGCAGACCAAACATCAAGACACAAACTCTGCAACTGTACGCTTCAAACTAGGCCACCAAAACTAACCTCTCAAGGCTCGGTACATATTTTTCATTCCAGGATGTACTAACAAAGGCGAACTATGTAACTCTCTGAGAACTATCTCATGCATCACCAAAGAAACAAAAATACTTCCCTAAAACAACACTCAGTGTTTTTCATCCTTAAACCAACTATCAGGGGCGTTACCACAAACAACCCGATCTCTCTATACCTCCACCTCAAGATCTACCAATTGGGATTCCTCCACCAACTGCACCAGATATGACTACACCATATTCTAAAAAAGATAACCTCTTCCCTTAAATCCTTCCCTATTTAGATGCAAAATAGAAAGTTCTTCCATCACTCTCCAAGAATTACGTGATTCCCACACTGCATCATTGTGTGACTTCCTACTCATCACATCAGCCACACCATTCTCCTTTCCAAGTGTATATAAAATCTAAAAGTCATAATCCTAAAATAACTTCACCCACCAATGCTGATGCAAGTTTAATTCATGTTGGGATAAAACATACCTCATTCTCTTATGATTGGTGAAAACCAAAAAATGATCGCTGATGCGGTAATGTCTCCATAAATTTAGGGAAAACACCACCACTGCCAACTCAAGATTGTGGGTGGAATAGTTACATTTGTGGGGACTTAACTACTAATACCCATAATAAACTACCAATCTTTGCCACATTAGAACACAATCCAACCCAAGATGTGAAGCATCACAAAAAATTTCAAACTGAACTCCTTCTGTTGGAAGACAAAGAACTGGAGCACTGACCAACTTATCCTTCAGATGCTCAAAAGCTTCTTGACACTGATCAGTCCATAAGAACACATGATCCTTTCTAGTAAATTTTGTTATATTATTCAAAACCTAAGATAAATTGACTACAAACCTCCTATAATATTCTGCATGACCAAGGAAACTTCGCACCTCTGCCACTGTCTTGGGGGATTCCCAAGACACAATTGCCTCTATCTTTGAAAGATCCATAGCTACTCCTTACCAGGATACAAAATTCCCTAAGAAACAGACTTCTTGAGCCCAAAAATCACACTTTGGAAACATTCCAAACATCTTCTCACAATAAAGAACTCCCAAAATGGCACACAGATGCAACGCATTCTCTTCCTCAGACACAGAGTACACAAGGATATCATCAATTAAAACCACCACAAACTTATCCAAGAACTCATGGAACACAGTTTTCATTAACCCAAAGAACACAACTGGAGAAATCATCACACCAAACGACATCATAATGAACTTGTAATGCCTATGACAACAATGAAAAGCAGTCTTTGGAATATCTTCATACTTTAAATGCATATGATGATATACTTATCACAATTCAATCTTCGAGAACCAAATTTCACCCTTTAATTGATTGAATAAAACATAATTCCATGGAAGAGGGTAGCGGTTCTTCAATATCACTTGGTTTAAGAAATGATAATCAATACACAACCAGAAACTGTTATCATCCTTCTTCATGAATAAAACTGATGCACCCCACACTAACACACTTGGCTGAACAAAACCACACTACAATAGAACATCGAGATGTATACATAGCTCTCACAAACTATAAGATGCCATCATATATGGAGACATTGAGATAAGAGACACTCTTGGTTGTAGTTCGATACCAAAACCGATCTCTCATTGAGAGGGTAATGATACAACCTCCTTTGGAAAGACATTAGGGTACTATTATATGACCCTGCGAAACACTAACTTCTGAACCTCCAACAAACTTAGCATCATACCATCCATCAAGGATGACAAGGATGAAACACATCTCTAACCCATCTGAGGGTCTCACTCACTGACAAACACTGTTGTCTCTCCATCAACATCGAATAACACAAATTACCTCCTAAAAAAATCCATGATAGCCTACACCAAATACAACTAATCCATGTAAAGGATGATTTTATATGGTTTTATCTATAAACATAGGAAATATTCTTAATATTGGTGCTTCACTAACACTATCTCACAGTTTCCACATATTTCCAACAAGTCAAATCGACCTCCAACTGGCGTAATAAACACCAAGGGAACTAGAAGCCTATCTACCTATAGTCCCGAATCATGGATAAGGGTAGGTGATATGAAGAAGTGTGTCACTACTAGATCAAACAAAGAATTAACCCAAGTAGAAAACAAGAAAAGGGTACCTCGAATGACATCTGGTTCGTCTAGTGCTGGAAATGCTAAAGCATGAAGCTAACCATGAACTACTTCATGGCCTCTCTGACCATACTGACAACCATATCTATAGTCATTATCTTCTCTCTGAGGATGGGGATAATCCTAAGTATTTCCTCTATCTTCCCCATCTACAATTTATTGATCCCAAATTGGAGCAACCTGCCACTACTTCCTCGACTAGAACTGACTCAATAGAGGAATTTGAAGCAGAAAAACTAGCGCACACTGACCACTCAAAAAGTTTGGGCACTCTCATCGCTAATGACTTCAATATCCACAAGAAAAACATGAATATGATCCCTTGGAATCAGGTTGAGAACCTCCTCCTTTGTAGAAATAAGACATTGAGGGTTGGAACCTACCCTTGACTGATTGTAAGTTCTTATGTCCTGAAAACTGGGAACCTTGGACCACAGTTATGTTTCGTGAGGAATCCTAAAAACTCCCCTCTCGTAACAATCTGATTCTGTATAATGTCCTCTCAATGACCTATGCTCTTTCTAGCACCTCGAGATACATCTTCAACATAAATGGGGTGACCTAGTGCCAGATCTCTGGATGCAAAGCTTACTCAAAAGGCCTATCCCAAGCCTCCTCATCTGACCATAAGTCTGAAGCATATCGAAAAAAGTTCCTAAAATGGATTCCAAACTCTCGCACACTGGATCTCCCCTATTGAATGGTAAGAAACTCCTAGAAACTGGCCACCTTTCTGATCGAAGAAATAAACTTGGCTTTGAACTCATCTCATAACTCCTCCCATGAGACTTTTGACTCCTCACGATCCATGAGGAACAAGAACCACCACTACCTCGCTGCCCCACAAAGCATCATCAATGCCAATGAAACCCAGTTCTCCTTCCGAGCATGGATTAAACAGAAAGCTATCTCAACCTTCTCCAACCAGTATTCTGTGACTACATTTGAAATAGAGCCCTCATACCTCTATAGGATATAGCACTAAATATTGTGGAGTGACCTCCTCAAAGTTCCGTTATCGTCAACATCTACCCTATGGTGATCTTCTAGCGCAACCTGCTGAGCATCTTCTGCACGAACCTGATGAGGACACAAACCTAGAGCCATACCTGCAAAAGAAAAAATAATCAGAGATCCTAAACCCGGCATATGGTATACTTTAACATTAATTAATTGGTTTATTTTATTCATTTTAGGTTAACCTATCCCAAGGTCTACCCATTCAAACATAGGTGCAAAGAATAATGATGCATGATCCTTTCATAGGTCTCTACATCCATATGCATATATTAATGCATCTCACCACTCTAGGCATAAAATGCTACCACAAAAACTAGGCCTTCCTACCCCACGTACCACAACAGACCTCCAGGCTCATCCATCTCAGGCTCACATCACATATGTCCTCCCTACCCCCACAAACCACAATAGCCCTCTAGGCTTAGCCATATCACAAGCAGTATGAAACAAACATAGCAACTAGGCTCTTGGCCCTAAATCAAGGTATTCATCCTACACACACAATTAGCTCTCACGGCTCCAAAGCACAAGTCACTCATCCTTTACAAGAAAGAGGGAAAATCAGTCCCTACAAAGGTATTATCTTTTTTCACACAACTGGTTCTTATTCTATCTTGAATTAACCTATTCATTGTCATAGGTTCCAACTATAGGAACCCTAAGAAACAAGCTATCACAACTATCAAAAATTAATTAAACAATTAATTTAACATGCCTTTAATTATTTTATCAACAAGAATAATCATGCTTTAGGTTCAATAACCAATTCAAATAAACATGCATACTTGCATACTTGCATCAATTTTATTAACATAAAATTACAATAACAACAACCATATTTATTAACATTCCTCTTAAATTCCTTTAGCCAATTAATTATCAATTACTTCCGGATTTACATTATTTACCAATTTTCATCAAGAAAAAAATGTTAAACCAAGAAAGGAACATATATCACACTATCTAGAAAATCAAGAGGCAAACCATTATCACAGTAACAAACAACAACATCGCTATGCGATCAATACCAATTCTTTAATCCAATTTAAGTATTTAATTAGGTAAATTTCATTGTGATCCATGAGACTAAATCTTGCTAACTCTACAATTTAATTTAAATAAATAGATAAGAAATGAATCCCCTACCTCAAAAGGTCATCAATGTTCTTTGCACAAGAACAGACCACGTAATGGATCTTTGATCACACCTCCCACAAGATATGCATCCATATGAGGACACTGTGTCACCACCGAACCAACTAAAACTGATATAAATCCAATTATAACCATAGGATATCATCCTCCATCACATGGAAAGAAGAATGGGAGGAAAAGGAGATCAAACCAGGATAAATCGTATGAAAATGAAGGAAAGACACACCTTGGATCAAGCCGGGTCACCACGAATCGAAGATGGAAGCCCGAGATCGATTCTCATTAAAGGGATCTCCAAAATGCTAAAGAGGGGACTGTCAGGTCACCTGGGATGAGAGGGAGGGAATATATAGCTGTAGGGTTTTACAACCCAAGTAGTTGAAAAAACACTTAAAACATTACAACATCATGGGATTACACGATGTGTAATCCCCTTTCACATTGCGTAATTACTTAAGGTCGGTTTTCACTGAAAAACCATCCCATCTTCATTTTATTTATTTCTAAAACCCCAAAATATTACATGATGTGAATCCCACTTTCACACCATGAAAGTTCCCTACTCGCAGTTCTCATCACCCAAACTCCCCCATACTTCCTCTGAGCCTCCTCCAAGCTTTTCAAGCCTCGAGAACATGCAAAGGGTTAATCTACATGGACCCAGGCCCTTACAATTAGCTTCCAACTATATCAACTAAACTTTCAAATCATGAACCTATGTCGGTTCCATCCTATATGGTGGGATAGAAACTGTCTCTTCTCCTGGAACCAACTCGATCATGAACTCAATCTCCCACTTGGGTGGTAAGTCATAGAAATATTCAAGAAATTAATTCTAAAAATGGTCTAACACTGGAGAAAAAGTATCCTAATATATTCCACCATCATCAAGAGTAAGAATTGGTATATGAGTTATGAGATAATCCAATCCACACTGAATTGGTCCTACATGACCAGCCTAAAGACCCCACTCACCCTGGTGAAAATTTCTACCTTCTTCTAGAGATAAAAAGGTTACTCCACTCCAATAACAGTCGATGAGATCCTAGTACTAAAATAACCAATCCATGCCCAAAATTGAATTGAAACCTATAATTTAAAAAAAATAGTTCCTAAAAGTAACATTAACCACAAATTTCTAGAGAAAATGTCTTGCAATGTTTGATATTCTCTGATCGCACTCCCAATGGTGTGTAAATGGTCAAGACACCATCTAAGATTTCCACAACCTATCCCAAAACATTTTAAAAAATAGTACATATAAAGGAATGTGATTATCCTATATAAAAAAAACACAATCAAGGGTAGATGATACAAGAATTGTACCTCTGATGGTAGAAGGTTATACATCCAAACTAGTCAGAGTAGATTACATATCATGAAACTAACTTTCCCCTCTTCCCTGGGCTCTAGTTTAACTCCCTTGTGCTACTACCTCTAAATGGTACTGCTTCTTCTACACTGAGGCACCACATCCCTTACCTATTCCTGAATGTCTAGTGAAACTCTAGATACTAGTCTACTGAGGGGTAGTTGAGTCCTTCTCAATATCTGGTAACTATCTTGATCCCCTGCTATTGATCTATTTCCGCATTCCCCTATAAAACTTCTACAGGTTTCCTATCCTGCCACAAGCATGGAAATCCAAATAAAGGTATAGAAATTGAGGCTTCTTATGGATAAAATTTCCACACTAATAGAATTTAAATGGAATAGAGTCGTGAGATGGGTGCCCACTGCTTTGGAAACTCTACTTGCTATTGTCTTGGCGATAACTATCATAACAGTGCTTCGTTCCGCAAGAAGAAGAGATACCAGTTTGCCTTGCTGGAATATCTTGGCCACTTCTTGGGGCCTCTCTCAGACTTCCTTCTATGATAAGAGCCCAATTCTTTACATATGAAATTATCTTAAGTGAAAAATGTTCACCTATAGCCTGATCACACCATGGATCCCATCCTGGAAACGCCTCACCCTGGAAATCTCATCAGCTACTAAAGATAGCACAAAGCACTACAAGTCAGTGAAACATATAACATAATTCATCACTGACATTCCCTCATGTGTTAGATGCATGGAATCACAATCCTTCTCATCCCACAACATTTCAGGATAGAAGTTGCTCAAAAACATTACCTTGAAATCTGTTAATGTGGCCCGTGTTTACACAATTTTCCACATCTATTTTGAGTAATTAATGGATTTTTTGATTGTGTAACTATGTTTTTCATTATAAAATTAATTTTTTATTGAATTAATTATAATTTTTGATAATATGTCATTTAATTATTAAAATTGTGTTTTTATATTTAAATATCACTTTATTTGTTTATTTTAGTCCTATTGTAAATTTTTACGAAATAAATTAATTGCTTGTAATCATCTATCTTCCTCCTGTATAAATTTTTAAATTAAAATTTACACATTATTTATTTATTTTAATTTATTTATTCATTATTTTCATCTTTATGAATTAGTTATAATAATAGTTTTTATTGAATGAAATATTTAAATTTTAATTTAAGTTGTAGTTATATATAATAAATTTTTTATTTTTAATTTTTAATTTAATTTTGTTTAAATATTGAATAAACATTTTCTTTTAATTATTTTTGTAATTAAATATTTTAATTTGATTTTAATTATCTTAATATAATTTTTGTGCTCAAATATTTAATTTCATTCTTTATTTTTTTTAATGAAATAAATTTTAATGTTTTTAATTTAAATAAATTAACTTATCTGTTCTTTATTTTATGTGTAAATAATTAATAATTAATTGTTTAAATTTATTTATTTATTATAACTTCTATAATTAATTCATTGTTTTGTTTATTTAATTTAATTTTAGGAAAATTCACACATGGTCATTAAAAAATGTCAATTGACCATGCCATGGTCAGTATCTTAATCGTTCGAAGCTGAATCCAACTGTCCATTCAACATCACCCCTATCACGGTCAGCACAATAGTCGTGAACCTCACTTACAACCTATCGTGGATGCACCTTATCAAAAATCACCCTACCATGCATCATTTCCCATCTCACAATCAGATTTTGGTCCTCAATGGCAGGGGTTCATCTACATCGCCAGCAAGGGCTGAGGATGGGCTCCAAAGAAGGAATTGATGCAGGCATTGAAGTCCTCTCCATATCTGGAAGCCGAATCAATCCATTGTGCATCGTAGAGAAGAAGAAGACCCGAATGCCACTACCCCCTCTTGATTTTCTTTTATATATATATATATATTAAATATAATATTAATAACAAATATATATATATATAATAAATTCATTATACATATATATATATTAATTAGTATATAAATATAAATTCACACACACACACATATATTTATATATTTAAGACTAATAATACAATTTAGTAAAAACATATATATATATATATATAGAAATATAAAAAAAATGCTCAAATGTCAGTGACATCTGAGCCCAAAATATGATTAAGGAATTGGGTCACGGGCTGGGCACTGCACTATATAGAATTTTTTTCAATTCCACCCATGGGCCAATTTACTCATTAGGGAAATTTATTTTCAATTTCCACATTTCCCTCACATATTTCCAGTATAACTATGGAAAATAAATTGTGAAGGAGATCATGGGTAGTGTAAGATGATCATGATTATAGATCTTAGTAAAGAGTTTAGTTTGTTGGAGGATAAATTCTTGAGTCACTGAAGGATCAAGATGTACAGTCAAGGTACGCCATGTGAGTGTCAGGGACAAGTTTTTCAATTAGTGACCACGAGTGTGCATAGGATATGCGAGAAAAAAAATCTATTTAAAGTAAGAATACTCCAGAAGAGAGGGGGGAATAAATCTCCTCACAATCCAACATAGTATTCTGGTAGAAAAAGATCACTTTTATATAGTAAGAGAATAGGTATTTTATATCAGGAGCTTCTGGAAATCGACCAGGAGTTGCGGGAGAGAGAACACTCTTCTCTATTTTCTTTTTTTACTTCATTACTTACGGTATGGATTATTATATTTCTAAATATTTTAATATTTTGAATGAAATCATGATTTTTAGATAATAACCATTGGGGGAATAGGTTGAGCTGGTTGATTTATTTTACTTTGTTCATTAATTTTCTCTATTGTTTGCCTCTCTCTCTCTCTCTCTCTTCTAAAAATCATTTTTTAAGCATCAATCATTAGTGAAAAATTATCTTGATCAGGATTTAATTAAAACTGTATTCAATCTAATGATTTCACTAAAATTTGAATCAATATCAATAGAGAGTATCACACTGAGTTAAACTGACATTTTGAACTTAGTGATAACTGATTCTTTCTCATTTTGTGATCGAGGGACTTTTGCGGCTGAATAGCTATATGATTAATTTAGTCATAGGTTTACCTAACAAAAAAATGATTTATCCCATTTGAATCCATTCCAGGTTTTTAAATTAAAATTCATGAACAAAGTAAAATCATTAAAAAAAACTAGCTAGCTAATTTCCCCTATCCATAAATTGTTTTTTCTCATTGTCTTTACTGATATTTTTTCTTTCCTACTTATCTGCACTCACACTCACTTTAACACACAAAAATATTCATTCTCATCATAGATTCATCACCATCCTAAACTATTTATTGTGTTGTCTTGTTTTTTCCATGTTTTTGGTCACTTAAATACAACTTATTTCTTACTTGTGGTCTAACCCTTCTTTCCATAATATTAGTTATAGGTAGTAATTAGGTTTATAAATATTAAATTTTCATGAGTCCAATGATGCACATGTCAAATTTTGAATCCGTTTCTAAGGAAGACACATGGGAGAAAGAACCCAAAAAAACAAAAATTACATATAAAAAAACAAAAAAACATAAAATATAGAAAAATCATATATATAAAAACCGTCAAAAAAATCTAAAAGAAAAATCAAAAAAATCAATAAAAGATACTACTGTATATGAAATAAGTCTAAACCTGAGACCATAGAGACTTTAATACATAAAATTTAGAGACACCTTAGATATTTGAAAAAGAACAAAAAGGAAATCAAAATGGAAGATAATAGAGAGTATGAGAACCACAACCTTCTTAATCCACCACCTAGAAATGTGAACCCACCTAGAAATGAGATGATTGAGACGAATAGTTTGAGAGAGTTCTTATTGTCTACTATCTCTAATAACCCATCATACATTAGTCTCTCACCAAGGTCTATAAATTATTAAATAAATTAGTCCATATTGTCCCAACTGCCTACCTTCGATGGAATGCCCAATGAAGATTCTATTGATTTCATTAGGGACTTCTATTGTAGTGTCGAATAACTTCCCCTGAGAGGCATGAGTGAGGAAGATATTGAACTGAGAGTGTTCCTTTTTCCCTCAAGGTCAATTCTAGGAATTGGTTTAAATAGTTATAATATGAAATATTTATCACATGGGATCATGTTTACAGTTATTTCACCATGAAGTTTTACCCTTGGAGAATGACTTCTAAAATTAGACACAAAATCATCGGTTTCTTACAATATGAGGGATAACTATTCCATAAATCTTGGAATAGATTTAAGGTATTAATTAGACAATTTCCAAACTACCAATGAACTCCCCAATTCCTCATGGACACTTTCTATAATATTCTCACCCCTTGCCACTAAACATTGGTGGACCAATTTTCTAGAGGGGATTTCAGTGATAGAACTTCCAAAGAACTAAAGAAAATTTTTAACACACTGGAACAAAACTCAAAATATAAATGCTCTAGGAGAAGGACCATTTTGTGTAAATAACCCAATACTGTTCCAAAATCTGAGGAACAAGATTCTTGATTTTTCAATGAAAATAATCAAAACACTATTTGGGAGCAATTCCACCACTATGTCATGTTTGGGCACTTACACTCTTATTGTCCTAATTTTGATATGCTCGGCCAAGCTCATAAAAATGTCAATTTTTTCAAGTATGGTCCTAGGATATAAATTAGGTATAAGCCATTTTTTAACAATTTTAATTACATATATAGAAACCACCCAAATATTTCTTGGAGGGAGTAAGGATTTCTTAGAACCGCAGTACCCGTGGTTTCCAGCAACCACCTAGGTAGCAATTCTAGCCCCAACCAAAATCCAAATCATCCAAATCAAAATATTAAGTAAGAGGTATGTTCTAGAAGTTGATAAGTACTTTTTATGAACAAAATTTAAAAAAATTATTTTGATAAAGTGAAAATGGATTCTAGGATTAAAAATATGGAAGTTCAAATGGTGCAGTTGGTTAGAGAAGTTAGTGGTAGAGACAAGGGAAATATTCCAAGTACCAATGAAGTGAACCATAGAGAAAGTTCCATGGATATGACTACTATAAGTGGTATATAAATACATCAATAATCTAGGAAGGTTCCCCAAACTTCTGAAAAATAAAAACTAGATGACTCTGGAAACTCAAATCTATAAAATGTTCAATCTAGAAATTTAGAAAGCAGCTCTGAAACACTCTAAATATTTCTATCCCAACTGAAAAACAATAATAAAATGGTTTTAAAAAAAGAAAATAAATCCAAGAAAAAACATGTATAGGAAGTTGAAGGTATTCCTAAATTTGTTAGGATTTTTTCTCCAATAATCCCTTTTCCACAAAGAATAAAAAAAACCATGATTCTGAGTAGTTGAAGTTTCTCAAAGTTGTTAAAAAATCAAACATTAACATTCCCTTATTAAAATCCTCAATTCAAATCCTATATTATCTAAAATCCCACAAAAAATAAGATCAAATAAGAAAACCCTGGAAGAATTTTCCAGTTATAGTATTACAGAGGATTGTAGTGTTGTGTTTTAGAATAGGATACCTCCCAAACTTCAAGACCTATTGAGCTTTTTTATCCCTTACAACTTTAGAGATAGAGGTGACCAGTTTAATTTTATTTATGATCTTGGAGATATCATCAATTTTATTCCACTTTTTTTGTTTCAACACTCGATATTCAGAGTTCCTTAACCCACCATTGTTGTTTTACAACTTATTGATCGATCCACCAGTCACCTAGTTGAAGGGTATATGAATTGATAGTGGGAGTAGAAGGCTATTTTTATGTTGATTTTCTGATACTAGATATGAATTGTGACCATAAGGTACTTATCATCCTTGGTAGTCCCTTTCTAACCACATGGGGAGATGTCATCAATGTCTCAAAGGGGAAATTAATTTTCAACCTGGGTGAAAAAAATAATAATTCAATGTTTTCAAAAATATTAAAGAATCCACCCAAAAACCCAATTTTTTCTAGAGATGAGATTTTAAGAGATGAAGAATATATTGATGAGGAGGAGGATGAGTTTTTAAGGAATCTAAAAGAAATCAATAGTGCACTAGATATCCTTGTTGAAACCTATATGGGGATTACTTCTAGTAAGGAGAATAAGACTTTAGATTAGTCTAAGGGAGAATTCTTAGAAAAACTATATTAATTTTCCTTAGAACATATCTTTCCCCCAAAATAAGAATCTATCTATACGGAATTTTTTTTTGAAATAATAGTGATAAAGAGGAATCTTTCTTTACTATCTTTTTTAAGAGATATTATGAATACCTTGGTCCACCCAGGCCTAGGTTTATTCCCTTAAGCAAAGTACCACCCAATCTGGAGATAAAAAACCTTCCATCCCATTTGAAATATTCTTTTTTAGGATAGTGATCTACACTACCTGTGATTAAATCATCCAAACTAGAGGGAAGTCAAGAGGAAAATTGTTGAGTGCTTTGAATAAATACAAGTTTATTATTAGCTAGTCAATTGATAATATAAAGTGTATAAGTCTATCATTATACATGTATAAAATCTCCATGGTGCCTGAGTGTAACCTAAGTGTGGAATCCCAGATAATTATTAACCTAAAAATAAAGGAAGTGGTCTGAGAGGAAGTGATCAGGTTGCTTGATGCTGGGTAAAATTTATATTTTTTAAATTCCTTGGGTAAGTCTTGTCTAGGTAGTCCCCAAGAATAGTGGAGTGAATATGATAAAAAATGAAAGGAATGAGAAAATTCACATAAGAAATTTGAACAAATGGAGGGTTTGTATCAATTATAGAAAACTCAATGCTTCTATAAGGAAGGATAATTTTCCCATTCCATTTTTGGACCAAATTCTAGAGAGGTTTTCTAACAATGAGTATTTCTATTTTCTTGATGGATAATCTGGGTACAACCATATTTTTATTTTTCTCTAGGTTCAGGAGAAGACCACTTTCACTTTTCCATTTGGTACATTTTCCTATCGGTGAATGCCCTTTGGTTTGTTCGGTACTCCAGCCAATTTTTATAGATGCATGATGGAAATTTTCTCATACATTATTGAAATGATTATTGAAGTATTCATGGATAATTTTTCAATTGTAGTAAGTGATTTTGAAAACTTCCTTGAAGATATATAAGTCATTTTGGAAAGATTCCAAGAGAAAAATATTATTTCAAATTAGGAAAAGTTTTAGTTTATGGATACTGAATGAATTGTGTTGGGTCTCAATGTTTCTAATAAGGTACTAGAGGTTGATAATTCAAAAATTAAGGTGATTAAAAATCTTCCACCGCCTGATAATGTTAAGGGGATTAGAATCTTTTTAGGCCATGATGGATTTTACATGAGGTTCATTAAATATTTTTCCAAGATCACTAGGTCATGCTGTTCTTTGATTGTTAAGGACACAAATTTTGTTTTTTATGAGAAATTATTGGAGTCCTTTAACTTTATTAAGGAGAAACTTATTATTTCACCAGTGATCATTTCCCTGGACTAGTACCTCTCATTTTAAGTAATGTGTGATGCTAGTGATCTAGATGTAGGTGTTGTTTTGGGGAAAAGGAAGGATAATAGGTTGTGTGTCATTTATTATTCTAGAAAGTTGTTTGATGATGCTCAAAGGAACTATTACACCACTAAAAATAAATTGGATGTTGTTATGTTTTCCCCTAAAAAATTTAGACAGTACTTGATAGGGTCCAATGTGATCATTTTTATTAACCATTCACCCCTCAAGTACTTCCTAGCTAAAAAGGAATCAAAACCCAGTCTCATGAGGTGTACCCTTTAGTTGATATAATTTGATATGTTAATCAAGGATAAAAAAGGGGGATGAAAATGTTGTTACAAACCATTTTTTCTAGGTCAAAAAACACCCAAATTTAGGATTCAAGGGAGATCAACACATCTTTCCCAAATGAGAAATTGTTTATTGTCCCTAAGATTCAATATTTTTTGTTTGTATATTATGATAAGACTTTGTATGTAAGTTTTATACAAAATAAACTTTCATGTAACCAAAATAATATATTTATATATGAGTTAAAATACTACTTATATGACGAACCACTTCTTTTCAGAAGATGTGTTGATGGTATTTTGAGGAGATGTGTGGTTGAGGATAAAATTTTACCCATACTTGATAGATATCATTCATAACCTTGGAGTTTCCATCATGGAGGGGAAATGAATACTCAAAAAATTTAAAGGATAGTTTCTACTGACCAACACTATTCAATGATTCTTGTAGTTTGTTGATTGGTTGTGACAAGTTCCAAATTCTTGGAAATATTGGTAGAAGGAAGGAGCTGCCACAAAAAATAAAATTGGAGGTTAAAGTTATCAATGCATGGGGCTTGGATTTGATGGTACCTCATTAGTCACTGAAATTGGCTAATATTAATTGTTAATATCTTAATATTAATGTGTTTAAATGTTCATAAACATCAATTTTATTCCAATTCAGAAATTGAACTTCATTTCCCATCATTGTGCAATTCATGCTTAAAGTGTCAATTTGGGCCCACTCAATAATTTGCTTGTGGAAATTAAAATATTCATAATTTTAATTTTATATTTTTTTATATGATTTATCACTTTATTTGGAACATTTTTTATTTTAGGTATAATGGATGAATAACAAGTGAAGATGGAGATTTTTTCACCTGAAGGCAGAAACTTGCTGGAAAAATCATAATGGGCCTAAGGCCCATCAAACAAATGTGGGGCCCATAAAACAAACCCAATGAAGCTAAAATTTATATAGTAGAAATATAAAAATATGAGGATCATTTTATTCAACTGTGTCCAGAGCTAATTCTGATGTTTTCATAATGATAAAGTGATCTGAAGTTGAGATTTAAATGGTGGACCAGACATTAATGCACAGAAATCCGTCCCACCATTTAGACCATAACTTCCAAAAGGATGAGCCAAATTTCCTGAACTTTTTACAGATCATATAGGACATATAGACTAAGATATTTATCTTTACAACCCCTCCGGATTCTGCCTTATTAAATTACAAATTCACATGTTAATATGGTGGACGAATCTGGACAGTTTTCCGGGTCAAATTCGAAACGTCAATTTCCTTTTGATTATTCACCCTCTTTTTGACTCTATTAATTGTTGGGGGGTGAATTAATTGTTGGGGAATGGACCTAAGGATCCTAATATTCCTATATAAGGAGCTATTAGTTAAGGTAATATGGGTGGATATTTTTCTTATCATCTTTTGTTGCTTGTTTCATTGTAAGGTTATGCTTCCAAATTTCCTTTGTAATGTTTTCCATTTCCATGTAAGTTTCTTTTTTGTATCTTTATGTTATTAATCAACTTATTTATCTTCTATATTTTCCATTTCATTTATTAAAACTTTATTATCACAAATCACAGTGATATATCTGTGTTTTTGTGAATTAGTTCACACATAGGTGTGAATTTAATTCACACACACAGAGGAGTGCTCATTATTTCCGTGATTTTAATTTCTTCAATCCAATTCTTGTTAGCCATATTCCACCCACAATTGAGAGTATACCATCAATGGAGGGATAACACTTTAATGGGATTATCTTATGAGGATGAAAAGGCTGGATTGAATGTTATTTTATGAACGAATTTTTGTTAATTGGATAATTAATTTAAGACATCCATTCTTCAGTTATTTCTACTCTTCATATTTACTGTGTTTGAGAAAACTAAATTCAATTACTAAATGACCATATAACTTGGAGAGATCATGAATTTGGTTCTCTAAGTTTATAGGGGATTAGTAATTGTGTTTAGTAAGCACTAAACCAGAAAATGATGAAGGTAGTGTTATTTTTAAAGAATGGATTCATCAAAAATTAATAAAACCAAAATTGTCTAATGAAGTAAAATTCATTCAATCCACCCCGAGCATAATCCTAAGATCAAACCATTTCCATTTAATTGAATTCACTTAGGTTTATTAGTGTTCTTTAAAAAACATCCAAAATCAAAACCAAAGTTGGCCACTTCACAACCCATCCTCCACCAAATCATAGCGTCTCAAGGTTACTTCTTTGGCCCCTGTGGATTCGACCCCTACATGTACTACATCGACCACATACCTATAGGGTAAATTTGGGCACAACCAAATTTTGGTGCCATTTCCGGGGACCAAGTAAGTTCCTTAGACCAAAAACCTTCTTTTCTTACCCCCATTCTTCTATTCTCATCTTTATTTCTCTTCTCTTTCCCCCTTTCTATTTTTTTTACTCCCGAAAATCACGATTCCAAATTTCAAAATGAATACAATGGAGTACAATCAACGATATCACTTCACAAAATCAGGATGGAATCAGTTCGAAAATCTACATTGGGAATCACCAACCTTTTTTAATCAACCTTTGAATGAATACCCCACACCCGATAACATGAACGAAATTTGTAATGATGAATATTTAAAAGATCAATTTTCATACCTATCAAGAATGATTGAAAAGATGAATAATGAGGAAGTACATGATGTCCAAATATCTATCAATCCTAATCCTGAAACAATTCTTCAAAAATTGTGTGAACAAATGGAAAAAATGAATTCAGAGGTATCAAGTTTTAGACTAGAACTACAAAGTATTAAAACTTGTGTGGACCCCATTACCACTGAAACCACCCCTTCCTCAATATTGATAGAATAATCTTGTAACACACAAACCCCTCATCCATTTATTGAAGAACGAACCTTAGGATTTGGGATAATTGGAGAGGATCGTGGAGTTTTTAAAGGGTCTTTAAATCAGGAGGAAATTGATTTTTTGGATTCAAAAGAGGAAAATTTGACATCATGGATTGAGTTTCCTGAATATAACTCCATTAATAAATTTTCAGAAGCACCAATCATTGAAAAACTAGAAGAAATCACAAAAATTGTGTCTATACCCATTCCTGACATTCAACTGGACAATTTTCAGGAGGAATCACAATTTCAAAATGAATCGATTATTTCTAAATTTTTTGAAGAAGAAAGTTATTTTTCAAATTTCCAATCTTTTTTAGGAAAATTCAATCAACCCAACCTCAAAATTATTAACCTTTCGTCCCCACTTAATTATCCCTTTATAGGGTACAAACAAGACCTTTCATTTTTCATTCATCCATATCAGGAAACCAATAATGTAGGAATGATCCTTAGAAGCAACTTGATCAACCATTTTAGATATTCCTTGGATTTTACCAATCATTGTAGAAAATAGGATTTTACATGAAAAAAATTTCAAAAAAATAATCAATCTCAATCTTATTGAAGTGGAAAAAGATGGGTTAATTAAAATGTCAAAATTTGGAATTGGATAAGTTGGGGGGTATAAGTCGGGCTAACGACGTTAAACAAAAGCGTTGCACGGGAGTCAACCCGTGGTTTTCATGTTTCCAATATTTTTGGAATCATATTTATTTTTCAAATAGGATTAATAAATCATTTTAATATTTTAAGAATATAATAAATTACTATAGACTATTGACCTGTTCTTATTTTATGAGTAAGGATGGGTATGAAAGGGGAGCACCGTATTCATCCGTGTCACGCGGTGTGATCCATGAGTAATACCTTACCCAGAAAATATAAAGAAGACAATGTATCATTAGTTTATTTTATTTTATTTATGTTTTTGTAGGTTAAAAAAAATTAGACTCTTGACCGGTTCTTCTTTAATGAGTATGGATGGGTATGAAAGGGGAGCACCGTATTCATCCGTGTCACACGGTGTGATCCCTGAGTAATACCTTACCCAGAAATTTAAAAGAAGACAATGTATCATTAGTTTGATTTAAAAAAAACATAAAAAACCATAAAAATGATGATACTTGGAATTAAATAAATCATTATGTTGTTTGCTTTGTCCTTCTTTTTATGGTTCAAGAACTATTTTGGGTGATACATGTTCATCAAGGAGGTGCCTACATCCCCCAAGAGATCAAAGAAGTAATCTGGAGCATCATGAACTTCAACTTCAAAAACCAGGTGAATTTGTTCCATGTTTATCATTCTAAATTTCATCTTTGAACTCCTCTCCTACCCCCTTCTAACTTTTCTTTTCTTTAAACACTGAGGACAATGTTATTCTAAGTTGGGGGGAGATAAAAAATGATTTTTTTTATTTTGTGAATAAAAACATGTATGAAAATAAAAATTCCATTAACCATAAACATGATAACACACATTACAAACTCTAAAATTGGATATCAAATAAATTTTACATGCCTTGATTCTGATTTTAATGCAAGTTTAAGTTCATGATCATAGTTTTTGGAAAGTGCGGTTGTCCGATGTGATTTTTCAATGTTTACATTTTCATCCTCTTAATAAAAATGCCACAATGCACGTCTACTGGATCGTGGGTGTAAATTTGAGTTCTTGGGTCCCTTTCATTATAGCATAGGGTTCTGGGGTCACTTTTAGTTTAATTTGAGTATCCAAAAAAAACAAAAAAAAAACAAAAAAAAATAATTTTGACCACATAGAGCAATGTTTTTTCCAAATGCGTGGCGTCCGGCACTTGGGGATCATGAATCCATAGTTGTCTTGTCCATAGTTAGGCTTTATATCTCTATTTTAGAGCATGAAATTGATAATATGTGTGGCGTCCGACACTTGGGGATCGTGACTCCATAGTTGTCTTTCCCAGAGTTAGTCTTTTCATATCTATTATGGATAAAAAAAAATAACCAAAAAAATCAAAAAAAAGGATACTCATATCAAGGTTTAATGTGATTCCCACCTATCGCTTCCATTTTTTCCCCTTGAACAATAAAATGGGCCCCATATCTTTTGTGATGCACAACACTTTATCATGCTTAATTGAAATTGGATGAAATGTGGCGATGAAGTTGAACAAAGGAATGGGCTTGGGCTTGGGATATGATTATGGACCTAGCTTGTTTTAAATGATTTTTATGGGTTCCATAATTTTTTTGGTATGAGATATTTGGGTGAGCAATGTGTATTAAAATGTTTTTGGAAAAGGGGATTTGAATTTCATATTTGTAATATATTTTTCTCGGGACTAGCAAAACTCAAGTTGGGGGTGTGATTATTCACTGAAAGTGGCTAATATTCATTGCTAATATCTTAATATTAATGTGTTTAAATGTTCATAAACATCAATTTTATTCCAATTCATAAATTGAACTTCATTTCCCATCATTGTGCAATTCATGCTTAAAGTGTCAATTTGGGCCCACTCAATAATTTACTTGTGGAAATTACAATATTCATAATTTTAATTTTATATTTTGGTATATTATTTATCACTTTATTTGGAACATTTTATCTTTTAGGTCTCATGGATTAATCACAAGTGAAGATGGAGATTTTTTCAGCTGAAGGAAGAAACTTGCTGGAAAAAGCATAATGGGCCTAAGGCCCATCGAACAAATGTGGGGCCCAAAAACCAAACCTAATGAAGCTCAAATTCATACAGTAGAAAGATAAAAATATTAGGATCATTTTATTCAACTGTGGACAGATCTAATTCTGATGTCTTCATGATGATAAAGGGATATGAAGTTGAGATTTAAATGGTGGACCCGACATTAATGCACAGAATCCTGTCCCACCATTTCGACCATAACTTCCAAACGGATGATTAAAATTTCCTGAAATTTTTACAGATCATATAGGAAAGATTGAAGAAGATATTTCTATTCTACAACCCCTCCAGATTCGGCCTTATTCAATTACAAATTCACACGTCAATATGGTGGACGAATCTAGATAGTTTTCCGGGTCAAATTCAAAACGTCAATTTCCTTTTGATTATTCACCATATTTTTGACTCTATTAATTTTTGGGGGGTGAATTAATTGTTGGGGGATGGAACTAAGGCTCCTAATATACCTATATAAGGAGCTAGTGGTTAAGGAAATAGGGGTGGATATTTTTCTTATCATCTTTTGTTGCTTGTTTCATTGTAAGGTTATGCTTCCAAATTTCCTTTGTAATATTTTCCATTTCCATGTAAGTTTCTTTTTTGTATCTTTATGTTCTTAATAAAATTATTTCTCTTCTATGTTTTCCATTTAATTTATTAAAACTTTATTATCACAAATCAAAGTGATATCTCTGTGTTGTTGTGAATTAGTTCACACATAGGTGTGAATTTCATTTACACACAGAGGAGTGCTCGTTATTTCCGTGGTTTTAATTTCTTCAATCCAATTCTTGTTAGCCATATTACGCCCACCATTGAGAGTATAACATAAATAGAGGGATAACCCTTTAATGGGTTGATATTAGGAGGATGAAAAGGCTGGATTGAATGTTATTTTATGAACGAATTGTTGTTAATTGGATAATTAATTTAAGACATCCATTCTTCAGTTATTTCTACTCTTCATCTTTACTGTGTTTGAGCAAACTAAATTCAATTACTAAATGACCATATACCTTGTAGAGATCATGAATTTGGTTCTCTAAGTGTATATGGGATTAGTAATTGTGTTTAGTAAGCACCAAACCAGAAAATAATGAAGGTAGTGTTATTTTTGAAGAATGGATTCATCAAAAATTAATAAAACCAAAATTGTCTAATGAAGTAAAATTCATTAAATCCACCTCGAGAATAATCCTAAGATCAAACCATTTCCATTTAATTTAATTCACTTAGGTTTATTAGTGTTCTTTAAAAAACATCCAAAATCAAAACCAAAGTTGGCCACTTCACAGCCCATCCTCCACCAAATCATAGCGTCTCAAGGTTACTTCTTCAGTCCCTGTGGATTCGACCCCTACATGTACTACATCGACCGCATACCTATAGGGTAAATTTGGGTGCAACCAGTACCCTTCCCATCATCTTATGGGAATGTATATATTCTTGTGGTAGTATACTATGTGTACAAGTGAGTTGAGGTAGTGGATATACCCAACAATCTTACTGCTAGTGTGTTAAAATTCATCAAGAAAAACTTTTTTCTAGGTTTGGAGTGCATATAGAATTCATTACAGATAATGGAAATCATTTCAAGAATTACAATTTCAAGAATTTAATGGAGAAGTATGGATGTTCTCATAAGAATAGTGTCACCTACCACCTATAATCCAATGGGTAGGCTGATATTTCTAACAGAGAGTTCAAACTAATTTTGGAGAATATAGTTTCTAACTCCAGAAAGGATTGGTCTGTGAAATTGGATGAGGCTTTGTGGGATTATAGAACTTCTTATAAAACTCTAAAATGGATTTCCCCATATATACTTTGTAACGACCCAAAGTTTCCTTAATGGAAATTACTCTTGATCTAGTTAAATGTCTCTTTATGTAAAAAGTTTATATAAAATGTCAACTTATTTAGTTTTATGTTAATAGTTATGACCGTTAATTTTATATCCGTTGAACAGTGATCACATGATTAGTATAAATATAAGGCTTTAATGAACCCAATTTACTCAGAAAAATGAAGCGATGGCCTCATCCATTAGAATTGATCCATACGAAGCCCATTTGTCGGAGCTCAAAAAATAGGCGGCATCCTTGGGCTTTGCTCTTGACCAAGCCCAAGCTGACCTTCATCATGTCAAGATCGAACGAGACCGTCTACGAGAAAAGTGTAAGTTGATAGAGATTACCACTCGAGCGATCTTATCAGAGCCACCCTAAGAGTCTGTCACCATCGCACACCTTACCCTTAGGTCTTATGCGTCTGTTTTAAGGGGTTATTTAACAAATCTCTATTACTATGTTCATGCACATTATTTTTTGAATATACTTTCTTGTCATCATTGATACATTGTAAATAGTTTTTAAAGTACAAATAGTGTTTTTAGTTATTATTTAATTAAGAATTAAATTTTATTAAATTAAGGGATTTTTGAATTAAATAATATTTTAATAAAATATTATTATTAGTATTATTAAATTAATTTTATTATATATAAATAATCATATAATTTTATGAATGCAATTGTAATTTTTATTAAGGTTTCAAAGCCATTTTTGTCAAAACCAGTGAATTTTCAATAAATGCCAGTTTTTATTTTAAAAATGGAAATTAACATATTTAGAAAATTATTTAGATAAAATAAATGTTATTTCTGGAATCAGGACGTCGAAATTATCCAACGGTGAATTTTTCATAATTTTCAGAGACAGTCAAATTTTTGGGTAAAAATTAAATACCGTTTAAATATATAATGTGTTTTATGACATCATAATGACCCAATAGTGATGTAATAAAATACTATAAGCTTTATGTTCTTCCAATATATGTTTTACCATTAAAATAATGTTATTTTGGGTTTTTTTGACTTACTTTTCAAATCATTAATGGACCCCTCAAGACTTATTAAACATCTTGCCTTTTTAAATTATTTTCCCTGGGAGTGTGACTCACCTCCACATAAGCAACCCTATTATTTTAAGAAGTTAGGAATTTGGACTTATAAAATATTTTTTTTCTCTTCCCTTTACCAAAAACCATGGTAAAAAACTATGGGATGGTTTGTGGTTTGGATTAATTTAATATAAGGGGTCCCAAACCTAAATAATAAAGAATTCCCCCACCTTTCCTATATAAACCCACCCAAGCTCCCACTTACTCCTCACTCAAAGCCTTTGGAGTTCATCCAACCTCTGCCCTACTCTCTCTATAATCCTCCCAAGGTTCCCCAATCTTCCAAGAAGCCTCTCTCAAGCCTCTCTCTAGCCTTTGGAAGCACACTTCCAAGTAAGGGTTTTTTCTTCCTTTCTCATTTTTGTCCAATATTCTTTAAGTTGTTTTGCCCATTTAATTTCAATTATGAATGTTGGGGTATGGTTTCACACCTCCCTAATACTTCCCTCTTTATGTTTTAATGATGGGAGACCCCTTTCTCTCTCATTATATGCCTCCCATGTAGACCTGTTACTATGCCGAAATTCCAAAAGGAACTTCTCTCTGCTCATTTTCATTCAAGCAATACTTTTGTATCATGAATCTAAATTACATTACAATTGTTGGGACATGTATCTATATGAACTCCTTACTGTAAATTACATGTAAATATTATGAGGAACCCCTTTCTCTCTCATAAACCATTTTTACGAATTCTTATGTCACGCCGTTACGCTGCCGAAATCGCACTGATTTTCTAAGTCAATGCCATTGTGTAGTGAATACCATGCCCATTTTTCCATCAAGGATATTCAAATTTATGCACATTTACTTATTTATTATAATGTTTCATGTATGAATTTCACATTCCTTTATCGTGGAATAAATTATTATGTTTTATGAATCCATGTCTTATGATCCATGTGGCACACTTATGCATGAAATGAAATGTTTAAGAAAGGTGCGCCCTTATAGCGCTCCAATGCATTGGGTAAAGTATAGTATCATGATATTTCATGTGAAATTAGTGTTGACTCATGCTAATTTAAGTGCAACTAGGGTTTACTCTTGCTTCATGTGCAATGATAATTTACTCATGCTCCATGTGCAATGAGCCTTGGCTCATGCTAATTACATGTTAAGTGTTGTTGCCACATTTCCATGTTATGATTATCATGCTTCATCATGCCTTTATGTTCATGTTACTCTTGTAATATATTGATATGCCTATTGTCTAACATGTATTTTACTCCTCATGTATTCCATTTTTATTCCCTTACTGAGCTTTATATATCACCCTTTTCTTATGCATGCCCTCAGGTTATCCCATGCGATGCTAAGTACGAGAGAATGTAGTGGTCATGTAAAGGAATTTTTCAATAAAGATGTTGTATTTCATGTTTTAAGATGTTATGTAATGATCATAAGCCCCAAAGACACTATACCTCTCGATCTTCCATGTTTTATCAAGTGATTAGTTTATGTAATAAATAATTTTTAAATTTGTAATAAAAAAAGGGTTGCCATAGTTGGTATCAGAGGATAGGTTTAGTTATTTTTGGGATTAGGATTAGTAAAGCCTTAGAGACAAGACTAAGTATAATAAAAACATCCCTATGTTTTGGTAAGTACTGAGTAAATGGTTTATCAAACAAATACATCCTTGTCTGGATACGAGCAGGTAGAGGCGGCTCTGGCACAAATGTATCCTAGGGGTAAAACCCGAAAACACCGCTTTGAGCTAGACTCAAACGGGAACTAGTGCACGACAATGGGTCTTGCTGTACTCTTGGTTACGACACTCCCGAGGGATATGTTTTGATAAATTCACAAGCTTAGTATGAACCCTTATTAAGGGAATTAAAAAAAATCACCTAAGAATATATGTTAAAAGCCTAGGTTGAATCCTATAGACTCATGAGTTATGGAAATAAAAGTTTATTTTTAAGTCATCAACTTTTGTCTTTGGATTACCCTTTATGTGTTACACCTAACTTTCCTTTTATTCCATACAATGGCCTATAATAGGAGGACTTGGGCTAACAACCGGTGTGAAGATCAATGTGATGACTGTACTAATGAGATGCCCAATCCAATGGGAGCAGGAATTGTGAACTTTGTCATGCTTCTCTCTCAGCTTACTCAAGATTTGAATAGAAACACGGGTCAAGAGGAACATCCAAACCCCCCTAAGAAGGAACAAGTCACTATCGAGAGCTTCACGAGACAAAGGCCTCCTATTTTTAGTGGATCATCTGATCCCACGATCACTGAACAATGGATAAACTCCATTGAAAATATCTTCTCCATCCTTTAATGTTCTGAAAAAGAGAAGGTTCTCCTGGCGGCTTATCGTATAGAGGGTGAAGCTGATCAATGGTGGAAATTGATAAAAAATACGAAGCCTGAGGAGGAGATCGAGGCGTTGGAATTTAAGTATTTCCAAAAGATGTTTTCCAATAAATATTTTCCGCGCACCCTCTAGATTAAGATGGAAAGGGTCTTCCTTTCCCTCAAGAAAAAAGAAGAAGAATATGTTGGAGCGTACGAGGCAAACTTCACAAGGCTTGCACGATACGCTTCTGGCTTTGTCGTTACCCCCGAATGCAAGGTTGACCACTTCTTTGGTGGGCTGAAGCCTAGCTTGCGGAAAGCATTAGTGATCCGTGACTTTGACAACTATGAGGAAATTGTCTGATGTTCTCTCAAGGTCGAAATGGAGATCGGGGAATCACAGGGGTATCATGGGGACAAGAAGCGTAAAGTGGACTTCAATTCTAGCAGTCCGATGGATAAATCCAACGGTGCTAAGAAGATCTAGCACCCCGCTTTCCAAAAGTGGGGAAAGAAGCACCCTGGAAATTGCCTCAAGGGGATGAGAAAATGCTTTAGGTGTGGAAGACAAGGGCACCTAGCTGTTAACTGTCAACAAGAAAGACCCGCCGCTGCGACGGAGGAGAGGAATGCTCCATTCGAACCTCAACGCGTTGTTCATTGCTATAAATGCAAAGAATCGAGGCATCTTGCAAATCAGTTCCCTAATCCAAGGGTTTTCGGAGGCGACCAACAACCTCCAAGGAAGCAAGGAAGAGTTTTTTCCATCACTTTTGCTGAAGTGAACCCCAAAAATGAAGTGGTGACAGGTAAGCTAGTTATTCATTCAAGAATAGTGAATGAACTTTTTGATTCAGGTTCTACGCATTATTTTATATCTCGAAAGTTTAGTAGAACAATCCCAACACCACCACAAATCATGGAAGTGAAGATGTCGGTGAGTACGACAAATGGGGAAATCATTGCATCCCATGAATATAAGTCCTCCCCTGTTATAATTTGTGGATTGAATTTCCCGGGGAACCTTGTCATACTCCCTCTGGTATAATTTTATGCAATTCTTGGCATGGATTGTCTTTCCTTATATAGAACCAACATAAATTTTCAGGAGAGGAAAATCACACTCCATATGGAGAATCAACCCCCGATTATTTACAAGTGTAAGGAGGAAGATGAATATCCTTTAGCTCCATCATCTCAAGCATGGATATTAATGCCCTATGAGAATGCGTATCTGGCTCAGATGATTGAGTCTAAGGAAGAAACCATCCTTGAAAAAATGCCTATTGTGAGGGAATTTGCTGAAGTGTTTCCCGAGGAATTGCCTGGTCTTCCTCCTAGAAGAGATGTTAAATTCTTAATTGAACCTATACCAGGGGCGCTACCAATATCCAAGACTCCATATAGAATGGTTTTCATAGAGCTTGAAGAGATGAAGAAATAACTACAAGAAAATATGGATAAAGGGTTTATACGCCCAAGTGCTTCACCATGGGGTGCACCAGTCCTCTTCGTCAAGAAGAAGGATGGGTCAATCCAGCTTTGCATCGATTATCGTGAACTTAACAAAATCATGATAAAGAACAAATATCCTCTTCCACGGATCGATGACTTGTTTTATCAGCTATGTGGAGCACAATACTTCTCTAAGGTAGATTTGTGGTCAGGATATTATCAAGTAAGGGTGAAGAAGGAAGATTTCCCCAAGACTGCTTTTCGTACAAGATACGGGCACTATAAATTCATAGTAATGCCTTTTGGACTCACCAATACTCCATCAATATTCATGGACTTGATGAATAGAGTCTTTAGAGATTACCTATACAAATTTGTGGTAGTCTTTATAGATGATATTCTAATATACTCCAAAACCAAGGAGGATCATGAGGAGCATTTAAGAACTGTACTAGAGACTTTGCGCAAGGAGAATCTCTATGAAAAGTACAAAAAGTGTGAGTTCTGGTTGAATGAGGTCTCATTATTGGGCCATATCATCACAAGCAATGGGATATCTGTGGATCCCTCCAAAATAGATGCAATTGAGAGATGGTCGAGGCCAACATCGGTAACGGATATCCGTAGCTTCTTGGGGTTAGCTGGATATTATCGACAATTTGTGAGAAATTTCTCACGATTTTCCAACCCTCTTACCAAGCTAACTTGGAAGGGAGTAAAGTTTTCTTGGAGTGATGAATGCGAAGAAAGCTTCAAGGAGTTGAAAAGGAGGCTTATCACTGCGCCCGTGCTCACTTTACCCACAAGTGGGGAAATTTTTGTGGTATTCAGTGATGCTTCGAAGAAGGGTTTAGGCTGTGTGCTAATGCAGAATGATAAAGTGATATCCTATGCCTCAAGGTAGTTGAAAATCCATGAGCGAAACTATCCAACGCATGATCTGGATTTGGCGGCGGTGATCTTTTCCTTGAAAATCTGGCGGCATTATCTCTATGGGGAGAAATGTGAGATATATACTGACCACAAGAGTCTTAAATATATATTCACACAGAAAGAGCTTAATATGCGCCAAAGAATATGGATAGAGCTCATCAAGGATTATGACTATTCAATACATTACCACCCTGGGAAAGCGAAAAAGGTGGTAGATGCCCTAAGTAGAAAGGATCCAACGATTCTATCAATGATGATAATTGAGAAGGATCCAATATTCTTAGACTTGATGAAGATGGACATGAGAATCATAGATAAGGGAACATCATCAATCCTTTCATAAATTATTGATCAACCATTTATTTTTGAAAGGTTAAAGGATGATCAAAAGGATGATGTAGGAATTCAAGAAAACGTGGAAGCTATCGAAAAATGGAAATCCTCGGAGTTTAATGTTAATGAAGAAGTAATTGTGCGGTTTGAGAAAAGACTATGTGTTCCATCAAGTTTGGAGCTGAAGAAGTAACTTTTGGATGACGCACATAGTTCAAATTTCTCTATTCACCCAGGGAGCACAAAGATGTATCGAGATCTCCGAGAAAACTTTTGGTGGGATAATATGAAAAAGGAGATCGCTGAATATACATCAAAGTTCCTGGTGTGCCAGCAAGTGAAGGCAGAGAGGCAGAAGTCTAAGGGGATGATGCAACCATTGCCCATACCAGAATGGAAATGGGAGAACATCACCATGGACTTTGTCACTAGACTTCTGAGGACATCCAAAGGAAACAATGCAATCTGGGTTGTTGTGGATCGTCTTACAAAGACTACACACTTCTTTTCTATTAGGGAGGATTTCTCATTGAATCAACAGGCACAGATATATATCAGGGAAGTGGTAAGGCTGCATGGAGTGCCACTATCTATTGTGTCTGACCGAGATCCAAGATTCAACTCTAAGTTTTGGAAGAGTCTACAACAAGATCTGAATACTGAACTGAACTTCAGTACTACCTATCATCCTCAAACTAATGGCCAATCCAAGTGGACTATCCAAACACCTGAGCACATGTTGATAGCATGCTCAATGGAATTTAAAGGAGGATGGGATCAACATCTTCCTCTAGTTGAGTTCTCTTATAATAACAGTTTCCACTCGAGCATCCAAACGACACCATATGAAGCCCTGTATGGGAAAAGGTGCAGAACACCGGCATGTTGGGATGAGGTCAGTGAATGTAAGCTACTTGGACCAGAAATGGTCGAGGAAATAGTGGAGAAGGTGAAAACCATTCAGCAGCATATCAAGATAACCTAGAGTCGACATAAGATTTATGCAGATAATCCTCGACGATACCTTGAGTTTAAAGTTGGAGACATGGTTTTTCTACACATATCTTTGTGGAAGAAGGTCATGAGGTTTTTAAAGAAAGGGAAGTTAAGTCCAAGGTACATCGGCCCCTTCGAGATTCTTGATCGTGTTGGGGCTGTGGCCTATTGACTAGAACTTCCACCTACCATGGCCAAAGTACATGATGTCTTCCATGTATCCCTCTTAAGGAAGTACATACCGGACCCTTCACATGTACTCTCTTCTGAGGTGGTACAGTTGGAGGATGATCTTTCTTATGAGGAGAAACTAGTGAAGATCTTAGATCATAGAGAAAAAGTTCTATGAAATAAGACAATGCCCCTTATCAAGGTGTTGTTGAAAAACCACAAGTTTGAAGAAGTGACTTGGGAATTGGAGGAAATGATGAAGCTAAGTTACCCACATCTATTTTAGTGTGGGAAAAAAGAAATTTTGAGGGCGAAATTTCTTAAGGGGGGAATATTGTAACGACCCAAAGTTTCATTAATGGAAATTCCTCTTGATCTAGTTAAATGTCACTTTATGTAAAAAGTTTATATAAAATGTCAACTACTTTAGTTTTATGTTAAGAGTTATGACCATTACTTTTATAGCTATTGAACAGTGATCACATGATTAATATAAATATAAGGCTTTAACGAACCCAATTTACTCAGACAAAGGAAGCGATGGCCTCATCTAGTAGAATTTCTCCATACAAAGTCCATTAGTCAGAGCTCAGAAAAGAGGTGGCATCCTTGGGATTCTCTCTTGACCAAGCCCAAGTTGAGCTTCATCATGTCAAGCTCGAACGGGGCCGTCTACGGGAAAAGTGGAAGTTGATAGAGATTACCACTCGAGCGATGTTATCTGAGCCACCCCAAGAGTCTGTCACCATCGTACACCTTACCCTTAGGTCTTATGTGGCTATTTTAAGGGGTTATGTAACAAATCACTAGTACTATGTTCATGTACATTATTTTTTGAATATACTTTCTTGTCATCATTGATACATTGTAAATATTTTTTAAAGTACAAATAGTGTTTTTAGTTATTATTTAATTAAGAATTATATTTTATTAAATTAAGGGATTTTTGAATTAAATAATATTTTAATAAAATATTATTATTATTATTATTAAATTTATTTTATTATATATAAATGATCATTTAATTTTATGAATGCAATTGTAATTTTTATTAAGGTTTCAAAGCCATTTTTATCAAAACCTGTGAATTTTCGATAAATGTCGGTTTTTATTTTAAAATTGGAAATTAACATATTTAGAAAATTATTTATATAAAATAAATTTTATTTTTAGAATCAGGAAATCGAAATTATCCAATGGTGAATTTTTCATAATTTTCTGAGACAGTCAAATTTTTGGGTAAAAATTAAATACCGTTTAAATATATAATGTGTTTTATGACATCATAATGACCCAATAGTGATGTAATAAAATACTATAAGATTTATGTTCGGCCAATTTTTGTTTTACCATTAAAATAATGTTATTTTGGGTTTGTTTGACTTACTTTTCAAATCATTAATGGACCCCTCAAGACTTATTAAACATCTTGTCTTTTTAAATTATTTTCCATGGGAGTGTGACTCACCTCCACATAAGCAACCCCATTATTGTAAGAAATTTGTAATTTGGCCTTATAAAATATTGTTTTCCTATTACTTTTTCCAAAAACCATGGGAAAAAACCGTGGGATGGTTTGTGGTTTGGATTAATTTAATATAAGGGGTCCCAAACCTAAATAATAAATAATTCTCTCACCTTTCCTATATAAACCCACCCAATATCCCACTTCCTCCTCACTCAAAGCATTTGGAGTTCCTCCAACCTCTTCCCTAATCTCTCTAGAATTCTCCCAAGGTTCCCCAAGCTATCAAGAAGCCTCTCTCAAGCCTCTCTCTAGCCTTTGGAAGCACACTTCCAAGTAAGGGTTTTTTCTTCCTTTCTCATTTTTTTCCAATTTTCTTTAAGTTGTTTTGCCCATTTAATTTCAATTATGAATGCTGGGTTATGGTTTCATACCTCCCTCATATTGGCCTCTTTATGTTTGAATTATGGGAGACCCCTTTCTCTCTCATTATATGCCTCTCATGTACACTCGTTACTATGCTGAAATTCCGAAAGGAACTTCTCTCTCCTCATTTACATTCAAGCAATACTTTTGTATCATGAATATAAATTCCATTACTATAAGGCCCCAGCCTTAAACCTTACTTAATCTTGAGTTATTACAAGATTACACATTGAGGATCTTTTCAGGTTTAGAGTTTTAGAGAATTAGATCATAAAACTTGCATTACATTCCACATTTAAACAAAGTGGTTACATAAAAGATAATATTCATTTTTTCCATCAACAGAAACATATTTAAAAGAAAACATAGATTCTTTCTTGACACTTCCTTGACACTATCATCATATCATGTACCTTTCCCTTGACCTGTGAAAAACATTTCAAAAACTTGGGATGAGCATAAAAAGCTCAGTAAGGGATATAAAAATTTGGAAAGGAAACATGAGTTCATATATACATAAGAATGAAATCACACTTTACCCATAAAACATAGGCACTTTAACATATCTCATCAAATCATGAATAAATCATAGAAATCATAAGACCTAAAAGGTAACTTGAGGCATTCATAACATTCTTACGTAGGGAGTAACCCTCTTGGTTATGTTTGGAATACCCACCACAGTATATTCCCTAAATCTCTTCGGAGAAACCTTAACGTTTCACTCCTTCACGTTACCCAATTAATTGGAGAGCTATATCGGGCTCACCCACCCTTATTTTATCCCGGAACCACCCGTCTTCATAACAATGCCCAAGAACCATAACATAATCGTACCACATAATACATGCATAAAGGAAACATAACATTTCCACATTTCAATCACAAGATATCAATAAAACACATTGATATAAAAAACATTATGAAAACCATTTTCAATACCAAAATAAAAGAAAAGTAAAACATGGTATTTATTTTTCTTTTAAAAAGAAGGTATGGCTTGTAGAGGAAGCCGGAACTCAAATAATGGTCATGACAGCGGAGAAGTCGTTGTCGCCGCATACGTACGAAAAAAACATTCCCTTTTGTCGTTTAGTAAAACGCTTCGTATAAAAAGATTCCTTTTTGGAAAAATGTAAAAGTAAAAGGGGATTATACACCGTATAAAATAAGGATGTGTATAAAACAAAATATTCCTCAATGAATGGAGATTAAGACGAAGTCCCTTACAAAGACAGAATCCTTGGTTTAAGGATAAATTAATTACATAATTATGTGTGACAAACGAATACACCAAATATTAGTGGATATTAAGTGTAAAAAAATCAGAGTTTATTCACACATATTCATAGAACGACATAGTCAAGGAGTACAAGTTTATCCCAAAGAATCAAATTTGGGTTAAGAAGTTCCCTTGCAAAAATTTGACAGCCTAACGGCGTCACTTCAAAATTCAGAAAAAGAGTTGATGAGAGATAAAAAGGGGATCTCATAACTTGGTCATAAAATTTAAATCAATAACGATATATAAGAACATATCCCAACATAATAGTATGTGAATTAAAAGACATAACAAAATAAGTCTTTTAAAAAGAGGAGGGTGAAAGGTTCCCTTACCGACATGGGTATCTTTCGAAACATACACCCCGTGAAGAAGGACAATACAACATTGATGTAAATACTCATAAATGAAAGTATATTACACAATGAGTAAAATAATGGGCAGTACATACACCACTCAAAGGATATTGTGTCAAATGTAGCATAAATCTCACGGGAATAAAAGTGAGATGGAAAATCCCTTACAAAAACTCGGCAGCCTAATGGTGCCATAAAAATGGATTTATGAGATCAAATAGGGTCTCTAATCATATTAACATAAAGTTTACAGAAAGAGGAATATAAAAGAAAATCCCCTAACATAACAAATAGGAGCTTAAAAGAAGTGACATAAAGGAGAGTACTTAAAAAAAAGAGAGAGGTTACATCTCTTACGAAAATTCGGCAGCCTAACGGCGCCACTCAAAACTTCCAAAATGGATTGATGAGAGAGAATAGGGTCTCTCATCATATGGACATAAAAATTACAGTAAGTGTATTATAAAATAACATCCCAATAACAAGAAATATGAGCTTTAAAAGGAATGACATAAAAGAGTGTACTTAAAAAGAAAGAGAGGAGTAGGATCCCTTACCTCAAGTCCAACTTGTCTTGTTCGTTTCTTTATATTCCTGAATAATAAACTTTGGTCAATTTATAATTTATTAAGTACCTCCTATAAATATTATTATTCATTTCATATCACATATTTTAATTTTATAATAATTGGTTAATAATACGAGTTCATATAAGACGTTTTTGTCGATGTTTGGTACATGAGTCAAAAATTGAACTTGTTGGAAAATAATTTTCCATGTAGTTATAGGTACATCATATATAGAATAGTATTGATGTTTTAAATATCATATATATCCAGTATATATTCATTTTATACTATTCCATAGCATTTGGATATAAAAATTAAAAGCACCGTTCATGGAGACGGTAGGCCGTACGTACGCATGAACGCTACTTTCATTTTTTGTCATATTAATGGAATTAAAACAAAATGAGATATATATATATATGTTATAATTCCAGAATGATACCCATCATTTAGATATAATATATTACATATATATCCATTATATATATGTACTTATAATAGTACATAACATTTTGAGATAAGAAATGAAATATACCGTTCATGGAGACGTTAAGCCGTACGTACGCATGAACGCTACTTCCATTTCTATTTCATATTTAATGGAATTAAAACATAATGATACATAATATTATTTTAATTCCAGTATGGTATCATATATAATATCATTAAATATATCCTTTATATGTACCACATATGGTATTAACGAATCAAATCACTTTGAGGGGGCGGTAGTCCGCACTTCCTTAAATGAAGATATTGCGTTTACCCATAATGGAAACCATAAAGGTATGCCATAAATGAAAAATACAGAAGCTTAATTAAAACATAAACATATTATATATCATATATAAATATAGTGTCATCATAATTTCCACCTTTTAAGGTGTTAGAAGAATGTTGAACAATCATCGTTTCGGGAGGCAGAAATTCGCCATCCACTGAAACAGTATGTTCTTTAACCATTAGATATAGGTGTTTGTAAGTTTACCTCGAATACTTCTTATAAAAAAATCCTAGTATATTTAGGATACTGGAGTTTTTACAAAAGAAATGAATAAAAAGATTTTAGGGGGGTTGGAGAAGCAAAATAAAACAAAAGGACCCAAGTGAAGACATTACCTTAAAATCGGGTAACTCCCTTTGGTTTGAGCTAAAAGGCTTTCTTGGGAAGCCTTCTGACCAAAGTGAGGCTTCAAGTAGTTATATAGGGATTTGTAGAGACAAAATGGGCAGGGGTTGGCCGATCCAAAGGCTTTGGAAGTATGGGTAAGGTGGTAGGGGTGGGGGCCTTTTATAAGAGGAGAGGAGGGACACTCTTGGAAAGTAAAGAAATGTTACTTTATTTTAGAATGAGTTTCGGATTTTAATGGTCCCAAATTGATGTGTTTCTAGGATAAGGGGATAAGGGTTCTAAATACACACATACAATAGGTTTTTGACATGTTTAGGTCTTATATTTTACATTATCTTTCCATTTTATTTAAATCGTTAAATAATGAGGTCATCACTACATCATCATGATGTCATAAATAATTTAATTTATTTAAAGTCTAAAAATTATAAAAAAATTATCATGATGTAGGAAATCTTTTTATATTTCTAAGTAATATTTATAGTCAAAAATATGACTTGTATAACCCCATGTAAAAATTGTTTTAGTAAAACATCTCATGTGTGTGTCATTTTTACTTTAACATTAAATAAAAAGGTATTTATATCATTTTCCAACCAAAGTGACTCCATGGGGTCCCCAAGTTGACCCATGGATTGTCTTGGTCGGCCATGACACATAAAATGAGGGTAGGACATGTTTATAGGTCATTTCATTTTATTAAAACGTTATTCTTACCTTAAACTACACTAATTACCTCTAATCGCGATTAAAAACATAATAATTTACTATTCACAAAAAAAATTATTTTAATCCCATTGAACCAAATTTTACTTCTTAATGACAACCATTTATGTCGGATTTTTTGAAATTCAAAACACAAAGGTGGCAAAATTTCATTTAAATGGAAAATCAGTTTTTATAAGTACCACTTAGTGGTTTCACTATTCATCAAAAATTGAAGTTTTTCAGAAAATTACCAAAAATTCACCCTAAGATATATTTGATATTCCGAATTCAAAAATGATGTCTATTTTAAAAAATTCAAAACATATAAGTTGAATTAATTAATTTAATAATTAATTCCCGCTGTCAAAACAAATAGCGTGTTTTTATGAAACAAAATGTATCAAAAGATTGACACTAGTTTAAGTCCGATTTCAAAGTGAAATTAATTCCAACGACCACTATTGGATTAAATGGTAAAAATATATTCTAATTTCACTTTAAAACCAATTAAAAAGATAATCTAATCATATAAATAAATAAATTATATTAAAAAGAGGTTTTGAATTAAAATACAACATTTTTCACTATTCATTAAAAATTGAACTTTTTAGGAAAAATACCAAAAAATTACACAAAGTAAATTTTGATATCCCGATTCTAAAGAAGAATTTTATTTAGTCAAATATAACACATAAAATTTTCAAAAAGTGGATTTAAAAGAGGTTTGCCATCAAAAGGCGGTTAATTGACCTTTTAAAGAATATTAGAATGTTTACGCTTAAAATTGGATTCATTCGCATTTTTAATCCTCTAACATTTATTGTAAAAAGTAAAAATATTTGACAAACATATATAATCATTTGGTAGTTAGTTATGTTCATTCCCGTCATTACAACGGCTAGGCGTTAACTACTATTTAAAATAATATTATTTTATTATTAGAGTGCAACGTAAGATTCCCAAGAAACTCGTTGTTGCGTGTTGGGTACGCCATCGAGCATAGCGTCCCCTTTAAAGTCATATTAATATTTTATTCACAAATATGGATAAATGTGAAAATGTCATACTCTTTATTTACCTGGGGTGTTACATCCTTCCCCCCTTTTGCGAATTGCGTCCTCACAATTTTAAAATTGGGCTTGGAAACTTCATTGAAAATCCCACATCGGAACAAGAGTCAGTAAAACAATCACTTTAAAATAAAGAAAGATAAGTACAAAGGTCACCCGAGTTAACCCATACTAGGATTCCAAGTATGAAAATATGGACATGGAAGAAAAAAACAAAGGGTCATGTTCTGATGGAGAGTGATAGAAAACATGTTTAAGAGAAAGTTAACCACAAGAAAATCACAAACTTGTGATGGGTTAAACGGTATTCGATTCCCTAGTAGGAAAAGTTAATAGACAACATTTTTGTTTTAAGTTACTTTTTTTTGAGGAATTTATTCATAAGGAAACATAATCACTTATCATGTTGACTTTCAACTTTTATTATATTCCTTACACAAACTCATATTTTCTCCAAAAGACGAGTATTTAGGAAGACTTATTCACATTAAGAGTACTATAATCAACTTCTAGAGAATCACCTAATCCACAAAATAGAACTATATACTTCCCATGTCTTTAGACTTTAACCAAAACCAAAACCAAAAAGGTTATTGCAAGATCAGATAATACCCAAAAAGGATAATCCTTTTAAAAAAAACAAATCTATTCTTAATCTCCAAAATTTATCAAAAAATACCCAAAGTTCAACAAAGACCATTCAATAAACAAATTGTCCATAAAATAATTCAAAGTAAACCAAACTAAGATTGAAACCCAAATATTTGAAAGATTTAGTCACATAGTCTTCCAAGTTAAATCGTAACATTTATCTCCAAACAACATCAGTTGCTCTTAAAGTCTCGTATTGAAAAGTAATTAACCTAATCACATATCCTCCATGATAGGTTAATAAATTTCCATAGATAACCCAAAATCAACTTACTCTTAATTCATAAAATCATCTAACTAAAAAGAATTAGTCAAACTAACCAAGGACTTCACGTAGTCCAGTGGTAGGCGATAAATACCAGTCGCACTTTGGTTGTGGGTTCGATTCCCGTAGCTTTGTCCAACGCGATGGGTTGTCACACGGTCTGTGTGTTGTCCTTTTTCCAAAACTATATAATTCTTAAAACATTCCCCAAAATGAGATAAAATCTTTAAAAAAAATAATAAAATATTTTAACCTCAAGTTTATCTCATGCCTTTAATTTTCCATCATAACATATAATAACCCATAATTACCTCAAAAGTAAGGATCATATAAACCCTAATGGTTACCTTTATAATTATTACCTGAACTTCCACATTGATTGGTCATCTCGTACATGATGCATTACAGAACATACCAAGGTTCAAGTTGATGATCATGACTCCTTGATAGTTGGTTTAGAAAAACCATGAGTTTCCTCATTGAATACCCCATTTCATCCAGTCTCTTAATCAGAGAACCACCACAGTTTCCTTCAAACCTATTGTCACTTTGGTGCCTGCTAGATCTTTCCATTCACTAAAAACAGAAATGTCAGTGTGAGTATATCAAAAAAAACATCATGTACTAATGAGGAAGATAAACACTAAGATATACTTACTCATTCACTTTATCTAAAACTAGGACTCTTTCTGAAATCCTAACCATTATGGTAATTTCACTTATGCTTAATGAATACCCTAACCTCTAAAGTTATCTAAACCGACCTATGATACCAACTATAAGGCCCCAACATTAAACCTTACTTAATCTTGAGTTATTAAAAGATTACACATTGAGGATCTTTTCAGGTTTAGAGTTTTAGAGAATTAGATCATAAAACTTGCATTACATTCCACATTTAAACAAAGTGGTTACATAAAAGATAGTATTCATTTTTTCCATCAACAGAAACATATTTAAAAGAAAACATGGATTCTTTCTTGACACTTCCTTGACACTATCATCATATCATGTACCTTTCCCTTGACCTGTGAAAAACATTTCAAAAACTTCGGATGAGCATAAAAAGCTCAGTAAGGGATATAAAAATATGGAAAGGAAACATGAGTTCATATATACATAAGAATGAAATCATACTTTACCCATAAAACATAGGCACTTTAACATACCTCATCAAATCATGAATAAATCATAGAAATCATAAGACATAAAAGGTAACTTGAGGCATTCATAACATTCTTATGTAGGGAGTAACCCTCTTGGTTACGTTTGGAATACCCACCACAGTATATTCCCTAAATCTCTTCGGAGAAACCTTAACGTTTCACTCTTTCACGTTACCCAATGCATTGGAGAGCTATATCGGGCTCACCCGCCCTTAGTTTATCCCGGAACCACCCATATTCATAACAATGCCCAAGAACCATAACATAATCGTACCACATAATACATGCATAAAGGAAACATAACATTTCCACATTTCAATCACAACATATCAATAAAACACATTGATATAAAAAACATTATGAAAACCATTTTCAATACCAAAATAAAAGAAAAGTAAAACATGGTATTTATTTTTCTTTTAAAAAGAAGGTATGGCTTGTAGAGGAAGCCGATACTCAAATAATGGTCACGGCGGCGGAGAAGTCGTTGTCGCCGCATACGTACGACAAAAACATTCCCTTTTGTCGTTCAGTAAAACGCTTCATATAAAAAGATTCCTTTTTGGATAAACATTAAAGTCAAAGGGGATTATACACCGTATAAAAGAAGGATGTGTATAAAACAAAATATGCCTCAATGAATGGAGATTGAGACGAAGTCCCTTACAAAGACTGTATCCTTGGTTTAAGGATAAATCAATTACATAATTATGTGTGACAAACGAATACACCAAATATAAGTGGATATTAAGTGTAAAACAATCAGAGGTTATTCACACATATTCATAGAATGACATAGTCAAGGAGTACAAGTTTATCCCAAAGAATCAAATTTGGGTTAAGAAGTTCCCTTGCAAAAATTTGACAGCCTAACGATGTCACTTCAAAATTCAGAAAAAGAGTTGATGAGAGATAAAAAGGGTATCTCATCACTTGGTCATAAAATTTAAATCAATAATGATATATAAGAACATATCCCAACATAATAGTATGTGAATTAAAATACATAACAAAAGAAGTCTTTTAAAAAGAGGAGGGTGAAAGGTTCCCTTACCGACATGGGTATCTTTCGAAACATACACCCCGTGAAGAAGGACAATACAACATTGATGTAAATACTCATAAATGAAAGTATATTACACAATGAGTAAAATAATGGGCAGTACATACACCACTCAAAGGACATTGTGGCAAATGTAGCATAAATCTCACGGGAATAAAAGTGAGATGGAAAATACCTTACAAAAACTTGGCAGCCTAACGACGCCACAAAAATGGATTGATGAGATCAAATAGGGTCTCTCATCATATTAACATAAAGTTTACAGAAATAGGAATATAAAATAACATCCCCCAACATAACAAATAGGAGCTTAAAAGAAGTGACATAAAGGAGAGTACTTAAAAAGAAAGAGAGAGGTTACATCTCTTACGAAAATTCGGCAGCCTAACGGCGCCACTCAAAACTTCCAAAATGGATTGATGAGAGAGAATAGGGTCTCTCATAATATGGACATAAAAATTACAGTAAGTGTATTATAAAATAACATCCCAATAACAATAAATATGAGCTTTAAAAGGAATGACATAAAAGAGTGTACTTAAAAAGAAAGAGAGAAGTAGGATCCCTTACCTCAAGTCCAACTTGTCTTGTTCGTTTCTTTATATTCCTGAATAATAAACATTGGTCAATTTATAATTGCTTAAGTACCTCCTATAAATATTATTATTCAGATCATATCACATATTTTAATGTTATAATAATTGGTTAATAATATGAGTTCATATCAGACGTTTTTGTTGATGTTTGGTACATGAGTCAAAAATTGAACTTGTTGGAAAATAATTTTCCATGTAGTTATAGGTACATAATATCCAGAATAGTATTTATGTTTTAAATATCATATATATCCAGTATATATTCATTTTATACTATTCCATAGCATTTGGAGATAAAAATTAAAAGCACCGTTCATGGAGATGGTAGGCCGTATGTACGCATGAACGCTACTTTCATTTTTTGTCATATTAATGGAATTAAAACAAAATGAGAGATATATATATATATGTTATAATTCCAGAATGATATCCATAATTTAGATATAATATATTACATATATATCCATTATATATATGTACTTATAATAGTACATAACATTTTGAGATAAGAAATGAAATGTACCGTTCATGGAGACGTTAAGCCGTACGTACGCATGAACGCTACTTCCATTTCTATTTCATATTTAATGGAATTAAAACATAATGATACATAATATTATTTTAATTCCAGTATGGTATCATATATAATATCATTAAATATATCCTTTATACGTACCACATATGGTATTAACGAATCAAATCACTTTGAGGGGGCGGTAGTCCGCACTTCCTTAAATGAAGATATCGCTTTTACCCATAATGGAAACCATAAAGGTATGCCATAAATGAAAAATACAGAAGATTAAGTAAACAATAGACATATTATATATCATATATAAATATAGTGTCATCATAATGGCCACCTTTTAAGGTGTTAGAAGAATGTTGAACAATCATCGTTTCGGGAGGCAGAAATTCGCCATCCACGGAAACAGTATGTTCTTTAACCATTAGATGTAGGTGTGTGTAATTTTATCTCGAATAATTCTTATAAAAACATCCTATTATATTTAATATACTGTAGTTGTTACAAAATAAATGAATAAAAAGAGTTTAGGGGGGTTAGAGAAGAAAAATAAAACAAAAGGACCCAAGTGAAGACATTACCTTAAAATCGGGTAACTCCCTTTGGTTTGAGCTAAAAGGCTTTCTTGGGAAGACTTCTGCCCAAAGTGAGGCTTCAAGGAGTTAGATAGGGATGTGTAGAGACAAAATGGGTGGGGTTTGGCCGATCCAAAGGCTTTGGAAGTATGGGTAAGGAGGTAGGGGTGGGGGCCTTTTATAAGAGGAGAGGAGTGGCACTCTTGGAAAGTAAAGAAATGTTACTTTATTTTAGAATGAGTTTCGGATTTTAATGGTCCCACATTGATGTGTTTCTAGTATAAGGTGATAAGGGTTCTAAATCCACCCATAAAATAGGTTTTTTACATTTTTAGGTCTTATATTTTACATTATCTTTCCATTTTATTTAAATCGTTAAATAATGAGGTCATCACTGCATCATCATGATGTCATAAATAATTTAATTTATTAAATGTCTAAAAATTATAAAAAAAATATCATGATGTAGGAAATATTTTTATCTTTCTAATTAATATTTATAGTAAAAAATATGACTTGTATTACCCCGTGTAAAAATTGTTTTAGTAAAACATCTCATGTGTGTGTCATTTTTACTTTAACATTAAATAAAAAGGTATTTATGTCATTTTCCAACCAAAGTGGCTCCATGGGGTCCCCAAGTTGACCCATGGATTTTCTTGGTCGACCATGACACATCCAATGAGGGTAGGACATGTGTATAGGTCATTTAATTTTATTAAAACATTATTCTTACCTTAAACTACACTAATTACCTCTAATCGCGATTAAAAACATAATAAGTTTTATTCACCAAAAAATTATTTTAATCCCATTGAACCGCATTTTACTTCTTAATGACAACCATGTATGTCGGATTTTTGAAATTCAAAACACAAAGGTGGAAAAATTTCATTTAAATGGAAAATCAGTTTTTATAAGTACCACTTAGTGGTTTCACTATTCATCAAAAATTGAAGTTTTTTCAGAAAATTACCAAAAATTCACCCTAAGCTATATTTGATATTCTGAATTAAAAAATGATTTCTATTTTACAAAATTCAAAACATATAAGTTTCATTAATTAATTTAATAATTAATTCCCGTTGTCAAAAAAATAGCGTGTTTTTATGAAACAAAATGTATCAAAAGATTGACACTAGTTTAAGTCCGATTTCAAAGTGAAATTAATTCCAACGACCACTATTGGATTAAATGGTAAAAATATATTCTAATTTCACTTTAAAACCAATTCAAAAGATAATCTAATCATATAAATAAATTATATTAAAAAGAGGTTTTGAATTAAAATACAACATTTTTCACTATTCATTAAAAATTGAACTTTTTCGGAAAAATACCAAAAAATTACACAAAGTAAATTTTGATGTCCCGATTCTAAAGAAGAATTTTATTTAGTCATATATCACACATAAAATTGTCAAAAAGTGTATTTAAAAGAGGTTCACCATCAAAAGGCGGTTAATCGACCTTTTAAAGAATATTAGAATGTTTTCGCTTAAAATTGGATTCATTCGCATTTTTAATCCTCTAACATTTATTGTAAAAAGTAAAAATATTTGACAAACATATATAATCATTTGGTAGTTAGTTCTATTCATTCCCGCCATTATAACGGCTAGGCGTTAAATACTATTTAAAATAATATTATTTTATTATTAGAGTGCAACGTAAGATTCCCAAGAAACTCGTTGTTGCGTGTTGGGTACGCCATCGATCATAGCGTCCCATTTAAAGTCATATTAATATTTTATTCACAAATATGGATAAATGTGAAAATTTCATACTCTTTATTTACCTGGGGTGTTACAATTACAATTATTGGGACATGTATCTATATGACCTAATTACTGTCCATTACATGTAAATATTATGAGTAATCCCTCTCTCTCTCATCAACCATTTTTACGAATTCTTATGTCATGCTGTTACGCTGTCGAAATCGAACCAATTTTCTAAGTCAATTCCATTGTGTAGTGAATACCATGCCCATTTCTCCATCAAGGGTATTCACCTTTATGCACATTTACTTATTGATTATAAAGTTTCATGTATAAATTACACATTCCTTTATCGTGGAATAAATGATTATGTTTTATGAATCCATGTCTTATGATCCATGTGGCATACTTATGCATGAAATGAAATGTTTAAGAAGGGTGTGCCCTTATAGCGCTCCAATGCATTGGGTAAAGTATAGTATCATGATACGTCATGTGGAATGAGTGTTGACTCATGCTAATTCAAGTGAAATGAGGGTTTACTCATGCTTCATGTGCAATGAGAATTTACTCATGCTCCATGTGCAATGAGCCTTGGCACATGCTAATTCCATGTTAAGTGTTGTTGTCACATTTCCATGTTATGATTATCATGCTTTATCATGCCTTTATGTTCATATTTATCTTGTGATCTATTGATATTCCTATTTTCTAACATGTATTGTACTCCTCATGTATTCTGTGTTTATTCCGTTACTGGGCTTTATAGCTCACCCTTTTCTTATGCATGTCCTCAGGTTATCCCATGCAATGCTAAGTATGAGGGAATGTAGTGGTCATGTAAAGAAATTTTTCAATAAAGATGTTGTATTTCATGTTTTAAGATGTTATGTAATGATCCTAATCCCCAAAGACACTAGACCTCTTGATCTTCCATGTTGTATCAAGTGATTAGTTTATGTAATAAATCATGTTTAAGTTTGTAATAAAAATAGGGTTTCCATATACTTCACTTTGGAAATAATTTCCATCTAACTATGGAACTACATCAAAAGTCCTTTTGGGTAGTGAAGACCCTTAACTTTTACTTCAAGTCTATTGGTGAGGGAAGATTTCGATAGTTGAGTGAGATGGAGGAAGTTAGGATCGAATCATATGAAAATGCTAAAATTTATAAAGATAAAACAAAATATTTTCATGAATCAATAATTTATATTAGATTTTTAACTTTTGGTCAAAGTGTCCTACTATTCAATTATAGGATGAATCTTTTCCCAGGAAAATTGAAAACCAAGCGTTTAGGACCCATCACCATTTTCAAAGTTCTTATAATGGAGTTGTGGAGCTATTTGGAGAAAAAAATATACCATTCTTGGTCATTTTTTAGAGGATTAAACACTTATTTTAAGGGAATCCAAAATTCTTGGATACCATTTTATTCTTTAAGGTTGAATATGTCTTAAGTATAAATGGGGACTATAAACTCAGTGTGTCATGGGAACTAACCCATGGTTCTTGTTCTATTTTCTTTTATTTCTTTGTTTCAATAAAGATAACACGTCCTATTAATTCTCTAGTATGTGATCCGTAGAATCTTACTCCAATTGATCTGCTTGGTGCTACACTATGTGAATTTTCAATTGTTTTTCAAGGATAAAGGGAGTAATACATTGCATCATCTAGATAAAATATCCTAAAATTAAAATTTAGTTTAATTTTTCTTGCACTTTAAGTTTGGTATTCTTATATATATTTCCTTAAACTTTTAGTAAATTTAAATTTCCAACTAGGGAACTTCACTTAGGGCTACGAAGGAGGAAATTTTGAATAATATTTAATTATCAAAGCTCCCACAATCAAGGAAGTGTTGTTTTTCTTTGGATATTTATATTTTCTACTAATATTTTATTACCTAATGCTATGAATTAAGTATGGGGGAATACCCCCTAATCTTGTGAAAATTTTGAACCTAATTTATTTCTTGTGTGTTATCTTATTGAATTATAGTAATTTGAAAAATTAAGTTGATCTATATTATGAAACCAGCTTGAGAACATTATAATCATTTTCATTTAACTTCTTTTATACACCATTGGTAATAATACCGCTATTTGAACTAAATTGAAAATTCTTTTCCCTATTTACAACAATAAACATCATATACTTTCAAAAAAAAATTTGTTTGGATGTTTGGAAAGGTGATATTTTAACATTCATGTAAACACTTCAACATTAATTAACTACTAAATTTTCAATTTGTTGTGAACTAAACTATCTCCCACCTTAGGATTCAACATTGGGGACAACTTTGAGTTTTAAGTGTGGGGGAGAGGGGTCTTTATCTATGCTGATATTTACTTTATATTATGGACAAATCAAAATCCCCCTTGATTTTTTGTTAAAAAATTGTCCAAATTTTTTCAAATTATTTCACAAACTGAGGTGTTTTAGGCTTCAATTTTCTCCTTTATTTTTTCCTACCTAGTGGATAATAACATGTTGGTTGTTGAGGGTTTCATTGATTCTGCTATTTTTGGGGATGTATAATTTTTGAGTGGTGTTACATACTATTTTATGGATATTCTATTTAGGAATTGAGAAAGGGAGTGAGATAATATAGATCTTTGTGGAATTATGATTATAACTTAAGGAAACTATAAATTTGAACTTGAACCTAGGGAACTCACCTTTTCAAAATCAATCACCTTAGAGATAAAATTCAAATGATAATCATTTAAGTCCTTTGTAACTGGAATAAAATGGGCAATTGAGATCCCACGGTGAATATCTGAGACTCTAGGCAGTGTGTGTGTGTGTAATCCTTCTGTACTTATCAAATAAGTGTTTTTTCATAGAGATAAGTGAATACATGGCTGGATAAAATTCAAAAAAAAAAATAAAGTTCCTAATTTTCAAAAATGATTTCATTAAGGTGAGGAGAATTTTTAACCCAGATGAAGAATGGGGAAACTAAATTATATGAATATCATTTGAGTTGTATCAATAAAGTGATAAAAATTGAACTTTGATTTTTTAAACCTAGGAGGAAGTAAAAAAAATTTAAGGTGCCTCTTGTAAAGGTTTTATTTTCACTCAAATCTAAATTGTCATCACTCTTACAATTGGAACTTGAATTGGAATTGATTTGGGTCAGTGAGTGACTTCATCTAGTAGGCACGATATATTCAACAGTGAATTAATTTTTGTTCCCTTGTTTTCTAGTGTGTATTTTAATTTAGGTAGGACCTAAAATTATCATCATTTGAAAAGCTTGACTCACCTCAGATTTTTATCCTCGATAAATTAATATTTTAACATGCTTCATTTTGAGATAATTGTATAAAAATTATTTTTGTATATTTAACAAGGAGTTAAAGAATAAATTTTTTTTAGGAAAAACAAATATTTAAGTGTGGGGGAGTTTGTAATGGCTGATGTTTACATACCTTGACACATCTATTTTGAGTAATTAATGGAGTTTTTGATGGTGTAACTATGTTTTTCATTGTCAAATTAGTTTTTTTATTGAATTAATTTTTATTGTTGAAATTTTTGCATTTAATTATTAAAACTATTTTTTTATGTTTTAATCGTAATTTATAGACTATTTTAGTCATTTTCTATCTCTCTCTCTCTCTTAAGATAATCATTTTTACAAAACATCAATTATTAGTGAAAAATGATCTTGATTGGGATTTAATAGTCTTCAATCTGAGGATTTTATTGAAAAGTGAATCAATCTCAAGAGAGAGTAGCACACTGATTTCAACTGACATTTTAAACTCAGTGATAACTCATTCTTTCTCAATTCATTATGAAGTTAATTTTGTAGCTAAAATGCTATAAGAGTCATTTAGTCATAGGTTGACCTGATGGAAAACTTGGTTAGACACGTTGAATCAGGACCAAGTGTTTGAATTCAAATGCATGAACAAAGGAAAATCATTATAAAAACTAGTTATCCTATTTCCCCCTATTCGTCAATTTTTTGTTCTCATTTTTTACTAATATTTTGTTTTTTCTACTTTTCTACACTCACACTCACTTTCACACTCACACAAATCTTTATTCTCATCACTTCTTCATCACCATCCTCAAATACTTCTTGTGTTGTCATGTTTTATTTTGTTCCTTGTTTTTGTTCACTCACACACAAGTTAGTCCTTTACTATGGTTTGACCCTTCTTTCCACAATACTAGTTATGGATAGTAAATAGGTTTATAAATATTAAATTTTGACAAGTCAATGATTCATGTTTCATCATTCCAGGATAACTAATCTTTCCACCCATTTAGCTCCAGAATGTCCCACCAATGCTTGGCTGGTCCACAAAGGATGTAAGAAGAAAGATTCACCCTCCTATATATGGGTTTCTTGAGGTTCTTGAAGATCATTTGGATAGACTTGATCTAGAATTAGGCTTCCTAGGGGCCTCTCTCCCCAGTAAATTTAGCTAGATACTACAGTTGAAACTCTTTCATTAGTTCATACATCGAAGGTATAGTGCAAAAATTACCCCTTTCCATGGATCACATGACCCTCGGGAAGCTATCACGAAGCTATCACAAAGCTTAAAATACATTTTATCCTCATAAAATAAAATAATCTCCAATTCAGCTACATTAGGAGAATGATGATTTCCACTCTCTTGATGCTCAATTCAAATATAATGATAATGTATTTTCTCTAAAAGACAAACAAAATCCTTAGATCATTGGATAAATATAAAATTCAGCCTTGATAGGTGACAAAATTAGAGAACCACTACCTCATGGTCTCCCTAAACTTGTCTTAAAAAATTAATTTGCATGAAATAACATTTCATTTATTACCTTTTTCATTAGATATAAAAGGGATCTCATTTCATAGTTCTTACATGAAAATATATCAAATGAAATAAATATGACCCTATCATGAATAATGCATGTCAATACATATCCCTGCATTCCTATCATGATGCATTCATACTCATCTCATGCCATACCAGGCCATTAGTATATATCTCAAGAAACAATAACATCACACAACATTTGAATCACCCAAGGTAAAACAATTCAATCGCAACATGTGAAAAAAAATGAAAAAAATCCCATCTCATGGTACTTAGATTTCCCCTCATGCATGGGTTAGATACTCCAATGCACAAGATCATTACCAGAACCCAATACATTCCTAATACCCTTTATACCTTTACCAAATAGTAAATCAATAGAAAAGAAAAACATGAATGATATGATACCACTTTGTAATTTCCCCCGATCCAGAACTCTCTCACATGGCCAAATTGGGTTGGTTAATAGAACTCAAGAACACCTCCCTATATTCTAAAAGCCACAAACTAGTAGTGGGGGTGTGAATAACAAAGTGGGGAGACAATACCACCTGGTATGGAGTTGTAATAACAGAGGAATAAATATTAGAGTAAAAAAAATAGAGGAAACTACTTAATAATAACAGATAAACCAAATAGTGAAGGCAACTCATCAATAAAAAAATATGAGAATAATGTAATCACAGGATAGAATGTAACTAAAATCCATGTTGAAAGTCATACAGATAAAATACCAATATGACACTAATAAACTCAAAAGACCCTAGTCCTGAACCCCATGTCAGTCCCGTCTCCAAGCTCTAACCCTGCCAATAAGCAATAATCAATAATAAGGTTGTTTCCCTTGTCCAAACCTCCATCCATGTAATCTTATCAGGTACCAAATGGTGACCCAAATATGGTGTGAGTAAAACTCAGTAGGTCGAAACCACTGTGTCTAATCAAAATAAATAGGATAGTAAATTCATGCAATGATGTAGTAAACATGGATATTAATTAATCAATTAATACAATATAATAATTAACCTACTTTGGGACCATATCAGGATAACTCTAAGCATGTAGAATCACCATGCCAACCATAACCAATAGTCCATGGAATAATCAAATAACTGGGAAAAGACCTTTGTATAAGAATTTCATCATAATTTAGTCTAGACATCTATATAATAATTTCAGAAAAATTGGGCCAGACCCTCTATATAAGCATTTCAGCATAACCAGGCCAAGCCTTATAAGCATTACATCATAATAGGTGCAATCCCTATAATAATTACAACATAACTGGGCCAATACCTATAATAATTATAGAATAACCAGGCCATGACCTATAATCATTACAGTATAATCGGGCTAAACCCTATAAGCATTATAGCATAACAAATAAAACAAGTCATAATGGAAAGAAGAACACAACATAACATCATAAACTATAAAGGCCAATTTACCCAATTACCTTATATATTTAAATTCCCTTTCATTCATAAAGTTATTCCTTAAACCATTATCATGAAAGTGTACATAACCATATCATATAAAAGTATCACCATTCATTTCAATAAATAGGTAAGCCATTTTACAAAGTGATCCTATCATAAGAAATCACGTAAGGTCTCGTGTCATGTGAATTCATATTTCAAGCCAATAGTTAGTTCATTATTGTTCAAGGGTAGGATCACCCTTTAGGTGGAATCAAGCTAGATCTCAACACCATTGGATCCGAAGAGATCCAAGGAGTTTTCCAAACACATGATTATCATCACCCATTATTCTTTTAGTTAATGCACATGTTATGTCAGCATGATCGCATGGTATTACACACACTTAAAAAAATATAAGAAAACCATATGGATTTGTTCTATACCACCTATATTAATCTAGTGATCAAAGAAACACCCTCAATAGAAAACTGCAATGAATAATGAAGGAAAATGAGATCCACAAGGAAAACCTAGATCGCACAAACATCAAGATCAAATCTTGATTCAATGGCAGTCAGGATATCACATCTCTATAAAGGATGATAGCATAAGAAAGATGAAAACCAAAGTTAAGGAACTCATCGGAGATAAAACACTAGACCAAGATGTCTGATAGTGAAGGAATTTTCCAAAAAATTTATGGAGTTTTCCTAGGGTTTGATAGAGGGGGTTTCACTGTGAATGAAAAGTTTTTCAGACATCACTGTACAAAAAGCCGTTGCACCCGAGGAATTCATGATGTGAATCCTTGATTCACTACATGAATTTACCATGTAAAATATACACTAAAAAAGACATCACCTTGGGTTAAAATAACCCTTATCGACCTTTTCACGATGTGAACCAATTTCACAACATGTAAACTTTTCACACTATGAACCAGTTCATGAAATCTTCATGGAAGAAAGTTCATGTTGTGTAACACGTTCATGACATGGAAGTGTTTAGTAGACATATCACAACCCATATTCAGAAGAAAAAACCCGAACCACCTCTAAAACTTCCCAAACCCATTAAAAATCCTTAAAATACTTTGACACATTTATAACCAAGTTCATTAATTCAAAAAAACATAAATACCTGAACAAAGGCTCTTTATCCCCCAAAAAAACTCAACCTCCATGGTCTAAAAGAAGAAAACACAACTAAAAGAGGCTTAATCAAAAACTCAAAGTAGCATGTACCTGAAAAAAAAAATAGGATCTTATAGTTTGGAACTTATTCTAATATCAATAGTGTTTTATAATTTCAACAAAATTGAATAAAATTATCATTTATAAAAAAACAAAATATAATAGAGCATAATAAAATTGAATGTTTCTATTAGAGTATTTAGATTATTTAGGGTATTTAGGTATTTTCGATATGAATCAAAACTCAAAGGTTTAACTAGGTTAATCGGTTGGATTATATTTATGTTCCAGCTTGTATATTTATTTTAATTTATAAATATACTAGCTCAACCTCATTTAGGAAGTATGTATTTTGGTTATTCTCATTTTACATGGTATTAGAGTAAGTCCCAACCCACATCACCCTCGTTAGGTTTGGCCTATATTTTTTCCCTTAAGGGATGAGACAACCTCCATGGAAAAATGCCATATTTACTATTTCCCCTCCCTTTGAGTGAATCCATCCCCTTTCTTGAATTCAGTTCCACTAAAGCCTCTACTCATCCTCATCCCCATATCTATCATATTCCAAGCACACCATTTTATAGCTGACATGACACCCCACTCCACCGCACTGCCCCGTCTACCGCATTTGATGCATCTCAGACCCTTCGCACTCTAGAATCAGATCTTGTGCTCATTTAGTATAGGGGCACCCCGATTATCCCAAGATCTACTATCACGGATGCACCTCTTGAGTGCTACTCCAAGGTGGTGACTTTTCATAGGTTCATCACAACTCCATCATTGTCTATGTTGTTATTGTATAGAGTCCCACCATTCTTTAAAACCAACACTTATTTAATATCATGAACTAAAGTTATATTTACTCATGTTACCTCATTCCTTACACAAAATGAGTGTTGTTCCACCCGATCTTATTGATTCTGCAAGACAATGTTGTTCCACCCAACATTTTAAGTTCACAAGTTGGGCACTGTTCCACCCTACCTTTTGATTACTCAATGAGTAAATCATTTCACTTAGACTTATTGGGTCCACAAGACGGGCATCATTCCACCATGTTTTATTGGGTTTGAAAAATGGGTGTCATCCCACACAACCTTGGGTCCACAAGACAATATTTATTCCACCCAACCTTTTGGATTATCTAATTGGGTGTTGTTTCACTAGAAATTTTTTAGGATGACTGATGGTTGTTGTTTCAGTTGTGATATTCAAGGATTGTTCATGACCAATATGAGAGTTCATAAGGGAAAATATTATTTTTTAATTCAATTTGATCTATTTTTTAACGTAAGTGGGAGCTAGATCATGCAAAGGATGATGAAGGGAAATGGTCTACGAGGTGGAAACCCAAGGTAAATATTTTTTTTATTCTTTTTATTTTGGTCTATAATAAAAATGAGCATGCCTATATTGAGGAGAAGTATTTATTTTGTTTTGTTTTATCAGGTAAGAGGAGTTTTTGAGTATTTAGATAATGAATATATAATTCAATGTTCAAATGTTCCACATAAGCTAACTTGTATTTATGTTCCATCTTGTATCTTTATTTTTATTTATAAATATTTCAACCTAATCTCATTTAGTAGGTACTAATTCTAGGTATTATCATTCCACAGTTTCATTGTGAGGTTTATAATTTATAATAAAATTGATGAAATTGAATAATTTTTTACTTATAATTTTCAAAATTAACCTCATTAGTTTTATATTTTTGAAATTTCAATAATTATCAACTTTACTTGTCTAAAAGTTTATCTAAAATGATAGAATTTTTTTCCCAACTAGTGGGGATGAATTTCATTATTTTCCATCAAGGTATTTAACTATAATTTCAAAAATAGAGCTGAGGGAGAGAGGATAACAGAATGAAGTAGGTACTTGGGTATTTACATTACTACACATATTTACTTTTATATATTCATGGTTTAACATTTTTTCAATTTATATTACACATAATGGATGTTATAAATGTCATTGGTGGTGGACTGTTGAGATTTATCTCACACCTTGTCTAGGCGCCATTGGTACCTAGGAAGAGTACATGTATACAGGTGTTAAAAAAGGGAAGTGTACTGTTTCAGACACTTGATTTTTTGATTTCTTATAATGGAGCTAGTATCAAATGACTGAGATGGATCTTGGGATACTTGGGATAATTTTTGGTTTCTTTTTGTAACTTTTGTATAACATGTTATGCCTGCTGCCTTGTATCCATGTTTTACAGCTTTATTAATACATGTAATATAATCATCATATTTTTTATATGAGTATTATCTATTCCTATTGTTATTATTCAATCTACTTATGTTTTTCCATTTTATTGTTACATTTCTTCTTGTACTTATCTCCTATTTTGTTATATCCATTTGTTGTGATACACTCTGGTAATTAGGGCATAGTCTCCCCATGGACACACCTCAGGCCCTCACTACTAGTCAGAATCCTTTGGTGTTTGGGGAGATGTGCTTGATACCTAGTGTCCAACCAATATTAGGGAACCTTAAGTGGAATCCGGGTCCAGGTCGTTACAATTAATTTAATATTTTAAGAAATTACAATAGTGCCCCACCCCTCAATTATAAATTGGAACCTCCACTCATCTTTTTTTCACACATTAAGAACAATTTGTTTAGACCATTACCTATAAAAAAACCTTCCTAACACCCCTTAAAATATTATAGTGGTAATTTTTGGGCTGAATACCAACCTTAGAGTTCTTAATTTGGAATTAAAAAGAAGTTATATGAAGAATGGGTATACACTTTAACTAAATATTTTAGTTTTTTTCTTCTTCTAACTTCTCAAAATCTTATCCAAACATTATTAAATAATAACACAAATATTATACATATACATATATTTATTATTTTAACTTCATAAACTATATCCATCTTCTCTACCATCATATGAGAATCAAAATAGTCGTTTGTGTGTATGGTGGACTATCAGATCGCGAACCAATGTAAATCATTTTCCATCAAAATCTCTCACAGTTTTTTATAATGATGTATTTAAAGTAAATATATGATATTCATGACATATTTTTATTTTTGTAAAATTAATTTATAATATATTTTCCTACCATTCTATTTATTGAGAAATTATAACATCATTCATATGTAAGTGCAGACTACCACCTCTACAAAGCGATGTGATATGTTTTTCATCAACATAGAATATGGATGGTATATATATGTGTATTTATATAAATAATATGATATTAATGAAATAATTGTTATTTTTGAAATATAATAAAATTATTACCTTATTTTTTTCACGACCTTTGAAAAATGAAAGTGTTAATTGTATTTAAGTATGACCTACCATCTTCTTGATTGTAATGTAGTTCATTTTTCATAACCATAATTAATGGTTGGTATTAAAATTATAATTGATGTATAAAAATGATAATTATTTCATGTTTTTATATCTAGAGATGATGAAATAATAATCTCTTTGACCTTCTTCAACATACCAAAGTGATTTTGGATATATGAGATGAATATCTTCAAAACATCTTCCATTAACTTAAATGATTATGTAATTGAATATAACATGACGAAAATTAAAATAAAAGTAATAATAAACATGAAATAGGTTCTTAAGAAAGTAAATAATTAACATAAATTAATTATTTTTTATGATAAATAATGTATGTTACAAGTCAAACTTACGGAAAGGGATCTCTCTATATGGCCCACATTGGTTTTTCCTCTGAAAAAGAAAATGGAAAACATTTCCCAAAATAATTTTCCCACCAAAATAGGTTGCCCTAGTTTTCTCTACAATAAGATGAACTCTAGAGGGAGGAAAAAGGATTGGTAATTATCTACCTTGTTTTTCTAGATCCAGATTACTGAGATGGAGGTCCATGTACTGCATTCTTTCTAGTGTTTCATCAATTTTCTCGGCATCACCGTCAGCTTCAGCGCAATTATCCTCTCTTGTGTTTCCGAGTTTGAACGCTTCTTATGGATCTTTATCCATCATTTCCTCTTCACTCTAATGGATGATAACTTATTCATCAGTGTAATTTCTCAAAGAAATTTTCATCTTAGGCACTGAATTTAGAAGCGATCAAGAAAGATGAATCCAATGGGCGATCGAGGTTCTTAGGAATTCTCCTTTGTTCTATGTGATTCCCAGATTTCTTTCCATTTCCTCACTTCTCAGAAACCTACAATGTCAGTGTTTTAGAAGAAGAAGAGTGGGTGAGGTTGGTGCTTACGGGAGGGGCAGATGCATCGCCTTCTTCATCTTCATGTTCGCCGCTTCTTTCATTCTCTGCAACTGGGAATCGATTGGGGAATGAATTGCGTGGAAGGCCTATGATGAAATAAATATAGTGGATCTTGACCTATTATAGAATCAATGAGAATATATTGTGAGTATGATCAGATTTATGTTTTACGAAGAAATTGAAATGACATTCTATTATCAAACCCTAACAACAATTTCTCCTAAGAAGACAAGAAACTAAAATCTCATTCTTTTATATATGGATTTATTTGTGAAAATAAAATATCATTATTTTATTTCTTATTCATCGATGCAGTGACCAAAAATTTGGACTGGACACCTGATCAGGGGTGTGCTTCCACCTGCAATCCCCAATGACACCACCACAGAGGTTTAACTGTGAGAGTTGTGGCCTGGTGTGTGGGTCTCCAACAATTGTCCCAAATTCATCCAAGGATCGTGTTACATCGGTCCAACACTAATGACTATATCATACTAATAATTATCAAACCATACCATGCCTCAAAGGCTATGCTCATACTAGCCTATATCAAAATAGGATTTTTCCCTCTTCAAGGGACACCCGAAGGGACTTTTCAAGGTCTGATGACTCCCATTCCATGGAAAACACCCTCCACAAGTTCCAATTTTAAGAAACATAATACTTCCCATAGGTGATATATCCATTCGTGGATATTTAACCAATGAATAACACTCAGAAGGTCTGTAAAAAGATAAAAATTTCTCTCTTATCTCCAAAAACATGTGGAAACCCACTTTGGACCATTTTGATTCATTGACACCTGATCCCCGTTGCTCACATATCATACAACATAAAAATCACATATAAACTGAAGGAAAAATATTAGGACCACCCAACTATTACTTTTAGGTTCTTGATCATCATAAATCATAGGCTAAATCATACTTAATATATGGGAATCACAAAACTAAACCATTTCTTCAAAATATGGATATAAAACCAAGAACAATAAATCACTTAGAGAAACCACAAATTAAGTGGTATAATATGTTAGACTTATCGAAAGGGATCTAATGCGACTGAATTCATTTGAATTGGATCTCAAATAGAGGAGGGACACCACTTGGAAGGAGGAAGGAGGAGGAGCTCGACTTGGCTTGTGATTTTTTGAGTGTGGGGTGCAAGTAACTGTATTTTTAAAAAAAAAATGAAATTTTAGTAATTAAAAAAATCTTCAAGAAAGATATCAGGTAATAAGTGTACCCCTACTCAGTAAATAGTGGTCCATTGTCCACATGGGAAAGGTCCATCGACCGTATTATGATCCACCTACAGCTACTACCCCCTTTGGACACCCATTGGGTAATTTTAGAATATACCTTAAAATCCCATGGGTGTCACAAACTCCCCACCATATCACTTCTTATCTTTGAGATGTGTCATCATGCATCCTAGCCTAATATATTTGACTATAGGGGGAGAAAATTTGATAAAGAAAGGGGGATAAGTGAAAAAAATCATAAAGAAATGGAGAGAGAAAAATCATAAAGAAAGAAAAAGAAAAAATTCATAAAGGAAGGGGGATAAGCTATATTCATATAGGGAGAACTTTCTTACATCAATGGATTATTTCATATGAAATTAAAAAGTCTTGTGGAAGTATAATAAAGTGGAATAAACCTTAGAATTTTATTAGCAATAAGAGGGATAAGTGAAAATGAAATTTGGTTCACATGATCTCAGGGTGATATTATCAAGGTGATATTGGGAGAAGTGAAAATAAAGTTTGGTTCACTTGATCTCAAGGTGATATTGTCAAAGGAATATTGTTAACTAAATCCAAGTGGGGTTATTAAACTTCTAAGAGTATGGAATAGATTTTTTGAAAATATGTGTGGAATGTATTTGTTGATATCACCATTGATGATAACACATGTTAGTGGTGAAGTGTGTTGGGAATGTATTGACTCAACCATACTCTATAATATATGATGATTTTGATGCTCACAAATACTCTTGTTTGTTTTCTAATAAAGTTGTGTTAAGTATGTTTTAGGAATATATATCATGATTTTATTTATATCTTTGATGGAATGAAGAGCTACGAGATGTGTAATGGAAACACTATTCAAACCCTACGTTCAATAAATGAAGGTATGGATCATCATCCCTATGCTATGCTAAAAAGTTTTCATATGGATCAGAATACCTATGCTGGATATCAAACGTATGGTTAGGCAACCCTAAATTTGGAGAAATGAAAAATGTATGGAATATCAACCCTACGTTGGAATCTAGAAACACTATTCATACCCTACATTCAAGAGATTGAACGTATGGTTAATCAATGCTACGTTTGGAATCAACCTTACATTGGAAGGATGAATGTATGGATTCTCATCCCTACATTACTTTTGTTCTCTATGTTATGTTTATATGAAAGTATGGTTAAGAAAATATATGTTGGTAGGAACCCTACACTATGCAAAAGAACCCTACTCTATGTAAAGGAACCCTACACTAAGTAGTTGAACCCTACGTTTAACTATTCAATAATGAAGTTTTAATGTCGTGATATAATTCAAGATTCATGCAACAACCATGACTGTTTTACAAGCTAATTGAAATTTTCTCTTTGACTGATTCAAAGGCTCATTATGATCGATTCAAAGAACCATGTTCATCAGAGGAATTATATCTAATTCTTAATAGAATTTATGACTCTCCTCTGGTATATTATAATTTGAATTTACGCTTTCTTTCAGGCGATTTTATTGGATTTGGAATACCGAAGCAAGTTGTCTACTCTATATATTCCATCACAATTACTTTGGAATAAAGTGACACACATATACACATACGATTGTATTAACGTGAATATATTTTTCATTGCTGCTGCAACGAATGATAAAATCTATTATTTTCTGAAGAATATACAATTTAGAGACATAAATTTTTATCTACGCACTGCTATTTGATTACTACTACTATTTGTTTCTATTTAAATTGAATATATTTTTCAAATAGGATCACTTCAGAGTTATTCTTTCTTAAAGACTTTCATTTCTGAAGAAAAAGATTCACCTGTTGTCAATTGTTGCTGCTACAATTGTGAAGATCAACCTGAACAATCAAAAAATCAAAATCTTTTTATTTATTGGAGTATCAACTGCTCGTACTCAATTGTGGTTTAAGAATCAACTTATTATACTAAGTATTGGATAATCAGTTCCTTGTAAAAGAACCAGAAGGCTCTGTTTAGCCTTGTTGTAAAGGTGTCAACTGATTACACTCAGTTATGGATTTTGAGGTCTGGTGAAAAGAGGACATTTCTAGTGAAATTTACCAAACTCACAGAGAGAGCGTTGGTGGAGTATACTAAGAGATATTTTTGCCCCAAACCACTATAAAATTATTGTGTTCATTATTTCTGTTTATCCACTACTTATATTTCATACAAAAGATAACAATGCATATCTACAAAAATTGAAAACATATTTACAAACCAGATTCTGTTGAGATTTTTGAAAAGACGCAATTCACCCCATCTTGTTCTATCTTTGTATTATTCAGACCTAATTATTGGTATCAGATGCAAGCCTTTTTGATAAATATATAGTAAGCTGAAAAGAATAAAGACTATACAAAGAAGATGACAATGATTGATCCAAAATAAGTTATGTCTATGGTTCGTGCTCCATATTTTAATGGTGAAAACTATGGATTATGGAAATAATGTATGATCATTTATATGAAGAATCTAGGCTTTGAAGCTTATTCAAAGATCATCACTCCTTATTTAATTCTAGAAAATCTAGAGACTTGGGATGATGTAATAGAAGCTGAATATGACATCAATTAAAAGGAAATGAATTATATTATTTGTGGAATTGGACCTAATGAATTCATTCATGTTTTAAAATTCCCTACTACCTATGAAATGTGGAAAACTATTACAGTTTCTTATGAAGGAACAAACAACGTCAGAAAAATGAGACATGCTACTATCAAACTCAATCTTTACACATTTAGAATGTTTTATGGAGCGATAATCACTCAAATGAATTGAATTTTAATATATATTTTCAAAAAAATTACTACCTTTGGAGATTCCATCGACCAATCTGATCAATTGCTGGTACTCAGAGTACTTTACTCTAAATGGAATGTCATATCTGCAACTATCTGACAATCATCACCTGTCAAGAATTTGAAAATGAAGGAACTGATTGAAAAATTTATTATTTATGAAGCAGAAATGTAATATTAAATTGAAGATCGCATGATTGTAGTAAAAAAGGGAAAATACTACTCTCAAAGTGACATCTCATAATCATAACCAAGAAAACAAAATAAGAAGTCAAAAAAGACAAAAATTCAAACTCCTCGGATTCTGAAATGGAAATGAATCAGCTATCCATAAATTTTAGAAAATTGTACAATAAAAAAATAGGCTTTAGAAAATCCTTTAGGAAGGATGAAAAAGAACCTAGATAAGTATGATTCTATGAATGCAAAAAATTGGGTCACATCAGACTAGATTTCCTCCAACTGAAAGATGAAATAATAATGACAGATAGGAAATATCATAAGAAAATTGATTATGAATATAAATAGAAGAGAGATATGAAAGCTACATTGAGTGTGTCTGAAGACACTAGTAGCTCTTCAAAATATTATTCAGAAAAAGATCCAAAAAATCTCAAAGCCAATATGTGTTTTATGGATAAAGAAGAAGAAGTGGTAAAAACTTATTATTATTCTTCCTCTGAGTTTGATAGTTGTTCAAATGATAATTTAGATTATTACTATTCTATACTAGAAGAAAAATATGATTCATTAATAAAGAAACATAAATCATTAAAAAATATTCATAATGTTGTTTTAGGTGAAAGAGACACTATGATAAAACATCATTAATATATAATTAAAAAATTCAACTAATCCACATCAAACTGTGTTAATCATGAAAAAATAATAAAAGAATTACATGATGAAGTGTAATCTTATAAAATTACTTATCTTGTTTTTAAAAAAGTAGAAAATACTCTAAATGAGATTCTTAGAAATAATTTTATTAAAATAGAAAAATTTGGAATAGAAATAAAGGGTGAAAAATAAAAATTATACAAAAAATATTTTGTGCCCAATTTAAAAAACGCTACATGTTATTTTTGTTGAAATAAAAGTTCATTAAACTAACAACTGTTATTTGATAAATCCTAAAATTAGTGGTATTAAAAAGGATTTTATTTCTAAATATATATCTAAAGCAAGCAATATGAATTATGAAAAGATAAATCAAATTTGGATTCCCAGATCATTTCTCAATCACACTACTAGACCCAAGAAAATATGGGTACCAAAACAAACAAATGTTTAATTGATTTTACAGGAAAAGACCATAGGAATAGAAAAGCCATATGGTATATGGATAGTGGATGTTCAAGAGAAATGAGTGGAGACTTATCAAATTTCCATACATTGACTCAAACGGATGGTGGTCCAGTCACTTTTGGTGACAATTCAAAAGGAAAGATCATTGGAGTTGGAACAGTTGGAGATCCAAAGTCTATATCAATCAACAAAGTATTTTATGTGCAAGGACTAAAGCACAACCTGATAAGTATCTCACAACTTTTTAATGATGGATTTTATGTTGAATTTTCTAAAAATTCATGCTCTATTTTCAAAGATAAACCACTTAAATTTAGATCACCAAGAACTGACAATGTTTATACTTTGGATTTAAATTCCTTATGTAAATAGAAAGTGAATTGTTTAACTGAAAATAAAAATGAGCCATGGATTTGGAATATAAAACTTGGACATTGCAATATATATGCTTTATATAAATTATCTAATAAATAAATATTTTCTTATTTTCCTAGTCTTAAGTTTGAACATGATAGGTTTTGTGATGTATGCCAAATCGGAAAACAACCCAAATATTCTTTCAAATATATTAACAAAATTTCTACATCTAAACCTTTATAACTTATCAATATATATTTTTTTGGACCATCTAAGGTATCAATTTTAGATTGTAAATTATATGTTTTTTTTGTTGATGATTATTCTAGATTTACTTGGGTATATTTTCTAAAACTCAAAAGTAAAGTATTCACTATTTTTGAAAGTTTTTTGTGAAATTGTTCAAAATGAAAAAGGTTTTAAAATAATTTCATTAAGAAGTGATCATGGTAGAGATTTTAAGAATCAATAATTTAATTCTTTTTTCTCAAACCTAGGTATTAAACACACCTTCTTTGCACCAAGAACACCTCAAAAAAATGGAATTATTGAAAGAAGAAATAGAAATATTCAAGAAATGGCAAGGACTGTACTGGATAAATACAGTCCTCCTACCTACTTATGGGAAGAAACTATACGCACAACATATTATATCATGAATAGAGTTTTAATAAGACCTATTATTAAAAAGACACCCTATGAACTTTGGAATAAAATAAATTCCAAATTAAAGTACTTTAAAGTATTTGGGTGCAAGGTTTATATCTTGAATACTAAGGACAACCTTGGTAAATTTGATCCAAAAGCTGATGAAGGAATATTTTTAGGATATTCTATTACTTTAAAAGCCTGTAGAGTGTTTAATAAAAAGAAAATTATTGTTAAAGAATCGGTTCATGTAAAGTTTGATAAACCTAACACTTTAAATAAAAAGATAGATCAAATAGATGAAATTACTAAATCTTTTGACAACATGAGACTTAATTCACCAAAATATGATTTTAAAAATAATATAAATAAAATTTAGTATAGTTTAGAAGAACATGAAACTAAAGAACCTGAAAGTGTCATACCTAGACAGTCTATAACCTTAAAGAACCATCCTTTAGAAACTGTCATAGGAGACCCAGATACAAAAATTAAAACTAGAATAAGTGTAGAAAACCTAGTTGAATTTTCTACCTTTATATCTCAGTTAGAACCTAAGTCTATTGAATAAGCTTTAGAAGATGAGAGTTGGCTATTAGCAATGCAGGAAGAACTATACCAATTCAAAATAAATGAAGTTTGGGATTTATTAGAAAGACCATCAGATTATCCAGTAATATGAACTAAGTGGATCTTTAGAAATATACAGGATGATCAAGGGATCATAACCAGAAACAAAGCTATATTAGTAGATAAAGGATATAATCAGGAAGAAATAATAGATTATGATGAAAAATTTTCACCTGTAACTAGACTAGAATCTATTATAATCCTTTTATCTTATTCATCTCATGTGAATTTTAAATTATATTATATGGATGTTAAGTATTCCTTTTTAAATGGATATTTAATAGAGGAAGTTTATGTTTAACAACCTCCTATTTTTGAAAACCCTCATAAACTAAATTCTGTTTTTAAACTTACTAAAGCTTTGTATGGACTTAAATAAGAACCTAGAGCTTAGTATGAAAGATTAAGTTCTTTTCTTTTGAAAAATGGATTAACTATTGGATTGGAAGATCCAACACTTTTTAAGAAAACTATTTGTTCTAATATTTTATTAGTACAAATTTATGTCAATGATGTAATTTTTTGTTCAACAAATAAAAATCTTTGTAATTATTTTTCAAAATTAATCCAAAAAATAATTTGAAATGAGTATGATGGGAGAATTAATTTTTTTTAGGATTTTAGATTTATCAAAAATATTATTTAAATGTTTTAAATCAAAGTAAATATATTATTGATTTATTCAAAAAATTTGGACTTCAAAATAGTAAGACTTATACAACTTCTATGTGTACCAATATAAAACTTGATTTAGATGAAGCTGGAAAACTATTTGACAACAAGTTATATAGAGGTATGATTGTTAGTTTATTATATCTTAATAATAGTAGACTAGACATTATGTTTTTTGTATGTATATGTGCTATATTTTAGTCAAATCCAAAAAAATATCATCCTACTGTTGTTAAAATGATTTTTATATATTTAAAATGAACTATTTTTCAATCTCTTATTTATCCAAAAACTTTTGATTTTAATTTAACTTCATATTTAGATGCTAATTTTAGAGGTTTTAGATTAGATATAAAAAGTACCTCAGGAACCTATCACTTTTTAGAAAAATATTTAGTATCATGGTCGAGTAAGAAACAATATTCAGTTTCCCTATTAATAGCTGAGATAGAATATGTTTATGATGGTAGTTTCTATGCATAAGTATTGTGGATAAAAAAAATCTACTGGATTTTGTACTAAATTTTAATAATATACCTATTTTATGTGATAATACTAGTGCTATTAATATTTCAAAAATCCTATAAGTAATTCTAGGATTAATCATATTGATATAAGTCATCATTTTATAAGATATCAGGTACTTAAAATGGATATATCTTTAGAATTTTTTAATACTGATATCACAGACCATCCTAGTGGGGCCTGTTCCACGACTCCCCAAGTCCACCTTTAATAGGCCAAGGGTTGGTGACTAGTACCAAGTAGGCATATCACTAACATGGCAGGCATTGCCAATGTACATGTATGCATTCACACATCTCCAAGCCCACAAAATGATAAAATGTAAAAAAGAACTAAGTAACCAATGCATGCATACAACTATATCCCACAACCAGAGTACACCAGAAAGTAAAGTTTAGTAAACAAGTCCAAATACAAGACCACCATAAGAAGTCTGTAACACGAGTCTGGCCTGCAAGTAAAAGGTATTGGGACTACTTTATGAAAGTCATAGGAACACACCTCAGTCTGTCTGGTCTCACTAAGAACCGTCTAGTCCTAGTCCTCCTAGAACTCCATCAAAAGGTCTATTGTCTGCACAAGACATGACATGTGTGGGTAAATCCCATGTAGGGGTGGGTATAACAATACTCAGTTGGACACCCCAAAACCACAAAACAATACAACAAAGGAAAGTATAGTCATCTCTACATAGGTATATTTCTACCACACATATAACATGAATATCCAGATATACTCAATCCAAGATGCATTGTCTAGTGGTAAGATACAACCATAGTATACCAACCCTATAATTCTAGCTCAAAGATTCCACAAATCACTCATTCGGAAGAACACACTCTTGATTCTGATAGCATTGATGACATCTGTCTGAGAGGTACTTATCGTCAAGAACTATCATGAGAAAGATACACAATGATAGATTTGAAGAGAATATGATACACAGATAAGGATCACATCCAGGTCCATGGGGTGATACCAACAACTCAATTTGGATTAACCCATTAATTAGAGGATCGTTTCCTGTATAGTGTTGGTCATGTTGATACCAAGAACTCCACTTAGGTAATGAAGATGAATAGAGGATCCCACTTCAGGCCTCTCATGAGGATTCTAACAAATCTATCTAGGAATTCATGCCGAAGGAATCGTGGTCCTAGGAGTAGGAAACGATTCATACCAACCATCGGGGAAACAATAAAGGGAACAAACCCTAATGAAACTTTTCCAGGATATGGAGGAAAAGAATCTTAATCCATGTAGAGAGGGGTACAAAGTGTGTATTAGGGTCACACACCGTGTCCCTTGACCCTGGGTATTTACCCTGTACAATGGCCCATGTTCTCCAACTGTTTTGTGTAAAAGAAGAATACCCAGCTTGTATAAGGGTTACATGTTGTGTCCCTACATCCAGGGTTCGACCGTGTACTCCATCCATGTGCCAGTACACGGTGTCGAATTTTGTGTCCCTACCTGTGTACCAATACATGAGGTAGCCCATGTAGTTGGTCTAGCCCAAGTCATGTGGGGGAGTACATTCCATGTAGGCAACCCATATACTCCACCCCGTTTCTATGTACTGTCTAAAGTACACGTCAACTTCATCCAAAAGGGGACACACGCCATGTAGTTAGGGACTACACGTTGTGTGGATTGAGTTTTTCCAGAAACTCGTCTTCTTCCTCCCGCTCACCCCGTCGATCTACTGAATCTCATTCAAGTGTTCAGTTTTCCTCGAAACTTTAGATTCATGGTCATTTCTATACCATAACACTAAATCGATGGGATATGGGCCTTCAATCAGCTTGGAAAATTTGATTGTATCTATTCTTTGTTACCACAAAAGAACACGAATTAGGCACCCTCCATCATTTGATCCGCTGTCGCACCCACCTTTACACCTTTGTCAAGTCATCCCTATTCCATATCTATGGTTTCAGATCATTGCACCAAGAATCAAAAGCACAACGATCGATTGTTCACAAAGGGTTTCAAAGCACAGAGAATAACGAAGAACGCACGACGAAGAACGTAATAATTGAGGGAGAAAAGCATAATAAAATCCAGAGGGATGAACCTCAATTGATTTCCATGTAGATCTTGGTTCTTCACCATTATAATGATAAATGAATTGGAACAAAATTCAAGATTCAACTCCTAATAAATCTCGAAAAATAATCCCATCCCACAAATATGATTGAACCGCATATCAATATGTTCGTGGATTGGCCCACGTTCATTGTAGGAATCCAGAATAGGGAATAAATGAATTAAATCAAATTTTCTACCTCGATTTGGATTGGTCACTTATGAATAGTGATCGTCATGTCGTTTTCATCGGCGAGATTCATCAAGATCAGTGTGCGCTGATCGTCGATCTGAGATTTTGTTGTTGTTGATCGGTAGGATTCTCTAGAGGTTATCTCTCCAACATCTCTAGAGGATTCTATGGTTATGAGTCTAACCCTAGATCTCTGAAAAAAATAATTATTTAAAGATACACCTCGTTGTGTCAACATTTTGAAATGAAATAATTTTCTTAAATAATTTTATTCATTTAAGTGACTGTGATGAATTTTCCACGATCGACCTATGATGACCAATGTTCGGTTGTTCCTAGGGTAAATTGACCATTATGAACTCAATGGTGACCTATAATTTTAGATATAGGCACTCATTTAGATGTTATTCCACTTTTTTAGGAAAACTGTGTGTGCGTACTATTTAATATTTTAATATTTTTCAAGAATTTATTCTGGGAACATTGGGTCTTGGAATCACAAGTCATCTCAGCACCTGGTCTTAAAATTAATCCATATAATATTTAAAAATAATACATAGAAAATATGATTCATTAAATTATCCCTATCTTGGGACTTTACATCCCTAAAAAGTCAAAACAATGGCTATTCAAAAAGATGAGGGTACTGAACACGAATATGAGCATCTTTCTCCTAAGTGATCGCCTAGAGATTCTCATGCTACCACTGGACACACACCAAAGGAATCGATTACCCACAAAGGATCCTATCCCGATGATCCTCAATCTCCACTAAGTATACACCAAAAATATCTCCATCCTCTATGTCCAACTCTCCCCAATCATTAATGTGTGATGGGTCATGCATGTACCTCCTTAGCTGTGACACATGGAAGATGTTGTCTACCCGGTCTAACTACAGAGACAGAGTAAAGTGGTACGCCACCTTTCCAACTCTACATAGTATCTAAAAGGGATAATTAACCTTGGAGATAACTTTCCACATCGACCAAATATCTGTAATCTATGTTGAGGTGAAACCCATAGGAACACATGTTCTCTTTCCTAGAACTCCAAAGGCCTCTATCTCCTATCAACATAAGACTTCTGATATCTTTGTGCAGTCTTCATCTGATCTTGGATGATCTGCACCTTCTCTGTTATAGCTCACACCAACTCTGGGCCCATGAGTGCTAACTCTCCTGGGTTGTTCTAGAAAAGGGGTGACCTGCAGGGCTGCCCATAAAAACCCTAGAATGGTTCCATATTGATAGTGTAATGATAGTTTCTATTGTATGAAAACTCCATCAATGGTAGGTGATCCTCCCAACTACAGAAAAAATATAGCATGCAAGCTCACAACATGTCTTCCAGAACCTGAATGGTCCATTCTTTCTGATCATCAATTTGTAGGTGAAATGTTGTTCTCAAGCGTAACTCGATCCCAAATGCCTCCTATAATCCCTTCTATAACCATGATGTAAATCAAGCATCATGATAAAAAAATCATTGATGGAACTCTATGGAGTCAAACTATATCCTGAACGTAGAGACATCCCAAGTTCTCTACTGAACTCTGCTCACATATAGCTATGAAGTGGGCCGAATTGGTGAGTCGGTCAATGATCACCCAGATGGCATCATGTCCCCTGAACATATGTGGTAATCCCATCACTAATTCCATAGATATCTCATCCCACTTCAATTCTGGAACCTCATGGGGTTGAGCTAAACCCGCAAGAACTTGGTGCTTAGCCTTCACCTACTAACAAGTAAGGCATTGAGAGACAAACTCTGCAACTATTTTATTCATCCCTAACCACCAAAACTAACGTTGGAGGTCCTGGTACATTTTACCATGACCGAATATACTACCAATGGGGACTTATGAAAATCCCTTATAACCTTATTCCACAACATCATCAGTACCATCATGCATCCTATGAAAAGAATGAAATGCTCTCCACCTTTAGAAAATCCATCATGGGTATTCCCTATGGATATCTAAGCACACAGGGACTCACAATCAGTATCTCCAAGATGTGCCTCCCTGACTCACGGTAAGAGTGGATGGGTGACAACCATCGACTGGAGGTAATCTTATCTATCTCTATCCACAAAGGATAACTACAATGAGTCCAACTACTCAAATGCCTCGTTCAACAATTGTGAAATAGATCTCCTACTAAGAGAATATGTTACCAAGTTCCCCTTCCTAGGATTATAGATAATTTCGAAGTCATAATCCTGGAGGAACTCTATCCATCGCCTCTATCTCAAGTTAAGATCCTTCTGAGAGAATATATACTTGAGACTCTTGTGATCAAAGTAGATGATAAACTGCTCATCTGTCACGAACCATCCATCGAGGCCCATGTTGTGACTACCCCAATCCCACCTCCCATAGGCTAGGGGCTAGCGACTAGCACCGAGTAGGCATATCCCAACAAATGGGAGGAATTCTCCTAAGTACCTATACACACGCACACAACTCCAAGACATAGATGTTGGAAAGTGAAAATACTAAGTAAACAAACACAAGGTGTGATAATAGAAAACCAAAGATAAATGGGGCCAGAATACAAGCCCAACAAAAAGGAAAAGTAAAAGTATAAGTCTCTAGAACTCTTCTATAGAAAACCCTACATGAAGGGTAGGTACAAAAATAGTTGTCTGGATCCGCAGAAGCACACATCATCTATTGGGTCACTCTAAGCACCACCTATCCCCGGTCCCCAAAGGACTCCATCAAAGCATCAACCGTCTACACAAGACATGAAACGTGTGGGAAAAGCCCATGCAGGGGTGATTAAAACAATACTTAGTAGGGCACCCTAAAACACAGAGTAAAAGACCACAAAGGAAACAGAAATAAGAAAAAATGTTCAGATCAACATAGGTATATGTCAACAACACATATGATCCTTATTAAACTTAAGAACAAAGAAAGAATTCACTCAGATAATAAATCCCCTACCTGTATTTGGTTTGATTTTTGATAAAGAGAGGTTGTGTTATCATCATTCGTCGACCCTCAATCCTCGATTCGTGATCCACGATCTGTGATCCGCGATCCACCGACACTCATCATAATTTTTCACTTTTCAATAGGAGGGAACCGCCAACTCCTTTCTCCAAAGTTTCCAGGGAATTCCCAAGTTATGCGTTAACCCTGAATTTCTATTTAATTAGGGAGAAATGAAAATGCATCGGCCCATTGCAGCATTGTAGCGTCGCCACACTGTTTCATTTAAGAAAAAAAAAACGGGATGAATCTTCATTGCATCACACCATCACTGCATTTATTCAAAACATTTAAAAGAAACGAAATAAACTTCTTTATGTTTATTTTATTCTTCTTTAAAATGTCCAAAAATTAACTTTCTCAATCAACCTATGTCGGTCGATATTAGGCCTCGCCTAAGGAAAAAACCATATTACGAACTCAATGGTGGTCTCAAATTTCCAATCCAAGTCACAGTTCATGAGTTATTAAGATTTTAAAATAAAATAATTTTTTTTAATTTTTTTACGGTTATGTCCTTTTTGGGTTTTCTCACTAGAAACCCACACCAATTAAAGTTAATTTGCGCCTAGGGTAAACCTACCAGTCGGAATGAAACGGTGCCCTAATATTTATGATATGAGCATCCATTTAAGAGTTATTACACTTTTTTATGAAAACTACTCACACATGATATTAAAAACTTAACATTTTTCATCGAGCTATTTCAGGAACACTGAGCCTCGGAATCACACGTCGTCTCAGCACCTAGTCATAGAATTTTCCCAGAGATTTTATAAAAATAAAACTAGGAAAATCCAAGTCATTACATTCTCTCCAACTTAAGTCTTTACATACTCGAAATCCAAACCAAAGGATACCCAAATAGATGAGGGTAAGATCATAAACCTGAGCCTCTCGCTCCCATGTGCTCTTCTAAAGATTCTCGTGCTACCACCGGACACGCACTAAAGTAATCGAATGCCTATAGAGGGTCTTATCCTGCTGATCCTCAATTTATAAAACTAGGATGCAAATCAAGCATCCCGATTAGAAACTATCATCTATGGGATTCCATGGAGTCGAGCTATCTTATGCACGTAGAGGCATCTCAGTTCTCTAATGAACTCTACTCCTGATAATATAATAAGTGGTTGAAGTGGTGAGTCAGTCAATGATCACCTAGATGGTATTGTGTCCCCTGGACATACGTGATAAACCTGTCATGATGTCTATTGATATCCTTTCTCACTCTCTTCCTAGCACCCCAATGAAGAAAATAGCAACCCCTTCCAAGCACAGGGGCTCGACATGGTGAGTTGAAAAATCATGAAACTGATTCAAAAAAGAGCTTATCTTTTATATCACAAGTAATCCTATCTTTAACCTATTCTTTCATCCTTAGGGTCTGCCTTGAAACCCACATGCATAATTCAATGCATCTCACTACTCTAGGAGTCCATTGATACTATTGTGCATCCTCTAAAAGGAACGACACACTCCCCACATTTCGAATATCCATCAGGGGCATTCCCAGTGGACAACTAAGCACGTAAAGTCTCACTGTCGGTATCACCGAGCCATGCCTCCATGAATCACTATAATATTAAGGGGTAACAACCACCAATTAAAAGTAATATGCATCATCTCTATCCACGAAGGATAACTATAATGAGGCCAACTGCTCTGTTGCCTCATTCAACAACTATGAACTGGATCTCCTACTGAGAACATCTGCTTCCACATTCCTCTTCACAAGAGTATATACCAACTCTAAGTCATAGTCCTAGAGGAACTCTAGTAATCGCCTCTATCTCAATTTCAAAACCTTTTTAGAGAAGATATAATTGAGACTCTTGTGGTTTAAGTAGATGATAAACTACTTGCCCATCTGGTAGTGTCGCCACATCTTAAATGTGAAGACTACCATTTCCAACTCAAGATCATGGGTCACATAGTTCTGCTCATGTGGTCTCAATTTATGTGAACCATAGGCAATCACTTCTTGCTTATACATTAGGACGCAACCAAGTGTGATCCCTGATGCATCGTAGAACACAACGTACTCGACTCCCTCCCCTAGAAAACTCAATATTAGGGAACTCATCATACTATGTCTTAATTGCTGAAAATCTTGTAGGCACCTTTCTATCCACACAAAAGGATTCCCCTTTCAAATGGTCAAAGTGTTCATAAACCCTTTGGTATTCGATACTCATTCTCCATGGTCACTTGTTTAAAGTGCTAGTAATCCACACATAACCTCAAATGTTGGGTCTTACTAATCCCTTTATTTGAAATTCCTCCACCTGTACCCTTAGCTTGTGAAGCTCTAAAAAATCCATCTGATATATTGATGTTAATATTAGTTTCATCTCGGGGTGTAGAACAATGCAAAAATTATATCTCTCTATGATAAGGTAAACCTAGAAACATATCCTGGAAATACATCCTCATACTCCACCACTACTGTTGGGAACTAAAAACTCATAACATCCACTACCCCGAGGGTAAGGCAAGCCTACTTAAGAGTGATCAGCTACACCCTCTTATGCACGAGTCTATCCCATGCTTCCTAGGTTTCCTTTTTCACTGACCAAGGAAAACCCCATTCCATTGTTGTGGATATACCACACCCTTTTTGCCTAAAACAGTCAATCCAAGCATGGACTGTTGATAACCAATACATATCAAGAATGATGTTGTAAGTCCTCTATGATATCAACAAGAGGTTCCAACCAAATATCTCACCTCAAGGTTCAAATCACATTGTTGGCATAAGTGTGATTATCTAATATCCTCCCATAGGTATCTCCATACGTAAGGGTCAAGTCAACGGTTTAACTGGAAACTCTAGGTCTCGAACAAGATCTGTGACAAGGAAGAATGATCATCACCTATGTCTATTAATATAGAAGCTAATAATAGACACAAACCACACCTCAAATCATTCCAGAAGCCCTTGGGTCATATGCCTTGACTACATGCAGTTGCCCCATCCCCTGTCCTCTAGCTCCCTGAGCCTGGTGTGGACCACATGAGGGTGGTGTTTGTAACATGTCGAAATGTATACCACATCCTACTGCTCTCCCAGCTCCTCTGTCACATCTGCCACCTTATAGATCTATCTATTTGTGTCACTATATCTTCCTTGATGTCCCATCAAACATTTCCCTATTAGAAACACGGCGAGCTGGAAAATCTCTAGAGAGATGTCACCTGTCATCTCATGAAAAGAATTGCCTCTCTATTGGCTGACTAGAATCACCCTATGAGCCATGAGCTATAGATCCCCTATCCTATGACTTCCTCTTAGAATGTCTCACATGTCCAAGTCTCTGAGACTAACATCGGATTCCTACTCTTGAGGTCTCTACTCCTACTTTCCAACTGCTGATATCCACTGGTTGTACCCACTCAGCCAAAGGACTTTCAACCATAAAGTTTCACTCTAGCACCCTAGTATAAGTAGGAATTCACAGAGGAATAATGCTAGCTTTGATGTCCCTAAGAACACATTTCTCAAAGGTATGAGCCCTGAAGCACTGGTCATGTATCTTATTCATCGAGTACCTGGGAAGGTTGGTATTCCTTGATGAATACTTAGATACTGACAAGTCATCCTTTCAGAACTATAGAAGCTCTTGGGCACGCATATCCCTTATATTTTATGGTGATAACCCCTTCTATGAAAAGGTTTCTCAAACTTTGTTCATATAAGAGCCACCTCATCGTAAGATCGGGTAATCTAAACCCCTTCATCTCCTTTCCGAGCCATGTAAAAGGCTCATCGCTAGGACCACCATCTTATTTAATGGTTTCCTGACTAGAAGGAAAACTTGTTCACCACCTCAAGCTAGTAGTTAGCCTCCTGTGATTCAGGCTCCCCTCAGAACTTGAGGGGTATTTGTCACTGAAACTCATGAAGTGCGTTCAACCCACACATATCATCCGCTGGTACTACGAGTACCATGTGCTACATCACAGGTGGTGGTACAACTGGAACACTTCCCATAGGATATATATCTGGTAAAAATATCTACATCGATCTCACCACCCTGCGGATCATCCTCATGATCACGTGGTGGAATCCTGGATGGTTTTCTACATGAAAGCATCTTGAAACAAAACAAGATGTACCACAATCAATAGAGTATACCTAGTGAGATTACTCAAGAAGAACATGGAAAACACAACCCATTCTTAAACGATGGATGTACCATAGTTTTTCCCTACAACTAGTGTTTTTATGTAGCGATTCTAAAAGCAGAATTTAGGGTCTTGGTGTATGGATACACCAGCCGTCGCACCAACACTGGATTCCCTGGACTAAAAGCCAAACTTGAAACACTTAACACTGTTAACCCAAACCAAACTCATAGACTCTGGGTTCTTAAGGTAGAACTAACCTCCTCTGATACCACTCTATCATGGCCCATCCCCCGAGGCCCATGTCATGACTACCCCAAGCCCACCTCCCATAGGCCAGGTGCTGGCAACTAACACTGAGTAGACATATCCCAACAAATAGGATGAATTTTCCTAAGTACCTTTACACATGTACACAACTCTAAGACATAGATGTTGGAAAGTGAAAACAATAAGTAAACAAATACAAGGTATGATAGTATAAAACTGAAGGTAAACAAGGCCATAATAAAAGCCCAACAAAAAGGAAAATTAAAAGTACAAGTCTCTAGAACTTCTCTGCAGAAAACACTATCTGAAGGGTAGGTACATAAATAGTTGTCTGGAGATGAAGAGGCACACCTTGTCTATTGGGTCACTCTAATCACCACATGGCCCCAGTCCACCAAGGATTTCGTTAAAGCATCAACCATCTGCACAAGACATGACACGTGAAGACAAATACCGTGTAGGGGTGAGTAAAAAAATACTTAGCAGGGCACCCCAAAACACAAAGTAAAAGACCGCAAAGGAAACACCAATAATAAGAAACGGTCATCTCAACACAGGTATATGTTAACAACACATATGAAAAGAACATCCAAATATGCTTGTGAAGGATTCTAAGACTCATGGTCTCATCCACTACCAACCATATGGTTCCACTCATAGCATGCTCGATTCCGGGAGATCTCACTCCTCAATCTATCTGAAAGTAAGCACGTAGAACCGGTCTACCAAAAGTATCCGAGAGAACACTTGTTCTCAATACTTCATGAAGTTTCCCTGATACACCTGGTATCTCTAAGACACAATGTCTTGATACCAAATCCATTATAGTCACTCGAGTCAGCTCACACCAAGTACAGGTCTATGGTATGTAAACATGATTTTCGTAAGAATCCACAGTACCCTCAAGTAGTAACACGCGATGAGTTTCTGACACACAGAGTGTAGATAACACACAGAGTGTTGGTAACACATGGAGTGTAGGTAACACGTAGAGTGTAGGTAACACACAGATTGTAGGTAACACACAGAGTGTCATCAAAGACTCGAGGACTCGCACCCTGGTGGGACAGAGGAGTACCAACTCAGTTTTGGTAAGACACACAGTCTAGATAAGATACATAGTCTAGGTAAAACACACACTCTAGGTAATCACATAGCTTCTCGGTTGCAGCCATTCATAGGATTTCATCCTTTGCATGCTCGTTCTGGGATCAACTCCTCCTCAAGCCAAAAGGTCGTACGCCAAATTCCATAAAAACTCACTTAGAGTATCTCAAAAGTAATGCATTGTTGTAAGGGTCCCAATTCCGCAAACAGATCATCAAATGGACACACTGTTTGAGAGTTATGGGCATTTAAGTAAAAAGGGTCCAGTTGGGTCCGGGTCCGGTCCGACCTGACCCAACCCGATCTGGCCGACCCAACCTGACCTGGTCTGGGTCATCCAGAAGGCCCAAGATTTTGGGCCCGCTGGACCTGACTCACATGTAGTGGTCTGACTTACTCCACTGGTCGTGGCCCCCCGCTTCCCCCGCACGCGGCTTAGCTGCGTGCGTTGCTCAATCAATGCGGTTAGACTGTGTGATGCGGCCAATCCATGTGACCACTGGATCCCATGAATCTTCCATGGGTCCCTCCTCTGTCGTGGCTCTGGTGAGGCACGTCCCTCTATTGTGGCTCTCATTCGCCACTTTCGGTCGTTCCACCACGGTCTCCTCCATTGCCTGGTTTTTCCAATGTGGCCCAATGTCGTGTCCCAGCCACCACTGCGGCTTTCGCCCGCCATCGTGGTCCCACCTAGACGGCGAATCACCTTTTCCATCGGCCGCCTTACCGGATACCATTCCTCTGTGTCCGCTGAGCCCGGCCCCACCACCGGGTCGGTGTCTCCTTCACCCCTGGCCTTGTCTCGCTGGTGGCCTCATCTCATGTCACACCTGCCATCGCATCTTTGTAGGGTCACTATGGTGCCAGGTTCTCAGTTTTGAGTCATTGTACTATGATTCAAAGGCGTAACAACTGTTTACTCTCAAGATCACGAAGAACGTGAAGAACATGGAAAAAGGAGAGAAACAAGAACACCCAAAGGATGATCCAATACTTTGTTCATGTCGACCTTAGTTCATCCATCTTATTAGGATCATAAAGAACGAGAATAAAATCATAAAGATCTAATCCCCTTTTTAATCCCTACAAGATAACTCCCATCCTGTAAGAATGATCAAACCACAGATCAAACTGTTTTTGGGTTAGCCCATGTTCATCGTTAAACTTAAGGATGAAGAAATAATTCACTTAGACAATAAACCCCCTACCTGGATTCGGTTTGATTGTTGACAAAGAGTGGTTGTGACATCATCGTTCTCTGAACCTCGATCCTCAATCCACGATCCATGATCTGTGATCTGAGATCCACCGGTGTTCATCATCGTTTTTTGTTTTCCAGTAAGAGGGAAACACCAATGCCTTTCTCCAAATTTTCTAGAGAATTCCTGGGTTATGCGTTAACCCTGAATTCCTGTTTAATTAGGGAGAAATTAAAATGCACCATCCCGTTGCAACATTACAGCATCGCAACACTGTTTCATTTAATAAATGAAACTGGTTGAATCTTTTTTGTGTCGCACCATCACTGCGTCGTGGAGAAACATTTAAAAGAAACAAAATAAACTTCTTTAAGTTTATTTTATTCTTATTTAAAATGTAAAAAAATTAACTTTCACAATTGACCCACACCGGTCGATGTTTGGCATTGCCTAAGGAAAATACTAAATTACAAACTCAACAATGGTCTCATATTTCCAATCAGATTCACCATTCATGAGTTATTAATATTTTAAAATAAAATAATTTTATTTAATTATTTTATTTATAGTTACGTCGGGTTTTCTCACTGTAGACCTAAACTGACTAAAATTAAGTTGTTTCTAGGGTAAAACCGTCATCCTGAATGCAACGGTTCCCTTAGATTTCTAATATGGGCACCCATTTAAGAGTTATTACACTTTTTCATAAAAACCACTCATGTGTGCTATAAAAAACTTAACATTTTTGTCGAATAATTCTGGGCACACCAGGCCTTAGAATTACATGTCGTTTTAGTGCATGGTCTTAGAATTTTCCCAGAGATTTTCTAAAAATAAAACTGGGAAAATCTTAGTCATTACATCACCCATTAGGTAGGGTCTCCACATCTTCAAAGTAAATACAATTATTTCTAACTCAATATCATGGGTTGTGTAGTTCTGCTCTTGTGGTCTCAAATGGCATGAAATATAGGCAATCATCACTTTCCTATACATTGAGACATAGCCAAGCCTGGTTCTAGATTCATCATAGAATACCACATACTCGACACCCTCCTCCAGAAATCTCAAGATCAGAGTGCTTGTCAAACTCTTCCTCAAGTGCTGAAAAGCCTGCTGGAACTTTTATATCCACACAAAAGGCTTCCCCTTTAAATTAAAAGATTTAATGGGTGCTGATATCCTGGAGAAATCAGGTATGAGTCTCCAGTAATAGTCTGCCAACCTGAGGAAGCTCCGCACCTCTATCACCCTCTTAGGTGGCTTCAATGCTAACACCGCCTTGACCTTGGCTGGGTCCACTACCAGTCCATCTGTTCAGATAATGTATCCCAAAAAGTGGACTACCTGAATCCAGAACTAGAATTTCGAAAGATTTATGTAAAGCTAGTTCTCTTGGAGTATATCCATAATTATCCTTAAGTGTCTTGCGTGCTCCTCCTTGGACGCTGAGTACATAAGGATATCATCGATGAATACTACTACACACCAGTCTATGTAAGGCTGAAAGATCTGGTTCATGAGTCCCATGAACACTACTGGGGCATTTTTCATGCCAAATGTCATCACCAAGTACTCATAATGACTATAATGAAATATGAATGTTGTCTTCGATATATCCTCATCCTATACTCATAGTTGGTGATAGCCTAATCTGAGTTCAACCTTTGAGAACCATCGCGCCCCTCTCAACTGATCAAAGAGGTCATATATTCTTGGTAATGGATACTTGTTCTTCATGGTCACCTAGTTCAAGCATCGATAGTCCACACAAAACCTCAATCTCCTTTCTACCTTTTTGAAAAAAATGGGGCTACCTAGGTTGAAACATTGGGTCTCACGAAGACCTTCTTCTGTAAGTTATCTAACTGCACCCTCAGCTCACGAAGCTCTATGGGAACCGTCTGATATGCTGGTGCAGATATCAGTGTCGTCCCAGGGTGTAAATCAATGTAGAATTATAACTCTCAATGGGGAGGTAAACCTATAACATCTTCAGAAAAGAGTTCCTCATACTCTTCCACCACTGTAAGAAACTGGAAATTCACAACATCCACTACACCAAGTGCCAGGCTATCCAACTGATGAGTAATCAGTTGCACCCTTCTATGTATGAGTCCATCATGAACTTCTTGGGAATACTTTTCTTTGATAAAGGAAAACTTGATTTTGTCACTATGGACACATCGTACCCTTCACCTATAACAACCAATTTGGGCATGGAATGTAGATAACCAATCCATACCAAGAATGACGTTGTAAGGCCTTGATGTTGCATATAATAGGTTCCATCTAAAACTCTCACCTCCATGGGTGAGGTCACACTATCATAAAAAGTGTGTGATCACTGAGTCTTCTCCAGTAGGTGTCTCCAAGTGTAACGGTTGAGTAAATAGTTTAACCAGAATCTATAGGTCACGTAAAAGATATGTGGAAAGAAAGGAATGACTAAATCCTATGTCTATAAGTATGATGATAAAGTAGAAAAGATATAGATTGTACCTCGAGTCATTCCTAGAGCCCTTGGCTTATAAGCCTTGAGTGCTTGTAGTTTTCCCCTCCCCTTTCCTCTAGATCCCCGAGCCTAGCATGGACCACCTGGGGGTGGTGGTGGTAACAAGTCGAAATGTCGACCACCTCCTGCTTCTCTCCCAAATACTCTTCCACATCTTCCGCCCTACAGATCTACCTACTCCTTTCATTGTCTCTACCTAGGTGGTCCATCCACAGTCACCATGTCAGCAGTATATAGGTTCAAACAATCTCGAGCGAGATGTCCCCTACCATCACATGAATAGTACCACCTCTCTCTAGGCTGATTGGACCCACCCTGTGAGCCCTAAACTATTAATCCTCTGTCCTGGGACATCCTCCTGAAACGTCTCCCACACCCAGGTCTCTAGGACTAATGTTGGCTCCCTGCTTCCAAGGTTTCTTCTCCTTCTTGTCCACTACTAACTATCACCAGTTGTATCTGCTCTGCAAAAAATATTTCAACCACCAAAGCCCACTCAAGCACCCCAGCATAAGTAGGAATGCACAGAGGAATGACGCTGGCTCAGATGTATCTATGCAGACCTCGATTGAAGGTCTAAACCCTAAATAACTGATCTATAACTACATACATTGAGTACCTAGAAAGGTTGGTGAACCTCAATGAATAATCATCCACTGGCATGATTCCCTACTAGATTTAGAGAATCTTTTGAATACACACATCCCTCAATGTAACTTATGATAAATCCTCTCTGAAAATGCTTCCTTTGCTGGAAAGTGAGATTAGGGTGGAGCACTCTTGTAACCAAATAATTGGTGATGTCAGCAAACCATGGATGGAGAGTGGTGACTACTAAAAAGATGTGCTCATATAGAAAGTTTTTTTTCCATTTCCCTATCATCTTCTTTTTCCAAATGGGGTAATTATAGGTGGGAGAGATGATCAGAAACTATGTTTTCACTCCATTTCTTGTCACTATTATCCAATTCAAACTCTTTTAGGAGAATCACCCAACAAATGAGTTGTATATTTCCATCCCTCTTGTTCAAAAAATATTTGAGTGTTGCGTGGTATATATAAACTACGAATTTTGATAGCACTAAATATGACCAGAATCTATTGAATGAAAAAATTACCACCAACATCTCTTTATCAGTGGTATCATAATTGATTTGGGATTCATTTAAGGCTCAACTGACATAGTAGATAGGCATGGAGATTTTATTCATCATCTACCCAAGAATTTATCCCACAACATAGTCACTCTCATCACACATAATTTCAAATTTCTCATCCTAGTTTAGAGCAATCACGATGGGAGCTTCAACCAGTATCTACTTCAAGAGTTGAAAGGATGCAATTCACGTTGCATCGAATTCAAAGATAGCATCCTTTGAAAGGATATTGGTCAGTGTTTGGGATATCTTTGAAAAGTCACACACAAACCATCTATAAAATCTCACATGTCCAAGAAATATCTGTATTGCTCAGAAAAAAGTTGGAATGGGCAGGTGTGATATCACTCCAATCTTTGCGGGATCTACTTCAATTCCCTTCTTGGAGATCTGGTGGCCTAATATAATTCCATTCTGCACCATAAAATGGCATTTATCCCAATTCAAGACAAGATTTTTGTGCTCACACCACTCAAAGACTATTTCTAAATTCTTCAAACATGTGTTGAACAACTTTCCATATATAGATAAATCATCCATGAAAACTTACAAAATATGCTCCACCTTGTCATTGAAGATCGCCAACATGCACCGTTGGAAGGTGGAAAGAGTATTACACATGAAAAATGTTCCATAAGGTCATGTGAAGGTGCTTTTCTCCCGATATTCAGGGGGAATAGAAATCTGGTTATACCCTGAGTAACCATCTAAAAAGAAATAGAATCAGTTCCCTTCCAAGACTTCAAACATTTGATCCATGAGAGGAAGTGGAAAGTGATTATTCCATGTAGAATCATTGAGATTTCAGTATTCCACAAAAACCCACCATCCTGTAACCATCCTTATTGGGATTAGCTCATTATTTTCATTGGAAATCACAGTGATACCCCACCCCCCTTTTTGCACACCACTTGCAAGGGACTCACCCATGGGCTATTAGAAATTGGGTAAATAATACCTGCATCCAAAATCTTGATCGCTTATTTCTTCATAACCTCTTTCATTGGAGGGTTTAACCATCACTGTAGTTGCTGATAGGGCTTGTCCCCTTCCTCAAGTTACACCTTGTGTGTGCAGATGGTTGGACTGATTCCCTTATGGTCAACAATCGTGCAACCAATAGCTTGTTTACTTCTTCTTAAAACCTATAAAAGTGTATTCTATTGATCTTGTGTAAGAGATTAATTGAGAATTATCAAAAACATGTTATTATCTCCCAAGTACCCATATTTTAAAGAGGACAGGAGAGGTTTCAAGTTAAGTTGTGGGGATTTAAGAACTGAAGGCACAATTGGTTCTACCTCATCCCTCTCTAAGATATCCAAAACTACTACTCACTACCAATAATGACCTCCTTGGACTGTAATAAACTTCATTTCCTCTGGTTCATGTTCAGGTTGTATGTCATCTAAACCTAATTCATTGGAAGTAGAGAAAATTCCCATGTCACCCTTCATGTAGTCAAAATAATTTTCAACTATAGTTAAAGAATATTAGTCATCATTCTCCACAAATTACATTTGGTTGATATATTTTAGGATGTTGTAAGATTATATTTCACCCCCTACTCTGAAAATCACTTCACCTTAATGAACATCTATCAATACTTTTCTATTGTCCAAAAAGGGTCTTCCCTAAATCTGTAGTGCCTCTACATCTTCCTCCATATCTTGTATGATAAAATCATCCAGAAAAATCAACTTCCCTACTTTGACCAAAAAATCCTCAAGTATCCCCTTTGAATACTTAATGGAGCGATCAACTTGTTTCAATTCCACATGAGTTGGCTTTAGATTATTCAACCCCATCTTTTTAAAAACTCCAAATGGCATCATATTGACACTAGCTCCCAAATCGCAAAGGGGTTTTCCAAACTCATAAGATCAAATTGTGCATGGGATAGTAAAACTTCCAGGATCTTGAAGCTTTGGAGGAATTAAGTGTTGAAACACTACTGAGAATTCCTTATTGAGAGGAATGGTTCCCAAATCCTCCATATTCACTAGTACAAAAACCTTTTTTTTGTCATTTTTTTTTGCTTTTTAATGTCGGTTTTTAGGCGACGTTATTGCGAGCGACGTTAAAAATATGATTTTTTACTTCGGTTATTTAATAACCGATGTAAAAAATCGGGTTTAATGGTTTTTAACATCAGTTTTAAAAAAAACGACATGAAATACATTCTGGAAATGGCGTTAAGAATCCATTTTTTACATCGGTTTTTGAAAAAAACGACGTTAAACCCCCATTTTTTACATCAGTTATTTAATAACCGATGTTAAAAGTTATTTTTAATGTCGGTTATGAAATAACAGACATAAGTTTTTTTTACCATCTTGTATAAAATTTCCTAAGCTTTAATTTTATAGGCCATAGAGCTCAAACGGAGTTACGGATCAAAAGTTATGACCATCAGAAGTTTGATATTTTTTTCGAGGAAAGATTGAATGAGCCAACTGTAGCTTCATCTTAGAAAGAATTTTTGAATATGTAGGGGGATTTGTAGTTTTACCATGATATAAAGAATAATCCATCATTATAATAAATTAATAATCGTTAAATGATATATCAATTAAGAAAATTACTCATAGAAAATATAAATCATGGGAAAATAATTACAAATACCATGACGAGGTCGCGGAAATAAGAAATCATTGATTCAAGTGGAAGATCAAACAAGTTGATTCGGTGGAATGATGATGGTTGAATTAAATGATCATAAAATGGTATATCAATTAAGAACAAAAATCATAAAAACACTAAATCACAGATATATGATTAAACATACCTTGACGAGATCGTGGAAAGAAGACATAATTGATTCACGTTGAAGATCAAAAGAGTCGATTTTGGGGAACGATAATGGTTGAAATAAATGATTGTTAAATTATGATATGTGTATAATGGAAACATATAATTGAGATTCTAAGAGAAAACGCGGTATTAAAAATTTTTGGCGGTAATTCAAAATTTCAATGTCGCGATGTAAAAAAATTGAAATTTTGCGTCCGCGGGATATTAAAATTATATTTCACGTCGGTTTTATGATAACTGACGTGAAAAGATATTAAAATTTTCACTTATTTTTCACATCGGTTATTAAAAATCTGACATGAAAAATCAATCTTTATCACTTTTTCACGTCAGTTATTATAAAACCGACGTGAAAAATCAATTTTCATGACTTTTTCACGTCGGTTATTTAATAACCGAAGTTAAAAGGTATTTTTCACATCGTTTATTTAATAAACGACGTGAAAAAAGTTTACAAAAATGTATCTCATTTCCCAAGCTTTAATCTGACAGGTCACGGATCTCAAACAGAGTTACAGATTAAAAGTTATGGCCTTCAGAAGTTGATCATCTCTAAACGATGTCTTAGGGAAGGCCAACTTCTAAAGGCCATAACTTTTAATACGTAACTCTGTTTGAGCTCCGTGACCTATCAAATTAAATATTTTTAAATGACATACATTTTTGTAAACTTTTTTCACATCGGTTATTAAATAACCGACGTGAAAAATACCTTTTAACATCAGTTATTAAATAACCGATGTGAAAAAGTCATGAAAATCGATTTTTCACATCGGTTTTATAATAACCGACGTGAAAAATAAGCGAAAATTTTAATATATTTTCATGGAAATGTATTTTTCACGTCGGTTATTAAATAACCAACGTGAAAAAGTGATGTACATTGATTTTTCAGGTCGGTTATTATATAACCGACGTGAAAAATCAGCGAAAATGGATTTTTACGTCGGTTATATAATAACCAACATGAAAAATCGATTTTCAGATATTTTCACATCGGTTCTAAAAAACCGACGTGAAAAAGGGTGACGTAAAAAAAGGTTTTTGTACTAGTGATTCTATTTATTTAACATGATTTCCTTCATGAAATTTGTATAGGTGGGAATTTGAGTTAATGCCTCTATGAAGGGAATGTTAATATGAAGTTTCCTGAACACCTCCATAAATTTTCCAATTTGATGATCCAATTTTCTATGCTTCATGTGTTCTGGGAATGGTAAGGAGGGTTCATAGGGTTTGACCACCACTTTTACTTTATCACGTGTAGTATCCTTCCCTTTTGAAAACTCTTGTGATGAGTAGAGCTCCACAACTTCAGCTTCTTTCTCCTTGGATTGATTAGATTTATCTTGGTTTCTAGCTTTAACTTCCCTTTGTTGTGTAGGTACATGTTGCGGTAACTCCTTCCCTCTTCTCAAAATCACTAAATTAGCTTCCTCCCGTGGGTTAGTTTCGGTGTTACTCGGTAGTGTGACGAGTTTCTTTGAAGAAAGTTGATTGGTAAGTTTCCAATATGATTCTCTAGGCTTCAAATGGATTCCTCTTGATTCTGAAATCTTATCTCATCTATTATAATGAACTTAGACATTGTTTATTCTATCTTTGATGGTTTCTCTTGCTGAGGTTGTTGTTGTACAACTTGTTGAGGTTGTGGCTGTCACAAAGGTTATTCTAGATGAGGTTTTTGATACCCTTTCTACTAATAGGGACCCTGTGGATACTAATTTCCCTGTTGTTTTCTTGGATAAGGATTTTGATATTGTTGTTGTCCAAAATTGGGTGGCCTCTGGGGTCGTGGCTGAGAATTTTATTGTTTTTTTCCCCAAACCATATTCACATTATCTTTCCATGATGGGGTTCTGGTATTGAGGGAACATATTGGGCCCTCGGTTCTAAGAAACATAATTTACTTCACTTTTTGATGGTTCAAAACTTGACCCCAAACATTCACCCATGAAGTGGTTGTCACCACATTCACTGCATGTTGGATGATTGACCGCTTAAACTTGTGGCGTTGTTATCAGATTCAATGCATTAATTTTCTTTGACACGACATCAAGTTAGGCAGTAAGCATCGTAGTTGCATCAATGTTGTGCATGCCTCTCTTTTGAGTTCCCCGCTCAGAATTCCACTGAAATCCTTTGGTTGACATGTCTTCTAGGAGGTCAAAAAGTTCCTCAGGAGATTTTATCATGACTGTCCCTCCAGCAGCTTCATCTACCACTGATTTAGTGTTTATAGAGATACCCCCATAAAAGGTTTGGACTTGCATCCATAATGTAAGTCCATGATGAGTACATTTCCTCAACATCTCGTTAAAGAGATCCCATCATACAATGACTCTGAATCATGCTGCTGAAAATTGTGAATTTCATTCTGCAACATCACTGTTTTGGAGGGAGGAAAATACTTGTACAAAAACACATGATATAATGCCTCCCATGTAAGAATGGAGCACTAAGGTAGCCCCTTTATCCAGTCCTTTGATATATCCCTTAATGAGAATGTAAATAAGTGGATAAGAATGGCATCCTTGGACACTCCGTGGTAACAGAATGTGTCACATATTTATAGAAAATTGGAGAGATAAGCATTGGGGTTTTAACTTGGTAAACCCCTGAACTACACCGTATTTTGAATAATTTTCATGATATCCAGCTTAATCTCAAAATTCTGGGCTTGCACTAGTGGTCTGACAATGCCCGTATCCACTCCATGAATAGAGGGAAGCCCATACTCCATAAGGGTATGTCATGGAAGAATTTGTTCTGTAGGAGGTTGAGGCATGTACTCTTATCCTTTTACAATATAGAGGTGTTGATTTTGAGGCATATACGGTAGTGGTTCTGATGTAAGATACTGTTGGGGTTGTTGTTGGCCACATTCTGGCATAAATTGAGCCATCGTTCGTGGATGGTTCCACAGAAAATATTCCATAAAATTGGTCGGAGGGTGCTGATTCAGCTCACCATCAGCGGCGAGATATTGGTTCTGATTCCCATTGTGTGAAAACGGCTTTCCAATTCCATGAATAGAAGTCGAGTATTCCTCTTCCAAGTTCTCTATGGGAGCATTCTAGTTGTGTTCTCCCATAAGTGCCTGACATCGTCTTGATAATGTTCGTTCAATTTCAGGGTCAAACAGAAGTGTTTCCACTGACTTGGTGCTTATGGAACGAGTAATACATCGTCTCATACACTTATGGTTCTGCAAAACACCAAACAACACATCAAGTGTAAAAGGGACCACCAAAAGTAATCGAAAATAGAAATTGGGTTAAGAGCACAATTTTTCAGAATTTTTAATTTTTATTTTCACTTAATTAATACAAACTCAAGTGAACAAAACAATGTTTAACCCCCTTCCTGGGAAACGATGCCATAATTTGGTGTCGTTCTGGCCGAAGTGTTACTTTTAGTGACCCAAATTGAATTACCCACTCTTACAACTAGTATATCATAAGTATGAGGTCGATCCATAGGGATAGTTAATGTGCTCTGTTTCTTGAATCATAATTAATTAAATGAAGGTTATTTGAATTTAGAGTCAATATTTGAGGTTTTTGAAGGTTTTTTCTGATGGTAGAATGATTAACTCTTCAAATTCTTTAATGGTTTACTTTAAAATAGAAAAAATTCAGAAACTGGTTTTTAACAATTAATGGAAGGAATGTGTCAGGGTTGTGGGTGTTTATGAAGATCATTGAAAATAGGTTTTTCTATTATTTTGTATTGTTTATAATAACTCATCTCTTTGAGATTCAAATGTAACAGAACACCCTTGGTCCAATGAGTTCCAATTAAGTTAATAGAGATCAATTTCTAGGTCTAAATTTTTTTTTATAAACTTTATGAAAATAGTTCCTTCGGAGACGATAAGTGCACCCAATGATCATGGATTTACTTATTGTAAATTCCCTGGAGATCCCTAGAAACTCTGTTCTTGGTCTGATACAGAGTTTCTAGTGAGATAAATAAATAGATTACTGGGGAAATTATGAGAGGAAGATAAAATAACACAAACACAACAAGAAAATTAATTATCAATGAACCTACATTGTTCATAGCCCCAACACACAGAGTAAATTAGCTACACGTTGAATAAATGATGACAAAAAAGCTCTTGATGCCTGAAATGTTCATTATAGATTATACAAAAAGGAAAAATTCCAAACAACCATAAGAGAAATCCTCAAAAAAATTCCTAGAATGGGTTTTATGCACCCCTTACAAAGAAGTCTCTTCTTCAGATGATCTTCTCCAAAAATATTCCCCCTTGAATTAATTCCCCCTCGTCTAGGGGTGGTTAGGGGTCCAAATGTAGGGTCAAATGATGGGTAGGAGGGGTAGATAGAAGGTAGGTGGTGGTTTGTTGACTTACGCATGGTTAAGGCACATGGTTAGTTAAATTGTGCACCAACCGTGATCAAGGTTCTGTCCAATGAAATGGAGGCACACAGACACTTGGGCTGGTCCATATTGTTTGTAAACTGTGTGGAAACTGTGCGGTAAGACGTAGCCTCCAAACCTGCCCAAAATGCACGGTTTCCTGGAAGGTCTTCATAGTTCGGATAACCATGTGGAGACCATGCGATGGGTTCTGTCTTGGTACTCCAAGCTCCGCATGGTCTTCGGGGTAGGGGTGCTCGGTTTGGGTGAGTCAGTAGTAGTAGCGTGCACCATGGAAAAGGGTCTAAATGCCTCCAATTTCCATCTGAATCACTTGGTTGGTGCTGAAACTTCTTATACATTCCTTTGAAAATTAAATACCATCTATCAAGGCATGTTTAGGATGTAAAATCATGATAATTTATCCAAACAACCAATTTCAATATGCTTAAATGAACGAAAACTCCTTATGCGCATTAGTGCATCACCACCCCATGGGTGGTTCGGGTTGAGGTCGACAACCTCCAACCTTGATGAAAGGTGTCATGGCATGTATCAAACAAGAATTCATCATTTAACTCAAGGGTTAATTAATTTAGGAAGCATTGCCCGGAAGGTATGGTGTGCAACATAATGACAACAAGCTATAACAACCAAGATTTTAGGGAAAAGGTATAAACCACCTACCTTAATTCCATAGAAGAACACTCATCCAGTCTCAACTTCCGATTCAGTCTAGATCAAAAGAAAAACATAGGAACGAGACTAACACCCTCAAAATAGGGCATAAAAGTCTGCACCAAAATAGAGTCATTGATAACAAGAAAAACAACGAAAGGAGCCTAAGGAATGAAGAACCCACTGGTAGCTATCCACTGAGATGAACGAATATTGATTCAGACATCAGATGAAGGAATTATCACAATGCCTAGGTTGAAGGCTTGAGGATCTCACAAGGAAGGAGGAGAAACTCTCCGCTGGAAATGAGAAAGAAAGAGGGGTGAGGGATTTAAATAAATAAAGGAAAACTGGTCGTTTCCCCTTAAAAACTTGGTCGCACGGTTTGACTGCACGGTTGGCCAAACTGTACGCCAACTGTGTGCCCAGCTTCGCCTCAATACCCCCTTGCATGGTCATGAGGCACAGTTAGACAAACTGTGCGCCGCCCGTGTGTTTTCCCTTCATAATAAAACCTACAACACACACATGGGCATGCGACCTGGGTTGCACGGTTAGGGAAAATTGTGCGCTCTCTATTGTGCACTGAGATACCCTGCACGGTTTAGTCTAACCATGCGGATTGGGCGGCACGGTTTCCAGTAACCATGTAACCCAGCCGCATTCTCCAAAAAACGGGGCTCCGGGCTCCAAACAAGTTTCAGACAACATCGTTTCCTCCATAGCCTCACTAGGCATTCATATTAGGTCTAAACCAAGGAAAATAACGGAAATAAAAAGTTTTTGTAGCTCATAGAAAAACTAGATTCGTACAGTTAAAGCCCCCATTACGCCTTGTCCCCATATTTGGCATATTCCAAGCACAACCTTCTCTATCTGACGTGCCACCCTACTCTCACGCAGTGCCCCATCTAACCACATTTGATGCATCCCTGGCCCTTCACACTCCAGAATCAGGTCTCGTGCTCATTTAGTCTAGGGGCGCCTTGATTAGCCCATGATCTGCTGTCAAGGATGCACGTCTTGAGAGTCGCTCTAAGGCGATGGCTTTGCATAGGTTTAGCGCAACTCCATCGTTGTTTGGATCTATGTTGTTGTTGTCTAGACTCCCACCATTCTTGACAATCAACACTTGTTTCTTATCATTAACTAAAGTTATCTTCACTTGTGTTATCTTATTCCTTATGCAGGATGAGTGTTGTTCCACCTGACCTTATTGAGACCGCAAGACGAGTGTCGTTCTACCCAGCCTTTTGGGTTCACAAGTTGGACATGTTTCACCCTGCCTTTTGAGTCCTCGAGACAAGTGTCGTTTCACTTGGACTTATTGGGTCCACAAGACAGGTATCATCCCACCGAGTTTTATTGGGTTTGCAAAACGGGTGTAGTCCTATCCAACCTTGGTCAACAAGACAAGCTTTGTTCCACATGGCCTTTTGGATCTGTTAATTGGGTGTTGTTTCACTGGGCATTTTTGAGGACGATCGTTAATTGTCTGTTTCAGCCATCATATTCAAGGATTGGTTATCACCAATACGAGAGTTCGTCAGTGCAATTGTTGTTTTTTTACTTCAATTTGATCTATTTTTTAATTTATGGGGGAGCTAGATCATGCGAAGGTGGACGAGGAGAAATGATGTACCGGGTGGCAAGCCATGACATTTTTTTTTCAATTTTTATCCTGGTCTATGCAATCAAGTTGAGTGTGTGTAACTTGAGGGGAAGTATTTATTTTGTTTTCTTTAAATATGTAAGGAGAGTGTTTGAGTATTTAGATATTCAGGGTATTTAGACATAGTTAACAATCAAAGGTTTGTCAAGATCAATAAGTTAACTTATATTTATGTTGTATCTTTATTTTTATCTATAAATATGTCAACCTAATCACATTGAGTAGGTACTAATTCTGGGTATTATCATTCCACACTTTCATTGAGAGATTTATAATTTATAATAAAATTGGTGAAATTGAATAATTTTTTTACTTATAATTTTCAAAATTAAACTCATTAGTTTTATCTTTTTGAAATTTAAGTCTAGAAGTTTATCTCAAATGATAGAATTGTTTTCCCCCTCATTTACACCAGAGCATCCACCTTTACCATCAAGGTATACAACAACTACAATTTCAAAAACAGAGTTGAGGGAGAGAGGATAACAGGATGAACCTTGACGCTCCATCGTGATTCATCCTATGGGCCCGAACTCGATGGTCGCGGGCACCGAAACCGGACCCCTGCGGATCATCTCCTTCGTTGCAAACCGGTGGATCGAGTCGTGGATCCCTGCAAACACAATCAAGAACTCCGCTGCATCCCTTTGGCTCAGTACCTTCGTCACCCTCTCCAACGTTTCAAACCTCAGTCGTCGAGCCCTGGCAATGACTCGGTCCAGCTTCTGAAACTCCGGCAGGACGGCGGCCAGATTCTCGGCGACCCCTGATCGGCGCGTCCTCGCCAGGGAGAAGGGGAGGTGGAGGACGAAGGTGGCCTGGATCTCGGCCATCTCCCCGTCCAGGACAGTCTCCTCGATGCGCACGTCGCGCATCAGCTGCTGGATGAGGCGTTCCTGCGATTGCGAGGCGGCGGTGGACGCGACGGCGGGGGACCGGGCGAGGTGGAGGATGGCGGAGGGCCGCCAGTCACCGAACCAGGCCAGGGAGAGGAGCTCGTGGGGCGGGGCCCGGTTCGGCGCGAGGAGCTGGGGCACGTACTTGGGCCGAGTCGGGAAACGGGCTCGATCGCGGAGGGAACCGTACCAGTCCAATCGCCGCTGGATGAACTCCTCCACGGCCCACGTCGGCTCTTCCTCTGAAAATGAAAACGGAAAACATTGCCCCAAATAATTTTCCCGCCCAAAAAGGCCGCCCTGGTTTTCTCTGCAAGAAGATGAACTACGGAGGGAAGAAAGAGGGGCGGGAAATCTTTACCCCGTTTCGCCGGAGCCGGCTTGCTGAGATGGAGGTCCATGCGCTGCATTCTTTCTCGTATTTCATCAATTTTGTCGGCATCACCGTCAGCTTCGGCGCGATCATCCGCTCCCATGTTTCCGAGTTCGGACGCTCCTTCTTCCGCCTCTTTCTCCATTATTTCCTCTGCACTATCGGGGACGATCACTTCTTCGTCAGTGTATTTCCTGCAAGAAATCGTCAGCTTAGGCGCTGAATTTCGAAGCGGTCAAGAAAGATGAATCGGTTCACGGATTTCTTTAAGTTTCCTCGGTTCTCTGAAACCTACAGTGTCGGTGTTTCAGAAGAAGAAGAGTGGGTGAGGTTGGTGCTTACGGGAGGGGCGGATGCGTGGCCTTCTTCATCTTCCTGTCCGTCGCTTCTTTCATTCTCTGCAATTGGGAATCGATTGGGGAATTAGTTGCGTGGAAGTCCTCCGGTGAAACAAATATAGGCGCCCTTAACGAGAATCCGTTGTGAGTATAATCTGATTTCTTGTTTTACGAAGCAACTAGAATCACTTTCTTTTATCAAACCCTAACAACAATTTCTCTTAGGAAAGTAAATGAAGTCTCATTCCTTTATACATAGCTTTCTTTGTGCATTGTATGAGGTTTGTATTATAGTTCATGCAGTGACAAAAAATTTGGACCGATCATCTTGGTTTCCGGACATTGAGCATTGGTGTGGTTCCCCCTCCAATTTCTAAGAAACACAATGTTTTGCAATTCATAATATTTATTGATGAGAGATGAAAATTATTAATGATTAGATTTATATCACCATTAATTGACATTAATAGATATTTAATTCTCAATATTAATGGATGGAATAATGGATGATGACTTCATTAATTGGTGATTATGGATTTGGTGCCTATATAAAGAGGATGCAACAACATATTTTAAAGGGAGTGTGCCAACAATATGTAGCCGGCAAGGGAGACCCAGGAAGGGATTGTCACGTTTGTGGTGGCCCGTGTGACACATGGCGTCAATGAGATGTTTATTAGCTAGAAGTCAAAGGCGTATCGGGATGTGGTTTTCACATAGGTTTTTTTACGCTTTTTTATTTGTGATTCAAGTTCAAGCATTACTTAAATACTTTGTATTCTCTAATTTATAGTGGATATTTTTGGGAATTGTTCTGTGGTTTTTTAATCCTTCGCATGAGAGGGTTTTTCCACGTTAAAAATAATGTGTGCTGATTTATTTATTTTGTCATCGCTTTTATATTTCGACGGGATCAGAATTCTACCTAATACAATGGAGGTCGAATTGTGGAAGTTGCAACCTGATGTGCAGTATAAGTCGCCAATTATTGTCCCAACTTCATCCAAAGATCCCGTTACATCAGTTCAACACCAATGACCATGTCATACTAATCATTATCGAACCATCCCATGCCTCAAGGCAATGCTCACACTAGCCTATATCACAACAGGATTTTCCCTCTTCAAGAGACACCCCAAGGGACTTGTCAAGGTTTGATGACTTCCATTCCATGGAAAACACTCTCCATGAGTTCCAATTTTATACAACCTAATACTTCCCATAGGTGATATTGTCATCGGTGGCTATTTAACCAATGAAGAACACTCGGAAGGTTTGTGACAAGATAAACAATCCTCGCTTGTCTCCAAACACATGTGGAAGCCCACTTCCGACCATTTTGATTCATTCACACTTGATCGCCATCACTCACATATCACACGACACACACATTACGTATTAACTGAAGTAAATATCTTAGGACCATCTTGTTCATCAGAAATCATAGGCTAAATCATCATTAATAGATGGGAATCACAACAATAGACCATTTCCCCCAAAATAGGGATATAAAACCAAGAACAACAAAGCATTGAGAGAAACCACAAATTGAGTGGTATAATATGTTAGACTTACCAAAAGGGATCCAACACAATTGACATCGTTTGAAACAAATCTCAAATAGAGGAGGGACGCCACTTGGAAGGAGGGAGGAGCTCGACTCGGCTCACGAGTGTTTGAATGAGGGGTGTAGGTAACCGTTATTTAAAAGAAAAATGCAATTTTAAGATTTTTTTTAAAAAAAAGCTTCAAGAAAGATATCTGGTACTTGGTGTACCCCCACTCGGTACCAAGTGGTCCATTGGATATTCGAGAAAGGCCATCGACCATTCGATGGTCGACGTACAACTACTGCCCCTACCACTGCTCCCTCTAGACACCCATTGGGTAATTTTAGGCCACCAAGTACTTAGTGGCATTTCTTATAGAATTTACAAAAAACCGAACCTCTAGTGAATTTTTCAAATTTCAGTAAAACCAGAAAACTCTAAATATTTAATACTAAAAATTAAATTCAAAATATACCTTAAAATCCCATGGGCATTACAAACTCCCCACCATATCGCTTCTTGTCTTCGAGATGCATCATCGTGCATCCTCGATGAAAACCTCTAACCATTATAGTCTCATATCAATCTCTCATACCCAAGTCACCTTCTAGATATTCCTGTCCAACCATTATACTTATACCATAAGTACCATCTTTCCACAAAGTACCATCTCACTATGATCAACTATAAACACATGCTACTCTAATGATGCATCAACCTCTAACTCTAAATCTTTAACGCTCACCACATGATAGGGGTTTGGCTCATATCACTGATTATATGATACATGAAATACATCATTCCTAGTGATGTATCTTGGAGGAAGCACCAATCAACATGCCACTATACAGATCCTCTCTAGGATCTCAAACACTACAACCTCCTTATACATTGGTTCCCCAACCGAGGAAACTCCCTCAAGAATGTTCACTTTTATACATCGAAAGCTAGTGGTCGATGTCAGTAGTTTGTATAGAATCATTGACTTCTCTAAGCAGTCTCCATCCTCCTCCTGATCACTTGAATTCGCTTCGAAGTCTCATGCACGGGGCTCAATCCAATCACCGATGACTCCCCTACCTCTGGCCAACAAAGAAGTGAATTAAATGACCTTCCATAAAACTCCTGAAAGGGAACCATTTGGATTAACACCCAAAGAAACACGACTACCACTCTGAGGTGATCCCCTAAACCAAGATCTGAATCCTTACAACTATCCAGATTTTTGACTATTAGCATATTGAGTTGTGATCCAGTAAAATCATTGTAGGTTCCCCATCTATTTGTAAGAATGACACTCCCTCACCGATCTTCTATACACAGATTGAATATGTCCAACTTTTCAACACTGAAAGCACTCGAGAGGGGTCCTCCCTCAAGTAGGGATAGGTAAACCTCTACCATACCGTCTTGTCTACTGCTGCCTTAGATAGAATCATCCAACCTCTACTTCTGGCTACCAGAAGATCCACTCTTGGACCCATTAAATGTTGTATATTGACACAGTACACCATCCTCCACTAAGTTACCCTCAATGAATAGGGCATGATTCTCTATCTCAGATTAAGACATCCAACAAAACTGTAAGAACCCGGTTTTTGCTGCGAAGGACTTTGGAATATTCTTAATGTTATTCCAGAGCAGTGCCTTCAGACGGTGTGCGATTCCGAGCCCCGGAGTGGCCAGAATTAAATTTTCAGTGCGTTCACACTGGAAACGCCAAATAAACGTGATAACTCCTAAACGGTGATCTGGATCAGAGATCCGAGTGTACGGATTGGTCCGGAATGGGGTGTTTACCCTAGGAACAACATAAAACTTGTTGGCGCGGGACGTTTGGACCCCTCGCCTGCTTCTGGAATGTTAAACAGATTAATTAATTAATTAATTAATTCGTTTAGTGTTGAAACGCAGGTATCTCTTAAACGGTGGCTCGGATTGGAAAACCGAGGGCACCGTTGAGTTTTGAGCGTGCCGTTTACCCTAGGAGGGGTGTAAGTTTTGTGGGCGCGGACCTTCTGTGAAAAATGGTCCCGAGGGCGTTTTCGTAATTTGGCGGCTTGGGCGTTCAGCTTTATAACTTTTGAACGGAAACTTGGAATCAAATTCCGAGACCGCCGTTGTGCTCAGGAGGTGGTGTTTGGTAGGGGAGGCTTAACCTCGACCCCGTCGAGAGTTTCAGATGCGGGCAAATTTTGAGGTTTTAAATTAATTAAGAATTTAATTAATTAATTTTCTTTAAATAAACCCTCACCCCCACTCCACCCCCTTGTCCCAATTCTCTGGCGGAAGAAACACACCGAGGAATCTCAAGCCCCTCCTCCCATCTCCATCCTCTCCAAGGCGTGGCGGCCGGCTGATCGACGCGAAGCTCCGGGCGAAGCCCAACGAGGTAGGAGGTTTCATTGCGTTTTCATTTCCGAACCGCCCTTTGAATTCAATTTTATGCATCGATTTGATGTTTAATCTTCAAAAAACGCCCGTAGATGCGTAGTACGTTTTCTGTTCTCCCGATCGCTTCTTTCGGATCGAAAATCGGAGTTCAGAGATGATCGCAAACACCCGCCGAAGTTTGCGGGTTTTGGAGTTTTGCGGCGGCAGCGCGGTGGTCCGGGGAGCTCCGGTGCGGCGGCAGCGGCAGCGGGCGCTGGGGGCGACGGCGAGCGGCAGCGGGCGCTGGGGGTGTCCGCGGGTGTCTGCGGGTGTCGCGGCGTGAGGCGGTGACCGCGCTTCAGGGGGGTCGGCGGTCGTCGACGCGAGGGCGAGCGGGCGCCTGCCTGCGGAGGAGCTCCGCAGCACGGAGCGACGACCGGGGTCGCGCTGTGCGACCCCGCGGCCAGACTAAGACCCGCCAAAGGCGGGTCTCCGCGTGAGTGGCGACCGACCTTCAGGCTGGTCGGCGGGGAAGTGGACCGCGGGTCCACGGCCAGCCGCGCGGCCGAACCGCAGGCCGGGCGGACCGGCCGGTCCAGCCCAAGGGGCTTTGCCCCTCAGTTTCCGACGCCCGTAGCTTTCGCTACGGGCGTCCGTTTTGCGTGCCGTCAGTGGCAGCGCGGACCTTGCATCAAGGAGGACTTTTTGAGATGGTTTCGGGAATTTTTAATTTCCGAAACGAGGGGCCTCGGAGGCGCGACGCATCCTTAAGTGAAGTGACGTTTTCTTCGGGGGTTTTTGTTTTGGACGGCGCAGACGCGTCCGACGTCCGTTTTGAGCGCCGTCAGTGGTGTTGGGACCCTGGCACCGAGGCGGAGCTTTCCAGGGTGGTTTCAGGCGTTGAGGTCGAAGTTGAGGCGCGGACCCCACGACCCATCTTTTGAGCTGCGTGCAGCGTTTCACGACTTTTTCATCGGACGTCCGTTCGGGGCGTGCGAGCAGTCGTTTTTGGATGTTTTTCCGAGGGGATTGCAACGGTGCAATCCGCCCGCTCTAATTCGGCACGATGGTGCGGGGCCCACGAAGGCCATTTGGGCGTCGACAGTGATTTTCCATCTTTATCACCGGGTGACTGTTTTGGACAAGTGAATAGTCCATCTTGTGTGCTTTTTTGAGAGGATCGCAACGGTGCGATCCGTCTGTTGTGTTTCGGGACCAGGATGCGGGTCCCACGTGGCACCGCCCGTGTGCGGTGCACCAGAATGCATCTTTTTCGTCGGATATCCGTTGAACTCAAGTGAGTAGTGTTTTTGACGTGTTTTCCCGAGGGGATCGCAATGGTGCGATGCGCCCGACTGTTTTCGGGGCCGAGGCTCGGGATCACGGGACGCCGTTCGGGCGTGAGGCGGTGTTGGCGACCTTTCCGTCGGATATCCGTTTGAGGCGAGTAAATAGTCTATCTCCCGTGTCTTTCCGCGAGGACTCCAACGGTGTAATCTGTTCAGGCGAGCAGAGCCTCCTACGCGATCTTATTAAATGTGGAAACATGAAAGGTACTCTGGTGGTGGTTCGTCCTACCATGTTTGTAGCGGACCCTTGGCGTGTGATCACGCACTCTTGGGAGAGTGATGTAAATGGTTCATAAGATGTGGTTGGCTGTGCCTCAGTCGTTGAGGTGGCAGGTTGGAGTTGTTACGTCTCGCCTTCGCGTTGACGCTGGGTGCCGTGTGCGCGATAGCCTTTGGGCTGGAACGTGGTATACTCTGGGAGTATACGGGAACGCTTAGAGGTACATGTGGTTGTTTGTACCTGAGGACGTTTGTGCGCTTTGTTGGGGGTTGACTTGGGGCCACACGTCGTGTGGGCCCCATGTGCGTGCTGTGTTCTGCTTTACGTACTTTTGACCTCTCGCGACGTAGAGGGTCCCTCTGCGCTCGTTTGTTTGACCAGCAGGGTGGAGTTTCCCCTGACCTGGTGCTCTTTTGTCTGACCAGCAGGGTTGAGTGGTCTCCCCCTGGTCTTGTTCTCGATGGCTTGGCCGACAGAGATGGTTTGGTTCCTCTGTTTCTTCAGCTGTGAGGGGTTTCAGTACCGTGCCCCTTTCACCGGACTGCGACACCGTTTGCGACTACGAGTGTTCGTACAGTGTGGGTGTTTTCCCCACTTTCTGGGGTGAGTTGACTCGGTCCGCTTCGACAGTGACTCAGCGGATTGGAGCGTGATCGCCTTGTGAGGCCTGAGGAGTTTCTCCCGTTGCTTTGTGTTCCCTGGTAGAGTTCTTGTGGATTCTGTGTGACCAACACTTTACGCGGGCACCGATCCTCTACCCAAGAGGTTGTTTCCAGCAGGGCTGAGGTTGTTTCCAGCAGGGCTGAGGTTGTTTCCAGCAGGGCTGAGGTTGTTTCGAGCAGGGCTTGTCAGTGGGTTACCATCCAGCAGGGATAACCAGTACAACGATATTCACCGAGCAGTACCATCCAGCAGGGATGGCCAGAGCAGTTCCGGTTTTACCTCCAGCGGGGCTGGGTAGTGGTCCCCGATGCCAGGCTTACCTCCAGCTGGGCTGGGCAGTGGTCCCCGATGCCGGGCTTACCTCCAGCTGGGCTGGGCAGTGGTCCCCGATGCCGGGTTACCTCCAGCTGGGCTAGGCAGTGGTCCCGTCGCCGACTTTAGCCGGGTCGCCCTCCAGTGGATTACCCTGTTACGGGACTGGGCAGTGTGACACCCGTAGACTTTCCGGGTCTCCCTGTAGTGGGAACCCGTCGACTTCCAGGGACCCTCCAGCGGGGCTGGGCAGGGGGTCGCCTGTCGACTTTGAGCAGACCTCTCGACTGCGGGGCAGTGACGAGTTGTGGTTGACGTTCCCCCGGAACTCTCAAGTACGAGGAGCTTTCCCCACCGAGACGCGTTCTTGTGACACGATCTAAAACCGTGCGGGCGAGTTAGTGCCGCCCAAAGCGGATAGTGTCGAGGTGTGGTGATTGAGCCCCTTGACTTGTAGTTCGGGGCAGACGTGTGGGATGCTGGGCATCGATGGTGTTACTTCAGGGACTATTGGCTACTCTTTTCTTGGGCTGAGCTACGGGATGGAGATCCCCTTACGACCTTGTTCGGGCTTCTTTTTGAGCATATGTATTTGTATATACCTTGTTCTAGTACCCACTTCTTGGGTTTGGTTACTCTCCTTCCAAGAGAGGCGAAGACGCGCGGGATATGCCACGTGCTTTTCGTGTCTAGATTCTCGTGGTTGGACGAGTCTACTCTCCTGCTATAGGTAGCGAAGACTCGACGAGAAGTTCATCTTCTCACCGTTTCCAGCTCCTTGTGTCTGGACGAGTCTACCTTCTTTCCTCTTGTTGGGTTGAGCTGAACTCTTTATTGTACTTCTTACTTCACTCTCTGTTGTATTCCTTTACTATTATCTGTTCGCTCTATTGCTCACCCTTCGGTACCTCCTTTGTTGCTCCCTCGAGCCTTCGGGGTATCCTACTAAGTATTTTTATACTCACCCCTGCTTGGACATTGCCCGCACTTGGTGTGCCCTTGCAGGCGACAGACAGGTTGGTCGTGACTTCAGTGGAGCTTAGGAGTTCAGGAGCTTGGACCGCGTGCGATGGTCGTGGTTAGGTCCCAGGTGGGGGACCCCTTCCTGCTGTTTTTCTTTTGTTTACCTGTTGCTGGGTTGTGGCACCTTTTCTGGTTGGGCGCATGTTTTGCCCCTTTTCTTTTTCGGTTACCTTCAGCTTGTACTTTGTACTTTTAGATGTCGATGCACATTGTGGTTTATATATAGCAGTTTCCCTTTTCTTTACTTGTCTTTTCTTTTACTCTGCACTGTTGCATTGAGTGTGCTGCGTGTGTGTGTACAGGTACCTTGGCAAAGGCCTCCCCGAGTTGTTGTGCCTTCGGCGCTGGTCGCCAGCCCCTGGCCTATGGAGGCGGGCTTGGGGTAGTTGCGGCTCGAGCCCGGGTAGGGTCGGGTCGTGACAAAAACAATCTAACCTGAGCTCATATAGGGTGACTTATCCTACCTTTGATACATTCGTCCCTAGTAACCTCATCTCTTGAAAACATTAAAACAAAACAGAGTAACTTTATAAAGCATGAAGCATAATCTATCACACAAAAATCCCCCTAACCGAGATGCATGAAATCTCGTGCATGCTCCTTCAAAATTTCAGGGAAAAACAACTTCGAAATGTATGTTTGGAATTCCTTACAGGGAAAACCCTTGCGCGGACCTGGATAAACCAGAACATATCATCAGTGCTTGGATGGTCCATGAAACATATAGGTCATCAGCTTCACCCTCCTCTTAGCTGGGTCTCAGTCTGATCGAAAATTCATTGGATTAACTCAATCTAGTCCTTCACTCCCTACGGTCCTCCCTCACTCTAGAAGAGTGATGGGCACTGAATTTGAAATTATTAGGTGAGGTATGACATAAATGCCTCACCTCTAAGTTCCCCATGATACATAAATTTAATCACCCAAAACAAGCTCATCCTAAGTTGCCGATCCATTATAGGATCTGGTGCCACCACAGGTGGTGCATCCTCTCCCTCACCCTCCTGATGCTCAACCAGATGCTGTCATGGAGGCATATTCTTAATATCATTTTTAGGAAAAAACAGTTATAGGCAACACATCCCACTACTCAACTCCCACACTCAAACCTTCTCCATAAGGATTATATCTAACCATCACTGGATCATATGCTCAACTCAAACAGAGTCTTCCTATAACCCACAGACATTCCCATTCCCAATCTACCCACTCTCAAGGTTTAGTTCACAATACACATGCATTTCATATTATTAATAATCGAGTAATTATCATAAGGGAAAACAATCACCACAGGTTCAATTAATTAATGTTCCACCAATAATTTATACTTGAAAACATTGGATAATTTTTTATTGATGTATTAATTAACCAAACCTTAATTTCAAAAACCTTTTCATAGTCACATATAGTCATATGCATGCCATGTGAACTTACATGTTGAACATGATGGATGTACATACACCCTCTTACCACCATGGACTAAAGAAAACAATTAAACAATAACTCACACATCCTATTTCTTGAAATTACAATAGCATAATATTTAAAAACCAGTAATCTAAATCCTACAAGCTTGTTAACTTAAAATTTTACCATACAAGTTTTAGTTACACACAATGACAATGTCTATCCTAACTCCTGACCATCCTATCTCTTTCTACCATGTTTTTATAAGTAAAATAAATGAAAAGGGCTCTAATACCATTTCGTAATGTTCCCAGCTTGGATCCCACCCATGTGTCTTGAACCAGAGCATCAGATGCCCCAGGCATGCCTCTCGGTATACCAAATTATGCTGACTAGTCGAGGGTCTAATATGTGTCTTGGGGAGACTGTACCCTCAATAATATGGTCGTAAATAAGAAGGAAATAAGGGGAAATCATCATACACATCAATAAAAAATGGAATTTATAATGATGGGCTAAACATAATCAAGCATATCGCATACCATTACAAAAGACCCCTATAATATCATACATGTCTCACATCAAAAGAAGGATCGCCCAAAGGGGTATTCATATACATGATATAATCCCAAAATAAAAAATAATGAAGAGACTTCCAAACAATTGGGTCTGAGGCGTAGATTGGTCTAGTATTTTGATCCCTAAAACCTATTTCTAGCTCACCCATCTATTATTGTGGTTGTTCCCTTCCCTTCATCATGGACCCTGAAGTTAGAATGCCCATCAAGGTGCACATATAAGTTGTGAGTAATATACTCAATATGATACGACCAACCTGCCTCTAAAATAATCCAATATATATTGTGAAGGAAAGTCAATATAATGGAAGAATAATCCACCCAAAGGAGATAAATATGCTGTTATTGTCCTTAAGTAGTTGACTGGACAGATTCATCATTATAACTAACTAAATCAAATGATTGTTGAACTATCCTAAATTTAAAGACAAGTACCAACTATTAGTTAAATAATTTGTCTACAATAGTTTCAAATGAATGAAGAGATGGCTGCTGAACTTGCTAATGAATAGCATGCTGATTAAGCTGAATGGGGAGAATAAAGAATTTTAATTAAAGAGTGAATAATTGGCTAAAGTTGGGAGGTTCTATCCCAGTGTTATCTAGTATGAAGGTTTCTATTTATAATATCTAAATCCACTTTAAAAAATGTTGGATAAGTTGAAATTGGATTTTGAAATGTTGAGGCAATGAGGTTTATGGAAATACTATAAATTGAGAATTTTATATGATGCAAAGTGGTAGGAATACAAGTACTCAAACCTAGGGGGTACAAATTTTAAACTAGGAACTTCTTTGATCTAACTAATTAGATGGTGAATGTTCTATACTCAGAATTTCTTTGGAAAACTGGTTGGTAATAGATAGGTTTATCCTTGAACTCCGCTTTGATCAACCTGAGCGACAATAAGTCAAACACGTGAACTTCATCAAACAACTAGTTAGGAAGAAACAAATTCATATTCTCACAATCTCATTGATCATGCAGGTTTAGAAGCAATTATTACATGTATAAAGACTTATATATTTTATAATAGTCCTCACAAATGGAAGATATAAGAAAAATATACTTAAATAAAATTACAAGAGAAGCCTCAAAGGAATTGGGGTAGTGTATCTCTTTGATGTTATCAGCTCAACTCACTGTAATCAGCTTACAATCAACACTTGTATATTTTCATATATTCATGTTTCATTCCTTGAAGCTTGGTCTCAATTTATTGACTTTGACATAACAAAATTCTCTGAGTACTTTGGGTAAGGTTATAACGAGATTGAAAGCAACTCTACATCTCGTCGAAAGTATTTTTGTGTGAGTTTACAATGTTCTGAAATATGCATGTATCATAATTATTCCACCAGAACATGTGAATAAAAAGTTACAATTTTCATGCAAATCGAACTAAAGAATCTTAAAGTAAGTGCATGTAAAATAAGGATTGTGTTGTGATTTACCAAAATGATATATCTAAATGATTTCATTACAAAAAATTTCCTCAACAACCCTTAAATGAGTAATCGGTGGACCATAGAGTACTTGTTGGGGGTGCACCGAGTACCTAGTGATTTTTTAGCTGCTTGTATTAAAATTTTATTAAAATTGTATTTTTTTAGATTTTAACAATCACCCTCACCCCTTTCCTAACAACCATGAGCTAGGTCGAGGTCATTATTCTTCTTCCTCCCTCCAAGTAGTCACCCTCCACCATTTGAGCTTTGATTCAAACCCCATAAGTTACATTGGATCCCTCATCATAAGTCAAACCAATCTACCCCTCAATTTAAGATTTATCTCATTGCTTAGTTTTTCCTTACACAAGATCCCTATTTTAGGGGAAATTTTTAGGTTTTGTGATTCCCATCAATTGGGTATGATTCAACTTATGATTTCCAATGAGAGAGAATCTATAAGAAATAGGTAGGTGGTACCTTGATTTTCCATTTGTTTTACTAGTGATGCTTGTGTCGTGCGATATTTGAGTGTTGGTGAGCGGGTATCATGATTCATTTTAACATCTATACAATACCTATATTAATGACCCTATATTTTTATATTATTTTTTTTGGAACATGTATATCTAAATCTTGATCCGTACTTTCATTCATTAAAATCTATACCTCACTAGTCACCCTAGAACACAGATCGTATCCAATTACCACAGATGAATCATAGAATTTAGTATTTTCAATTAAATAGATATGACCCATCCTTTCCACATCCATCCCCAACATCAAAACTCCAATCACTCACTAGCTGGGTTACCTATACAGGTCAATCTACACATTCATCACCACTTATCTAACATTAGGGACATACTCAAATATCTGATAACCCATGAAGATCAGCATTCCATATACATGGCTGAAGTATCCTGTGATAACTATCCCAAGAACCTTACTCTAAGGTATAAATACAAAATTGTTCATTTATTAACACAGATCAATCTATGATTATCCTCATCGCATTCCCCATTGGTATGGTTCACAATCCCTATCAAATTTATAACATATGCATCAAGTATGATTCTAAATTTATTAACCTGGCATGAATCACCTATGATGACTCAGAAAATAACATAAAACCGCAATAATTATTCGGTTTTATCTATCAACCATGCCTAAATCAACATTCACCACATCTATTGTAAAGACCCGTAAAATTCAAGGAAATTTTTTTCTTAATTTTCTTTGGAATTTTACAAGAGCGCAGTTTCCGACGACACCTGATTCCGAGGCCCGGTGTGCCTGGAATCATTTTCCGAAGTTTAGCTCGGCTACGTTCAGTGAACGAACGAGCGAGGTTTTCTAACTTTTGAACCGGTGCTCGGAATCAAATTCCGAGGGCACCAATGGAATCGCAGCGCCGGTATTTGCTTAGAAACTCCTTTTCTGGAGTTGCGTTTGCTCGGGTGTGGTTTTTAATTTTTGGGGTTAAGTTAAGAAATAAAATAAAAGTGGTGCGACACTTTATTTTATTTCACTTAAAGCCACTTAATCTAGGTTAAGCGGATAAGGTGGAACCCATAATATCCTACCCATTGGCAGGATATTTGTGAGGTGGGGCCCACACGATCCCCACCGTTTCTTTCCCTCTAAGTAAAGCACCCGCACCCCCCTTTTTAATTAAAGTCAACCATGCGTTTATTTGGGTTAAGAAACGCCTCATTAATTGGGCGGTTAATTCGTTGCAATTAATTCTTTGAATTAATTTTTCGTTTCTTATCTTTGAATTTCAAATTGTTGGCATGAGGAATAAAATAAGACCAACACTAGGTTTGTTGAGGGGTTGCTTGTTGAGAGGATTTGGAGAAACTCTAAAGCTTGAAGATCTTCATCCTCCTTCGTTGAAGAACGCGAAGAACACGAAGAACACGAAGAACGCCGACCTCCGACGAAGGGCGACGAAGAACGCCGAACCCTCGGAGATCGACGACGCGACGCTGTGTACCGTGACGACAGCGACGCCCCTTCCGCGACGCGACGATCCTCTTCTTCCGTGACGGTTGATTCCGCGACGAACTCACGTTCGACGACAACGTTGAGGTAGGGGTTTGATTCATTTAAATCTTTGTGATTTATACCCGCGACGTATGATTAAATACTTGTTGGAAGACTTTTAAAACCGCTAACGCGGTGGGTGCGGACCAACGAACAAGTCCGAACCCACCGCCCTTTCGTTCTTGGTGTGCGGAATGGCGGACGACGATGAAGCAGGCCGCACGGGCGATGTGAGGTCCTTGCAGTGAAGGACGGGCCCCGGGAGGGCCATTGGCGAAGATGGCACACAATTCCGACCACCGGAACTCGTCCGGTGGTCCGCAGAGCAGCCCGCCGGCGGCGCCCGACGCGCCGCCGGGAGGAGCCGCCGTGACTGAAGCCGCGGTGGCAGGGCGCGGTCCTGCGACCGCATGGGACCGGAGGCGACGGGACGCGGAAGCCGACCGCGTCCACTGACAAGGGCGGCCCCACGCGGGGCCGCGGTCTCTCCACGCGGGGGCAGCGCGCCCCCCGCTTCGCTCGGCCGTAGCGGCCGAGCCGAACCGCTGGCCACCCGACCAGCGCCAGCCGGGTCGGACCCGACCCGGGTCGGGTCGAACCAGTTTGGGCCGACCCCCGGGGGGGGGGGGGGGGGGTTGGGCCGGGTCGGTCCGGGCCCAGACCCCCCATTTTCGGACCCCCTTTCAGTCTTTTGCCAATATCTTGGTCTACAGACCTCCAATCGACGCACCGTCAGCGGTGATGCGATCCTTTGATCGAGACGGTCGTTTCGATATATTACACTCAAGGTTTCAGAGTACTTTGGGTTCATCCGGGTTGGTTCGTACATGAAACCAATCGGGCCCTCGGAGCGGAAACGCTCATAACTTGAGCTCCGGACGTCCGATTGACGTACCGTCAACTTTGCTGGATTCCTCTTAGTGAGACGGATCTTTTGGATTTCTCCGCCCGAGGTTTGGACGCAGGTGGAGTACAGTCGGGTTGGTTTTGACTTAAAAACCAACTGGGCCCCTGGGACGAAAAAGCCAATAACTCTCAGACCGGGCGTCCGATTGACGCGCCGTCTGTGACGTTGAGTTCCTGTTGACGATACGGAACTTTTGGATACGTAAACTCTGGACTATGTGTTAGTTGATGTATCAGCTTCTCGGCTCGTGGAGCGGACCCTCCCGAACGAGCTTGCTGCGTGCGGGAACCCTAGAGCTGGCTGCGACTGCAACGACGACGACGACTGTACAAAGATCCTCAGTGGATTCGATGGCGACGACTACAACACTCAGCGATCCTACGTGGATCAGTGCTATAGATCCTGTGTGGGTCCGATCCTGTGTGGGTCAGCGCTCATCGGTCCTGTGTGGGCCAGCGCCTACAGATCCTGTGTGGGTCATTGCGGGGGTTAGTTACCAATCGATCCTGTGTGGGTCCGATCTTGTGTGGGTCATTGCGGGGGTTAGTTACCTATCGATCCTGTGTGGGTCCGATCCTGTGTGGGTCATTGCGGGGGTTAGTTACCTATCAATCCTGTGTAGGTCAGATCCTTTGTGGGTCATTGCGGGGGTTAGTACCTATCGATCCTTTGTGGGTCCGACGACTTAGATGAATCAATGACTATATCTGATCATCTCTATCGTCATACGGAGAAGTATACCTGTGTGAGCTGATTCCTGTTTTGCTTTCCTTTGTGGATTGTGTTGTGCTATCCTGTGTGGATTACTTTGTGATTTCCTGTGTGGACTGGGTTGTGCTTGGGCTCGGAGGCTGGAGCGAACTAGAATTGGTGACTTAGGTATATGTATGGGCATATACCTAAGCAGTGTCAGATGTTACTTTGTGATTGTATCTTTCCTTTGTGGATTATCCTTTTTGGATTCTGGGAGACCTTCAGGGGTCTCGGGGTCCCTACTGAGCAGCTTATACTCACCCCTGCACGGGCTATGCCCGCACTACGTTGTGTTGGTTGCAGACGACGGATAGCGCTGATCGTGGTTGAGGCTTGCGGAGCAGGACGGTACCTAGAGGTGGGCCACTGGGCGAGACGTACTTGGAGCGGACGGCTGGACCCGATGAGCTGTGGAGGCTATCTGCACTCACCCTTCAGGTGGGACTTCCAGTGGGCGGCTCGATGTTGCGGCTTTACTTTCAGTTGCTATTTTTCCTTTTGAGTAGTACTTTACTTTCAGTTTGGGTTTGTATTCTGGCCCACTTACCTTTTCTGCACTTACTGTTGTACCCAGTTTTTACTTAGTGTTTACTTCTACTGCTTTCTTGCTCTGTGGTGTTTGTTTACTTTACAAAAGGCAATGCCTTCCCTTTTTACCGGGAATTACGCCTTTGTGCTAGTCGCCAGCCCCTGGCCTATGGAAGGCGGGCTTGGGGTAGTCACGACACGGGCCCCGAGGACGGGTCGTGACAAATTGGTATCAGAAGAGTTCGGTTCTACCGTAGAACTTTGGACTCTGATCTCTTTTTCTATGTGAAGCAATAGTGTTAAGAGTATTGAGTGTGGTTATCAGTCCAGGGAGTTCAGTGTTGGTGCGGAGGCCGACGTATCCGTACACCAGGACCCTGACTTCTGATTTCTAACTTAATACATGAAAACATTGATTGCATGTGTGTTTCAAGTTTTCTTTGTGATTAATTTGTGTCAGCTCACCAGGTATACTGTTCTGACTGTGACGCACCTGTCTCTTTTCAGGATGACCCCACGACGGCAGCCAGCTAGGGTTCCGAGAGTTGTACGTGACGACAGCCCGCCTAGCGACGAGGCCTCGGTACAGGGCCCTTTGACAGCAGAGGCACCGACAGTACCTCTACCCGCCGAGCCACCGATGCTACCAGCCCCAGCCGCTGACGATGCACGTCGTCTTAGTGCTCTGCACGAGTTTCAGCGCCAGCGACCGCCGAGGTTCCGCGGGGAGACGGACCCCCAGGCAGCCGATGACTGGCTGGAGGCAGTTGTACGGGTTTTCAGGTTAGTGAGGACATCAGCAGACCTCATGGTGATCCTCACAGCGAGCCTACTGCACGCGGCAACAGGCAGATGGTGGAGCTTGATGCTCTAGGTACACGATGAGGCATCTCTTCTTTGGACGGACTTTGAGAGCCTCTTCCGCTCGGAGTTCGTCCCATCCACCCTCCGTGCGGTGCGCATCCAGGAGCTTCTTCAGCTGCGGCAGGGCAGCTTGACGGTCGCCCAGTACTCGGCGAGATTTACCGATCTCTCGCGCTACTCGACAGACATGGTACGGGACCCATTCTTCCGGGCCCGGACCTTTGAGCAGGGATTGAGGCATGAGATCAGGGCATCGCTGATCTCCCTCATCATTTCGACTCAGGCAGGAGTACTGGAGAGAGCTCTTCTGATCGAGAGCTTTCTTGCTGAGTCTACATCAGCAGCGAGACCCACCGCAGGGCGGCATGTAGCAGAGTCTTCTGCAGCAGGCAGTCGACGGATGACTCATGGGTCCAGGCAGACCATACCCTCAGGAAGAAAACCTCAGGACACTGGCTCAGCAGTGCGGGGCACACAACGCGGAGCCAGTCTTTCGAGAGGCAGACGGTGCTACGCATGCGACGGGCAGGGCCACATGGCTCGTGACTGCCCGACCCGTCGTGCCGAGGAGCAGCAGACGGTTGAGGGGCCACCCAGGCAGAGGCAGAGGGTCGACCGTGGCGGTCCGCAGGGAGCAGGCGGATGAGGCAGAGGAGCTGACCGAGAAACAGGTGGTGGGCGACGCTTCGAGGCTCTACCACCACCACCACCAGGAGGTCCACCCCGACCACAGGGAGCTGGCGGGCAGACACAGGCACAACTCCAGACAGTGGAGGCCTACGACCACGGCGTGATCGAGATGATTCGAGGTATTATCTGTGTCTATTCCACCCTTGCTGCAGTTCTTATAGACACAGGAGCGAGTCATTCTTTCATAGCCGCTGCCCTTGTTCGGAGCTCAGAGATTCCGATGGAGCCGTTGGCTCGATCCTTACGGCTAGAGACTCTTACGGGAGCAGACTCGACGATTACGCACTGGTACCGGCAGTGTGAGCTTACTCTAGGAGGCGAGAGCTTCAGCTGGGATCTTCTTGTAGCAGCATCGAGGCCTTACGACGTCATCTTGGGCATGGATTGGTTATCCACAGTCTATGCTCATATTGACTGTATTAAGCGCAAGGTGCAATGTGTACGCACCGACGGGAGCAGGTTCACCTTCACCGGCGAGAAGGGAGCCTTCGCAGCACAGGATGGACTTCCGCAGAGGAGAGGACAACCCATCACTCATCAGTTGGCTAGCCTCATCCTAGGAGCAGTTGACGTGCAGAGTCCTAGTTTTCCTGCAGTGGTGGATCAGTACGCGGACGTTTCCCCCGACGACGTTCCAGGACTACCTCCTCGCAGAGAGGTAGAATTTTATATTGACCTGTACCCTGGGACAACCCTGATATCGACTCCAGCGTATCGGATGGCCCCCGCTGAGCTTCGAGATCTACGGGTACAGTTGGAGGACTTGCAGGGCAAGGGATTCATCCGACCCAGTGTTTCACCCTGGGCTTCCCCGATATTGTTCGCCAAGAAGGCGGACGGGAGCTTGCGACTTTGTGTCGACTATCGTCGCCTGAACCAGGTGACGGTGAGGAACAAGTATCCGCTATCGAGGATTGATGACCTCTTCGATCAGCTCAAGGAAGCGTGGTGGTTCTCGAAGATAGACCTCAGGTAAGGCTATCATCAGCTCAGAGTTCGGGACGAGGACGTGCAGAAGACGACCGTCAGATGTCGGTATGGCCACTATGAGTTCTTGGTTATGCCCTTCGGCATAACCAATGCTCCCTCAGTGTTCATGGGCCTCATGAACAGGATCTTTCAGCCATACCTCGATCGATTTGTCGTGGTCTTCATCGACGACATTTTGATATACTCGACGACTGAGGAGGAGCACGCCTACCACTTGCGGGTTGTACTGGACACACTCCGAGAGCACCCGCTTTATGGAAAGCTCTCAAAGTGTCAGTTCTGGATACGTGAGGTCCACTTCTTGGGACACGTCATCTATGAGGCGGGAGTTTCGGTGGATCCTACGAAGATCGAGGCAGTGCTAGCTTGGGAGCCACCCAGGAGCGTGACGGAGGTGCGGAGTTTCTTGGGACTAGCTGGATACTATCGGAGATTTGTGCCAGAATTCTCCAGATTCACGACACCACTCTCAGCTCTTATGAAGAAGGGGAAACCCTTTGTGTGGTCAGAAAGATGTCAGCAGAGCTTCCAGGAGTTGAGACAGAGATTGACCAGCGCACCTATCTTGAGGTTGCCGGGGGAGGGAGTAGGGTACGTAGTCTACTGCGATGCATCAGGGACCAGACTCAGATGTGTCCTGATGCAGGAGCGAGAAGTGATCGCCTATGGATCATGTCAGTTGAGGCTTCATGAGCAGAACTACGCTACCCATGACTTGGAGTTAGCAGTAGTGGTCTTTGCTCTGAAGACACGGCAGCACTACCTGATGGGCGAGCGCTTTACAGTCTTTTCTGACCATCAGAGTCTCAGGTACATCTTCTCTCAAAAGGACCTGAACCTGAGACAACGGCGATGGCTCGAGTTCCTCCAGGACTATGACTTTGAGATAGTCTATACTCCTGGGAAGGGGAACGTGGTAGCCGATGCTCTTAGCAGGAGGACGGGCATTCAGCTACTTGAGGAGGCAACAAAGCATCTAGCCACTTTGCAGATATCCTTCGTGGATAGAGATGGAGCATCCTTCCTTCAGTCTCTCACAGTCACCCCTCCACTACTGCAGCGGGTCAGAGAGGCACAGCGTGGGGACGCTGACTGTGAGACGCGGCGTGCACAGATATCCTCAGGACAGGCACCTGATGGTTTCTCCTTTGGAGCAGAGCACGACGTCCTTTTCAGAGGACATACCTTGGTACCAGTTGCTTTACGAGAGGAGGTGCTGAGAGAGTTTCACACTTCCCCTTTGGCGGTACATCCTGGAGTGGTGAAGATGTACCAGGATCTCAGACGACAGCACTGGTGGCCGGGCATGAAGAAGGCTGTGGCAGAGTTCGTTTCTTGATGCCTCACCTGCCAGCAGGTGAAGGCAGAGCATCAGGTACCAGCAGGCTTGGTACAACCCTTGGAGGTCCCGGAGTGGAAGTGGAACGGGATATCTATGGACTTCGTGACTGTACTTCCATGCACTTCCAGATGTCACGACTCCATCTGGGTGATTGTCGACCAACTCACCTTGTCGGCTCACTTCTTACCCATCAGAGAGCAGGGCTCAGTGGAGAGATTGGGACATCTCTACGTTCAGGAGATTGTACAGCTTCATGGTGTGCCATCATCTATCATCTCCGATCGAGATGCTCGCTTTACTTCCCGGATTTGGAAGGGGTTGCAGGAGGCGTTCGGGACGCAGCTACGTCTGAGCACCACCTTTCACCCTCAGACAGATGGTCAGACGGAGAGGACCATACAGACTCTCGAGGACATGCTCCGCGCATGTGTCCTCGACCTTGGTCGCAACTGGGAGGACCACCTACCCTTGGTGGAGTTCGCGTACAACAACAACTACCACTCCACCATCGGGATGACACCATACGAGGTGTTGTACGACCGACCTTGCAGATCACCGCCGTGCTGGACAGACCCTGGGGAGTCAGCACTTGTGGGACCGGAGATGGTCCAAGCCACGACAGAGAAGGTCTAGGTCATCTAGGAGAGGATGAGGACAGCTCAGAGCCGGCAGAAGTCTTATGCTGACAGGAGGCGGAGGCCACTAGAGTTTGAGGATGGCGACCACGTCTTCTTGCGGGTCTCACCTCGACGTGGATTACAGAGATTTGGCCGAGGCGGAAAGTTATCTCCGCGCTTCATCGGACCATTCCAGGTCCTCAACAGGATTGGTGAAGTGGCTTATCGCCTGGCTCTACCATCTCAGTTGCACCAGGTGCACGACGTCTTCCATGTATCTTAGCTGAGGAGATACGTGCACGATCCGACACATATCATTGACCATGGGGAGCTGGACGTTGATGATGAGGCGACTTTTGTGGAGATTCCGGTGGAGATTGAGGATCGACAAGAGCGGGTCCTACATGGACGGTCGATTCCTCTAGTTCGCATCAGATGGAAGTACGGGAACCTCCAGGAGAGCACTTGGGAGCAGGAGGCTCAGATGCGTGCTCAGTACCCACATTTGTTTCCCTAGTTTATGATATATCTTTACGGGGATGTAAAGCCCTGAGGTGGGAGTGATGTAAAGACCCGTATAATTCAAGGAAATTTTTTTCTTAATTTTCTTTGGAATTTTACAAGAGCGCAGTTTCCGACGGCACCTGATTCCGAGGCCCGGTGTGCCCAGAATCATTTTCCGAAGTTTAGCTCGGGTACGTTCAGTGAACGAACGAGCGGGGTTTTCTAACTTTTGAACCGGTGCTCGGAATCAAATTTTGAGGGCACCAATGGAATCGCAGCGCCGATATTTTCTTAGAAACGCCTTTTCCGGAGTTGCGTTTGCTCGGGTGTGGTTTTTAATTTTTGGGGTTAAGTTAAGAAATAAAATAAAAGTGGTGTGACACTTTATTTTATTTCACTTAAAGCCACTTAAGCTAGGTTAAGTGGATAAGGTGGAACCCATAATATCCTACCCATTGGTAGGATATTTGTGAGGTGGGGCCCGCACGAGCCCCACCGTTTCTTTCCCTCTAAGTAACGCACCCGCACCCCCCTTTTTAATTAAAGTCAACCGTGCGTTTATTTGGGTTAAGAAACGCCTCATTAATTGGGCGGTTAATTCGTTGCAATTAATTCTTTGAATTAATTTTTCGTTTCTTATCTTTGAATTTCAAATTGTTGGCATGGGGAATAAAATAAGACAAACACTAGGTTTGTTGAGGGGTTGCTTGTTGAGAGGATTTGGAGAAACTCTAAAGCTTGAAGATCTTCATCGTCATTCGCTGAAGAACGCGAAGAATGCAAAGAACGCGAAGAACACGAAGAACGCCGACCTCCTACGAAGGGCGACGAAGAACGCCGAACCCTCGGAGATCGACGACGCGACGCCGTGTACCGTGACGACAACGACGCCCCTTCCGTGACGCGGCGATCCTCTTCTTCCGCGACAGTTGATTCCACAACGAACTCACGTTCGACGACAACGTTGAGGTATGGGTTTGATTCATTTAAATCTTTGTGATTTATACCCGCGAAGTATGATTAAATACTTGTTGGAAGGCTTTTAAAACCGCTAACGCGGTGGGTGCGGACCAACAAACAAGTTAGAACCCACCGCCCTTTCGTTCTTGGTGTGCGGAACGACGGACGATGATGAAGCAGGCCGCACGGGCGATGTGAGGTCCTCGCAGTGAAGGACGGGCCCCGGGAGGGCCATTGGCGAAGACGACACGCAATTCCGACCACCGGAACTCGTCCGGTGGTCCGCGGAGCAGCCTTCCGGCGCGCCGTCGGGAGGAGCCGCCGCGACTGAAGCCACGGCGGCAGGGCGCGGCCTCGCGACCGCGCGGGACCGGAGGCGACGGGACACGGCAGTCGGCCGTGTCCGCTGACAAGGGCGGCCCCACGCGGGGCTACGGTCTCTCCACGCGGGGGCAGCGCGCCCCCCGCTTCGCTTGGCCGTAACGGCCGAGCCGAACCGCTGGCCACCCGTCCAGCGCCATCCGGGTTGAGCCCAGGCCGGGCCGGGACGGGTCGTGCCCAGACGGGTCGGGTCGACCTGGTTCGGGCCGACCCAGGGGGGTTGGGTCGGGTCGGTCTGGGCCCAGACCCCCCATTTTCGGACCCCCTTTCGGTCTTTTGCCAATATCTTGGGCTACAGACCTCTGATCGACGCACCGTCAGCGGCGATGCGATCCTTGGATCGAGAAGGTCGTTTTGATATATTACACTCAAGGTTTTGGAGTACTTTGGGTTCGGCCGGGTTGGTTCGTACACGAAACCAACCGGGCCCTCAGAGCGGAAACGCTCATAACTTGAGCTCCGGACGTCCGATTGACGTACCGTCGACTTTGCTGGATTCCTCTTAGTGAGACAGATCTTTTGGCTTACTCTGCCCAAGGTTTGGATGCCGGTGGAGTAAGGTCGGGTTGGTTTTGACTTAAAAACCAACCGGACCCCTAGGACGAAAAAGCCAATTACTCTCAGACCGGGCGTCCGATTGACGCGCCGTCTGTGACGTTGAGTTCCTGTTGACGATACAGAACTTTTGGATACATCAACTCTGGACTATGTGTCTGTTGATGTATCAGTCTCTCGGCTCGTGGAGCGGACCCTCCCGAATGAGCTTGCTGTGTGCGGGAACCCTAGAGCTGGCTGCGACTGCGACGACGACGACGACTGTACAGAGATCCTCAGTGGATTCGACGACGACGACTACAACACTCAGCGATCCTACGTGGATCAGTGCTACAGATCTTGTGTGAGTCCGATCCTGTGTGGGTCAGCGCTTAACGGTCCTGTGTGAGCCAGCGCCTACAGATCCTGTGTGGGTCCGATCCTGTGTGGGTCATTGCGGGGGTTAGTTACCTATCGATCCTATGTGGGTCCGATCCTATGTGGGTCATTGCGGGGTTTAGTTACCTATCGATCCTGTGTGGGTCCGATCCTGTGTGGGTCATTGCGGGGGTTAGTTAACTATCGATCCTGTGTGGACTAGATCCTTTGTGGGTCATTGCGGGGGTTAGTACCTATCGATCCTTTGTGGGTCCGACGACTTAGATGAATCAGTGGCTATATCTAATCATCTCTATCATCATACGAAGAAGTATACCTGTGTGAGCTGATTCCTGTTTTTCTTTCCTTTTTGGATTGTGTTGTGCTATCCTGTGTGGATTACGTTGTGATTTCCTGTGTGGACTGGGTTGTGCTTGGGCTCGGAGGCTGGAGCGAACTGGAATTGGTGACTTAGGTATATGTATGGGCATATACCTAAGCAGTGTCAGATGTTACTTCGTGATTGTATCTTTCCTTTGTGTATTATCCTTTGTGGATTCTGGGAGACCTTCGGGGGTCTCGGGGTCCCTACTGAGTAGCTTATACTCACCCCTGCACGGGCTATGCCCGCACTATGTTGTGTTGGTTGCAGACGACGGACAACGCTGATCGTGGTTGAGGCTTGCGGAGCAGGACGATACCTAGAGGTGGGCCACTGGGCGAGACGTACTTGGAGCGGACGGCTGGACCTGAGGAGCTGTGGAGGCTATCTGTACTCACCCTTCAGGTGGGACTTCCAGTGGGCGGCTCGACGTTGCGGCTTTACTTTCAGTTGCTGTTTTTCCTTTCGAGTAGTACTTTACTTTCAGTTTGGGTTTGTATTCTGGCCCACTTACCTTTTCTGCACTTACTGTTGTACCCAGTTTTTACTTAGTGTTTTCTTCTACTGCTTGCTTGCTCTGTGGTGTTTGTTTACTTTACAAAGGGAAATGCCTTCCCTTTTTACCGGGAATTACGCCTTGGTGCTAGTCGCCATCCCCTGGCCTATGGAAGGCGAGCTTGGGGTAGTCACGGCACGGGCCCTGAGGACGGGTCGTGACATCTATTCTAAACCACAGATCATACACTTTATCAGTTTATGGTGTGATTCCCATAATTTGAATACACTCACAAAATATCCTTGAGCACCAACCAATATAGATGTCTATCATCACCCAATCATTTTCACCCATTGAATATTCTAATTTCATACTCATAGATTCATCACAAACTCTATAATTGGGTATGAAATTCATGATATCCCTAGATTCTTTTACCCCATACTATCAAAAGTTCATCACCAAGGCCCCATACCACTTCCCACAATAGAACCACACTATCCCATAAGATGTCTTGTAATTCCCTTGATTTCCTATTCTTTACCTGAGGGTAAGACCTTCCCCAATTCACATTTTTACACAGTTCCACCTATCCCATTGAGATTGAAAAGGGTCTATAAGCTCATCCCAATGAATTTCAATGAGACAACTCTAGGCTATTGGGAAACTAAGAATCATGAATCCTAGTCCAATACTAATGTATTTTACTAGTTCTCATTGCCATAAATTGTTCTTGGAAAAGCACATGACATTCATCAAATCCACTCACCTATCATAGTGGTAATGAGTAACACTAACGTGCACCACTGAATTATGTACAATGTATTGAAATTTCATAGGGTAATTACCTTCTAAATAATGAATTCAATTATGTATGTGTTATAAAAAATTCAATTTTGTATGTATTGAATTCTGAATTGAATACACTGTACATAATTCAGAATTTTGTATGTATTCATAATTCTGTATAACACATACATAATTATGTATTCAATTCTATATGTATTGTATTCATAATTCATAATTAAATTCTATATGTATTCAATTCAGGATGTATTGCATAGGTATTGCACAAAATTGAACAGAATTGCCTTCTGTATTGCACAGGTAATTACAGGGGGAGGCAGGCCACTGTCTGCTTTAATTCTAGCAGTAAGGCTATGTAAATGGTTTATAACTATTGGTATATGTGTGAAAACAGAATCTATACCAATGGTTTCATGTAAACCATTGGTATAGACCTCTTAACTGAAGCTTTACCAACATTTTACTTCAAACCGTTGGTAAAAGTATATTCCAACGGTTTGCAAACCTTTGGAGTAGATGTGAAAATTCAAATTTTGCAATGGTTTGAAATCGTTGGTAAATATTTATACCAACAGTTACCAAAAACCATTGGTATAATGTCCATTCTAAATCCATATATCAACGGTTATTCAAAAACCATTGGTATATGTCTATCCCCATGCCTCAACAACCAACAGTTTGGACAATCGTTGGTATAGTTTATACCAACAGTTTTAAACCGTTGGTATAGATTAAGTGTCCAATAGTGTATAGAACTTCTGAGTTTCATTCCATCATTATATATCCTCGAGTAGGGACATTTCTTAAGAAAAGTCTTGGGTAGCTTAAAAATTAAACCCTTTAAGGGTGTCCATGGAATAATATTTTTAAAACGCTGTGATTTCCCTTTGGGTGTCTCTCATGGAGAAAAAAAAATTATTTTTTAATAATCTAGTGTGAGCATAGCCTTTTAGTTATGGTATGGTTTGATAATGGTCAGTATGGAATGACCATTAGGTGAGGCGTGCTTTTGAGATTATGTATGTCATGCACAGGGTGCCCGAAATCAAGTTGGGTGTGTATAGAAGCATGACGTGAGGGCGATGCAGGATAATGCTTAGGCCAACTAAATATTCTGATGGTGGAAAGCATATACAGGATAAATATAGGCTAACTGAATCTTATGATTGTGGTGATTATAGGAAGACCAGATATAGACCACCCTAGGCTTCTAATTGTGACGATCTTAGATAATTTGGATGTAAGAGGACTTAGTTTTCTGAGTGTGATGAGTACTAATGTGATAGATGCAGGCTGACGTAGTCTCTTGATAGTGATGATAATAGATATATTCCATGTGAGATGACCTAGTCTTTAGATTTTGATGATTATTAGTTGGTTCGATATAGGTTTACCCCTTTTAAATGATGTTTTCAAACTTTGGGAAACTCATTATCATACACCAATACTGGAAGAAGCTTATTGGGTCACTCATTCGGGTTTCTTGTCTAATAGACAATAATGTAACGAGTATTATTATATTTATTGTTAAAATTTACCAATCATATTTTTCATGCACTATATATATTGGATTATTTTATAGGCATGTTGGTGGTATCCTATTGATTATATTACTCATAGCCTACATGGGTACCTCTATGGGAATTTTAACTTCATGGTCCATGATGTAAGGAAGGGAACTTTCCCAATAATTGATGGGTGACCTAGAGATAGGCGTTGAGGATCAAAAGACTGGACCGAGCTATGCCTCATACCCAATTGCTATAATGGAGGATAGTAGAAGAAAAAGAGGAAAACCAAAGTGAAGGAACTCACCAAAGATCAAACGCTATATCGGGAGGTTCAGGAGGGGAATAATTTCCCAAAAATTTCCTAGAGTCTCCCTAAGGTTTGCGAGAGGGGGCTACACAACAAATGATTTTTTAGGTGTCACAAAAAAAAACCTACTGCACCCGAGGAATTCATGACGCGAGTCATCGATTAATGATGTGAATGTCCCGAATGGTGTATACACTAAAAAAGACATCACCTCAGGTTAAAATAATTGTGATTGACCTTTTCATGATGTGAAACAGTTTCATGTCATGTAAACATTTCACGCACCGAACCAATTCACGACATATTTCTAGAAATAGTTACACATTGTGTAACACGTTCACAGTGTGAAAGTTTTCAGCAAACAAATCATAGCCTAGATTCAACAAAAAAAACCCAAACCTCTTAAGCTTCCCAAACCCATAGAGAACCCCCTAAAGCATTTGACACATTTATGTTAGGACTCCATTAATTCAAAAAAATATACATCCCCAAACTTTAGATCATTTCCTGAAAAAGGAACTCTATAACCAAAAGAAACTCAACCACCAAGGTTTAAAAGAAGAAAAACACAACTAAAATAGGGTTAACAAAAAACTCAAAGTGTCACATACCTGAAAAAATATGGGACATTATAGTTTGGAACTACCCCTATTAGCAATAGTGTTTTATAATTTTAACAAAATTGAATAAAATTATCATTGATGGAAAAAACAAAATGTAACAGAGCATAATAAAATCAACTATTTCTATTAGAGTATATAGATTATTTAATGTATTTAGTTATTTTAAATATGAGTCAATAATCAAAGGGTTAATTTTTTATTTATCAACTTCATAAAGTAATTTTTATTCTTCTTCTCCTCAGCCAAATTTTCTTCTATATTTTGTTTCAATGCCTTTGATTCAGCTTTATCCAAACCAACAAATGGTTTCTCGACATATATTTCCTCTTTCTTATTTTTTTATTCTATGTATTTTTCTTTTAAAAACCCACTATGAGTATCAATTAATCTTTTAATATGGTCATCTAAAATTATTTTCTTCTTTATTGTCCCTTAATACTGAATATTTTCAAAATCAGCAGATGATTTTCTCTTAGAAATAATCTAAAAAAATTCTTCTTCTTTTTGATTATCCATTGAAGTATTTACAAACAATTTCTCGACAAACATTTTCTCCCTATCATCATACAGTAATCTGATTCTATAGATAGTATCAACATTCCAGATAGGTTGACTTATATTTATGCTCCAAATTGTATATTTATTTTCATTTATAAATATACCAACTCGACCTCATTTAGTAAGTAAAAATTATGGTTATTCTCATTTTACATGGTATTAGAGTTATTCCCAACCCACATCACCCCCCATGTTGGGTTCAACCTAGATTTTTTTCTCTTAAGGTAGGCGACAACCTATGTGGTCAAATGTCAACTTTGTTGTTGACCCCTCCCTTCAAGTGCATCCATCCCCTTCCTTTAATTCATTATCGTTAAAGCCACCACTCAACCTCATCCCCATATCGAGAATATTCCAAGCATACCCTTCTCGAGATGATGTTACACTCCACTCTGTTGCACTGCCCCGTCTACCACATTTGATGCATACCAAGAACATCACACTCTAGAATCATGTCTTGTGATCATTTAGTCTATGGGTGCCACGATTACCCCAAGATCTTCTATCATGGATGCACCTCTTGAGTCCTACTCTAGGACGATGACTTTTCATAGGTTTAGTTCAGCTCCATCACTATTTGGATATATGTTGTTGTTGTTTATACCCCCACCAATCTTGAAAACCAACACTTGTTTCTTATCATGAACAAAATTTATCTTCAATCATGTAATATTATTCCTTAAAAAATCAGTTTTGTTCCACCTGACCTTATTGAGTTTGCAAGATGAGTTTCATTACACCTAGCCTTTTGGATTCACAAGTCAGGAACTTGTGTTATCTTATTCCTTTGAAAAATTAGTTTTCAAAAGTATCCACCCTTTAGACCTTTAAATTATGATATCCAAATCAAATTTGAATCTTAGGGAAGTACTAACCTCCTTAGAGTTGATAAAAAAAGTTACTGATATGGGGTAAATGATATTTATTCTTAATTTTGATTTTGTTAAGATTAGGATATTCAATGCAAAGATGCATTAATCCATTTGTCTCCTTAACAAAGAGTACTAGTGCTCCCCACGGTGAAGCACTAGGTTGGATAAAACCCTTATCCAAATTCTCCTTTAGTTGCTTCTTTAATTTCTCCAATTAAAAAAATCTATATATAGACTCTTTGAGATAGGCATAGATCCAGGTATAAGTTTAATTGATAATTTAAACTCATGCTCTAGGGGGAGACCAAATAGTTTATCTAGGAATACATTAGTATATTCCCATATAATGGGCACATCGTTCATGTTAACTTCATCTATGATCATTTGAGCTAGAAATTCCTCAAAGTAACTCAGAAATCAATCCTTTATAGTGGTTTTTAAAGATCATATGATTAAATAAGGCATATCTCTTAGGAGTTTCAAGCTATGTGTAAAGTATTAGTCCCACTCATCATGCATTAGAGTGATGATTGATTCAATGCTCAACAAACCCTTTTCAGGGTGATTACCTCTAGGTGCATCTGTGAAATAGCCGCATCCAATTTCCAGTATCCATATAGCGATGTATTTCAAGAAAAACCACCTAATCAAGACTTTAACAAAATTTCATGTTATCATCCTATACTTATATTCATCTCTAGGGTTTTCACTAAGGTTCTATAAACCCAACACAAAAGGAAACTAAACTAATTTACAAAAATAAATAAACCTTCCCTATGATTCCATATAAGGAAACTGTAACTAAACATGTATTTATTATAAATAATTTCCATAATTAAAACATTATATTACATAAGAAATGAAACATCTTGAGAATCAGGAGGTTTAGTGGCTTTTGAGACTAACTATATTAGTAAATCATTTCACAATGCTTGTGAAAATTTCCCCACAATTTCATCATACTAGGTCTTTTTCTAAACATCTCTCAAGTAAACTCATCCTCTTGTCCTATTAAATGGAAACATAATAAATAGGTGAGATCAAACACCTAGTAAGGAAGAAATAAACATCTCAAAATGTTACCTAGGGTGAGACTAAAATCATATGATAAAACATAAGTAGGAGAAAAATATCTTATTTAAAAAACATGAATTCATAAAAAATGGTTCATTGTGGTATGATAGGAGAACAAGTAATCCCATATGATCAATCATATAACATGGTGAAAAGATTCAAAAAACATAAGAATTAAATCACGAGTCAAGGAGTATAGTATATTCACATATCAAAGGAGTGAGGAACCAATATAATCATAGAATCACAACATTATGGATCAAGAATATCCACCTTTTCTCTATAGGGGATATGACATCAAAAACTATTTACCATAGTGGATTAGACATCACAACCTGTTTCCCATAGTGGATCAGGCATCAAAACCTATTTCCCAAAGAGGATTAAGCTTCACAACCTAATTCCCATATCAGACTAGGCATCACAACCTATTTCCCATTTTGGATCAACCATCTCTACTCATTTCACCATGATCTCATGATACGTAAATCTTTACCCAATGCGTTACCACTTAAAGATTAATCATACACATTTGTACTATAGGAAAACATCTAATCATCACATATTTAAAATCAAGGTATAATAGTTGGTTTCACACTAAAATTCAAATGGTATCAAATAAATAATCAAATAAACTAGATCAAATGATACCAAACTCAATCACCCAATATAGGAACTTCATAAAATCATTTAGAGGGTGACTTGTATAACATAACATTATGGGAAATATATTCCTTTTGAGATAAAGAGGAAAAAAATCATAAAAAAGAGTAAAAATATTATAATTAAAATGAAATTGTTAAGATCACATGAATTAATATATATTTGGATTTCAAAATATGAAAGAGAACATTTAAGATAAGTGAAAACATGGACTTAAAAGAAATATCCATTTAAGAGAAATAAAAACTTAAGAGGATGAGAATTATTCAGAACATATTATAATTTTATGGAAAATAAAATCATTCATGGAATGGGATTTAAATTAACAACTCATTTTCCCAAGATAGATAAAATTGGACATTATATGTAAAAGGAGAGCGTTGAATATAGAGAATATTGATGGTCAAAGTTCAAAAGAAAATACAAAACTCAAAGAAATATATTTGAGTTAGCAAAGTCCCTTACCTTTACTCTTGATTACAAAGTAAGTGCTTCAACCACTTGTATCAAAAATATAAACATATTAATTACCTATTTAAAAAAAATTATCATATAAATTTTCATTCATACCCTCAATTTTCAATAATTCTTCTCATGTATTAGATTTTTATTAACAATTATTAATCATTTGTACTAATTTTGTAATAGAGGTGTCAAACTTTCTTATTTTCTAAAATTTCATCATTAAAAACCATTAAAGTTACCATAATTGATGTTCTATAATTTCTTATAATATTATAATTCCCTTAAAAGAGAGTTTTGTTGTGTTTCATGAAAGCAAATTCGATGAAAAACTAGTTTCGGGTTATTTATCTATATCAATGGATTACCTTAAAATGATTATTAATGATTTTTTTTCATAAAGAGTCATATTAATGATATATAATACTCATATATATCATATATATATATTCATAAATTATAAACTAAAACCATTCCTGAAGGTGTAAGAGAAAAACTGAATGCATCGTTCCATGAAGGCGTCAGTCCGCACATATGTATGAATGATGATTTCATTTTTCGAGGAATAAGAGAAAAGAGAAATATGGTTATTTATTTAAGACTCTTAAACATGTCATATATATCATAATTATTTATTAAATTACCATTTTAGACCATCCATTTCACGTGGTTAAATAAAACACAACACATTTTTTCAAGGAGGCGGAAGTCCGCACATACGCACGATTCACATTTTCCTTTTTCTTAATGGAAAAGTGAAGGGTGTTTAATGTGAGTACCATAATTATAATAATGTATCAGTATAATAGTGATACTGATGTTATAATTTTAACATGGTGTAATGGAATTTGAGGAAGAATAAGCGTACATAAATAAATAGGAAATATAAAGGAGTGGTTAGAAATTTATACATCAGTACTTGGATTATCTCCTTTGAAAAGGGGGTCAAACCTTTGAGAGATGGTATTTTGAGAATACCAGAACCCATTTGATGTGTATAGGAGTGTTTATAAGAGGTTTGGGAAGAGTTTGGGCAAAACATAGAAGGTTGTGGTGTGAGGGGAAGCGAGGAGAGAAGAGACCCTTTTATACATGAAAAAGGACAACATTTCTATAAATAACTATAACTTGTTAATAATGGGAATTAAATCTAGATTAAAGTGGATCAAAAATTGATAAAAAATGGAAAGAATAAGTGATAAGGTCTAGAAATGACTCAACCATACATTATCACACTTTATTATTCATGTTTTAATTCATTCACTATTAGATTTTTACTTTTACCATTTTATCTTTTACCTCACTAACTAGTTTTTACCTAAGTAACTTATCCTTTATGATTTAAAAATAAAATGGTCCTTATTATATAATTTGTACCTAATGATTCAATATTTTAAATCAATTTAATTTGATTCAATTTTTTAAAGTGATAAAAATTAATTTTAAAATAATAAGTGTATATTTTATTAAAAATAATTTCTCGACAAAAATATTTCTTGAGTTCCAAAATATTGAATATAGGTTTTTAAACAAGAATAAATATTTTAAAACTTATATTATGACTCATAAAATTCATATTTTCTATAAAATGGTTTTATAAATTTCTAAATCATTCTTATAAACTAATAATGTCATAAAAGGAATGGTATTCGTAAAAACGGTAGATTATACTATTCACTTAAAAATTATTTTTTTATAAAAATCACAAAAATTAATATTAAGATTATATTTTAAATACGAATTTAAAAATGAAGTTAATTTTTTCAAATTCACATTCTAAAATTTACAAATTTTATTTTTAATTAAAAATACAAAATATAACAAAAAACTGTTTTTATTGGAAAATAACTTTTGGTATATTATCTATTCTTTTTCTCATTTACTATAAATTATTAATTAAACTAGTGTTAATACTTTATTCATAAGAAAATATATTATACTAAAAAAGGTAAATTTTGAAAAAAAATATTTTACTAGTTTCTTAACCGCACTAGTTGAGTCGATATTAATAGTGAACTTTATTTTGTTTTGATATATATATATATATATATATATATATATATATATATATCATAATTCTGTTACCACTATTTATACCTACCAATTCTATGGATACCTTATAACGGTATATATATTTTTTGGTTTTGGTGTTTCATCTAGAGCAAGCTATCGAACATAGTATTTATTTACGGAGAAATATTTTACTAAAACTCAGATCATAAAAATAGAGGGAGATTCCTTGTCCAATTGGTGATTAATTCATCCCTATGGGTGGTGAAGGCATGATATATGACATTGGAATGGGGAGTCAAACCATAAGTATTGACCCATAATTATATTTGAGACAATGGTGATTCAAATTTTGGAAGTGAATATATTACATGATGTGAAAATATTTAAATATGGAAAGGTATGAGTAATTTTTGGTTTAAGACCTTTACAAGAGGTTTTAGTTTTTTTGTGTTATTTTATGAGTTACAATAATTTTTACACTAGAAATTTATATTAATGTTGAGTTATTCGATCATATTGTTTTGGGATAATCCTACTAGATACTTTGTATTAACCCACCCATAGGCATTTTTAGAAGGTTTTTGTAACATCCCCTGATCTGAAACTCTCTCATGTGGCCGAACTTGGTTGGTTACTAGACCTCAAGAGTGCCTCCCCATGCGCTAGATGTTACTGACTACTAGCAGGTTTGTGAAGAACATATTGGGGAAACTATACCCCCATAATATGGAGTTGTAATAATAGTGGAGTAAATATCATAGTAATGAAAATAGAGGAAATAATATAATAACAACAGATAAACCAAATAGTGAAGGCAATTGATCAATCAAATAATAAGATGATAATGAAATAACATGATAGAATGTAACTAAATTTCATGGTGAAAGTATTACGGATAAAAGACCAAGCTAACACCAATAAAATCAAAAGTCTCCAGTCCCAAACCCCATGTCAGTCCTGTCTCCAAGATCCAACCCATTCAACAAGAAACAATCAACAACATGGTCCTTTTCCCTTATCCAAACTTGCATCCATGTAATCTTCTTGGGTGATAAATGGTGTTCCGAATAGGTTATGAGTAAAACTTAGTAGGTCGACACCACCCTATCTAAAAAAAGTCTAATAGTAAGTGCATGCAATATGGTGATAAACAGGGGTATTAATTAATCTATTAATATGATATAATAATTAACTTACTTCAGAACTATGCTAGAATAACTATGAGCATGTAACATCACCATGAAAACTATAACCAAAAGTCATTGGAATAATCACATAATAGGGAAAATCCCTCTATATAAGAATTTCATCATAACCGATCCAAGCCATCTATATAATCATTTCAACATAATAGGCTCAATCCCTCTATATAAGAATTTCAACATAAACATGCCAAGCCCTCTATATAAGCATTTCAGCATAACCAGGCTAAGACCTCTATATAAGTATTTTAGCATAATCGGGCAAATCCCTATAAGCATTATAGTATCACTGGTCCAATATCTATAAGGATTGTAGTATAGTTGGGTCAAACCCTATAAGCATTTCAGTATAGCCAATCCAATCCCTATAAGTATTATAGCATAACTGGGGAATGCCCTATAAGAATTACAACATAACATACAACACAAGTCATAATGGACAGAAGAACACAACATAACATCATAAACCACAAAGCTCAATTCATCCAATTACCTTTTATATTTAAATCCCCTTTCATTCATCAAGTTATGTCTTAAACCATTATCTTTTTGGAGTACACAACCATATAATATCAAAGTATCTCTAATCATTTCACTAAACAAGTAATCCATTATCCAAAGAGATCATATCATAAGCAATCACCTAAGGTCTCATGTCATGCTAATTCATGTTTCAATCCAATATCCATTTCATTATTGTTCAAGGGTGGGATCACCATATGGGTGGAAGTAAGCCAGGTCTCAATACCATTGGATCCAAAAGGATCTAAGGGGTGGTCCAAACACATGATTATTATCAATCATTATTCCACTAGTTAATGTACATTGTGTTAGTGCAATAACATGGTATTTAACATGCTTAAATAAAGTAGAAACAAACCATAAGTATTTTTTATATACCACTTACCTTAATTTGCTGACCAAAGAAACACCCTCAATAAGGAATTTTAATGAATAATGAAGGCAAAGAAGATCCACAAGGAAAACCTAGATCATAGAAACAACAAGATAAAGTCCTAATTCAATAGCATTTAGGAGATCACATTTTTATAATGGAGGATAGAGGAAGAAAGGGTAAAACCAAAGAGATGGAACTCAGTGAATATCAAATTCTAGACTAAGACATCCGAGAGGGAAATATTTTCCCAAAAATATCATGAATCCTCCCCAGGGTTTGAGAGATTGGGATATATGGTGAATGAAATGTTTTTTAGGTGTCACAATACAAAAATACACCACACCTAAGGAATTAATGATGTGAATCCTTAATTCATGACATAACTGTCCCATGTGGAATATACACAAAAAATAAACCGCCTTAGGTTAAAATAACCTCGATTGACCTTTTTACGATGTGAACCAGTTTCACGATGTGTAAAAATTTCATGCTCTAAACCAATTCATGGAATTTTTCTAGAAATAGGTTCATGTCATGTAATATGTTCATAATGTGAAATTTTTCAGCAGATAGATCACGACCCAAATTTAGCAGAAAAAACATAAACCACTTCTAAAGGTTCCCAAACCCACAAAGAACCCTTGAAATCCTTTGACACATTTTTACTCAAGATCGATTAATTAAAACAAACATACATCCTAAGACATTAGGTAATTTCCCAAATAAAGATCTCCATACTTAAAATAAACTCAACCACCAAGGTTTAAAAGAAAAAAACAACTAAAAGCACTTAAAAAAAACTCAAAGAGGTACGTACTTGAAAAAAGGTGTGATCTTACAACCTCCCCACCATATAACATCATGTCCCCAAGCTACTCCAAGCATCACTATGGGGTCTTAGAAAACAATTCTGGACACTATGCTCGCATATCAGATTCCCTCTTCTAGGTATCCTCTTGAATATTCCCATGTTTCCACTACACTCATACTACACATATAGTCTTTCCCCATAGACAATTCTCACTATGGTTCATAATCCATATCAGATGATCCCTAAAGGATACATCTACACCAAGCTCAATGTCATCAACATCTATCATATGAGAAGGGTCAGGATGATTTCTTCAAATCTTTGATATGTGAAATATGTCATGCATAGAACTGCAGCATTTTGGATGGGTCAATCAGTATTCCACTAGTCTAACTCTCCCTACTATCTCAAATAGACCGAAAAACCAGGGTGCTAGTTTTCAATGTTTCTTTATAAAAAGCTTCCCCAACCTAGGTGACACCCAAAGGAAAACATGACGAAACACCACAAACTCTATAGGTCATCTCCGCTGGTCAACATAATATTTATTCCTACTATAAGTGGTCACAAAACACTTACTAATCAACTAAACCTACTCAAACATATCCTACACAAGACCAGGTACAATGAGCACTGACTCGTCTGCTTCTAACCAATACAGAGGTGAACAGAATGACCTGTCATACAAGGTCTCAAAAGGTTCCATTTGGATCAATGCTTAGAAGATTTTATTACAGGAAATATTCATGGATTAAAAATTCTTCTCTCATGAACCAATGAAATCCAAAACATAGGATCATAACATATCCTTCAGAATCTAAATAGTCCACTCATATTGACTATCAGTTTGAGGATGGTTGGATATAATAAAAATAAACTACAACCCTAGATCCTTCTAAATACCCTTCCTGAATCAAAACATGGAGTGGGGATCTCTATAAAAATGATACTCCTTGGAACACTATGAAGTCAAACTATTTCCCACACATAAATACTACCCAGATCATTGATAGTGAAGGTATTCCTAATAGGAAAAAATGGGCTACCTTCATCAGTTGATCCATGATCACCCATACCACATCATTATCATGAGGTTTAATGGGTAATGCTATCACAAAATCCATTGCGACATTATCCCATTTCCATTCCAGAATGGGCAAAGGCTACAACAACTTGACAAGCCTCTGGTGCTCAGACTTCACCTGGTGATAGGTGAAGCATCTGGACATGAATCCATCTATATCTTTTTTCATTACTATCCACCATTACTATATATATTGATCATGTTAAATCTTTATTAGACATGGGTGTACTTCCCATATAGAAGCATGAAAATCTCTCACCAACTCCCCACATAAGCCTGTAAGAACCCATACTCATCCACAAAAAAGAAGATAAATGCCACTGAAAAGAGACTATCCTGATGGTGGATCCCCACCAAATATGTTGTCCCTCATAGTTAATCCCTCTAGATCAGTTAACTTATTAGTATTTATCTGGTCCAGAATCATGAGTATAACAGATGTCAAACTTAGAGCTACTCATCCCTGGGAATCCCAGACATCTAGATACATATCTGCAAAGAGTTTCATCATCAACTACTCATCACAAGACTCCTTCATTGCTTATATCTTCATATTTTGTCTCAAGGAATCAGAATCCATGTTTCCCTTTTGTAGTGTATAATCTAGAATGGAGTCTAAAGACTGAATATTCTTGACCCACCTCCTATTTTAAAGGTTCAAGTCTTGTTGAGAAAATATATACCCGAGGCTCTTATAGTCCATGTACACCACAAAACTCTTTCCCGAATGATAGTGTCTCCAGTATCCCAGGGTGTGTACCACCACATATAACTCCATATCATGATTAAGATAATTAATACAATGTTGTCTCAACTGTCTAGATCCACAAATAACCACTCGATCCTCCTGTATTAGAACTTCTCCAAGTACAACTCCAGATACATCACCATACATGGTATATGACTTACCCGACATAGGTAAGGTGAGTATCGGTTTTGAGTTCATCTTGATCTTTAACTCATGAAAATATCTCTCGCAAGACTTTGAAGAAACAAAATTCATCCCTTTCTTGGTTAGCTTGAACAACGGTGCTGCTAGGCAAGAGAAGTCTCGGATAAAATGCCGATAATACCCTGATAGACCCAGAAAGCTCCAAATTATGAAGATATTATTAGGAAGATCATAAGATACCATGGATTCAACCTTATTTGGGTCAATTGACACTCTATCCTCTGATATAATATGACCCAAGAAGTTCAATTTATCAATCTATAAAATACATTTAGATAGATTAGCATAAAGTCGATGCTCTCTCAACATACTCAAGATGATGTCAAGATGTTGGGAATGATTGTCAGATGACTGGGAGTACACTAAGATTTCATCGATAAAAACTTTACAAATAAATCCAGGAAAGGATGGAAATCTAATTCATCAAGGCCATGAATACCACCGGTGTGTTTTTTAGACCAAAAAACATCACTACAAACTCATACAAGACATACCTACTCTTAAAATTAGTATGAGGCATGTATGATGGCCTCACTCTCAACTGATGATACAATGATATCAATTCAATATTAGAAAAGATATAGGAACCTATCATCTGGTAAAAAATATCATTGATGCATGGAAGGGGATATCAATTATTAACTATCATCTGGTTTAGTCTATGATAATCCACACATAAGCACAGAATCTGGTTAGGCTTCTTTGAGAAAAGAATAGGAGAACTCCAAAGATATATAATAGTCTATATGAAACCCTTAGCTTCTATATATACCAACTAAACTTTCAAATCATGAACCTATACTGGTTCTATCCCAGATATTGGGATATAAATTAGATCTTCTCTTAGAACCAACTCGAACATGAACTTGATCTTCCACTCAGGTGGTAAGTCATAAAACTCTTCAAGAAATGCAACCTAAAAATGGTCTACCATTAGATAAAAAGTATCCTTATATATTTCACCATCATCAAGAATAATACCTGGTATATGAGTCGTGAGACAATCTAATTCACACTAAATTATCCCTGTATGACTAACCTAAAGATCCCACTCACCCTGGTAAAAATTGCCACCTCCTTCTAGAGATAAAAAAGGTAACTCTCCTCTAGTAATAGTCAATATGATCCTAGTACTCAACTAACCAATATATGCCCAAAATCGAATCAAATTCTATAATTTAAAACACAAAAAGTTCCCAAAATAAATAGTAACCACTAATTTCTAGATAACATGCCTTACAATGTTTAATATTCCTTGACCACACTCCCAATAGTGTGTAAATGGTCAAGAAACCATTTAATATTTTCATAACCAAGCCCAAAACATTTAAAAAAAGAGAAGATATAAAGGAATTTGATTCTCTTATATCAAACAAAACACAAGAAAGGGTAGATGATATAAGAATCGTACATCTGACAACAGAAGGTTTTGCATCCAAACTAGCAGGAGTATATTTCATAGCATGCAACTGATTTTCCCCTCTTCCACAGGCTCTATTCTGACTCCCTTGTGCTACTCCCTATGGATGATAACTATACTCTTGCATTGAGGTACCACATCCCCTACCTCGACCTGAACGTCCAGTGTAACTCTAGATACCAGTCTGCTGAGGGGTGGTTGAGTCCTTCCTAGTCTCTGGTACCTATTCTGATCCCTTACTACTGCTCTGCTGTTGCATGCCCTTATAAAACCTCTATAGGTATCCTATATTTCCACAAGAATGGCACTCCAAAGAAATGTATGGACACTAAGAATGCTTGTGGATAAAATTTCCACATTGATAACATTTCAATAGAACATAGTAATGAGATGGTTTCCCACTACTCTAGCTGCTTTTCCCGCTATTGTCTTGGAAATAACTGCCATAGCGGTGCTTCTTTCCACTAGAAGAAGATATACTAGTTCGCCTTGTTGAAATTTCCTGGCCACTTCTTGGGGCCTCTCTCAAATTTACTTCCATGATGAGAGCCTGATTCATCACATCTAAAATGATACTTAAGTGGACAATGTTCACCTATGACTTGATCACATCGTGGATCCTATCTTGGAAACACCTCACCTTGGTAATCTCATCAGCTACTAAAGATAATGAAAATCACTAAATTTTAGTGAAACATATTGCATAATCCATCACCGACATTCCCTCATGCATTAGATGCATGAACTTGTGATCCTTCTCATCCCAAAACATTTCAGGATTGATGTGGCTCAAAAACATTACCTCGATGTCTATTGATGTGCCTGTGTTTACACACTTTACCACATCTATTTTGAGTAATTAATGGACTTTTTGATGGTGTAACTGTGTCTTTCATTATAAAATTAATGTTTTTATTGAATTAATTACAATTGTTGATAATATTTCATTTAATTATTAATATTTTATTTTTATGTTTTAATCTCAATTTATTTTTTTATTTTAGTCATATTGTAGATTTTTAGGAAATAAATGAATTTCTTGTGATCATTTATCTTCCTCCTGTATAAATTTTTAAATCAAAACTTATCCATTCTTTATTTATTTTAATTTATCTATTCATTATTTTCATTTTCATGAATTAGTTATAATAAAAAATATTATTGAATGAAATTGTTTAATTTTAATTTAAGTTGTATTTCTATATAATATATATATTTTTTAATTTTTTTTTAAATTTTGAATAAATGTTTTATTTTAATTATTTCTATAATTAAATATGTTACATCAATTTTAATTATCTTAATATAATTTCTATACTCAAATATTTAATTTCATTCTATATTTTATTTATTTCATTTTCATTTGTTTTTCAAAGAAATAATTTGTAATGTTTTTTGATTTAAATAAATTAACTTGTACATTCTTTATTTTATGTGTAAATAAATAATTATTAATTTTTAAAATTTATTTATTTATTCTAACTTCTATAATTAATTCATTGTTTTTTATTTAATCTATTTTCATGAAAAGTCACAAATGATCATTAACGATGTTAATTGACTGTGCCATGGTTAGTATCTTAACTATGCGAAGTTGAAGCCAATAATTTGTTCAGCATCATCATTGTGCAGATCTGGAGCCCATTCTTATCCCTCACCGTCAACATAGATAAACCCCCACCATTTAAAACCGAAACCCCATCCTCATTGGAACTGGTTAAAGAAGATCCTCATGCACTGTTTCCCTTTTACAAACAAGGAATTGATGTAGGTGTTGAAAGACTTGCTAGATCTGGAAGCCGAGTCGACCCATTATGCGTCGTGAAGAAGAAGAATACCCAAAGGCCACTTCCCCCTCTCCATTTTATTATTATATATATATATATATATATTAAATATAATAATAATAACATATATATATATATTAATTAGTATATAAATATAAATACACTCACAATATATATATATATATATATATATTAAATACTAATAATAAATTTTAGTAAAAAAAAACACACACACACATACATATATATAAAATGCTCAAATGTTAGTGAATTCCAAGCTGAAAATATGATTGAGGAATTGGGTCATGGGATGGGCACTGAACTACATAGAAAATTTGTTTCAAACCCACCTGCGGCCCAATTTACTCATTAGGGAAATTTATTTTCAATTTCTACATTTCTCTCACATCTTTCCTGTCTAACTCAGGAAAATCAACTATGAAGGAGATCGTGGGGAGTAGAAGATGATCATGAGTATAGATCTTAGTGAAGAGTGCAGTTTTTTAGAGGAGAAATTCTTGAGTCACTAAAGGTTCAAGATGTACAGTCAAGGTACACCATGTGGAATTCAGGGACAAGTTTTTCAATTGGTGACCATGAGAACGCATGGGAGAGGTGAGAGAAATTATATGTTGAAAGTAAGAATACTTTATAAGAGGAGGGGGAAAAAATCTCCTCACAATCCAACATAGTAGGCCAGGAGAAAAATATTACCTTTAGATAGGTAGAGAATAGAGATTTCATATCAGTAGATTTTTGAAATCAAGCAGGAGCTATGAGAGAGAGAACAATCTTATCTTTTTTCTTTTGTTACTTCATTACTAACTATATGGATTATTTTGTTTCTAAATCTTTTAATATGTTGAATGCGATCATTATTTTTAGATAATCACCACTGGTGGAATAGGTTGAGTTGGATGATTTATTTTACTTTGTTCATTAATTTTCTTTACTAGTTTCCTCTCTCTCTCTCTTATAATAATCATTTTTTAAAAACATCAAGTATTAGTGAAAAATTATCTTGATCAATCTTTAATTCAAACTGTCTTCAATATGAGGATTTCACTGAAAAGTGAATCAAGCTAACGAGAGAGTATCACACTGAGTTCAATTGACATTTTTAACTTAGTGATAACTGATTCTTTCTCATTTTTGATCAATTGAATTCTATGGATGAATAGATGTAAGAGTCATTTAGTCATAGGTTTACCTAAAAAAATATCGGGTTAGCCCCTTTGAATTAGTTCTAGGTTTTTAAATTCAAATGTATGAACAAAGGAAAAAATTATATAAAAAATGAGATAATAGAAATATGAAAGAGACACCTTAGATATTTGAAATATAACAAAAAGGAAATCAAAATGAAAGATAACAGAGAGGCTGAGAAATAGAACATTCTTAATCCACCACCTAGAAATGAAAACCCACCAAGAAATGAGATGATTGAGAGGAATAGTTTGAGAGAGTTCTTATTGTCTACTATCTTTAATAACCTATCACGATTTAGTCTCTCACCAATGTTTAGAAATTGTGAAATAAAGAAATCCATGTTTTCTAAGCTGCCAACCTTCAATGAAATTCCCTGTGAATATTATCTTGACTTCATTAGGAACTTCTACTGTGGTGTTCAATAGCTTCCACTGAGAGGTCTGTGTGAAGAAGACATTAAACCAAGAGTGTTCCCTTTTTTACTCAAGGTCAATGCCAGGACTTGGTTTCAATAGTTATAAGATGAAATATTTGTCACCTGGGATCAACGTTTATAATTATTTCACCATGAAGTTTTACCCTAGGATAATGAATTCTGAAATTAGACAAAAAATGACCAGTTTCTTACAAGATGTGGGAGAACTATTCCATGAATATTGGAATAGATTTAGGTGATTAATTATACAATGTACAAACTATCAATGAACACCAAAATTCCTCATGGAAAACTTCTATAATAGTCTCACCCCTTACCACCAAACATTGGGGGACCAATCTACTAGAGGGTATTTTTGTGATAAAACTACTAAAGAACTGAAGAAAATTTTTAACACACTCTCCCAAAACTCACAATATAAATTCTCTAGGATAATAAATATTGTTAAGAAATAACCTAATCCTATTCCACAAGATGAGGCATGTGATGATGGATTTTTAATTAAAATAATAAAAACACTCTTTGGGAGCAATTCCACCACTATGTCATGTTGGGGAACTTTCACTCTTAATGTCCTAATTTTGATATGCATGCCCAAGAGCCCAAAAATATCAATTTTCAGAGTATGGTCCTAGGATACATCATAGGTATGATCCGTTTTAGAAAACTTACAATCAAGTATATAGAAAACACCTAAATATTTCTTGGAGGGAGCAGGGAGTTCTTTGACCCGCAGTACCCCCTGGTTTCCAAAAACCACCTAGGCAGAAATTCCATCCCCAATCAAAACTTAAATCATCCAACTCACAAGATGAAGTAAGTGGTATGTTCTAGCAGTTGATAGATAGTTTTGATTAAAAAATGTCAAAAAATTATTTTTATGAAGTGAAAATGGATTCTAGGATGAAAAATATTGAAGTTCAAATGGTGCAGTTGGTTAGAGAAGTTAGTGGTGGAGACAAGGGAAAGATTCCAAGTAACATTGAAGTGAACCCTAGAGAAAATTCTATCGATATGACCACTAGAAGTGGCCTATAAAAAAAAACAAAAATCTAGGAAGGTTCCCCAAACTACTGAAAAAGAAAAAATAGATGACTTTGGAAACTAAAACCTAGAAAATTTTGAATCATGAAATATGTACAGGAGCTCTGAAACACTCTAACTCTTTCTATCCCAACTGAAAAACAATAAGAAAATGGCTTAAAAAACAAAGAAAATAAAGGCAAGAAAAAATGTTTATAGGAAGTTTAAGGGATGCCTAAAGTTGTTAGGAACTTTTCTACAACAATCCCTTTTCCAAAAAGAATAAAAAAAGGAAAACCAAGATTTTGAGTTGTTGAAGTTTCTCAAAGTTGTTAAAAAATTGAACATTAACATTTCCTTATTAAAATCCTTGATTTAAAGACCATATTATCAAAAATCCCACAAAAAATCAGCTCAAACAAGAAAACCCTGAAATAATTTTCCACTTATAGTATTATATAGGAGTGTAGCGTTGTGTTTCAGAATAGGATACCTCCCAAAATTCAAGACCCAGGGAGATTTGTTATCACTTACACCTTTAGAGATAGAGGTGGCCAGTTTAATTTTCTTTGTGATCTTGGATCTAGCATCAATTTTATTACATTGTCTTTGTTTAAACACTTGTGATTAGGAGTTCCCAAACCCACCACTGTTGTTTTAAAATTTTCTGATCTATCCACCACTCACCTAGTTGGATGGGTAGATGACTTGATACTGGGAGTAGGAAGGATATTTTTTTCTGATTTATTTTCTGACACTAGATATATAGTGTGACCAAGAGTCACCTATCATCCCTAGTAGGACCTTTCTAACCATAGGGGGAGATGTCATAGATGTCTAAATAGAGAAATTAATTTTCAACCTATATGAAAAAAAAGAAGAATTCAATGTTTTCAAAAAAATTAAATAACCAACCCAAAACCCAATTTGTCTTAGAGATGAGATTTTAGGAGTAGAAGAACCTATTGATGAGTAGGAAGATGAGTTTTTAAGTAATATAAAAGAAATCAATGGTTTTCCTGATATCCTTACTAAAACCTACAAGGGGATTAGTTCTAGTAAGGAGAATGATCCTTTAGATGAGTCTGAGGGGAAATTATTAGAACACCAAGACGAGTTTACCTTAGAATATATCTTTCCCCCAAAATAAAAATCTATATGTGTGGAAAATTTTTCTAGAAATAATAGTGATGAAGAGGAATCTTTCTTCACTTCCTACTTTAAGAGGTAGTATGAATACCTTGCTCCACCCAAGCCCAATTTTCTTCCCTCAAGCCAAGTACCAACCAATCTGGAGCTCAAAAACATCACATACCATTTAAAATATTATTTTTTAGGATAGTGATCTACACTACCTATGATTAACTCATCCAAACTAGAGGGATGTCAAGAGGAAAAACTAGTGAGCGTTTTGAAGAAATAAAAATCTGTTATCAGGTGGTTAATTACTGATATAAAGAGTTTAAGTCCATCATTATGAATGTATAAAATTTCCATGGAGCCTGAGTGTAAACCAAGAGTGGATTCCCAAAGAAATATTAACCCAAACATAAAGGAAGTGGTCTGAGAGGAAGTGATCAGGTTGCTTGATGTTGGGATAATATTTCCAATTTTTGAAAGTCATTGGGTAAGTCCTTCCTAGGTATTCCCTAAGAAGAGAAGAGCGAATGTGATAAAAAATGAGGAATGAGAAAATTCAAACAAGAACTATGAATAAATGTAGGGTTTGTATCAATTATAGAAAACTGAATGCTTCCATAAGGAAGGATCATTTACCCATTCCATTTTTGGACCAAATTATAGAGAGGTTAGATAGAAATGAGTATTTTTATTTTCTTGATGGCTATTATTGGTATAACCAGATTTTTATTTATCCCAAGGTTTAGGATAAGAACACCTTCACTTTTCTATTTGGGACATTTTCCTACCGGTGAATGCCCTTTGGTTTGTGTGGTGCTCCCACCACTTTTCATAGATTCATGATGGAAATATTCTCATACATGATTGAAAGGATTATTGAAGTATTCATGGTTTATTTTTTAATTTTAGTAAGTTATTTTAAAAACCACCTTGAAAATATATAAGGTTTTTTAGAAAGATTACAAAAGAAAAATATTATTTTAAATTGTAAAAAGTTTCAGTTTATGGATACTAAATGAATTGTGTTGGGTTATAAGGTTTATAATAAGGTAATAGATTTTGATAATTCAAAAATTGAGGTGGTATAAAATCTTCAACCACTTGATAATGTTATGGAGATTATAATCTTTTTAGGCCATGCTGGATTTTACAGGAGGTTCATTAAATATTTTTCCAATATCACTAGACCATTATGCTCTCTACTTGTTAAGGACACACATTTTTTTATGAGAAATTAATGGAGTCATTTAACTCTATTAAGGATAAACTTATTACTTCACCAGTGATCACTACCCCGGACTGGTAGTTACCATTTGAAGTAATGTGTGATGCTAGTGACCTAGTTATAGGTTTCGAGAATATAAATGATAATAGGTTTTATTTTATTTATCATGATAGAAATCTGTCAGATGATGATCAGAGGAATTATTGCACCACTGAAAAGGAATTGTATGTTGTTATGTTTTCCCTTAAAAAATTTATAAAGTACTTGATAGGGTCTAAGGTGATCATTTTTACCGACCATCCACCCATCAAGTACTTCCTAGATAAGAAGGACTCAAAACCTATGCTCATGAGGTATACCCTTCAGTTTTAGAAATTTGATATGTTAGTAAAGGATAAAAGGGGGTTGAAAATGTTGTTGCATACCATTTGTTTTGGCTGAACAACACTCAAATTGAGGAACTAAGGGAGATCAACTCACCATTCATAGATGGGAAATTGCCTACTTCCTTTTTGAAGCAATATTCTTGGTTTTCTAATTATGATAACTTTTTGGATATAGGTGTTATTACAAAGGACCTTTCATGGAACCAAAGGAAGAGGTTTATATATGATTTGAAATACTACTTCTAGGATAACCCTCTTCTTTTCAGAAGATATGTTGATGGTATTTTGAGGAGATGTGTGGTTGAGGAGGAAATTTTACCCATCCTTGAGAGATATCATTCATAACCTTGGGGTGGCCACCATGAAGGGGAAAGTATTACTCAAAAAATTTATAAGATAGTTTCTACTGACAAAAATTATTCAATGATTCTAGGAGTTTTTTGATTGGCTGTGACAAGTTCCAAATGTTTGGAAATGTTGGTAAAAGGAATGATCTGCCACATAAAAGAAAACTAGAGGTTGAAGTTTTTGATGTATAGGGATTTGATTTTATGGGACCATTACTATCTTCTTGTGGGAATGAATATATTCTTTTAGTAGTAGACTATGTGTCCATGTGGGTTGAGGCTGTGGCTCTGCCCAACAATATTGCTGCTAGTGTGGTAAAATTCATCAAGAAAAACATCTTTTCCAGGTTTAGAGTTCCAAGAGAATTCATTACAGATAATGGAACTCATTTCAATAATAAAAATTTCAATAATTTAATGGATAAGTAAGGATTTTCTCACATAACTAGTGTCACCTACCACCCATAATCTAGTGGGTAGGCTGAAGTGTCTATCATAGAGCTTAAATATATTTTGGAGAAGATAATTTCTAGATCTAGAAAGGATTGCTCTGTGAAGTTGGATGAGGCTATTTGAGCTTATATAAATACTTATAAGACTCTCATAGGTATTTACCCATATAAAATACACTTTGTAAATACTTTCCATCTATTTGTGTAAGCACATCAAAAGTCCTTTTGGGTAGTGAATACCCTTAACTTTGAATCTAAGTCTGCTGGTGGGAGAATGTTTCTTGTGCTGAGTGAGATTAAATAAATTATGAGGGAATCATATAAAAATGATTAAATTTTTAAATATAATACATAATATTTTCACGACTCAATAATTTAGAATAGAGATTTCAAGGTTAGTAAAAGTTTCCTACTATTCAATTCTAGGATGAAAATTTTCCCAGGAAAATTGAAAACCAAGTGTTCGGGACCCTTCACCATTTTTGAGAGTTCTTATAATGGAGTTGTGGAGATAGTTATAGAGGAAAAAAGACCATATTGGTCAATGGTTTGATAAATAAATACTTCTTTGAAGTGAATCCAAAAGGAATGGATGCCGTTTCTATTCTTGAAGGTCTAACTAGTCTTAAGTATAACTAAGAACTATAAACTCATTGTGTCATGGGAACTAACCCATGGTTCTTGTTCTATTTTGTTTGATTTATTTTTTTCAATAAAGATAACCCTTAGGTTGATTCTCTAGTATGGGATCCCATGTAATATTACTCCAATTGATCTTCTTGGTACTACAATATGTGAATTTTCAATAGTTTTTCAAGGATAAAAAGATAAAAACATTTCATAATATTGATAAAATATCGTAAAATCAAACTTTGGTTGAATGTTTTCTTATTCTTTGAGTTCAGTATTCTTATGTATATTTCCTTAACCTTGTAGGAAATTGAAATTTCCAACCAGGTCACTTCATGTAGGGATATAAAGGAGGAAATTTTGAATAAAATTTAATTGTCAAATCTCCCACATTTAGGGAAGTGTTGTTTTTTTATTTGGATATTTCTACTATATACTAATATTTTACTACCTAATGTTGTGAATTATGTGTGGGGGAATACCCCCTAATCTTGTGAAAATTTTGAACCTAATTTCTTTCTTGGGTGTTAGATTATTGAATTAGAGTAAGTTGAAAATTAAGTTGAGCTACATTGTGTAACCTTATTGCAACAATTATAACCATTTTCATTTAACCACTATTATAAACCATTGGTTATCATACTACTATTTGAATTAAACCTAAAATTCTTTTGCCTATTTACATTAATAAAAATCATGTACTTTCAAAAAAAATGTTTTTTTTATGTTTGTCAAGGTGATATTTTAAATTTCATGTAACCCCTTCAACATACTTTAACTGTTGAATTTCCAATATTTTTTGAACTAAACTATCTCCCGCCTTAGGATTAAATAGTGGGGAAAATGTTGAGTTTTAAGTGTGGGGGATAAGGGTATTTATCTATGCTAAGATGTACTTTATATTCTGGACAAATCAAAAACCCCCTTAATTTTTTGTTCAAAAATTGTCCAAATTTTTTCAAATTATTTCACAAACTAAGGGGTCTCAGGCTTCAATTTTCACCTTGATTTTGTACTGCCTAGTGGATAATAACATTTTGGTTGATGAGGGTTTCATTGATTCTGCTATTTTTGGGGATATATGATTGTTTAGTTGTGTTACATAATGTTTTTATGGATATTATATTTAGGAATTGAGAAAGGTAGTGTGATAAGATAGATCTTTATGGAATTATGATTATAACTTGAGGAAACAATAAATTTTAAATTGATCCTAGGGGACTCACCTTTTCAAAATAAATAACCTTAGTGATACAAATCAAATGATAATAATTTATGACCTTTGTAACTGGAGTAAAATGGACAATTGGGATCCCAAGATGAATATTTGAGACTCTAGGCACTAGGTGTGTGTGTAATCCCTTTATACTTATCAAATAAGTGTTTTTTCATAGCGCTCAACACATACATGGCTGGGTAGAATGAAAAAAAAAGTTCTGAAATGTCAAAAATGAGTTCATTAAATTGAGATGAATTTTGAACCCAGATGAAGAAGGGGGAAACTGAATTATATGAATATCACTTGAGTTATATCAATGAAGTGATAAAAATTGAACTTTGATTTTTAGAACCTAGGATAAATTAAAATTTAAAGGTTCCTCTTGTTAATTTTTTATTTCCACTTAAATCTAACTTATCATCACCCTTACAATTGGAACTTAAATTTGAATTGACATAGGGAAGTGAGTGACTTCATCTAGGAGGAATGACATATTCAATAGTGAATTAATTTATATTTCCTTGTTTTCTAGGGTGTATTTGAATTTATATAGGACCTATAATGATCATCATTTGAAAATATTGACTCACCTCAGATTTTTTTCCTCTGTAAATTAATATTTTTACATGCTTCATTTTGAGATAATTGTTGAAAAATTCTTATTGTCTATTTTACAAAGAGTTAAAGCATGAATTTTTTTAGGACAAAAAAATATTTAAGTGTGGGAGAGTTTAACGTGGCCTATGTTTACATACTTTAAAACATCTATTTTGAGTAATTAATAGAGTTTTTGATGGTGTAAATATGTTTTTCATTTTTAAATTAGTGTTTTATTGAATTATTTGAGATTGTTGATAATTTTTTATTTAATTATTAAAACTATTTTTTATGTTTTAATCAAAATTTATTTTTTTATTTTAATCATTTTGTATTTTTTAGTAAATAAATGAATTTATTGTAATCATTTATCTTCCTCCTATATAAAAATTTAAATTATAGTCTATCAATTATTTATTTATTTTAATTCATTTATTCATTATTTTCATTTTTATGAACTAGTTATAATAATAATTTTTATTGAATGAAATTGAATAATTTTAATTTAATTTATACTTATAAATAATAAATTTTTTATGTTTTGTTTTTAATTTAATCTTGTTTAAATGTTGAATAAACAGTTTCTTTTAAGTGTTTATGTAATTAAATATTTTACTTCTGTTTTAATTATTTTAATATAATTTCTATACTCAAATATTTAATTTCATTCTTTATTTTATTTATTTCATTTTCATTTGTTTTTGAAAGAAATAATTGTTTACTGTTTTTAATTTAAATAAATTAACTTATTCATTTTTTTTATGTGTAAATAATTAATTATTAATTGTTTAAATTTATTTATTCATTCTAACTTCTATAATTAATTCACTATTTTTTTATTCAATTTATTTTCAAGAAATGTCACACATGATTAGTATACTGACTATATCAATGGACTGTTCCAGGGTTAGTATCCTGACCGTGCAAAGCTGAAGCCAATTGTCCGTGCAACACCACCTCTCTCATAGTCAACATATTGACCATGAGCCTCACTGCCATCATACCATGGTTGAACCTTACCACAAATCACCCTAAAGTGCAGTATTTCCCATATCACGGTCAGTTTTGTGACCATGACCCATCTTACCACACCAAAAACCCATGCCTACCGTGAGCAATCAACCTTACCGCACCTGCATCATCAATCCTACTGCACCTTTTTACTGCAGGCACCATGAATGACCCTACTTCCCTATTGGAACCAAGAACCAGACCACTGGACACACACCATCTAACCATTTATCCACTAGTTAAGGAAGAAGTCCAAGCCCATTGCACCAGATCCAGAAAATTTCACCATCGAGCCACCACATCAAAGAACCCCATCACCATGGGATCTTGAAGCTAAACTTTTCTACCGGTTGAAACACCTCTATCAAAACCTTCCTTTTGGGTAAAAACCAAATTCCCACATTGGATTCCACTAAGGATGGTGTCTTACATATAAGATTTTATGGGAAATTCCTCTTATCACCCATGGGTTTTAGGATGGAACCCCAAAAGGGACTATGTGTTGGGCCTGGAAAACCTAGGGATAGAGGAAATAGATCCTGACTAGTGGTATCAGAGCTATGGTGTATCCCAATTGTGATGTAGGGTGGATTATTCCTCAAAACAATTTTACAATGATAGTGGTTGATCATTTGAAGAATGTGAATCCATGGTTACTTATGTCAAAAGTCTTCTTGATAAATGATGGTCAGGCAGCGAGTCATGATGAAAGGAAAAACGACGGTGAAAGATGGTTTGGATTTGATGCTTTATCATTGAAGGGGAGGCCCAATTTTGAGGTCTTTGGTTTAAGGGGAGGATTTTTGGGTACAAACACAAGTCCCACATCAGATTCCACCAAGTATGGTGGCTCACATATAAGCTTGGATGAGCAATTCCACCTATCACCCATGGGTTTTAGGATGGAATCCTAGAAGGGCCTATGTGTTAGGCCTTAAATACCTAGGGTTGGATGAAATTGATCCTGACACTATTAAGGAAGATTGGAAAAACTCTAAATCTATTCTTTAAGATTGAACCATCACTGCACGAATCTGGAGCTCATTCTGAGCCCTTATTGGCACCATAGATAAACCCTAGTTGTTGAAGACCAAACCCCCATCCTAATCGAAACTAGTTGAAGAATATCCCCATTCATTTTTCACCTTTTCCAAAGATGGAGTTGATGTAGGTACTAAAATCCTCACCATATCTGGAAGCCGAGTTGAGCCACCATGCACTGTGGAGAAAAAGAAGTCGCAAAGGCCACTATCCCCCTCCTAATTTTCTTATATATATATATATATTAAATATAATAAAAATAATATATGTATATATAATAATAATAATTATAATAAATTTAATATATATATTAGTTAGTATATAAATAATTTCACACACACAAAAATATTTATATATTTAATACTAATAATATATATATATATATATATAAAGATGCTCCGACGTCACTGACATCCAAGCCCAAAAAATGATTGAGGAATTTGGCCACGGTCTAGGCACTGCATTGCCTAGAAAATTTGTTTCAAACCCACCTAAGACACAATTTACTCATTAGAGAAAATTATTTTCAATCTTCACATTTCCCTCATGCATTTCCTATCTAACTCAGGAAAATCAAATGCAAAGGAGATCATGGGGAGTGCAAGATGATCATGGGCATGAAGCTTAGTGAGGATCACAATTTATTGAAGTAGTGATGCTCAAGTCACCAAAGGATCAAGTTGTATAGTCAAGGTATGCCATGTAGAAGTTGGGAAAAAAATTTTCAATTGGGGACCACGAGCACACATGAGAGAGGGGATAGAATTTTTTTGTTAAAAAGAATAAAACTCTAGAATATGTGGGGGATGAAATCTCTTCACATAACAATATATCAGGCAGGGAGAAAAATATCACCAGCATACAGGTAGAGAATAAGGAATTAAAAGAAGGAGCTTCTGAAAATCAAGTAGGGGCTATGGGAGAGAGAATTCCATTCTCTCTTTTTTGGTTGCTTCATTACTCACTGCATTTATTATTATGTTTCTAAATATTTTAATATGTTGAATGTGATCAAGATTTTTGGATAATCACCACTGGGGGAATGGGTTAAGCTGGTTGATTTATTTTACTTTTTTATTCATTTTCTCTATTAGATGTCTCTCTCTATATTTAGATAACCATTTTTTTACAAAACATCAAGTATTAGTGAAAATTGATCTTGATTGGGATTTAATAAAAAATGTCTTTAATCTAAGGATTTCATTGAAAAGTGAATCAATCTCAAGAGAGAGTATCACACTGATTTCAATTGACATTTTGAACTTAGTGATAAATTATTCTTTCTCAATTCACAATCAAGTTACTTTTGAGGCTAAAAATTTTTAAGAGTCTAAGGAACCTTTTTGATAATTTTTTTTAACAAAGTTTTGTATTTTCTGACAGCTAACCTTTTTGTATAAGAATGTTTTTGTTATTCATGAATCAGAACCAACCCATCGTAATGAGTTTTTTAATAAATTTTAAAGTTGCTAAAAGTTTAGACACAAACATAAAGGGGGATAAAAGTTTTGTTTTTAATAAATTTGTTTTCCGAACTCAGATAATCAGACTTGCCATCATCAAATACAGATCATTAGATCCATCGACATCATATTCAGATCTTCGGATCCAAAATAATTGGAGGTATAAATTTTTGTTTGTTGGAAGTTTTTCATTTTTGTAATCAAAGAAATAAAGAAGTTGCTGAGTTGGAAAGTTAGAAGTTGTTGAGTGAAGAAGTGGTATTGTTACAGAAGAGTTTTGAAAGAAGTTTGTGAATTTAAGAGGTTGAAAGTTTTCATACTTTCTAAACAAAACCAGAAAATGATTTACTGGTCATGAAGTTATCACAAATCATGAAAAACTATCATGAAAAAAGCATTTAATGAAATGGAGGAATCATAATGGTTGTATTGGTTCCAGAAATCAACATAATTTTTTCTAATGAGTAATAGCTGATGAGGTTTGAATATTTTAAAATGTTTTTGAGTGGAGTTATCATCAGATACACTTGATCATAATTATGAATCCATAGTAATGGGGATTCCATCCTTATGAGATATCTATCAGAAGCAGAATCTTTAAGAAATAACAAGAATGTGTGTATCTGATGAAGTTTGAAGAAGTTCAAAGTTTCAAAGTGGATTCATTGTTGAATACTTTCCATCATTATGGAAAAATCATTACAATGGGATTTCCATCATAATAGGTAAATCCATTATAATTGCATTTACATCATAATGGGGAAATAAATTATAATGGGAATTACATTGTAATGAGATGAGAAATAAATGAAGATCGTAATGGGCTAAGAGATAAACAGAAATAATAACGAGTTGAGAAATAAATAGAAATCGTAATGGGATAATAAGGAAACAAATTCATAATAAGCTGAGAAGGGAATATATTCCTAATGATGTTATTATGAAAAAGTCTTAAAAATAAGATTCTAGAAGTTTTATTAAGAGTTTAAGTGGTCAAAATTGAAATTCAATTTTTCATAAATCTTAAAGAAATATTAGAAGTATTGAATAAGTCAAATTTGAAGTTTAAATGTGAGATATTTTTGGAGTTTTTGAAATCTAATAAAGTGGGGGAAGTTTTCAAGTTTCCCACCCTTTATTTTCTAAGTTTCCTATAAATACTTAATCATATATTTCGTTCATTGTAACTTTTATGTAAGCAGAAAAGGTGGAATTCTAAAGAGATTCGAGGAAAAGTTATTTCCGCACTGATATCTCTGAAGAAGATCAGGTATCTAAAAGTTTTTTTTACCAGACAAGAGAATCGTATTGTGTAAAACGGAATGACGAAGATCATATTGAGCATTTGAGAAGAGTTTGAGAAATGTAGACTGAGAATGAATTAATTAGGCTGAGTTTATCAGATCCACCCTCATGGTATTGAGAGAATCAAATCCAGCCTCATCAGATTGAGAAAATAATATCGATCCATATCAGATTGAGGATTTGTACTGAGCAATTATGGATCAGTTTAAATAAAGTATTTATTATTTTATTTGGATCAATTTTTTTATAATAAAACATTTTAAACTGATGGGATTCAGTATAATCTTTCCTATTAGGAGATAGAATGTGTCTAACGGGAGTTGGCACAAGTTGTATTCACTTCTTCATAATAGTGAATTTCCATATACCCACGAGAGTGGCTATGGAAAGAATGTATATTCTCACACTAAGGAAAAACCTTGTAAATATTGTGTGCTTTACTTTATTTTTGACTTTTTCATGAATTATAATTTACTAAAAGTTGATAAGGAAATAAATCTTAACAGGTTGTGGGGGTTAAGTTTCTAATTTTTTTGAAACTCATAAAAAAGAGAACAATTGATTCAACCCCCTTGTCATTTGTTATTATATTCTTTGTAACTTCAACTGGTATCAAAGTTAATTTTCTCTTGATAAATATTTACCATGGATAATATCAATTCTATCAATAGTAGCATAATTTCTACATTTGATGGAAAATAGTATTATGGATATAAAAATAGGATGATTTCTTATCTTCTATCTCTTGGCCTGGAAGTTGTTGATGCTGCTACTATTGATTTTCCATCTATTGAGAAAGATGATCCTATGATGTTTACTGATAATATAAACATATAATTTGATGGAAAGGCTATAAATTCAATCCTTATGTCCTTAGAAGAGAATTTTTATCAAAAGGTTATGTGTCTCAATACTTAAAAAAGTATGTGGAATAAGCTAGAAAGTATTTTTGAAGGTAATACTAAAGTGAATGAAGAAAAGTTAAAAATATGGCATAGAAATTATGAAGACATCAGAATGAGATATGAAGAAGCTATTGATGAATACTTCACCTGAGTGAATGAAATTGTTTGTAGCATCAGATGATTTGGAGATATCCTAGAAGATTCTATAATTGTGAATAAAATCATTCCAAAATTCCCAGACAGGTTTGATTCTAAAATTTACTCTTTAGAAAATAAGGATGATTTATCTCTTTAATAATTGAATAAATTTCTTATTGCTTATGAAATGATAAAATATTCAATGTTTAAAAAGAAGATAAAAGATTAAATGGATTTTGAAACTATGATAAAGGTGAAAATTCAATATGTTGAAGATGTTAATCCTTGTGACTCTAAAGGTAAAGAGGATGATGAGTTGAATTATAAAATCATGTATCTTATATCCAAGAACTATCTAAGAGGAAAATAAACATATGGAGATAAAATTCTTACCAATTGTTTTGAGTGTGGTGGAATTGAACACTTTGCTATGAATTTCCCCAAGAAGAAAGTTGGTGAATATTGAGATGATTTTGATGAAAAACCTCAATGGAAGAAGTGTGAAAAATGATAAAGAAGAAAAGTCATCAAACAAATACAATAAAATGTTTACTAGAAATAAAAGAAGTATGTTGAGTAAGAAAGTTGAATCAGACTCAAGTGATAACAATTCTTATGAAGATGAAAGTTAAGAAAAAATTTAGTACCTTAATTATAAAAGTTGAGAAAACAAAAGATTCATTAGATTGTAAAGAAGGTGGTAAAGAATCTTATAGAGAGTATCATCTCATAACCTAACTTATTGCATATCTTGAGAAAAAAAGCTCTAAAGAAAGAAATTAGAGTAATGAAGAAATATTGTGAATAAGTTTATCATGGAATAAAAGATGTCATTAAGTAGGAGGATGAATAAATTAAAGAGATCTTAAGTTACAAACTAAGAATTTTTGAATAGGGAATGATGATTTAAGATCTCAATAAGAAGTTGGAAGTTAAGGAAGAATAAGTTAAAAAGTTTCAATAAAAACTTATTGAGTCTGAAAATACTTGTATTAAGATGAATGAAAACTTCAACAAAGCTTCATAAGTAAAAGATAAGACTTCTAAAGTTTCTAAGAATGATCAAAGTAAGAATCAGGTGAAATATTCACCCATCAAAAATAAAGTTTCATCACATTTTTCTAAAATTTCAGGTTTTGGAAAAAGTATTTGGGAATCTTGGGTGGAAAAAGGATGTGAGAAACCTATCACATCTAAAAAATTTGAATACCCACTCTGAAGGAAATATGTTCTACATCCTGAGTATGATAGAGCATAAAGAATCTATCAACCTCAACAAAGTTTCAATAGAGAAATATACTATTTTAATAGAAAATAAATATTTAATGGTTATTGTTGGTGTTTTGGAATCTATGGGAACATGACATTTAATTTTTGGTACAAATTATCTTTACTTGGAAGAAGGTTTGACAAAAGTAGAATAAATAGTGAAAGTATAATGAGTAACTTTCCCAACTTATAGAAAGTTGAAAAAGTGATTTCTCAAGATGTTAGAAAAATTACAATAAGAAATCAATTTGAATGTGTGGAAGAAGTATAAGGACCCAGACTTAAAACATTATATAATATTGAATTAAACGAATAATTCACATTTAGGATATTTTCAGGTTTAGAGTTTTAGATAATTAGGACATAACTATTACATCTGAAAAGATTACAAAGTAGACACTTCTACTCAGTTTCCATTTTTTTCATAAAATAAAAACTCTTGAAAAAAGAGTCATGTCTAGTTCCATGTTTAAGACAACATGAATATTCCTTGATCCCATCCTTAACCCTATTCCACATTATGTCCTGTGAAAAACATTTCAAAAACTTGGGATGAACATAAAAAAGCTCAGTAAGGGATACACAAAGAAGGAAAACTGTTAGTTTTTCAAAACAACAAGTAAACCATGATTACTTTAACATAAGTAATAATTTTCACATTTGTGAAGTAGTAAATAATCTTCACTGAATAAAAGATCACTACTTACCCTTTTGTAACCAAAAGATTACCATAAAACCCATATAAAGAACACATAACATATAAAGGTAACTTGGGACATAAACATACTTAAATGGAATAACCATATGGTCGACTTCCAAAAATATCACTAAATGGAATAGCCATACAGCCAACTTACATACCCAATGCATTGGAGGTTATAACATAACCACCCGTCCTGGTTTATCACGGCACCACCTGTCATTTGGTTTATCACGTAACCACTCATCAAATGTCCAAGTACCATTATAAAATCATAACACATAAAATATTTCAAATATAAACATTTCACTAATAACAATTAATTTTCAATCACAAGAAATAATTTCAAGATTTTGAAATAATAAATCCATTTCAAAAACCATTTTCAATACCAAAACAAACAAAAACATAATAAGGGATTTCCTTTTCATTTTAGAAAACATTAAGGCTTATAGAGGAAGCCAAATAACGATTACGGTGGTAGAGAGGTCATTATCACTGCAAATGTTAAAAGCATTCCGTTTTTCATTTAGTAAAACACTTTGTAGAAAAATATTACCTTTGAATGAAAGTAAAATTCAAACGGTTTTACTATACACTGTGTAAAAGAAGAAGGTAAATATATTATCGAAATATGCCTCAATGAAAGGAGATTGAGACAAAGTCCCTTACCTCGTGTCCGACTTGACTCGACCGTTCTTTAATCTTCTGAATAATAAACTAAAGTTAATTTATACTTGATTAAGAACCTTTTTAAAGTTTATTATTCCTTTTATATCACTTATCACCATTTTATAAACATTATGTAATCATTCAAGTTAATAATGGTCGTTTTGTCGATATTTGGTACTTGAGTAAAAAATAAACACCTTATATTTGCAAGTTGTCCATGTGGTTAATAGTCCATTATATCCAGAATGATATTCATGATTTAGATATAATATATATATCATATATATCCAGTATATAAATGTATTTATAATATTACATAACATTTGGAGGTAAGAAATGAAATGCACCGTTCATGGAGAGGATAGGCCGTACTACGCATGAACACTACTTTCATTTCTATTTTTTATTTTAATGGAATTAAAACATAATGATGCATAGGTATATTATAATTATAGTATAATATCATATTTAATATCATTAAATCCATCCTTTATACATCCCACATATGGCATTAACGAGTCATATCACTTTGAGGGAGCGGTAGTCCGCACTTTCCTCAAATGAAATTATCACGTTTACCCAAAATGGAAACCATAAGGGTATGATATAAATGGAAAATACAGAAGCATAAAGAAAACATAAACATAATATATATCATATATAAATATAGTTCCATCATAATGGCCACCATGAGAGGTGGTATGAGGTAATTGAACAATCATCATTTCGTGAGGCGTTAGTTTTCCATCCACAGAAACATTATGTTCTTCACCCATTAGATGGAGGTGTTTGTAAGTGTAGATAGAATAATTTTCATAAAAAAATCCTAGTATATTTAGGATAATGGTGTTTCTATAAAATAAAAGAATAAAAAGAGTTTAGGGGTTGGAGAAGTAAAATAAAAGAAAAGAAGTTAAGAGAAATCGTTACCTTTTATTTGGGTAACTTCCTTTGGTTTGAACCAAAAGGACTTCTTGAAGTGCCTTCTACCTAAGGTAAGTCTTCTAGGAGGAGGATAGGGATGTAGGGAGATTAATTTGTTAGATGTTGGATGATCCAAAAGGCTTGAGAGGTGTGAGGAATTTGTTAGAAGTGGTCTCCTTTTATAAGGGAGAGGAGGGGCTCTTTAGGAAAGTGTGAAAATATTATTTTATAATATAATGATATTCGGTTTCTAAAGGTCCAAAAATCGTTAGAGTAGAATATAAGATGACTCATTGTCGAAATAAAATCATCCCATAGGAATTGTACAGGTTTTGGATAATATTTTAATCATTATAATCTTATTTATTTAAATCATTTATTAATTAGGTAAATACTGCATGATTATTGTGTCATAAATAATTTAATTTATACGATATCTAAAAATTATAAAAAAATACTATCATGTAGGAAGTATTTTTATATTTCTAAAGAACATTTATAGTAGAAAATATGACTTATATAATACCATATAAATATTAATTTACTAAAGGATTTTTGTTTATGTCATTTTTGCCTTTACTTTAAATTAATTAATCTAAAGTGTCATTATCATTCATAAGTGGCTCCATGGGATCCCAAAATAGACCCAAGGATGACCATGGTCAGCCTTTACTCATCCAATAAGGTTAGGACAAGGGTTAAAGAAATTTTGAATTATTATAATATTCTTTTTACCTTGAATTACCCTATTTATCTTTAACTACTGTAAATAAAAGTCAAAAGTTACTATTCACCAAAAATTATTTTCATCTTATTAAACCAAATTTTACTTAATAATAACAACCATGTATGTCGGATTTTCGAAATTAAATTCACAGAAGTGGTAAAATTTCATTTAAATGAAAAATTCATTTTTTTAACTACTACTAAGTGGTTTCACTATTCATCAAAAATTGAAGTTTTTCAGAAAAATACCAAAAATTAAGCCTAAGATATATTTGATATTCCGAATTAAAAAATGTTTTTTATTTTTAAAAAATAAAAAAATAAAAGTGCTATTAGTTAATTTTAAAATTAATTCCCATTGTTAAAACAAATAGCGTGTTTTTAAGAAACAATAACTATCAAAAGATTGACACTTGTTTATGTCCAATTTCAAAGTGTAATTAATTACAATGACCAAAATTGGATTAAATGGTAAAAATACATTCTAATTACACTTTAAAAACAATTAAAATGATAATCTAACCATATAAATAAATTAGATTAAAACGCAGTTTTGAATTAAAATACTATATTTTCACTATTCATTAAAAAATGAACTTTATCGGAAAAATTCCAAAAATTTACACAAAGTAAAATTTGATGTCCCCAATATAAAGAAGGATTTTATATGGTAAAATAGAATGTATTAAAGTGACCAAAACTAGATTTAAAGAGGGTTTACCATTAAAAGGTGGTAAATTGACCTTTTAATGTAAATTATGCTTAAAATTAGATTCAGTCACATTTTAAGCCTCTAACTTTTATTGGATAAATGTAAATACATTTAACAAACATGTATAATCATATTGTAGTTATTTTTGTTCATTCCCACCAATACAACGTCTAGGAGTTAACTATCATTTAAAATAATAATATTATATTATTAGTGTGCAACGTATGATTTCAAAGAAACCCATTGTTGCGTATTGGGTACGCTATCGAACATAGAAACCCTTTTAAAGTAAAATTGATATTTAATTCACAAATATTAATAAATATAAAAATATCTTATTCTTCATTTACCTGGGATGTTACATCATTCTCCCCTTTTGTAAATTGCGTCCTCGCAATTTTTATTCACATATCAAAATAAGTGGGGGTATTTATCCCTCATAGCATTTTAAGATTCCCACATTGCCTCTTTAACCATATAGTTTTCCACAAACCTTTACCTGATTAATTACCTTATTTTGAAACACTTCTCTTTTTGGTCAAGAATCTGGACTAGTTGTTCTTCATAAGAGAGATTCTCTTCCAATTGAACGACCTATGGGCTCAAAACATGAGATGAATCTGGCATATACTTTCTCAACTTCAAAACATGAAAAACATTGTGTACCTGGGATAAACTTGGAGGTAAAACCACTCTGTACACAACTGATCCAACTTTCTCCAGAATTCATATGGTCCAATGAACCTTGGACTCAACATTCCCTTCTTACCAAAATGCATCACACTTTTCCATGGAGAAACTTTGAGAAAGACATGATCACTTACCTCAAAAGAAATATCCTTCCTCCAGTTATTCAGATAACTTTTATATCTGATCTGAGCAGTTCTCATGTGCTTCTGAATCAATTGAACTTTCTCTGCCATCTCTTCTACCAATTCTGGTCCCATCAGCTTCCTTTCACCTACTTCATCCCAAAAAGCTAGAGTTCGACAACAATTTCCATATAATACCTCAAATGGAGCCATATGTATACTGGAATGAAAAATGTTATTATAAGAAAATTCAACCAAAGAAATATGTTGGTTCCAACTTCCTGGTAATCTAGTAAACATGAACATAGCATATCCTCTATGGTCTGAATTGTTCGTTCTGACTGTCCATCTGATTGAGGATAAAAAGCTGTACTAAAATTTAATTCAGTACCCAACGACTTCTGAAGGCCTTTCCAAAAGTTATAAGTAAACTTGGGATCACGATCAGATACAATGGAGAGAGAAACACCATGCAACCTAACTATCTCTTTAACATACAACCTAGAATGTTTATCTAGAGACAAAGTATCTCGAATAGGAAGGAAATGAGCAGATTTAGTCAATCGATCAACTATAACCCAGATTTCATTATTACCTTGAGATGTCTTTAGTAATCCCACAACAAATTCTATGGATATATTTTCCCATTTCCACTCTGGCACCGGTAAAGACTGAAGAATCCTTTCGGTAACTGCTGCTCTGCTTTAACCTGCTGACAAGTCAAACACTTCACAGTAAAATCAACAATATCTCTTTTCATTCCATGCCACCAGTAATACTCCTGAAGATCCCTGTACATCTTAGGACTACCAGGATGAACTGAAAATGAAGAACTATGAGCTTCACATAACAACCCATTCTTTAACTGTGAATCACAAGGCACACATAATCTCTTTAAAAACCTCAAAACACAATAATTATCAATGTTAAAATCAGTCAACTTACCCTTCTTAACCAACTCTACCTTTTTCTTCAACTCACTATCTTTTTTCTGTGCTTGTTTTATTCTGTCTGATAGAGATTATTTCACTGACACTTGAAACAAAACTGAATAATTTCCTGCACCAAAAATTTCTATTCCAAATTTTATTAAATAAAAAAAAAGGATCTCGTTCCAAACGTAGCATGGTTAATAAAGCATTACTTTTTTGACTCAAAGCATCAGCCACTTTATTTGATTTTCCCGGATGGTAATGGATCGTGCAATAATAATCCTTGATTAATTCCAGCCATCTTCTCTGTATCATGTTCAATTCTTTCTAAGTGAATATATACTTTAAACTTTTGTGGTCAGTATATATTTTACATTTTACTCTATACAAATGATTCCTCCAAATTTTTAAAGAAACACAACAGAAGCTAATTCCAAATCATGTGTAGGATAATTTAACTCATGAGGTTTCAACTGAAGTGAATCATAAGTAATTACCTGATCATTCTACATAAGGACACATCCAAGTCCTTTCAATGAAGCATCACTGTAAATAACAAAATCACCATTTCTGGAAGGCAGTGCCAAAACTGGAGCATTCACCAATATTCTTTTCAATTCCTGAAAACAATCATCACATTATTTTTTCCAAATGAACTTAACACATTTTCAAGTTAACTTAGTCATTATACTAGATAACTGTGAAAAATTATCAACAAATCTCCGATAATAACCTTCCAAACCAAGAAAACTATGGATCTCAGTTATATTTGTGGGTCTTGGCCATTATTCAACAACTTTTTTTTAGTAGGATCAACAATTATGCCACTTTTTGAAATAATGTAACCAAGGAAAGAAATTTGCTGTAACCAAAACTCACACTTGCTGAATTTCCCAAACAATTTCTTTTCTTTTAAGGTTTTCAAGACAACCCTTTAATGAATTTCATGCTCCTCTTTACTTTTATAATAAACCAAAATATCATCAATTAACACAAACACAAACTTATCCAAGAACTCATGGAAAATTCTATTCATAAGATCCATGAATACAAAAAGTGGATTGGTTAACCCAAAAGGCATAACTACAAATTCATAATGGCCATATCTAGTATGAAACACAGTCTTCGGAATGTCTGCATCCTTTACTTTCAACTGATGGTACCCTGATCTCAAGTCAATCTTCAAAAAATACTGAGCTCCCTGGAGCTGATCAGACAAATCATTAATATGAGGCAAAGGATACTTGTTCTTAATAGTGATGTTATTCAATGCTCTATAATCAATGCAAAGTCTCATTAAACTATATTTATTTTTAAAAAACAAGACAGGAGCACCCCTTGGTGATGTGCTAGGTCGAATGAAACCTATAATAACTCCTACAATTGATTCTTTAACTCTAAAAGTTCAATTTGATCCATTCGATAAGGGGGTTTTGAAATTGGCTTAGCATCAGGAACTAAGTCAATAGTAAATTCAAATTCCCGATCAGGTATAATACCAGACAACTCATCAGGAAAAACATCTAGGTACTCTTTTACCACTGGCACATCATTAATCAAAACACTTTATTTTCAACAATATGAGCAAGGTAACTTTCATTTCAATCTTTTACTAGTTTCTCAGCTTCCTAATATGTTATCGAAATCAAGGGTCCAATCTTGTACACAAACTATAAATCTTTTTGAAATGAAACCTCTTTAGCTCTATAGTCAATCTTAGCATGATAAACAGACATCCAATCCATGCCCAAGATAACATCAAATTCTACTAGAGGCAAAACAATAAGGTTTTTAGGTAGATTCTTCCCACACACAAGGACAGGAAGGTTCTTATGTTTTCTTTATATCTCAACATTTCCTCCAGGTTTTTTTAACATAAGTTCCGTATTCATATCTTGAGATGGAATTCCCAATTTATTAGAAAACTTCTCAGAAATGAAAGAGTGTGTAGACCCTGAATCAAATAACACATTGGCATAATCTGAACAAATAAACAGTGTACCTAATACTACTTCATTTGATGGACCAACATCTGCTGAAGTAGTTGCAAAGGATTTCACTGCCCCTTTCTGCTTATAGTCTGGCTACTTTCCCTCAGTTGAGTTCTTTGCTGGACACTCATTTTCATAATGACCCATTTTATTACACTTAAAACATCTTACCGATGGATTTTCATTGCTTACTTGATCATCTTCTTTACAGTTACGAGAAATATGACCATACTTACCACACCAGAAGCACATTCCAGACTTTGAAAAACATTCTCTAGGATGCTTTTTATTACACTTCTCACAAGTTGGATATTTAATTTTATTACCTCCAGGTTTATTTGATGAATTCTTTACCTTTTCCTACCAACTGGACCTCTTATTCCGTTGTTTGTCAACGAACACCTGATCATCAACAAACTCCATTTCCACCTTCTCTGCACATCGAACAAGTTTTTCATAACTTTTGAACTCACAAGAGGCTAATGCTCTTTGATATCATGGATTCAATCCTGAGTAAAATCGATTTATCTTACTATCAAGATCTCAGATGAAATTTGGAGCATACCTAGCCAGTCGAGTGAATTTTGCTTCATAAGTAGCCACTAAGTCATCTTCCTGCCTTAATTCCAAGAATTGTTTTTCCATTCTAAGACGAACCAACTTAGGAAAATATTTCTCAAGAAACATAACTTTGAATTCATCCCAATTGAGATCATAAATATCCTCACTATCCCGGATATTTTTCACCATCGACCACCACTAATCAGCTTCACCTTCAAAATGATAAACAACGAGACTAACCTTTTGATGTTTTGAACATCCCATGACATCAAAAATCTTTTCCAGTGCTTTAATCCACCCTTCCTCTAGCACCAAGTCAGATGATCCCTTGAATGATGGGGGACGTTTCCTCATGAAATGATCCACTACTGACATGTTCCTATGCAATTGATCTGGCTGATCTTGTGCATGGATACCACCACCATTTATAGCGTGAGTCAACTATGCCATCACTGCAACAAACTCTTCAGTTCCAATTCTGACCATCTTAGGTTGCTGATTTGGAAGGTTGTCTTCCTCCTGATGTCATACCAATATAGCTGCCTTGTTTCCTCTACGGAAAACCTTCTGAAAAAAGAAATATCTTAGGAAAAGCAACATGGAAATCTGTAAATGCTATATCATTTCAATATTACTATAAATTAATTTAGGGACATTAATTTAACAATAACCTAACTCTTAAAGTTTTCTAAACCGACCTCTAATACCAACTATAAGGACATAACCTTTAAGCATTACATAATATTGAATTAAATGAATAATTCACATTGAGGATATTTTCAAGTTTAGAGTTTTAGAGAATTAGGACATAACTATTACATCTCAAAAGATTACAAAGTAGACACTTCTACTCAGTTTCCATTTTTTTCATAAAATAAAAACTCTTGAAAAAAAGAGTCATGTCTAGTTCCATGTTTAAGACAACATGACTTTTCCTTGATCCCATCCTTGACCCTATTCCACATTATGTCCTGTGAAAAACATTTCAAAAACATGGGATGAGCATAAAAAATATCAGTAAGGGATACACAATGAATGAAAACTGTTAGTTTTTCAAAACAACAAGTAAAATATGATTGCTTTAACATAAGTAATAATTTTAACCTTATGAATTAGTAAATACCCTTCACTGAATAAAAGATTACAAATTACCCTTTTGTAACCAAAATATTACTATAAAACCCATATAAATAACACATAACATAAAAAGGTAACTTGGGACATAAACATACTTAAATGGAATAACCATATGGTCGAATTCCACACATATCACTAAATGGAATAGGAATACGACCGACTTCCATACCCAATGCATTGGAGGTTATAACTTAACCACCCATCCTGGTTTATCATGGCACCACCCTTTATTTAGTTTATCACATAACCACCCGTCAAATTTCCAAGTACCATTATAAAATCATAACACATACAATATTGAAAATATAAAAATTTCACTAATAACATTTAATTTGAAATCACAAGAAATAATTTCAATATTTTGAAATAATAAATCCATTTCAAAAACCATTTTCAATACCAAAACACACAAAAACATAATAAGGGATTTTATTTTCATTTTATAAAACATTAAGGCTTATAGAGGAAGAAAAATAATGATTACGACAACAGAGAGGTCATTATCACCGCAAACGTTAAAAACATTCCATTTGTAGTTTAGTAAAACACTTTGTAGAAAAATATTCCCTTTGAATGAAAGTAAAAGTCAAAGGGTTTTACTATACACCGTGTAAAAGAATAAGGTATATATATATTATGGAAATATGCCACAATGAAAGGAGATTGAGACGAAGTCCCTTACCTCGTGTCTGACTTGACTCGATCATTCTTTAATCTCTTGAATAATAAACTAAAGTTAATTTATACTTGATTAAGAACCTTTTTCAAGTTTATTATTCCTTTTATATCACTTATTACCATGTTATAACCATTATTTAATCATTCAAGTTAATAATGGTCGTTTTGTCGATATTTGGTACTTGAGTCAAAAATGAACACCTTATATTTACAAGTTGTCCATGTGGTCAATAGTAAATTATATCCAGAATGATATTCATGATTTATATATCATATATATAATATATATCCATTATATACATGTATTATAATAGTACATAACATTTGGAGGTAAGAAATGAAATGCACCGTTCATGGAGATGGTAAGCCGTATGTACGCATGAACGCTACTTTCATTTATATTTCTTATTTTAATGGAATTAAAACATAATGATACATAGGTATATTATAATTCCAGTATAATATCATATATAATATCATTAACTCCATCCTTTATACGTCCCACATATGGAATTAACGAGTCATATCACTATGAGGGGGCGATAGTCCGCACTTCCTCAAATGAAATTATCGCGTTTACCCAAAATGGAAACCATAAGGGTATGATATAAATGGAAAATATATAAGAATAAAGAAAAAATAAACATAATATATATCATATATAAATTCATTTTCATCATAATGGCCACTATAAGAGGCAGTAGGAGGTAATTGAACAATCATCATTTCGTGAGGCGTTAGTTTGCCATCAACAGAAACATTATGTTCTTCACCTGTTAGATGGAGGTGTGTGTAAATGTAGTTATAATACTTCTCATAAAAACATCCTAGTATATTGAGGATATTTTTGTTTCTATAAAATAAAGTAATAAAAAGATTTTTGGGGTTGGAGAAGTTAAATAAAAGAAAATAAGTCAAGAGAAATCATTACCTTTTATTTGGGTAACTTCCTTTAGTTTGAACCAAAAGGACTTCTTGAAGTGCCTTCTGCCTAAGGTAAGGTTTCTAGGAGGAGGAGAGGGATTTAGGGAGATTAATTGGGAAGAGGTTTTATGAGCCAAAATTCTTTAGAGGTGTGAGGAATTGGTTAGAAGTGGTCTCCGTTTATAAGGGAGAGGAGGGGCTCTTTAGGAAAGTGTGAAAATATTATTTTATAATATAATTATATTCGGTTTATAAAGGTCCTAAAATCATTAGAGTAGAAGATAAGATGACTCATAGTCGAAATAAAATTATCCAATAGGAATTGGACAGGTTTTGGATAATATTTTAATCATTATAATCTTATTTATTTAAATCATTTATTAATGAGGTAAATACTGTATCATTATTGTGTCATAAATAATTTAATTTATTCTATGTCTAAAAATTATAAAAAGAAATACTATCATGTATGAAATATTTTTAGCTTTCTAAATAATATTTATAGTCAAAAATATGACTTATATAACACCATATAAAAATTAATTTACTAAAAGATTTTTGTTTATGTCATTTTTGCCTTTACTTTAAATTAATTAATCTAAAGTGTCATTATCATTCATAAGTGGCTCTATGGGGTCCCAAAATCGACTCAAGGATTCCCATGGACGACCATTACTCATCCAATAAGGTTAGGACAAGGGTTAAGGAAATTTTTAATTATTATAATATTCTTTTTACCTTGAATTACCCTATTTACCTTTAACCGCGGTAAATAAAAGTCAAAAGTTACTATTCACCAAAAATTATTTTCATCTTATTGAACCAAATTTTACTTACTAATAAAAACCATGTATGTTGGATTTTTGAAATTCAATTCACAGAAGTGCTAAAATTTCATTTAAATGAAAAAGTCAGTTTTTTAACTACTACTAAGTGGTTTCACTATTCATCAAAAATTGTTGTTTGTCAGAAAAATACCAAAAATTAAGCCTAAGATATATTTGATATTCCAAATTCAAAAATGATTTTTATTTTTCCAAATTCAAGACATAAAAGTGGCGTTAATTAATTTTAAAATTAATTCCCATTGTTAAAACAAATAGCGTGTTTTTAAGAAACAATAATTATCAAAAGATTGACACTTGTTTATGTCCAATTTAAAAGTCTAATTAATTCCAATGACCAAAATTGGATTAAATGGTAAAAATATATTCTAATTACACTTTAAAACCAATTAAAAAGATAATCTAACCATATAAATAAATTATATTAAAACACAGTTTTGAATTAAAATACAATATTTTCACTATTCAATTAAAAATGAACTTTATCGGAAAAATTCCAAAAAATTTACACAAAGTAAATTTTTATGTCCCCATTCTAAATAAGGATTTTATTTGGTCAAATATAATGTATTAAAGTGACCAAAACTAGATTTAAATAGGGTTCACCATTAAAAGGCGGTAAATCGACCTTTTAATATAAATTATGCTTAAAATTAGATTCATTCACATTTTAAGCCTATAACTTTTATTGGATAAATGTAAATACATTTAACAAACATGTATAATAATATTGTAGTTAGTTTTGTTCATTCCCACCAATACAACGTCTAGGAGTTAACTACCATTTAAAATAATAATATTATTTTATTAGTGTGCAATGTAAGATTTCAAAGAAACCCGTTGTTGCGTATCGGGTACGCTATCGAACATAGAAACCCTTTTAAAGTAAAATTAATATTTAATTAAAAAATATTAATAATTATGAAAATATCTTATTCTTTATTTACCTGGGATGTTATAAGAAGTTCTTGGAATATGTGATAAGGCTTTTCATCATGCTGAAAATTTTTGACACTCTTTTCAGAACACATTTCATACTATGTAAAAGAAAAGGAAGATAGAAAGAAGAAAGTTGTAGAGAGATATTTTATTGTTGAGATAGCCTTGAAAGCAAGTAAAGAGAAAAAAAATATTGATTCTTGATAGTTGTTGTTGCTCACACATGAAAGGTGATTTGAAGATCTTGAAACATGCTGAAAATCATGATGGATGTTTTGTTACCTTTGGTAATGATAGTTTCTAAAAAACTAGAGGAATCAAAATGGATGATATTGAAGAAGAAAAGTTGAAATTTAATGAAGTTTTATATGTTTATGTAATGAAACATAACTTAGTGTAATTTAACTTTTTGATGATGGAAAAAGTTTTTTTTTTCAAAAAATATTCTTTCATCATCATAAGTGTGAAAGATGGAGAAGTTATCACAAAAGTATAAAGAGATAGTGGTAATATTTTACAAATAGAAGTGTTTTATAACTCTTGTTACCTGAGTGTTGAAGATGTAAATAAGTTGTGGCACTAAATACTTGGCCACATTGGGTATAAAATCGTGAACAAAATTTCTAAGGTTGATGCAGTCAGAAAATTTCCAGAATTGAAAATAAGAGAAGAATATTTTTGTATTACTTGTCAAAAAGGAAATATGACTAATAAAAGTCATAAGAGAGTTGAGATTCAATCTACCAGAACTCTTGAAATTATTCATTCCAATTTATATAGGCCGATGAGATATCAATAAACAAAATTATATTTATACTTTATCACTCTTACTGACGATTTCACTTGGATGATAAACATCATGTTTATGAAACATAAGTCAAAGGCCATATAATTTTTTAAGTTTTTTAGAAAATAAGTTTAGAAAGAAATAGGGGATATATAAAGAAGTTGAGAACAAATAATGGTACCGAGTTCACAAATAATACTTTTGAATATTATCTAAGAAAACATGGTATGAAATATCAGTATAGTTCTCCCTATACTCTACAACAAAATGAAGTAGTATAAAGAAAAAATAGAATCTTGGTGGAATTTGGATGTAGTATGTTAGCAGAATACAAACTTTCAAATTTATATTAGAGAGAAGTTATTAGTACCATTGTACATGTTCAAAATAGACGTTTTTGATACTAAAAACCAAAATGAATCCTTATGAAATGTGGTATAACAAAAAACATTAATTTAAATACTTCAAAGTTTTTTGAAGTCCAAATTTACTCAAAATAAAAAATATAGATATGGAAAAGTTTGATGAAAAAGTCAATGAAGGAATGTTTATGGGTTATTCATCCAAAATAATAAGTTACAAATGTCGGAACAAATGTTTACAAAAGTTGGTGGACTCATATGATGTGAAAGTAATTGAAAATAAAATTTCTTTAACAAAAGTTTTTAAGAATGATGAGGAGGATAAAATAGAGATTTACAATAATTGTGAAAGTAAGTCAAAACATCTTTACCAAGATTTAGGAGAATCATGTGATGAGGAAAGTTTAGGTGGAAGAGAAACTTTTAAATTTTCTATCTTACAAAAACATGTTAAGTCTGAAAACATTATTGGAAGTCAGAAGGATCCAGTTCAGACCAAAAGAAAGTTGAGATTAGAAAACTAGACTTTACTTATCTCAAATGTTAAACTGGAATCAGTTTCAGAAGATATTCAACAAAAATAATGGGTGGATGCTATGAATGAAGAGTTATATTAGATTGAGAAGAATGAAAAATGAGAATTTTTTCCACAACCAGTAAATACAAATATTATCGGAACAAAGTGGTTTTATAGAAATAAGTTGAATGAACATGGAGAGGTTTCAAGAAACAAATCCAGAATTTTTTGTAAAGGCTATGAACAGGTTGAAGGTTTGAATTTTGAATAAAACATTTCCGTAATTGTAAGATTATAAACTATTAGAATGTTTCTTTCAGTGGATTCACATCAAAATTACAATGTTTATAAGATGTATATAAAGTAATCTTTCTTAAATGGTGATATTGAGGAAGATGTTTATATTGAACAACCTTGTGGTTTTTAAATTAATAATGATAAAAACAAGTTTTTTATATTTAATAAATCCTTGTATGGATTGAAACAAACCCCACATGTTTGGAATTCTAAACTTGATAATTGTTTGATAATGTTGAACTTTTCTAAAGGAAAAGTTAATAAAAACTTATATGTAAAAGATGTTGACTATGGAACTCTAATTTTAATTTTTTATGTGGATGAAATAATGTTTTATGGGGATAGAGATGATGTTTGTAAAAACATTTTATAAAGAAATAAAGAAGAATTTTGAAATGACAATTTTAGGAGAACTAACTTTCTTCATTGGATTACAAGTTCAATAAAAATAAAAATACATTTTCTAATATCAATAAATGTATTCTAGTGAATTGTTAAAGAAATTTTGCATGGAATAATACAAAGAAGTTTATACTCCTATTATAGTGATAAAAAAGTTTATTAAAGATGAATCCATAAAAATTGTGAATTAGAAAGACTTTCCAAAGATGATAGGAAGTCTTCTTTACCTTATAACCTCAAGGCCTGATATTGTTTATGATGTAACTTAGTGTTCTAGGTATCAAAGTAATCTGAAATAATGACATATGTTGGAAGTAAATAGGATTTTGAGATATATCAAAGGAATAATTTAACATGGGTTTTTATATAAAAGAAATTATGATATGAAGTTACATGGTTATAATGATGCCAATTGGGATGGATATTATAATGATAGAAAATATAACTAAGGAGGAACATTTTTCTTGGGTGAATATTGTGTGAGTTGTCATAGTAATAAACAAAGTTTAGTAACTTTAAGCACAACTAAATTCCAATATGTTGAAGGTACTCAGGCTTGTACTCAAATAATATGGATGAAAGTTCAGCTGTAATATTTGAAAATGAAAGTTTCTAAACCATTAAAGATATTTTTTCATAATTAGAGTGTAATTGATCTTTCTAAAAATCTTATCTATAATTAGATATCAAAACACATTGATATACAGTTTCATTTTATAAAAGATAAAGTTGTTGCTGGAGATGTTTTACTGGAATACATTTCAACAAAGTATCAGATTACTGATATTTTTACAAAAGCAATACTGAAAAAAAGGTTTATGGGATTGAGGTTGTGACTTCATGTTTAGCCTCATCCCATGACTTCCTAAACCTCGTAAGAAAGTAACCCCACCATTATATGAATTATATTGACAAATGGGGAGATAAAGTAACAACTTTCTACTTTGTAAGAAGTTTTTAATTATCTTTCTCGTATGAATCTAAAGCTGCGGTTATCATAAAATGGGGGAGAGAAAAATAAAAGTGATAGGAAAAGATAAAAGTGAGGGGGTGTTTATCTTGACATGGTTAGAATAGTTTCTTATCACTGAGGGATGGTATTCCTTCAAAAATATTACTTTATCTAGTAGTGTGGTGTCAGGAAACTCTCTTTTGAGAAAGTCTATGTTTTGATAAAAGTAAAAAACTTGATTTGTTTACAAAAGTTGAGTAGTGAAAAAATTTCTTAGAGTTTGAAAAGTTGTTAACAAGGGTTTTGAACAAATCCAAAGGGTGAGATTAAAGAACATTTTTGATAAATTGTTTTAAAAAGGTTTTTTGTATTTCTTAACAACTAGCCTTTTTATATAAGTTTGTTTTTTTATTTAGGAATTGGACCCAGTCCATCCTAATGATAATTTTAAGAAAGTTGAAAGTTACTCAAATTTTAGAACCAAACATAAAGATTGAGAAAAGTTTTGTTTTTAAGAATTTTTTTCCAGTCTTAGATAATTGGACTGAATAACATTGGATTCAGATCAACGAATCCATTAGGATCAGATTCAGATCATCATATCCAAAATAATTAGAGGTAGAATTTTTTTTTCTAGAAGTTTTATTTTGTTTTAATTAGAGAAATAAATAATATGATGAGTTTTAAAGATTGAAGTTGCTGAGGGAATAAGTCAAATTGTTTCTAAATAGTTTTGAAAGAAGTTTGTGAAGTCATTATTTATAAAGTTTTCATACTTTCTAAAAAAATTAGATGATAATTTGCTGGTCATGAAGTTCTCAAAAATATTGAAAAGCTATCATAAAAAAATATTTTTAAGAAAAGGAGGAATTGTAATGGTTTTATTAGTTCCAAAAATCAAGATAAAGTTTGTGAACGAGTAAAAGTTGAGGTGATTTGAATCTTGTCAAATGTTTTTTAGTGGAGTTATCATTAGATACACTTGATCATAATTTTGAATCCATCGTAATGGGGATTCCATAATTATGAGATATATGTGAGAGTTAGAATCTTTAAGAAGGAACAAGAATGTGTAAAGCTGGTGAAGTTTTAAGAAGTCCAAATTTTCTAATTGGATTCATCGTTGAATACTTTCCATCATTATAGAAAAATCATTTTAATGGGATTTCCATTGTAATGGGGAAATCCATTATAATGGGAAAATCCATCGTAATGGTAATTACATCATAATGAGATGGGAAATAAAAGAAGATTGTAATGAGTTGAGAAAGAAATAGAAATCATAATGATCTGATAAAGAAACAAAATTTTTAATGAGCTAAGAAAGAAACATAAATCTTAATGAGCTGAGAAGGAAAAAAATTTGTAATGACCTGAGAAATAAATAGATTTGTAATGAGCTAATTAGGAAGAAGACTCAAAAACAAGATTCTATAAGTTTTATGAAGATTTGAAGAGGAAAAACTTGAAATTAATTTTTGTATAAATCTCAGAGAAATCTAAGGAGGATTGAAGAAGTCAAAGTTGAAGTTTAAATGTGAGATATTTTTAGATTTTTTGAAATATAAGGAAGCAGGAAAAGTTTTTAAGTTTCCCAAACTTTCTTTTCTGAGTCACCTATAAATACTTGCTCAGATATTTTGTTCATTGTAACTTTCATGTAAGCTAAAAAGGAAGAGTGATGATGAAATTTGATTGAAAGTTATTGTCGAACTAAGATATATGAAGAATACCAGACACATGAACATTTTTTTATCAGATAAGAGAATCATAATGAGTCAATCAGACTGATTAAGATCGCTTTGAGAATTCGATTAGAGTTTGAATAATGTAGATTGATAATGAATTCATCAAACCAAGTTCATCAGATCCAGCCTCATCATATTGAGAGAATCAGATCCAGCCTCATTGGACTAAGAAAATCAGATCCATCCAAATTGGACTGAGGATTCATACTGAGAAATTATGGATCATTTTCAAAAAATTATTTATTCTTTTATTTTGAAATTCTTTTTATAAGAAAACATAATAAACTGGTTAGATTCAGTATAATATTTCCTATTGGGAGATATAAGGTGTCTAATGGGAGTTGGGAGAAGTTGTATTCACTTCTTCATAATACTGAATTTCCATAGACCCAAAGGAGTGGCTATGGAAAGGATGTAGGTTCTCACACTAAGGATTAACCTTGTAAATATTGCGTGATTTAATTTATTTCCTACATTTTCATGCATGAGTATTTACAAAAATTTGATAGGGAAATAAACCTTAATAGGCTACAGGTGTTAATTTTCTAAAAGTTTTGAAACTCATAAAAGGTGAACAACTAATTCAACCCCCCTTCTCAGTTTTTATTTTATCCTTTGGAACTTCATATTCATTCAGTCACTAGTTGAACTATTAGAAAATAAAGTTATCCCATTTGAATCAGGTCTAAGTGTTTAAATTTAAATGCATGAACAAAGGAAAATCATTATAAAAACCGGCCAACATATTTCCCCTATTCATCAATTTTTTATTCTCATTGTCTTTTTTGATCTTTTTTTCCTGATTTTCTAAACTCACACTCACTTTCACACTCACACAGATCTTCATTCTCATCGTGTATTTATCACCATCCTCAAATACTTCCTTTTCAGTCTTGTTTTATTTTTTCTGTTGTTTTTGTTCACTCACACACAACTTATTCCTTCCATAGAGTTTGACCCTTCTTTCCACAGTATTAAGTATAGGTTGTAAGTAGGTTTATAAATATTAAATTTTCACAAGTCCAATGATGCATGTTTTATCCTTCCAGGATAACTAATCTTTCCACCCGAATTACTCCAAAATGTCCCACCAATGCTGGGTTGGTCTATGATGCATGTAAGAAGCAAGCTTTACCCTCCTATTTGTGGGTTTCTTGGGGTTCTTGAAGATTATCTGGATAGACTTGATCTAGAACTTGTCTTCCTGGGGGCCTCCCTAAATATTAAATGTATCCATATTCTACAATTGAAACTCTCTCATTAGCTTAAACATCGATGGTATAGTGTAAAAAGTACCCCTTTCCATGGATCACATGACCCTTAGGAATCTATCATGAAGTTGAAAATCCATCTAATCCTCAAGATCTACAAGAAGATTCAGTTCAGTTGTGTTAGGAGAATGTTGATTACTGCTCTCCTGATGCTCAATTTTAAGATGACGAGATGACATTTTATCTACAAGATAAACAAAATCCTTATAACATTGGATAAACATCAAGGAAAACCTTGAAAGGGGACAATATCAAAGAAACACTACCTCATGGTCTACCTAAACTTTTCTTAATAAATAAATTAGCATGACATAATAGTTCATTTATTCCCTTTTTCATTAGATATAAAAGGGATCCCATTTTACAGTTCATATAGGAAAATATATCAAATGTAATAAATATGTACCTATCAAGAATAATGCATGTCAATACATATCCCTATGTGCTTATCAGGATGCATTCATACTCATCTCACGCTATACCGGGCCACGAGTATAAATATCAAGAAATAATAACACCACACAACATGTGAATCACCCAAGGTAAAATAATTCAATCATAACAATTGAAAAACATGAAAAAACCCATCCCATGGTACTTGGATTTTCCCTCGTACCTGGGTTAAATACTCCCATGCACAGGATCGTTTTCAAAACCCAACACATTCTTAATCTCCTTTCCACCTTTACAAAATAGTAAAGAAATAAAAAAGAAAAACTTGAATGGTCTAATACCACTTTGTAATGTACCATGATCTATCACTCTCTCACATGGTCAAATTGGGGTGGTTAATAGACATCAAGTGCACCACCCCATAATCTAAAGGTCACTGACTAGTAGCGTTGGTGTGAAAAACATAGTTGGGAGACTATACCCCCTGGTATGAAATTTTAATAATAGTGGAATAAATATCAGAGTAACAGAAATATATGAAACAATTTAATAACAATAGATAAACCAAATATATAAGAAAACTCCTCAATCCAACAATATTAGAATAATGTAATGATAGGATAGAATGTAACTAAAATCCATGAATAAAGTCATACAGATAAAAGACCAAGATGACACCAATAAAATCAAAAGACCCTAGTCCCGAACCCCATGTCGTTCCCATATCCAAGCTCTAACCCATCTAGTAAGAAAAAATCAATAATAAGGTTATTTTACCTTATCCAAACCTGTATCCATGTAATATTCTTAGGTACCAAATGGTGGCCTGAATAGGGTGTGAGTAAAACTCAGTAGGTCGACACCACCCTATCTAATCAAAACCAGTCTGATATTAAATGCATGCAATGAGGTGATAAATAGGGATATTAATTAATCAATTAATATGATATAACAATTAACCTACTTTGGAACCATTATGGGATAACTCTGATCATGTATCATCACCATGCCAACCATAACCACAAGTCCATGGCATAATCACATAACTAGGAAAATCCCTCTGTACAAGAATTTCAGCATAACCAGGTTTAGCCCTCTATATAAGAATTTCATCATAACTGGATCATGAACTCTATATAAGAATTTATACATAACTGGACCAAGACTTATAATAATTATAATATAATAGGTCCAATCCCTATAAGCATTAAAACATAACTAGGCCAATCACTATAAGAATTATAGCATAACCAGGACAACACCTATAAGCATTATAGCATAATCGGGCCAAGCCCTATAAGAATTATAACATAAAAAATAAAACAAGTCATAATGGAAAGAATAAATAAACATAACATCATAAAATACAAAGGTCAATTCATCTAATTACATTATATATTTCAATTTACTTTCATTCATCATGTTATTTCTTAAAATATTATCATGCTAGTGTACACAACTATATCATATCAAAGTATCGCCATTCATTTCAATAAATAATTAAGATATTTTCCAAAATGATCCTAACATAATCAATTATGTAAGGTCTCATGTCATGCTAATTCATGTTTTAAGCCAATAGTCAGTTCATTATTTTCCAAGGGTAGGCTCACCCTTTGGGTGGTAGCAAGCTAGATCTCAACACCATTGGATCCAAAGAGATCCAAGGAGTGGTCCAAACACATGATTATGAACACCCATTATTCTGTTAGTTAATGTGCATGTTTTGTTAGCTTGATCACATGGTATAAAACACACTTAAATAAATAGAAACAAACCATAGGGATATTTTCTAGACCACCTACATTAATATGGTGATCAAACACCCTCAATAGGGAACTCCAATGAAGAAAGAAGGAAAATGGGATCCACAAGGAAAACCTAGATCACACAAACATCAAGATCAAATCCCGATTCAATAGTGGTTAGAAGATCACACCACTATAATGGAGGATATCATAATAAAGTTGGAAACCAAAGTGAAGGAACTCATCGGAGATAAAAAACTAGACCAAGATTCCATAGAGGGAAGTAATTTCTTAAAAATCATCTATAGTTTCCCTAGGGTTTGAGAGAGAGGGATACACAACAAATGAAAAGTTTTTCAGGTGTTACTATACAAAAATCCATTGCACCTGAGGAATTCATGATGTGAATCCTCGATTTATGATGTAAATGTCCTGCGTAGAGTATATGCTGAAAAAGAAATTGTCTCAAGTTAAAATAACCCTTATAGACATTTTCACGATGTGAACCAGTTTCACAGTGTGTAAACGTTCCACACTCTAAACCAATTCATGGAATATTTCTAGAAACATGTTCATGTTGTGTAACATATTCACGACATAAAAGTGTTCAACAGATGGATCACAACCCATATTTAGTAGAATAAACCCAAACCACCTCCAAATCTTCCCAAACCCACAGATAATCCTTTAAATACTTTGACACATTTATACCCACGGTCCATTAATTCAAACAAACATACATACCCAAACAAAGGATCCCTATCCCCAAAATAAAATCAACCTCCATGGTTTAAAATAAGAAAAACACAACTAAAAGTGGATTAACCAAAAAATCAAAGTAGCACGTTCTTGATAAAAAACCCCGAGCTTACAGTTTGGAACTTCCCCTAATATCAATAGTGTTTTATAATTTCAACGAAATTGAATAAAATTATCATTTATGAAAAAATAAAATATAACAGAGCATAATAAAATTAAAAATTTCTATCAAAGTATTTAGATTATTTAGGGTATTTAGGTATTTTTGATATGATTCAATACTCAAAGGTTTAACTAGGTTAATAGGCTGGCTTATATTTATGTTCTAACTTGTATATTTATTTTAATTTATAAATATACTAACTCAACCTCATTTAGGAAGTACGTGTTTTGGGTATTCTCATTTCACATGGTATTAGAGTAATTCCCAACCCACATCACCCCCGTTGGGTATGGCCTAGATTTTTTCCCTTAAGGGAGGAGATGACCTTTATGGCCAAATTCTATCTTTACTATTTCCCCTCCCTTTGAGTGCATCTATCCCCTTTCTTGAATTCAGTGTCTCTAAAGCCTCCACTCAGCCTCGTCCCCATATCTAGCATAAAAAACACCCTTATCTAGTAAATGTGCCACTCCACTCTATCGCACTGCCCCATCTACCACATTTGATGCATCTCAGACCCTTTACACTTCAGAATTAGGTCTTGTGCTCATTTAGTCTAGGGGAACACCGATTATCCCAAGATCTGCTATCACAGATGCACCTCTAGTGTGTCACTCCAAGGTGATGAATTTGAATAGGTTTAGAAAAACTCTATTGTAGTTTGGATCTATGTTGTTGTTGATTAGATTCCCACCATTATTTACAACCAACACTTTTTTCTTATCATGAACTAAAGTTATATTCAATCATGTTATCTTATTCCTTATGAAAAATGAGTGTTGTTCCACTTGACCTTATTGAATCTACAAGACGGGTGTTATTCACCCAATCCTTTTGGGTTCACAAGTTGGACACCATTCCACCTAACCTTATTGATTTTGTAATCAAAATGAGCATGCCTATATTGAGGAGAAGTACTTATTTTTTTCCTTTTATTAGGTAAGAGGAGTGTTTGAGTATTTATATACTTAATATATAAGTCAATGGTATATAACCACGAAATGATACTCTATGTTGTTTTATCAAGATGAAATCAACACAAGTATCTGTATGCGTACCTTTTATTCCTAGAAAGAGATCATTTTTGGATAGAATTCTGATTCCTCTCTCACTCATGTGACCCAGCCTCTGTGCGAAGATTATACAAGAACTTATTTTTTGGATTCATTCACTTATCCTCCGTACATTATTGCATCTACAAGATAAAGATAAGTATATTTCTTTCCTTTTTCAATCACTAAGTTACATTTGGTAAGATTAAATTTCCCATCACTGAAGGAACTGAAATATCCCTCATCGTCAATAATTTTAGTGGATATCAGATTGAGGTGAAAATCAGGAACATTCCTCATAGCCTTCAATAATAACCTACATACAATATTAGTTTCTAGAAAAATATTACCAATATTAGTGATTTTATATGCACCATTATTTCCCATCTTCATATGTCCAAAACACCTTTAACAGTAAGATGAGAAGAAATATCTTCTAGCTGTGACATGGTAGGAGGCTCTAGAATCGATCACCCATGTCAAGTCTTGGCTTGCACGACTGACCTGATTGTCTTCCTGAACAATAAAAATATTTTCATTGAAAACTATAGTATCATTATTTTGGGTCTTACCATCCTGATTCCTCTTCCCTGCCTTTAACTTTCTACACTCTTGGATGAAGTGTCCGGGCATTCCATAGTGGTGGAACTTCATGTCATATCTTGATCAATATTTTGATTGCTTCCTCTTTTGAAGAATTTTTTCATGGGGTTCTCTTCCTTTTCTTCTTACCTACCATTTCTTCTTCCCTTTCCTTTAGTGACAATAGCCTCTAATTTAGTTTCATTCCCCTCATATTTTCTTTTGGACTCTTCATTCATTATTTCTTTCACCATCTTCACAACAAGAGTTATATATGGAGTTGAATTACTAACTAACAAAAATAATGTATCCCACATCTTTGGTAAAGAGCTCAATATTAAAAGTGTCTGCAGATCATCATCAATCATCATTTTCATGGAATTTAACTAATCAATGCTACCATGGAACTCGCTCATGTGCTCTGATAAGTTGGTCCCATATTTGTATTTCAAGTTGACAAGATGACATATCAAGTTTTCATTGTTCTGCACAATTTTCCTCACATACATCTTTTCCAATTTTTGCCAATGAATGGAGTCATTGTGTTCATTATCATAATTTTGGAAGATGATCTTGTCGATCCACTATTTGATTTGTGCAACACACTTACTATTCAGTACGACCCACTCTGTATCCACTAGCAGGGTATGGGAGATGTCTTCTCATCGGGTTTACCATATTTTGACATTTTCTCCACTTTCACTTTAACGGGCTTAGTGGTTTCTACTATAGGATTCAAAAAATATTTAATATAAAAAAGGTCCTTCATTTTTGGTTTCCAGATGGCATAATTAAATGCAGTAAGTTTAATCATGTTACCGGTATTTTATTACATTTATGGAGTGAGAATTTTGAAAAACTAACCATACGGATGTGTCCAGAATGATTGAAATACATGGAATTGACTCTTAGATTTCTAAAAACAGACTTCGATTAGACGAGATTTGACCATAACAGTTTCAACGGTCTGGATTAACCACTGAAATGGCGCTAATGTGGCTCGCTAGAATAGTGGCCGAAAAAATCGTCAGAATTTTTCCACCAGCATGAACAATGTCGTCTTCTTCAACACAGGGGTACTATTGCATCTTCGGTTTGACCAAATTTTTACTGAGCCCATCTCCTTCATTTCAGATCCATTTTTGACACCGCTTACGATATTGGAATCTTATCATCATGCTCTTCACAGATCTAGCCTCAAAAAAAATTTCCTAGAAATTTAAATTTTCCGGTCATCGGAAAGTGTTTCTACCGCTTCTTCATTTCATACCCAAACCCTCTGATACCACTTTGTTGGGGAACATGAGCTTTGTGGTGATGAAATCAAACACAAATGAGGAAAGAACTAATCAACACAAGGAATTAACATGGTTTGATAGTGTGCCTGTGTCCATGGGAGAAGGAAGAATTTCTTTATTATTTCACTCTACAGATGAAAAATTGGAGGATTACAACAATGTTACAATTCATGGGATTTTGATCTCATTAAATAGAGGAATGAAAACCAGTTTTCTCCTTTTGTTGGTGGTTAGTTTATCTACCCATGGAAAAACCTCCTCATCACCAGCTACTTCAATGATGGATACTTCAATGGAGGTGTTGCTGAGTTGGCTGCCAAACCAGAGAAGAGTTTTCCCACCAAATGAGACTCTTCCTACTAAAAGAATAATTAATCCTTCTATTGATTACTCCCAAAATGGGAGTGGACCCCACATGAATCAATTGGGTAATGAGTTGGGAATTTATTGGGAATCGATTGGGGAGGGCACTGTGTGGAAGGCCTCTGGTGAAACAAATATAAGGGTGTGAAATCAAACCCTAACAATAAATTCTTTTATTAAACACTAAAAAATTTATTTTTTTCAAAGTAGTGGAATTCACATTCTTTTATCAAACCCTAACAACAATTTCTCATAAGGAGACAAGAAAATGAAATCTCATTCTTTTATATATGGTTTTCTTTGTGCATCGAATGAGGTTTGTATTATAGTCGATGCACTGATGAAAAATTTGGACTGATCACCTTCACCTTTTGGACACAAGGGTGTGATTCCCCCCAAGAAATTCCCAGTGGCATCACAACAGAGGTCAAACCATGGAATTTGTGGCCCGGTGTGCAGTATGAGTCACCAATGATTGTCCCAACGTCATCCAAGAATCCTATTGCACCAATCCAACACCAATGATCAATCCATACTAATCATTATCAAACCATCCCATGCCTTAAATGATATTATCACACTTTCTTATATCACAACAAGATTTTCCCTCTTCATGAGACACCCCAAGGGACTTATGAAGGTCTAATGACTCCCATTTCATAGAAAACACCCTCCACAAGTTCCAATTTTACACTACCTAATAATCCCCATAAGCTATATCACCATCAGTAGATATTTAACCAATGAATAACACTTGGAAGGTCTGTAACAAGATAAACAGTCCTACCTTATCTTTGAACACATTTGGAAACCCACTTTGGACCATTTTGATTCATTCAAACCCAATTTCTATCACTCAAATATAACATAACACAAAAATCACGTATAAACTAAAGGAAAAATAGTAGAACCAACCAAATTTTACTTTTAGGTGTTTCCTCATTAGAAATCATAGGCCAAATCATCCTTAATAGATGTGAATCACAAAACCAGAACATTTCCCCCAAAATAGAGATGTAAAACCAAGAACAACAAAGAAATTAGAGAAACCTCAAATTGAGTAGTATAATACGTTAGACTCACCAAAAATAATCCAACACAACTGACATCATTTGAATAAGATCTCAAATAAATAAGGGACACCACTAGGAAGGAGGAATAAGAAGGAGGAGTTCGACTTGGATCATGAGTGTTTGAGTGTGGGGTGTTGGTAACTGTTATTTTTTTTAAAAAAAATGAAATTTTAGTAATTTTTTTTAAAATCTTTAATAAAGCTATCAGGTACTCTATATACCTCCACTAGGTACCTAGTGGTCCATTGGATACCTGGGAAAGGGCCATCGACCATTTGATTATCCACCTATAGCTACTACCCCCTATGGACACCCATCAGATAATTTTATGCCATCAAGTACCTAGTGGTATTTTCTATAGAATTTCTGCAATTAACACCATTCCTCTTTCAACCGAAAACTTCAACATCTAGTGAATTTTCCAAATTTTAGTAAAAAAAGATAACTCTAAATATTTAATACTAAAAAATAAATTCAAAATATAGCTTAAATCTCATGGGCATCACAAACTACCCACTATATCGCTTCTTGTGTTCGAGATGCATCATCATGCATCCTCGCCTAATAGATCTAACCATAGGGGGAGAAAAAATTCATAAAAAAAGGGGGATAAGTAAAAAAAATCATAAATGGGGGGAAAATTCATAAAGAAGGGGGAGAATCTATATTCATAGGGGTGAATTTTCTTACATCAATGGATCATTTCTTATGAAATTTAAAAGTCTTGTGGAAGTAAAATAACATGGACTAAACCCTTGTATTTTATTGGTAATAAGAGGGATAAGTGAAAATGAAATTTGGTTCACTTGATCTCATTGTTATATTATTAAGGTGATATTGGGAGAATTGAAAATAAAGTTTGGTTCACTTGATTTCAAGGTGATATTGTTAAAGGAATTTTGTTACAAAATCCAAGGGGGAGATTATTGAACTCCTAAGAGTTTGGAATGGATTTTTTAAAAATATGTATGGAATGGATTTGTAAACAATATATGTGGAATGTATTTTCTGATATTACCATTAATGAAAACATATGTTAGTGGTGAAGTGGTGATTCTTAGAGAATTTTTATGGATTCACTTGATGGAATTGGATGTCATGCTTGAGTAATTCTCCATGTTTTAAATTGTGACATTTGTTGATTTGATCTTCATTGACAAAGACAAGTTATAAAGAGTGTAAAAAGCTTAAAACAAGTGAGGACTATGTAAATAGTTATTTTTATAAATAATAGATTTGAATAACACTTTGAAAAAAGAAATTGACTGCATGGTGAATAATGAGGAAGCTGGTATGGTTTTCTATAAAATATTTGTGTTGAAGTTTTAACTAAATATTTATTAGTGTTTAACCAAAAAAATGGGTCCAACCAAGTCATCCAACCGCTCGACCAAGGAAGTGTGGGAGTAGGGCTCAACCATGTGAAAAGGTTCTAGCTGGGCCAACTCGCATGGTGGCATGGTGTGCGAGTGGGTCGACAAATTGTGCCCCCACAGTTCGCAGAGGTGAGCACGCAGAAGGTGGGTAGGTGGGACAACATTGGTCAGCACAGCCTATGAGTCCACGTGTGTGCATGTGTGGATACATGAGTAGACCCTATGTTACTCGTCAAGTGCTCAAGGATATGTAGAAGTATAAATTGGGGAGATCAATGAAGTACAAAACTGATGTGGGACTCAACCAGCGTGCGTACTGTTACTCCACTAAAAACATATGCAAATAAAGTGCATTGTTAGATTAGATGAATATAATCCATATGATCAAAATATTAGTTGTCTTCTACCTTGAATCTACCCAAGTTCATCTATAGGTTTTAAAACTCCTTAACAGGTGCACCGTAGGAGTTATCAACTCACCGTAATTCCATGGAAGTTGGAATACCCACAACAAAACTTCATTTTTCATTGTGGATGGTTTGAAATCAGAAGTGGAAAGGTTTTTGATAAAATATTATTCTTCAGTGTGTTGCATTGTAATGATCAAGATTATGCCATAAGAAGATAATGGAAATTTTCTATGGTTCTTGAAAATAAGATCACATTGCAATGTGAAAGAAGGATTATGTCGTAGTAGTCCAGATTGAATAAAATATGAATCTAAAGAAAAGAGTTTTTTCATCGATGTATTTTCCAAGACATAGTGATCCAAAAGTTGTTTTTTTTGAATTTCCTATTATGTTGTAGAGACTTGACTTTCACCTCATAGGTTATATTAATGCATGAGATGAAACTGCTTACATACACGTGAGGACGAACTCATTAAGGAAGAATCCGCATTTGAGAAACCAATATATGAGACATTCATTAATGTATAGGTATGATATGGAATGTCACATGAAGTATATTAAGAATACCCATGGTATCTTTGGGCACAGACGTGTGAGAGTCATGAAGGAGTTACTTCAGGTGAAAATTGTAGATCTGGTCAAATACAGATGTCCACACTATAGTTTGTGTGACCACTCCACAATAAACCATGTGAAAGGAAGGTGGAAGGCTACTAGAGCAGACCACACCATAGTATGTGAAATATGGAGGAGGCTACATCATAGTATTTCAAACCATGTTGTAGCTAGGTGTTCTTGGGTCCATGTTCTTGTCATTTATTTGGATAAATCATGGAACATTTATGGAGGAGTTATGAGTGGCTTTCAAAGATCCTAATGGATCCATCTAGGTTCCCCATTTAGGAGAGAATAAAATCTTTATTTAACAAGAATAAGACATTAATTGAAAAAAGAGGAGGGAGATCCATATCTATGCATATCATACTTATCCAGAAAATAGAGACATCATCTAAATAAAGAACATATTGAAAATCCTTTTTTTAGAGGAAGAAAGAAGGTTTTGTTTCAGTGAGGGACTAAAAATTTATGAAGAAGGAACTATAATCCATTTAAAATATTTCCAAAGTTGAAGGAGTTTTTGTTCCCATAACAAAGTAAAGTTGTTATAGATTGAATATGGAAAGTTAAGAAGAAGTGTTACAAAGTTAATTTCATAGTTTTGAAGGAACATCCCAGTAAGGACTTCAACATAGAATCTATCTAGTGAAGTATGCTTTTCATGCAAGTGATGTTGACTAATGAAACTATATGTCCATAAACTATGTATGGATCACTTCTAAAGTAGTGAGAAAAGGAACATGAATAAGTTGATTCTTTCTATTAGTAATGATCCAAATAAGGAAGGTTCAAGTGAGTGTCCCTTGGGAATTAGCGAGTTATCCCTAAACTTGTAAGAAAATGAGCCTAGGCATAAAAGTGATCTAGCCCAAACCTATGTAAGTAGTAAGATTCATAGTGTATTTTGGTTCATGGAACAACAATGATTCATTCTCCTTGTATGTAGAACAATGTGGGTGAACTAAGTAAATAATCATGCATATATTTACTTTATACATTCATGCCAAAAGAGATCAAGAAATTTAATGAATATCTGGTTAAAAGAGTATAACAAATAAACTTCAAAGCCGAGTGGTAAATATTCTCAAGGGAAAGTGTGACTCTAAAGGAGTGATAGTTTTAATTTCCATTTGAATGTGAATATCTTGATTCACCCCAAGGGTAATCTCACATTAATTCCCTTGTATAAGTCTAACAACCTATGACCAAAAAGTCTTCTTGGGCACCAATAGTGTCTCAAGAAGGTTGTGAGTATAACTTAGGATACCACCACCAATAGTATCTAAATAAATAAGAAACATGAGAAATAATTTATGTAGATCTACAATGGAATAATAGAAAATGAAATAAATGAAAATACATTTTAAAAGTAAATAATTATTTATTAAACTCCTTGGACCTCGTGTTCTAAAGTGACACCTAGAACAATAAAAAATTCTTTGGTAAGTTCTGGTAATATAAGACATAAATCATAGGGTATTTCCTACTTAATTAAAAGGAAGGAGTTTTCTTTATTGGTCCTAAGGAGTATCAGTCAAAGGTACCCATACCAGATACATGTACTCTTGGTTTCTAGAGAATTAATCTGGAACCTAAACCATGCATAAATACTATTAGTCCCTAGAGAATTAGTCTAGCACATATACCATTTTTGTGGAGCATCATTCCAACATTCCAAACTATATAGCATGTTATCGGTTCCAATAGATTTAGTCTAGAACCTAAACCATGGATGCAGAGTGCCATGTACAAAATACTAAACCATAAAACATAATATCAGTTCCTAGAGTGTTAGTCCGACACATAAACCATGGATTTTGAGCACCATTTACAACATCATAAACCATATAATATAATATAAATTCCTAGAGCATCATTCTGGAATCTAAACCATGGATGCATATCATCATGTCCAATATCCCAAACTTTTCCATCATTTAACACTTTCTAGGGTTCACCAAAATTAAACTTTCAAAACATTTGAACCATAACAAACCATTCCAAAATCTATTTAAAATATTTCAATCCACCCTTAAATCGGGGTATTCCTCTTTGAAATCTAAAACAAGTCCAATGTCCTCCATTTTTTCATCAAAACCCTTTAAATATCATTTAATTAATCTTCACCAAAGGGATAACCACATACTCACCTCAAATAAACATTTTAAATTCATTTAAAGAATCAATTTTCAAATTAATTTAAGGTCAACACCTCATTTTAATGCAACACCCACTTTAAAACATATCTTTGTCCCTTTTATAAAAAAACTATGTCAAACACCAATGCACACTATAAGAAACTTTTCAAAAGTCTCATAGAAATTTCATAAAGTTTAATATGTAAACACATTTCTTTTCATCCTATTAACATGCCATAAACCACTTATTCCCAAGCTATTCTAAGTGGCCCCTTTAACCATGCTAACAATCCATGCCACAAGAAAAACCAGTTAAAGTTCATAAACCAACTATTACACCATTTAAAATCCCATCATACATTTTCGAAGGGTTTGAAACACCCCATGGGTGGTTGCAGTTACAATACCATAGTCATCGATGGACCTATCAGGATCTATAAAGGGTATATAGAATCAATTTAAGGCCCAAATTATTTTTCATAATCAAAGTAACAAACATTACACTCACTAGTGTCATAAAAAACACTATATACACTTGAAAATAATCAATACTATGGGTAATATCTCTTAGACCACCTGCCTTTGGTTTGTAGATATCCTCTTGTCCAACCCCAACCTTCTATTCAAGATAAAATGGTCGTAAACACAAAAGTACAAAAATCCCTAGAAATAGGGCATATGAGACAAAGAGGATGAGATACAACCAAGTAGTGAAACATCTATTGAATAGAAGGAAATAAACTCATAGACTTTCCCAGGGAATGGCATGTGAAATGGACAAGGATTGAAGGAGATTCACCCTTGGAAGAAGAAGAGGATCTTGGGATGCACCTAAGATAGTTGGGAGTAAAATGGGGGTGAAAATTGGGTAAGTTCATATAAATTTATAGAGGAAAAAATGTAAAATTTCCAATTTTAATCAAATGCATCATCTGGCCACACAGTTTTCTAAGACATGCACCAACTATGTTGGCCCCACCGTCAAAGAAAAAATTAACTCACGGTCTTCTAGGCCACCGACATGGTTTTTAAAACCATACAGAATCCATTAGAATGACTCTGGACCAAACCTACACAGTTATCATGCCTCCACACATTGTTTAAAAAACAATACCTCCCCCAAAACCAAGTTTCACAGTCATGGTGCATGGTTAGCACTAACCATGTGTTAACCATACACTATGTACTGCAAGCCTCATTTTCCATATTTTCATGTTCTGTACCCCTAGGACACTCCTGAGACCTTCCTCACTCCTAAGAAAGAATTCTTTAATCCATTAAAAGTGAGGTTAACCAAAAATAAAATAAAAATGTACCTTGATGAAGGTTGAGATATTATAACTAAATTTTGATCATACTGACATTGGATGTTGGGAAATTTCTAACCTTGAGGAGTAGTGTAAAGTCTCATTTAATTTGAATGGAAGGAATCCTCAAATCTTGAGATTATATTTTTTCCATTCTAATATTTATGGGATAACCTTTATTTGATCTCATGATGAATCTTTGTACTTTGTCACATTTATTGATAATGAAACTAGGAAGGTGGTGGTATAATTTATAAAACACAATCCATATGAGTTTGATACATTCATTATGTAGAATTCCATGGTTGATAGGGAATTTAGATGGAAGTTAAAATACCTTAGGTATAATAATGAAGGTGAATAAATGAAAATGGAATTCATGAACTATTATACAAATATTGACTGGAAAATTCACATAGCATAAGATTAAATTTTGGAAAGTCTCATGAAATTTGGGTGGAAGAACCTAATTACACATCATACTTAGTTAACCCATGTCCATCGAAACCTCTAAGGTAAGAGATTATTGAGTAGTTATTTTTTAGTAAACTAGAGAAAATTGATCACCTAAAAGTTTTCAGAAGTTTTTCATATGTTCAAATTAATGAAAAAGAGATGAAAAACTTCAATTTATGTCCCAATCAAGTTTCTTTGTGAGATATAGAGATGAAAAATCTATCTTAGAATATAGTAATAGCATTGGATATTTTATTCAATGAGAGGTATATTTATAATGATTGGAACATGGTAGACACATATGTTAACAATAAATACCTGATAATCCATGTTCATGTTGATCTGTATGAATTCATTAGAAGTTGAATTTTTCTAGATGGTTCACATGATAGAAAAATTTATTCAAAAATGAGGCTATAAAAAGATGTACCTGAATGAGCAAGGGCTACAGAGGTGAAAGGAAGTGTCCCATAAGTTAGTGCTCCATATAAAATTGCACCAAAAGAGGTATTACTAAAAATAATTGATCCACGTGTTGATTTTTAAAGATCATTCAAATTAAAATGATTGGATCAAATTTTTGTTGATTATATACACTAAATATATTTAACAGAAGGAGTAGTAAATGAAATCCAAAAAGAGCCAGCTATACTCAAATATTCTAAAATTTGGGAGTTAGATACGTAATTCGAATTTGAATCATTGTAGTCTAATGAATGATGGGAGGTAAAAAAATTACTACAAGGTAATAAATTGCTTGAAAATGAGAGGGTATTTCCATTAAAAGAAGAATTTGATGAATGGAAAAGGTATAAGGCTTGGATGATGGTGAAAGGTTTTCCAAAAAAGGAGGGGGTTGAATTCTCAGAAATTTTCACTCTGATAGTTAAAGACACTACCATCTATACATTACTTTGTATAGTTTCTACTAATGATTTTTTACTTGGAAAAAATGGATGTAAAAAACTGCACTCTTTCATGGTTATTAAGAGGAAATTTATGTAAAGAAACCATCTGATTTCAGGGTTTTGTAGAATTCAAGGCCCAGTTAGGTGACATTGAGAGGGGGGTGAATCATCAATACCCTCCTTTTATGAATCTTTATCCATTTTAAATTCAACCTCTTGAACTTTTTTTAGGTTCTTGATCCACTCAAAATAGACTCTCAATATTACCTTGTGTATAACTATAATGAAAGAGAGAGAAACACACATTATTTACAAGGTTCAACTAAAATTATAATGTTCAGATGCTCCTTCTTCTGCCTTTTTCTCTATTGTTTTCTATGCACTCTGGCGGACGATCACTTATTCATCAGTGTATTTCTTATAAGAAATCATTATCTTAGTTCATGAATTTAGAAGTAGTCAAGAAATATTAATTGGATGGGTGATCAAGGTTCTTTAGAAAACTCCTTTATTGCGTGCAGTTCACAGATTTCATTAAGTTTCCTCTCTTCTCACAAACCTACAATGTGGCTATTTCAGAAGAAGAAGATTGGGTGAGGTTGGTGCTTACAGGAGGGGTGGATGCGGCACCTTCTTCATCTTCATGTCCGTTGCTTATTTTATTCTCTGAAATTGGACACATATTGGGAATCAATTGGGGAATGAGTTGTGTGGAAGGCCTCTGGTGAAACAAATATAGGGGCCCTTCACCTATAGAAGACTCAGCCATAATCCATTGTGAGTATAATAAAATTTATGTTTTATGTAGTAACCAAAATCACATTATTTATCAAACCCTAACAATAATTTCTCATAAGGAGATAAGCAACTGAAATATTGTTTTTTTATATATGGGTTTATTTTTGAATTTAATGAGTTTTGTATTATAGTTGATGCACTAACCAAAAATTTGCACCAGTCACCTTCGACTTCCAAACAGTTGAGAAGGGGTGTGCTCCCCTCCACAATTCCCAACGACAGTACAATGGAGTTCGAACCATAGAATTTGCGGCCTGATGTGGCCTATATCACAAAATGATTTTTTCCTCTTCAAGGGACACCCCAAGGGGCTTGTAAAGGTGTGATGAATCCCATTCCATGGAAAACACCCTCTATGAGTTCCAGATTTAAGAAACCCAATACTTCTCATAAGTTATATCACCATTAGTGGCTATTTAACAGATGAATAACACTTGTAAGGTCCATAATAAGATAAAAAACCTATTTATCTCCAAACACATGTAGAAAATTACTCTGGACCTTTCGATTCATTCACACCTGATCCCTATTGATCACATATCACATGAAACAAACATCATGTATAAATTGAAGGAAAAGTCTTGGGACCAACCAACTCTTACTTTTAGGTGCTTACTCATCATAAATAATTGGCTAAATGAACCTTACTAGATGTCAATCACAAAACTAGACCATTTCACCTAAAATAGGGATGTAAAACCAAGAATGAAAAATCATTTAGAGAAATTGTAAATTTAGTGGTATGATATGTTAGACTTATCAAAAGTGATCCAATGCAACCAACATGGTTTGAATCAGATCTCAAATAGGAGGGACACCACTTGGAAGGAGGAGGAAATATGAAGAGATAGATTTGGCTGGTGAGTGTTTGAGTGAGGGGTGCATGTAACTATTAGTTTTTTTAAATAAAATTTTAGTAATAAAAAAAAAGATTCAATAAAGATATTGGGTACTCGATGTACCCCCACTCAACACCTAATTATCCCCTAGATACCTAGGAAAGGGCCATCAACCATCTGATGTTCCACCTACATCTACTTCCCCCCATGGATACGCATCGAGTAATTTTAGACCATTAGGTACCTAGTGGTATTTTCTATAGAATTTCAGCAGTTAAAACCATGCGTCTTTCACGTGAATTTTATAAATTTTAGTAAAATAAGACAACTCTAAATATTTAATAATGAAAATTAAATTAAAAATATACCTTAAAAATCCATGGGCGTCCCAAACTCCCCACAATATCACTTCTTTTCTTCGAGATGCATCATCGGGAATCCTCACCTAATATCTCTAACTATAGGGGGAGAAAAAATTCATAAAGAAATGGGGATAAGTGAAAAATATCATGAAGAAAGGAGGAGAAAAAATTCATAAAGAAAGAGGGAGAAAAAATTCATAAAGTTAGGGGGAGAATCTATATTCATAGTGGGAGAACTTTCCTACATCAATGGATTGTTTCATATGAAATTAAAAAGTCTTGTGGAATTAGAATAACATAGAATAAACCCTTGTATTTTATTGGTAGTAATAGGGATAAGTGAAAATTAAATTTGGTTCACTTGATATCAAGGTGATATTATTAAGGTGATATTGGGAGAAGTTAAAATAAAGTTTGGTTCACTTTATCTCAAGGTGATATTGTCAAAGGAATATTGTTAACTAAATCCAAGGGGGAGTTTATTGAACTCCTAAGAGTTTAGAATGGATATTTTGAAAGTATGTGTGGAAGGGATTTGTAAACAATATGTGTGGAATGTATTTGTTGATATTACCATTGATGATAACACATGTTAGTGGTGAAGTGGTGATGCTTGGAGAATTGTTATGGATTCACTTGATGGAATTGGAATTCATGCTTAAGTAATTATCCATGTTTTAAATTGTGATTTTTTAAGTGATATTCATTGACAAAGACAAGTTATAAGGAGTATACAAAGATTACAACATGTTAAGACCTTGTAAATAGTTGTTTTCATGAATAATAGATTTGAAGAACCCTAAGAAAAAATAAATTGATTGCATGAAGAATAATGAGGAAGTTGGTATGGTTTTCTATATGGTACTTATGCTGAAGTTTTAACTGAATATTTTTTGGAGTTTAACCAAATAAAATGGGGCCTACCAAGCCAGCCAGCTGCTTGACTAAGGAAGTGTGGGAAGAGGGATCAACCATGTGAAAAGGTGCTAGCAGGGCCAGATCGCATGGTGGTATGGTGTGAGAGTGGGTTGAAAAATTGTGCCCCCATAGATCATGGAGGCGAGCATGCTGGAGGTGGGAAGGTGGGACAATGTGGGTCAACATAGCCTATGAGTCTAGGTGTGTGTATGTGTGGATACATGAACAGACCTCGTGCTACTCATCGAGTGCTCAACGATATGAAGAAGTATAAATGGGGGAGCTCGATGAAGTAAAAAATTAATGTGGGACTCGACTAGTGCACATTCTATTACTCCACTAAAAAAATATGCAAATAATGTGCATTTTTAGAGGAGATGCATCTAATCTGTCTAATCAAAATATGCACAATATGGAGGAGGATACATCATAGTCCTTTAGACAACGCTGTATCTAGGTGTTCTCTAGTCCACATTCTCAGCAGTTATTTTGATAAATAGTGGAGCATTTATGGAAGAGATATGAGCTGTTTTCAAAGCTCATAATGGATCCATCTTGGTGCCCCATTCAGGAGAGAATAACCTCATTATTTATAAAAAATAAGAGATTAACAAGATAAAATAGGAGGGAGATCCATCTCTATTCATATCATACATATCCAAAAAATAGAGATGTAATCTAAATAGAGAACATATTGAAAATCCATTTCTTAGAGGAAGAAAGAAGCTGTTGTTCTAATGAGGGACTAGAAATTTATGAAGAAGGAACTGTAGTCCATTGAAAATCTTTCCAAAGGTAAAGAATGAGTTTTTTGTGCCCATAAAAAAGTGAATTTATTCTAGAGATAATATGGAAAGTGAAGAATGTAACACCCCAAGCTTCCACGATACGTTTCCCTTTGAATAATGCGGTAGCTTGCGTTGTACACAACTTGGAGTTTTAACACAGCACGACTAATAAAACTAGCAGTTATGAATAGTAATACCCAATTTTTAAAATTTTATAAATTTTATATTTCAAAATGGACTTCAGTATTGAATTCTAAATATCCAAATTATCTTAGGGTTAATTTTTGGTATTTTTCTGAAAACTTTCAATTTTTTAATGAATAGCGAAAAACCCTACGTTAAAGTTTAAAACTGACTTTTTATTTAAGTAATTAGTTATTTTATTTTAATTTATTTAAGGTCAAAATAGATACATAATACCCATATATGTTCAATGTAATTCATTTAAGTCATTTTACAATAATTTTAGATATATAAAATTTTATTGAACTTTTTACCGTGTTTTACCCACGTTCTAAGAGAATTTACAAATTTGCATAAAACTTAATTTTACAGCTTCTGTGAGTTGAATTTAAAAAATATTTGAGATATTATTAGCATCATTAAGTAAAATTTTGTTCAATAAGATGAAAATAATTTTTTATGAATAGTATCTTTTGACTTTTATTTACCACGGTTAAAAGTAAATATGGTAATTAAGGGTAAAAATGATATTATAATTACCCTAACACATGTCCTAATTCTATTGTATAAGTTTAATTAGACCAAAAAAACCTTATAAATAAAATATTATCCTCTTTGGTCCACTTGGATTAGATCAGGGCATTTATTATTATTTTATTTAAAGAAGAGTTAAAAGAGTTAAATTCAATGTTTAATAACTAAAGCATTTTTAATATAGGGTTAAAAACAATATAAATTAAACTATAAATATTAATTAGAAAGCTAAAAATATTTCCTACATATTTTTTTTATTTATAAATTTTAGACATTAAATAATTTAATTTATTTATGACACAATGATGATGTAGTAATTACCTTAATAATGAAATATTAAAATTATTGATATTATAAATATCCAAATAAATATAAATTGAGACTTCTGATAAATTACACTAATTTTAAAGGTTAATATGAAATTTTAGGGTTAATTAAATAAATTTTATTCTAAGTGATGAAGTTTTTATGGCTTTAAAAAAAATAAAATACTAAATAATGTCAAAATTGACAAAATTGAGTTTTTAAAACAAATACTATATTATTAATTGATATACTATTTCTAAAAATATAATCTTCATCCAAAGGACTTAGATAAGGTTATATATATTAATAATAAACTACTAGGGGTTCAATTTTATTGTTATAGTAAGTTTATTAACCATATAATATTAAAATACAAAGAGACATGGTAAATCTCAAACTATTTAACTAAGAGTTAAATCTAAAAGATAAGGTTAATATGGTGACCTAAACCTATATAAAACCTATTATTTGAGAGGTTTTTGAATCATACCCACCTTAGTATTGAAATAAATTATTTTTGAGCCATTAGAAACTGAAAATTATTTTATTATAAAATAATATTTCAATCATTTCCTAAAGTGACCCTCACCTCTCTTATAAAATGGTACTTCCTCTTCTCTTAATTTCACACCCCCAAATCCATTTGGCTCCGCCAAACCCAGCCCAAATTGCCTCCCAACTTCTCTCAAATCAATGTATATTCCATACTTTGATCACAAAGCCAACCTAAGGATCCCTTTTTATCAACTCAAAAGGAAACACCTGAAGAAGTGGTAATAATTTCACCACCTCTTTCAAAGTTTTTTTCTTCTTACACTCCCTCTTTATTTGTTGTTTCCATACCGAAATAATAAATTCATTATATTCTAAATACTGTGATTTTATTATAAACACATAAAAACTATATTCATTATTTTATCCATCCTATGAATGAGAAAGTCACCATACGTGCGTACGTACGACTTATCGTCTCCACGTCGTGGTGTAGTTTGTTATTCAAACACTTCATTATTTGGATGAGTATAATAACAAGTATAACTAATTTAAATAATAAATATAACATGTTAATGATTATTTATATATGATATACCATCCAATTACATACTATTTCACCATCAATATAATGATATTGTCGCTCCATCCAACGTACAGATTACCATCTCCACGATTGCGATGAGATTCATTTCCCCATCGTGACTATTCAAGAATAATTTTCATTTTATGATTAAAAATAATGTTTAATAACTTAATATCATTCTGGATATGAATAAAATATATCCTATCCATAACAAACATGGCTTTTGTAACAAAACGTATAAAGGAAAACAAATCAGTTAACACCTGAAACGATGATAATACTAAAATATTATTAACAAAGCAATATTAGAATATCATATATGATATCATATTTATGTATATGGTTCTTGTATAATTTAATACAAATGAGTTAACTATTATATAGGAGGTTAATGTACCCTCTACCAAGGAAAAGTATAAGGTAAAGGTTAATTTCACAATCACTTTATTATCTGAGGTTGTTTTTACGTAAGTATCTACTGGGAACTCTTTATCATCCACATTTGTGTTTTCATAAAAATGTATTTCAAAACATTTTTAATATTTAATAGACTATGGGTTAAAGTCATTTATACCCTTATTTCACCATATATGTTTTGAAAGGAATCTTTCTGTCGTTTTCCAAACAAGGTACTTTATGACCTTTTCAACAAAATTAAGGTAAGAATGTTTTTTTAACTTATACGGCGGGTGCGACTATTTTTTTCCATTATAACATCTTTGAAGCTTCCCTTACAATATTATAAGAATATTTTCAAAATAAATATTTTATTTTATAATTATTTGACTCTTAAATGATTTTAAAATAGAAAGAGATATTTCTCTCAAAAAGTTTTGATTTCATCTATGTCAACATCCTTTGATAAAATTTACACTTGTTTGAATTTGATTTATTATGATAAAAATATTCCATATTGTATTTAAGGTTTTGTGATATGTTCAACTATGGATGTGTTATTTTTATACCATTCATGGTTTATGGTTAAAGTATTGACATTTCGTATGTTAGTTTTAATACGAATGTTTATGTTATGTCTCAACCTTTTCATATGAGGAATGTATTGGACTTAGTATGTGATGGGTGGATCCCGATATAGCTCATAAGTGCATCAGTAGGTCTCATGAGACAATTAGACATGGAATTGACCGAGGCCTTTCCCAATTTGACATATGGTTTTGGCTGAGACCTAAATCATTTTTAAACGTCTTGGCCAAGACCTTGAAAATATGTTTAAGAAAGTATGGCATTATAAATTCCTTCATTATGAAGATAATAATGATGGTTCATGTGGTTATTTGACTAGTAGAATATCCATGACTATGTTTTATTATGGCATTATTTACTCAGCTCATATTCCAGCCATAAAGTGTTCATGTTTATTATTTCTAAAGACATGTGTTTTCAATTATTCAACATACCTAATGTTTATGTTATCTTTTGTTGTACTTCTTACTCTTACTGAGCATTTATATCACCTATTTATTATGTTTTATTTTCCCAGGATATGAAGAATTTAGTTATGAGTGATTTTCAGGAATAATCTAGGAGGATTGGATGTTTCTAATGGAATAAATTAGTATTGTATTTCTTCTCAAGTTGTAATGTTAAACTTATGTATGTATCTTGTTTCTAATAATACTAAAATGTTTGGTCTTTCGGGACATGATTCCTTGTATCATGCTAATGCTATGTAATAAAGCACCGTCTCTGGGTAACTGGGGTTTGGGCGTTACAGTTGGTATCATAGTAAGTTCAGTATAAACCTTGGAAACTAGATTTAGATAAACTCTGATTAGAGCACATTACCCTAAGATAGACTTTGAGGATTGGTATATAAGAACTTCCTAGAATTTTGGTAATGTATATATTTTATGTATTTTCTAAGAAATACATCCCTATCTAGATATGAGTAGGTAGAGGAGGCTCTAGAACAGATGTACCTAGGAGTGAAAATTCTAACAAGGAGTTTTGGGCTTGACCCGGGGTATCCTGGTACATGACAATGAGCCTTAATGAACTCTTGGTTATGACACTCCCGAGGGATATGCTTTGGATAATTCACATTTTCTTTACAAACCATTATTAAGGATTTATGATTATATACTTCCTCAAATAAAACATTTTTTTATGATTATGGATTATATCCACAAATTTCTAAATTTATTTTAAGTGTTTTACAAGTTTGGAATTATGTATTGCGATTCATAAACTAATCTAGTGTATGCCATTGTTTAGAAATGATGCCTAGTGGAAGGAATGGAAACTGTATCAATGTATGTAATCCATGTAGGTATTTCCATCCTACTCAAGATAATTATAGTGGAGATGGTGATGCAACTGGTTCTGATCATCTTATCATCATACTTGAAAAACTCACTCAGGTTATGAATAATAACCTTACCCATATGGAGAACCCTGATCCACAACACAGAGGATTATCATTAGACCGCTTCATGAGGCAAAAACCACCAACATTAAATGGGAGTATAAATCCATTAATATCTGAGAAATGGATAAGTTCCTTAGAGGACATATTTCATGCTTTGGGGAGTAGTGAAAGGGAAAAAGTTGTCATGGCAGTTTATCGCCTCACCAGAGATGCAGATCAATGGTGTTCATTAATTCAAAACACAAAGGTGGATGAAGAAGTATCAAGTATGGAATGGATGGTTTTTAAAGAGATTTTCTTAGAAAAATACTTTCCTCGTGACCATCATGTGGATATGGAAAGGCAATTTCTGAGTCTGAGACAAAAGGAGGATGAGAATGTCACAAAGTATGAAGCTAACTTTACAAGGTTATAAAGGCATGCTACATATTATATATGTAACCCAAGAAGTAATATTTATCATTTCTTTAATGGATTGAAACCATTTCTCCATTGAGAATTAGTCTTGCAACCCTTCTCATTGTATAAAGATATTATCTCATGTGCTATCAAGAGAGAAAAGGAATTATCTATGTATTACGACTTTAAAGAAAATAAAGAGAAGAAGAGATCATCATAACACTCTGGGAAAGGAAATAAGGAAACATGGAAGAAGTGAAGAGTTGAATTTCCACCCTGTGATAATTGTGGAAGGAAGTACCCTGGTGCCTATCTAAAAGTAAAAGGAGTATACTACAAATGTAGACAAAAAGGCCATCTTAATGGTGATTGTAAGGGGAATAAAGAATCTACCAATGTTCAATGCTACAATTGTAGGGAGATGGGACATTATGAAAATGAATATACTAATCTTTAGAGAAAATTACATTAGAAAAGGCCAAGGGATCAAGGCCAAGCTTATGTGATCACTACTACTGATGTTGAAGCTTCGAAAGATGTGGTGGTAGGTAATTTAATGGTTTCCTCAAGTTTAGACATTGCTTTATTTGATTCTAAATCATCTAATTATTTCATAATTTCCCAGTTTTCTAAGAAAATTAGATATTTTCAATTTGAATTAACATGGGAGTTGTCAGTCAAAACTCCTAAGGGAAGTATCATCGCAACAAAGTTTTTGGAATCAGTTCCTATTAGGGAATATAAATGTTCTTTATCTGCTGATCTCATCATTAAACCCATGATTGAATTTGATATAATCCTCAGAATGGATTGGCTTTCGGACCATGATGCAAAAATTTATTGTAGTAAGAAGGAGGTTAAAATTTTTGATGATGATAAGGAGTACCTTATCTTTAGAGAAGAAATGTCACCACCTGATTCTTATCTAGATCCACCCCCAGTAGCTCTAATAAATTCAATTATTGGGGAGGAAGAGAATGAAATAATTATGGGTGAGGAAAAGAATGTTCGAATAGAGGAAGTACCTATTGTGTAAGAATATGTTGATATGTTTCTAGAGGATTTACCTGGACATCCTCCAGAATGAGAAATTGAGTTTTCCATTGATTTAATTCCTGGTTCAAGGACCATATCGAAGACCCCTTATAGAATGGACACTGTGGAATTAATGGAACTAATGAAATAACTAGAATAATTGAGTAATAAGGGATTTATTTGACCTAGTGTTTCTCCATGGGGATCCCCTGTACTTTTTGTTAACAAAAAATATATATCTATTAGGTTGCGCATTGACTACAGGGTGATCAATGCTATAAAAATAAAGAACAAGTATCCCCTACCTTACATTAATTATTTATTCGACCAACTTCATGAAGATCAATATTTTTCAAAGATTGACCTTCGATCTAGATATCATCAGTTATGTGTGAAGTAGTAAGACATTCTAAAAATAACATTTCGAACCAGGTATATGCATTACGAGTTTACAGTAATGCCTTTTGGATTGACTAATTCACCCTCTATCTTCATGGATTTAATGAATAGATTTTTCAAGGAATATCTTGATGAATTTTTAGTGGTATTTATTGATGATATCTTGGTATACTCAAAAAGTACAAAGATCATGAAAATCACTTGTGTACTATTCTGAAAACCCTCAGAAGAAATGAATTATACAGGAAGTTTATAAAGTGTGAATTATAGATTCAAGAGATTTCTTTTCTTGGCCATATTGTCTCTAAGGATGGAATATTTTTTGATCCTTCAAATACCAAGGAAATCCAAGAATGTCCAAAATTGATGAGTATAACTGAGGTACGCAGTTTTATTGGTTTAGTAGGTTATTATCGATGTTTTGTCCATAATTTTTCCTGGTTGGATAACCCATTAACCAAGATCACACGTAAAGGGGTTGAATTTATTTGGACAAAATAGTGTGAATAATGTTTTGGAGAACTGAAGAGAAGATTAGTTAATGCTCCTTTCTTGACTCTACCATCAGGGAGCGATGGGTTTTTTTATTTATAACGATGATTCAAAGAAAGCACTTGGTTTTGTCCTTATGCAGAATGATAGAGTTATTTCTTATGCATCATGACAACTAAACATTAATGAGAAAAACTATCCCACTCATGATCTTGAGTTAGCATCTATAATATTTTCTCTGAAGATATGGAGACACTATCTCTATGGTGAAAAATGTGAGATTTATATTGATCACAAGAGTTTGAAGTATATTTTATCACAAATAGAAATCAACATGAGGAAAAGGAGATGGCTTGAACTACTCAAAGATTATGATTTCACAATACACTACCACCCGGGGAAGGAAAATAAGGTGGTATATGCTTTGAGCAGAAAGGATCATAGAGTTTTGAACAAGATAAGAGTTGAAAGGGATCCTATTTTCATTGATCTAGTAAAGATGGATATGAGAATAACCATGGAAGGTGAAACATAAATACTTTTTCAAATGGTTTCCAAACCATATTTACTAGAAAGGATAAAAAGTTCTTAGAGTAATGATGAGGAGTTTCAAAATAAGATTAAAGATGTAAATGATGGGAGTTTGAGTGACTTCGTATATGATGATGGAATTTTAAAATTTGGGAAGAGACTTTGTGGTCCCGATATACCTTATTTAAAAAGGTAATTGTTAGATGATTCTCATAGCTCCAATTTCTCTATACACCCTAGGATCACCAAGATGTATAGAGATTTGAAGGAACATTTTTGGAGGGACAACATGAAGAGGGAGTTTGCTGATTTTGTGTCAAGATGTATGGTTTTTCAACTAGTGAAAGCTATAAGGAAATATCTTATAGAAGTCATGAAACCTATTCCCATACCTGAGTGGAAATGGGATAATATTACGATGGACTTTTTCATGGGGCTACCAAACACTCCTAGAAGGAATGATGCAATATGGGTCAATGTTGATCGTCTTACCAAGTCAACACATTTTCTTGATATAAGAGAAGATTTAACACTTGAACTTCTAGCAATACTATATATTAACGAATTTGAAAGACTCCATGGTGTACCCATATCGATTGTTTCTGATCGCGATCCCTGTTTTACATCAAGATTTTTGGAAAAGTCTTCAGAAGGCCTTGGATACTGAACTTCGTTTGAGAACTGCCTACCACCCTAAAACCGATGGAAAATCAGAATAGAATATTCAAAACTTAGAAGACATGTTGAGATATTGGTTACTTGACTTTCAAGGTATATGGGATCAATATTTACCTTTGGTAGAATTTTCCTATAACAATAGCTTCCATTCAAGTATTCAGATGGTACCATATGAAGCGTTATACAGAAAGAGATGTCATACACCAAATTATTGGGATGATGTTGGTGAAAAAAAACTTGTAGGCCCAGAACTAGTTGAGGAAACAATGAAAAATGTGAATATTATCCAAACCCACATCAAAACATCTCAATGTAGGCAAAAGAGCTATGTCAATAATCGGAGGAAGGATTTGTAATTTCAAGTAGGAGATCATGTTTTATTGAAGGTATCTCACTGGAAGGGTGTTATACGATTTGTTAAGAAGGGTAAATCGAGTCCTAGGTACATCAGACCTTTCAAAATTCTAGAACAAATTGGAGTTGTGGCCTATCGTTTGGAAATGCCTTCAAGTCTCTCCAAAGTTCATGATGTGTTCCACGTATCACTGTTGAGAAAATATATGCCTGACCCAACGCATGTACTCACCTATGAGGAAATTGAACTTGAACCTGATCTGTCTTATTTTGAAGATCCTGTCAAAATTATTGACACCAGAGAACAAGTGCTAAGAAACCAGATGACTCGTCTGGTAAAAGTTCTATAGAGAAACCATAAGAAGGAAGATGCAACATGGGAACCTAAGGAACTTATGATTAAGAACCACCCAAATATTTTTATACAGTAATATTATAGAAATTTCGAGGATGAAATTATTTTAAGGAGGGGAGAATGTAACACCCCAAGATTCCACGGTACATTTCCCTTTGAATAATGCGGTATCCTGCTTTGTACACAACTTGGAGTTTTAACACACCACGACAGATCAAACTAGCTGTTATGACTAGTAATACCCACTTTTTGAAATTTAATAAATTTTATTTTTCCAAATAGACTTCATTTTTTAATTCGGAATATTGAAATTATCTTTGGGTGAATTTTTGGTATTTTTCTGAAAACTTTCAATTTTTTGATGAATAGTGAAAAACACTGCGTTTTTGTTTAAAACTGACTTTTTATTTAAGTAATTAGTTATTTTATTTTAATTTATTTTAGGTCAAAATAGATACATAATACCTATATATGTTCAATGTAATTCATTTGAGTCATTTTATAATAATTTTAGATATATAAAATTTTATTGAACTTTTTACCGTCTTTTACCCACCTTCTAGGAGCATTTGCAAATTTGCATAAAACTTAATTTTACAGCTTCTGTGAGTTGAATTTAAAAAATTCAAGAGACACGATTGACATCAGTAAGTAAAATTTGGTTCAATAAGAAGAAAATAAATTTTGGTGAATAGTAACTTTTGACTTTTATTTATCATGGTTAAAAGTAAATAGGGTAATTAAGGGTAAAAATGATATTATAATTACCTTAACACATGTCCTAATTCTATTGGATAAGTGTAATTCGACCAAAAAAAACCTTAATAATAAAATATTATCCTCTTTGTTCCAATTATATTAGATTAGGATATTTATTATTATTTTATTTAAAGAAGAGTTAAAAGATTTAAATTCAAAGTTTAATAACTAAACCATTTTTAATATAGGGTTACACACAATATAAATTCGACTATAAATATTCATTAGAAAGCTAAAAAGATTTCCTAAATTGAGACTTCTGATAAATTCCACTAATTATTTAGGTTAATATGACATGTTAGGGTTTATTAAATAAATTTTATTCAAATTGATATTGTTTTTAGGGCTTTCAAAAAAAAAAATCAAATACTAAATAGGGTCAAAATTGACATAATTGAGTTTTTAAAACAAATACTATATTATTAATTGATATAATATTTATAAAAATATAAGGTTCATACAAAGAAATTATATAAGGTTATATATATTAATAATGAACTACTAGGGGTTCTCTTGTCTTGTTATAGTAAGTTTATTAACCATATAATATAAAAATACAAAGAGGCATGGTAAATGTCAAACTATTTAACTAAGAGTTAAATCTAAAAGATAAGGTTAATATGGTGACCTAAACCTGTCTAAAACCTATTGGTTGAGAGGTTTTAGACCCATCCTCACCTTATCCTCGAAATAAATCATTTTGGAGCCATTATAAACTGAAAATAATTTTATTATAAAATAATATTACAAGATTTTCCTAAAGTGACCCTCACCTCTCTTATAAAAGAGTACTTCCACTTCTCTTAATTTCACACCTCCAAAGCCATTTGGATCAACCAAACCCTGCCCAAATATCATCTCAAATTCCCTCACATCAACCTAGAGTCCATAATTTGATCAGAAATTCTACCTAAGGAGCCCTTTTGATCAACTTAAAAGGAATCACCCAAAGAAGAGGTAATAATTTCACCACCTCTTTCAAAGTTCTTTTCTTCTTCCACTTCCTCTTTCTTTGTTGTTTCCATAAAAAAATAATAAATCCATTATCTTCTACATAAATTGATGTTATTATAAATATGTAACAACTATATTCATTATTTTATCCATCCTGTGAATGACAAAGTCACCATACGTGGGTACGTATGACTTACCATCTCCACGTCATGGTGTAGTTTGTTATTCAAACACTTAATTATTTGTATGGGTATAATAATGAGTATAACTAATTTAAATAATAAATATAACATGTTAATTATTCTTTATATATGATATACCATCCAATTAAATACGATTTCACCATCAATATAATGATATTGTCGCTCGTGCGTACGTACAGATTATCGTCTCCACGAACGTGATGAGATTCATTTCCCCATTGTGACCATTCAAGAATAATTTTCATTTGATGATTTAAAATAATGTTGAATAACTTAATATCATTCTCTATATGAATCAAATATATCCTATCCATAACAAACATGAATTATGTAACAATACATATAAAGGAAAATGAATCAGTTAACACCCGAAACCACGATAATACTAAAATATTATTAATAAAGTAACATTAGAAGATCATATATGATATAATATTTATGCATATGGTTCTTTTATAATTTAATAAAAATGATTTAACTATTATATAGGATGTTAAAATACCTTCGACCAAGGAAAATTACAAGGTAAGGGTTAATTTCACAATCTCTTTATTATCCGAGGTTGTTTTTACATATGTATTTATTGGGACCTCCTTATCATCCACATCCGTGTTTTCTTAAAAATATATTTCAAAAATGTTTTAATATTTACTATACTGAGGGTTAAATTCATTTATACCCTTATTTTACCTTATAAGTTTTGAAAGGAATCTTTCTGTCGTTTTCCAAACAAGGTACTTTATGACCTTTTCGACAAAATTAAGGTAAGATTTTTTTTTAAATTATACGACGGGCATGACTATTTTCTGCCATTATAACACTGTAGAAGATTCCATTTCAATCTTATAAGAATATTTTCAAAATAAATGTTTTCTTTTTTAATTATGTGACTCTTAAATGATTTCAAAATAGAAAGAGATATTTTTCTCAAAAAGTTTTGATTTCATTTATGTCAACATCCTTTTGATAAAATTTACACATGTTTGAAGTTGATTTATTGTGATACAAATATTCCATATTGTATTTATGTTTTTGTGATATTTTTGACTGTGGATGTGTTGTTTTTATACCATTCATGGTTTATGGTTAAATTATTGACATTTCGTATGCTAGTTTTAATAAGAATGTTTATGTTATGTTTCAACCTTTTCATATGAGGAATGTATTGGACATAGTATATGATGGGTGGAAATCGCTATAGCTCCTCGGTGAATCGGCAGGCATCATGAGACAATTAGATGTGAAATTGGATAAGTACTTTCACAATTTTATATATGGTTTGGGCCGAGGCCTAAATCATTTTTAGACATCTTGGCCAAGGCCTTGACAAGATGTTTCAGAAAGTCTTACATTATACATTCCCTCACTATGAAAATAATAATGATGGTTCATGTGGTTATTCTATTAGTAGAATACCCATGACTATGTTTTATTATGGAATTATTTACTCATCTCATATTCCAGCCATAAAGTGTTCATGTTTATTATTTCTAATGGCATGTGTTTTCAATTATTCAACATGACTAATGTTTATGTTATCTTCTGCTGTACTTCTTACTCTTACTGAGCATCTGAGCTCCCCTTTTTCTTATGTTTTATTTTCCCAGGATATGAAGAAGTTAGTTATGAGTGACTTGAAGGCATAATCTAGGAGTCTTGGATGTTTTTAATCGAATAAATTAGTTTTGTATTTATTATCAAGTTGTAATGTTAAACTTATGTATGTATCTTGTTCCCAATAATACTAAACTGTTTGGTCTTTCGGGACTTGATTTCTTGTATCATTCCAATGATATGTAATAAAGCACCGACTCTGAGTAACTGGGGTCGGGGTGTTACAAACAATAAGTGTTACCATAGTAATTTCACAGAAGTGAAGGAGCATCCTAGTAAGGACTTAAACATAGAATTTTTCTAGTGAAGTATGCATTTCATGCAAGTGATATTGATTAAGGAAATCACATGTCCATAAACTATGTGTGGATTAATTCTGGAGTAATGAGAAAATGAATAGGAAGAAGGAGATTCTTTCCATTAGTAATGATCCAAAGAAGGAATTTTTAAGGGAGCGTCCCTTGGGAAGTAGTGAGTTGTCTCTAAACTTATAAGGAAATAAGACCGGGTATTAAAGTGATCTATCCTGAACCTATATAAGCAATGAGACTCAGTGTATTTTGGTGCAAGGAAGAACACTGATGCATGCTCCTTGGATGTAGACTAGTGAGGGTGAACGAAGTAAATACTCATGCCTATATTTACTTTATTCATGCATGCTAAAAGAGATCAATAAATTTAATGAATATCTGGTTAAAAGAGTATAACAAATGAACCTCAAAGTTGAGTGGTAAATATACTAAGGGAAAGTGATACTCTAAAGGAGTGAGAGTTTTAATTGTCATTTTACTGTACATAAATTGATTCACCCCCAGGGTAATCTCACACCAATTCCGTTTTATAAGTCTAACAACCTATGACCATGAAGTATACTTTGGTACCAATAGTGGTCGAAAAGGGTGTGAGTATAACTTAGTAAGCCTCCACAAATAGTTTCTAAGGAAATAATAAACATGAGAAACAATGTATGTAGATATACAATTGAATAATAGAAAAAGGAAATAAATGAAAACATGTTTTAAAAGTAAAAAATTATTTGTTAAACTCCTTGGACCTTGGGTTCTAAAGTGAAAACCAAACCAATCGAACTTTCTGTCACGACCCGTCCTCGGGACCCGTGCCGTGACTACCCCAAGCCCGCCTTCCATAGGCCAGGGGCTGGCGACTAGCACCAAGGCGTAATTCCTGATAAAAAGGGAAGGCATTGCCTTTGTAAAGTAAACAAACACCACAGAGCAAGCAAGCAGTAGAAGTAAACACTAAGTAAAAACTGATACAAAAGTAAGTGAAGAAAAGTAAGTGGGCCAGTATAAAAACCCAAACTGAAAGTAATGTACAACTGGAAAGGGAAAACAACAACTGAAAGTAAAACCGCAGCCTCGAGCCGTCCACTGGAAGTCCCACCTGAAGGGTGAGTACATATAGCCTCCATAGCTTCTCGGGTGCAACCGTACGCTCCGAGTATGTCCCACCCAGTGGTCCACCTCCGGGTACCGACCTGCTCCGCAAGCCTCAACCGCGATCAGCGTTGTCCTTCGTCTGCAACCAACACAACGTAGTGCGGGCATAGCCTGTGCAGGGGTGAGTATAAGATACTCAGTAGGGACCCCGAGACCCCCGAAAGTCTCCCAGAATCCAAAAAGGATAATCCAAAAAGGAAAGATACAATCACGAAGTAACATCCAACACTACTTAGGTATATGCCCATACATATACCTAAGTCATCATTTCCAGATTGCTCCAACCTCCGAGCCCAAGTTCAATCACATCCACACAGGAAATCACAACCCGATCCACACAGGAAATCATAACGTAATCCACATAGGAAAGCAAGTCAAGATTCAGCTCACACAGGTATACTTCTTCGTATGATGGTAGAGATGATCAGATATTGCCACTGATTCATCTAAGCCGTCGGACCCACACATGATCGATAGGTACTAACCCCCGCAATGACCCACAAAGGATCGATAGGTAACTAACCCCCGAAATGACCCACACAGGATCGGACCCACACAGGATCTGTAGGCGCTGGCCCACACAGGACCGCTGAGCGCTGACCCACACAGGATCGGTAGCACTGATCCACGTAGGATCGCTGAGTGCTGTAGTCGTCGCCGTCGAATCCACAGAGGATTTCTGCACAGTCGTCATCGTCGTCGCAGTTGCAGCCAACTCTAGGGTTCCCGCATACAGCAAGCTCGTTCGAGAGGGTCCGCTCCACGAGCCGAAGGGATGATACATCAACTGTCACAAAGTCCAGAGTTGATGTATCCAAAAGTTCCGTATCGTCAACAGGAACTCAATGTCACAGACGGCGCGTCATTCAGACGCCCGGTCTGAGAGTTATTGGCTTTTTCGTCCCAGGGACCCGGTTGGTTTTTAAGTCAAAACCAACCCGAGCGTACTCCAACTGCATCCAAACCTCGAGTGGAGTAATCCAAAAGGTCCGTCTCACTTAGAGGAATCCAACAAAGTCGACGGCACGTTAATCGGACGTTCAGAACTCAAGTTATAAGCGTTTCCGCTCCGAGGGCCCGGTTGGTTTCGTGTACGAACCAACCCGGCCGAACCCAAAATACTCTTAAACCTTGAGTGTAATATATTGAAACTACCGCCTCGTTCCAAGGATCGCATCGCCGCTGACGGTGCGTCGATCGGAGGTCCGCAGCCCATGTTATGGGCAACAGACCGAAACAGTTCGGTAAAAGGGGGTTCGGGCCCGGTCTGACCCGGCCCGAACCGGGTCAACCCGTACCGGGTCCGGGTTCGGCCCGCTTGGGTGCGACCGGGGTGTGGCCCAGCCCGGCTGGCATGGCCCGGTCTGGCGGACTGGCCAGGGCAGCCGGCCAGGCGCGCTGGCGCCAGCCAGGGGCTCGGCCGTTTGGCCGAGCAGATGAGGGGGGGGGGGGGGGGGCTGCCCCCTGTTTTGTAACTGCGACCCCCAATTATAGGGCCTCTCAGCTAGCCAGCTGGGGGTTGTAACCCCCAAATTTTCCCCTGTCCGGCCGGCCGGCTGTTGCCGCTACGGGACCGGCAAGGTCGGTCCCCCTACTCCGACACCGGCGGCCTGGAATCGACCGCCGGTTCCCCTGTTCCGCTGCAGCTCGGAACTGACCGCGGCCTTGGTCCGTCTGGCGCGGCGCGATGGCGCCGCGCCCCTCCACCGTGGCCCCGCTCCGGCCGCGGTGCTTTTGTGGTTCTCCGGCACGGCGCAACGACACCGCGTCTTTGGTTCGTCTTCAACAGCGCGGCGCGACGACGCTGCGCTTCTTCCCCTTTCCTTAACATCTCCCATGCGGTGCTTCAGCACCACACTGCCTTACACGAGTCGCAACAAAATCAACCAACAAGGGGGAGGAGGGTCGGCCGTGTTTGTGCGGTCCGACCTCCTCCCGTTATTGCGATAACAGGCGGTTCAAAATAGACGATAAACCAACGATGAAGTAATCAGGAACAAACGAAATAAATAAACCCCTACCGCGAGCGTAGCTTGAACAGAGGTTCGTCACAGAAGAAGACGTCGCGGAAGAAGAGAGTCGTGTCGCGGGGACGGCGTTGCGTCGTCGATCTCCGAGAAATCCGGCGTTCTTCGTGTTCTTCGCGTTCTTTGTCGAAGAGGAAGAATTTCTTCAATCTCCTTATCTTTTCTCCCAAAAACTCTCAAAGCAACAATACCCCAACAAAAAATAAAATAAGTCCCTTACTTATTTTATTAACATAACTTAAGCATTTGAATTTTAAACATTCAAATTAAACCCACCTATTTAATAAACTTAAGTTATCAAAATTAATGGTGAGTTAAAGGAGTTAGGGAATATGAAGTGGTGGGGTTCGTGTGGGCCCCACCACTCTCATAACCTCCCATGGGAAGTTGGGTGGTTACCCCAACTTCCACTCAATAGATAAACCACTTAAAGGAAATAAAAATTGTAACTCATTTTTTATTTTATCTTCCACAAATTTTTAACAACTCCTCCCATGAAAACGCAACTATGGAAAAGGTGTTCCTAAGCAATTACCTGCACTGCGAATCCATCGGTGCCCTCAGAATTCGATTTCGATCACCGGTTCAAAAGTTAGAAAAACCCGCTCGTTCGTTCACTAAACGTACCCGAGCTAAACTTCGGATAGAAATTCCGGGCACACCGGGCCTCAGAATCAAGTTCTGTCAGAAACCGCGTCCTTGTAAAATTCCCAAGAAAATTAAGAAAAAATTTCCCTTGAATTTTATGGGTATTTACACTTTCTTTGGTAAGTGATGATTATCTAATACATAAATCATAGGGTGTTACTTGCTTAATTAAAAGGAAGAAGTTTTCTTTTATAATTTAATTACTGGTCCCATAGAGTATCAGTCCATGGTACCCATTCTAGATATATGTACTCTTAGTTTCTAGAGCATCAGTCTGACACCTAAACCACACATCAATACTATTGGTCCCTAAAGAATTAGTATAGAACATTAAAAATGGATTTGGAGCATCAATCCAACATTCCAAACTATATAGCATGTTGTCAGTTCCTATAGATTTAGTCCGAAACCTAAACCATGGATACAAAGTTCCATGTCCAACATACTAAACCATACAATATAATATCAGTGCCTAGAGCATCATTCTGGCACCTAAACCATTGATGCATATTGTCATGTCCAATATCCCAAATCGTTCCATCATTTACCACTTTCTAGGGTTCAACAAAATTTACCATTAAGAAAATTTGAACCATAAAAAACCATTCCGACATCCATTTAAAACATTTCAATCCACCATTAAACCAAGGTATTCTTTATTGAAAACTAAAACAAGTACAATGTCCTCTATTTCTATCAAAACCCTTTAAAGAGACTTTAAGTCATTTTCCCTAAAGGGGTAACCACATACTCAAATAAAATAGACACTTGAAATTCATTTAAAAAAACCCTTTTCAAATTACTTTAAGGCCAACACCTCATTTTAAAGCAACACCCATTTTAAAACATAGCTTCCACCCTTTGATTATAAAAAATGAGTCAAACCTCAACACACACTATCAAAACTTTTTCAAAAGTCTCATAGAAATTTCATAAACTTTAACATGTAAACACATTAATTTTAATCCTCTTAACATGTTATAAAACACTTATTCCAAAGTTATTAAAAGTGGACCCTTTAACCATGCCACAAGAATAACCGGTCTAAGTTTGTAAACAACCTATTTCACCATTTAAAATCCCATCATACATTTTCTAAGGGTTTGGAACACCCCATGGGTGGCTGTAGGTTCAGTCCCGTAGTCATCAATGGACTTAATGGGGCCTATTAAGGGTTTAAGAAATAAATTTAAGGCCCAAATTATTTTTCATAATCTAGGGAACAAACATTCCACTCATGCCCGAATGGCCCAAAGGCCTTATTTTTATTGATTTTTTGATAAACCTACTTTTTTGGAATGAGGGGAAGCCCTTAAAATCCCCATAGGCTTAGAGATTACATGACCCATAGGATTGAAGGAAATAAACTCATAGACTTTCCTGGGGATTTAGATTATAAGAAACGACACACAAAATGGCCAAGGATCGAAGGAGATTCACCCTTAGAAGAGGAAGAGGATCTTAGGATGCACCTAAGACTGCTGGGAGTAAAATGGGGGTGAAAATTGGGTAAGTTCATATAAAGTTTAAGAGTAAAAAAGGTAAAATTTCCACTTTTTATGAGGTGCATGATATAGCCACATAGTTTTCCAAAACATGCGTCAATAGTGTGTACCGCACTTCTCGAGACAAACTTTACCCACACGGTCTCCTAGGCCACCTACATGGTTTTTCAAACCATGAATAATCTATGAGAACGACTATGGATCCATCCTACATTGTTATCATGCCTCATCACATTATTTGAAAAACTATAACGCCCCTAAAACTGATTTGCATGATCATGGTTCACAATTAGCATCAACCATGTGTTAACCATACACCATGTACTTTAAGACTCATTTTACACATTTTCATGTCCCAAACTCCTAGGAAACTTCCGATACCTTCCCCACTCTCGATAAAGAATTCGATAATCCATTTAAAAGGAGGTTAACCAAAAATAAAATAAAATCATACCTCAATGAATGTTGGGATCATATAAATAAAATTTTATCATACTGAAATTGTATGTTGTGAAATTTCCAAACTTGATAAGTAGTGTAAAGTCTCATTTAATTTGAATGGAAGGAACCCTCAAAGCCTGAAATTATATTTTTTCCATTCTAATGTTTATGGTATAACCTTTATTCAATCTCTTGAAGAATCTATGTACTTTGTCACATTTATTGATAATGAAACTAGGAAGGTGGTGGTATACTTTTTAAAACACAATCCATATGTGTTCGGTGCATTCATTAATTGGAATTACATGGATGGATGGGAATTAATATGGAAGTTAAAATGCCTTAGGTATAATAACGAAGATGAATATAAGAAATTATACTTCATAAAATTCTATAAAAATATCGACTGAAAAATTCACATAGCATGAGATTACATTTTTGAATGTCTAATAAAATTTCGTTGGACACACTTAATTACAAATCATACTTAGTTAATTTACATCCATCAAAACCTCTAGGGTAGGAGATTCCTAAGAAGTTATTTTGTAGTAAACCAGAGGAAATTGATTACATAAAAGTTTTCAAAAATTTTTCATATATTAAAATTAATGAAAAAAGAGATAAAAACTTCAAGTTATGTCCCAATCAAGTTTCTTTATGAGCAATAAAGAATATTTTTTTCTTAGAATATAGTAAGATCATTGAATGTTCTCTTCAATCAGAGGGTTATTTACAATGATCAGAACATTGTAGATGCATAGTTAACAATAGATATATAATAGTCCATGTTCATGTTGATCTGGATGAATTCTCAAGAAGTTGATTTTTTCTAAATGGTTCATATGATATCACAATTTGTTCAAAAAATGAGGCTAAAAAAAGATATACTTGAATGATCATGGGATAAAAAGGTGAAAATAAGAGTCTCATAAGTTAGTAATCCATATAAAATTGCACCAAAAGAGGCAGTACTAGAAATAATTTATCCACATGTTGATTTTTAGATATCATACAAATTCAAATGATTATCTCAAAGGTTTGTTCATTATATACACTAAATAAATTTAACAGATGGAGTAGTAAATGAAATCCAAAAAGAGCCAGCTACACTCAACAATTCTAAAATTTGGGAGTTAGATATGCAATTAGAATTTGATTAATTGTAGTCTAATGGATGATTGGAGGTAAAAACATTACCATAAGGTAATAAATATCATGAAAACGATAGGGTATTTTCATTAAAAGAAGAATTTTATGAATGGAAAAGGTATAAGGCTAGGCTAATGGTGAAAGGTTTTCAATAAAAGGAGGGGGTTGATTTCTTATAAATTTTCACTCTAATAGTTAAAGACACTACCATCTATATGTTACTTTGTATATTTTCTACTGATGATTTTTTACTTGGAACAAATGGATGTAAAAAACTTCACTCTTTATTGGTTATTAAGAGGAAATTTATCTGAAGTAACTATATGGTTTCAAGGTTGTGTATAATTCAAGGTCCGGTTAGGTTCCATTGATAGGGGGGGGGTGAATCAACAGTACCCACATTTTATGAATTTTTATCATTTTTAAATTCAACCTCTGAAACTTTGTTCAAGTTCTCAATCCACTCAAAATAAACTATAAATCTTAACTTGTGTACAATTTTAATGAAAGAGAGAGTTGAACACAATATTTACAAGGTTCAATTGAAATTCCTACTCCTTGAAATGTTGGTTATACCACAAAATATAAATGCTTCACTATCTCCACAAGTGAATACAACATCATATAATCCACTATTCCCTCTCTTCAACAACTCAAAATTCATTGTGCCCACTCTTGCTCCAAATTCCACAGGAGAGTTATTATCTTAAATGATCCAGAATAAAACTGATTTTCTTCTTTAGATAGTATTTATCCATAATAAATCTATATTCCCCTTATATACATTCATAAGAACTCTACAAATGTTGGTCTAGATACTCCTTCCAAATTTGGTGCAATCTAGATTCTCCTCAATCTTTGAATACTCAGGAACCCATGGATTCATCTCAACTTAATTATTTAATACTTTTGTGTATAAAGTTCTCAAAAATATATTTTAATATGATTCAACCTTCTTTATCACCTACATGCACAATTTATCCACAAATTTTTTTGAATGTGATTATATCTCATTTATTACATGATTTAAAATCCCTTATTATTTTATCATTTTAAGCCATTCATTTAAATGTGTTAATAATAACACATTTTTCCTCATCTCATATATGAATACCTGAAGGTGTTGGGTATCATATTTCTCATGTCATGCAAACTCATTTGAAATAACTGATTATTTTGTTGGGTATTTTGAGACTTCATGCAGTAGATCATTCTTCATGTGGTATATCATTATGTAGGTAGTGTTTCCTACATTTAAATTCTCCCAATGTAATCAGGTTTCCATATTTTATCACACCTACATCTCACTATGCATGCATTTAAATTTGCGACCTCATCATCTTGTGATCTCATTATCACCCGAATACCTGTGCTTCACATTCCATTATGTGATGTATTTATTTTTAGAATATTTTTAGCTTCTCATCATGTGGAATATTAATTTATTAATTAAATTTTCATTCATGAATTTTTAACTGCATGCATTTATCATTTTGATCATACCACTATATTAATCCAAGAATTTACTTTTTCTGAAGTCTCTACTTAATCTGGTGACCTCATAGCTCGGGTTTATCTGTTCATGCATATAAATTCATGAATATCATTAGAAATGAATGCTTTAGAATAACCTAGATCTCAAGAGTTCAATGTGGGATTCTTAAATGTGTACATGACTTTGGTTGGATCATGGTGAACATTGTAGACTGTAAGATTAATAGTGTACAAAAGATCTCAGCGAAGACCGAGGTTGAAGATGATTGTGCGGTTAAATGGACGGTGAAAATTAGCTGGATCAGACTACCAATAAAATGTTCATATTATTTTTATAAATGATAAAAATATAAATTTTTATGCATCCCACATCAGTATTTAATTTTATCATGATCCATATAATAGGAATTCCCATATTAGTAGTTTCTCAAGCAAACGACGAGGTTCAACACCTACAACACATACACCCACAGGCTTCATGGGTCATGACCCACTTTCTCTATCCCACCTGTGTTTACTCATTGGTTTTTGTTCTTATTGGCCCAATACGGCTCACCATGCACATACACTCCATGTAGGTGTTAGGTTTCATCCTACTACCATGTTGGAAGGCTAAGCTGATTCCCATACATGGTTGAGCTTACTCCCATAAGAGCATGGTTGATCTGGCCTAGCTAGTTGGATTGGTCAGCCACCTATTTTTAGTAATAACAATAAAAAATTTAACCAATTAATGAATTCCATGCCATAATCACCACCAAATTAGAAGTTATATTCTTCATGTAAAATAAAAATAATATATTTATATTTATTCATGGATTTATTTAATTCCTTAATAAAATTACTTTTTTACATGGAAATATTTATAACCTATTATTCATATCATTATTTAATATGTTGTAAACAAAGTTTTAGTTATTTTATTAACATTTACACATATCTCTGAAAATAATGATCAGTTCTACAATCATTACATTTAACAAGGAGAACTATCAAAGCATGAAATCCAATGCTATAAAGTGAATCCATAAAAATTTTATAAGAATCATCAATTAAAATATTGAACCATTGACAATAAATGAAACACCTGGTATCAAAAATATCCCCCTTTTTATTTTTCTTCTATATCATATCACATTATAAAACTCAATATCTGATGTCAAATATTGTACCCCCTTATTGATAATAAAATTAAAAGGACATGTAGGGTCTTCTCTTCTCATTAATCTTCTCAAAAACATATTATATTTTTTTTAAAAGAAGTAATGATATAACATGATACTTAGAAAATAGACTTTACTTAATATACTAAATGTCTACATGGGATAACATAGTGTATAAAACAAGAGATATATAACCAATGTTTTTGAAGCTATCTATAAAATTATTGCATGTGATAACATGATCAGAATGTTCATATTCACAAGAATAATTCCCCATTTGTATCATATTTTCATTAACCAAGAACTCCCCTTAATAAATATAATTAAGAATGTGGGATGAGAGTGTCATTATCATACCTAAAATCTAATCTAGGCTTCCCCTTAAGGGATTCACTCATTCATCATCATGGAAATTGATGAAATCCATCATGAACAGCTCTTCTTCTTTAATTCTTTATATGTTAGCTCATAAAATAAAAAATAACAGGGAATAAGGAGGAACCTCTTATTTCTTTAGAGAAAACATTCTAGGTGATAGGTTTCTCTCAAACTTTATTTCTTTTTCTTTCCAAGCTCATTATGGGATGTTGTATCCTATTTTTTGAAACGCTTCATGGATGGTGAACATATTTTCTTCCCATGAATTTACTCTTTTTTTGTAATACCTTTTTCTACTTCCTTCACAGTTGGAACAACCTCTTGTTTTTGCTTCCAAAATTTTCTTATTTTTTTCTAAGAGTATTGTTGTGTGTGATTAGATATTGGTTTAGGATACACCCTTTTTTGGACTTCTTTTCATCCTTAAAAACATTGAACCTATTTTCTATCTTAATAGTTCTTATTCCAGGATAAGATATTTCCTTGTAAGTAAAAGGAGTGGAGTGTCTCCATATGGATTCATTTCCATTACATACATTCCTCCCAGTACAATAAATTTCTATATCAAAGAGGTTGGAAAAAATGAAACATTCACCATAAGATTCACACCTCATTTGGTCTCTACTTTATCGAGATATTGTCACTACTGTAGTTATTCAATCATCATTAGGCTTGTTGGATTCAATAAATCCACTCATGATATTCCCAAACCTTCTACAATAAAATCACTTTGAAAGTTTCATCTTTTTTGGGACGAAAATTCCAGATTTTTCATGGGAAAAAACTTTACTTCAAGATTTCATATATGGATTTCTATTTGTTTCTCCCTAAGTTTAGATATATTTTGGAGGGATATCCATATTCTCTTTAGAGGTGTTTATCTTCTCCTCAAGATATCTTATTTTCAATAAATTTCTTTTTTAACTAAGAAAACTTTACATTCATATTTGAAGCGATATTCATACCTTATTTTCTCCTTTATCCAAGTTGGGTTTTGAGAGATATAATGTTAGAATTTAATTACTTATACATGGCCATTTTATTTAGAATCTCTTGGAAAAGATCTTAAATTATATCACATTTCTCCTTCATCTTGTTTCCCATTTTATTTGTGATGATATTCAAGGTCACCTATTATCTTCTCAATCTTTTGTTTTTGAAGCAAAAAAATTTCACAATTTAATAATAATATTCATAAATGATTCTCCATTGTTATTATTTTTCATTGCATAAGTATTCCATATAATAAAAACTTGATGTTGTTTCCTATTCATTAATAGAGTCACATTTATTTTTAAGGTCCAAAATATAGTATTAAATTACACATTTCTTCTCCAAAAAGGGTTAGAATTAGAGATAAAATTAGATTTATATTTTACCTTTACTAGAGAGAATAACTTCTAGGATAATTTAATCCTGTTATTATTCTTATAAAATGCAAGGATATTGATTTAATATTACAATTAGGATGAATTGGATGGATCAAATTTCTTATTTCTATTGAATTAATTTTTTTACTTTAACCTTTTTATAGTTTCATGAAATAAGAGAAATAATCTCATAAAAATCCTTTTCAAATTTCATCTTCAATAATTGAATGGATATTTAGAGGTAACCTTCCTATAATACCAATTGTAGAATCCAAGGAGCAATTAGGTTCCACTGGGGGGGGGGGGGGTAGTGAATCTATGATACCCTCATTTCATGATTTTTTCTCCCTTTTTAATTCAACCTCATAGACTTTGTTCAGGTTCTTAATCTACTCAATATAAACTCTCGATCTTACCTTGAGTCCAGCTATAATGAAAGAGAGAGAAACACACATTATTTACAATGGTCATTTGAAAGACCTACTTCATGTCATGTTGGTTATCACCCCAAAATAGATTCTTCATTATCACCACAAGTAAATACAACAACACAAAACATACTATTCCCTCTCTATAAAAAAATAGAATCCAATGTGCCCTATCTTCCTCCAAAGTCCACTAAAGACTTATTTTATTTAATGATCCAGAATCAGAAAGATCTTGTTATTTAGATAGTCTTCTTCCTCAAGAAAGTTGGATTCCCCTTACCTATGTACTTTTTCAAGAACTTCAGTAATAATGGTCTTGAGACTCCTTTTAGATTTGGTGTAATCTAGATCCTCCTCAATCTTAGAATACTTAAGAACTCATAGCTTTAGATCACTCTCTTTCTTTGATACTTTACTATATCAGGTTCTCAAAAATATATTTCAATACACTTCATCCTTCTTCATCACCTACATATATAATTTATCTACTAAAAAATAATAAATATGCATGTGATAATATCTCATTTATTCCATGATTTAAAATCCCTCATTATTTTTTCATTTTAAATCATTCGTTTAAATGAGTCAAGAATAAAATATTTATTTTTCATCATCTCAAATATGAATACCTAATGGTGTTAGGTATCATATTTATCATGATGTTCTAACTCATTTGAAATACCCTATTATTTTGTTGGGTATTGTTCATCTTCATGTAGCATCTCATTATTCACATGATATCTCGTGATGCAGACAGTGTGGCCTATGTTTAAATTCACCCAAATAATTTGGGTTCCCTTATTTGATCACACCCATGGTTCATCATGAAAACATATAAATATGTAAGCTCATCCTGATGTGATCTCATTATCACCCAAATACACATTCTTTGAATTTCATCACATAGGATATTAATTTTTATAAAATACATGGCTACTCATCACACATAATATTCATTTATTCAATAAATTTTCATGTATTCAAGTGAAGTTACATGAATTTATCATTTTGACCATAAATTTGTATTAATCCAAGCATTTACTTCATCTGAAGGCTCTGCTTCATCCAGCGACCTCACAACTCAGGGTTTTATATTCATGCATGGTAGTGAATAAATATCATTGGAAATGAACGATTCTTGTTGAGTCAATAAGGTTCCCTTATGACTTATCCATTCCTTATGGTTTTTATGTTTTGAAAATAAAAAACACTTTTTCTTAAGTCTGAATTTTTCATTCAGTTTTACTTATAGTTATGTCATTCTGTTTTACTTATAGTTTTTTCATTTTGTTATACTTAAAAAATTCTCATTACGTCTGCTTACAGAAATCTCATTTTGTTATACCTACAGAATTATCATTCTACTATACTTACAAATATATCATTACATTTACCTTGAAATGTCATGCTATTTTCATGATACCTATTTCGGTACAAATGTCATGCTATTTTCATGATACCGATTTCCGGTACAAATGTCATTTTGTTTTTACGATACCGATTACGATATAAATGTCATGATGTTTTCATGATACCGATTCTGGTACAAATGTCATGATATTTTTACGATACTAACTCTAGTACAAATGTCATACCGTTCTTATGATACCAGTACCCAAAAATAGTGATACCATTTTTCTCAATCCGATTTTTATTTTCTTAAGAATACATTTTCTTGATAATGTTAGAATTTATTAATGTATCATTTCAATATTATCAGATTATAAGTTTTTATTATACTTAAATTTAACTTAACATCATTTTCTTACATGAAATGATGTCATAAAATCTATTACAAACTAACTATTGTATGTTTGACATGTGTCCAGGTCCCTTCAAAATTTAAGAAAAATATGACCTTTTGAGTGGAGCTGACTGTTGGGAATTTTTTCCTATAAATACAAGTTTATTTGAACAATAAAAGGAACTGATATACTTTGTGGATGAATTTGATGCATGTTAAAAAGATTTGAAGTGTTTTCTATAGAGAGAGGCTCTTAAAACTCTTAGTGTTTCATGCGGATGCTGTGAACAACTTGTTCCAGCATGAATAACTTGTTCAGACGTGCTTATTGTAGACTCCAATCATGCTGATCGTGGGATTCCAGATTTAGATGACAGAGGTTCCGATTTCCTTCTAAATTGAGGGCTTGCGAGGATCTAAAGACACATACCAATCTTCAGATTGAGGTCTTACCTATGTTTGGGTAAGACAGAATTTCTTGAAAGAATAAATCAATGAACCTTTATCCATGGTTGTTAGATACCCTTCTCTTTGGGTTAAAAGAATCTTATTGTTACTTGTTTTATATTTCAAGTTGTTTTTATTCCACTGCTATTTTAATTTTGTTAAATTTATAAAGTATAAATTTTTTATACTTTCTAATTCCATTACTCTGATTATATTAAATATTCTATACTCTCTAAGGTAGAATATTTCTTTTTAATAAAATCATTCTTAATTTTTTATCTTAAGGTTGTAAAGTTTAAGAAAAGGTTTTTTAAGAGGTTTTGTGATTTTTTGTTTAACTTTGTTAAAATAAGTTTTCTTAAAGTTAAAATCTAACCTTAAGAAACATATTTCCTTAAGGTTAAGAAAAATTCTTTAAGAAATTTTTATATCAACTTTAAAGGTTCTAAAGGAATTTTTAAAATATACAATTCACACCCCTCTTGTATTTGAGAATCTCATTCTATATTTTTGATCCTACAATTGGTATTAGAGTAGGTCTCTGAAATACTTATATTCACATATAAGTTTTCTTGCTCAAGATTTCATTGTTCTCAATTCCTTCATATTTTTTTAAAAACTTTTACTACTAATAAGTTTTGTGGGAAAAAATATTCTTTTAAGTATGGTAGGAATTCATGTTAGATCTCTAGACAACCTCAATCCTACTAGACCACTGATCTTTTATGGAAATGACATTGATTACTAGAGATACATAATGAAGACCTTTGTGATAAACACAGTTGTAGACATCTATATTATGTTAACTGGAGATTATAAGATTCCTGATAAGGAACTTAGGACCTTTACTACTCCAGAAAAGGTGGAATACCAGCTGAACTTTATGGTACAAAATACTTTGCTTTGTTCTATGACTATAAATATATATATATATATATATATATATATATATATATCCAAATTTCATCTTGTGAAGTTTCAAATAACTTTTCAAAGAAGCTCTAAGTAACTCACTTTAGAACTTCAAAAGTCATTGAAACTAGAAGATCCATGCTCAGAGATGAGTATCATGATTTCTGTTTTCCTTATAGAGAACCCATATGTAAGGTTCAACAAATATTTATGACTATTGTCAACAACTTACAATAAATGGGTGAGAAAGTTTTGGATGATGAGATTCTTGTAGACAAGATTATAGATATCATTCCCAACGAATGGGAATCCAAGTGGACAACTATAGATGAGAATATGAAAGTTAGTTAGATTTATCTTGATGAACTGTTTGGAACTCTTCTTCAACATGAAACCAAAATGAAGAGAGATACTAACAATATTAAGAAGAAGAATGGAAATGAAGGTGTTTTTTTACAACTAATTCAAATCATATTAAATCCAATACTCCTGAGAGAGTTACAAGATCTAAATCTATTAAGGTTGTTACTCAATCTGAATCTAGTGAAAGTGAATCTTTAGAAAATGAGTTAGAAAATCTTTCTCAGAGAATGAAAAAAATTATTGGACAGAATAACTTTCAATATAGATACAAGAATAAAGATGGAAAAGAAAATAAATATGGAGAAGTGACTTGATATGAATGTATAAGAACTGGTCATATTAGACCTGATTGTTCCATGCTTAAGAAGAGAGAAAATAAAGACATGAATTCTGAAAGGAAATAGAAGAAGTTCTATAGATCAAAGAATAAGAAAGTATTGAACTCCAATGAAACTTGGAGTGAAAGTGGTGGAGATTATTCTAATGATTCTTTAGAATATGAATATTCTGAGCAAAAGAATATTAGACAATTATCCAGAGCTCCATTTCAAAATCATTGTCTTATTTCTAAGGTACAAATAGCTGAATAGTTAAACCAATATGTCTTTAAGTGAAAATTTTCTTGATAAATATTTTTCTTCATATGAAGAATCCACTTCATCAGAAAATGATAATGATTTTCCTAAATATGAGGAAGTTTCTAGATTTTCTAATTTTCTTGAAATGAAAAACTGTAAAGGTTCTAAGAAACTTGAAAAAGAAAATTCTATAGAATTTATTTTAACAAAAGAAATTTTAGATCTTACCAAATATCTTGATAATAAAAATGTTATTTTAGAAAATCTTTTTAAGAAACTTGAGAAATTTAATTCTGAGAAGGATAATATTTCAAAGGATCTTAAAAAACTATTTTTAGAAAAAGATGTTTTAGAGGATAAACATAAATCTAAATATATTATTCTAGAGGATAAGAATTTAGTCTTGAGACTAAAATCTGAAATATTTTCTTTGAAGAAACTTCTTGAAAATTTTACTTCTGGTAAGGATAATTTTGATAAGATGTATTCTCAGATCTGACCTCATGATAATAATCAAGGATTAGGTTATTCTCATGAAAAGCCAATTTTTAGAAACAATTATTTTGTTCCTCCAAGAGCTCCCTTTTGAACTAAATGTCAGAGTGGTGGGAATTTGAAGAATAACTATTCTTTAAATAAATTCCTATCCACTGTGTTTCATAAATCTTACTTTTCTAAAAAAATGTGGATACCCAAGATTTTATTATCTAATAATTATGAATCCAAGCAAGTTTGGATTCCGAAAACCTAACTCTTTCTTTTTCAGGATAATGAAGGTAGTACCAACGACATATGGTATATGGATAGTGGATGTTCCCAGCACATGAATGGTAACAAGGAATATTTTAAAAATATTTTAAAGACTAAAGGTGGAAAAGTATCCTTTTAAAATAACTCTAAAGAAGATATTATTCTTCAACTCATCAGAACAAAATAACAAATTTCTGATCTTTTTACAAAACCTTTACCTTTTGATAGATTTGAATACATTAAATATAATCTAGGAATGATCTATGTGAGGTAATCATTCATATCTACTTCTTGTTTAAATAATCTATTTATTAAGTTACTCCTTATTTTATAGAGAGTACATATGCTTTTTTATTTTCTTTATTTCTCTTTTTATAAAAAAATATTCTTTATTTAAGAAATTATATTGTTCTTTAAGAAAATCTAGTTTATTTTTTTCTTTCAGAATTGTAATTTTCGGAATTGAAATTATCAGAATAGACATTCTCGGAATTGAAATCCTGGAATCTAAATCTTCCAAGAGAATTATTATAACACCAATAAATTCTTTAGAGTATTCCAAAAGGCACACTTTATTACTCTTCATCTTATAATTTTAAGTTTAAATTGTTGGTATTTCAAAATTTTCAATTCCCTTTTTACCTTACTTCAAAAGATCCGAATTCATATATTTTTCTACATCCATTCGCAACCATCAGATAAAATCAGATTATTTTTAGTCATTTGACTATCTTATGGAAGCTAAAAAGTCATAACTTTGTCTATATAAGGGGTGATTTGTTTATGAGCACCACACCATCCTCACTGATCTCTAAGACAAAGTTATATTTCCATCAAAGCCTTCGTTCCATTTTCTTTGTCTCTTTCACTCCAAATGACTCCTTAATCCTCAGCAGATCAGATGCCGATTAACAAGGAAATAAAGGACTGGGCAATCTTTAGGGAAAGACTGGTATGACCTAACTTCTTTTCAAAGTATGAATCCCTTATCTCTAAGGTAATAAGTACTTACAGATGGGAAAGTATTTGTGTGGATAAGGAAAAAAGTCAAGATCCGGTTTACCTTGACCTGGTTATTCAATTCTATGAATCCATTACTTTCTTCCAAAAGGATGGCAAAGACATGTTCAAGTTCAAATGTTATGATAATACTTATAAAGTTACTTATAATAAGGAAAAAAATGTTTTCAACATACCGTATAGAGGAGATTCTATTTTATTCTCTCATAAACATCTTGAGAAGGAAGGTTCTTTTGAAAAAGACAAGGATTTGGATTACCTTGGTCTTAAGTATGTTAAGAATTTGAAGATTATTAATCTTACAACAAATCTCAAGCTGGTAGATCTCTGGTTGCAAGGGTTATTTATTACAAGAAAAGGAGATAAGGAATATCAAAAGATATGTGATATCTTTCTTTTAGACTTTATTTTCAATGTAATGAAGATCAACTTGATTAAGTACATCTTTCTGACTTCCAGGTAGTAAAAGGCAGAACCATCAGATCTTATATTCTTATGTATCTGGTAACTATCTCCAGGATAATTGTTTTGTGTTTTCAAGAGATGAATGTCCATTGCCATTTAGTCTCTAATCTGTTTAGGATTTTGTTTCTCAATGATGATACTCTAAGGAGGATGAAGGTAGAGTTTATATCTGAATCCAAAACTTTTGAAGAATTGGGTGTCCAGAACAAGGCTGATGTTCCAGAATCTTTAAAAATCAGTACTTAAGAAAAGAAAACCCGAAGAACCAATCTTACCAACATCGGTTCCTGATGTTCTAGTTTCAACACCTCCTCCTAAAAAGAAACCAAAATCCTATTCCAATGAAATAGTTTCAAAATGGAGAGAGATGGAAGCTACTAGAAAGGAAGGTGATCCTTACTTTTTCCAAAATCCTAGAGAGGATAAGGCCTTAAAAATCAAGTAAGTTGAAAATCTAGAGAAAGAAAAGAAGGAGAAGATCTTGAAGAAAAAATCCTCAGAATTTCAAGTGTGCCAGTCTTTACTGAAAGCTGTAGAGAAGAAGTCTCAATAAGTACAAGAACCTACAGTTGTTCATAAGAAACCAGCTGCCACTCCGGAAACCCAAAAATCCAAGAAAGTCCTAACTTTATCAAAACCTGTTCAAGAAGTGGAAGATCAGATCATTCATGTAGACAATGATGATGTTTTCAGGGAAGTGGAATATTACATTGGAACTCCTCAGAGTTCAACTTCAAAATCCATTCCTGAAGAACAATATTTTTAAGCTGAAGTTAAAGAATAAGTTGAGGTTGAACAGGAATAACAAAAGAAATATGAGGTGAAACAACAAAGTGATGAATAGGAAGAGATCTTGGATGAATAAAGACAATAATAAACACAAGAAGAAGAGATTCAAGGGGAAGAAGATGAACAGGAAAATCTTAATTTTATCCAAGTATCCAATAAACAAACCCCAGTCCAAAATCCTATCAAAGGCAAGAGTGCTTTGGTTGAATCATCCAAAAAATAAATGCCTAATAAGTCTTAAAAAAGGATAGATAAACTGGATTCCTTAAATCTAAGAATAACTGAGAAAGGAAAAGATGTTTCAGGCTCTGAATCCTCATCCTTTGTTGAGCATGACTTTGTTAAGCTATCTTTAAGGAAGTTGGTCAGCACTATTCTAGTTCTTGAAAATATAGATTCCCAGTTTCAAATGATGTAAGAGACCTTGAATAAAAATAAATAATCTACCAATATACTTTTGGACATGGTGGTAAAGCAATAATCAAAATTCAACAATCTTTTGATTGATTATAAAGCTCATAAGGTGACTTGTAAGAAAGTCTTTAACCGCACCAAAACCATCAATGAAGAGCTTAGACAGTTCAGTGACTTCATGGATTCAATAAAAAAGCTTTCAATAATTGTGAATCCAAGTTTAACAAAGTCAAAACAACCATATCTGAGAAAGTTAGACAACTCAATTCAGTTGCCCGATCTGTAAGCATTGAGAAGGAAGTTAGAGCCAAATTAGTGAAAAAGGTGGCTACTCAAGAAGAAAGGATCCTGTACTTAGAAAAGAAGAACCAAGATCAGGAGATCTTGCTGAAGAATATTCAAGAAGATCATAAGTAAGTGAATAAACTTAAATATTTGATAAATAAAATTTTATTTGAGTAGAAGAAGGATGGATTATTTTTTACATTCCGATGTTTTTTTTGTAATCATAACTTTATTTCCAAAAAATCATTAAGAAGATTCTTGCATATCCTTATTTTGTTTTTTCATGTATGTTTCCTTAACCTTACAGGTACATCTTATACTTATCCATTACTTTTTTGAAAATCACAATGGGGGAGAATTTTTTGATGGAATAATTTAATGAAGAATCCAAAGAAGGAGAATCTATTTAGGGGGAGTATGGTAAGAAAGAATAATTCCTAAGTAGGGGGGGGGGGGGGGTTTATTTTAAGGATAAATGTTTATCTAAGGGGGAGATATTTCCTTAAGAAAGAAAATCAGATGCTAAATATCTAGAATATAATCCTCGGGAAACATAACCTAAGGTTGAATTAGTCGTATTCATCCTAAATCTCATTCAAAGGGGGAGATAAGTTTTTTTGTACTTGTTTATCAAAGTCAATATATTCTTCCTTAACAAAGTTGATTGTTCTTTCCAAAAATGGGGAGATTGTTGAGTCAATAAGGTTCCCTTATGACTTATCCATTCCTTATGTTTTTTGTGTTTTGAAAATCACAAACACTTTTTCTTAAGTTCCAAATTTGTCATTCCATTTTACTTATACTTTTTTCATTTTGTTTTACTTAGAGTTTTGTCATTCCATTATACTTACAAAATTCTCATTATGACTGCTAACAGAAATATCATTCTATTATACTTACAGAATTATCATTCTACTATACTCATGAATCTGTCATTACGTTTACCTTCAAATGTCATGCTATTTTCATGATACCGATTCCGGTACAAATGTCATGCTATTTTCAAGATACCAATTCTGGTACAAATGTTATGCTGTTTCTACGATACTGATTCAGGTATAAATGTCATGATGTTTTCATGATACTGATTCCAGTACAAATGTCATGTTGTTTTTATGATACCAAATCTGGTACAAATGTCATACTGTTTTTTTGATATTGGTACCCAAAAATAGTGATACCATTTTTCTCAATCCAATTTTCATTTTCTTAAGAATATGTTTTCTTAATAATGTTAGAATTACTTAATGTATAAATCCAATATTATCAAATTCTAAGTTCTTATTATACCTAACTTTAACTTAACATCATTTTCTTATATGTAATGATGTCTTAAAATCTGTTACAAACAAACCATTGTATATTTGACAAGTGTCCAGGTCCCTCTGAAATTTAAGGAAAATATAACTGTTGGAGTGGAGCCGACCGTTGGAAAATTTTGCATATAAATACAAGTTTGATTGAATGAGAAAATGAACTGGTATACTTCATGGATGAATTTAATGCATGTGAAAAATATATGAAGTATTTTCTAGAGAGAGGGGATCTTACAACTCTTAGTGCTTCATGCAGATGTCGTGAACAACTTGTTTAGGCATGAACAACTTGTTCAGACTTGCTTAGTGCAGACTCCGATAGTACTGATCTCGGGATTCCAGATTTGGAAGACAGAGGTTTTGATTTCCTTCTAAATAGAGGGCTTGTGGGAATAACAAGATAGATACTAATCTTTAGATTGAGGGTTTACCTGGATTTGGGTAAGACAGACTTTCTTGAAAGTATAAATGAAGGAACCTTTATCCAAGGTTATTGGAAACCCTTCTCTTTGGGTTAAAAGAATCTTATTATTACTTGTTTTATATTTCAAGTTGTTTTTATTATACTGCTATTTTATCTTTTTTAAAGTTAGAAAGTATAAGTTTCTTATACTTTCTAATTCCATTTCTCTGATTATATTAAAGATTATATACTTTATAAGGTAAAATATTTCTTTTAAGAAAATATTTCTTATGTTTTTATATTAAGGTTGTACAGTTTAAGAAAAGGTTTATTTAAGAGGTTTTGTGGTTATTTGTTTAACTTTGTTAAAATACGCTTTCTTAAAGTTAAAATCTAACCTTAAGAAACAAATTTCTTTAAGGTTAAGAAACTTTCCTTAAGAAAGTTTTATATCAAATTTAAACATTCTAAAGGAATTTTTAAAGTATACAATTCACCTCCTCTTGTATTTGAGCATCTCATTATACATATTCAATCCTACAATTCTAACTCAAATAGATGTCAAGAGTTAAAAATGGGATTATTAAATGTGTACACAACTTTGGTTTGATCATGGAATACATTCCATACTATGAAATTCTCAGTGTACATAAGCTCTCGATGAAGGATAAGACTGGAGACTATCATGAAGCTGAAGTAATTGTGTTGATTGGATGAACCCTAAAATATTAATAACATTTTTAAGAATATGAATAGTATCCCATGCTCCACATCCCACATTGGTATTTACTTCTTCTGTGCTCCTCTTAATAATAATTCCCATATCAACAGTCGATCGAGCTGGCATAGGGGTTCAGCAACCACAACACTGACACCCACAGACTTCATAGGCACACCCCACCTACACTATCCTACTTTCCTACCTATTCATGCTCACTCATGCACATCCCAACAATTCCAATATGGACCATGATGCACATGCGCTCCCTATGGGAACTATGTTTCCTCCTAACACTATATTGGCTGGGCAAGGTGACTCCTATGTGTGGTTGAGCTTGCTCCCACAAGATCATGTCGAGTAAGCCTAGCTAGCTAGCTTGGATTGCCACATTTTTTAGCAAGTACAAAAAATGAGTTATCCAATTAATAAATTACATGTCATACTCACCACCAAATTACAATCCATATTCTTTATGAAAACAAATTAATGTATTTATATTTATGTGTGGAATTCCTTAATTCATTCATGGAATTACATTCTTTTTTCATGAAACTATTCATATCCTCCTTTTCATCACCTTCTTAAATATGTTGTAAAAAATGTGTAAGTTATTAAATTAACATTGACACATGTCTTTCAAATTAATGTTTATTTAAAAAATCATCACTTTGAACAAGGATAATTGTCCAAGCATGACATCAAATTCCATAAATTGAATCCATAAAAATTCTCCAAGAATCATCACTTCACATATTAACACATTGAAAAAAATACAACCCATGGTATCGACATATTGATCAAAAAAAGGACTTAATGTGTAAGTTATAGATTAATATCTATGGATTAAAACAAACACCAAGATAATGGAACCTATAATTCCAAACATTTTTGGCTGAGAAAGGTTTCATGTAGAGAAAATATTACTATTGGTTATATAAGAATGTGTTTGAGGGTGAATAATTCAATATCCTACTCTTATATGTTAATGATATTATTTTTGAATGGATGAATATTCAATTAATTCAAGGGTTGATATGTGAGTTTTATAGAAGTTTTTATATTAAATATCTCATAAAATCAATGAAAATACATGGAATGAGGATTGAGGGAAATAAGAATCTAAAAAATTATTATTATATCCAACGGATTACATCCACATGGTAATCCAGAAGTTTGAAATGAAAATATGTAGGATAGTTTCAAGTCCTATGGATGAAAATTTTAAACTGTAAAAGGTGATATCACCTAGAATGGAAGATGAGGCATGATATATAACTAATGTTCCATTTTCAATAATAGTCAAAAGTTTAACATATTCCATGGTATACACTCTCCCATACATAGCCTATGTAGTGTGATTCATCATCCAATATAAGGAAAATATGGTAAAAGTACACTATGAAGTTTTTAAATGTATTATATAGTATCTAAAAGGAATAGATGATACAATTTTATATTTTGGGTTTTATAAACCATTAAAAGGTTATGTTGATGATAATTTTGGGGGTGATTCCAATACTCAGAAGAGTATAACCAACTATGTGATCAATTTTAGAGGGATAAAGGTCAATTTGATGTCAATAATATAACCATAAATCACTCTATTTACCATAGATTTTGAATATGATATAGAAATAGAAGATGAGAAGGAGCCGACATGGTGGAAGATTTTTTTTTGAAAAAAAGCCTAGAAAGGTCGAGGAAAATTTCTTACCCAACTATGATTGTAAGAGTGATATAAAATTAGAAAAAACCATTTTTACATTCAAGGAAAAAATATCCACTTAAAATACCACTACATTTAGAAGTTTCTAGAGGATGGAGAATTAGTACTATAGAATATAGTTGGAAAGTATAATTTAGATGATATTTGTACCAAGGTCTTTGTATAGGAAATCATGAGGCATAAATCTACCACTGTGGGAATAGTGTGAATGAAATGTGGTAGAGAGTATGACATGATATTGAATAAGAGTGAATGTTAAGGACTTCTCTAACTATTAGATATTTTTGAAATTACATAAAATTTTATTCATGTGGGAGATTTTTTGAAAAGTGATGCAAGTTTAAATTTCTAAACCATTAAAATAGTATGATAGAAATCATAAGATAGGTTAGACTTATGGTTACATCTAGGTGAAAGAGAAAACTTCAATGTAAATGGAAGGAAGGTCAGAAGTATTTAATTTCCAATGGAGGTTTCTACACTCATCAGTTCAATGAAAGGTGTTTATAAAAGATGATCAATTGGATGGAATGTGATCACATAATACTTTATAGGTATTTAGTGGTAAATATTAGGGATATTATAATATATCTTTATTCACCTTTGGTCAATGAAAGGACTACCACGAATTTCAAAGGTTAGTGTTATCGATAGACTGAATGAACCCATCTATAAAAGTGTGGTGGTACTAACTGCACATGTGTCTTATGAATACTAGATGTTTAGTGATCTAAATAATATAATAGTCATAATTATTGTAAATATTTGTATCTTCTATAGAAAGTAATAAATTGAAGCAATTTTCTCCCATGTACATATGATTTTATATCTGAACCACGTAAAATCAAAGTGTTATTATCAACACATTTATACTTGTTTGTATTATTGTGTGGTGTTTAATTATAATAATACTTAGTGTAATTATTTATTTAATTTCCACACTAAAAATATTTCAGTACACTGAGATCAGTGGAGGGGTTTTTTGTTCTAATATGTGTAACTTTTGATGATTGATGTTTTGGTGTATTTGTGTATCCTTGTTTAGTGAATTTCATTTATAGTGTTCCCACAATTTTGGTTTCCTTTCTCCACAATAAGGTTATAATTCAATCACTTTTTATTATACATATGACCAATTGAAATTCATTCATCATTTATTTTTAATCCATATTCATGTAAAATTTATTTTTTGATGGGTTTCTAGAATTATAAAACCGCATAATTAGTTTTGTAGTTCTTATATCTCATGAGATGTTATATATGGTTCAATGGTAGTGGGCCTAAAATAACATGTTATGATATATTGGGAGTGATACTTGGCATAGGAATATGATGATATTTTTATGAATGTTTTCATTCTTATGCCATGGATCTATGGTATTAATTAGGTTTTATGTTCATAATATAATCATTTGATTCACTTAATAATCTAATAATATGTCATATAGATTATATAAATTTTATTTCCTCTATATTACCTATTTAATAGAATATTATCCCATCCTTTATTTTAAAGTAGGCCCCTTAGTATTCAAATATAGTCTCAAAATTAGGATAATTTATAAAAACATTATGAAGACTTAAATAAATTTATTTATTTCCATTTATACAATGTATCTTATATCTAATAAAACTAGACCATTAGGTTTTGGTTTGTCGATTTTATTATACATTTTTATGTTTTTGGATGAAAATATTAAAAAATTATGTTTACAAGTTATAGGTCCTTATATATAAGACTTGTATTAAAAACCACTATAATTATAAGAACATCCATTGAATCTATAATTTTCACTCAAAAACATACTTTATCTATGGATATTTGTTTATAGATTTTGAACCTAACTAGATTAATTTTACACTAACTTTTAAGAGTTATTTTCTCAAGGGGAGCTTTTAATTTCTTTTGAAATAAAGAAAACATGATCTTAATTTCTATTAACCCATATTTTTCTAAAATTTTACATTGGACAATAAATATTACCATGAAATATTTTTATAATTTAGAGTAAATTATGATATAATTGTTTTCTATTTATAATTTTGATCATTTCATGAAACATATTCAAAATAAAACAAAAATTTCTTAACCATAGTCTGATGTATTTGATAACACAGAAAATAATCAAGCATTTTCATGATTATAGTTTTTTTATTTATATATTTAGATAATTTAACTTTTAAAAATTATTTTATCAATGTCATTTTTCATCTTCGTCAAATCTAATTTAACCTCATGATGCTTTAATTACACCTCTATTAGAAATGTTTCTTCCATAAAGCCTTTAGTTTTATGAAATTCTCTAATTTTTTAATCTTAGTAACACAGATATTTATAATTCTAATTTCTTTAGTTAATTAATTTTTTTAAGAAAAATTATACTTTTTTTTATATTGGAAACATCTTCTTATGAATCATAATATGATCAATACTATTTATAATATTCACATAAAGATTTATCATGGTATATTTCAATTAATACTCACTTTTAAATTCCTCATATTCTTTTTTTCCATGATTTATGATAGTTTTATGATTTATTTTAGGCATTATATCACTATTTTATTTGTAAAACGATGAATATATGTTTTATAAATTAAGCGTAGTATTTTTATAATGTATAGTTCTTCATATTAAATAAAAATTTTACCAATAAAAAGGTTTTATACACTTCTAGGTCATGTTTATATAATGATAAAGTCATAAAATTTAAAATTTTTCTAAAACAATTGTATTTTTCACTATTCATCTAAAAAAACTATTCTAGAAAATCCCAAACAATCATGCTACGCTAATTTTGTAATTATAAATAAAAAATGAATTCAATTTTGTCAAATTAAAATTATAAAATTTGATTATTTTTGAAAATTATTTTTATAGGAAAATAAAATTTTAAAATATCAACTATTCTTATTCTTATTCCCTACTCATCAAATTGGTGTTAATATATTTGTTATTTAAAAATTATATTTTATCCATTATATATTTATTTCTTTAAATAAAACACATAATAAAGTTTTTTAGAAATGTTACATTTTAAAGAATAAATATGTCTTATTAGTTATTTATCTAAACTAGTTGAATTTTTATCAATGAATTAGTGTTTATATTAATTTTTTTATTTACATATATACATAACAATTTTCTTACATCTATTTTTACCCTCCAATTATATGAACACATTTTAATTGTTATATATTATTCTATAGTTCTTTGTATTTTATTTTTTTGAGTAAATAAATATATTTAAAACATTAGGTTTTAATGGAAAATATATAATTTAAATTATGAGGGTGTTATAATTGGGCCTCCATATTAAAACCTATCATATTAAGAGTAATACATATGTCCTTATCTATTGGGTGAATAAATATACCCAACATACCTATCGATGTATTAGTCTCATAATTTTACTAATTCAACTTACCCTTTACCACATTGAGCTTCTTATAAAGTTAGGCCTTATAAATAAGGTTACCTGGTACTTCAGTATTTATATTTTTTCTTTTTACTCAAACCATCTCCTTGATTAGTTAGTGAAGAAAAAATGACTACTCTTTTTTCTTTTCCATAAGTGAAATCAGGTCTGGATTCTCCTTCTAGTTAAAACTATGCTTTCTAGGATTATTTTCATCCCATGAATGAATAATATGTTAAAATTTGGAGTTGAGTGAGAATAATCTCCTATAATTACTGTATTTTTCTGGGGAAGAATAATTTGTAAATAAAATATGTGGATATGGTTATTTTTATTTATTTTGTTATCAACACATAATTCAGGTTCAATCTCAAGTTTTACTTTATGTTTCATTTGAAGTTAATCTTAATTTGAGGTTATATTGTATTTTAAGGTGTTTAAAATATGTTTGGAGAAGTTTGAAAGGGTTTTTGAGTTGAAAAAATTTTGATGTGTAAAATGGAAAATTACTCCTTTACTAATATTTTTGTGTTCATAAGAGAAAAAAATTGTCAAAAAAAACCTAATATGATGCATATTGTTTTTATTTTTACTATTTAAAAATGAACAAAGTCACAAAACCTACAAAATATATAAGATTATTATTTATATGAAGTCTGGAGTTGAAAAATTGGAAAATGAATTTCCCTTACTATGATACGTTAGGTTTATATTTAGAATATGTGAAAAATCAACAAAGGAAGAAATATTATTATGATATGTAATATTTTGTTTTATATATATAATATTTTTATAAATTAATGTAAAATTGGAAAATCCCTTACTACAGGGTTAATATGTAAGGATTTTATATTGATAAATAAGATTTTTATATGGTGAAAATATTAGAAAAATGTTAATGTCCATGATTAAAGGGTTGATATGTAATTTTTTTATATGTTTATCAATTTATATATGATACAAAAAAATATTCAATATATAAGATAATTTACATATCCAATTTTTTTTAGAAGTTACCAGGTAGTTTTATGAGATTTATTTTTAGAAGATAATGTAGTCATATGGTATGATATCTTTATCCCATACTAAATTATATGGAAAGATAAAACTATGTTGTTTTTTTAAGATTTAAAAATAATTTTGTTAAAGTTATCCTTTCATGGATTAAATTTCATAAATAGATATTGTTATAAAATTAGTTTGAGGTATGTGGTCATTTCATGAAAATAATATCACTTGGAGTTCATGTAGACCGTGAAGGGTAGAAATGATGGGTTATATCAAGATGGATATTTCCATTATAAAAATAAAAAAATAAGTTAGAGGAACTATTTTATCATTCCAAAATATATACAATCTGGTCATGATGAATTGGATAGTTTCGAATAAAGATAAAAAAACAGGGGATTTGAAGAGAAGTTGAGAATCCATTAAAGGAAGTTATTAATTTTAATTCAAATTGAAATTTCAAATTCCAACATGAAAATAAATATCACTTCTAGAAAAGAAAACAATTAAATAAGGTATTTTCATATAGAATAAATGATAGAGGTGGAATAACCAAGTGTATTATTTTATATTGAGAGTGTGAGTATAATAGTGATCATATAAGAAGATGAATAATAAGAGAAAGAGTTCACACATAGTTTGAGTGTAATCATCACACCACTATTGTGTGTTGAGGAAGAAGGACAAATTCACATATGTTCTACATTATAAATAAGTGAAGGAGTGAAACATAGTTTTCAATATAAAATCATGTTATTGGAGAAGGATATCCCTACCACAACAGAATACATGATTGAAGTGAAAACTATCTAGATACTTTTTTTGGAGATAATATTTTTGATTATATTGTAAACTGGGTTCAAGGTTATACCCTGATCCTTTATATCCACCATGCTAATTCTAGTGTATTTTATGGTCTTTAATTATTTTGGATAATTCTAAGCATTAAATAATAATTTTGACTAGTGAATATTATACATCAAGTGTAATTGTTTATTTTTTTTGGGTGTGGATGTGTTATTAAGTGAGATATGTCATTCTAATAAGTTATGGATGTTGATTTTGAAGGAAACCATAAAATTAAAATGAATTATTATTGTTCATTGATTCACCCCTATTTTAATAGCGAGTACCCTAGATTAAACCTAAGAAGTACTTTTTGATTACCATTTCATGTGTACATTGAATTATGCATGATTTACACTTACCATAATAGTGTTGATATTTATGCATCCACTATTTAAATGGTAATGTACAAAGATTATTTATTGTATCAAATGTTATATTAGTTCCCAAGTTATAATGACAACCTTGAGATACTATGAAATTAATATTAAACATGTATCTTATGGTCTAGATACATCATACTGACTAGACACAAATGATGTATGACTATCATTTGTTGGGGACTCATAAGAATTTAGACTTCTTCTCATGAAGTCCGCACTTGGTGATCTTGAGTAGATGAGATCGGGAGGATTTAACCTCCAATAGGAATATGACATATTTTAGGTGTTATTGGTTGTTCTTATCTTTGAACATGTGTATTGGTCCCTTGAAAAGAGATCATTATCAATGTGTTCCATTTGATTGTGTACCTTTATGAAAGGACAATACTATGACATTGAATTCATGGAGAGGTACCTTGGGTTGGGTTCATATTTTGTGGTATAACATTGGATGAAAGATCAAGATAGAATTTTTAGATTTCGAGTTGAGGAAGTGATATCTCTAGCCTAGTTGATTAGGATGGTGGAAGAAGGTAAGTTCATCTAGTAAGGGTAATAAATCAAGAAAGGATGATGATATGAAGTGTTCATCCAGCTTTATGATATATTGTAAGACAAAGATATTATATTACATGATGTATGTTCATAGAAATATTATCATTGCTATGAATAATCCTTATCTCTTTAGAGGCCATGATGGGTTTCTAAAATCCGCTCCTAGTATTTGAATAATGTTCACTACTATCGAGATAAGGTCCTAGAGGGTTACACTCATATTCAAAAGTATTTCCTATTATGATGAATAAGAATATAGGATATGGTGGTCCATACTACTACGGTCTGAGTGATGTATGAGAATTATTCATCACTAAGAAATAAATAAATTCATATTATTTGAGTTTAGAATAATTTGAATTGAATTTATTTATTAAATTTATTTACAAGTATTAAAGTAAATACATGGAAAATATTATACGAATGAATATAATTTTATTATTAAAGGTTTTTTAAATATTTTTGAGAATGATGTGTCTATTTAATGGAGTTTTATAATATAATATATTAATTATATTACACGTGATAAAATTATAAATGATATTTATGACTTAGTAAAGTAGTCATAAGATTTTGTTTATGGTTTATTTAATGGGTAATGAATATTCAGGGGTCAGGGATCCTTTTATAGGTAATTTTATAACATGCTATATATATGAGGAGAGGTAATTTTTTGTGGAAACTATTTAATGTGAGTCTATGAGAGACTCTCTATCATCTCATAATTACTAGAGTGATAAGCACTTGATCCAAGTAATCTGATCGATCTCTTCTTCTCCCTTCAAAGGCATGTTGATGCGGTGATCTTTGGAATGTTGAAGGCATTGTCATATGGCCCTTAAATCACCCTAAATTTTATGATTGATGCTCTCACTGTCTTTATAAGTGAATGTGGATGATCTATAGAGATTTGAGTTCAAATCATTCAAGAAACAATCACCAGTGATGAGAAAATGTCAAAAACGGCTACATATTCAAAGAGGTATGTTTTCAATTAATTTTTGTGCTGAAAATCAATCATGTGAAGATCCTTGGACCTTTACTGGGGATTAAATTCAATGGAGATTATGTAGTTACATCAATTTCTATCAAACAATTTAAAATCTCTGACCACCTGCATCCGCTGCGCACCCCAGTACTTTTAATTGGTATCATATAGATCACTTGATAATTTACATCCAAGAAAAATTAAATTTGTAAGAATTAGTGTAAAGTGAATCAATGCGATCCCAAAACTGTAGAAGATGTTTCAATTTGACATCGGATGGCCAAATTGTGGTTATATAAATTTTTTAATACGGATTGGAATAAATTTTTTGTGTTTAATTTTTAAATCACACACACACACGCATACACACACACACATATATATATCTGTCTGTGTGTGTGGGGGTGTGGGTGTTAATTTTACCTGAAATCGTCTGTGAAATTAACTTTCGGTGAAACACTATATTTTAGATAGAAACCCCGTTTCTAAAATAGTGTTTTCTAGAAAAACATTCTTCCACTAGTTTTTGGAAATATAAAATAATAATAATAATAATAATAATAATAATTAGTTTAATGTCTATGTTTTTTGTATTTGTAAAATAAAAATAATATTTTAACCGTGTTGAGGTGGCTGGTAGATATAGGAAGAATTTTAAATTTTTTTAGAAGGTAAAATTCATGAACAACAGTGATGAAATCATAATACATACAAAAAAGAAATGTTTTTTTGACTTAGGGTTATATCTATCCAAAGAAATAAGCACAACTAGACAAAGAACAGAGAAAAAAATTCAGAGGGGAGGCAATATAGATTCCCTACTAACCGTCTCCTCCAATTCTGCCCTGGTTTCCACTCATCGCCACTTGTTAGAACTTTCCAAAGACCATCCCTCCAACTACCTTGCACCATCTAGCCATCACCACCACACTTCACCCCCTCTTGTGCAAATTGCCAACCATGCACATTTTCCTTGTTAGATCGCCGTTGAATGGTCACACTAAAATTCTCCAGTGGCTGACCTACAAATCTAGCTCTGTGGTGCCATCTTGGTTGCTGGAAGACCACCATGCTCCATCAGAAACCTCATATCTAGGTCATCCTAACCCCTTCATCTATATGCCACTAATGTTGGCCAGAACCATCATGCACAATACTCATGCGAAAGGCCCCACCTAGAATGATCATGGGTGGTTTATTCCTGTCATAAAATGGGATGGGGTGCATCTTCTGATCCTGAGATTTGGCCACCAATACAAGTTTGGAAGTTCATTTATTTAATTATTTATGAAATTTTGTTTGATTCATGCGATGTTTTTGATTATTTAATTAAATATATGGTCCGCACATCATCTTTATTCATCATTATATGTACAAGGGTCCACACATCCAGATAACAATTATTTATCTTTATTATGAACTCATGATACCCCTTTCCTGCATGGGAGTATTTTTTATTATGATGAAGATGAAGTAATACATAGACCATGTCGAGATGATATGGTATTCCAAACAAGATAGTGATACATTGGACTAGGGTGTGAGATGCAATATGAGTCAAACCCCGACTTAGGTATTATAACCCTTATGTTATGGTTGATTCATTGAGTATAAATAGATCAAACAATATGAAATGATAAAAATTAGTGATATAGTATATTTAATTCATTAATTTTTTATTATTTTTGTGCATATTCAAGTTTATATGATCACATAAAATAATAAACTAAAATGCATAGATTAAATTAATTTATGACATGATGAATGCTTTTCTATTTATTACATAGTATGTTGTGAGTGTGATCACATAGTACATGCATATAAGATTGAAAATGATTTAATTAATCGATAATTAATAAAAAACCCCCAAAGAAATATTAATTAACAAACACTTTTTGTTATTTGAATTTGAGAACATCCAGGGTGTATAGGGTGATCATCATCCCTATTTGAGGGTGCCTCCTACTACTAGAGAGTTCTTATGAGAGCATCAGATTGACTTAACTAATGATGGTAGAAAATAAGCATCCAAAGATATATTTTTTCATAATTAGAGTAAAATTAATTATTAAATCATGTTTATGATTTTAGAAGACGAGACTTTACACAATAGATCAAAGAGACCCAAGTTAATGCAGTTGGTCAGTCAGACACCTACCTTGGAACTCTCCAAGTAGTAGCGTATCCAAAACTTGAACTATGAGGAGAGGTTTTAATGATTCTTTCCATTAGAATAATCTATTTATTGGGTATTCTGAATCAAGTTATTAGGGATACTAGGGTTCAATAAAATAATAAGATAAATTTAATGATTTAATTAATCAATAATTTCTAATCAGTAATCATGATAAAAGTAATAATATACTAATTTTATTTTATAGAACAATGGAAAGTAATAACACATAAACACTATGGTTAATTTTGGAAAAAGAACCTAACAAAACTTTCATGATTTTACAAAGAGTAGTACAAGCTCTAACACAAAGTACTGCGATATAGGGAATTCAATGTGACAGAGTCCCCGATACCTACTGAGCCACCTCAGAAAGAGGGTGAGAAAAATGCTTATAAGAGACTTCTATGTTATGCATTTGTTGTTTACATCATAATTATATCATCAATGTCTGATGAAATATTTGGATACAATATTAAACATGAATTACTTCACATGTTGTCTCATATTCAAGAATCTTGTGAGGAGAAAGTGAAGCGAGATATGAATGAGTGATGATTATATTGGATATGTGTAAATTAAAAGACAAATCATGATGTTTCAATAAATCAATTTATAATATATTTATCACCCATTTACTATAGTTTGTTTAATATTTCAAAACTGAATAGTACAAGGATAACGCTTCATTACCATTTGGGTATGGTTCTCCAAGTAAATAAGAACATAAAGAAAGTATGATATTTAGTTCTTATGGTGGACTATATGAAAGAAAAGGAAAAAAAGGTCAATGGAAAGTGTGATGCAAAAGGAAACTTCTCAAGAAACATCAAAGAATATAGTTCAATTATCATATATGAGGTTATTTTCTTCGCATGTCATGAGATAAGAATATAAAAGATAAATGAAATCGACTGAATTGAAGAAGTAAGTCTTAGATTTTTCTTTAGGTGTATTCATCTATTACAAGTAAAATTTCTATCACAATTCTTGGCTATTAAATACAATATGAATTTAACATATTTTTATTTAAATATACTATCCATGTAATAAAATAAATGTTACTAGAATTAATGTGAATTATCCAAGTAGTGAGAAATACAAAACTTATAATTTCCAAATTTAATGATACTCTTTGAACTTTTATCAAGTATATCCAAAACATTTATCTCATGTGTCTATTGTATATAGGGATTAATTATTATAGTTTTGGAATGAATATTGTTTGTGGTGTCTAATACTCAACTAATAATTCATTAATGAACTAATCATTGGAAATAAACGATGAATATAAATGTAAGACTATATTACACATTTGTGGCAAGATAATTTTTTTCTAGTAAAACTAAGTAGTTTTAAATGATGTACCAATTATGGTTTTGGGCTATTTGGAATTAAATACCTTATGTATTATTGACACATTTACTTAGTTAGTTTTAGGAAAAGAAACCCTTATAAATAAAGAAATTCCAAAAGGCATATAAAATTCATATAACTAGAGAGCATGAATAATTCCAAGTTAAATATAGTGGTAAATATACTTTATAATATTCCTTTAATTGAATTTAGTACTGGAAATAAAAGTATGCAATATGCATGGTCATAATATATGAGTAGCTTTGGGCCTGTTTTCTGAAGAATATCTTGACCAAGTATTCATCGGTCATTAAAATGTAGCACGATGAAATTTCTAAATGCACATTTATTTACACACATAAAATCCATGACTTTTATAAAAGGATGATTAATGGAGATTCTTACATATAAACATTGATTAGTTAGATGTAGCATGTAGTAATTCTTAGATTCACATTTCCTTTTACAAATGAAATTCATGATGTAAATAAATGGTGCATCAATATTGAGACTAATATCCATTGTAAAAAATTCCATTATTTTTTGTGACATGATTAAAAAATAATAGTTTTATCCCACAACCATATGAAAACTATAATGAAAAATGGATACCATATGAGTTATAGTATGATTTAAATCCATCATTTCCTAATAACATGTGTTTAGATGCAATGTGTTTCTAAAGGATATAAAAAAACTTTCTTCATGAAAAACACATTGTGAATCTATAATAATTATCCTAAAGGTTTCTAAGGATATTATATAAATATCTAGGATAGAAAAATAATAGTCAAGTAATATAATATATTTCTATAAATGGGTGCACATATCTATTTGAGATAGTGGGAGAAATATTTAATTGAATTTAGTCAATACCTGAGATACATAAGTGGTTGGCATAGGAACAAGATCTACAAGAGCCTATGGAAAAGTTACTGGTGGTGGTTTTACATTCACCACGGTCAGTGATACATTATTCATTAAGATTAATGAATCATACAAGTAAGAAGTAAATAGAGATTATCTAAGATTGACTTGATCAGTTAAATTTAAATAATATATTCCATGTATCAAAGTTTATGGGGCTTATTATTTTAAATACTATGGTGGGTATTCATGTGATACAATACATGGGTGGTATAAGCATGGTACTGATAAGGATTGATTGGTTATACTACGTTTTATTGACTAAATCCATTAGAAGTTTAATTTTCATAGCTACTTTCTATGATCTTTAAATTGGGAATTGGATGTCAATACCACCAATCTTAGAAGGCATCTATACGATGCATCCAGAAAGGGTTAGTGACACCATTGAAATCCAATAAAGAGTGAAAGTTATTGAAATCCAGTTTAGGATTTAGGTAATCAATAAGATAATAGAATATTTATTTGTAATGAATTTTTTCCACATGTCAAAAATATGTTAGTGGGAGAATCATAGTTTTTCCAAGTGAAATATGTTCGATAACATATGTAAAACACCTATTGGTCTTGAAATTAGTTAAGACCAAAATGAAAGTAACTATCCATAGATTGACTTAAAGTAACAAACTATATTTTAGGTAATGAGATAAAATGAGGTAGATCTAATGGTTTATTAGAAAAAGTAAAAAGTATATATACTGTAAAGGTATTGAAGAATAAAAGTTGGAAAAATTCAAGAGATAATTGTTACCAATGTCACATGGAATAAATCTCTCTAAGAAGACATTTATAAGAAATAAGAGGATATTAATGTGGTGAGTTTAATTCCATATTCTTAAATAATGGATCAATCAAATTTTCCATGATATGTACAAAATATATATACATTATATGTGGATAAGAAGGGACACTAGTTTAAAGGGGAACAAACTAGTCTTCATTGGATCAATATGACATAATATCAGAGTCAGGCTGAGGTAATAAGCAGGAAAACCTCATTCAAGTCTGTTATAGCCATATCTACAAATACAGAGTGTTTTTTTGATTTTGAGGAAGATAAATAAACAATATAAGATACTCAATTTTTTTTCTAGTTCTTTGAGTAATACATAGTAAGTAAAGTTTTATCATAATATAAATTATGATAATTATATTACCAGTACTAGAAAAGATGTAAAGTTTTAATAGTAGAAAAAAGGATTATACATAGGGATATCATCTCTTGAGGATTATAACTCAAGGATGTGAAGTCATAAATAGAATATTAGTCACAAAATAGAGATTTGGTAGGCCCATGACTAAATCCATAACTCATCTGAAATACGATCTTATCATTTGAGTGTTAACATGGATAGTTAGCAAGTTGGATCTAGTGTAAGTGGGAGTATTGTAATAGTGGATACAAAAGATCCAACTTAAGAAGTAAATTTTGATTACCATATCATGTGTATAGTGAGTTATTCATGATGTACACTTATAATAATAGTGTGGATATTTTTGAATCCACTATTTAAATGGGAATTTCCATAGATTATTTTGCATATCAAAAGGTTATAGTAGTTCCTAGACTATAATGAGAACCTCAAGATACTATGAAATTAATCTTAAACATGTTTTCTATGGTATAGATATATCATACTTATTGGACATAGATTATGTATGACTATTAGGTGTTGTGGGCTCATAAGTATTGAGACTTCTTCTCATGAAGTTCGCACTTGGTGATCTCGAGTAGATGAGATCATGAGGATTGACCCTCCAATAGGAACACCACATGTTTCAGGTGTCATTGGTTGTTCCTATATATGAACATGTGTATTAGTCACCTGACTTGATATTTTTATCAATTTATGTCATTTGATCACGTACTTTGATTCAAGTAAAAAATAGTGACATTTAAATTGTGGAAAGGTATATTTTTAAGTGCATCTTTGATGGTATGACATTGGTTGATTAATTAAGATATAATTTATCACTTTTAATTTGAGGAAGTGATATATCGAGCCCAGTTGATTAGGATGATAAAATAAGGTAAGTCTATTTATTAAGGTTAAAAAATAATAAAGTAAGAAAGGATGATGACATGAAGTGTCTATCCTTCTTTATGAGATATCACGAGACAAAGAGATTATATTACACGGCTTGTGTTTGTAGGATTGTTGTCATTTATATGACCACTCATTATCTATTTAGAAGCCATGATGGGTTGTTAAACTATGCTTATGGTATGTGAATAGTATTCATTAATATCGAGATAACATTCTAGAGGGTCACACATAATAATATATTCTAAATTTTACATTATTTTTATGAATAGGAATATAGGACATAGTGCGCCCCACTATTAGGGTCTGAGTGATGTCTAAGAATTATTGATCACTGATAAATAAATAAATTATTATTTTTTAAGTTTAGAATAATTGGTATTGAATTTATCTGTTAAATTTATTTACAAGTATTAAATTAAATACATGGAAAAAATTATATGAACATATATTATTTTAATATTCATGGTTTATTTAATATTTATAGGAATAATGAGTTGAATTAATGTCATTATTTTATCATGTAATATATTTATTATATTATAAGTAAGTGATAAAATTATTAATGATATTCATGACTTAGTAAAGTAGTCATTGTATGTTCCAGGCATAACAGAACCACCATTGGTGGGTGTTATATTAAAATTTATTTTAATATATAATTTCATGAAACCCTAAGAGGGGATATTTCATGTTAATTTATAATTAATTTATTTAAGATTAGAAGAAACGATTAGATAATCTTAAGATCATTTATTTGAAAAAAAAATTGATCTTTCAAAAACCCTTTTGTATTACCTTTGTTTCACTATAAGGATTCAAGCATAGAATCCCTTTAGTGACGATCCACACATGCTTGTTCGATCTCTGATAAAATCCAATTGATTTTCAGGTGCTATCTTGGAGAATAAATTGTCTTTAATTTTTCATCTTCTTTGCTAGAAGATACTTCGGGCATGAAGGATTTCTTATCATTATTGAGAGTAAGAGAGGAGTAATTCCAGAGAGAGTGTGTGTGTGAGAGATAAGTATATTGTGCACAATACTTCTTTATTCTTACTTTTAAATTAACCCTACATAATATAAATAACCATATATTTATAGATTCAGGGTTTGAGTTAAAATATTATTTAATCCTGTACCATCCCTTAAATAATATTATAATATTTATTAAACCCTATGAAACATAATAATAATCATATCATTATTTTGAAGTGTTCATTCTAACTTACGCAATAAAAAATATATTTTTTATTGGCTTATAAATTTATATTAATCAATGGGTGTAGTTTAGTTTCTTCAAAATCCTCAGTATTTATTAAATACCTGAATAAATTTTTTATTTAGAAATAAATATTTTTATTGAAAAAATAGTGAATAAACATTTATTATATATTTAATAAAATAAATAAATACATTTGATTCACAATATAGTTAATAAATATGTATTTAATTTATGTGATCAATAAAACTTGAATAAAATTATTCATCAGTCATGTGAATAATATTTATTCCTTTAATTAAATTCAAATAGAATTTAATAAAGATCAACAAAAACACTTAGTGTATGACCCTCTATAATTCTTTCTCATTGGATTAAGTGGGTACACCTAAAGTCTAAGATTACTATCTAACAACAAGTCAAGTCACCTAAGAGAAATAACTAAATGTTGCAAAAGTGACAATGAAATACAAATATTTGCTGTGAAATATAATCCCTTTATATCAATATATCATCATGTAGGTTGCACACATCTGTCATAAACCAATATACTTGATACATATTTCTTTGTCCATCTGAAATAAAAATCATTACACCATATCCATGGAATCTATATGATAGTTATATTTTAACCAAAGGGAATAGAAATAAACTTTTAAAAAGATGGAATTGGAAAATACTTCCTTGAAATATTCATTAATAACATGTCATTTGTGACACACCCAACATACCATACTTCCCTCTAACATATGTTATAATAGTTTTTTCCAATAAATCTGAGTGGGTGATTCATTAAATGCATTAATAATAAAATTAAAGTCTAAATAACATTACACACACTCGATGATAGGAATATATGATGGCACCAAAACATACAGAATTACTATTGGAGGGTTTGTTCTCAGAACCTACCATCTTAGAGATTACCAAGTGATAAATTCATGAGAATACACCTCATTCACTTATGATTACTCACAAATGATGATCTATATACTATTCTCCATTTTATAGATTGTTATCTAACTATATAACTATATTCAAGAATATATTCATAGCATCTCAATGTTCTCATCATAGTAGGGAATTTCTATGACCTTATCAATGCGAAAACTAATATATGACATTATCATATCAATGTATTGTATATGAACAAATAAAATAAGATAATATATTTATATTAATAATAAATTATTGGAATATAATTGTAATCTAAAGTACAAAGTATCTTTTTTAGGTAACCAACTTCAGTAAACTCCCACTTGCACTAGAGCCAACTTCCAATGACTAGTTAGTCCTCACATAAAAAACATGCTCTACTAAGAATGGATACAATTGATAGGCCTACCACATTTCTATAACTTAGGTTGGTAAAGACACATGTCTTTCAAGAAATTATGTTTACTTCAACATTACTATCTTGATAAAATCCCTCATGTAGTGATATAACGAAGTACCCACCTCTTCCTCCCATGTAAAAATATTAAAATCCTGACTAAATACATAGTTAAAGCTTATCATAAAATGATAAATCTATTTATTTTGGTATAAACCAAAATTGGAATAGAACATTTCTAAAACTGCTTCTTAAGATACATCAATAGCCAAAATATACTTGAATATTGTAGATATGGTAACCATTGGTAGTAATAAAATTTTCATGCATATTACCTTAGCCTTTTACTATGATACTAGATAAGAAATTTGAACTGAGTGAAGTCAAGTGTTCAATTCCCTTGATCACTAGTATTCCCTCTTCACCAAACACCATGAACTCATCCATTTATACTTTTATAAGTACTATAATATATTTATATCTAGAAGTCTATGAAATTATGTGTAATATTTTTTATATTTCCATATTATTATTTATGAATTACTAAAATCAAACATGAATACATATCATGGAACATGAGATGAATTCCAAGCACTTAATCTTGTGAAAATATTTTAATCTCTATAATCTTTTACTATGTATATTCATGTTTTAATAGAAAGATTATATTCCAAAAACAAATCAGTGTTGAGTTGTTTCAACTTCTATTTTCAATACTTTGTTAATATATGAACTATTAATAGATTTAGAAAACCCTTAAATCTATTTTGTAGATCTAGTTCCCTTGAGAATAGTTTCTACATTAATTCATACTTACAGAAATATCATACCTTAGTCTTAAAAAATTGGTAATACATAAAATCAATTTCCTTATGTTATCTACATATTTATCTTGAAAACAAATAACTCTCCCACTAACTAGTTAGTGACACATGTCACTCATTAGTTTCCAAAAAAATATTCTATTATCACTATGTATGATTTATTCATAACTAAATGTATGATATATATATATATCTTATTTTTATTTATTGATATCACTATCACTTTTAGTTATTCATATTAGACATATAACATAGGGTTTCATTTTGGAAGCATCATGTAGAAATATTCCACAATGTTTTAATTTAAATGAGGTGGTCTTGACAATCAAATTCCCAAAATGATGATCGTGAAAATATTATTTAAAAATTAAAATTCAAAAAGTATTTTAGTCATGATGAGTGGTGAATAGGTTTTTTCATAGACTAAACCTTTCAATAATCTATCATACTATATTGGTACTATTTTTTACCACCCATGTCTAGTTTCTCTTGAATAATCATTAGTAATATCAAGTCTTAGAAACATTCAAAATATAAATTCCTGAATCTTGATACATGGAGTGAAATACTTGATTTTATACATACTTATCAACCACAACATAATACCATTTAAAAATTATTTATTATAATATTTATTCTGATAGAATAATACATCTATCACCCACCTCGATGAATATAAACCAACTATTTTGTTATAAATTCATACACAATATGTGTCTCTAAAACTACTGCTCCCACTAAGCTTAGTGTAGTCCATTATTCCTATACCAAATCATGTTAATTTATAAACTTCACTCATAGAGGTTAATTATTCTCCCACTATCTTCAAATAGATAAGATTTCTTTATGGAAATATAGTTTATATTAACTAGATGATAATATTCTTAGTGGATATAGAATCATTAAATAAGATTAAACTTAGTGTTTTTTTATGTTTTTTTATTTCTAAGGAAATAATTTAACAATTAGTATTCAATAAAAACTTGTGTTAGTGTCTAAATAGAATCTTATCATGTCCCAATTGATATGATATCCACTAGAAAATTCATCTGGCATATGGTTAGTTGTTTCAATTATATTTGAAATTTTTTTCTTGGAAGATATAATGAAATATTTTTAATATATATAATACTATCCATTGATATTCCTTTTACAACCATTATAACATAGATGTCTAAAAGGAATTATGAGTTTGGTATAACCATTACTCCAAATATATGACCAATGATTACTTGCATAAAATGTTATCCGATAATCCAGCTCAAATATTCCTTAATCTTTACCAAATGTATCTATTTACTTCAAAGAGAATTTATAGAATTTATTAAAGAATTATAATGAAGTATATGTAGTTACCTTTTTCTTTATAATAGTTCTAATTACCATGTTGAACTAAATTTAAAATACTCACGGAACAACTTTATGTATAAAGTTTTCTTAATGTTAACATGATAATCGGGTTGTTTGTATACCTATTATATCATATTAATAGAGACTAAAACATCTTTTAATGGTATAAAAATACAAATAATTTCAATTTTATTTGAAAAATAATTTTATTACTAAAAATGGGTAAGAGTCATATAATTTATCTTCATTATTAATTATGATGGATATCCAACTAAGATAATTATTTTAACAAAACTACTTACAAACTTGAATCAATCCATTTTTTAAATGAAAATATTGAGTTCCCCTTGGATGACATATGAATCACCCTTTCTCAACTCCTTTTGATTTCACTTTATAAATTTTTTATTATTGTTTATTTATTGTATTCACATACATGTATGTTGTATTAATATAGTATTTAGTTTACAAGTAGTGAATATAAAATTGATGAATATACATGAAGTTGATGCAACTGTATACTTCTCCAATTGAATGTAATTTATTTTCTAGTGTCCAAGCTTTCCACATGAGAAGTAAATATCCTCATGTTCATTATTTTTCTCTTAAATCCATTTTCTCTTTAAAGTATGTTGTAAAGGATATTTTGGATTTATATAATACATGGGATATTCAACCATTTATTTCAAACTTTTCACCATAAGGTGAGGATAAATGAGTTTCAACCAATACTTATATTCCTGGTAGAGTATGGAAAAATGATTTCTAAGAAACTTATACATTTCTTTTATCTATAATTGGAAAAATAAAGATAACCTTAGTGGTAATGAAAATAAGATAATATTAATGTATAGTTTATTATCCACATGGAAGCATAATTTTTCTAACTAATCAATATGCCCCCATTATTTTGAAATCATGATCAATTGCTAGATTACCTTTTTACAATTTACAATAATGTAGTGCATTTAAAATCTTATTTATTTCAAGAATTTATTTATTTTTATCAATATATTAGAGATGATATATTATGATGTAAGAATCCTTTTCCTTATGTCGTATCATTAATATTTTGTACAAATTTAATAGTATAATACAAAGAACATATGAAGAATCTTCAATATATATATGGTAGGCATCTATGTCACCTTTACTCACATGGTGGGGGTGTAAGAACAGGAATAGGGTATTATAAGACATAATATGATTTTCTAAATAATAATGCATCGTATAAATGATTTTACCATATCTGAAATTTTTTATTTGTCAAGACATAATCTAATGTAAGGAATGATCACCGTGGTTTCATGGTTTTTATTTAAATTTTCTATAATAATTAAAAAATATTATTAATACTTTTCTTGATTAGAAATTATATGAGACATAATAATAATTTTAATTTTATTAAATCTTATACTACTTTACCAAGTCTCAATAGTCTTCAACAATGAACTCAGAATGTCTATTTTCTTGGAAATTATCGTGGAAAGGATCTATATGACCCTTAGAATAACCCCAACATGGGTTGGTCAAGATACTTAAAGGTGTTTAGTTAGGTAGATCATTTCTAACTGTGGGCTTGTATCTCCTTGATCTGTTGAGCAGATTCCCCAATCTAGAAAAGCTAACTTGGATATCCTTAACTCTTACCTCCAAATTACACTAAATATATAAAAGGATAATCTTGGGGAATTAAAATGGTTAAGTCAACCCAAAACATTCATAATAACTCCCCTTATAAAAGTAATTTTTCCAAAAAGTGTTGTTTAAACACTTAGTTTAATTAGTTTCATTCTTAATCAAGTAATGTAAGTAGAATTCTAACTTAATATTTAGTTGTGGGATTTTATTTATTATTCCTGAATTTATCTTGTTTTATACTTTAAATTAATTATTAATATTAATTGGGTTTTTTCATAATTAAATAACCATGTTGGATAAAACATTTAAACATTATATATTTATTTAAATTCTATCTTTTCATATTGATTCATTTATTTATGTGATTTTAGTCTTTCATCCATAAAATAGATAATTCATATATAGAAACAAACAAAAAATAAATAAATAATCCAATCATGAGATTATTTAATGGTCGATTTGTTAAACATATAATAAATCAATCTTTGAACTATGGGAAATAACTAATTTTACTAATCTAGGAATGTGTTGTAGTATTCCACCTATCCACCTATGCATCACCTGAGTTGGAATCATCTAGGTTCTATCTTGAAGAACCTCCACACACCTTGGTGCACTTCATTTATTACATGTGTTTATAACTCACCCACATGAGATGTTAATCAAATGATTGGTTATGGGGAACCTTAGACATGTAGGTATTATATAATAATGGAGGGATGAATGACTCGTAGGCCATAATATTTAATTTAATAATTAATAATTACAAAATCATGCTATAAATTAAATTAAATAATGGAAACACATACATAGGTCTTGGTCACGATCATGAATGGTCATGCACATGAAACGAATATGAAAAAGTATATCTAGTTAACATATATTTCTATTTGTTCTTCATTATTAAGATATATGAGATTACATTAATTAATTAACTAACTAATTAATTCTATTTTATCTTAATGACCATTCAAATTCTCATGGCGGTAACATCATTTAAAGAATTCAAGGAAAATAAATGATAGAACCAATAATGTCATATTATTACAATAAATTAATTTAAAATTTTATTATTCTTTAAAAAACATTATTAAAATTTCAAACAAATGAGGTGCTAATCAATATAATAAGGTTTTTATTGATTTAATTAAAAATTTAATGTAATTTGATTTTTTCATTTATTAGGAGACTACACTATGAGTACTTACAAGATACACATTGAGCACTTCAGTTTTTGTGTACCTAAGATACATTTATAAGGATTCAGTATATACCTCATTTAGACTACATGACATATACTAACTGGCTACATACCATGTAACATTCTTTTCATGTGCCTATGAAGCCCATTGAAGAACTCAACATGTTAATCAGGCGTGAAACTAAATGACAGATAATATCCAGCTACACACCGTTAATATCATATATTGCGTGTCTATATAACCCATCTATGAAATCGATGTGTATTTAAGATGCTGGAATTAATGAACTACATGTCCTATACATAGGCTACATGTCATGTACTTCATTAATGCTCTAGGATGTCAGTCTCACATGGTTTTGAATGATTATATGACCACATGGTTTTCATGAATTTCCCTACCAAAACATGAAGACTAAATGAATTATATTCTATATATATTCCATGTTATCTAACATGTTGTGTTCCATAATATCCTGATCTACACACGGTTTATAATAAATACAACACTTGTAATTACTATTTATCATTCTGTGTATCCCATGGAACATCTAGATACAATGAACTTAGGTATATGGTGTGTGATCTAGCTACACACTGTGTAACCCAATCTTACCAGACATAATTCATGGCACTTACCCATAGAATCTTTAATTATTTTTCAATTATTCTTATTCCTTTATGGAAATGAAACACTAAACAATGATGATTAATATGTCAAAAACATGTTAATTAAAATTGAAATAAAGAAAAAATAATTCGTGAAATTAAAATCAAACTACTTTTCAAATATAAATCAACAATCAAATAAATAAATATAAATTTAAAATGAAACTTGGTTCTGATACCACTTATAGGATTTAGGTGTCACACCCTGACCATGGTTTTTACTTTATTTTATTCTTTTCTTGGATTTGGATCTTTGGTTGGGGTTCAGGTTGACTTCCCAACTTAATTTTTTATGTTTTGGAGTTTCCAGGTGGACTTTTGGCCTGTACACAGTTTGTGTGAATGGTTTGGAGTTAAATTTTGTTGACTATTTTTTCTTAGGGTATTTCTAGTTTAGTTTCTTATTTCACAGTTTGACTTGAATTTCTTGAGAATGTCTTGGCCTAAACCACGTGTGGCCTAGGTGTAACTGTGTATCTTGTATTTGGGTGTCTAGGGAATGGAATATGGCTTGAATATGATTAGGATAAAACATGAGACAAGCATATGGGGTGGCACTGCAATTTGACATATCTACATCAAACATTTGGTGCATTGTTTCCCAAACAATGTGGCCTAACCATGCAGAGTTCCCATCTTCTCCAGTAGAGTGCACAAGGTTGAAACACGGTTTGGAAAACCATGTGGCCAATCCCTATTAGTTTCCCATGTCATTAAAAAGTTGAAATTACCTCTTCCACCAATTATGTTTTAACCCTATATTAGTTTTTCTCACTTTTCTAAACATAGGTTCACTAAGGGGGCTACTGGAAACCATCCTACCTTTCTCCCCTTCCTCCATTGAATCCCCCTTAAGGTCCCTAAGTAATTTTCCTTTGGTTTATTGGTCAATTTTCTTCTATTCTTATTATCCTCTATTGGATTCTGGGTTTTACATGGGTTGGTTTCCTCTTGTCTAAAACCTAAGCATTAGGGTTGATGTTTGGGTTGCTTTTATTTGATGTCAGGGTGTGATAATGTATCCTCGGAATTAGTTCTTCCTTTACTAAAGGTTTCATTGCATTCACATGTTGTTGAGGTAGGTGTTTCCATCTATTTACTTCCTAGAACATTTTATTGATGCTTGATATTTCTTTTAATGATTTTAAAATTTCAAAATATTTTTTGTGACACGTTAATACAAATTGTTTTGGTGATTTCATGTTGGAAAATTTGTGTGATTTTGTTTTTATGGGATTTATTTGGTTATGATTATATATATATATATATATATATATATATTGATAAAGTGTTTGATAAAATTACTCTTGGACTTTAAAGATTAATTTGGGTGTTTGGGATTATGTGTAGTCTTTCTTAAGATTTGGTAAATGTATTTGGTTGTAAATTGGGGTTTATGTGTGGGAATTAATGACTTTTATGGTTTGGAACGTCTATGTGGAATTTTGTTTTTGGTGGTAAAGTAAGTGGTGGTTCTATAAAATGGTTTTTGGGTATTTTTGTGGTCTTTATTGGATTCTCATGCATTCCCTTAGATGTGGGCATATCTCTATGTGAATGGGGTGAACATAGGGATAAATTATAGTGGATTTATTTAAAAATGTTTCCCTTAAATGCTAGATTTCAAAATAACATTTTCTTTATCCTTATTTTCTATAGCCCTTATCTTTTAAAATAGTTCTTAAAAAAACGATATGCATTATAAATGGTTTCTTGGTTTCAAAATGGTCTCAAAACATGGTTGTAAATGTGTCCCTAAAATTTTTGTCATTTTGTAATTTGGAACATGGTTTGGTAACAAAATGAGATAAAGGCCCATTTGGAACCTTTTGTGAATGTTGTATGTTTTTAACTTGGTTTTGAAAAATTATTTGAAAACTTATGTGGTGTGAAGTATTGGTTCATATTTTATAATGTTTGGGAAAGTGTTTTTGGAAACTCATATTATGTGATAGCTCAGTTGGAACTTGTGAATATGTTGATGTGAGATGGAAACCTCTATGGTGGATACTCCAAGGAGAGGGTCATTACATAGGTGGTTTTGGTGGTTGGTCTAGGAAAGTATGGTGGATGTGGGTTATTAGTTTGATCCACACATGTGAGGACCTCCCCATTAACTACACACTACTATCATGAGATTACTGAGCATCATATAGAGGGTCAAGTAATTCTTTTCTATCGACCCCAATTATCTGAGTTGGTACCCCCTATATTAGCTAAGAGGCCAAGGGGACATTCCATTGGATTAGTTAGTTTAGAGCGGCCAGTTCATTATTGATTGTGGAGCTACACTATATGCCTCCAGGTGAGTCCTAACTGAGTATGTCTAGGGATTGATTCTAGAGATGTTTATAAATGACCATGATTGACTATCTATATGTTCTATTTATATCTGCTATATATTAGATATTATCCCTACTAGTTTATTCTTTCTTTATTTGTTTCCTTTACTCTCAGCATATCTCCTCCATGATTTTTGGTATGGAATTATATTTGGGTTTTGGTCTTGAACTGGGTTTTTGTAATGTGAATATTTTATTAAAAAGAAAATAAGTGTCTTTTTTTTAATATAGAAAGATATGTTGTCTTTTTTGAATGATAAAAACCTATTATATATATATATATATTTTAACTAGATTTTGTGGACTATTTCTATAAAGGAAATGTATAGACTCTGTAGTGATTTCCTACTAAGCTATTGTATGATCACACCCTACTTGTTCCACTTAGAATCAGTAGACCCAAGCCATTTTGTAGGTTTAGGTTTTTGGTTTGATTTTCTATGGAGCGTGTTGGTCTTGTGGTTGGTGGTGATCAATAGGTACCATGGAGGTCGTGTTAGTTGAGGTTTGGTTTTAGTATTTCTTTGCTTTGCAGTTTTATTTAGTTGTATTTGGATATTGTTTATGTATTTATTTATGTTCAGTTTTTTAGCTATGTTTCATGCTCTATTTTGATTATTGATATTCTAGTTATTATTGGGAAAAAATCACGCCCTCAGTGATACATTGGATAATCAATATTAGTCACCATCCCAGAAGGATTAGAAATTTCCCTCAGGCATTGTCTCGAACTAGGTTGGTTGCAGGTTTGGATGGTAGCTTGGCTTGGTTTGTGACACCAATTTCAATATAGGAACCTTTGCTGGGTGTTATATTAAAATTTATTTTAACATAGAGTTTCCCAAAACCCCAAGAGAGGATATTTTATATTAAATTAATAATTAATTTATTAATTATTGGAAGAAATGAATACCATGTCCTAGGATCCTTTCTTCGATGAAGTATTTGGTCTTCTAAAAACCCTTTTGGAATATGTTTTTTGTGCTGTAAGGATTCAAGTGTAGAATCCCTCTATCAATGATCCACACATGCTTCTTTGATCTCTGAGAAAAGATGATTGATTTTTGGGTGCTAGCATAGTGAATCAATTGTCTTTCATTATTTGTCTTGAACACTCCAAGATCCTTAGAGCTTAAAAGAGTTATTCTCAATCTTTATAGTAATAGAGGAGGAATTAGCGATAGAGATAGAGAGAGAGAGGTATAAGTCTATTGTACACAATGATTCTCTATTCTCAATTTTTGATTAAACCTACACAATTTAAATAATCATATATTTATAGAGATAAGGTTTAGGTTAAAATATTATTTAATATCACACCATCACTTATATAATATTATAATCTTTATTAAACCCCATTTTAAATAATAATAATAATATTATTATTATTATTATTTTTTGGCACATGTGCTAATTTGTGCAATTAAAAATATTCTTTTACCGCTTGTAAATTAATATTTATAACCGAACATGGTTTTGTTCTATTTAAACTCCTCATTATTTATTGAACAATCAAATGAAAATTTTAATAATAAATAAATATTTTTATCCAAAATCCAGTGAATATATATTTATAGAATATTCAATAAAATAAATAGATATATTTTATTCACAATACAATTAATAAATACTTATTTAAATTATGCAATCAATAAAACTTGAATAAAATTATTCCTTAGAATTGAGGATAATATTTATTCCATTAATTAAATTAAAATAGAATTTAATCAAGGACAACAAAAACACTTAGTGTGTGACACTTTTGGTTTTTTTCTCATTTTCATTAGGTGGGTATGCCTAAAGTTCAAGATCACTATATAGCAATGGGTTAAGGCACATAAGATAATGAACATAATGTATTATCATTGAAAATCACATATGAATGATCATTGTGTAATATAATTACTTTTTCTCAATTTATTATCAAGTAGGTTTCACATCTATGTCATCAACCTACATGCTTGATAAATCTTTCTTTGAATATCTAGGATAAACATTGTTCCACCATTTCCATGAAATTTATATAAAAATTATATTTAAATCAAAGGGATTTGATATCAACTTCTATAAAGATAGAATGAAAAAAAATCCTTCCTTGAATTATACATTAATAAGATTTCATTTATGACACACCAAACATACCCTACTTTCCAATAACATATGATGTGATAGTGTTTGCAAGTAAATATAAGTGCATGAGTCATGACATGCATTAGTGATAATCTTAAAGTTTAAGGACCATTACTAAAATGGCATAAACTTTTATAAATAAAATTACCTTTTTTGTTTAATTAATTATATTATTATGTATTATGGTTATAGAAAACACAAGAATTTATTTGTTTTTATTATATCCTATCATATTTAAAAGATCATTAAGTATCATAATCATTGAAAATATAACCATTGAACATTGATCATATGATTAGTAAAAATACAGGGATTTGAAAAATCCAATTAACAAAGACAAATGAAGTGATGGCCTTAACCAATAGTATTGTACCCTATAAAACACATTTATTGGATATTATAAGGGAGATAACATCATTGTGATTTTCCCACGACCAATCTTATCCCAAGATCTAATAACCAAAGCATGAGAAAAATCATTTACAGGAGAAGTTCATGCTCATTGAGATCACGACCCAAACCATGTATGTTGAACCACCCCATAAAATTATCATCATCACACACCATACCCTTAGAGATTTTTTTGTAATAATTGGATACATATCAATTATCTAATAATATGAATATTTATATTATAATGAATATATTTTCTTCTTATTGTTACTCTATAAATGATTTTGATTTTGATAAGATAAAACAAAAATTGTATTTTTGGGAAATATAACATTTCAATTAAAAGATTTATTTTGATGAAATAATGGATTTTTGAAATAAATAATATTTTTTAAAAAATAATATTAAATAATTATCATTAAATGTAAATGATAATATAAATTTTATGATGTCAAATGTAATTTTTATAAGGGTTTAAAAATTTTTATTGTAAAAAAACCCAACATTTCTCAATAAATGTCGATTCTATTTTAAAATTGAAAATTCATATATTTTTAAAATTATTTAAATAAAATAAATATTATTTTTGGGATCAAAATTTCAAAATTGTCTAATGGTTAATTTTTTATAATTTTATGAGACAATCTAATTTTTGGGTAAAAATTAAATATGGTATAAATATAGTGTGTATTATGGTATCATAATGAATCAAAAATTATTTAATAAATTATATAAAAGGAATAAGTGAATGAATATATGTTTATCATTTAAATTAATGTGTTTTTAGGTTATTTTATTAATTTTATAAAGCCTTTATGAATCCTCCAAAACAAATATTATATTTTAAAATTTTGAAATCATTTCTTTAAGAGCGTGACTCACTTACACATCACCCAGAATAATAATTTAATAAGTTTGGACCTTGAACTTATTAAATAATTAAAACTAATCCTATTTAGTAGAAACAATTGTCCAAAACCTTAGTAAGGTTTGTGGTTTTGACTACTTTATTATATAGAGTCCAAAACCTATGTTTGGGAAATAATAAAGAACTTCCTTCTTTTTTCTATATAAACTCACAAAATCTCCCATTAATATTAAGTAAAAAACCTTGGATAACAACCTTAATCTACCCTAACCTATCTATATTCCTCCCAAGGCACCCCCAATCTCTCAATAATTTCCTCCCAAGCTTTTGTAATCACCCTCTCAAGGTAAGGGATCCTCTCCTTCTCCTCTTTATTCAAGCATCTTCATTATCTTATTCCTTTTATATCCAGTTCCTAATGTTGGGATATGTTATTACATATCACCATTACTTAAATTATTATTTATAAATTATGATATAACCCTTTCAATATCATTAATCCCTCTCACAAACATTTATTTCCCCCCGTTATGCTGCCAAAATTTCACTGTGATTTTCCATACCAAATAATTATGTAGTGAATATCTGTACCCATTTCTTATCAAGAGTGTTCAAATTTATGAAATTGTACTTATTTTATTGGGGAATTAAATTTATTTAATCTAAACTACATTATCATTTGATTAAATGTGATTAAATATGTTCTTATGTATATGATATATGTAGCAAAATTATCTATGTGCATGATATGGTTATGATGGGTGCACCCAGATAACACTCTAATGAATTGTGTAATGTTTTAGTCTCATGATATTCCATGTATGGTGAATAAGAGTTTATAATAATCACCTAATGTTATGTTTTATTGGTGGTTAACATAACTTATACTTATGATTTCATGTTTAAAGTTGTTTCCACATTCCCATTTCACCTTCATATTATCATGCTATATCATGCCTCATTGTTCATGTTTATGATTCTGAACCCTTTTAAATCCCATTGATATATCTATTTTCTAACATGTAATTCCATATTCATGTTATGATTTTCTTATTCCCTTACTATTCGTTATATCTCACCCCTTTCTTATGTATGTCCCCAAGTTATCCCATGCAGTTTTAAGAACAATATAATAATATGAGAATGTTAAGGAATTTTTCAACAATTATGATATATCACCTATTTTAAGTTGTTATTCGATTTACCTAATCCCCAAATACACTAGGCTTATTGATCTTCTATGATATTTTATGTATAATATTATGTAATAAATCTTGAATTAATGTGTAATAAAGATAAGGGTTGTCATAGTTGGTATCAAAGGAAAGTATAGTAATTTTTGGTATTAGTATTAGAAAACATTAGTGAAAGACTGAGAGAAACAATAAATATAAGAATAAATCTCTTAATTTTGGTTAAGTATAGAGTAAGTGTTTTCTAATAAAATACATTCCTATCTAGATACTATAAGTGGATGTGGATGTGGAATATATTTACTTAGGGGTAAAAGTTGAAAACACCACATTGAGAAAGACTCGATTGGGTCTTGGTGCACAACAATGGTCCATACTGTACACTTGGTTTAACACTCACATGGAATATGATTTGGTAAATTCACAATCTCATTACAAACCATTATTAAGGGAATAAAAATGCCCGTAATTGTCTATGTTAGCAAATAGATCATGGATAACATAGATTGAAGCTTATAAATTAATATGTTAAGGAAATACATGTCATTTATAATTTACCACTTTAATTTCATTGGACCCCTGTTTATGAGTTTAATAGTTTAAAAATAATCATTATTTATTTTCCTTTTATTCTAGACAATGGTCGGAAATAGGAGGAACTGAGTAAGAAACTAATGTGAAGGGAAATGTGTTGACTACCCAAACGAGATTCCCAAATCAATGAAAGTAGGAATAAAAAACATTGTGATAATAATCTCTTAGTTGAATTAGGTTCTTAATAGAAACATAAATCAGAAGTAACACCCAAATCCCCCTAAGAAAGAATAAGATGCAATTAAGACCTTTCAACAAAAAGGCTACCAACTTTCAATGGATCATATAATCTCTTTATCATGAAAAAATAGATCAACTCCACTGAGAAGATCTTATACATAATTTAATGTTATGAGTGAGAGAAGGTTATATTAGATATTTATTATATGAAGGTAGAAGTTTATTAGTGGTGGAAATCAATCAGGAATATGAATCCTGTGGTAGAGATCAAATTGATGGGGTGGAAGGAGTTCTGGAAAATGTCTTTTAACAAATATTATCCTAACACTCTCTAACCTAAAATGGAAAGGGATTTCCTTTACCTCAAGAAAAAAAGATGATGAATCCATTGGGGAATATGAGTAAAACATTACAAGACTCCCATGACAAAACCTCTATCTTTTTCGTTACCCCTGAATGAAAATTTAAGAACTTCATTGGTGGGAGAAAATCGAGTCTATGAAAATCCTTGGAGATTCATGAATTTGATAGTTATATGGAATTTTTATGGTGTTCCCTGAAATTTGAAATGGAAATCATAAAATCTCAAGGGTATAATGGGGATAAGAAGTGGAAAATGGAGTTTAATTCCAGCAGTGTGATGGATAAATCTAACAATGGTAATAAATTTGAACATCCCACTTATCAAAAGTATGGAAAGAAGAACCCAAAAAATTTCTTAAGGGAGATGGTGAAATTATTTAGGTGTAGAAAAAAAGGGAACCTAACTAGTGATTACCGACAGGAGAAACCCATCGATTCAATGGAAGAGAGGAATGCTACAACCCACCCTTAGCCTACTGTCTAATGTCTCAATTATAAAGAATACAAACACTATGCAAACCACTTCTCTAAGCGAAGGGTTGTCAGAGACAAAAAACACCAACAACCTCCAAGGTAGCAAGGGAGACCATATTCCATCATAACAACATAAATGGATCCTCATAACAAATTTGTGACATGTATGCTAGTTATAATAGATAATGCACTTTTTGATTCTTGTTCTACATATTCCTTTATATCACAGAAGTTTAGTACAAATAGTCGAACATCACCACAAATCATGGAAGTAGATATATTAGTGAAAATGGAAAATGGGGAAATTATTTCATCCGAAGTATATAACTCCTCCCATATCAATATTTTTGGTACTAACTTCCCATTGAACCTTGTGATACTCCATTTAGTGGAATTTGATGCAATTTTGGGTATGGATGAAGTTTCCTTATATAGATTCAACATAAATTGCCGCAATAAGTAGATCAATATTCATATTATAAATCCTCATCCAATTCTATTTAAGTGAAAGTAGGAGAATGAATATTATTTAGCACCAATATCTCAATAATGGATATTATTTCCCTATAATAAATCGTATCTTTCTCAAATGATTGTGTCTAAAGAAAAGATCATCCTTGAAGACATGCCTGTTGTGTGGTAATACACTAATGTGTTTCTCGAAGAATTTTTTGGTCTTCCTCCTAGCTGAGAGGTTGAACTTTTAATCAAGATTATACTTGGGGAATTGATATTTTCTAAGACTCCATATATAATGTCTATTGTGGAACTTGAGGAGCTGAACAAACAACTATAGGATAATATGGATGATGGGTTCATATGACCAAGTGATTCACCTTGAGGTGAACCAATCCTCTTTATCAAGAAGGATGGCTCAATGTTCCTTTTCATTAATTATCATGAACTAAACAAGATCCCATTAAATAACATGTATCCACTTCCATAGATAGATGAGTTATTCAATTAGATACATGGATACCAATACTTATCCAAGGTAGATCTTAGGTCAGGGTATTATCAAGTAAGGGTGGAGAAAGAGTATATCCCCAAGACCGATTTCCATATAAGGTACATGCACTATGATTTCAATGTAATGCCATTAGAACTCACTAATTATCCATAAATATTCATGGAATTAATGAATAGAGTCTTTATATATTACCTCAAAAAAAATTCATAGTATTTAGAGATGATTTTGTAATATAATCCAATAGAAAAGAGGATCATGAGGTGCATCTGATCACTATGCTAAAGACATTAAAAAATGAGAAGCTTTATTCAAAGCAGAAAAAATGTGAGTTTTGGTTGAAGGAAGTCTCAGTCTTGGGGTATATTATCATAATCAATGGGATATCTATGGTCTATTCAAAGAAAAAATAATTTTAATAATGGACGGGGCCAAAATTTATGGAAAAAATCCATATTTTATTTGGATTAGATGGGAAGTATCGTCGATTTGGGAGAAATTTATCATGATTGTAAAACCCTCTAGACAAGATAACATGGAAGGGAGTAAAGTTTGTTTAGAATAATTAATCTGAAGAGATATTTATGGAGTTGAGAAAGAGTATTTTCACTGCACCTGTACTTGCACTACCCACAAGTGGGGAACTTTTCATGGTATAAAATGATGATTTAAAGAAGGGCTTAGGCTGTGTGTTAATTTAGAATGAAAAAGTGATAGACTATGACTCAACAAAATTGAATGTTCATGAATAGAACTACCCAATACATGATCTAGAGTTGGTTTTAGTGGTCATCACATTGAAAATATGTAGTCATTATCTCTTTGGGGAGAAGTTTGAAATATATATGGATCATAAGATCCTCAATTATATATTTACACATAAATATATGAATATGTATTAGTGAATATGGTTAGATAGGATTAAAGAATATGAATATTCAATCCCCTACTATCCTAGGAAATAAAATAAAGTATAAAATACTCTATGTATAAAGGATCCAAAAATTTTATCATTGATAAAAATTGATAAGGATCCAATTTTCTTAAACTTGAAAATGATGGACATGAAAATCATAAAGTAAGGAAAATCATCAATCCTTTCACAAATGATTGTTAAACCATCTCTTTCAGATAAGATAATGGATGTTCAAAGAGTTGATGAGAGAATTTAGAAAAATATGGAAGATATAAGAAAAGGGAAATCCTCAAAGTTAAAAATTAATAAAGAAGGAGTTGTAAGATTTAGTTCAAGACTATGTATACAATCAAATCCTTTAATAAATAAGGAGCTAAAATATGATGCACATAGATCAACATTTTCCATCCATCTAGGGAGAAAAAAATATGTATTTAGATCTTCAAGGGAACTATTTGTAGGAAAATATAAAGAATAATAATGTTGAATATACATCAAGGTGACTTGAATTTAAAAAATGAAGGATGAAAGGAAAAAATCCAAGGGGATGATGAAAACATTAACCATACCTACATGGAAATGGGAAAACATAACCATATAATTTTTCACTGTTCTTCCAAATATATTGATAGGAAATAATGATATATGGGTTGTGGTGGATTATCTTACAAAGACTTCTCACTTAATTGAAATATGATATGAATTCTCACTCAATCAACTTGCACATATATAAATTAGAGAAGTGGAGAGGATACCTGGATAACTACTATAAATTGTATCTTATTGAGACCCAAGACTTAACTATAAGTTTTTTAAGAGTCTCCAACAAGATCTAAATACTAATTTAAACTTTTATACAAATTATCACACTAAAAATGATGGAAAATATGAGTGGAATATCCAGAAACTTTAGGACATGTTGAGAGGATGATTAATTGACTTTCAAGAAGGATGAGATCAACATATTCCTCTAGTAAAGTTCTCAAAAATTAATATTTTCCACTTAAATATCCACATGGATCTGTATAAGGCCTTTTATAGGAAGAGGTTTATAACACCTGTATGATGGGATGAAGTTGGGGAAAGAAAGCTGCTAGGTCTTGAAATGGTTGAGGAAATGGTGGAAAAGGTCACGATGATTCAATAACACATGGAATAAAGTCATGAGATTTGGGAACAAGGGAAATATTAGTCCAAGATACATTGATCTCTTTGAGAGTCGTGATCACATTGGAGTGATGGAATATTAACTAGTACTCCCACCTAACCTATCTCAAGTATATGATGTGTTATATGTATCCATCTTGAGGAAGTACATACCATAACCATCACTTTCACTGAATCTATAGGTGGTATCTTTGGATAATGATCTCTTATTTGATGATAAACTAGTGAAGATATTAGATCATATAGACAAAGTTATATGAAATAAGATAATGAACCTGGTACAAGTGTTATGGAGAAACCAAAAATTTGAATAAGAAATGTGGGAACTGGATGAGGTGATAAGAGAAATTAACCTTATATATTTTAGTGTGTGAAATGAAAATTTTATGGGAGAAATTTTTGAATGGGGAAAGTTGATAATGACCCAAAATTTAATAAATAAAATTCCATTTGTGATTTAATTAAATGTATTATTCTGTATTATGGTTAGAGAAATAAATGAAATTCTTTGGTTTTATTATATCCTATCATATTTAAAATAATATTAAGCATCATAACTATTAATAATATAGATATTGAACAATTATTGTATGATTAGTATAAATATAGGGTTTTGATAAATCCAATTGACATAAAAAAACAAAATGATGGCCACAAATAGTAGGATTATACCCTATGAAGCCCATTTATTAGATATTTAAAGAGAGATATAATCACTTGGATTTTCCCATTACTAAGACCAATCTAAGATCCAATAACTAAATCACATGTAAAACCATTTTCAGGAGCTGTTTAAGCTCATCAAGATCACAACCCAAACCATGTATGCCAAACCACCCCATGAAAATATCACCATCAAACTCCTTACCCTTAGGGATTTTTCTGGTGTAATAAAGGGATATGTATCAATACCCTAATAATATGAATATTTATATTGTAATTAATATATTTTCTTTTTATTGTTACTTTATAAAATATTTTGATTCTGATATGATAAAACACAAATTGTATTTTTGGGTAATATAAAATTTCAATTAAGGAATTTATTTGGATGAATTAATAGATTTTGGAAATAAATAATATTTCAATAAAATATTATTTTTAAATAATTATTATTAAATTTAAAGTATAATATAATTTTTATGATTTCACATGTAATTTTTATAAGGGTTCAAAAATTGTTATTTTCAAAAAACCCAGCATTTCTTAATAAATATTGATACTATTTTAAAAATAAAATTAATATATTTATAAAATTATTTTGATAAAATAAATATTATTTTTGTAATCATCATGTCAAAATTATCCAATGGTAAATTTTTCATAATTTTACAAGACAATCTAATTTTTGTGGAAAAACTAAATACAATATAAATATACAGTGTTTGTTATGACATCATAATAACAAAAAAGTGACGTAATAACTGCTATAGAAGGTATCCAAAACCAAATATATTCTTAATATTTAAATTATTTTTTTTATGTTATTTTGTAAATTTTATAAAGCTTTTATGAATCCCCCAAAACCTATATTATGTTTTAAAATTTTAAAATCATTTCTGTAAGAGCATGACTCACTTCCACATCACCAAGGGTAATATTTCCACAAGTTCAACCTTTATCATTAAAAAATAAGTAAAATCACTTTTTATTTGTAATAAATAATGGAAAAAAATCATGGTATGTTTTTTAGTTTTGATTACTTTATCATATAGAGTTCAAAACCTATGTTTGGGAAATAATATAGAACCCCTATCTTTTGTTATGTAAACCCACCCAAGATCCCATTAATATTCACTAAAAAACCTTGGATCACATCCTTAATCTTCCCTTACCTATATATAGTCCCCCAAAGGTTCCCTTAAGCTCTAAAGAATCTCCTACCAAGTTTTTTGAATCACTATCTCGAGGTAAGGGATCCTCTCCCCCTCCTCCTTATTTAAGCATCTTTTTTATCTTATGCCTTTTTTCGTCAATCCCTAATATTGGGATATATTCTTACATATCCCCATTACCGACCTTATGATTTATAATTGATTATAGACCCATTTAAATCATATTAATCCCTCCCATGAACATTTCTTTTCCCCTATTATGCTGGTGGAATTTCAGTGCGATTTTCCATGACAAACAATTGTATAGTGAATACCCATGCCCATTTCCTATCAAGGGTGTTCAACATTATGAACTTGTCTATATTTTATTGGGGACTTAAATATATTTAATCCAAAGTACATTATTTTTGGATTAAATGTGATGAAATATGTTCTTATATATATGATCTATGTTGAACACTTATGCCTGTACATGATATGATTATGATAGGTGCCCCCGATAGCACTCCAATGCATTGGGTAATGTTTTAGTCTCATGAGATTCCATGTATAGTAAATGAGAGGTTATCCTAAGAACATTATTTTATGTTTTATTAATGTTTAAACTTGACTTATTCTTATGATGTCATGTTTAAATTTTTTGTTACATTCCTATATTGCCTTTATTTTATCATGCTATATCATGCCTCATTGTTCATGTTTATGATTCTCACCCCTTTTATGTCCCATTTATATGATTATTATATAACATATAATTCATTATTCATGTTATCATTTTATTATTTCCCTACTATGATTTATATCTCACCCCTTTCTTATGTATGTCCCCAAGTTATCCCATGCAGTTTTAAGAACGATGGAATAATATTACCATGTTAATAAAGATTTCAATAATGATGATGTATCCCATGATTTAAGTTGTTATGTATTTTACCTAATTCTCAAAGACACTATACATATTTATCTTTTGGGTTTTTTATGTGTACTCTTATGTAATAAATATTTAATTAATGTGTAATAAAGACAAGGGTTTTCATAATTACACTTTCTCATAGATAGGAATATCCAATGACACCAAAAAATAAAAAATTCCTACCAGCGAGTCTGTTCTTATAATCTACCAAATTAGAGATTAAAAAGTGATAAAACCATGATAAGAATCCTCATCCGCTTATGATTACTCACAACTAATAGTCTATATACTATGTTCCCTATCATTGTACGTTATCCAACCATAAAACTATATTTAAGGATATCATCATAGAATCTCAATGTTCTCATCATTGAGAAGAGATGATAAGAGCCTATCAACGTGAAAAATAATCTAGGACATTATCACCTCAATGTAATTTATATGAACCAATAATATGTGATAATATATTTATATTAATATTCACTTCTTATAATAAACATGTAATCCAAAGTAAAAAGTAATTGGTTCTAGGGAACCAACTCTAGTAGTAATAAGATGTTGTTTATTGTTTATTTAGTGGGTAATGAATATTTGGGGTTGTGGAGTCTTTTTTGGGTAATTTTATAACACAATATATAGATGAGGATAAAGGTTCTCACATGAAAAATATTCACTACAATTTTATGAGAACCTCCCTCTCCTCTCCCACCTCCTATATAAAATCTCTAGATCTATGTAATATGATTGAGATCTATTTCTTGCATCAATGAAACATTTATTTAGTGATCATTAGGACATGCAAGGATCATTATATCACCATGATAACACCTATAATTCAATGATTGATGCTCCTGTAGGCTTTTAAATCACATGTGGACAATCTAGAGGGATTTTACTTCAGATCTTTCAAGAAACGATCTCCTACAATGAGCAGATATAAAACCTGACTTAAAATACAAAGATATATATATTTTATTTAATTTTTGTTCTTGAAATTCATCATGAAATGATCATCAGACCTTTACCAGGTCTTATCTTCACCAGTGATGATTAGTTACATCAATCTCTTAGGAATTTTTTTAAATAACCAACCCCTTTTTTTTCCACTGTGCACCTCAGTACTTTCATCCCACCCTATATCAATGAACATATCCATCCATGGGACCATGAAAATTGGTAATATAGTAGTCCAAGTATCTTATAAGGATTAATAAGTTTTAATTTTTATGATTTGAAGGTTTTAAAAGTCAATTAATATATGAGTTTATATATTTTTTAAAATAATGAAATTATACCACTCTGGTTGAAGATTTTGTCTCTAAATTTTTGTTTTTAAATATTTATAAAATTAATTAATTTTAAAAAAATGGGATTCCCAATTATTATATGATAAATTATTACATAATTAATATTCTTATACAGCCTTACCTTTTGTCTATATATCTAAATTTATTGGTGGCTATGACCACTAATATTGTTACTCATATTGAAGGTAATATACTAAAAGTAATAGATAGAAAGATTATAAATAATGATGGTTATTATAGATATGTAATTTTTTCATCTCTTTTACATTAGTTTCTTGAAGATAAAGGGTTTCAAATAATAAAAAACATTTGCGATAAATTAAGAAACATTTATGAACATAATGTGATTGTGAAGTAAGATAAGATAGATGTTGAGACATTGATATATAAATATCTCAAGATGAATGATAATGAAATAGTGGATGACTAATTCACTAGAGTAAATTAAATTTTAATAACCATTATAGGTTTTGGTAGGAAGTTGTAAGATTTTATGAATTTTGAAAAGATACATGGTCTCCTGAAAATATCTTTAATTATCTACTAGGAAACTAGTTTATAAAGTTTAAAAATATAAAATAAACAAAAAAATTTAATTAATAAAAATTATTATAGGAAATGAAATTCCAAGGTCAAACCCCTATAAAAAAGGTGTGAAAAAAATGTTAATTAAATATAAAATATAAGAAAAATATATTGAAAAGGAATATTCTTTTATATTAAAGTTTTAATAAACAATGAATTATGATGAATTTGTATGATAAAGGAAGTTGAAAAGTTCCATGAAATTAAAATTCTACATTCATGTAGTAATGAGTTATAAAATAGTGAATTGATAATCACAGATTTTTAAAACCATGTCTATGTTAATCCCTTAGACCTTTTAAACAATCTCTACCTCTAAAATTTCCATTTTCTCATGGCTAGGTAATTCATTTTATTAAGGATATAGGTGACCCAAAACTATGTTGAAACATAGTGAGAAACTCACTCAATGGTCATGGGGATAACTGCAGACTAGTTCATGCATTATATTAGCACCCCCTAAATTCAATATACAATGATCATTCTCATGTAGTGAAGAAACAATTATAAAAATATATTGTTAATGTATAAAACCAAAATGAATTTACATTAAATTTATAAATACATTAATACATAAATTCCCCTTCAATTGAAATCTAAATGGCACAAAGCCTTCCATCTCATGCTTGTTAAGAGAGGGTGGAAAAAAACTCCTAAATAGACTAGCCTATAGTAACATCATCCGAACCCTAGAAGTTTCACTATACTACATATCTAGAGATACCTCTTTATAGTGTACAACAACCATATATTTATATGAATAAAAATCCTTTATGTATCTTCCTTTTTCTTTACAACAATATCTTCCAAAATTATGCACGCAATCTATAATCAATCATCTTGAATTCCAAAAAACAATCTCATAAAATTTTATATTTTATTTTTTTGACCAAACACTTTGTGATGTGATAGGGGATCATAGTGAGAGATCTTCATGTAAATCATAAACATTTTAGTATCTCCTTTTATGTACCATTATAGATTCATTTACATGTCATGAAAGAATTCTTCACCTCCCTATACTAAAAATCTTCATACACAATTGCTGCATGAAATGTAGTACTCATGGCATGAACTATCTTACTCCATCACTAATTCATCCTGATATGGATTTAATGGTGTGATAAAACCACTAAAATTCAATATATTTCCTATGTATCCTCTCTCTATAAGAATCATGGCATGAGACAAACCAATGAGGCTTGAGAATTTATTCTCAAATTACGTAAAGGCATCAAACCTTATTAAAACACCAAGGATCCTTATAAAACTCACCAAAGAATATTAAAAGTATTATCATGGAATGAAATTATCTATTATGGAACAAAACATCCACATAATGTTTCCTATTTATCCTTACAAACTCCATAACTCCCCACGGTGTGACTCAATTCATTTCACTCTGAGATATTTTCTTCAATTCATGCATGAGATCAAGGTGATGGCCATACAAAAAAATTTAACGTTTCATAATAAAAAAAATACTTATGCAGTATGATAAGATCTTTTATGGGATATCCACTTGATTTTTTTTACCTTTTTAATTATTCATGGTTTCTTCCTAGAGAATCCTTATCCTTAATGAATGTGGATACTAGAATCAGTTGAGTTGTTCCTAGTCTTTCATGAAGGATTATAAGGAATTCTATAGTCAAAAAGTTAAATCACACTAAATATGGCTATCAAATCCCTCCACCCATATATACTTGAATTATACTTTTACTCAAGACTAAAATCTAAAAAAAATCATCGAATAATCCCCTTCTCACCTATTTTTAAATTTCATGGTCAATAAAATTAATTAATTATCAACAGTGATCAAATTTCAATCTTAAGAAAAAAAAATTCATCAACTCCTAATTTTACAACCAAAAAAAGTAAGCTATATATTTTACTTTCTCTATTTTGAAATGATAATGTTTCACTTAAACCCGATTCACATTTTTCAACTCATTATCACTATACATGGAAAAATGTTATCAACCTCAACATAAAAATATTTTGTAATAACTCAAGATACATTTTTAACTAGAGTTATGCTCATAACATGAGTATATGCATCATATCCATAATATATAAATATAAAATATCCATCCTATAAAGAAAAAATATCAATATTAATCATGATTACTTCACAACAATGTTTAGATGACTTTGAGGTTGAGGGTTAATAGGTAATTGATATGAAAAAATAATTAATCTAAAAAAGGTGGTTAACCCCTAAAGAACATTGATTAATAAATAATGGAAATCCCAGTAAAGTATCCTACTCAAAATGATGAAACCACCAAATTCTCTTTAACTCAAAACAAGGATGAAATACATATAAAATAAGTACAATTAAATGATATAAAATTTTTTATATTTTGTTTTATTTATATATTATTTATTTATTTTCTTAAAGATTGTACTTGGAGAAAGTCTCACACTCATCACCCAAATAGTATTGGATCTCATCATGATAGTAATTTTAATAGTTATAAAAATATTATAGGTTGAGTTATGAGTGAATTTTTGACCAATGACACAACCCATTTTTCAATTATTTTTTATTTTTGGTATTTTTTTAGTTTTTAGAGGGTAAAAAATGAAATTTAATCATAAACCTTTCCCATCACCCCATGATAACAACTTATATATATCTTCAATGAAAACATCCCCTTTATCCCCATACAAAATTTCACTCACACTTAAACTATTGAATATCATGTAAAAATACATAGAGTAGGGTGGGAAAGGAATGTGAGCTTGTAATGTGGTTCTTCCTATCAAGATTAATCATGAATTCTACAAGCTCAAAAGAATGATTCAATTCCATGGAGTATATCAAGGATAATTGGATCAAAAATAAAAATGCGTCAATCATGTAAATTTGATTTTTTTTCTTTTATGACTTTTATAAAAATAAACACAAGTTCAAGTAGTATACAAGTCCCAGGTATCTCAAAAAATTGTTATTATAATGAATATGAAAAATAAAATCTTGAAACCTCTCAAGAATAATCATATATAATAATGAAAAATGTCTCATGGAATGAAAAAAGATAATAAACTGATCAATAAAAATTTAAAAATATTAAATCATGTCAAATCAAAGGGGAATTTCATCAATATAAATCAACTAGATTCCCTAAATCTTGATTCATTAAATCCATTACTTAATTATTATTTTTACTTGTTCAACACTTATAATACTAATTAATTATTATTAATAAAAAAATTTAACCAATTAAATATGGGATTACTAAGTGATTTTTGTCTCCTAGATAAAAAAATAACAAAAACATAAAGTGTAATGCAAATGTTTTTTTAAAATTAAAAAATAGAAATAAATAAAAGAATGATTAGAAGTAAAAAATAAATTAAGGATTAAAAAAATCACACACCTTTACTTTAAAGTTAATCCATTCTTTATTATATTTTCCTCTATACTCATACTACCTTGTGAATTCTTACATTATGGACCTGCATAGTAAAATAAAAATGTTAAATCATATGTTTGTGCTCATTTAAACTAAAAAAGAATATGGTAATTGAAACCTCTTACTAAAAATAATTCCTAATAAAAATCCCTAACTATATCATAAAAGTGTATGAAATAAATAAAAAACCTATTATTCCTACCATAAATAGATCTATTTTGAGTCATTTAACTCAAACACAACTTTTGTGACTATGTGATGAGAGTTTTGAATAAAGTTATCCAGCTCATATTTTTCCATGTTTAACATTGATGCTCACCTGGGATAGCTCTTATCCACATATTTCTTGAAAATTTCTAAATATTTTTTGGATAAAGAACCAAAAAATTTGATATCTTAAGTGATTAAATAAGGAATTATAGGGTTGTACACACTTGGTAGAACTCCCCTTTTTCTTCTTCTCCTACCTGATCTTTTAATTCACTAATTTAACTCTATATTTTAGTAGTTGTTCTTTAATCCTCCCTATTATATTCTTCTTTCATGTTTAAATATTATTTTTCTTACACCTATATACTAATAGTGATGAGGGTAACTTTCCTATAATTTTTATATTCAGTTTCAGAATTGTTTATTACCTTGGATTTATCCTTGAATTAAGAAGATCCTTTTAATATCTTTTTTATTTATGATTCTAAGTGAGATTCCTACTTGTTCATCAGCTTTGATTCCTAATATTCCTTTATCATTCATTCCAAATATTTAAATGATTCATTGAAAACTCAATCAAGGATATAAAATAGTGCCTCATCATCTCTTGGGTATGGTTGTGGTCTGTAGCATTCTTCTCATTGGATATTCCCCTTGAGTTGGTTAATCAGATTCATCAGATCGACCAATTTAATAGAAAAGTGGAGGTTCTTAGTTTATATGTAATATGATCCTACTATTAAAACATGAAAACATATGAAATATAAAGAAAATAAAGAGAAAAACATTATCTAAAATAAAAAAATAAAATAAAAAAGTGGTCAGAAAATAATGGTCTTAAACTATTAAACTTAATAAATCCTACACCAAATCTCTAATAAAACTCACAGAAAATAATTCACTTATGGATCACTATTAATTATCCATGGTAAAACAAGTTAAGAAGTTTTAAAAACATGAAGTAAAAAAATAAAGTAAAATTACTAGAAATTAATATAGGTAATACAAGTATGAGGTCAAACCCAAAAAGATATGTTGAGGAAGAAAAAATATTTCAATGGAAATGAAAAACTGAAAATACTACAAAGAAATTTAATTCTACTTTGAATTATGAAAGAATAAATAATGATGATGATTTTGGAAGATAAATAAAGTTGAAAAGTTATAAGTGTAGAGACCCGAAGCCTGCCGTACATTGACATTAGATTACATTTGCGGAATATTTAGTATATAACAAAAACACACACACACAAGGATCATATTAGTTTAGTGTCTTTAGAAACTCGGAATATAATCTTCTAATCCTGGTGAAAGATCTTCAACATATCCCATAAAGATCTTCCTTTTTTTTATACCTAAAACCTTTCTTTATATCCTGGGGAAAAGAAAACATAAAAGGGTGAGCCCAAATGCTCAGTAAGGGTAAACAAAAGAAATATCAATCACATCATATACATAAGAACATAACTTTTAGAAATATTAACCTGTAAAAGAGAGCATAATTTCATAACATGGGATAAATCATGGCAGTGAAATGTAATCACAATAATCATAACTTAAAACATGAAACTTTGTGGCATACACACATAATCATAGAGAATCATTTCTTGTTAGTCAAGACTCATTGCCAAGACTATCTTAGTGGACAAAGTCCCTTTCTGAACCGAGTCACCCTCATTTCAGTCCTGTTTCACTGAACTGGTATAACCTACCGTTCCAGCCATGTCTATCTCATGAGATATAAAATCTTTACCCAATGCATTGGAGGGAGATATAGGACCCACCCATCTCATAATGATACCATTCTTATGTGTGCCACAAAATCATAAATCATACATCTTTGCATAACCCATGTAATAAAAAATGGATTTCTTAAACAACATGACATCATAAAACAATTCATATAAGATAAAGGAATTTATAAAAATATTTCCATCACAACATAATAAAATCCATGTAATAATAGGGATAAAAACATAACCGTTTATTATCTTATATGGAAAATAATTTTGATAAAACACTTGAACTTCATTCTTGAGGAAAATATCCTTTCTACTTCAAAAACAATTTTCCTTTCTTAACATGTCATAAAATTTTAAACTAACAGAATTTGATTAAAAATAAACTTGAAAACATTAAAAGAAATCTTCTTGGAAATAATGTTTTAAAAATCCATTCATGCCGTATAAGTTAAAAAAACATTCTTCTTGTACTTTTGTCGGAAAAGTCAAAAAGTACCTCATACGAAAAACGACAAAAGATTCCTTTCATATCCTTTACTAAAAACTCACTGAAAGGTAAAATTGGATTTAAAAAATAGTAGGTGGATGGAAATAATATTAAATATTGAGGAAACATGGATGTGGATGATAAAATACACCCCAGTAAATACCAAAGTATAAACAATCTCGGATAAAAATGAGATTGTGATATTTCCCTTACCTTAGGTCCGATTTGCTTCGTAAGTGTCTGAACCTCCTGTATAATGATTTAAATAATGTTATTGACTTATTCCAGAATCATACTTATTTTTATGATATCATATATGGTCATATTCTTAGATTCTTAGTAGTACTATTTCATTGCTACTTGTTATTTGGGTTTTTATAACTTTTTGTTCTTATGCGTGTTTTGACGAATAAATTCTTATTCTTTTCTTTAGGTTATAGATACCTCATTTCCAGAATGGTATTAGTGTAATATATATCATATTAATTCATTCAATTCATTTATATAATCATTATGAAATGAAGATCATGTAGAACGAGTCGCATCACATCGTGGAGACGGTATTCCGTACGTACGCACGAGTAATGATATCGTTTCTATGATCGTGGAATTGTATTGGAGTATATGTATACTATTTCAGAATCAATATCACTTAATAATAGTCATATATAGTCATTATTTACACCATTATACCCATCCAAGTAAGGTGGTGGGGGAAAATAGATTACACCACGGCGTGGAGACGGTATTCCGTACGTACGCACGCGCGGTGATTTCTTTTTCCGTAGGATGGATAGATGGTGAAATAGGGTTTTTTCATACTTATAATAACATATCAGTATATGAGTGATACTGATGTTATTACTTCATAATGAAACAACTAAAGAAGAAGAAGTGGAAGAATAAATAAAGATGAAAGAATCAGTAACAGACATTACCTCTTCTTTGAAGTGCTTCTTTGAGACCTTCTTTTAGGGCACTAAAATTGGACTTTGAGGAAGACCAGAACCTCTAGGATGTTTCTAGGGAAGTGGAGAGGATAATTGGGAAGGGGTTGGACGAGCTTTAAGGCTCAAAGTTGTGTGAGGAAGAGAGGGAGGAGGTGCCCTCTTATAAGGGAGGAGAGGGGCACCTTTGGAATAACTAAAAATATTATTTTATTATAAAGTCAAGTTCGGTTTTAAATAGCTCCAAATTGATTTATTTCGAGGATAAGGTGGGGATGGGTCGAAATCATCTCATCCAATATAATTTAGACAAGTTTAGGTTCCTATTTTAACCTTATCATTTAGATTTAACATTAAGTTAAATAATTTTACTTTTACCATGTCTTCTTGTGTTCTTACACTATAAAGTTAATAAACTTACTATAAGAAGAAAAAACGAACCCCAAGTTGTTTATTATTAATATATATAACCTTATCTAAGTCATTTGTCCTAACCTTAGATTTTTAGGAATAAAATAACAATTAATAATATAATATTTGTTTTAAAAACTATTTTATGTCAATTTTGACACTATTTAGTAATTGATTTTTGTGAAAATCATAACAGAATGATAAGTTCTAAAAAAGTTAATTAAATCAATACTAACATGTCATATTTACCTATAAAATTAGTGTAATTCATAAAAAGTCTCAAATTATATTTATTTGGGTATTTATAACATCAATTATGTCAATATTTTATTAATAAGATAATTACTGCATCATCGTTGCGTCATAAATAAATTAAATTATTTAATGTCTAAAAATTACAAATAAAATACAATTATGTAGGAAATATTTTTAGAGTTCTAATGAATATTTATAGTCGAATTTATTTTATGTATAACCCCATATTAAAAATGTTTTAGTAAATAAACTTTGATTTTAACTCTTTTAACCCTTCTTTAAATAAATTAATAATAAATGTCCTAATCTAATACAAGTGAGCCTAAATGGTCATATTTTATTCCTAAGTTTGTTTTTGGTTGAATTAAACTTGTCCAATAGAATTAGGACATGTGTTAGGGTAATAATAATATCATTTCTACCCATAATTACCCTATTTACTTTTAACCGTGGTAAAAAAAAGTAAAAAGTTACTATTCACCAAAAAATTATTTTCATCTCATTGAACCACATTTTTCTTACTGAAATCAACCGTGTCTCTCGAATTTTTGAAATTCCACTCACAGAAGCGGAAAAATTAAGTTTTATGAACAATTCAGTTTTTTTTAACTACCACTTAGTGGTTTCACTATTCATCAAAAATTGAAAGTTTTCAAGAAAATACAAAAAATTTGGCCTAAGCTATATTTGATATTATGAACTCAAAAATTATTTCTATTTTACCAAATTCAAAACATATCAGTTGCATTAATTAATTTAAAAATTAATTCCCGTCGTCAAAACAAATAGCGTGTTCTTAAGAGATAATGACTATCAAAAGATTGACACTTGTTTATGTCTGGTTTAAATGTGAAATTACATCCAATGACCATTATTGTATTAAATTGTAAAAATATATTCTAAATATACTTTAAAACCACTCAAATTAATAATTTATCACTATTAATTATTTCGATTGAAAAAGTTGTTTTTAATTAAAATTTAGTAAATTTCACTATTCATCAAAATATGAAAGTTATCCGAAAATCACCAAAATTTCACCCTAAGATAATTTCGATATTACGAATCCAAAAATGAATTCCATTTTGAAAAATAAAATTAAAAAATTTCAAAAAGTGGTTATTACTATTCATAACGGCTAGTTTTAATAATATTTTAATAGCATATTGTTGTTTAGTGAAACTCGTTATTGCGTACTACACACGCTATCGAGGAAGGTCGCGATTGCGTGTAATGCAAGGCAAATCAAGGATGCGTGTTGTGAAAGCTCCTTTTGGTGTAGCGTACAACACAAGACATTAGTGAAATTAAAAAGAATATTTTTCATAAAATCTCGGGGTGTTACAATAAGGAATTTAAATTCTAGGTTCATGAAGTAATGTGGTATAAAATAATTAATTAGCAATGATAAAGTTATCAGAATTAGGTTAAGTGAATATCAAAGTCCACATAGATAATATATATCTTCAAAACTCCTTTTTTCCCATGGTCAGTTACATCATTTTATTAAGAATATGGGTAACCCAGAATCATTTTTAAACATAGTGTCCAACTCACTCAATCGTCAAAAGAGTGAGTTACACTGTCTCATATGTTTTTTTAATTAATTTTTATTTTATTAATTCTGGGATCTAGGTTCTCGCGCCAAACTCTGGGATGGATCTTGATTTAAAAATTTTCAGTGTTTAATTATTTTATGAGGTTTCAGACCTATGCAGGGTCACCACACGATTTGTGGTAGCCGCCCAATCGACCCTGATGTCGTGTGATAGCTCAATATTATTATTTTTATTATTATTGTTGTCATTATTATTATGTTTATTAACTTTATTCTAAAAATTATTATTTCTATTATTATTGTATTATTATTTTATTATTATTATCGTTTATATTATTTTAATTATAATTGTTATTATTTATATTTTTTATCATTTGTATTATTATTATTATTATTATTATGTAATGAAAATAACCCATAACCCTAATCTAGACCCAGTACCCCCTATCCCCCATGATTGGATATGCTGCAACCCCGATCCCAGACCCTGCCGCCTTCACCCTTGCAGTGACCGCGCCTAGGACCTCCTCCTCCAGCCTCCTGCTCGCTCCCTAGCCTCCACGCCCAGGACCTCTGCCTTTTACCTTCACCCTTGCCACGTCCTGACTCTACCCACACTCCCCTCGCTCCCTCACACCTCCGGCCTGCCAGCTAAGCCCCGACCCATTCTTCCTTTTTCACTCTCCTACTCCAGCAAGATGCCATGCTTTCCCTCACCAGCGTGCTATAGTAGTCCACCCAGCACCACTGCTCACCTTCGCAAGACCCTGCCTTTGTCTTCCCTCCCCGTTCCCAACACTTACCTCTCCCTCTGGGTCCCCACCTCTGGATTCTCCCATGCTTTGGACCTCTGCTGCCCTCACTTACCCACACCTGGCCTCCTCCTTGCGCCAACTCACCCAACTGCCGCACCCATGCTCCTCCCTTCCTAGCCGCACTTTCCAGCATCCCAAATTCCCCCTGCACACGCAGTTTTCGGTGACCCGACCCCCTGCTATCCTTTCTTCGGCTAGCAGCGCATTGAACCCCTCCTCGCTCTGGTTGTTTTCTTATTATTACTACTATTATTATTATTCCATCTTTGGTGTTATTTGTTTTGGCTAAATTCTAATACTGTGAGTTGGGTTCCACATGTTTTTCTCAATATTTTAGGTGTGTGGTTAATCCAAGGGGCATTTTTATTCCACCCAATGAAGTGTCGTGCATCCGCTCTAGACTTGAGGTAGAAAAATCCATAAATCTTCTTTTCCAATGCATTTATTTGGCACTTGTTCTTATAATAATAATTATTTTATTTTATTATTTTATTTTCATCAACACAATATATCTAATTAGTCTATTACACATTTATAAGTTTTAATAATTTTTTTAAAAAATGGATTTTGATGCAATTATTCAGATATGTCCTTTTATTGTTACATTTAATATGTTTGATTTAAATGAATATATGTATCCATGCTGAATTTTTTTACTAAGGTACCAAATCTTGTTTTGAAAAATTTTAAAATATGATTCACACCTTCACAATGAACACAATTAGTTTTTTGTGGTGTTTTCTAGATGATTCAATTTATTAAAAGTAATTTTTAATGATTTTCATACGTATTAATTAGGATTTTTGGCACCTAGGTTTTTCTTTCTAAGAGACAATGTTTCTTTAAAGAGGGATTTGGGGTTCTTATGAAATGCATAGCACTCACTTTGTTGTGGAAATGTTTATTTGGCTGTAAAATTGGTCTAGAGTGTATAGTTTTGAAATGGTGTGGTTTGTTAAATGTGTTAAATTGTTTTGGGAAAAGTTTAATGATTCCTAAGGGGATGGTTTTATGTTTCCTAAATAAGGTGGGTGGTTGGACATGGTTCTTAATGAAATGGGTGTTTTTATGGAAATGATTTAAAGGGTCTTATTGGTTGTTGGTGTATCACTGGATGTAGGCACATCCATGGGTGCCCTAGGTGAACATAGGGATGTGTGAACAAGTTAAGGTGATGCCTTAAGTTGGGGTTGTCTTTAAAGTTAATTTTTATAAATGTTTCTTATTTTTCTAAATGAGCTTGTGTCTTTTGTGTGGGTTCTAAAGATGGATTTTAAAGGTGTTCCTCATGTTTGTCCCGTTTGGCCTTAAATTATAATTTTGCATGGGTTAAAAGAGTAATGGTCATTTGGATCTTGGACTGATTTTTAGTGAATATCTGCTTAAAGGCCAGTTTGGTATTGAAAATATGAAAAATGGTGTTTTGTGTTTTTTGGGAAATGGTTTGTAAAAGTTTTGGTCTTGGAAACTGTTAGACCAATTGGTATTTTAAACCTGTCAAGTTAAAGGACTGTTTGGTACTTTTAACCAAGGGGTAATGTTTGTACTAGCTTTTAAAGGATATTGTATATTGGAAAAAAGTTCATTCTTGGTTGGAAACCTTTAACATTTTATAAAATGGTTTTAATGATTTCATGGCATGACAACCGAGTTGGAACCTTTGATGATGTGATGTATATTCATTTTTAGGGAACCTCCATAGAGGGATATCCCTTTATGGGTTATTATATAGAGTTTACATGTGTGGGGTAGGCAAGTTTGGTGAGATGAGTCACGTGTATGAGGGATTTCCTACATACACAGTATTATTATAACCACCATGGGTTCCTGGGAGTCTTTTATATGATCAAGTGATAGTTGCTGATCAATCCCGATTAGATGGGTTGGTACCCCTTGGATTGGTTATTAGGCCAGGTGGGCTTTACCACTACATTAGTCAGTTATAGGGCAGTCAGTTAGTTATAGACTTAGGATCTTCAATATATGCAGGTAGGTGGTTCCAAAATCGAGTACTCCTAGGGGTATTCTAGGGATGTTTAGGATCACCCATGGTTACTTGATTATTTACATTGTTTGTTTACTTTCTGTCGTACTGATTATTTCCAGATTGCCTTGTTTACCTTTATTATTTTAGCCAGCTTTAATTTCTTTTCTCTTGGGTTTTGTTTATAAAATGAAAAATGATTATATTGAGATAGAATCTAGAACCTTCTGGATTTCTAAATGGAAAATCATGATGCTTATTTTAAAATGTGAAAACCCAAATTTTTTATAATTGTATTTCAAAATTGTGTCATTGGATTGTTTTGGGAAGTGAGATTCTTGGGTTCTGTGACTTACCATAGAAACCATACTGATAATTTTTAATTATCACGTCTATTTTATCATTTCAGTTGCAGGTTTACTTTGCTCAGGTTTTTCTTGGATGAGTTGCTCATTATTAGAGCATGGTCAGCCTTAGGTTGGGTGGTGACCTAGAGGGTCACATGGAGGTATGTTGACATGTTATGTTTATTTATTTTTCACTTCTAGAGTTCAATTTTATTGTTCTATTTATTCTTGTTTATTTATTTGTCTTAATGGGACAAATAATTTCCAGTGATTAAATCTTGATGCCCAAAACTAGTTTTCAGCCCGTGGGGATCAGGAATGCCCTTTGAGACATGCTGCAGACCGGCTCGGGTGACCAGTTTAGGGTTGACCTGAGTTGGTTCATGGAAAAATGGTATCAGAGGAGGCCCTCGTTATTTGGGGTGTCTGGTATATGGAGATTAGGACTATCAGGACTTGAGAGGTAGGTACATGAAGGACATTGTGAACCCTCACCTGTTTCGAACCTTGAGTCACCAGGGGTTGTCCGATAATTGAGTCCTTGTCTCGTTCTGGTTTGTTTTAGATTGGGGGATGATAATGGAGGCAAGCTGATGTTACATCATGATTTCACATGGAGTAGTGACCCAAATGGAGTCTGAGTACACAATTTATGTTACTTCTATTTGTTTATTCTTACTTGGGGCATGGCCCAATACCATGTCTCTAGGTTATGTATGACTAATATTCCCTCCCTCTGGTAGTTTTATGCAAGTTGAGTGTCGTCTTGGTTCTAGTTTTCATATGTTCACTTTTGAAAATGAAAAAGTGTTTTTTTGAAATTAAAAGTATGTATTTTAAATGGATTTAAATTTGTGGAATGGGTTTTGAAACTGAAAGCTATTGGTCTAAAAAAAACCTGGTGTTTTCTTGGAACTGGTAGAAAAATGGTTTGGGTGTAACCTTGGCTACTCTTTTTGAATGTTTTCACATGTGAGGGGATGCATGGGAAGTGCGTGTTGGTGTATATGGATGATAGAAGATGAAGAAATGTACAAAAGTTAAGGGGATTACTGAGGTGTGTACTTGGAATTAAAGGCTTGAACTTGTTTTTCTAATTAATTTTAAAATGGGAAAATTATATTTGGAAATTGAATTTGGTTTGAAAAGTGGGTTTGGAATTTGGGAAATGGCGTTGAAAGAAGGAAATTTTGAAATCTAAAATGAAAAGGGGTTTTTGAAAAAGGAATTTTGGGTTGTGTTTGTATTTGTTTGGTTTTTGAGTTGGTTGTTTTTGGATGAAGGCACTTTCATTGATGTTGTTTTGGCTTGATGTTGGTTTTGGATTGGTGTATTATATATTGTTTTGAAAATGCCGCCCAGAAAGGACCACAAAGTTTCTGATAAGTCATGCCCAGTTTTTGGTCCTTTTCAGACATTTAATATACTTCACAGTGACCGAGGTTCATTAAAACTAGTGGAGTGGATTGAAGAGGTCGAACACATCTTCAAGATATTGGAAACTCCCGAAGCTGTCAGAGTGTGTTCCATTTTGGGTCTGCTTGAAGGTCCACCTCTAGAAAAATGGGATTTGTTCACCCCTCCATTACTGCAAGTTGAGATGACGTGGGATGTATTTAAATTCATCTTCATCCGATGGTTTATACCTGAATAAGTAAAGACAAAGAAAATGGAAGAGCTCATTCATATTCAACAAGGCCAACGGACGATGAAGGCATATGTTGACCAGTTCAAGGAGCTTGTGTCCTTTTCTCTAAATGTAGAATCATAGGATTTGATGAAGAATTATCTATTCATTGGGGGTATTCATCTAGAGATCAAGTAGTGGGTACTTCCTTCTAAGGACCATTATTTCAAGATACTGTTGGATGAGGCATTCCTAACTGAGTTGTTCTTTGATGCGCAGACAGTTGGAAATCCAGCATATCCAGTTGCTCGTGAAGGTTCCCCATCTGGTGAGCAGGGTGTGCTAGAGAGGCCTATTTCTAAAGAGTCCTCGACAATGATTCCAGATCATAGTTTGTCGGATCATCCAATGGTGTGCCATCAGTGTTTACGTTTAGGGCACGTGAAGCTATCAGTCGCATCCCTCCGAAGTTGTGTTATCGTTGCGGGTGTCTGGGTCATCTAGAGAAGTTTTTCAGGAAGCGTTGCCTTAATAAGATGCTGTGACCGGAGTATTCCAGTGCCTAACTGTGAAGAAGGAGACACTTTAACCATCAGATCCCTAGCCATAGGTCTTGGGGTGAAGCTCACATGCAGTCAGGAGTTTCTGGGGGTGTGAAGCCTCAGTTTGGGTTTTGTGTTCCGTGTTGGTGGGGAAACATTTAAAGTTTTTAGGTTCTTATTTTTATGTAGTTAAAGTTTTGAAGTTGTTGTATGTTCATTGTTTAATCATGAAGTTACGATGGACTTGTTCTGTTGTAATCGAACAGTTCTGTTTGTTTGATTATGGTTTACAGAATCGTGCATTTTTCTTAAAGTTGTGTTTGACCCCTGTATGGGTTGATCTTGGTTTAGTGGCATTCGTTTGGAGATAAAAGTGCTTGAGAAAAAGTAATGGCTCGTAGTTATGGTCGAGTTTAATATTGGGATTTTGTTCTTCTTGGAGGTTCTTCTCTCATGTTTGGGGTTTTTGGTCTGGGTTGAGAGTTCCAAGTTCCAGCAGAGGTGTTATTCGCTTGTGCTATAAAAGATAGATTGGATCGGTTGTGAGTTCCCGTGTCACCCCCTTCCCAGGGGTGATATGTTTGGGTGTTAAAATTATTGAAATAGTTGAGATCTTGTGGTGGGTAGAACCCTCTCATGTTCTATCACTCTCTTGTATTTTGGTTTCTTTCGGTTTCAATCGGGCATGGGTTCTTGTTCGTCTATTGTCCAACTGGGTGACTTTCTGGGGGCATAATGTGTTTGTGGTGGGGAGAATTGTCACATATGTTTTTTAATTAATTTTTATTTTATTAATTCTGGGCTCCGGGTTCTGGTGCCAAAGTCTGGGCTGGGTCCCGACTTAATTTTTTTAGAATTTAATGATTTTACTAGGTTTCAGACCTCTGCGCAGTCACCGCATGGTTAGCAGTAGCCGCGCAACCGGCCGTGGTGTCATTCAATTGCTCATTATTATTATTATTATTATTATTATTATTATTATTTTTGACATTATTATTATTTTTATCCACATTATTCTATATATTATTATTTCTATTATTACTGTATTATTATTATTATTATAATATTATTATTATTGTTTATATTATTATAATTATAATTTTTATTCTTTATATTATTATTTTTATTTGTATTATTTGTATTATTATTATTATGTAATGAAAGAACCCCTAACCCTAACCTAAACCTGGCACCCCCATCCCCCCTGATTGGCTGCGCTACAACCCCAACCCCAGACCCCGCCGCCTTCACCCTTGTAGCGACCGCGCCCAAGACATCCTCCTCCGGCCTCTCGCTCGCTCCCCAGTATCCGCACCTAGGCACACCACCTTTTCCCCTAGCCCTTGATGCGTCCCAAATCTCCCCACACTCCCCTCGCTCCCTTGCGCCTCTGGCCTGCCAGCCAAGTCCCAACCCCTCGCTCACTTCACCCTCTCATACTCTAGCAAGCCACCACACATTCCCTCACTAGCATGCTATAGAAGGCCACCCAACACCACCTATCACCTCCGTATTACCCCACCTCTATATTCCCTCCCCGTGCAAATCGTTCAACTCACCCTCTAGGTCCCCACCTCCGGCTTCTCTTGCGCTTCAGACCTCAGCTGCCCTCACTTCCCCACACCTGGCCTCCTACTTGCGCCGACTCACCCAACAACCTCAACCTCACTCCTCCCTTCCAAGCCTCACTTTACGATGGCCTGAATTCCCCCTATGTACATGGTTTCCAGCGACCCGACCCCTTTATCTCCTTGCTCCTTCTAGCAGCACGCGAACCCCTCCTTGCTCTATTTTTTTATTACGACTACTACTACAACTATTATTATTATTCCATCTTTGGTGTTATTCATTTTGTCTAATTTATAATATCACGAGTTGGGTTCCATATGTTTTTCTCATTATTTTAGGTGTGTGGTTAATCCGTGGGGTGTTGTTTTTCCACCCACTGAAGTGTCGCGCATCTGCTCTTGACTTAAGGTAATAAAATCTATAAATATTCGTTTCTAATTCATTTCTTTAGAACTTTTTCTTCCAATTTTTATTATTTTATTTGATTATCTGATTTTCATCATCGCAATATATCTAATTTGTCTATTAGTCATTTATAGTTTTTTAGATTTTTTTTTAAAAATTTATTTTGATGCAATTTTTCAGCTAGGGCCTTGTATTGTTACATTTAGTATGTTTGATTTAAATGCGTATATGTGTACATACTGAATTTGTTTATTAAGGTACCAAATCTTGTTTTTAAAATTTTTAATATATGATTTTCACCATTAAAATGCTCAAAATTATTTTTTTTTGGTGTTTTCTAAATGATTGAATTTATTAAAAGTAAGTATTAATGATTTTCATATGTATTGATTAGGATTTTGGAACCTAGGTTGTTATATCTAATTGGCAGTGCTTCTTTAAAGAGAGATTAGGGATTCTTATGAAATGCGTAGCACTCATGTTGTTGTGGAAATTTTTATTTGGATGTAAATTTGGTCTAGAGTGTATAGTTTTAAAATGGTGTGGTTTTTTAAGTGTGTTAAAATGTTTTGGGAAAATTTTAATGATTTCTAAGGGGATGGTTTTATGTTTCCTAAATAAGGTGGGTGTCTGGACATGGTTCTTAATGAAATGGGAATTTTTATGGAAATGGTTTAAAGGGTATTATTGGTTGTTGGTGTATCACTAGATGTTAGCACATCCATGGGTGCACTATGTGCACACAGGGATGGGTCAACAAGTGAAGGTGATGCCTTAAGTTGGGGTTGACTTGAAAATACGTTTTTATAAATGGTTCTTATTTTTATAAATGAGGATGGGTCTTTTGTGTAGGTCATAAAAATGGATTTTAAAGGTGTTACTCATGTTTGGACAATTTGTCCTTAAATCACAATTTGGAGTGAGTTAAAAGAGTAAGGGTCATTTGGCTCTTGGTCTGAGTTTTGGTGAATATTTTCTTAAAGGCCCATTTGGTTTTGAAAATATGACAAATAGAATTTTGTGTTGTTTTGGAAATGGTTTGTAAACATTTTTATCTTAGAAAATGTTGGCCCAATTGGAATTTTAAACCTGCCAAGTTAAAGGCCTGTTTGGCACTTTTAACCAAAGGGTAATGTTTCTACTAACTTTTAATGGAGATTGTGTGTTGGTGAAAGTGCATGCCCAGGTGGAAACTTTGAACATTTTATAAAATTGTTTTAATGATTTCATGGCATGACACCCCGGTTGGCACAATTGATGATACAATGTATATACATTTTTGGGGTACCTCTATATGGTGATATCCCTTTATGGGTTATTGTACAGAGTGTCTGTGTTTGGGGTAGGCAAGTGCGGTGAGATGGTCACGTGTGCAAGGGCCTTCCTACTTACACAGTATTATTATAAACACTATGGGTTCCCTGGTATCTTTTAGATGATTGAGTGATAGTTTCTGATCAAACCTAATTAAATGGGTTGTTACCCCCTATATTGGTTGTTAGGTCAGGTAGGCTTTTCCACTGGATTGGTCAATTATAGGGCAGTCAGTTGGTTATAGAAATAAGAGCTTCACCATACACCAGCAGGTGGTTCTGAAATCGAGTAGGTCGAGGGGTCATCTAGGGATGTTTAGGATCACCCATGGTTACATGATTATTTAAATTGTTTGTTTACTTTATGTCTTACTGATTATTTCCAGTTTTCCTTGTTTACTACTATTATTTTAGCCATCTTTTCTTTCTTTTGTCATGGTTTTTGTTTATAAAATGAAAACTGGTTTTAATAAAAGAGCATGTAGCGCTTGCTGGATTTCTAAATAGAAAAATCATGTTGCTTATTTTAAAATGTGAAAACCATATTTTATTATAATTGTATTTCAAACTCGTGTCATTGGATTGTTTTGGGAAGTGAGATTCTTAGGTTCTGTGACTTACATTGGAAACCCAACTGAGCATTTTTAATGATCACACCTATTTTATCATTTTAGTTGCAGGTTTACTTTGCTCAGGGTTTTCTTAGATGAGTTGCTCATTATTGGAGCAAGGTTGACCTTGGTTTGGGTGGTGACCTAGAGGGTCATGTGGAGGTATGTTGAGCTATTCTATTTATTTCTTTTTCACTTCTAGAGTTTATTTTTATTGTTTAGTTTATTATTGTTTATTTATTTACCTTAATTAGAAAAATCATTCCCAATGATTAAATCTTGATTATCAACACTAGTTTCCATCTCGTGGGGATCGGAAATGCCCTTCAGTCCATGCATCAGACTGGCTTGGGTGACCGGTTCAAGGTCAACCCGGGTTGGTTTGTGACATACACACTAGATCATGAATTAGAAAAGTAATACCTCACATTGATATATAATGGCCATGCTCAAGAAGTGAAGAATGAATTTTAAAAATATAGGTTGGATGAAAAAACCCAATATTAATTAATTTACATTTATAAATGATTCAATACATCAATTCCAATTTAATTGAAATACCTAGGGCATAAATCCTACCCCTCATTATTTTAATGAGAGGGTAGAAATAGAAAATCTTAAGTAGATCACCCAGTAGAAATAACAAGCATACCCAAGAAGAAAAATTCCACTACCAGTCTGGTTCACCCTTCAAAGTGTGTAGTAGGATTCTATTTTTAGGAATGAAAATACCTCTAGAGTTTTCCTTTTTATTCTTATAATCTCTTCCAAAAATTCATATGAAATCTCTAGTTAATCAACTTGAATTCCCCCAAAAATCATACAGAATCACATTCATTTAATTTATTATGACTAAACACTTTGTGGTGTGATAATGGATTGAGGTTAAAGATATTAATGAAATATTAAACATTTCAATATCTCCTTTGATGTGATGTGATATATTCATACACACGAATTCATGTATCACTACTCTTCATGCATAGTCTTGGCATGGAATATATTATTCATGGGGGAAATATCTCTATCCAACAATGTTCCATGCCATGATAGCTTCCAAATCTGTCATATAATTGTATTGAATATTTCTGAATATTACTAACTTTTACTTCTTCATTAGTGTCATGGGACTTTCAGAATCCTTGATTTATGTTTTACAAAAAATATTTATTCTCATTTAACATTTATTCTTCCTTTATATTTTCTATAATTTCATTAAAATTGGTTCCATTAAAAATTATATTAAATTAAATATAAATTAAAGAAAAAGCACAATTAAATAAATAAAATGAATCAATTTTAATATAAAAAATTAATGTATGAAATATGGCTCTCAATAAAACGTATATTTTTAGACAAAATCAATGCAATGGTTTTGCCTCTAGAAGACAATTATCTAGGCACATTTCCATTGGATAATTTGTATATCATACAAATATTTTATAAAATATCGAGAGGAAGTGTCATCAAGAAGAAAAGGAAGGCTGATGGGGAAATTTCACTCAAGGAATTAAAGAACATAATGTCTATTAAAGTGGTTGATATTGATGATGATGAATTTAGAGATGAAGAAGATATAGAAATGAAATTTTAAACACTTATTTCTATCATTTAAGAAATTTTGAAAAGTGGTAATGGAAAATTTCATGGGGAACTTCCAATTAAAGTTTTTGGGTATAGAGTTATTATACATTTTAATGATAATTTTATATAGTAGAAAAAATATAAAGTTGAGGAGTGTGGTGATGAGGATGAGAATTAAAAAGTTCCTAAAATAATAAAGAATTAAGATATTATTCATAGAAAAAATGTAAGAGTTTCTATAAATTCTTGAATAATAAATTCTTATATAAGTTTGAAGGCATTGATAATTGTTAGAGTGATGAAGAAGTAGAAACGTTCAGTGATGCTGGTGAAAGGATGCTAATTGTAATAGTGAAGGAAGAATAATTCAAAAGTTATGATAAAAGAAATAATGAAAGAGAGGAGGAGATAATGATAGTTTTTATACTTATGTGTGAACATAAAAAATATATTTTGATGATTTTTCTATAGAAAAAGAAAAATAAGAGTTTTAAGACGGATTTTATTTTATTTATTAAAAAATAACCCTCATTCTAAAAAAAGATGATGTTAAAAAATTATATAAACTAATTGAAGAAGTTTTTTAATGAATAAATGAAGATAAATCTTGAAATGGAAATAAATATTAAGGAAAAGGGTAATGAGATTGATATTTTCCAATATTTTTTTTATATGGAAAAGGAATTGGATAATAACAGGTATGTGTTTTCCTAGTGCACCATATTTTTAAATTTATCATATATCTGCTATTGTAGTAGTGGAAAGAAGGGTCGAAGAACCTGAATAATGTGCGGAAACAATATTACCACCCTATTCAAAGAATGTTTTAGAAATTGAATTGATCATGTTATTGAAAAATAAAAAATTTTAAAAAATAAATAACTATTTAAATGAACTAAAATTAGTTAGAATGAGGAAAGAGTGTGGATATGGAAGTTTCACTGTTGTGACTCACATTCAGGTGTACACAATGTTAATTATTTTATTCTCAAATCTCAATATTTATTTATATTACTTTAACTAATTTCATATACAATCAGAATACTATCTAGTCTCATTCTCTAATATAATATAGTACACTAATATTTCTCATAAATAATCCAAAAATGAATTCAATGATTTGATGAATAATTTATATAAAAATTATCATTGAAACCCTTATTTAAATACCACAAAACATTTCTAAAAATTTGAGGTATCTATCTATGACATGTTCACTCACATAAGTTTGAAGAGGTATCACAAAAAAAATTAACTTTTAAATTAATATATTTTTTTATTGAAAATTTTTTCACGTACAGATTATGATTCTCTCACGCACATGATTAAATTATGAATAAATAAATTCTTTAATGTTCTTCCACCCATGATAAATTATTAGGTATCAATCGAATGAGCACCAAAGCTTGTTTTAAAAAACAATATGAATTAAATAAAACATAGATATAATTTAATAAATAAAAAATATATTGAAAAAACCAATTCAATTATAAATTAAACAAGAAAATTAAATAATTACATGTACACATAGTCAAGTTTATCACATTTCAGACACCATCACTTCTACATATTGTGGAATATCAAGCGCTACCATTTATCAAAGTTAGAAAAAAACAAATAAATATGGTATATTTATAAGAACTAGAAAAAGAACTGATAAATGGTGTTTTTTATCAGAACTGATAAAATACCCCCTTTATCATCCCTTTTTAGCACCGATAAATGTATCCTTCATCAGTGATTTTTTACTAGATCTGATTAATGGTAATTTTATTAGTGATTTTTTTAGTGATGATAAAAGAAACCCTTTATCAGCACTCTTTTTGCAGTGCTGATAAAAGGTATACTTCATAAAAATATTAAATTTCATTAAAAATTATATATTAATATAAAAATATATTTATATTGATATAAATAAAATACATTTTATTAAATATTATTTATAGAAGACTAAATATAAATTTACACCTAATATATATGATATCAATTGGAAAATAATTTTAAAATAAATAAAAAATAATATTGGTTAATATTTACTAATTATTATTGATTAATAGTCATTTAATAACAATTGGATGACATAAAATTCTATAAATTAATGAATGATCTAAGATAAGTCGAAAACATGAATTTCACTTCAAACGATTATAGATTTTGATCAAGGTATCTGTTTGGGATCTACCACATATCAAATCAAATTCTGTAAAAGGATCTATACTATGAAGATCTGAGGGGACACCGATCATTGTTTTTTCATATTAAAAAAGCATATAAGGCTTCCAAAATCGAGTTTTTCGTTTGGATACACTAATTTTTTAATATTTTATAGGATTTAACCTTTATTTAGGAGGATCTTCTTATCTTTTTTTAGTATATATTATATTTCTATCCAATTCATACATTCATATAAATATTAATTATTCAATACATTTAAAATAAAAAATTAAACATTTATTTACCTTATAAAAATGAATTAATATATATTTAGAGGCCTTGTTTTTTCATTTTAATACTGTGAAGTATATAAAAGAATATTTTCGAAGCCAAACATTGAGACAAAATGGGATTATGAGAACCAATGTTCCCTGAATAAATTTTATAAAAATATTAAATATATTTTATATCATTCACACATGATATTTCATAAATAATGTAATATCTTTTAAACATAGTAACAAAAATTTGAAATCTAAGACCATGGTTGAATCTGTTGTGTAATATTTACCCTAGGATCAATATAATATTTATTGGTACGAGGTGTTTAGATAAAGCGGTTGTTGGAAGGTGATTTCAATGTATTAATTAACTAATTAATTTAATTAATTCAACATATGACCTAAATCTATTTACCATTATAAATATATCATTATGGAGGAAATATAGGGTTAGCCACATAACCCCAGGATTATTGAAAGGAATAATCCACTACTCTATGTTGGCAGATTGAGATTAGACAATGACGAGCTACTAGATCCATGTGAATTGAGGCACAATGCACATGAAGAATCTTATCCTCTATTGAAAGTAGTGTTCTTCAACAATGAATGACCCTATCCTGATGCATGTTTATTCATTTGTGGGTTTTACCCTTAAGATTAATTGATTGAGCATGATTATACTATTATTCTTTGGTCTGCGTTCAAATTCATCCTTTGCAAGAACCTACACATCAGATTAAATTGTTTATTCAATTTTTTACTATTGTTGTGAAATATTTCTAACCCCATGTATCCCCAATATAATTATTTGGCCATGAATTTTTTTCCATTGAATGTTTCACCTTTTTTCTTGTGCTTCCCTCCAAATCATTCTTCATGTTCTTTTCTATTGGCCTACGGGGTTACAGTTCGATATTTCAGGATGGGTTCAAGCATGATAGAACCCCCAGGTTCATGGAAGATTAATCTTTGATGAATGGATTGATAAATCAAAGAATAATTTGGATATATTAATGTATGTGGGTGATTCCACCATAGACCATGAATCTAGTGAGGCAATAGTATATGGTTGAAGACACGATGATGCATGTGGGTATCATATAGAGAGTTAGGACCCTGATTTACATCCATTAGAGAGCCACAAATGACAATAGAAGGTGATCAAAATAAATAAGGGTTTCCAAATAGGAGAATTTGACGTGAAGAAGCCGAATATGAGATGTGTAGATAAGATCTGATTTTCTATGAAAATACAAACAATACAACATGTACTAGGATGAACACATGCTGTGTAGCGATCTAGCTATGGTGACCAGGGATTTTCAGGTGAGGTAAATATAAAATGCCGTATGGAACCCCCACACTCTGAGTGACTTGATACTGGTGACCCACCATGTACTCTAGGAGAACAAATACATGGGATTGGCTTAGGACATGACCAGTGTATAAAAACATGACCTAATGGACATGATCATGGTTAGGAGAACACGGATCAACCTTGAGTGGATGATACACACTATGTAGTCACCTTACATGCCATGTAGGGATACATGGATAGAGAGATATGTACTGCTAAAAGAAATGACTAGGCCAAAGAGAGGGACCACATGATATGTGGGTCCCTTACACGCCATATAACCTCTTTTTGAGAATACTTATACCTCTAGAATCTCTTTCACTTGGACTTAGATTTTAGACCATGAGTATACTATCCTGATCAGTTTTCCTTATAGAGCATGATGGTTTCCTTTGTAGTGTATTTTGAAATAGTATGCAATATTTTTCAGGCGTGAAACTTATTTAGGTGGGGCTCAATGATGGTTGTGATTAAACATGATCATCAGAGTGATTATAGTGGAACCCTCCTACTGTGAAAGGTCTTGGGTCCTCTATATATCTATAGAGTGGAACCCTCCTGCTATGATAAGGCATGAGTAAACTATCTACTATATTAGTGTCACCCTCCTTATGGGAAAGGGCATGTGTCCTCTATCTATCCACAAAGTGGAACCCTCTAGTTAGGATAGGTCATGAGTACTCTATCAATCATCATAGTGGAACCCTCCTGCAGAGTTAGGGCATGGGTGCTCTACCATCAGAGTGACACCCTCCTATTATATAAGGGAATGAGTCCTCAATATATTGAGTAGTACCCTCCTATGGAGTTAAGGCATGGGTCCTCTATCTATTTAGTGGTACCCTCCTATAAAGTCAAGGCATGGTTCCTCTACCATAATAGTGGAACCCCCTATTGTATTAGGGCATGGGTCCCTTATCTATTGAGTGGAATAATCCTACAAATTTAGGGTAAGAGTCCTCTATATATTGAGTTCCACCCTCCTATAGATTTATGGCATGGGTCCTTTATCTATTGAGTGGAACCCTCTTGTTATATTAGGGCATGGGTCCTCTACCTTGAGATTGTGTCCCCTTGACTATGAATCACAATAGCATAGTGTGGATTGACATGGATGATTATTTGAAAAGGCATATGATATTTTAGAAATCGTTGATGGACCTATTGGAACTGATGGAAGAATCTTTTCTTAGGCTAGGATATGCAATATAGATCCCTATTTTTCTATCATATTGGGTTTCTTTTATGAGTATACATATATGCATCTTTATTATTTGATTTCATTTATATATTTCTATAAATTTATCTGTCTACTTAAATCATGTATCATATTATTTACCCTTTAGTTTTTGGGGAGTATTACTAGGTATGTATATACTCACCCCTATATGGGATTTTTCTACAAGTATCATGATTTATGTAGATGATAGACAGGTTAGTGGAAATTAAATAGGATCATTAGGATACCCTAGTTCCTTTGACCACATATGTTGGTCAGGGATTAGAGATCTAGATCCAGACTCTCAATATTTATTTTCCAATTTTTTATTAGGTCAATACATTTTTTCAGTTGGGTGTGTATTTCACCCCTTTTCTTTTCAAATTATGCCTTCGTACACTTGTATTCCCTAGGGTTTATTAAATTCATGATTATTACTCTTGATATTACTATCATTTATTTTTATTCCTTTTCAATTCTAGATATATATATTTGTGTGAGTGCATATAGGAACTTAATAATAGGCCTCCAATATTATTTATGGATTTTGGTGCTTATCTATATCCCCTGGCCTTTGGAGGTGGGCTTGGGGTAATTGTGGCTCAAGCCCCATTGGGTTGGGTTATGAAAGATTGGTATCAAAGGAGGTTCATTTATTGGGATAGTATTTAGAGTTTTACCCTTATGAGGATATGTTTGGGGTTTAGAGAAGTAGTGTCAAAGTTTATTCAATGTAGATTTTAGGTTAGAGAACCTAGTGTTGGTGTGGCATCTGATGTATCCATACATTGAGACTCTGTTCACCTATTTTTCGACTCTAAATACTGAGACATTGGTTTCTAGGAACACTAGTACATGCATCATATATTATTTAGTCTTTGACTATACTTCTTGAGTCAAATCCCTATATATATATGATCATCTGACCATGGTTTGTCTTGATTAATTTTTTAGGATTCTTCTGTGAAGACAGCTATCTAGGTTATCGACTCAGGATCATGATGGCGATTTGATGAGTGATGAGGTCTCAGTTCAAGGGCCATCTCATTTGATCCTTTATCTAGGTGGATAGATAGTAGAAACTCCACCTATAGAGCAACAAATTATACCAACCAAGCAAGATGAGGACATGTATTTTCTTAGTGCACTTCAGGAATTCCAACACCAGATGTTGTTGAGGTTCCACGGTGATCCAGATCCATAGACATCAGAGGATTGACTAGATTTTTTTTTCATTTTTAGTATTATACAAGAATCATATGATCAAGTGGTTTTTATTTAGACAATATTTTCCATAGAGAAGTTGGGCGTTGGTGGAGCCTAGTTACATAGATGCATGAGCAGTCAAAACTCTCATGGTCCGAATTCTAATAGCAGTTTCATGAGGAGCACTACCCCTCCCTCTTGTTCTCAACATAGATTAAAAAGATTATGGAGCTACAATAGGGAGGGATGATAGTTACTGAGTATTCTATGAGGTTCACATACCTCATGTGGAATTTCCTCAACATTATTTAGGATTGATACTTCCGGGTGGATAAGTTTTAGTAGGGTCTCTATAGAGAAATACATGCATGTGTGGTACCCCTATGAATTCCCACATATTCTGGAGTTTTGGAGTGGGTGTTGGTGACTAAGATCTTCTTGTTAGAGGGACACCATACAGCTGAAGCTAAGAGTGGGTGTTATAGGGATGAGTCATCTGCAATATCTAGCAGGTTCTAGTCAGTAGGATCTTAGCATATAAGATATTTATAAGACCAGACTTTGGAATATGTTCATGAAGAACATGGACCATAGAGGGAACCATGATATCCTAGAGAGATAAGGTTCTATTCATGTGATGGTCGAGGTCACATGTCATGTGATTTTCTGACCCGACATGCTAAGGAAGGTAGGTAGATAGTGGTTATACCACCACAGTATAGGTAGTATCATGATCATGGATCTCCTATGAGAGGGCAGGTTGGATCCTAGGGAGGCGAAGCAGGAAGATGACTAGGTGGGTCTCCATTAGGAGGAGTTGTTAGTAGTGGAAGAATTTATTATATCCTTCCACTACCACTAACAGGAGGCCCATGTCAATATCCGGGAGCTGACAGTTGGGGTCTTAGAAGCTGCAGGATATGGAGTAATATGATCCAGTACCTCATGAGATAATTAGAGGTATAATATGTTTTTATTCTAATCATGCTTCAATACTATTAGAAACATTTATGAGTTATCCCTTCATCTCTTTACTCCCGGTTTGAGAGATGGGGATCCCATTTGAGGCTTTAGACTTGCATATTTTCCTTGAGGTTCCTATGGGGAATTATTATTTGGTCTTTTTTTATTTATTAATAGTGTAAGATATTGGTTGGTGAAGTGATATTCTTATGGGGCATTTTGGTCATCACAATGAAACCTTATGACATCATCTTGGGTATGGGCTGATTATCCACAGTATGATTCTAGATTGAATTTCACTGTAGATGAGTCAGATTACTTTTCACTGATGGGATAGGGTTATCCTTTGTGGGTGAGACACATTTCATGGAAGGATGAGTGGGTTTTTTAGACAAGAGGCTAAAATCTGTCACCCATTAGTTAGAGAGTGTATCCTTTAGCACAATAGGATCTTCCAGTCATCTGAATTTCTTTACTTGTAGATGATTTAATGTAAATCAATCCAAAGGATGTTCCGAGACTACATCCATGGTAGATATAGATTTTTTCATATAATTTAACCTCAATACCACTCCTATATCTTTTGTGGCTTATCAGATGTCCCCTACCAAGATTATGGATCTATGGTTGCAGTTTGAAGACCTTCAAGAGAAGGGTTTCATCACACCCAGTCTACCCCTATAAGCAGCTATGGTGTTGTTCTTGAAAAGGGTGGATGAAAACTTGCAGATTTTTGAATATTATCTTCTTATGAACTTGGAAATGAAAATGAAAAAAATACCCCTTTCCAAGGATTGATGACCCCTTTGATCAATTTTTAGGAACAAGATGGTTCTTTAATATCGATCTCAGGTTCAAATACCACCGGTTGATAGTTTTCAAGGATGATATTCAAAAGATGGAATTATGATATTTCTATAGACACTATGATTTCCTAGTTATTCATTTCACTATGATTAATTGCCCCAATATGTTTATGGATTTAATTAACTAGATCTTCTAGTTGTACATGGATTTTTTTTGGTTTTCTTTATTTATGACATACTCATATACTCCATGTCATAGGAGGATCATGGAAAACACTTGAGGATGGTAAAATACTTTCTTTCAAAGCACCATATTTATAGAAAACCATCAGTGTTCCAGTTCTGGACCCATGAGGTTCAATTTCTAGGGCATGTGATTTCTAAGCATGGATTATCTGTTCAACGGGCTAAGATCGATGTAATGATTTCTTGGGAGCTACCCAAGAGTGTGTTAGAGGTGTATAGATTTATTAGATTGGTAGGGCACCACATGAGGTTTACGGAAGAATTATCCAATATTGAATCCCCTTTAACTACCCTAGCTAGGAAAGGGAAACCATTTACCTAGAATGAGTAGTTCTAGAGGGCATTTGAGAAGTTGAGTCTAAGGCTAATGAATGCTACTATTTTGAGACAATTGAAGGAGGACATGGATTATGTAGTATATTTTGATTCATATAGAGTTCGAATAAGCTGAATATTGATGAAGAGTTAGGTAGTGGTTAAATATGGATCGGGGTAGTTGAGAACCCATGAGCATAACTATGCAACTAACAACCTAGAGTTGGCAGTGATAGTGTTCGTTTAGAGGATGTGGAGGCACTACCTTTTGGGGGAGTGCTATTTTGTTTACTCAAACCATCAAAGTCCTAGGTATGAATTCATGTAGAGATACCTAATCATGATATAGAGAAACTAGTTGGAGTTCCTGTAAGACTATTAATTTGAGATAATCTATACTCTTGGAAAGGGAAACGTGGAAAAATATTCCCTCAGTAGAAAGTCCTTGACATGTTTGATTCATGAGGAATTAAAGAAGTTACCTTCCTTTAAGATGACCCTGATTGAAGAGGAGGGTGAATATTTTCTTTATTTTATGGTTTTTACTCCTCTAATTCCCCAACATGTGAGATATTCCTAGTTGGGATACATCTAATTTGATTTCTTATGTAAAAAGAGATCAGAAGAAGATTCACATTTAAATTTTCTGAAGCAGGGAATCATGTCATCCTTTTCCATGGATGAAAGGTAGTCCAAGTCACTATGTAGGAGTATGTGATGAGATATTTTCAAACATATCATTTGGATATACATACCACTGTGAAAAATAAGTATAAATACCATCAGATTTCATTTTGGTGGGCCAGAATGAGGTAGAGTGTGGCTGATTTCGTCTCTCGGTGCCTCAGATGTCAGTAGGTGAAGTCCAAGAACCAGGTTCTAGAATGTTTTTTACGGTATCTTGATACCCCAAAGTGGAAATGGGATTATATATACATATATTTTTTGATAGTTCTTCTATGGAAAGGGATAGGACATGACACTATCTGGGTGATCTTTGAACAACTTACGAAGTTGACTCACTTACTTACTATTAGGGAGCAGAGTTCAGTGGAGAGTTTTGGGAAGATGTACACATGAGAGATCATCATTCTTCATGGGGTTCCCTTGATGATTTTCTCCGACCATGATGTGAGGTTTAATTCATGGTTTTGGAGATGCCTGTAAGAGGAATTCAGGACCAAGATGAGGATGATTAAATCCTTTCACCCCCAGATAGATGGGTAGAATGATCACACTAACTAGGTGTTGGAGGATATACTATGATCATATTTTTTAGACTTTAGCCAAATATGGGAGGAAAAATTTCCCTTAGCGGATTTTTATTACAATAATAGCTACCACTCTACTATAGACATGACATAGTTTGAGGCACTATATCAGAGACCCTATAGGTCACCCATATTCTAGACTGATATTAGTGAGACATCTCGTGTTGGTCCAGAGACAATGTAGTAAATGATGGAGAAGGTCTTGGTGGTCCATGAGAAGATGAGGATAGATCAGAGAAGGAAAAAATCTTATGTAGACTGATGTTATAGGCCATTGGAGTTTGATCAAGGAGACCATGTTTTTCTAAGAGTTTCCCCATGACGAGGATTTTGGAGATTAATCCAGGGTGGAAGGACACTCCTAAGGTTCATGAGGAATTTTAAGATCTTGCACTGAGTTATGGAGGTTGACTACCACCTCACCTTACCCTCATAGTTGGATCAGGTGCAAGATGTCTTCCATGTTTCACAGCTTAGAAGATACATGAATGATCCTACACACATTATTGACTGGGGTGAGCTGAAAATTAAGGAGGGAGATAATTTCATGGGGAACACAATGGAAATCAAGGATCAGCAGGAGATGATACTACATGGATGAACCATTTCCTTGGTTCATGTGTTATGGTAGCATGAGAGCATGTAGGAGAGCTCCTGGGAGTGGGAGAGCTAGATGTGGGCTCAGTATCTCCTACCTTTAGTTTAGTTTTTCTTTTCAAGGATGAAAATATTTATGTTTGGAATAATGTAAAGACCTTATTTTTTCCTTTTAATACTTTGAGATACATCAATGAATATTTTTAGAGTCAGGGGATAGGACAATGTGCGATTTCGAGGCCTGGTGTTCATGGAATTAATTTTATAAAAATATTAAATATTTTGTATATCATGAAAACACAATGTTTTAGAAATAATGGAAAATATCTTAAATAGAGTCATGAATCAGAAATCTAAGGCAAGGATTGAATCTAGATTGTAAGGTTTACCCTATGAATTATCTAATATTAGTCATCATAGGGCATTCAGATAAATCATCCATTGGCAGGTACATTTAGTGGATTAATTAATTAATTAAATGAATTCATTAAATAAAATTAATATATTTAACTATATAAATACATTTTTATGGGGAATTAGTAAGGTTATACGTATAACCCTGGGACTATTAGAAGGAATAATCAACCATTCTATGTTGTAATATTGAGATCATATGACAATGAGATTTCAGATCTAGGGGAATCAAGGTACAACACATGAAACGAATATTCTCCTTCATTGGAAATAATGTTCTTCACCAACAATTGATCCAAACCTATGGTAGGAATTGTAATTTTTGGTATCCTCCTTCATGATTAAATAACTGAGCATGATCATACTATTATTATTTGATCCAAATTCAAATTAATTCTTTCCATGAGCCCATACATCAAATTAAAATTTTTATTCAATTATTTTCTCTCGTTGTGTCGTATTTCTAACCCTAGATATCCCCAATATAATTATTTGGAAAAGAAAATTTGGACAATGATTATTTCACCTTTGTTCTTGAGACTTTTACCCAAATTGTTCCTCAAATTCTTCCCCATTAGCCTATGGGGCCATAGTTCGACATTGTTGGGTGGGTTTCAGTGTGATCAAACACCCTCAATCATGGTGGATATGTGTGGGACAAATGGATTGAAAAATCAGGGATGGATTCAGAGAGATTTTTGGATGTGTGTGATTAAACTATGAATAGAGAATCTAGTGAGGCAATGAGAGATGACCAGAGATATTAAAACACATGTGGGTATCAAATGAAGAATCAAAACTTCAATATATAGCCACGAGAGTGCTAGAAATGATGGTCAGAGGTGATTACCACTGACTGAAGGTAGTCAAACATCATGATTTTCATTTTAGAAGACGAATATGAGACATATGGAGAGGATATGAGTTTCTATGAAAATATTGACCACAAAGGGTGTATTGGGATGAGAACATGCTGTGTGAATCAATGCTGAATACTGGACATGTATTTTAAGATTACACAAACATAGGCACAACCAATCACACAACCAATGTACAAAAACATGGTCCGAAGGATACATGCATGTTTAGGAGAACATGAAACATAAATAGGTGTTAGAAACATGTTGTGTAGTCCCTTTACATGTTGTTTAGGGATACATGTCAAGATCCATGTACTACTAAAGGACATGGATAGACAATAGAGAGGGACCTCATTCCATGTGGGTCCCTTACACAACACACACCCTCTTTTTTTGGAAACTTCTACCCATCTTATCTCCTTTGTTTGGACTCAAATTTTGGCATGCGAGTAGCCTATCCTAAGTGGTTTTTTTGTTTAGAATATGATGGTGGCATTTTTATTGATTTTTTAGGTACGATGCAATATGTTCTAGGTATGATGATTCTTTATAATGTTCCTGAAGATGGCAGTGATCATACCAGAGAGATTAGTATGGAACCATCCTATTGGGACATGGAAGATGTCCTCTATATATCCACAGAGTGCCACTCTCCTACTAAGATAGGGTATGTGTCCTCTATTGATCATCTGAGAGGCACCCTCCTACCAGGACAGGGCACAGATCCTCTATCTATCCACATAGTTTCACACCCCTACTAGGATAGGGAATGGGTCCTCTTTTGATAATAGGAGTGTCACCCTCTAATAGAGTTAGGGAATGGGTCCTCTACTATCATAGTGGGCCCTCCCATTGTATCAGGGAATGGTTCCACTATCTATTCAGTGGAACCCTTCTATAGAGTTAGAGCATGGTTCCTCTATCTATTGAGTGGAACCCTTCTATAGAGTCATGTAATAAGTCTTCTACCATTTGAGTGACACCCTACTATGGTATTAGAGCATGAATCCTCTATCTATTGAGTGTCACCCTTTCATAGAGTTAGGTCATAGGTCCTCTATCTATTGAGTAGAACCCTCCTGCGGAGTCAGGGCATGGGTCCCATATCTATTGAGTGACACCCTCCTGTTGTACCAGGGTATGATTCCTCTACCTAGATATTATGTTCCCTAAAATATGCGGAATAGTAGCGAGGTGAGGCTTGACATAGACTCTTCTTTATAAAGAAACATGATATCCTGAGAATCATTGACAGAGCTCTTAGAACTGATGGAAAACTCTTTTCATGGTTCATACTATGAGATGTAGATCCCCTTTTCTTTATCCTACTGGTATTCTTTTTTAACATATGTAATTATATGTGTGTGTGTGTGTGTTTGTGTGTGCATCCTTGATGTTGGATTTCATTTCTCTATTGATATGGGTTGATTTTTCTACTTATATTATGTCACCTATTGTTTCCCTATTAGATTTTAGGGCTCCCAACTGATCATGTATATACTCATCCCAGTATGGGATTTTTACACTTATTTCATTTCTTATACAAATTAAAAATAGGTCAGAAGAGGTTATAAAGTATCATAGGAATACATTGCTGAATTTGACCGTGTTTGGTGGTTGGGAATTGGAGATCTAGAGCCAGAATCTCTCAATATTTACATCCCTAGTTTTTGTTAGGTCATGTCATCTTTTTGGTAGGGCATAAATTTCCCCCCTTTTCTTTTCATATTATGTTGTCATACTCTTATATTCCCTAGCGGTTTTTACTTGAATGATTGTTACTCTATATAGTAACATCCTAGTTCTGGAAGCCACCCAGAGGCGCCCCGTACCTGGTTGGTCACATGGCCTCATGCACATTTCCTCAAATTCCAGAGGCTGCCGACTAGCAGTGAGGGCCTTGGGTGTGATAGTGGGGAAACTATTCCCTCATTGGGAGAGTACACTGCAGAAGTAAACGACACATAAAATAGCAGAAGAAATAAATATCTAACAATATTAAATAGTAGAATAATGGAATACTAAACAACTGGAGAACACACACACACACACATATATAAAATGATGCATGAAATATATGTATAAGAAAGAATCCAAACATGTCACAATGCTGGAAATATAAACTGTGTTAAACCAAAGTACAAAAAAAAAAGATAAACAGCTCCTCAGCATCGCAAGCCATAGCTTGGTCCCATGCTCTCCAGCTCCACAGCCAGTCAAGTACCTGAAGTAGAATGACGCTTGCCCTTATCTATACCTGCAACAATATAATCAGTTTGGGCCCAAAAGCAAGACCCAAATAGGGTGTGAGACTAAATCCCAATAGGCAACCACCCAAAGATCTGTGCCTAACAATCAGTGAGTATATGGTAGGTAAAATTAAAGTAAACAGTAAATGGTAAACAGTAAATAGTAAATAGTAAACAATAAACAGTAAACAATAAATAGTAAATAGGAAAGTACTCAGTAGTAAACAATCCATAGTTCAATCAAGCAATAGTGAAGCAAACAACTAACCACAAACAGGTAACCCTCTGGGAAGTACTCACAGTCATCCCCTATGGTCCTACCTAAGAAGTACAGACAACCCTATGGGAACCACACCCAGTCTAACCCCTCTGGTTCTGTATAGTAAATTAATAGAGACTCTCCGAGGAAGAACTCACAGTCTATCCCTTTATAGTCAAAGTAAAGCTAGACTCTCTGAGGAAGCTCTCACAGTCTGTTCCTCGTATAGTCTAGGTAAAGCAAGACTCTCTGAGGAAGCTCACACAGTCCATTCCCCACATAGTATGAGGTAGTCAGGGAATCTCAGAGGAAGCTCACATGTTAATTCCACTTATATCCCTAAGGTCTAGGTCTCTCTTAGGAATCTCACTCGGTCAATTCCCCTTATAGCCCAGGTCGTTCAATTCAAACAAGACTCTCTGAGGAAGCTCATGCAGTCAATACCATTATAGTCTAAAAGAGTCTTGGAATCTCTGAGGAAGCTCACTTGGTAAATTCCCCTTATAGCCCCAAGTATTTCTAGGCTCTCTAAGGATGCTCACTCGATCAATCCCCCTTATAGCCAAAAGTTCTCAAAGACTCTCTGAGGAAGCTCACCCGGTCAATTCCCCCTATAGTCTACTACACCAGGTTCTCACAACCTTGTGTAAGTCAACATGCATAAAAGTGCAATATAGCCAAAGTAAACCTAAAGAACTACTTGGCTAAACAATCTACAACAAATCAAGCATACCATAAATAAAAACACTCAATCATATAACAATAGGCATGGAATCAACCAAATAGCCAAAAGCTAAACAGGACCAAAAAGTCGTAAACAGTACATGAATGGGAAATAAATGTCCAAAGAAAGAAAATAAACCCTATTCATATCCAAATATCCTCAACATAGGCATACAAGCATGGTAAGAAAACAATAGGGGCAAAATAGTAAACACGCAATACCCCATTCAAGGGTATTGGTGGAATTTTCACATAAAACTCAATGACTTCGAACAGAAAGGAACAAACAACCTACCTTAGGGTTAGTAGATCAATATACTTGAACCTAGAATCTTGAATCTCCTTAGAACATCATAGATCTATGAAAACACATAAAATATTCAACCCATGATAACATGGAAAAGTGGAAGAATTTGAAAACGATGCTCTAGAAGAAGATACAACTCACCGATGTGATTCCAATGCAATTGACAGAGGTTGATTCAGAGGACGGATGGAGGATCAGGGGTTTCTTGAAGATCCGCAGATTCTCACAACTCTCGAATGAATGAAACCTAAAAGGAGTGGTTTTTTTCCATCAGATGCGACCCCAGTGCATTTAATGAAAAAAAGAAAGTACACAGCATGAACTTTTGGAGTACATGGCCTGTACTCTCCTTTTCCGTACTCTTCTTTAAGCGGCCTCCAGTCACTCCCACACAACCATGTATACAGCTACTACATTTCCAGCACACGATCTGCTATGACAAGAAAGTACACAGCGTGTACTCATAAAGTACATGATGGGTACTTAGAAAATTTCCAGAAAAATCCTCTTTTCTCTGAAAATAGCCAGAAAAGAAAAACATACCTGAAAAAAAGGTCTGGGTTTTTAAAAACTTCCCCCCTTAAAGAAATTCATCCCCGAATTTCCTTAGCACGACATAGAAGAAGAACCCTCGAACAGTTCTGGCCATTGTACTCATACATTGGCCTCCCTCTCCCAAGTCTCGTCCTGTACTCGCTCGTGCTGCCACAACACTTGTACCAGTGGAACAGACTGGCCATGGAGAACCTTTATACTATGATCCAGAATCCGGATAATATTCTCCTCAAACAACGCATCCACCTAAAGATCAACCTCCTCAGGTTAAAAAACATGAGAGAAGTCTAAAAAGTAATGTCGAAGCTAAGAAACATGGATGAAATCGTGCATAGCTCGGTACCTCTGAGGTAACTGCAACCGATAGGAAACCGGACCAACTCTCTCCAACACCTCAAATGGTCCGACATAACTCGGTGAAAGATTACGCTATCTCCTAATCCTCCTGTGTCCCAAACTTAGTGTGACACGTAGGAAGCCCTGATCTCCAACATCGAAATCTAGAGGTCATCTCTGCTGATCAACATAAGACTTCTGTCGAGACTGCACAGTATCCATCCTCTTCCGAATCAACTCTATTTTCTCTTAGGTCTCCTGAACTAGATGTGGTCCCAAAAAAGCTGCCTCTCCTGCCTCCAACCAACATAAGGGTGATCGACACAGCCTACCGTACAAAGCCTCATAAGGTTCCATCTGAATAGTTTCTTGAAAAATATTGTTGTAGGCAAACTTCACCAGAGGTACATGCTTCTCCCATGAACCTCCAAAATCCAGAATGCAAGCTCGAAGAATATCCTCAAGAACCTGGATCTTATGCTCGGACTGGCCATCTATCTAGGGATGGTAAGCTATACTAAAAAGTACCTGTGTACCCAAATCCTTCTAAAGCCCCTAACAAAACCAATAAGTAAAATGTTCATCCCTTTCTGAAATAATGGAGTGTGGAAATCCATGAAGAAGTACAATATCATGGATGTACAACCATCCTGACTCATCAACACTAAACGTATCCTTGATCGGAAATAAGTGTGTGACATTCGTGAGTCTATCAATGAAAACTAAAACTATGTCATTCCCTTGAGGCGACCTCGAGAAACCGGTCACGAAGTCCATCGCGACATCATTCCACTTCCACTCGAGAATGGTTAACTGCTATAAAAGACCTGCTAGTTGCTGATGCTCCGACTTCACCTGCTGACAAGTGGAACACCTCATGACCAAACCAGCAACATCCCTCTTCATACCTGGCCACCAATACTGATAGTGTAGATCACGATACATCTTGGTGATGCCAGGATGAACTTCACAAACTAAAGAATAAAAATCCCGCATCAGCTCATCGCATATATCTGTTGGCACCCATACGTGCCCCTGGAAATGCAAGATCTCATCCTCACCTATGGTCCATCTAGTAATAGGGTCTTATTTTGACACACTTTCCCTTAGGACTAGGCCTTTAGAATCTGATAGCTTCCTCATTCAAACTCGATCCTAAAGAGTAGAGGTAATAACTATAGAAGAAAGAAATGTCTGCCCCTATCTATCGTACACCTCCAAATGCATCTCAGAGAACAGAGCCATAAGCTGCCACTCACTGCTGGCCTCCCGAACTGCCTGTATCTGAGTCCTCCTGCTCAACGCATCAGCCACTGCGTTGCCTTTCCTAGGTGTATAGGTGAGCTCAAAGTCAAAGGACTGTAGGTACTCAACACACCTACGCTGTGTCAAATTCAGATCATGCTGAGTGAAGATGTACTTGAGGCTTTTGTGGTCAGTGAAAACCACAAAGTGCTCTCACAAAAGATAATGCCTCCAAAAATGTAAGTAATGAACAACAGCTGCCAACTACAGATCGTGCATTGGGTAATTCCTCTCATGTGGCCTCATCTGCCGAGACCCGTACGCAACGACTCCATCACCCTACATAAGCACCGCTCCTAGCCCGATACCTGACACATCACAGTAAATAGTATAACTCTTTCCTGGATCTGGAAAGACTAGTATCAGTGCTGAAGTCAACATCCCTTTTAGCTACTAAAAGGGTGACTCATAAAAATCTGACCATAAGAACCTCACCCCCTTCTTGGTCAGACTTGTGAGTGGAGCTGCTAAACATGAAAAGTTCTGTATGAAACATCTTTAGTATCTAGCCAGCTCTAGAAAACTCCGTACCTCAAAGACATTAATCATATTATCCCAATAAACTACATATCTCACTTTCTCAAGGTCTACTGATACTCCTGCCTTTGAAATAACATGACCCAAGAAGTGAATCTGATTCATCTAGAAGTGGAATTTTGAGAGCTTAGCATATAACTGATTCTCCCTCAGAGTACTCAAAATGATCTCAAGATGGGTAGCATGGTCATGTCGAGTGTGAGAGTACACCAATATATCATCCACGAAGACCACCATAGATGAATCCAAGTATGGATGGAACACTCGATTCATCAGTTCCATGAAAACAGCAGACACATTTGTGAGACCGAACGACATAACCAATTACTCATATAGACCATACCTGCTCTTGAAGGCTGTAAGAGGTATATTTTATGGTCTAATGTGCAAATGATGATAATAGGATCTCATGTCAATCTTCAATAACACCCAGGCTCCTCGAAGCTGATCAAAGAGATAATCAATCCTAAGAAAGGGATATTGGTTCTTGACCGTCAACTGGTTCAACTTCTGATAATCCACACAAAGCCTGAGGGTACTGTCTGCCTTCATGGAAAATAGGATGGTGAACCCCAAGGAGAAGTACTGGGTCAGATGAAACCCTTTGCCTGCAACTCCTCCAACTGCTTCTTGAGCTCCCGCAACTCAGGTGTAGCCATCCTATAAGGAGGAATAGACACCGGTGCCGCTCCTGGAACAAGCTCAATCGAGAAGTCTACCTCATGATCTAGAGGAAAACCTAAAAAGTCTTCTGGAAAGAAATATATGAAATGATCCACCACTGGAGGAAAGTATAACTGTGAAGTCCCTTGGTCATCCAGATAAAGACTAGCAATCTGGGCTGTAACTCCTCCCAACCCATGATGCTCTGGACCCGCTATGCTTGCCTGGACGTCCCATTAGCTCATATGAAGAGAAGATCCACCCTCTAGTGATATGAAACTCACCCTGCAGTGATAACTATCAATGACTGACTGGAATGGAACTAGCCAGTCCCTCCTGAGAATGACATCATATCCTGTCATCTCAAAGACATAGAGGTCCCATAAGAAGTGACATCCACCAACCTATAGAGGGAACTCTCTACATTGATGTACATTAGCCATTATAGTCCCCAACGATGTGTCTAATGTCAAGATAATGATAGAAGAAAAGATGTAGAGCCCAAGGATCTCCACGACAGCAACATAGATAAAGCTATGGGAAGACCATGTATCAAAAAGAGTAGAAGTTAAAACTGAGGCTACTAAGATTGTACCTAGAATGGGAGAAGGTCCGGGATCCTTCTCCTGCTGGGTCTGTGCCACTAAAAAAGTCTTTCCTGTACTGCAGTCCTGTGACCCTGCCTGACCACTCTGAGCTAATCCACCCTGATGTCACTGAAAACCGAGTGACTGGCTTCCATGACCATGACTTCCACCTCAACCCGAATGTCCAGAAGAACTCTAGTTCCCAGACTAGTGAGAAGCTGGTGGCACTACTCCCGAATGAGGATTCATAGAAGAACCCCTATCACCAGCTACTGGAGAGAAGAACTAACAAAAACACTGAAGGTGACCCATCTTGCTGCAAGATCGGCACTCCACTGGGTCCCTCAGGCAACGTGGCCTCATATGACCGCTTCTACCACACTGGTAGCACATCACCTAGATACCAAAAGAAGCATACCACCTACTCTAATCTCCTCATGCAGCCTCCCTATGACGCTTCCCACTATCAGCTGGTGGAGCACTAAATCTAGATGCCGAACAGCCCTGGCTTGAAGCTCTAGAATCCTTCAGACTGCACTCTATGATTAGTGCCTGGTTGACGATAGAAGATATCGAAGTCAATCTGAAGATGTTCACCTGCGACCAGATGTCGTGCCTCAGACCATCCTCAAAATTCCGTGAAAGGAAAAAATCATCGCCTCTTGTAATAGGCATGAAATGCTGCAGCTTTGTGAAGTGAGATGAATACTCTATTACAGAAAGAGTACCCTTCTCCAAACTAATGAACTCCTAGGCTCGATCGACCCTCAAGGTCTCTGGGTAGAAGTAATTGTAGAAGATGCACCGATACTCATCTCAAGCCATATTCTGCTGGCGTCCTGACTGTGAGACCACATCCCACCATCTCTTAGCGAAGTCTAGGAGCATATAGGTAGCAATATTCACCCTCCTCTATGGAGGTATCTCTAGATGCTTGAAAATCGTTAGCGTGGACTCTAGCCAAGACTCAGCAGCCTGAGGTCCTCCATCCCCTGAGAAAGTAGGAGGATGCTGCTTCTAGAAGACCTGTGTCAAATCAGCCATCGATGGGGAAGGAGGCGGTGCTCCCTGAAAGGTCTGCACCATCCTCAGAAATCCCTCCCTGAACTTTTCATCAACACCTATGTCAGGTATAATGAATGGTTCCATGGCTGGCACAACGGGAGGATCTGAAGGTGGTCCCTGATCGGCCATGTCTGGTGTCTGATCACCATCTGGGAACTGGCGCATAACCGAAGGATGTCTTGGTGGCATGAATCTGCAAGGTCAAGCACACACATTAGATCTAGATTATCATGGACTGAAAACAAGGAGTGTAAGAAGGGAATAGGAGAAAGAAATCCCTCAAGTTTTACAAAACATGACCACACAGTGAGTACATTTACTACATGGCATGTTCCCTGAAGTCATTCACATGGGTGTGTACCCCTGTCTAGACTGGTCGTGTAACACCCCAGACACACAACGTTTTGTCTCCACACACGGCGTGTACTTGAGTCCCCTTTCCCTACCTCAGTCCTTTTACATGGCTAAGCCACACAGATCTCTCCTAAGGCAAGACTACATAGTGTGTACAAGGCAGAAACGGCGTGTATGCGAAGGGTAACGCCAGCCCGTGTCATTTGTGACACATCTGGGTACCTAGGTTAGACTACACGGTGTGTTCATTTAGAAAACTATGTGTATTAGACATGACTCGGCCAACCTGTGTTGTTAGTGACATGGGTAAGCACGGGGTAGACACTACATGATGTGTATGGACAATACATAGTGTGTTCACTCCAGGTCTTTCCCCATCCCATATCTCTGCCCACACGGCCTATGACACAGTTTAGAGATTACACAGCGTGTACATAAGGTACAAATCGTGTACTTAATAAAAACATTTTCTTCCCGAACAGAAGAACACACGACGTGCACCTAACATTACACAACATGTATTCTGGGTTTTTCCGGACAATAAGCCTCAGAAACTACTCTGGAACCTAGAAAAAACTAAAACATGCATAGAAAAGTGCCAAATTATGATACATGAGGGCCCATACTCCCCGTGAATCAAATTATGGAATCTTATACATATTATAACATGGAAAACAAGGCTATGATCACCAAATTCCGGTCTATGAGGGACCATAACACCTCAAGAACCAAAGTTTGGAGTTCATTCCAGCAAATCTCTAAAAAAACAATACCCTATCAAACAACATATATTTATTTGAAGGAAAATATCACAAAAACATGCATATTTTACACATAATCTATCACAACAACATGCAATCACTAATGCATCCTATATGGCATGGAAAAAATGCATGACATGTGATTTCTAGCAAGTGCCTATATGATGCATGAGATGGAATACCCTCATCTCATCGGGTTGAAACAGAAATAGAACCTCAATAACATCAACAGTAACAAAAAAATCTTGTGATTCACTCAAGGTGAAATCAAATCAACTATAAAAATTGAAAAACCAAAACAATTGTAATTTAAACGATATATATTGGCTTTTCCATGTACATGGGTCAGCTACTCCCAGGAACAAATTAACACCAAGTACCAATTACTTCCTATCCTTGGATATAGGCTCCAAACAGTAAGTCAAGAGAAAAGAAACCCTTTGATACCACTTTGTAATGTTCTGGTTCCGGAAGCCACATAGAGGTGCCCTGTACCCGGTTGGTCACATGGCCTCAAGCGAATTTCCCCGAATTCCAGATGCTACCGACTAGCAGTGAGGGCCTTGGGTGTGATAGTGGGGAAACTATGCCCTCATTGGCAGAGTACACAGCGGAAGTAAACAACACATACAATAGCAGAAGCAGTAAATATCCAACAATAGTAAACAATAGAAGACTAGAATACTAAACAACTGGAGAACACACATATATATATAAAATGATGCATGACATATATGTCAAATAAAGTAGAAAAACATGTCACAATGGTAGAAATACAAACAGTGCTAAACCAAAGAACAAAAAAAAGATAAACAACTCCTCAGCATCATAAGCCATAGCTTGGTCCCATGCTCTCCAGCTCCACAGCCAATCATGTACCTAAAGTAGAAGGGAACTTTCCATTATCTATACCTGCAATAATATAATCTGTTTGGGCCCAAAAGAATGACCCAAATAGGGTGTGAGACTAAATCCCAGTAGAAAACCACCCGAAGATCTGTGCCTAACATTCAGTGAGTATATGGAAGGTAAAAGTATAGTAAACAGTAAATAGAAAAGTACTCATCAGTAAACAATCCACAGTTCAATCAAGAAACAGTGAAGCAAACAGTTAACCACAAATAGGTAACCCTCTAGGAAGTACTCACAGTCATCCCCTCTGGTCCTACCTAATAAGTACATACAACCCTCTTAGAAGAACACTCGTTCTAACCCCTGGTTCTGTATAGGAAATAAATAGAGACTCTCTGTGGAAGCACTCACAGTCTATCCCCTTATAGTCAAAGTAAATCAAGACTCTCTGAGGAAGCTCTCGTAGTCCGTTACCCATATAGTCTTGGTAAAACAAGACTCTCTGAGGAAGCTCACACATTCCATTCCCCGCATAGTATGAGGTAGTAAAGGACTCTATGAGGAATCTCACATGTCAATTCCACTTATAGTTCCAAGGTCTAGGACTATCTGAGGAAGCTCACTCGGTCAATTCCCCTTATAGACCATGTTGTTCAATTCAAACAAGACTCTCTGAGGAAGCTCACATAGTCAATCCCCTTATAGTCTAAAGAAGTCAAGAACTCTCTGAGGATGCACACTCAGTCAATTCCCCTTATATCCCCAAGTGGTTCTAGGCTCTCTGAGGATGCTCACTCGGTCAATCCCTGTTATAGCCAAAAGTTCTCAAATACTCTTTGAGGAAGCTCACCCAGTCAATTCCCCCTATAGTCTACTACACCAGGTTCTCATGGCCCTATGTAAGTCAACGAGAACAGCAGTGCAATATAACCAAAGTAAACCTATATAACTACTTGGCTAAATAGTCTACATCAAATCAAGCATATCAGAAATACAAAAACTCCATCCTACTACAACAGGCATGAAATCAAGCAAACAACCAAATGCTAAATAGGACCAAACAGTCGTAAACAGCACATGCATGGGAAAGACACATACAAATCATAATAATCAACCCTATTAATATCCAAATATCCTATACACAGGCATACAAGCATGGTAGGAAAACAATAGGGTCAAAACAGTAAACACGAAATACCCCGTTCATGGGTATTGGTGGAATTTTCACATAAAACTCAATGACTTCGAACAAAAAGGCACAAACCACCTACCTCGGGGTTAGGAGATCAATATACTTGAACCTCAAAGCTTGAATCTCCTTAGAATGTTTTAGATCTATGAAAATGCATAAAACGTTCAACCCACGAGACATGTAAAAGAGGGGGAATTGGAAAATGATGCTCTAGAAGAAAAGAGAACTCACCGATGCGATTCCAACACAACCGACAGAGTTCGATTCAGAGGACGGATGGAGGATTGGGGGATCATTGAAGACCTGTGGATGATCAGCACTCTCGGATGAACAAAACCTATAAAGAGTGGTTTCTGTCTATCAGACGCGACCCCGATGCATTTAATGAAAAAAAGAAAGTACACAATGTGTACTTTTGGAGTACACGACGTGTACTCACCTTTTCCGTACTCCGCTTTAAGCAGCCTCCAGTCACTCCTACATGGCCATGTATGCAGCTACTACATGACCAACACACAACCTACTATGGTAGGAAATTACATGATGTGTAATCATAATGTACATGACGTGTACTTAAAAAATTTCCAAAAAAATCATCTTTTCCCAAAAAACGACTAGAAAGGAAAAACAAAACTGAAAAGAAGGTCCAGGTTCTTACATATATGTTACCATATTTTCATATATTCCTATGTAATTCTTCATTGATATGGTTGTGTGTGTGCGTATAGCTACTTTGGAAAAGGTCTCCCTTATTTTTTATGCATTTTGGCGCTTACCGCAAGACCCTGACCTATAGAGGTGGGCTTGTGGTAGTCGTGGCTTGAGCCCCATTAGGCCTGGTAGTGAATATATATATATATATAAGTAATGTTTGTATATAAATATGTGTGTGTTAATAAACAAATATATATTTATGTGTATATTATAATATATGTCAATAAATACATATATGTAAATATTCGTGTGTTTATGTGTTAAACATAGACATTTACGTCTGTGTGTGTAAATATGTGCATATGTGTGTGTGTTTCAATATTTTGTAAATATATCATATATAAATTCATTTTTATAAATATATCATTATCATTAAATATAGTATATAAATGTATTTACTATAAATATTTAAAAATATATTAAAAATAATATATATCAAAATATAAAATTATATGTAAATATGTATAAATATATATGTGAATATATATAAATATAAATATATATGTAATTCTTAAAATTTACATCTAAATATATAATATATATAATTATTTTAAAAATTTATTTAAAAATAATTGTATACGATATATGGAAATAATTATTATCCATTTTATTTAAAACAATATCTAACTTTTTTTACATTATAAAAATATATGAATATATATAATTATAAAAATGTATAGATAATATATATATATGTGTGTGTGTTTATTAATATATATATATATATATATATATATTGATATTTCAATATATATAAATAAATATTAGTATATAAGAACAATAAATGCCAGATTAATAATAATAATAATTATATGCTAATAATAAAACTACTAAGTATTGGATACTAATAATAATGATATATGTTTTTATTAGTAATTATATAGATATGTGTGTGTGGGGGGGGGGGAATGCACACATATAAGTAGATATTCTAATAATAAAATATAATTATAATTATAACTGTAATTATACATGTGTGATAATATAACAGTACATATACAACTAAATGTTAATAAAATTTAATGATAATAATAACATTGATACTAATAATATTTATAATAATAATATTTATAATAATAAAATAAATAGTATCAAATAATAAATAATATTTGATATTAGTATATAAATCTAATATATACTAAAAAATTATCAATAAAAAATATTGATATAAGTTAACTACAAATTATAAAAACAACTAAAATAACTCAAACTAAAAAATTAATCCAAAACACTAAAAATGGTTGGAATATAAATTTAAAATTCAATTAAAATTATATATGATATATTAGAAAAATCCATGTGCATCAAATCCTCTACATTTAAAATTTGGCACTTTTGCAAAAAATAGCTAAAAACAACACATGAATAAACCCTTAGTCAAGTAAGAGAAAGACAACAAAGAATTAAAAAAAATTATATCCTTTTACTTAAAAAATAGAAATCTTCATTTATAAACACATTTTTTTAAAAATAATCTATTCTAATCATATTCTTTCTAAAACAAACATTTAACCACATGCATCATGTGACTTGTGACACCAACACTCTCATTTCTCAGGACAATTTATGATAAATGATATGTAAATTATCATTGAAATTAATGCTTATCATATGCTTGGAATGAATTTAAAATATCTACTAATATAAATCAAAATAATTAACCAGTCTTAAAATTATTCACATCAAGTTCAAATGTCTCTGAGTTTGTAGGATGGTGGGATATTTTTTTACAGTTTTGGAAAAAATGAGGGTTGAATCTAGAAATAAATGATCAATAAAGTTAAATCTAAATGTTTCCCTAAAAATATCACTCTCACACACATAAAATGTTTATTTTACCCAAGAAAATTATATTCCATTTCCCCCCAAAAAAAATTGATGGTTATCTTTTCTCTATCGTTTTCTTTTCTCTTTTTTTCTCTTTTTTAGGGGCACAATTCACTCAAATGTAATGGACAGATAGATAGGTCAGTGTCAACTCCAAAAACCCTAATAAAAAATCATAATGAAAATTACATAAATAACTCATTCACTTTAGAATCCCATGGAAAGTATATTATATAAAAACTCTATATTTCTTAGAGTAATGTTTTATCAATTTTATAGGTATCAATAATGGTGAGGGTTACCATATAATAACCACAAATTTATACATTTTTGGAACAAAAAAGTATATGTATTACCATATAAAAATATGTGAAATTATTATATTTTCTGTAAAATAGATCACAACATAATGAAAACATTTCTATCCATGTGAAAAAATGACTCACTATACCTAAAACAACCCTTTCCATGAATAAATATCTCATTTGAACTTAAATTTAAAATTATCTTGAAAAAATTGAATAGATGGGAAGGGAAGTGTCTCAGATTCCGGGATCATCCTAGAAAAATATTCTTCTAGTATTTTAAGGTCTATACAATGGAGAAAATTAATGGGTGGATTATAGTGTTAAAGGGGATAAATAAATCAAATAAATTCCTCAATCATTTTAGGGAAACAACCAAAATTATTATTGATTTGATGGACTAACATGGTAAGTTATGGAATACATAACATGGTAGATATTCCATCAAGGAAAATTGAAATGTAATGTTATTTAAAAATGGTTCAAATTCCTCCTAGGTTTGTAAATATAATGTCAAACATCATATACGAACTTGAGTGGAAATAAATGTCACAAACATGAATATGCTTTAGAAAATACATATTCAAATAATGGATTGATATCAGTAATAATTTAAATCATGGTATCATGTATCAAGTAATTTCAACAAGGAATCCTATTTTTATATTTACTAGGGACACAAATGGTATATCTCTTACTACACTACTATAAAAATTCAACAGTTTTCATTTGGGTTCAACAATGATTGTGTTTTTTTTCATTTTTATATTTTTTTATCATGAGTTTTTGTTTTTTTGCTTGTTTATTTTACATGGTGTTTATGGAAGAATAAAAAATATGACAAAAAATGTAACACATCCTTAGGTAAATTCAAATAGACACAAATATACTTCCTTTATATAACGAAGCTCTAAAAATGACGAAACCAGTAACATATAAACATAGAAAACACATATGTACTTCATATAATAAGTATAATACTAAAATAAGAATTTGGATGATAAAAATATGTATGATTAACTCATATCCACTATAAAAGTATAAGGAAAACAATTTTAAAATAAATTCATATCATTGTATTACATAAAAATTAAATGAATGAAAATAAAATAAGTGAAATAAATTCTAACTAATCATGGTTTTCTTTAAAATGAGCACTAAGTTTACATCATCTTCATACAACCATCGATGAAACTCCTCATGGATAGAAATGGAATGTATAAAATGTATATTATTTTTTATCAGTAAAAGTGTTGGATTCATCCATCAAGAACATAATTATCCAATAGTCACCATTATGTCTCATTTAAAATGTGTTAAAAAAATGGATGGGTGGAATACAAGAAGAACACCCCAGCTTAAAAAGAGGTGTGTAAAACTCATGTGAAGAAAAAATCATTGAATAATTGGAATTTTGGTAAATGAAATTATTATAATGATCAAACATATTACCTCTTGGAAAGTGTATAAGATAAGACATTTTCTTACCAGACTCTTTTAATGATAAGATTAAATCTGTCACCTCATTTACTATAGTGTTTGGGTTGATGATGAATCCTAATTATTTTTCCTCAATGATAAAAAAAACCAAAAATTTCCCCATTTACAAATTCAATTCATGATCCAAAGTTTCATTGATTTCACATTTTAAATGAGTATTTCTAGAATCTTTGGTAATTTCAAGTGAGGTGGTATTAACCTCAATTCATGTAGTTTGTGGTACAATATAAAGTAGAGTAGGTAACTCCATGATTTTAGAAATGATATCTTATCCTAATATTTCTTCTAAATTTTTCCCCACCATGTTACCTCACTAATACATGTGTGATCAATAAACCTAGATCCTCTTGGTAATTCCATAATTGTAGTGTTTCAAGAATTTAATGATTGTCCTTTACCACCATTACTAACTAGGCTTCTAAATCTTGAACTTTTTTAGCCATTACAACTTATGAAAATGTTCTTAACTCACAATGATTCTTAAAAAGTGGTTATTTATGGTTATTCTAAGTGGTGTCCTATATTGTGTGGAAATCCATGGATTCTTGGACCAATTATAACTCTATAATAGTGAAAACGGTTCCATGTTAAATGTTCTATTCATCCTCAAATTTTCATCCTCAAATGGTTGAACTTGATGTACATAAAAGGAATTTTTTTTCACTTTGGGATAAAATGTTTGTGAACTCACATATTAGGGATATGAAATTTTATTATATAAGGGATTATTATAGTTTATAGAGTGTAAAGTGGGATCTCATATTCTTGAACTTTGAATAGAATATATGAGTCAAGTTGTGATGGAGAGGATTCATATATGATTTGATAAGAAAAAAGATTAAACAAATAAGCCTAATTATTATAATCAGTCAATGAATGTTGTTCATTTTGAACCTATACTATACATTACTCATAATTTTTTTATAATTATGTCTTCATGTTTTAGTGAGTCTAATTATTAAACTAGCTAACTCATATGATTTTCTAGATTTGACATTAATTTTCTAGATATTTCGTTATGGAAAACAAAGTTTTATTTTGTTATTCTTGTGTTAAAACAAGTTATTTAAATAACAAAAGTAAACTATGTGTGCTCCAATGTTGAAGTGATCATTTCACATGGTGATTTATCAAAATGAGTATCTTCTCTAGTGGGAAAGGTGGTTTACAATCTTTGAAATTTAGAGATATTGTAGTGATGTTTGAAAAGTTTTCTAAAATTTATTATGACCAAGAGATAGAGTATGAATTATCAAGTTCTAAATTTTCAAGAATACCTTGACATTGAGAATAAACATATGATGTGTATGAATTAAAAATAGAATATCTATTCTACCATGGATCATGATTACGATCTAAATAATAATCATTAAAATAAATATAATTTCCTAGTGAACGCATGAGTAGTGAAAAATAATATTCTATACCATGTGTTTTGGGAGGTTTTGGTGGGTATTGGTTGTAACCATGTGGTCCTAACCCCACCATTCTAAAAAACTTAGCATCTAAAATTTCCTTTTAAATAAAAATTTACCTAGATTAGTAATCTATTTTATTTTTTATGATTTTTTATTTAAATTAATTTCTATCAAGTACTTTCTAATGTTACAAATACCCATGCAATCAGTATAATAAATTTTATACACACTTTAAAAGAACTCCAAATTTAGAAGTTTATAAACTATTAGATACTATAGTAGTGGAAAAAAAGGTCAACTCACAAAAATGTGTGAAAGCACTAGTACTTCTTTCTTTAAAGAATGTTCATGAGACATATATTTTCATGTGATTGTAAAATAAAGTCTAAAAAATAAAAAAAAATATTTAAATTAATTAAAGATAATCTAAAGGAAGAAAATGGGTGTATATGGAAGTGTAATAGTTGTGACTTCTATTCATGGGGTTCCGTACAACTTCACTCCGAGGTCCAGTGATAAAAACACATGATTTTACAAATTAACTATGATACAATGTGATATTTTAAAATATAAACTTTAAAAAAATTTCAACTTAGTATTACTTATAACAATAATATAAAAAACTAGGAAAACATTTTTGTTTATTATCTTAGAGGGATAGTAACACAGTTGACATATTTTACAAAACATGTGACCATTTATCTATAATCATACCATACTAGACTCCCTTATAGACTACTCAAAGGTTACACTAATCATCACAACATAGTCAAATAAAATATAATATGAGTGATCTTAGATTCCCAGAAACGACTGGAAAGGGAAGTTTTCCCATCGCTTTTATCCCAACGATTTACAAAAACTGTTGGGAAAGTGAGGCTATACCAACAGTTTAACAAAACCGTTGGTATAGGCCTGTTTGTAGGAGCCTTTACCAACGGTTCTAGAGAACAGTTGGGAAATGCTTGTTTGTAGGAGGCTTTACCAATGGTTCTATAGAAATGTTGGGTGAAGCCTGTTTTTAGGGGTTTTACCAACGGTTATATATAAACCATTGGGATAGGAACTCTTTCCCAATGGATTTTAAAAACCATTGGGAAAAGTTTTCCCCAATTAGCAGACCCTACTCATTCACGAACAAAACTGAATGTGCAGCAGCTGCAGGCCATCCTCGCTCGACTTCCCCCATCTGAACTACTAAATCTCCATCAGATCCATCTAAAATCAGGTATTTTATTCTTTATACACTTAAAATATATAAGTGTTACCTTATTATTATTCATCTAATATTTTAGTTTTGTGTTTTGATTTTTATGTGTATGTTTTTTTTTTCACTTTGATTTAACCTTGATTTTCTCCATCCCATCGAATCCATTTAATTAATTAAATCTTTAACCCTCCATCGGAGGTGAAACATCTTAAATTCATTACGGTTGGATTCCATATTTTCTAATTATGTGTTTTTATGCCTTTTATTCATCTTATAATGGGGGGGGGGGGGGTTCTGGGGTGAGGGGGGTGTACATGGTATTAGGGGCTGTTCGGGGTGAGGGCGGGCTATCCGAGGGGTGGGGGTTTTCCAGGTGGTGCGAGGGGATGTACGTGGAGTGGGGGATGTCTGGGGGTTGGGGTGTTGTCCGAGGTGGGGGGGGGGAGATTTTCGGGGTGTGGGGGGATATTCAGGGGGTGGCGGGGCTATCCGGGGGATGGGGGAGTTGTCTGGCCGAGGGTGGGGGGCATCCGGGATGTCGGGGGAATGTACGGGGTGGGGGGGGGGGCTTTCCAGGGGATCGGGGGAGCTTTCTAGATGGGGGTGGAGGGGGGGGGGGGGATGTCTGGGGGGTGGGGGGATATCTGGAGGGTGGTTGGGCTCTCTGGGTGGTGTAGGGGGCTGTTTGGGTGGTGCGGGGTGCTGTCTGAGGGGTGGGTGGGGGGGGGGGGGCTTTCCGGGGTGGGGGATTTCTGGGTTGAGGGGGGGCTGTTCGGGGGGTACGAGGGGCTATCTGGGTGGTGTGGGGGGCTGTTCTGGGGGAGGGGGGGGGGGTGCTGTCTGGGGGGTGGGGGGGGATTTCTGGGGGTGGGGGATATCCGAGGTGGGGTTGGGGGCTATCCGGGGGGGGGGGTTGTCCAGGGTGAGGGGGGATGTTCGGGGGTCGGGGGGCTATTTGGGTTGAGGGGGGGGGGGGATGTTCGGGGGTGGTTGGGTCGTCCGGGTGGTGTGGGGGGCTGTCAAGGTGGTGTGGGGGGCTGTCAAGGTGGTGCGGGGGGATGTCTGAGAGGTGGGGGGATATCTGGGGGTGGGGGTTATCCGAGGTGGGGGGGGGGGGGGCTGTTTGGGGTTAAGGTGGGGGAGGGGGGGTGTTCGGGGGGTGGGGCTCTGTCTGGGGGTTGGGGGGATTTTCAGGGTGAGGGGGGCTGTCCGAGGGGTGGGGGCTGTCAGGGGTGGGGGTGGGGGGCTGTCCAGGGGGTCGGGGGGGGGGGGGGGGGGCTGTCCGGGTTGACGGGGGGGCTGTCCGGGGGGTGGTTGGGATGTCTGGGTGGTACAGGGGGCTATCTGGGTGGTGTGGGGTGTTTTCTGGGGGATGGGGGGCTGTCCGGGGGGTGGGGGTGCTATTTGAGGCATGGTGTGGTCGGTACCACTCAAAGTGACTCACTTTTATTTGAAATAGACTTGATTTTAAGTGAAAACAACAACTGACATACGTAAAACTGATCAAACGCTTTCATATTGTGTTGATAATTTAGGAAAATGATATATTGGTCATTTTTTACTAGTACGAGTCAACTCCACCTCAATCCGAGACACAGTGTGGCCGGTATCACACAAAGTGTCTCACTTTGGTTTGAAATGGACAACATTTTAAGTGGAAACAACAACTGACATATGAAAAACTAACCAAACGTATTTGGATTGTGTTGATACTTTATAAAAACGATCCAATGGTCATTTGAGATGTATACAAGACAACCCCACCTCAATCTATGGCACGGTGTGGCCGATATCACTCTAAATGTCTCTATTTTGTTTAAAATGGACTGCATTTTATGTAAAAACAACTAGCATACAGAAAACAGACCAAAAACATTAGGATTGTCTTGATAATTTAACACAACGATCCATGGGTCATTCGTGAGGTGTACGAGGAGACGACACATCATTTGGACGTGCGGTTTGCACGGCACGACTGAATATGTGTTTTTCAGGTGTTTGGCGCATTTGAAAAGCATGAGTGGGGTGGTCGAAATTGGTCAAACGACCTCGTAATGCCATGAAATAGGACAAAAAAAGGGTTGGTGAATTATAAAATGGTCGGCTAGACATCACGTCAATCAGAGGTTTTGTGTGACCGCGGTGGCCAAAAACGCACTCTGCATGTCGTAAATGGCCAAAACATGCGTTTAACGGTGAAATGCATGCCGAACGACATCATAATGACTTGAAATCACATGAAAACACCTTAATTATTATTTTTGAGGTGTAAGAGGTGAAAACATGTCATTTGGACATGCGATTTTCATGTCACAGCTGAATATGTGTTTTTTAGGTGTTTGGCGTGCTTGAAAAGCGTGTGTGGGGCTGTCAAAACTGACCGAACGACCTAGGAATGCCATAAAATTTGGAGAAAACAAAGGGTGGGTGAATTGTGAAATGGTCGGCTAGACTTCACGTCAATCGGAGATGTCGTGTGACCGCAGTGACCGAAAACGAACTCCGCGTGTCGTAAATGGACAAAACATGCGTTTAACTATCAAATGCATACCAAACGACATCAGAATGACTTGAAATCACACCAAAAAGCGCTAATTATTATTTGTGAGGTGTATGAGGAGACAAAACATCATTCGAACGTGCGGTTTGCATGGCACGACTGAATATGTGTTTTTTAGGTGTCTGGCATGCTTGAAAAGCGTGCGTGGGGTGGTCAAAACTGGCTGAACGACCTCAAAATGCCATGAAATTAGATGAAAAAAGAGGATGGGTGAACTATGAAATGGTCGGCTAGACGGCATGTCAATCAGAGGTGTCGTGTGACCGTGATGGCCGAAAACGTGCTCCGCGTGTCGTAAATGGCCAAAACACACGTTTAACAATCAAATGCATACCGAACGACATCAGAATGACTTGAAATCACAAGAAAACACTGTAATTATTATTTGTGAGGTGTATGAGGAGACAACACATCATTCGGACACACGGATTGCACGACACGTCTAAATATGTGTTTTTTAGGTGTTTGGCGTGCTTGAAAAGCGTGCATGGAGTGGTCAAAATTGGCCGAACGACCTCGAAATGCCATGAAATCGGACGAAAAAAAGGGTGGGTGAATTGTAAAATTGTCGGTTAGACGTCATGTCAATCATAGGTGTCGTGTGAACGCGGTGGCCGAAAACGCACTCCGCGTGTCGTAAAGGGCCAAAACATGCGTTTAACAGTCAAATACATGCCATACGACATCAGAATGATTTGAAATCACATGAAAACACCTTAATTATTATTCTTGATGTGTACAAGGAGACGAAACGTCATTCAGACACACGATTTGCATGTCACATCTGAGTATGTGTCTTTAGGTGTTTAACACGCTTGAAAAGCATGCGTGGGGTGGTCAAAACTGGCCGAACAACCACAAAATGCCATGAAATCGGACAAAAACAAAGGGTGGGTGAGTTGTGAAATGTTTGACCAGACGACATGTCAATCGAAGGTGTCGTGTGACCGTGGTGGCCGAAAATGCACTCTGCGTGTCGTAAATGGACCAAACATGCATTTAACGGTCAAATGCATGCCGAACGACATCAGAATGACTAGAAATCACACGAAAAAACCCTAATTATTATTCGTGAGGTGTACTAGGAGGTGAAACATCATTAGGACGTGCGGTTTGCATGTCACAACTGAATATGTGTTTTTTAGGTGTTTGGCTCGCTTGAAAAGCATGCGTGGGGTGGTCAGAACTGACCAAGATACCTCGGAGTTCCATGAAATTAGACGACAATAATGGGTGGGTGAATTGTGAAATGGTCAGCTAGACGGAACGTCAATTAGAGGTGTTGTGTGACCACGGTGGTCAAAAACGCACTCCGCGTGTCGTAAATGGCCAAAACATGTGTTTTACGGTCAAATACATACCCAATGACATCATGACTATAAATCACATGAAAACACCCTAATTATTATTGGTGAGGTGTATGAGGAGACAACACATCATTCGGATGTGCGGTTTGTGCAGCACGACTGAATATGTGTTCTTTAGGTGTTTGGCGCGCTTGAAAAGCGTGCGTGGGGTGGTCTAAACCGGCCGAACGACCTAAGAATGCCATGAAGTCAGATGAAAACAAAGGGTGGGTGAATTGTGAAATGGTTGGATATATTTCACATCAATCGGAGGTGTCATGTGACTATGATGGCCGAAAACACACTCCACGTGTCGTAAATGGCCAAAACATGTGTTTAACAATCAAATGCATGCCGAATGACATCAAAATGACTTGAAATCACACAAAAACACCCTAATTATTATTAGTGAGGTGTATGAGTATAAGGCACGTCATTTGGATGCACGGTTTGCATGTCACATCATTCGGACGCGCAGTTTGCGCGGCACGGCTGAATATGTGTTTTTAGGTGTTTGGCGCGCTTGAAAAGCGTGCGTGAGGTTGTCAAAACCGACCGAATGACCTCGAAATGCCATGAAATAGGAGGAAAACAAAGGGTGGGTGAATTGTGCAATGTTCATCCAGAAGTCACGTCAATCGAAGGTTTCGTGTGATATCAGTGGCTGAAAACGCACTTCGCGTGTCGCAAATGGCCAAAACATGCGTTTAACGGTCAAATGCTTTCCGAATGACATCAGAATGAATTGAAATCACATGAAACACCCTAATTATTATTATTGAGGTGTAAGGGGAGACATCACGTCATTCGGATGCATGGTTTCCATGGAACAACTGAATATGTGTTTTTTAGGTGTTTGGCATGCTTGAAAAGCGTGCGTGGGGTGGTCAAAACCAGCCGAATGACCTCAGAATTCCATGAAATTGGACAATAACAAAGGGTGGGTGAACTGTGAAATGGTCAGCTAGAATTCACGTCAATTAGAGGTTTTGTGTGACCGTGGTGGCCGAAAATGCACTCTGTGTGTCTTAAATGGACAAAACGTGTGTTTAACAGTCAAATGCACACCGAACGACATCAGAATGACTTGAAATCACACGAAAACACCCTAATTATTATTCGTGAGGTGTACGAGGAGAAGACACGTCATTCGGACGCGTGATTTGCGCGACACGACTGAATATGTGTTTTTTAGGTGTTTGTTGCGCTTGAAAAGCATGCGTGGGGTGGTCAAAACCGGACGAACATCCTCGAAATGCCATGAAATCAGACGAAAACAAAGGGTTAGGGAATTTTGAAATGGTCGGCCATACATCACGTCAGTCGAAGGTGTCGTGTGACTACGGTGGCCGAAAACGCACTCCGTATGTCGTAAATGGACAAAACATGCATTTAATGGTCAAATGCATGCCGAATGACATCATAATGAGTCATTTGTGACGTGTACGAGTCAACCCCGCCTCAATACGTGGCATAGTGTGACCGGTATCACTCAAAGTGTCTCTATTTTATTTGAAATGGACAACATTTTAAGTGAAATAAACAACTGGCATATAGAAAAACTGATCAAACACATTCAGATTGTGTTGATACATTAGTACAACAATCCATGGGTCATTTGTGACATGTATGAGTTAACCCCGCCTCAATCTGCGGCACGGTGTGGCCAGTACCACTCAAAGTCTCTCACATTTATTTGAAATGGATGAGATTTTAAGTGAAAACAAAAAATGGCATATGGAAAACCAACCAAATGCATTTGGATTGTGTTGATAACTTAGGACAATGATACATGGATCATTTTTGAATGGTACAAGTCAACCCCGCCTCAATCTGAGGCATGGTGTGACCGGTATCACTCAAAGTGTCTCACTTTTGTTTGAAATGGACAATATTTTAAATGAAACCAAAAATGGCATACGGAAAGCTGAGCAAATGCATTCGGATTGTGTTGATACTTTAGAAAAACAATCCATGGGTCATTTGTGATATGTAAAAGTCAACTCTGCCTTAATCCGAGGCAAGGTGTGGCTAGTACCACTCAAAATGTCTCACTTTTGTTTAAAATGGACAACATTTTAAGTCAAAAAAACTGACATACGGAAAACCAACCAAACATATTCAAATTTTATTGATAATTTAGAACAATGATACATGAGTAATTTTTTACGTGTACGAGTCAACCCCGCCTCAATATAAGGCACGATGTGACCTGTATCACTCAAAGTGTCTCTATTTTATTTGAAATGGATAGCATTTTAAGTGAAATCAACAACTAGCATACGGAAAAACTGATCAAACACATTCATATTGTGTTTATACATTAGGAAAACAATACATGGGTCATTTGTGACGTATATGAGTCAACTCTACCTCAATCTGAGGCATGGTGTGGCTTGTACCACTCAAAGTGTCTCACATTTATTTGAAATGGATGGAATTTTAAGTTAAAAAAACAAATGGCATATGGAAAACTGACCAAACGCATTCAGATTGTGTTGATACTTTATCACAATGATCCATAGATCATTTGTGAAGGTTAAGAGTCAATACCGCTTCAATATGAGGCACAGTGTGACTGGTATCACTCAAAGTGTCTCACTTTTGTTTGAAATGGACAACATTTTAAGTGACAACCATAAATAGAATATGAAAAACTGACCAAACGCATTCAGATTGTGTTGATACTTTAAGGAAACGATACATGGGTCTTTTTTGATATGTAAAAGTAAACTCCGACTCAATCCTAGGAAAGGTGTGGCTGGTACAGCTCAAAATGTCTCACTTTTGTTTAAAATGGACAACATTTTAAGCCAAAACAACTGACATATGGAAAACCGATCAAACATATTCGAATTGTGTTGATACTTTAGCACAACAATCCATGGGTAATTTGTGATGTGTACGAGCCAACCCAGCCTCAATCCGAGTCACGGTGTGACTAGTATCACTCAAAGTGTCTCCCTTTTATTTGAAATGGATAACATTTTAAATGAAATCAACAACTGACATGAAGAAAACTGATCAAACGCATTTGGATTGTGTTGATACTTTAAGAAAACAATCCATGGGTCATTTTTGACATTTAAGAGTCAACCTTTCCTCAATCCAAGGCATGGTGTGATGGGTACCACACAAAGTGTCTCACTTTTTTTTGAAATGCACAGGATTTTAAGTGAAAACAACAATTGGAAAACGGAAAACCGATGAAACGCATTCAGATTGTGTTGATACTTTAGTATAATGATCCATGGATCATTGTTGATAGGTACAAGTAAACCCACCTCAATCTAAGGCACGATGTGATTGGTATCACTCAAAGTGTCTCACTTTTGTTTTAAATGGACCCAACATTTTAAGTGAAAACAACAACTGGCATACGAAAAATCTTCATAAGGCTACACACAGATTCTTTAAATTAAGGGATAAAAAATAAAATATGGTCTATTGGTCATATGTTATTAGAATAAAATATTCACAATGCATATATTGAAACACAATGGGTCATAGTATGTATAGAAAAACATGAATTATATTAGGAATGAGTCTCGACATCCCATCATGAACATGCACCAACACTCATGTTCTAATTCTCAATCATGGGTTGTTCATTCTATACAATAACATAAAAAAAATATCATATAGTGATTTAATATGAAACCAATGAACACTCAAGCATACCATATAACAAATTGGACAATAAGGCTACACATAGATTCTTGAAAAATAAGTTTCAAAGTCTCATAAAAATACCCCAATGGCGAGGAATACATATGGTGACACCATAGCCCCCTGGATCATTTCAATCCCATCCTCAAACAGTGGGTTCTAGGACCAAACCAAAGTCCCTTTAGGTACCCAATACCAAATACTTAATTGAATATTCATACCCACTACCCAAGACGAGGATTCCTCTCACATCACATCCAGGAGAGAAAATTACAATTAGCCACATACCCCCTTATTCTAATTAAAAAATCTATGAAAAACATGTAGGCTATTCTGGTAACCCATCTCATATATTGAGATTTGACAATGTTTCCTACTAACACATTAGGAACTATTTATTGCATTTGAATTTCTAAATTTCTAAATTTTTAAATTCTCAAATGAATTCTAAATTTTGAATACTTTGGATGGGGATTTTGTATTGGTGTTGTTGATGGTTTAGAGAGGGTGAGGTGTGTTGCTATGGAGCTATGTTGTTGCAGTTCTAGAGAGGGGATAGAGGGGTCTGCTACTTTGGAGTTGAGCCAATGTATACCAACGATTTTAAAAATCTTTGGTATAGATTCTATAATATAACTATACCAACGGTTTTGTTATAACCGTTGGTATAGATTTATACCAATGGTTATAACAGAACCATTGGTATAGCCTTATGGATTGCCATATCCCCTCTATACCAACAATTGTAAACTGTTGGTATAAGTGTAAAACACATATACCAACGGTTTCACAAACCGTTGGTATATGTTATATTTAAAACACATATGCCAATAGTTTTTAGAAAATTGTTGGTATACCTTCTATTTTTACACCTATACCAAGTATTTTCACAGAACCATTGGTATAGGCCTATTGTCATGGCTTACTAGGCCATGATTGAGGGAACCGTTGGTATACTATATACCAACCGTTGTGAACCATTGGTAAAGTGTAAAATTCCAATAGTGAGAAAGGGTAAATAATGCCGATAATAATAAAATATCATAATTTATAACTAAATGAGAATATGGGTATAATTAGGATACACAATAAATTTATACCAAACAAAACATGGATCATAAATCATTGCATAAGAAAAATTTCATGAATCAAAAGAGTGGGGAAACATTATTCAATAATTGTAACATTATATACCCAAATAAAATATTTGGTTATCCAAATATTTTTAGTAAAATTATAAGTAAATAATCTTAAATAAATATAATAAATAATATGGAATTTAAACTATATAGACAAAGGTTACATGGTTTAGTCAATAATTTCCCTTATCATTTGATAAATGACATCTATGTGAATTTCATTTGAACAATATAATGAAAAATAGGTTATTCATAAAGAGTGATTTAGAAAGAAAAAGTCAGTGATGGATTTATATTAGTTTAATCCCTCTAAGGAAATTAGTATGATAGAATTTTAAAATTAATCCTAGGAAAATATATACACCAAAAAAAGGGAATGAGTGGTGACTATGGATCATATACCAATGAAGAAAAATTGAGATGAAAACACCTTTACAGTAATGGTAGTGTAAGAATCAAAAGAACATGATAGGGATACCATGAAATTAAAATATAAAAAAAATAAAAAATTTCATTATACTTTAAGGAAATGGGGAATTTAATACACCATATAAAATAAAATATGGTGTGTTATATCAAACATATCTCACAGAAATTAAAATAGATAAAAAACACTTACAATTTTAGACACTTTTGAATCAAAACCCATTGAATGATAGAATTTAAAATTGAATATTAAATATAATAAATAATGATTTAATAATTATATGAAATATCAATGGGTTAGTAAGTACATGATAAAATAGAAAACATATTGTATAACAAAATCAAGTATCAATGTACTGAAATTTGAGACAAAGAAACCTTATATTAATTCTTGATGTTTAATAAAGTGAATGAATCACATGTATAGAAAAAATAACTATTTTAATCATATATATCATAACCTTATTCACATCCATAAAATTTAATAAACATAATTTATAAGTATTATTTATACGTATATTGGCTTATCTATTTTCAATATTGGGTGTGAGTAATCTTGATTATTTTAAACTAGTTTCATAATAGCGGTGTTTTTCTTCATTATCATCCCAAAGTTAAAAATTATTAGATAAAAAATATAATGTAATTTTTGAATTATAATTATTTAAAATTTTATAATTTCATTATATGGTAGTTTTATTGTGATCCTTAAAATCTAATTTAGTGAATATCATGTTTGAGTAATTATTAATGAATGAACATTAGTATCTTAATTAAAGAGTTCAATGCTAATGTTACCCTTATAGGACCAAAATAAAATAATTGTTTTCTTATTTATTTAATATATTATAAATAATAATGTTTTCATATTCATCCATGTTACTAATTTATATCATTTTTCTAGTAGGTGGTTAAGCCAACTCAATATGAACATACCACAATTAATGGATGAATATGATTATAAAAGTGGTTTATTTTGGAATAAAATAATTATGAAAAAATCATATTGACATTATTTTTATAATTTTTAGTAGGTGAATAATGTTTTAATAGAGTTTAATAAATAATAAATAAACTAGATGAAAAATTATCTTTGTTACATTGTGGAGGTGGTAGTCCACATGAAAAATAGTTAACATTTTTGTTTCTTAAAGAATGAGAGGGAAAAAAGGTGGAATATAATTTGTATCTTCAAAATCATAATCATAATAATATTATATATTTAACATTTTTCTACAATTCTATAACAACCCCAACCCTAGTATCCTAGAGTCGGTGGTTATTTCATTACATTGGTGTTAGATACAAGAGATCACATCCCAAAGGAACAAACAGTTTACTAGACTTGGAAAACTAGATACATACCTGAAATTAACATTACATTTGAAAAATTATAATAAAATAAAGAATTTTCCTTGAAAAACCATTATTCCCTTTATCATATCCCTATATGTCAATAATAATACACTTACTTGCATCCTAGAGAAAGGAAATATATGAAAGGGGTGATGTATAATGCTCAGTAAGGGTATGCATACAATGGAAGATATCATGAAAAAATAAGGCATACTCCATATGTACAATTAAATAACTGAAACACATGACATTTAATCAATAAATTGAACATGAAGAATAATATGGTAGGAATAAATGATGATCAAAATAATGACATATAAATAATCACAAGAGATTAAAACTTATCCATAGATATGATAACTAATCAAATAATCACATGAAAATCAATAAATAATCTCATAATAAGGTAATTAATTATGTTGGATATCATAAAAATACCACCAAGGCTTCATGAAAAGTTATATTACATAAATGGGTAAGGACTTGGCCCAAAACACAAGTTAGTTTGTCTCATGAGACACATTAATGCATGAAAGGGAAATATTGGGCCCTACCCATCACTTAATAAGTCCAATGAATTCATCATATGAAACCGTAGAAACATAATCAACATAAACATTCATATTGAAAAACTAGCATATGCAATGTTTTTAGTTTCCCTAATCATTAAACATAATCATAAATAATCCAGAGTAATATGGAGAATGATATAAAAATAGTACATATCGAGTCAAACTGATCATAATAAATATAGAGAAATAAGGTGGATGGTATCATTAAAACATATCCACAATTTATCAAAATTAAAACAAGAACTGTTTTCATTAATGATTAGATATACCATAAAAATGTAATTTAATTTTTTTTAGAAAAATACACTTTTCACTTTGAAAATAAGTTTTAAAAAATAAAAAATTATAGAATATTAGAGAAAAAAATTTCTTTAAAAATATCATTATTAAACTTATGAAGGAATCTTAGAAATAATTATTAGTCATGATAGCAGTAATTTATATATATTCTACATATAAAAAACATTCTTTTCAAACTATTGTAAAAAGGTTAAAAAGTAACCTGTTTAGAAAATAATTAGAAGATTCATTTCGAACCATTTTATAAAAAGTAAGACATGGATAAAAAATTATTTAATAAATCATTTTTATAATGTAAAAAAAATTATTTAAAAACAATTTTAGAAAACATAGATATAAAAGAAAAAGGATTTTTGAGAGAAGAGAGAAATAATGTCAAATTTTCATAAAATCATTTTCTCAATAATTTAAAGCACAAAAGAGAGTAAAATTGTGTTATTACCATAAAATTACATGTATAACTAGAGTAGAAGAAAATATATTATGCTTAAGATTTAAATTTGAAACATTTTCCCCAAGGGATGCTTAAACATAAAGAATCCTGAATAATAATGAGATTGTGAAATAAAATATTACCACTTTAGTAACTGTTGAATCATAAGCCCCATGAAAGAAATAAATTAAAATGAAACATTAAATAACATTAAGATAAATATATTCATGATATAATATATAAATGGAGAATTATATACAACACACAAAATAAATAAGTGGTAAATATTGCATATGTCTTATTGAAGTAAAAGTGAGACGGGAAACCCTTACCTCAGGTCTAATTTCCATCATACGTGTTAGAACCTCATATATAATAAATGTAGATTTATTGTAAATATATTTTAGAAACATAATAATATATATCATTCCATATATAATTTTTATATAACTTTTTATCACCCATTTATTAATAATTCATTATAAAAAGCACTATTCCAGGTGATGAATGTTTCGTTTCTCATGTATGTTTTGGTTCATTAGTTTCTTTCCTCGTACTTTGATCATGGATAAATAATATAAAGAGTTATAAACATGATAAAAATATAACATATATTCATTATATAAGTTTTTATAATAATATTTAAAGTTTAGAGATAGAAAAATGAGTTATACTATTCATGGGAACGATAGGTCATACATATTCATGAATGCTATTTTTATTTTATTGATGGATGGAACGAAATAAAGATGAATAATATTTCACATTTATATAATAATTATTATATAAAATATATCATATATATTCATTAAACTCATTATTACTACCTTAAATTTCAAAATAAAATGAAAAACATATCACATCACTACGTGGAGGTGGTAGTCCACACGTACACATGCACGACATCATCGTTTTCTAATGAATTGGAAGGTAAGAAGGTAGATGTGATATTATAATTCCATAAGTTTAATTATATAATAATTATAATATATATATATATATATATTAAATTCATCATTATATCTATCCGTGAGAGGTGGTGATGGAAAACAAATTACATCGATTCATGAGGTGATAATCCACTATACACACGATCAATCGTTTTGTTTCCCATTTTATGGAAGATGCGATGGATATAGGTAATGAAATTAAAATAATAATATATAATTATATGGAAGATACTTTTTTTATTTTATCATATTTGATAGATATTTAAAGGAATTAAAGGAAGAAAAAAATGGAAACCTAGGGTTAAGAATTATACCTCTTCTATGGAAAACCTCTTTAGGTTTATACATAAAGAACTTATAGATTATATTTATGATAAATTAAATGAATATATTTAATATATAGGTATTTAATTAATTTAATTTTTTATCTCTTGTCTGAACCAAATAGATTTGGAGATGTGAAGAGGAGAGGAGAGGGGGCGCCCTTTTATAAATGGGGTGAAGGACACACTTGAAATCTTTGAAAAGAATAAATTGTACCCATATTTTTCACATAAAAAAGAATTAAAAATGAATCATTAAAGAAAATTATATTATATAAGGTTGAAATATGTATATTTAATAATAATTAGACAAGTTTTCAGGTCATTTTAACCCTTATCTTCTTTGTTTAACCAACTAATAAATCTAATTTAACCTTAACCGTGTTAATTAATTTTTACTATTTTTACTAAAATTATGAAAAAAATTAATTTAAATTTATTATATAATAAAAATTATTCTGATTTAAAATATTTAATCAATTTTTCCAAATTCAATTCACAGAATTTGAAGAATTATATTTAATGTTAATCTTGTAGATGTGATGAAAAAATGGTTTTCTAAAGGAAAAGTTTTCAAAAGTATAAAACGTTTTTATATAAAAACTAAAACTAAAATAGATTAATATAACCTAAATTGGATTAATTATAATATAAATTAAATAATTTTACTTTTATAATAATTTTATACATATTTTAACTTTGTAAATCCATTAAATGAAAAGGGATTTTTTTAATTAGAATAAGTATTTTTTCATAATTCATCAAAAAAAAATCTTTTTAGAAAAATTTAAAAACTAAAATCTAAGATAATTTTGAACTAATAATATTATAAATGATGTTTATTTTTTAAAATAAATTTTATTAAATCGGTAAATTTTGATTTTAAATGAAGTGTGAAAAATGTGTCGATTTTTTTTTAGAAAAACAATATTTTGAAGCATAAAATTAATTTATTCTTACCTCATGCTCAGAAAAAATATTAGATTAATGATAAATTTTTATTGAATATATAATATATAAATTTTATTAAAATAATACAAAAATAGTGACTAATTAATTTTATTAAAATAAAAACACACTTTGCACATAAAAATAGTTTTAAAAAATTCTTTTACTTTTAAATGTTTTTTATTTTTATTTCTAATCGATCGATAAATAATTACTTTATTTTATACATGTATAATCCATATAATTATAATAATTTAGTTATTCCTATTTATAACCAACATTTTAATCTATATATTATAATAGTAATATTTAATTAATTTATTTAATGGGTCATTTATGTTTGGTGTTGCATGTTGTATATGCTATCAAACCTAATGTTATTATTTTAAAATATCATGGTTTCACATACCAAAAGTTGTAAAAGAGGTTAAATTTATTTAAAATAAATATATATTAAAATCTTGAGGTGTTACATTCAACCATCATTCAATAAATTTCATCCTCATAAATTAAACTTTCTCTTGGAGAACAATGGTTTCACATTTGAAAATTTCTTTTGTGGAAAATGCACATCATAAAAGTGGTTAATAAAAATTCCACTTGAAAAGTACTGAATAGAAAAATACATTTTATCTGTAATAACACATAACCAAGTTTTCTATTTGTAAAACATTAGTTGGACATGGATGAAAAGCATATATAATTATGAAGAGTGATAGAGATCATTGATCACAAGAAAATGAATGATCAGGAGAAAGTAAATAACCCCAAAACCATAGACCATTGAGTTGTGAAAAAGTCTATTTGATTCATATGAAATAAAGGTAAATATATTTTTTTTAAATACCTCTTTCTTAAAATTTTGGGGTTATTTTACTATTAAGATATAGAACACTATAAAATATACTTACTTGAAATCCTTTTATTTCATGAGCACAATTTCATCCTTTGGTTGTATTTCGATCAAATCACACTTCATTTATCATTCTCATAAATAAACATTCAAGAATAATTTTTTATGCACTAAGCACTAAAATTAACTTTTAATAGATCATAATATCCATAAAATAGTGAAAAGTATTTCCATATATCTTTAAATATTTTCCAAAACCAAAATGGTTAGTACAAGTTATCAAATATAATACATTAATATATAAAACCACAAGAGTATAACCAAAGTTATAATTAATCCATTCCATAAATATATAACCTTAATTATACTCATAAATGAAAATAACCAAATTCAAATCCTAAAATCCAATTTATTTGATTAAACATTTATCCACAAACAACATATAGTACCTCATAATGTCACATAACAAACATGTGAATACCTTAATCATATATTCTTTTAAAACACACTAATAACCTGAATCACTATAAATCCTTAATTAAATTATAGGTTATTTACTAAATTCCAGGAATCTAAAAATTAAGTAAACTCCCTCATAAATTAATTTTCCACAAAATCACTAACCATTTTATATGTCACCAATCCTATCCCATTTACTTCATCAAAGTCAATATTCTACTTATCCCAACTAAACATTATTAACATAGCATCCAGAACATATTAAGGGTTATATTGACCTTAATTATGTATTCTATTAAAATATCACTATAACAATAAATCAATTTTCTTGGTTATCAGTACCATTCAACATATGATTTCAAATCCTTAATGAAAAACTGCTGCCGTAAAATCCTCATAACTTCCATGATTCTTATAAATAAAAAATCATTAATAAAATACTTCTTCAAAATATTTCTTGAATCCAAATACAAAAGTATTTTATTCCACTTTAGCTATAGTAATAACATAATCTTGACCTTAACCCCTATCTTATTCTGAGGTATATTCCCTTGATTATTGGGCCATTTTTTTTCATTATTCCCCCTATCATTATAGTGGAAACACTAAATATTAATGTTTTATTTCTTACCCTTTCATTCACACTCCCAATGGAATTTTTATCTACACATGAAGCAAACTCACATTCCCTTCAAGAAATTAATATGATGTTTCTTTCCAAATTTATCATTTGTGGTAAAATACTTATTTCTATTCTTCCCCATATTTATTTTTTCTCTTACACCCTATTCTTCTATGAATTTCATTCAAATACATAAATATTGGACAACTAATTATATATCTTGGTAAAACATGATACAATATCCTCATATGATGAGATAGTTTATGAAAACAGTTCCCTTTGAAATATTGGCTTTACCCATCAAAGAAACAACCAATATTACTCTTTGGATTAAATATATTGTCTGTATCATGCCTTATTTACCTTGTAAAGTTATCTCCCTATATAGAAACATTTTCATCTTCCTTTGTTCATAAAATTAGGTAGTGTCTTTACACATCTGATTATTGTTCATGTGGAAGATATTTTTCTAATAAAAGTTATATAAATTCCTTTAATTACATGTTTTTAGAGACCCAAGCTTGATGTAAATGGACATTACATTACTTTTTTGGAATACGTAATACATAACAAAAGAAGACACCCAAGGACCTTAATAGTTTAGTGTCTTCAGAAACTTGGAACAAAATCTTCCAATCATGGTGAAAGATCTTCAACATCTCCCATAAAGTTCTTCCCCTTTTTTTACATAAAACATTTATTTATATATTGGGGAAAAGAAAAAATAAAAAGGGTGACCTCAAATGATTAGTAAGGGTAAACATGAAGAACATCAAAAAATCTATAAACATTTGAACATAAAAACCTGAACATAAAACATGGGTAATGACATAAATCTTGGCAGAACATAATGCATAGATTAGAAAGGAACATTAATCATGATAAAATATCATGGGAATAAAACAATTAATTTTTGAAACCATTAATCACAAGTTATGATTTCCATAGTATCCAAGGCGTTGCTATAAAGACCATCATAGTGGACAAAGTCCATTACTGAACCGGGTTTACTTGGCATTCCATCCCTGTATAACTGAACCAGATTCACTTTCCGTTCCATCCATGTCTATATCATGAGATATAAATCTTTACCCAATGAATTATATGGAGATATAGGTCCCAACCATCTCATAATGAAATCATTCTTTCATGTGACAGAAAATAAACATAAATCATTCATCATAACCGAACGAAAAAAAGGGTTTCATAAACATCATCCCATCATAACATAATCCATATAGAATAAATGGATATCATTTCACAAAAATAAATATGAAACCATGTAAATAATAGATACATTATACTTGAAACATAAACATATTAAATAATGTCATCTTATATGGAAAATGGTTTTGATAAAACACTTGTAATGAATTCTGGAGGAAAATATCCTTTCTTCTTCAAAATCATTTTCTTTTCTCAAAATTCCATGAAATTTTAAAAGAAAAGTATTTTTATGAAAATAATCATGAAACCTTATAGAATAATATTCATGAAAATAAGGTGTTATGAATCCGTAAAAATCTATTCTTTCCATATAAGTTAAAAAAACATTCTACTCGTACTTTTGATGGAAAAGTCAAAAAGTACCTCATATAGTAAAAAAAAGAAATATTCCTTCCCTACTATGTGGTAAAAGTCAAAAAGAGGTAAAAATGACTTTGAAAATACATGGAATAATAGTAAAAACTTTATGAAAACTTTTTTTATAAAACATGGACATGGATGATAAATATAACCCCAGTAAATACTTACGGACAAACAATCTTGGATAAGAACGAAATTTGAATAATTATCTCTTACCTTAGGTCCAATTTCTTCTGTACATGTCCGAAACTACTATATAGTGGGTTTAAAAATATTATTAACTTTTAATATAACCATAATAATATTTATGATATCACATATGATTCACTTATGACTTTATATTACCCGTTCTTTTGTCAATTTCATGTTAAAGCAACATTTTGGGTAAAATCGTTTCATTTATTGTAAGTGTTTGGACTTGTTGTTCTTAATATTATTACTTATATCCTGATTTAAATAATTCAAGAATTTAAAACATGATTTATATATAATATATATTCAGCATATAAATATATATGATAGATTGATAAATGGAATGAAATACACCGTTCAGGGAGACGGTAGACCGTATGTACGCATGAATGCTGTTTTTGTTTCCTTATTGAATTTAATGGAATTAAGAATATGAAACATATATGTACATAAATAAAGTATCATTATTATTTCATTATTATTTATTATATATACTTTATAATCATTCTTGAATGGTTAACATGGATAATGAATCTCATTACGTTGTGGAGACGGTAATCCGTACGTACACACGAGCGACGATATCATTCCCATAATTGTTGAATGGTATTAGAGTGTATTATATAATATATTAGAATTATTATCTTGTTATAATAATCATATATAGTTATTATTTATACCATTATTCCCATCCATGTAAGGTGGTGTTGGAAAAGAAAATTACACCATGACATGGAGACAGTATTCTGTATGTATGCACACGTGGTGATTTATTTTTCCGTGGGATGGACAAAAGGTGAAATATGATTGTTTAATATTTATAATAACATATAAGTATATGAGTGATACTGATGTTATTACTTTATAATGAAAAAAATAGAGAAGGGTAAGTAAAAGAAGAAATAAATTTGAAAGAATCAGTAAATGATATTACCTCTTCTTTGACGCGCCTCTTGTAAAACTATTCTTATGGCACTAAAGATGGTATTTGAAGAAGACCAGTACCTATAGTATGTTGATATGGAAGTGTATAAGAGAAATGGATAGGGTTTTACCAAGCTTAAAGGCTCAAAATGCTGTGAATATGAGAGGGATGAGGTGCTCTTTTATAAGGGAGTAGAGGGGCACTTTTGGAAACCTCAAAAATATTAATTTATAATAAATTAAAACCCCACCTAAAAACCTCTAAAATGACTCAAATTAGAAGATGAGATTAGATAAGGTTGTAATATCATTATCTAATAAAATTTAGACATGTTGGAAATTTATTTTAAACCTTACCAATTTGATTTTTCCTTATTTAATCTATTTAATTTTATTTGTGGTAATAATATTCTAAATTTTAAATTGTTATAAATACTTACTTATGTGTTGTTAATTTTCCATAATTGGAAATTTAATAATAATTTCGACCATATAAATCTCAATTTATAATTTTATTTTTTTTGATTTTTAAACAATTTAATAAAATTTTCTTTTTATAAAATATCAATAGTGTCAATTTTGACACTATTCATTTATTTGAATTTAAATAAAATCCACACAGAAGATATATTCGAACCAAAATCGTCAATAGATTTCTAACATTTCATATTCATCTATAAAATTCGTGGAGATAATTAATTAGTTCATATATCATTTATTTTAATATTTTAAAACCATTTATTAGATATTTATTTTAATAAAATAATTACTACATGATTTTTGTATAATTATTTAATTTACATATTTGTTGCATAAAAATTAAAATTAACTCTTATTATGAAGATAAATATAATACCTTTCATAATAATACTTTTACTGGAATTTATTATCTTAAAATCATAACATTTAAATTTTTATATTTATTTAATTATGAAGGTGACAACTTTGACAACATTTAAAATAAAATAATACAAGTGTCATACTCACTTTTATAAGGTTCAAAATGGTAAAAAATTAGACCATTGGATGATTATTGTTTATATATACACGACCAATATGTTGTGGTCAGGTGTTTGGGCTTTTTTATGTGTATTATTATTTTAATAAAAACTATATTATTGATTTATCATTAATTAAATAATTTCTACATCATTAATGTATAAGCTATTAAGGTAATTAAATATTTCTTAAAAATTACAAATAAATTACCATGATAAATAAAAACATTTTAGATTTGAAATGAGTATTTATAATCGAATTTATATTCTATATAACATTATATTAATAATAATCTAATTATTAATGTTTGAGTGAGACACATTTCACTTTCCTTTATATAAAATAAATAAAAGGTCTTAATCAAATAAAAGTGGGTTATAATAGATACCATTTATACCCAAGTATATTTTAGGACTAAATATAATCATCCAATTATATTAAGAAAAGTTTTAGGGTAATTTTATAATATTATATTTACCCTTAATTACCCGATTTACCTTTGACTATGGTAAATAAAATTTACCGTAGTTACTATTCATAATGCCCAAAAATAAAAGTAGCATATTAACTTAATTTGGAACTACTGATTCCAAATATGGAATCCATTTTTCCAAATTCAAGACACAGAAGTTTCAGAAATTAATTTTAAATTAATCCCGTTGTAGAAAAAAACGAGTTTTTGTTTAAAACATTGCAAAAGATTGAAATGATTTTACCTATGAATTCAATGTAAAATTAATGATAATGACATAAATTATATTAAATGGTAAAAAAATAATATATTCATACTTTAAAACTATTCAATATTATAATTTAACCATATAAATTATCTTGATGAGAAAAGTTTTTTTTAAATTAAAATTTAGCGTATTTTTACTATTCATCATATTAAGAAACATATCAGAAAACTATAAAAAATTTATCCAAAGTAAATTTTAATATTATTATTCCAAAGAAGAATTTTATTTTGTCAAATTGAACTTATAAACATGTCAAAAACTAGATTTAAAATGGGTGCACCATTAAAAGGCGGCAAAACTGCATTTTTTTTGAAAAATACTTATTTTACCCGAAAAAATTATTTTGTTCTCATACGATGATCTAGAAAATGTGTAAGATGAATTATAATATTATAAAATTCAAAATGAATTAATACATTTCATAAATTCTAGTTCATAATAATATTATAATATATCATTGTTTAGTGAAACACGAGATTGCGCACAACACACACTATCGAGGAAGGTCGCTATTGCGTGTAATGAAAGCCAAGTCATAGTTGCGTATAGTGAAAGCTTCCTTTGGTGTTGCGTATAACACAATCAAAATATTTTTCATTTATAAATTGATTAAAATCTATAAATGGTGTTGTTTAAAACTGAATTTTATTCTAAAGAACTTGAAATTGTGTTCAACACAAGCTAAGAATAGTGTTGCGTATACTACAAGATAATACGGTGTTGCGTATAGTGCAAGATAATCTTGGTGAAGCATATAACACAAGATATAAAAAAAATTAAAAAGAATATTTCTCATAAAATCTCAGGGTGTTACATTCTACCCCATATTAAAATGAATTTCTCCCTTGAAATTTGTCGGGGTTATAAATTGTTTACTACTTGAAAGTTTGTTTCATAGAAACCCGCATCGTTAAAAGGAAAACTAAAACATAATTTTAAAAATGAAATTTAGAAACATTACGGTCACCCAAAGAAACTCAGCACTAGGTTTCCACATAGAATAACATAGTTGAAAATATGGATATGGAAGAGAAATCTAGCCATCATGTTCTGATGAAGAGTGGTATAAAACATGTCTATGAAAAATTAAACAATAACAAAGCCATAAATTTGTGATGATTTAAGGTATCATCTGATTCATCGGATATGAGGGTACTAGGACAACGTTTTTGGTTTTCATGATCATTACCCTAAATTTGATGAATAAGGATAAATACTTACTTGATTTTAGTGTAATATCTCATTGGTCATTCCATGAACAATTTTCACTTCATCTCTCATTTAAAGAAATGAAGTTGAATTTTTCATTCATAAAGTATTAGAAGATCATGCGATAGAATGATAGGTCATTCCATCTGTATCTATCACAAAAAAGGTTAGCATAAGATATTAAATATACATAGTCCATCTATGGTGAGGTTAATCGTATATGATTCAGAAAATGGACTTATACTTCATCTATTACACTGCTTAATAAAATAAAAATAATTTCTATAAACCAGGGACTTCCTATAGGCCAGTGGTAGGCAATAAAGTCATGTCGTACTTCGGTTGTGGGTTTGATTCCCGTATCCTAGTCCGATGCGACGGGTTGTCTCCCGTCCTATGGGTTGTCTTTTTTTTTTCCTTCTAAAACTATACTATCATAATATCAAAATGTTCTATCCTTAAACAATACTATCTGATGTCCAACTTAATCCATTCCAATAATTAGGTTTATCCAAAATACTTCTGTCCAATATCATAGTATAAAGAAAACGATTACTATAAAGGTCATCTACCGAGCATGTGAATTCCATCATTTATACCCATATATCATAAGATATATCTTGTTGGTCACATTCCAAACATGTGAATACCTTAATCATGTATTTTATTGAAACAAGAGTTACCATAGAACCTTAGTGAAAACATTAATATTGTCAAAATTTAACTCTTTCCACATACCAAAATCCCAAAAAAAATCTATATACTCAAACCATTATATTACTTTGTTCTTATACCAGTTATGAGCTCATTAATACTATCAAACATCTCATCATCTTCTTATTCCTTCATTATGTTCATATCATCTACTTTCCAAAAATATCTGAATAACCTTTCATGGTTACCGGTACCATTCAATATATACTTTGAAATACTTTAGAAAAAACAATATTGTAACAATCCTTAGATGTTTCTTTTTTCCATAGTACCATTAAATTACCTATACAACATAACTATTGAAAAACATAAAATCATTCCACTACCTTCTTAGACCATTGACCGAGCTTCATCATTTTATTCCTCAACACTTCTTTCATCTCATATATCATTTTTATTCTCATCATCATCATCAACATAAATACTACTCATACGACCATTATGATTCTCTTCATGAGATTTTCCCTTAGGGAATTGGTTTGAATAATTACTGTACATTCCACATTTAAAACATTTAACCGTTGTTGATGTCTTAGCAATACCATTATCCTTGTCCATGGTGTTAACTGAACCTTTTCCTTTGCACTTATTGGATTTTTTCCTTCTTTTCCACACCCAAACCATCTTCCAGTTCCTTTGAAACATTCTCCCTGATGCCTCTTCCCACATGATTTAAATGAGGGAAATTGGACTTTCTTTCCTCTATAATCATCATGAAACTCCATCTTTCTCTTATTAGATGAGTCAGGAAACTTACCAAAGTTGAGATTATTGATCATATTATGAGATTGATGATTAGGAATAATAACAATGTTTGGACTTCCAAATCCTGTTTCATTTGGTTTCTCATGAAGAATATTATTCCATTGTCCATCATATTCTCCATTAACATGAATCTTCCTGTTTCCATCAATTTTCTAAAACCCAAAAAGAATAGTGTGAGAGGAAAAAATCATGATGGGAAAACAATATAATAAAGGTGTAGTACCTTAAATATCTAAAAACTTAGGTTTAATTCTAAGATCGTTACCATAATTCTAGGACTATAACCTATACTTATATTTATCATTAAGTACATCCCTAGACATACATTAGAAATATCTCTAGGGATCTCACTAGAGATTTCGCATCCTAGTTTCCAAAGGTTAACTAAACCTTTCCTCTGATTTCAACTATAGAGACCCAAGCGTGACCTACATGGACATTACATTACTTTTTCGGAATACTCAATAAATAACAAAAACAGACACCCAAGGACCGTAATAGTTTAGTGTCTTTGGAAACTCAGAACAAAATCTTCTAATCATGTTGAAAGATCTTCAAAATCTCCCATAAAGTTCTTCCCCTTTATTTACCTAAAACCTTTATTTATATCTTGGGGAAAAGAAAACATAAAATGGGTGAGCTCAAATGCTCAGTAAGGGTAAAAATGGAGAACATCAAAAAATCTATAAACATTTGAACGTAAAAACATGAACCTAAAACATGAGTAATGACATAAATCTTGGCAGAAAATAAGGCATAGATCAGAAAGGAACATTAATCATGATAAAATATCATGGGAATAAAAAATGTAATTTTGTAAAACATTAATCAAAAGTTATTATTTCCATAGTAGCCAAGGCATTACTGCCAAGACTATTATAGTGGACAAAGTCCATTACTGAACTGAGTTTACTTGCCGTTCCAACCCTGTATTACTGAACCAGATTCACTTGTTGTTCCAGACATGTTTATATCATGAGATATAAATCTTTAACCAATGAATTGGAGGTAGATATAGGTCCCACGCACCTCATAATGAAATCATTCTTTCGTGTGCCACAAAATAAAAATAAATCATTCATTATAACCCAACGAATAAAATGGGTTTCATAAATATCATCCCATCATAACATAATCCATATAGAATAAATGGATATCATTTCATAATAAGAAATATGAAACCATGTAAATAATAGAGACATTATACACATATTAAATAATGTCATCTTAGATGGAAAATGGTTTTGATAAAACACTTGCAATGAATTCTTGAGGAAAATATCTTTTCTTCTTTAAAATCATTTTCTTTCTCAAAATGCCATGAAATTTTAAAAGAAAAGTATTTTGTTGAAAATAATCATGAAACCTTGTAGATTAAGATTTCTGAAAATAATGTGTTATGAAACCGTAAAAATCCATTCATGCCGTATAAGTTAAAAAAACATTCTACTTGTACTTTTTCCAGAAAAGTCAAAAAGTACTTCGTATGGTAAACAAAATAAAGATTCCTTCCATACCATGTGTTAAAAGTAAAAAATAGGTAAACATGACTTTAAACATACATGGATGAATAGTATAAACTTTATGAAAACTTTTTTTTATAAAACATGGACATTTATGATAAATATAACCCCAGTAAATACTTACGAATAAACAATCTCAGATAAGAACGAGATTGGAATAATTATCCCTTACCTTTGGTCCAATTTCTTCCGTACGTGTCCAAAACTCCTGTATAGTGGGTTTAGACATATTATTAACTTGTAACATAACCATAATAATATTTATAATATCATATATGATTCACTTATGACTTTATATTACCCGTTCTTTTGTCAATTCCATGTTAAAGCAGCGTTTTGGGTAAAATCGTTTCATTTATCGTACGTGTTTGGACTTGTTGTTGTTGATATTATTACTTATATCCTGATTTAGATAATTCCAGAATGTAAAACATGATTTATATATAATATATATTCAGAATATAAATATATATGATAGATCGATAAATGGAATGAAATACACCATTCATGGAGACAGTAGGTCGTATGTACGCATGAACGCTGTTTTCGTTTCCTTATTGAATTGAATAGAATTAAGTAAATGAAACGTATATGTACATAAATATAGTATCATTATTATGTCATATCTTTCATGATTATTTATTATATGTACTTTATAATAATTCTTGAATGGTTAACATGGAGAATGAATCTCATCGTGTCGTGGAGATGGTAATCCGTACGTACTCACGAGAGACAATATTGTTCCCATAATAGTTGAATGGTATTGGAGTATATTATATAATCTCTCAAAATTATTATATTTTTATAATAATAATATATAGTTATTATTTCCACACTACTACAAAACCAGGCTATAGCCACAGTTTTGTAGGTCCGTGGCTATAGCCATTATATTGCCACGGTTAAATTTTTCTTCCGTGGCTAAATCCGTTTCATCCTTTTTTTCTCCTATATTTTATCGGGCTCCTCCTCCCACAGCCCTCCTCCCCCGATTCACACACCACCCTCCTCCCGACCATGTCTCCTCCTCCTCCGCCCTCGCAATTCCTCCTCGCCGCGCCCTCCTCCTCCCCGACGCCTCCTCCTCGCCGCGCCCTCCTCCTCGCCGCGCCCTCCTCACCGCGCCCTCCTCCTCGCTGCACCCTCCTCCCCGACGCCTCCTCCTCGCCGCACCCTCCTTGACGCGCCCTCCTCCTCGACGGATCTTCCCCGACGGCTCTCTTCCGACGCCGAGGTCGACACCCCCATCTCCCTCCCGACACATTTTCCTCATCTGCAGCTATCTTCCTCGGTAATTTGTTTTTTTTTCTACAGTTCATCCACCTCTTCGAACCCCCTCCTCCTCCTCCTGTTTGCGATTTCCGTCAGGTGTTCTAGGGTTCTTATCATTCCAGGTGAGGGTATCACAATTATTTGATAAATGGTGTCATTATATCATGAATTAATGATGATTTTTTTTGTGATTAGTATGAACCATAATGATTTGCATATCAATTTTACAACATCTAGAGGAGTTGTTTTCCAAACAACAATACTACACTTCATCAGAAAATAGAATGGTGGCTCAACATATCTGGCTATAGTTCACTCACGATGAAATGTTATTTCAGATTCATCATCTATCAGTATTATGTATTCAGTATACACATACAAGTACACTAAATCTTGGAACCAATTATATCTCGGTTATCAAATAGAAAAATTGGATCATGTTTCTAACTATCAACCAGTTCATGAGGTTGAAGGGGATATAAAGGGAAATAGTTGAACATTTGAGGAATTATAATCATATAATAGAATCTATTTATTATGGTCCTCCCATTGAAAATATGAGATTTTGGTGTTTACCTTCCGATGATGTTGGTGCTTCTTCTCATTCTATTGTATCCACCCACCATTATTCCTGTTATCCAACTTCATTGAGTTAGTGGGAAACTATAAAAATTTATATTTACCTCAGAACTATATAGATCCTTGTTCAAAATAATGGTATTTATATACATGAAAATAGCAATATATAAGCACCTAAAACTATTTATTTTTCTAATTACATTGAGATGGTGGATTCCTATTATGAATATAGTAAATCCTATTGTCATTCAATGGACCTCCTTGATGAATTCCCCTCCCTGTTCTTGGCCGACGTCACCCTGAGACATCTTTGCGCGAACCCCCTCCCCGTTCCCGACCGACATCTTCACGCAAAATCCCCATATGGGGGGGGGAAGGATAAAATAGAGGTTAAATTTAACACCATTAGCCAACATGCTCTGTGAGTGTGATGAAGGTTAGACCAATCCCATGAAAAGGGGTCTTGATCCGTTATTTTTTCCATTAGATGTGTTCCCTTAACTCTCTCTTGATACTATTTTTATGTTGAATTGATGTTTTGAACATGTATTTAGGGTCTGTTTGATAGCACTAATGAATTGAAAATAACTTAATTTTTTGTTTCTGGTTATGTTTTGACTCCTTCAGTTGTATAGAAACTATTTGATATTTCAAAACATGTTGAATATCTCAATTATTTTGTATTCTAAAACCCATTTTCTGTTTACTATTATAAAAAATTCTTATGATTCTTTTAATCCTTTCTTGATGCAGCCCTCATTTTTTTATTGCTATAAATGATTCTTTGTGTCAAGAACTTGATCATTGGTTATGGAAATGAAAGGTTTAAATAAGTTGTGTCAATTAAAATTCTTTAGAATCGCATTCATAGGTTTTTTATCCTAGATTTAGATAAATCAATATCTAAAGATTCTTATTTCAATTTATATTAGAATTATTCAAACATTTGTTACTTGTATTTTCCACTATTTTGAGATTTTCTCACTGGTGTCATTGTAATTATTTGGAAATCCAAGAATTTAAGAATCTATTTCTGAATTATTTAACCTTTATTGGTTTATATTTTTTATGAACATGGTAAATTCCTATGTTTTGGAATTGCATTCTCATGTTTTTTACCCAGATTTTATGTGAATCTGTCTATGCAGATTCTTATTTTTTTCTATGAGAACTATCCATGTATTCCATACATGAATTTTCCACTGGTTTGTACCATAATTTTGAATTCCTAGAATTTAGGAATCCATATTGGAATTAGTTTATGTTAATAGGTTTAGAGTCAAAGAATCTTTACTTCCATAGAGCATGGATGATAAACCTATTTACCCTACACACTAGGTGTTCAAAGATAATGTTAGATGTTTGGGAATCACCTTCAAACCTCTAACCATGTTGAATATCTCAAAAATATATATTCTAAAACACATTTTCTATTTACTATTATAAATAAATTCTGTTATGACTCATTTAATCCCTGCTTGCTGCAGCCCTCATTTTTTTTATTGTTGTAGATGATTCTTTATGTCAAGAACATGCTTATTGGTTCTGGAAATGACAGGGGTAAATATTATGTGTTAATTTCAATGTTTTAGAATTTTATTCGGTTTTTTTATCCAAGATTTAGATAAATTAATCTGTAAGGATTCTTATTTCAATTTATATGAGAAATATGCAAGTATTTACTACTTGTATTTTCCATTGTTTTGTAATTTTTTCGTTGGTGTCATTATAATCATTTTGAATTCTTGGAATTTAGGAATCTATTTCCAAATTATTTTACCTTTATTGGTTTATATTTCTTATTAACTTGGTAAATGCCTATGTTTTGGAATTGTATTCTCAAGTTTTTGACCCTCGTTTTAGGGGAATCAGTCTGTGTAGATTCTTGTTTATGTTTCTATGAGAAATATGCAAGCATTCCATTAATGAATTTTCTACTGGTTTGTGATTTGTTCACTGTTACATTCAATTGGAATTCCTATAATTTAGGAATCCATCTTGGAATTATTTTATTTTTATTGGTATAGAATCATAGAATCTTTACTTGTTCTAATATTACCACTTCATCAAAAATATTAACCATAAATTCATTATAATGTTTAGTAGCTTTCATCCCATAACTAATGCTACGACCTTCTAAACATAACTGTCACATCAACACCCTGCTTAATGAACTGCCACATTAGCACCCTCTGTGCAATAACGAAGATCATGAGCATGTGGCCAGTAAAGGGGACACATCAGCCGGGGTTTCTGAAATTTCCAATGACAAAAATATTTAGCCCAACTTTCATGAATCTTATTATAGCCATTACTAATTATTGAATAAGTGTGGGAGGATATTTATATATATTTTATATCTAGTTTACCCCGATCTCAAGGATTTGATGTCATTATGGTGGTAGTGAACATACTTTCCAAGTGTAATAAAGAACCCAAATCCAAAACTAGTTCCTTGGATAGAAAAGTCACATGTTTTCACTATGTTAAACCCATGCACATTAATCCCAAGTGTAGGAAACTCATGTGAGAGTTAGAACACAAAAAACCAACTGACCAGCCTTTTATGGTTGACTCAAGATATTATGCTATTGAATTCCGGAATATATCCATCCATAAACTCAATCATGAGTGGGTCCTCAACTCTGGATATTATTGTAACTTGTGTCTATATATAGAGTCTTTTTTGAATCTATTCAATAAGTTGGAAGGGTATGTACTTTTAGGAAATAATAATAGGTGTAGGGTTGAGGGTAGAGACTCTATTCTAATAGAGTAAGATGATCAATCCATCATCCACTTACTTGATGTAAGGTGGGTCCCCAACCTTCAAAAAAATAATATCCTTAGGAGTCCTTGATCAAAATGGATTTACCTCTAGTTCATATAATATAAATGGATATTGAACACAATTAAATATTGATATAATTAATTTATTATATTAATATTTCCACCTTCAATTTCAACCAAGAAGAAAACTATTTTCAATGAAATGTCTCTCTCCTTCTCAAAGATAAATAATTATGATTTCTATTATTAATTTCTTTATGATATGGTTTATATTTTTCGTCATCTACCACTACTCAATGGGGTGCGGGGTAAGGCATAAAAGAAAACTGAGAAAAATCACTAAACAACTCAATCACACTAGAAATTGCAAAGGATTTTAGTAGAATGACAACATATCTTTGTAGATATGGTTTATATTTTCCGTCATCTACCACTACTCAATGGGGTGCAGGGTAAGGCATAAAAGAAAACTGAGAAAAATCACTAAACAACTCAACCACACCAGAAATTCCCAAGGATTTTAGTAGAATGACAACATATCTTTGTAGATATGGGTTATATTTTCAAAATGTCTCTAAATTTCAATAAATATTTTTAGATTTAATACAGAACATCAGAACTCGTTATGAATTAACCCAAACACTTTTGGGAATTGATTATTATTATCTCTTAGATTTCATATAAACTCTTTTTACTATAATCAGTCCTCATTATTGGAACTTATGTATGACTATTCGTGAATTTTTATAATTTAAAACATTTATGAATTCCCTAAACCATAATTTTAATATATTTGTTATAATTTTCTTATTAACTTGTTATTGATGATTACTTAATATCTTATGAAACAATACATATAATGTTAAGTCATTTTCTAGATTATTTATCTAATGTATGTTTATCTACCTCAGAATGGATAGATACTGGATGTACAACATTGATCGGATCACTGATGAATTTCAGAAGGAGTTACAATATTTTTTGGACTTTGCATTCAATAATGATTCAGATGGCGGATTGATTTGATGCCCGTGTTTTGATTGTGTTGGAAGACCTTGGTTAACTCGTGAGGAAGTGAGTTACCATATCACTAAAAGTGGTTTCCAAAGAAATTATCATGTGTGGTATCACAATGGAGAAAAAGCTCAAGTGTTGAATGTCATCGATTCAGCAGAAAAGATTGGTATGAAAAATCTGATTTCTGATTGGTTTCCTTTTGTTTCTGAAGCTAGCTCCTCATGTAGACCAGTGCAAGAGGAAATGAATACTGGAACACAGTTCTCATCTATTAATCAGGATGATGACATTGAGAGTGTTAGAAAGTTGATGGAAGATGCAAATACCCCAGTATATCAAACATGTGAAAAAATGAGCAAACTTGAGTTTTTAATGCGATTATATCATGGGAAAACAATGTATGGATTTAGTAATACTGCAGTCAACTATCTCCTTACATTTATTAAGGATTTACTGCCTGATGATGCATGTATTCCAGAAAATGATTACATGGCATCAAAGTTGGTTAACAAATTTGGATTTTCATCTAGTAAGATTCATTCTTATCTCAAAGACTGTTGTTTGTTCTGGAAGGAGAATGCAAACTTGAGTCAGTGCAAACAGTGTGGCACATCAAGGTGGAAGACTAATAAAGATGGATCTTAATCATGCATACCACAGAAAGTGATGTGGCACTTCCCTTTAATTCCCAGGATTCAAAAATTTTTTATGTTAGAACAAATGGCAATGAATATGAGATGGCATGCAGATGAAAGAAATAAGGATAATGATGAAATAGTGCATCCTGCAGATGGGTTGGCTTGGAAGAAATTTGATAGGTTACATCCTGATTTTGCAGCCGACCCACGAAATGTTAGATTGGGATTATCCTGTGATGGTTTCAACCCATTTCGCCAAATGCATACTGCACACAGTACTTGGCCTGTTTTCATTCACATTTATAACTTTCCTTCATGGATGTGTATGAAGAAGCCGTGCACTATCCTGAGTATATTGATATCTGGACCCAGTGATCCTGGAAATGTTATTGATATATACTTGCAGCCATTAATAGAGGAGTTAAATGAGCTTTGGATTGTTGGTGCACAAGCGTATGATGCATTCAGAAAGGAGTACTTTATGTTTCATGCAGCTTTATTATGGATGATAAATGATTTACCTGCCTACGGAATGATGTCTGGTTGGAGTACTAAAGGGAAATTATCCTGTCCTATTTGTATAAAAAATACACGTTTTCGAAGAATGAAGTTTCGACGAACTTTCATCTTCATAGGGAATCGACGTTTTCTACCAATGGACCATCCATACAGGAAAAATCAGAGACAGTTCGATAATGCCATCGAGACAGATGAGACACCTCAACGAATGTTAGGGACTGATATTGTTAAAGAACTTGATGATTTGAATTATGTTCTTGGAAAAAGTCAATCAAATATCAGAAAGCGAAAGCATGCTAATTCCAATTCCAATAGCAATTGGAGAAAGAAAATCATATTCTTTGAGTTGCCGTATGGTCATCGAATTTATTACATCATTGTTTGGATGTAATGCATATCGAGAAAAACATTTGTGAGATGTTACTTGCTACTATTTTAAATGTCAAAGGCAAAACAAAAGACGATTTGCGGTGTCGTCGTGATTTGATGGATTGGGGTATAAGAGCAAGACTTCATCCTGAGTTAATTGGTCAAAATAAGTGGAAAGTCCCTGTTGCCTGTTATTCGATGACAAATGTGGAGAAAAAACAATTTCTTCAGGTCTTGGAAAGTTTGAAGGTTCTGGATGGTTATTCAAGTAATATTTCGAAAAGGGTGAATACGCAAGATGTGAAACTCAAATCTCTTAAAACCCATGATTACCATGTCTTGTTACATGAGTTGATTCCCATTGCCATTCGTCATTTACTTTCACATAATGTTAGAGTTGCGGTGATTAAGTTATGTCAATTTTATCGAGATCTTTGTGCCAAAAGATTGAGCAGAAGTGCTGTTCAGAAATTGCAGAGAGATGCACCGATTATTCTTTGTGACTTGGAGAAAATTTTCCCACCGTCTTTTTTCACAATTATGTTACATTTGACTGTGCATCTTCCCACGAAAGTTCTCTTTGGTGGTCCTGTTTGAGTCGGTGGATGTATCCTACCGAAAGAATGATGTTTACTTTGAAATCTTATGTGAGAAATAAATATCATCCTGAAGGCTCTATTGTGAAATGCTATTTAGCACAAGAATGCATGGATTTCTGTTCATCGTACTTGGCTAACGTCACTACGAGGTCTAATCGACTAATGAGAACTGAATATGAGAAATATGATCCCATTGAGCCTGCATTTCCTTCAATGCCCCAAATAGGGGGGATATCTGGATCGTACTCGTTGTGTACTTTAAGCAGGGAAGAGTGGGAAATGGCACATCGCACAGTATTATTCAACTGTAGTGTGCTTGATGATTATATCAAGTAAGTAAACTAATAAATATGTATTTTTTCATTGTGTGATTTCTTTATATCTTCTGAAATTTTAATGCTTGCATATCTGTAGAGAACATTTTGAAATTATAAAAAAGAGACATCGCTCTCTATCTATTAAGAGGAAGGAACTGTTGCACAGCAAAGAATTTGCTGCCTGGTTAAATTCAAAGGTAATAGATTTCTTTTTCTTCTTCTCATAACATAATCACATGTCTCTGTTTAATATTCTATGTTGGTATCTTTTAGGTTTTAACTCTACCAATGATTGAAGTATCAGATGAAATAAAAGCATTGTCCTTTGGTCCAAACGATGTGGTGCGTGATTGTAAGTCAATGGTTGTCAATGGATATAAATTTGTTATAAATAGTTGTGCAAAAAAATGGCAACACAGCATGACGGTGTCACGATAAGCGCCACAACAGATTGTTATGCGAGTGCATCGGACATGCAACCTCGATCAGAAAATATATCATATTACGGTGTTGTTGAAAGAATCATTTTATTAGATTACTATGCACATGGTCGTGTCGCAATGATGAAATGCAAGTGGTTTGATTCAATGACATGACAAGGAATGCATATTGATAACTGTGGATTTAGAGTGATTGATATGAACCGCCAGCTTCGTACCGATGAACCTTATATTCTTGCGTCACAAGCTAAACATGTGTTTTATGTAAGTGACCCGTTACAACCACAATTTGGTGTTATTGTTGATGTTATTCCTAGACATATTTTTGATGAAGGAATGGATGACAATGATGTTGTGGATGAACCTGTTGGTATTTATTCGAATGTTTCATTTGATGATACAGATGATGCAATTGTTAGAACAGATTGTGAACCAGAAATTGTCACAGACCCCACATAGCGTTGACACATTTGTAAGTATTTACCTGATATTATCGCAATATTGTATGTGTTTTTTTAACTTTTATACATGATATCAAAATAACTAGTATATTTTATACCATTATCGAATATAAGACTATTAATAGCCTCACCAATTTATGTTTAACCACTTCTCTAGTAAATCTTGAACATAGAAAAGTCTTGATATTTTATCAATATAAATATCACACATGAAAATGTATCTCATTGTTTTCTGATACAATTGTATTATTTAACATTTTTCATTATTTCTATTTATTTGATAATATTATTTTAAATTTCTAGGTCAAAATGTCTGATTATGATGGTAGTAGAAGGAGTAGAAGAATATTGAGAAACGAACAATGTAGGTCTCCTCCTGGAAACAATGTAAGTACAAATTATGTTTTAATATTATGGTCTTTCATATTATTTATCTTGTTATCATTCGTTTTATTTTATCATCTATGTTATTTTAGACCGCATTGTCGAGGAGACGCTTGGATTATGCCACTGAGGATGATATTGTGGCGGGGGGCACTGATTCTACAGATCAGCCTACTACTACGCCGCTTGAGACACCAGGAGGCCATCCTCCCATTATGCCACCTCCATATTATCCATACCCACCTTTTCCCTATCCCTTTTTTCCCGCACCCACATCAGATGGTAGTTCTCAGACTCCCATCCCTCAGTTTTCATTCTCACCATCCACTGTACAGGGTACTGTGCCCCCATATATCCCACCGCCATATCCATATCCATATCCACCCTCATCTGTACAGGGTTATCCATCGGGTTTTCTGCCTCCATCAGTACACTTTGCATCTACTATACATAGTACTCCTGTAGATATCTCACCTATCATGGAGGCTGCCCCCCCTCCAGACGCAGCACTTCAGGGGTCAGCAGATCCCCCATCTACTGGTATTTGTTTAAGCATTACTGTTACTGATTAATGATAAATTCATATATATTATTCTCTTTTATTTTGGTTTCATGATTAGCTCCAGCCTCTACCAGACGACGAGGCCGCACAAAAATGCGCGAGGTTTGGAATCGGAACACGCAAATCATAGTTGATTACAATGAGGACAATGCTATAATTAATAAAAATGGCACGGAATGTAAAAGTTTTATGGGAACACTTGCTAGACACAACAATATCATTCCGGTTCAACTGATAAGTTGGAAGGCAGTTGGACAAGAAATAAAGGACAAAGCCTGGGCAGAGATTTGGGTAAGTAATGTTAATCACCTTTTTTGTATATATAAATTTATAAAATTTTCTTAACAAATATTATATCCATTGCAGCTTCGATATAATTTTCCCGATGGACAAAATGCAAAGGCTGCAATAATAATGTATTTAGGTGAATTGTGGCTAGCCTACAAGTATGATTTATATCTTGGGTGGAAAAAGAGAGTTGGTACAGAGCTTGAAGAAGTACCGGTGATTCAAGATTTCCCAATATCACAATATAAAGAGATGATCAACTATTGGAAGAGTTCAACGTTTAAGGTGTTTGTTAAATTTATATATATATTCATTTATTTATTTGAAAACGATTTTAAATTACTTGTTTTATTTATGTTAATGAATTTATATAATTATTTGTTTACAGGAGAAATCAAATAGAAATAAAAAAAACAAGAGTGCAATGAAACACATTTATACTCGCGGACACACTTCATTACCAGATCATGAGCAGACGCAGGTAATTTAACATTTAAAATATTTAGCTTTGTTTTGTGTAATTTTTTTAACTTCCAATTTTGATTTATTTCTTTTTTTTTCTAGAAAAAGGCATCGAATATTGAGGGTCGCGTTCCTCGCTCAACTTTGTTTTGTACAAGCCGGAAAAAGAAAGATGGTACTGTGCCAAATCCCGACACTGAGAAGGCGATTGTAAGTATATTTCAATTTCTTTGATTTTTAATGAATTTAATTCCTTATATTATTTTATCATTTTAATTTATGTTATATATCAATCAACAGAATTATTTAGAGGCATTGGCAGAAAAAGAACCTGACAATTTGGGCCCAAACGATCATCTACATTAGGTATTAGGAGATGAGCATCAGGGTAGAGTGCGTTGTCGACCTAGGAAGAAGATTGTACCATCTCGATACTGGTCTACTAACGTTTCTTCGAGTACCGGTTATGGTTTTGTCACAGTGGAACAAATGAATGCCGTAATCAAAGAAGCAAGTCAAAAATCAGAACAGGCGATAACTGCAAATATGATTAAGTTTATGTCTGCCCTTTCTTCTACACTTCCACCAGAAGAAGCTGCAACGGTTGATGCCTTTTTGATGTCGATGCGTTATGCTAATGTATATTCTTCTGTTGGATCCGGAGCCGGACCTAGTGCTGGACTCGGTGCTGGTGCCGGTTCGGATGCAGATGTCGATGCCGATGATGATGTTGGTGGTGTGAGAGGTGGTGATGGTGTTTCTGTAGGAGGTGTGGATGATGGTTATCATGATTTTGATGATACTGATATTGAGACTCACTTTTGATGTTAATTTTATGTTTGGATTGGTAATGTATGACGAGTTCCATGCATCCTATTACATTGCTTTTTTGATCAATATCATTAATATTTACCATATCTTATTGGGAATGAGAATGACTACTAAACTACGGTTCTCCACTGCTACAAATGCCTTTTCTGATTGGTCTCAACTTTCTTTTAGTAGTGATAATACTATTTCTAAGATGTTCCGTAATATGAAACCTACAATTTCTATCCTTAAGGATTCAATAATACAACCTGCTAACAATGACACCTCTCTTGGACTAAAGAATGAAATCAAAATAAAAGATGATGAACCAGTTTCTGCTATCCCAACTCACACTAATACTATTAGAAATCCTGCCAATTATGGGTATGCCGAGACACTAAATAAGCCCTGTAATACTGCTTTCGTGGCACCCAAATCAGTTGAACATGGTACCACAATATCGATACAGGAAACTAAGCCCATGCAGGTTATGAATGTCTCTATAGAGAAAATGCACTGCTGTACAGATCTGGAAAATATCATAAAACATCCCACAGATACTTCACAGGCCAGGTATGACTATTTCACCACCTATAGATAGTGAGCACTATGCTATAAAATCTGGTAAATATTTCTAATCATAACTCAATTTCTGATTGTTTTCTTGCAGAATATTGATTTTGATGACGATTAAGATGATTGATTATAATGTCGAAGAGAATGATGGTAGGAAAATAATGTATACCATTGCTGTTACAGTTTTTGTAAATTAATTCTAATAACAATTGTTCACTAGATGATGCTGATCTTTACGTATTGCAGATGAGACGTTCTATGATTGATCGTACCCACCAGAGTTCTGTACATTGGATGATGCTGATCATTTTTTTATTCTACCACAGCCACATTCTCCTCTCTGTTTTCTTGTCTTCTTTGGCTTTCCATTTTGGTCTTGTCTGAGTCAAATGATGGAATTTCGATTACCAAGTATACCGCAACTGTTGTATAATGAAACTCATTTTCCACTTCTCAATTCCTTTTACCACATCAAATTTGACGATTTTGCAGAGAGGGCACCAGAACTCACTGGAGTGGCTGCCCATATATTTCTTACTGATGTTGCTGGGAGGGTTTCATCATCCTCTTATATGTGATGGGTTTGGATTACTTTATAACGTAACTCGGTATTTCTATTTCACGGGATATTCCACAGGTTATTGCACGACCCCTACGCTGGACGTCATGAACTTGCATTGTAAGGATCGTTAATGGAAACACAATTTCATCAATGATAATGATTCTTTACAATGCAGACTCATGATGTTAGGTTTTAAGGAACAAAGTGATCCGAATGCATGAATTATGAAGTAAAGGGTTTTCATATTGTGTTTTTAAAATTCCCCATGGCAGAGGAACCGAAGATAACCGAGGAACAAATTTTCGTATAAAACAGAAGATGGATGCAGTTGATGTGTTTCCAAAAGAGTACGGATATTTGGTGATTGTTCTTGTTCTGTATATCTTTCTCAACTTCTGGATGGGTGCCCAAGTTGGCAAATCTCGTAAAAGGTTCTATTCTTATTTGCTTCTTTCTTCACATTTTCTTAATGTTGCATTATGTGATGTTTTTTGTGCATTTTTCCTCTGTGACTTTCAGGTTCAATGTGCAGTATCCGGCACTCCCTGAGCAGATGCAGGGGACATCCACTGTACCTGCATGTAAGGCCACTGCCTGACCCAGCACTCCCTGAGCAGATGCAGCATCAATAACCAGAGAATTATCCTGAGGAGCATTAGGACTAACAGTGTGAGAAAACACTGGCTGAGCCTGCAAATCAGGTTCATCAGAACCTAGCTGGACCGAACCCTGTGAATTCTGATCAGCAAGAGGACTTGCACTGTTTCCTGGAGCATGCACCGGCCATGGAAGACTAGACCTATCAAAGGTCTTAACATGTGCCTATCCCTTCATACAGAAAGCATCTGAATGACCTTCAAATTTCACCGCCCACAATTTTTACTCCACTTACAATCACTTTCCATGTGACCAAAGAAGTGGAAGATGAGGCAGAAAAGGTTCTATTCTTATTTGCTTCTTTCTTCACATTAGCTGCTTTATTGTATTTATTACTCAGCTCGATTGTATTATTATCACATGATCATTAGTAGTTTCATTTTTTTGGTGCTCCAACTCTTGTGTATGTAGATTCATATCATATTCTTTCAACTTTTCTACTACCGGGTATGTTATACCTGAATCGTCTGATCATAGGGTGTCTACTTAGCGTACAATTTTATTGGACCATCCGATGATCCTCCATTGCATATTGTATTCTCACAGCGCATATTCTTTCCTCTGATTGCAGTGTACTCCATCCGATGATCAATCCGATATTCTCACTCTGCCCATTCGTGTCATTGCACGACCCCTTCCACCTTCATTTCAGCCCACTGTCACCAGCATTCCAGCCCGCAACAGCCCCCCCCACCACCTTCGAATCAGCCCGCACCATCCCCCCAACACCTGTAACCAGCCCCATTCCACCCGCATTCCAGCCTCCTCCCTCTCCCTTCGCTCCTGGTCGGAAGATGCTGCCCCGCGGATGTCGCTGGATCGGGCCAACACGCTGCGGTCACGCCGCGGTCACGCCGCGGTCACGCCGCGATCACGCCGCGATGTGGCCCTGCTCCAGCCACATCCAGCAGGGGGGAGGGGTGTCCAGCAGGGGGGGAGGGGTGTCTGCGGTCACACCACAGTCACGCCGAAATATATCTATACGTTTGTAATCAATCTAAACAAAGAATAATAATGGTGTACCTTACACCATTCGACCCAGTATTTCGAATCTTTTCACAAGTGTTTGATTGTGATCACTTAGAAGTCACTGAAAGACTCCATCAGAGGTATCCACAAATCATTGGAATCACCCGACACTTAGTAGGACCTCTCTAAATACCAGTCCTTCCTGCTTGTCGAAGTTTTCACAAGCGTTTGATCGAGATCTCCGAGAAGTCACCGAAAGACTCCTTCTAAGGTATCCAAGGTTCATGGGAATCACCCGATGCTTAGGTAGGGTCTCTCTCAACACCACAGTATGTTAGAACCTTGTTTAAAGGTGGGAGAGAAACAAGAGCTAGAGAGAATCGTCTTTGAGGAGTTCTAATGATCACATGATCTCATCCATCAAGTGCAACCACTTGCATAGGAATTGAACCAATTCATATAGGCCTTCGAGAACCTCAAAATGTTCAGCCTATTCATGGTACGTTACACAAATGTCCCAAACGTTTCAGCTCATTTGAAGCGTACGGCTCAATCCCATTAGTAATCGTTTAAAATTTAAATTAAACGATTATGTGAGATGTTCAAACTCCCCAAATCCATCGAAACTGAAAGAAGCTTCGAGCCGAAAGGCTCTAAATCCATTTTATTAAAAACAAAAGATGACATAAGAGAGGAGATGGGGCTAGACATTGATAAAACTGCCTTCATAATAAAGCATTTCGTTTTCATAACCCCCCTCCCCGACATCATCATCCCATTCCAAGTTGTAGGTAGATGAGCTATGAGACCTAGTCACCATCGTTGTTCTCCATTGAGAGCAGTCTTTCTTCTTCCTTGATTTCCTTGAATAGACAATTTTAAATCCCTCTTTATCAACTGAAGGAAACTTTCCCTTGCTTAAAATATCCTTACATGGATCACTTCTATGGGCATAATCATCATTTTCTATTCCGGCCCAACTTCCCCCTATATTATTAAGCTCCATTTGCCGATTGATCTCTTCCTGGATCTGAGAAGGTTGAACCATTGGTTCATGCTGCTCAGATCCATACTGAGGCTGCCCCAGTGAAGCACCCAGCTTCTGACCTAGGTTACTGGCTCCTAGGCCCAGGGCTTGGATCTCCTGTTCCTTCTCCTGCAGGTCCTTGCGACCTGGAAGTCAACAGGACGCTGATTTTCATCCACAAACTGGACACAATCAGCCCGTGCTACTTAGAGTTTCTTCTGCCCTTGAACAGATTTAACCTCTCCAGACCCATTCCAGGTTGCTCCAAGCCTGGATCATCAACATTTACCTGCACCTGTACACCTGATGAGATCAGACCTTGACCCCGCTGCTGAGAGGAAGCATCAAACTCTGACCTTGACTTATCTGCTCCTGGCCTCTGATTTTCATCCTCAATCCGGCCACTAACAGCCCCCTACTACAGTTAGTTTTCCCTGCCCCTGAACCTCACCATCCCCAATCCAGGTTGCAAATCTGGATCATCAAAATTCACCTCCTCTTGAAAACCTTCACCTGAAATATCAGAAGCATTCCCCTTCATATTGCTGACTCCATTCCCTGGTTGATCACAACATGTTCCTGCAAGACCCTGCCCAAGTTCCACACTTCCATTTCTTGCAACATCCTGACCAGATCCATTCCCAGCTCCAGGACCATTCTTTCTCCAAATCACCTTGCTGCTTCGACTGTCCCTGCAAGCATTTTCAGTACATACCTTGCCTTGGGGCACCCCTTTCACATGAATCCTTCTAGTTTTAGGATCATGTGAGTTCTTCTCATGCTTCAAGCCCTTTTTGTGTCTTTCCAGGAGGTTTGTGCTTTAGAAATAGTCTTGGAGTTTTTTTTACATTACTCTCAGCATAGGAGTTTTCTACATGTAGCCCCTGAAATCTGTTCCTCAAAGGAACATATTTGTCGTTGTATTCATGTTGATTCTTCCATTAATCCCTACTGTAGCAATGCTGACCGACAGGGGGGGGGTGTCCAGCAGGGGGGGTTGTCCAGCAGAGGGAGGGGGTGTCCAGCAGGGGGGTGTCCAGTAGGGGGGAGGGGTGCTAAACATGGTCTATAAATCTGATGTAGTTCAGTCTGTTCCTGTCTTATCTCATGCTGCTAAACATGTCGGAATTGGTGAATTGGTACCTGTTAAACCTGAATCTGGCTGTGCTGAAGATGTTGTGGTTATCAGATCAGATAAACTTGGTTATCAGATCAGGGGGCAGGGGGACTAGCAGGGGACTGACAGGGGGCCTAGCAGGGGGCAGGGGGCCTAGCAGGGGGCTGGGGGCAGGGGGGGCTGGGGGCAGGGGGGGGGGGGGCTGGCAGGGGCAGGGGGGGCTGGGGGGGGGGGGGGGGCTGGCAGGGGGACAAGTAGGGGGTGGCAGGGGGGGCTGGCAGGGGGACAAGCAGGGGGTGGCAAGGGGGGGGGGGCTGGCAAGGGGACAAGCAGGGGGTGGGGGGGACTAGCAGGGGGAAGGGGGGACTAGAAGGGGGTGTCAGGGGGCAGGGGGGACTGGTAGGGGGTGGCAAGGGGGACAAGCAGGGGGGAGGGGTGTCCAGGCAGGGGGGACTGGCCGGGGGCAGGGGGGGGCTGGCGGGGGGGGGGGGGGACTAGGAGGGGGCAGGGGGGGAGCTGGCAGGGGGACAAGCAGGGGAAGGGGGGGGGGGGCTGGCAGGGGGGCAAGCAGGGGGCAGGGGGGGGGGGCTGGTAGGGGCAGGGGGGGCTGGCAGGGGGACAAGCAGGGGGGCTGGCAGGGGGATAAGCAGGGGGGGTGGCAGGGGGGGCTGGCAGGGGGACAAGCAGGGGGAAGGGGGGGGGGGGCTAGCAGGGGGGGGGCTGGCAGGGGGACAAGCATGGGGGGGGGGGGCTGGCAGGGGACAAGCAGGGGGGTGACAGGGGGGGCTGGCATGGGGACAAGCAGGGGGTGGCAAGGGGGGGGGGGGGGTGGCAAGGGGACAAGCAAGGGGGTGGCGGTGGGGGGGGGGGACTAGCAGGGGGCAGGGGGGACTAGCAGGGGGGGTGTCAGGGGGCAGGGGGGGACTGGAAGGGGGTGGAAAGGGGGACAAGCAGGGGGAGGGGTGTCCAGGCAGGGGGGAGGGGTGTCCAGGCAGGGGGGACTGGCATGGGGCAGGGGGGGGGCTGGCGGGGGGGGGACTAGCATGGGCAGGGGGGGAGCTGGCAGGGGGAAAAGCAGGGGGCAGGGGGGGCTGGCAGGGGGACAAGCAGGGAGCATGGGGGGGGGGGGGGGGGGGGCTGGCAGGGGGACAAGCAGGGGGGGGCTGGCAGGGGGACAAGCAGGGGGGGCTGGCAGGGGGACAAGCAGTGGGCAGGGGGGGGGGGCTGGCAGGGGGGGTGTCCAGGGGGTATTTTTTTTTATGGATTTGGACACCCTATAGCCACGGTTTTAAACCGTGGCTATTGATTTATTGCCACGGTTTTAAACCGTGGCTATAGACATAATGCCACGGTTTAAAACCGTGGCTATAGATTTTGTCCGGCCTTTAGTATAGCCACGGTTGAAACCGTGGCATTAGGTATACAGCCACGGTTTAAACTGTGGCTATAAACCTATAGCCACGGTTTGGACCGTGGCTATAGAGTTAAAGCCACAATTCCAAACCGTGGCTCTAGGTCTAGGCCTATAGCCACGCCAAACTTAGCCACAGTTTGAGGAACCGTGGCTATTACCTATAGCCACGGTTTGAGGGCCTATATCCACAGTTTAGAACCGTGGCTATAGCTCGAATTTCCAGTAGTGCCACCATTATACCCATCCATGTAAGGTGGTGGTGGAAAAGAAAATTACAACATGGCGTGAAGACGGTATTCCGTATGTACGCATGCTCGGTGATTTCTTTTTCCATAGGATGGATAGAAGGTTAAATAGAGTTTTTTAATATTTATAATAACATATCAATATATGAGTGATACTGATGTTATTACTTTATAATGAAAAAAATAAAAAAGAGGAAGTAAAATAAGAAATAAATTTGAAAGAATCGGTAAAGGATATTACCTCTTCTTCGACGCGCCTCTTGTATACCCCCTCTTAGGGCACTAAAGTTGGTCTTTGAAGAAGAACTGGACCTCTATTATGTTTCTATGGAAGTGGAGAAGAGAAATGGATATGTTTTGGCCGAGCTTGAAGGCTCAAAATGTTGTGAATATGAGAGGGAGGATGTGCCCTTTTATAAGGGATGATAGGGGCACTTTTGGAAACCTCAAAAATATTAATTTATAATAAATTCAAACCCCACCTAAAAACCTCCAAAATGACTCAAATTAAAATATGAGATTAAATAGGGTTGTAATATAATCATCCAATAAAATTTAGACATGTTGGAAATTTATTTTAAACCTTATCAATTTGATTTTTCATTATTTAATCTATTTAATTTTATTTGTGGTAATAATATTCTAAATTTTAAATCATTATAAATACTAACTTATGTGTTGTGAATTTTCCACAATTGGATTTTTAATGACATTTTAGACCATATAAATTTCAATTTTTAAATTTTAAATTTTTTTTTGTGATTTTTAAACAATTTAGTAAAATGTTCTTTTTATAAAATATCAATAGTCAATTTTGACACTATTCATTTAATTGAATTTAAATAAAATCCACATAGAAGATATATTCGAACCAAAATATTTAATCGATTTATAAAATGTCATATTCATCTAGAAAATTAGTGTAGAACATTAATTAGTTCATATAATATTTATTTTAATATTTTAAAACCATTTATTTGATATTTATCCTAATAAAATAATTACTACAACATTTTTGTATAATTATTTAATATACTTATTTGCTGCATAAAAATTAAAACTAAAATCCTATGATAAATATAAATATTATAAATTTCATAATAATACTTTTACGCGAATTTATCATCTTAAAATCATAACATTTAAATTGTTATATTTATTAAATTATGAAGGTGACAACTTTGACATCATTTAAAATAAAATAATATAAGTGTAATAATCGCTTTTATAATGATCCAAGTGGTCAAAATATTTGACCATTAGATGATTATGGTTTATATATACACTAAAAATACGTTTTGGCCAGGTGTTTGGGCCTTTTGATGTGTATTATTATTTTAATAAAAACTATATTATTTATTTTTCACTAAATAAATAATTTGTAAATCATTAATGTATAAGATATTAAGGTAATTAAATATTTCTAAAAAATTAAAAATAAATAACCATGACAAATAAAAACATTTTAGATTTCAAATGAGTATTTATAATTGAATTTATATTCTATATAACTTTATATTAAAAATAATCTAGTTATTAAAGTTTGAGTGAGACATATTTCACTTTCCTTTAAATAAAATAAATAAAAGGTCTTAATCACATACAAGTGGGTTCCAATAGATACCATTTAGACCCAAGTATATTTTAGGACTAAATATAATCATCCAATTATATTAAGACAAGTGTTAGGGTAATTTTATAATATTATATTTATCCTTAATTACCCGATTTACCTTTGACTATGGTAAATAAAATTTACCGTAGTTACTATTCATAATTCCCAAAAATAAAAGTAGTCTATTAACATAATTTCGACCTAATTATTCAAAATATGGAATATATTTTTCCAAATTAAAGATAAAGAAGTTGCAGAAATTAATTTAAAATTAATCCCGTTGTCGAAAAACGGGTTTTTGTTTAAAACATTGCAAAAGATTGAAATGATTTTACCTATGAATTCAATGTAAAATTAATTCTAATGAAATAAATTATATTAAATGGTAAAAATATATTCTATTTATACTTTAAAATGATTCAATATTATAATTTAACCATATAAATTTTCTTGATGAAAAAAGCTGTTTTTAATTAAAATTTAGCGTAATTGTACTATTCATCAAAATAAGAAACTTATCAAAAAAATATCAAAAATTTATCCAAAGTAAATTTTTATATCTTGATTCCAAATAAGAATTTAGTTTTGTCAAATTGAACTTATAAACATATCAGAAACTAGATTTAAAATGAGTGCGCCATCAAAAGGTCACAAAATTGCATTTTTTTGAAAATACTTATTTTACCCGAAAAATTTATTTTGTTCTCATACCATGATCTGGAAAATGTGTAAGATGAATTATAATTTTATAAAATTCAAAATTCATTAATACTATTCATAACTTCTAGTTCATAATAATATTATAATATATAATTTTTTAGTAAAACACGAGATTGCGTACAACACACACTATCGAGGAAGGTCGCTATTGCATGTAATTCCAACCAAGTTAGGGTTTCATGTAGTGAAAACTTACTTTGGTGTTGCGTATAACATAATAAAAATATAGTTCATTTATAAATTGATCAAAATCTATACATGGAGTTGTGTAAAAATGAATTTTATTCGAAAGAACTTGAAATTGTGTGCAACATAAGACAAGAATAGTGTTGTGTATACTACAAGCTAATACGTTGTTGCATATAGCGCAATCTAATCTTTGTGAATAGTACAGCACAAGACATCAAAGAAATTAAAAGGAATATTTCTCATAAAATCTCGAGGTGTTGCAAATTTTTTTATTTATTCTTTATCCGTAGTGTTTTGTGTAAAGACCCGTAAAATTCAAGGAAATTTTTTTCTTAATTTTCTTGAGATTTTTTTACAAGAACGCAGTTACTGACGACACCTGATTCTGAGGCCCGGTGTGCCCAGAATAATTTTATGAAGTTTAGCTCGGGTACATTCCGGGAACGAACGAGCGGGTTTTTCTAACTTTTGAACCGGTGATTGGAATCAAATTCTGAGGGAACCGATGGAATCGCAACGTCGATAATTGCTTAGAAACACCTATTCCGGAGTTGCGTTTTTTCGGGTGTGGTTTTTAATTTTTGGGGTTAAGTTAAGAAATAAAATAAAAGTGGTAAAACTGGTTTTATTTTATTTTACTTAAGTGGCTTAACCTAAGTTAAGAGGATAAGATGGGACCCAAAATATCCTACCCACTTGGTAGGATAATTGTGAGGTGGGGCCTGCATGAGCCCCACCGTTTCTTTCCCTCTAAGTAACGCACCCGCAAAAACCTCTTTTTAATTAAAGTCAACCGGGCATTTATTTGGGTTAAGAAACGCCTCATTAATTGGGCAGTTAAGTCATTACAATTAATTCATTGAATTAATTGTACGTTTCTTACCTTTGATTTTCAAATTGTTGGCATGGGGAATAAAATAAGACCAACACTAGGTTTGTTGAGGGGTTTCTTGTTGAGAGGATTTGAAAAAACTCTAAAGCTTGAAGATCTTCATCCTTCTTCGTTGAAGAACGCGAAGAACGCGAAGAACGCGCAGAACGCATCGTCACTGATGAAGAACGCCGGCCTCCGACGAAGGGCGACAAAGAACGCCGAACCCTCGGAGATTGACAACGCGACGCCCTGTACCGCGACACCGATGATCCTCCTTCCGTGACGTTTCTTCCGCGACGTTCCTTCCCCGCAACAATCTTCGACCAACAACCGATTGAGGTAGGAGGTTGCGGTTATTTTAAATTCTTCGTGAATTATATCCTCAACATGGGTTTAAATGGTGCAATTAAATCTGTGTGATTTTAATCCTAAAATTTTGACTACGCAACACCATGTACCGTGATGACAGCGACGCCCCTTCCGCAACGCGACGATCCTATTATTCCGCAATAGTTAATTCCGCGAAGAACTCACGTTCGACGACAACGTTGAGGTAGGGGTTTTTGTTCATTTTAATCTATGTGATTATTTCCGCGGTTTGTTTAAATATTTGTCGGAAGACTTTTTAAAACCGCTAACACGGTGGGTGCGGACCAACGAACAAGTCCGAACCCACCATCTCTTCGTTCTTGGTGAGCGGATTGGAGGGAAACGACAAAGTAGGACATACGGGCGATGTGAGGTCCTCACAGTAAAGGAAGGGCCCCGAGAGGTCCATTGGCGAAAATGACATGTAATTCCAACCACCGGAACTCGTCCGGTGGTCCACGGAGCGGCCCGCCGGCGCGCCTCGCTAGCACAGTGGCGGCGGCGCCCGGCGCGCTGCCGGGAGGAGCCGCCACGGCAGGCCACGGTCCCGCGACCGCACGGGACCAGAGGGAGCAAGACGCGGCAACTAGTCGCGTCCGCTGGAAAGGGCAGCCCCACGCGGGGTCGCAGTCTCTCCACGCGGGGGCAGCGCACCCCCCGCTTCGCTCGGCCGTAACGGCCGAGCCGACCCGCTGGTCCCCCGGCCAGCGCCAGCCGGGTTTCGCCCAGGCCAGGCCGGGCCACGCCGGCCGGGCCGGGTCGACCCGGTTCGGGCTGACCCAGGGGGGTGGGGCCGGGTCGGTCCGGGCCCAGAGCCCCCGTTTTCGGACCCCTTTCGGTATTTTGCCCATATCATGGACTACGAACCTTAGATTGATGCACCATTAGCAGTGATGAGATCTTTGGATTGAGACGGTCATTTTGATATATTACACTCAAGGTTTCATAGTACTTTGGGTTCGGCCAGGTTGGTTTGTACACGAAACCAACCGGGCCCTCGGAGCGGAAACACTCATAACTTGAGCTCCAGACGTCCGATTGACGTACCGTCGACTTTGTTGGATTCCTCTAAGTGAGACGAACCTTTTGGATTACTCCGATCGAGGTTTGGACGCAGTTGGAGTACGGTCAGGTTGGTTTTGACTTAAAAACCAGCCGGGCCCCTAAGACGAAGAAGCCAATAACTTCCAGACCGAGCATCCAATTGACGCGCCGTCTGTGATGTTGAGTTCCTATCGGTGATACATAACTTTTGGATACATCAACTCCAGACTTTGTGTCAGTTGATGTATCAGCACTCGGCTCGTGGAGCGGACCATCCCGAACGAGCTTGCTGTGTGCAGGAACCCTAGAGCTGGCTGCGACTGCGACGACGATGATGACGACTGTACAGAGATCCTCGGTGGATTCGACGGTGACGACTACAACACTCAGCGATCCTACGTGGATCAGTGCTATAGATCCTGTGTGGGTCTGATCCTGTGTGGGTCAGTGCTCAGCGGTCCTGTGTGGGCCAGCACCTACAGATCCTGTGTAGGTCCGATCCTGTGTGGGTCCGATCCTGTGTGGGTCATTGCGGGGGTTAGTTATCTATTGATCCTGTGTGGGTCAGATCCTTTATGGGTCATTGCGGGGGTTAGTTACCTATTGATCCTATGTGGGTCAGATCCTTTGTGGGTCATTGCAGGGGTTAGTTACCAATCAATCCTTTGTGGGTCACTGTGGGGGTTAGTACCTATCGATCCTTTGTGGGTTCGACGACTTAGATGAATCAGTGGCTATATCTGATCATCTCTATCATCATACGAAGAAGTATACCTGTGTGAGATGAATCCTGTTTTGCTTTACTTTGTGGATTGTGTTGTGCTATCCTCTGTAGATTATGTTTTTTTTCCTGTGTGGACTGGGTTGTGCTTGGGCTCAGAGGCTGGAGCGAACTGGAATTGGTGACTTAGGTATATGTATGGGAATATACCTAAACAGTGTCGGATGTTACTTCGTGATTTTATCTTTCCATTGTGGATTATACTTTGTAGATTCTAGGAGACCTTTGGGGGTCTCGGGGTCCCTACTGAGTAGCTTATACTCACCCCTGCACGGGCTATGCCCGCACTACGTTGTGTTGGTCGCAGATGACAGACAACGCTGATCGTGGTTGAGGCTTGCGGAGCAGGATGGTACTTGGAGGTGGACCACTGGGCGAGACGTACTCGGAGCGGACGGTTGGACCTGAGGAGCTGTGGAGGCTATTTGTACTCACCCTTCAGGTGGGACTTCCAGTGGGCGACTTGACGTTGCAGCTTTACATTCAGTTGTTGTTTTCCCTTTCGAGTTGTACTTTACTTTCAGTTTGGGTTTGTATTCTGGCCCACTTACTTTTCTGCACTTACTGTTGTACCCAGTTTTTACTTAGTGTTTACTTCTACTACTTGATTGCTCCGTGGTGTTTGTTTACTTTACAAAGGAAATTGCTTCCCTTTTTACCGGGAATTATGCCTTGGTTCTAGTCACCAGCCCCTGGCCTATGGAAGGCGGGCATGGGGTAGTCACGACACGGGCCCCGAGGACGGGTCGTGACAAATTGGTATCAGAGGAGTTCGGTTCTACCGCATAACTTTGGACTCTGATCTTTTTTCTATGTGAAGCAATAATGTTAAGTGTATTGGGTGTGGTTATCAGTCCAGGAAGTCCAGTGTTGGTGCGGCGGCCGACGTATCCGTACACCAGGACCCTGACTTCTGATTTCCGACTTAATGCACGAAAACATTGATTGCATGTGTGTTTCAAGTTTTCTTTGTGATTACTATATGTCAGCTCACCAGGTATATTTTTTGACCATGGCGCACCTGTTTCTTTTTAGGATGGCCCCACGACAGAAGCCAGCTAGGGTTCTGAGAGTTGTACGTGACGACAGCCCGCCGAGCGACGAGGCCTCGGTACAGGGCCCTTTGACAGCAGAGGCACTGACGATACCTCTACCCGCTGAGCCACCGATGCTACCAGCCCCAGCCACTGACGATGCACGTCACCTTAGTGCACTGCACGAGTTTCAGCGCCAGCGACCGCTGAGGTTCCGAGGGGAGACGGACCCCCAGGAAGCCGAGGACTAGCTGGAGGCAGTTGTATGGGTTTTCAGGTTAGTGAGGACACCAACAGACCTCATGGTCATCCTCGTAGCGAGCCTACTACATGCGGAAGCAGGCAGATGGTGGAGCTTGATGCTCTAGGTGCACGATGAGGCATCTCTTCTTTGTTCAGACTTTGAGAGCCTCTTCTGCTCAGAGTTCGTCCCAGCCACCCTCCGTGCGGTGCACATTCAAGAGCTTCTTCAGCTATGGCAGGGCAGCTTGACGGTCGCCCAGTACTCGACAAGATTTACTTATCTCTCATGCTACTCGACTGACATGGTACGGACCCATTCTTCTGGGCCTGGACCTTCGAGCAGGGATTAAGGCATGAGATCAGGGCATCACTGATCTCCCTCAGCATTCCAATGCAGTAGGGGTTCTGGAGCGAGCCCTTCTGATCAAGAGATTTCTTGCTGAGTCTACATCATCGGTGAGACCCACCGTAGGGCAACATGTAGCAGAGTCTTCTATAGCAGGTAGTCAACGGATGACTCATAGGTCCAGGCAAACCAGACCCTTAGGCAGATGACCTCAGGACACTAGCTCAGCAGTGCGGGGCACACAACGTGGATCCAGTATTTCGAGAGGCATACAGTGCTATGCATGTGGTGGGCAGGGCCATATGGCTCGCGACTGCCCAACCCTCCATGCCGAGGAGCAGCAGACGGTTGAGGGGCCACCCAGGCACAGGCAGAGGGTCAACTGTGGTGGTCTTCAGGGAGCTGGAAGACGAGGCAGAGGAGCTAGCCGAGCAGCAGGTGGTGGGAGATGCTTTGAGGCTCTACCACCACCACCACCAGGAGGTCCACCGTGACCACAGGGAGTTGGTGGGCAGAGACAGGCACAACTCCAGTCAGTGGAGGCCTACGACCATGGCGTGCCCGAGATGATTTGAGGTACTATCTGTGTCTATTCCACCCTTGTTGTAGTTCTTATAGACATAGGAGTGAGTCATTCTTTCATAGCCGCTGCCCTTGTTCGGAGCTCGGAGATTCCGACGGAGCCGTTGGCTCGATCCTTACGGCTAGATACTCCTACGGGAGCAGACTCGACAATTACACACTGGTGCCAGCAGTGTGAGCTTACTCTAGGAGGCGAGAGCTTCGGCTGGGATCTTCTTGTAGCGGCGTCTAGGCCTTATGACGTCATATTGGGCATGGATTGGTTATCTACAGTCAATGCTCAGATTGACTGTATTTGGCGCAAGGTGCGATGTGTACGCACCGACGGGATCAGGTTCACCTTCACCGGAGAGAAGGGATCCTTCGTAGCATAGGATGGACTCTCGTAGAGGAGAGGACAACCCATCAGTTATCAGTTGGCTGGCCTCATCCTAGGAGCAGTTGATGTGCGGAGTCCTGGTTTTCCTGCAGTGGTGGATCAGTATGCAGACGTTTTTTTCCCCACGACATTCCAGGACTACCTCCTCGCAGAGAGGTAGACTTTTATATTAACCTGTACCCCGGGACAACCCCGATATCGACTCCAGTGTATCGGATGGCCCCTCGTTGATCTTCGAGAGCTATGGGTACAGTTGGAGGACTTGCAGGGCAAGGGATTCTTCCGACCCAATGTTTCACCCTGGGCTTCCCCGATATTGTTCGCTAAGAAGGCTGACGGGAGCTTGCGACTTTGTTTCGACTATCATCTCCTGAACCAGGTGACGGTGAGGAACAAGTATCCGCTACCGAGGATTGATGACCTCTTTGATCAGCTCAAGGGAGCATGGTGGTTCTCGAAGATAGACCTCAGGTCAGGCTATCATCAGCTCAGATTTCGGGACGAGGACGTGCAAAAGATGACCTTAAGATGTCGGTATGGACACTATGAGTTCTTGGTTATGCCCTTTGGTGCAACCAATGCTCCAGCGGTGTTCATGGGCCTCATGAACAGGATCTTTCAGCCATACCTCGATCGATTTGTCGTAGTCTTCATCGACGACATTTTGTATATACTCGACCACTGAGGAGGAGCACGGCTACCACTTGCGGGTTGTACTAGACACTATCACGACCCGTCCTCAGGGCCCATGCCGTGACTACCCCAAGCCCGCCTTTCATAGGCCAGGGGCTGGCGACTAGCACAAAAGGCGTAAATCCTGATAACTGGGAAAACATTTCCTTTATAAAAGTAAACAAAACACCACAGAGTACAAGCCAAAGTAAAACACTAAGTAAAACTGAAACAAGCTATGCTAAAAGTAAAGGGGCCGGAAATACAAGCCCAACTGTAAAGTATAAGGAAAAAGATAAAATAGCCGGAAGGTGACAAGCAGCTCCTGGATCATCCACCAAGGATCCTACCTGAAGGGTAGGTACAGATAGTGCAGCTCCTGGATCGTCCACCACGGATCCTACCTGAAGGGTAGGTACAGATAGCCTCCACAATGCTCTCACCCATCAACCTCCTCCGAGTGTCATCTCGTCGTGAAGTCCACCACCAGATACTGTCTCGTCGTGAGGTCCACCTCCGGGTACCGTCTAGTCCTCGAACACTCAGCCGCTGTCTGCGCTACCCATCGTTTGCAACCAACACAACGAGGTGTGGGCATAGCCTGTGTAGGGGTGAGTATAACGATACTCAATAGGGACCTCGAGACCCTAAAGGTCTCACTAAATACAACAAGGATAACCACAAAGAAGATCTCAACAGATAACATCTACCTAGGTATATGCCCATACATATACCCAATTTATCAAGTAACCCATCTCAATCATGAGGAAACACAAAGATTATGAAATCAATGGATAACCACTACCTAGGTATATGCCCATACATATACCTAAGTTATCAAGTGACCCATCTCAATCATGAGGTAAACACAAAGGTCATAGAATCAGCTCAAACCAGGATTTTCATTATCGAAACTGTAACTGCTGAAGAGCCCCATCTCTGGAGTGTACAGTGGTCCTGTCACGACTCCGAGGTACTGCTCACTAACATAAGACTACTGAGGTACTCCTCCTGTCGCGTACTGTGGGTCAGCCACACAAACACAGTAGTGCTTCTCGCCGGGGTATGCCACCCAAACACAGTAGTGCACACCCCCTAATAGCCTGTAGAGGTACTCTCCGGACGAGTACCGTGGGTCTGCACTGTCACACAGTAGTGCTCCGTCCACCATGGGTCTGCACCCAAACAAAGTAGTGCTCCGTCCACTGGTCTAGTCGACTCACTCCAAGTCGAGTCAGTCAAGCAGTCGTCAAGTCTCAGTAGGCTATACGGTCTCCGTACTCCGTACGCTCGTCTCCAGGAGGGTCCGCTCCATGAGCTACAGGTCGATACTCCAAGTATCTCAATGTCCCACTAAGAAGTATCTCAAAGAACCGCCTCGTCATAGGGGTCTCAACGCAACAGACAACGCGTCAATCGGACGCCCGGTCTGTGAGTTATTAGTATTTTCGTCACAGGGGCCTGGTTGGTTTCGTGTGCGAACCAACCTAGCCGTATCTCAACTGTGTCCCGAACTCTCATAGGGTATACTCAAAGGGACCGTTTCTCAACGTGATTTCCAACGCCGCTGACAGTTCGTCAAATGGACATCCGGTTTGAAAGTTATCAGCTTTTTCGTTCTAGGGGCCCGGTTGGATTTTGGGTACAATCCAACCCAGCCATACTCCAACTACGTCCAAACCTCAGGTCATGTATGCCAAAAGTTCCGTCTCATCAAGAGGAATCCAACAAAGTTGACGACACGTCAATCGGACGCCCGATCCTTAAGTTATAAGCGTTTCCGCTCCAAGGGCCCAGTTGGTTTCGGGTTCGAACCAACCCGGCTGTACCTCAAATGACATCGGTTAATCAAACCGGTCACACCATTGTGATCCATATGGAAAAACACATGAGATAGACTACCCATTGGTCCAAAACGGATAGCCACTGAAAAAGTTTCATTTCACCGCAAAACGCGCGAACCAGGACTCATGAGTCCCACACCTCGACCTCGACTTAAATATCAAAAATTGGTATTAAAACATCCGTCTTAATTACAGGGTCGCAATGTTTCAGACGGTTCGTCATTCCGACACCGTATGAGAGAGATATGTCCGATACAAGATCCCGTAATAATAATAATAATAATAATATTCGGTGTTTCGTGGGCCTGAGCCACGAACCAGAATTTAATATCCAAAATTAGACTTGAATCGACCCTCTTAAAGATAGAGTCACATCGCCGCTGACGGCGAGTCAATCGGACGTCGCCCGCATGAGTTATGGCGGGTCAAAGATTTAATAATAATATTAAATCTATTATGTATGAGCGTTTCGGGTACCTGATCCAAAAACCCGAAAAGGACATCCAATATTGGACTCATAAATTCCTTCTTGAAGTCAGGGTCACACTACCACTAAAGGTTCGTGAAACCGAGTTTGCACGAAGAATATACCGTCAAAATACGGTTTTCCCAACGAAAATAATAATAAAATTATTATATTATTATTATTTTTAATTTAATTTAATTCTTAACTTAACACACCCAAAAGCCACACACCACCACCCAAACTAGCACCTCCTCTTCTTTACGCATGGCCACCACCTTTGGCTGCCCGACAACTGTGCCTCCAGATCCTTCCGCACTCCATTCTGACTTCAATTTAACTCGAAAAAAAGATACGAACACATATCCTTGATCCTTGGGTCGAGATCTTCGCGTCCGTATGTCGCGCTCAGGGAAACATTGAGTTTCCAGTGTCAAGAAATATTTGGACATTGAAGAACGCACGAAGAACACATGAAGAATAAAAAGAAAAATGAGAATGGTTTATGTGTAGGACGATGATCACGTTCATTTGGTCATCATCATCGTGAATTTAGGATATGAAGAATCAATAAAACGAATTCAAACATATATAAAAACCCCTACAGTTTTCCCCACAAACAAGAATTCCCAACACGCAAATATATTTTTCGCGGATCAACTTAATGATGAGTTGATCCGGGTTCTTTGTTTTAGAAGGAACAACCAAGGGAATTAAACCATTCTAAAAATAATCCCCCTACCTCGATTCACAAAGGTTGATTGCTTGACGAAGAAAAGGAAAGCTCCGTTATTCCATAGACGTTTCCGCGGGATGACGTCGTCACTTCATCAAGCATCGAGAAAAAGGAAGCCGAGGTTGGAACCGACCTTCTTCATGTTCTTCAATGATGAGGATGGAGTTCTTCGTGGAAGGATGAAACTCTTCAAAAACTAGAACTCTCGTAAAAACTCAACTCCACAAGCTAAAACCCAGATAAAATAAGACACCTCTTATTTTATTACTTAATCCATCCATTTCAAAAATCCAAAATTCAAAACCTAACATACATAATTAAATGATCTTAAGTTGTCATATTAATTAGTGTTTAGGTGGCACGAATTAATGTGGGTGGTGAGGAGTCACTCAATTAACGTTTAGAGGGGTTAGGGAATTTGAAAAGGTGGGGACTCATGTGGGCCCCACCTCACCCTTAATCCTCTCATGGGAAGTTAACAACCGGTGGGTCCCACTCCAACTCCCACACCTAGGATCTAACACCTAGAGAAGAGAAATTAATTTGAGACACAACTTAATTTTCACTTAAACCGCTTAGTAAAGAAATAAAAATAAAACAATTATATGTTTATTCCCCACTTTTTTTTACACCATCACCCGAGAAAACACACCTTCAGAAAAGGTGTTCCTAAGCAATTATCGGCGTTGCGGTTTCATCGGTTCCCTCGGATCTCGATTCTGAGTACTAGTTCAAAAGATAGAAAAACCCACACGTACGTTTACTGAACATACCCGAAAAAAAGTTCATACAATTATTATCAGTCACCCTCGACCCGCGCCGGTCAAGGTCAGGCTCTGCCTAAGTGAAACACGCCCCAAAAAATCCAACGGTACTCTCGGATTTTCAATCCGAGTTACCGTTTAAAAGATACTAATTTTACAATAAAATAATTGTCATTTAATTATTTTATTTGCGGCTAAAAACTAACTTTTTCTGGTGGCCCGCGCTATCTGAAGTTAGTATCTGCCTAAATAAACCATTCCCTCACGAGTTCAGCGGTTATCTCAGATTTTTAATCCGAGCTACCGTTTGTGAGTTATAAGCATTTGAAAAAATAAAATAATTTATTTAATTATTTTATTTACTTTTATGCCATTTTTGGAATTTCTCACAGGAGGCCCATGCCGACTAAACTTAAGTCACGCCTAGGGTAAACCCGCCATCCTGAGCTCAACGGTACCCTCATATTTATGATCCGAGTAAATTTTTAAGAGTTATTACACTTTTTCAGTAAAACTGTTTATGCTTGTTAATTTAAGCTTAACAAAACTTCAGAAATTGATTCCGGGAACACCGGGCCTCGGAATCAGGTGCCGTCAGAAACTGCGTTCTTGTAAAATCTCAAAGAATTTAAGAAAAAAATTTCCTTAAAATTTCTGGGTCTTTACATTACTCCCACCTCAGGGATTTATGTCCCCGTAAAGCTTTAACAAGAAACTAGGGATACAAAAGCAGTACTGAGCACGCATCTGAGCCTTCCGCTCCCATGTACTCATCCGGAGGTTCCCGTGCTGCCTACGAAAATGCACAAGTGGAATCGACCGTCCTCGTAGGACCCGCTCCTATCGATCCTCAATCTCTTCTGGAACCTCCGTGCATGTCGCCCTGTCATCGACGTCCAACTCCCTGAGGTCGATGATGTGTGAAGGATCAAGCACGTATCTCCTCAGCCGAGGTACGTGGAAGATTTCATGCACCCAATGTAATTGAGGTGGAAAGGTGAAGTGGTAAACCACTTCGCCTACACTACTGGGAACCTAGAAAGGTCTGTTGAACCTCAGAGATATCTCGCCGCCTCGGCTACATCTCTGTAAACCTCGTCGAGGTGAGACCCGTATAAGAATGTGGTCGTCATCCTCGAACTCTGGAGGTATCCCTTTCCTGATTAGAATTGAAACTCAAAATCCTACTGCCACGAGGGTAAGGTTGGCTGAATTAAGAATGATCGGCTACACCCTTCCATGCATGAGTTTATCCTGTACTGCCAAGGGTTTCCTTTTCACCGACCAAGGAAAACCCTTCCCGATGTTTGCCTAATATCGTCAATTTGAGTATGAACAGTGATTGCCCAATCCATACTCAAACTAACGTCGTAAGGCCTCAACGCTGTCACCAAGAGGTCACAACCGAGACTCTCGCCTCAAGGGTCAGATCACACCATCGGCGTAAGTGTGACTATCGAGTCTCCTCCCAAAGGTATCTCCAGACGTGAGGGTCAAGTCAATAGCTTAACCGGAAACTCTAGGTCTGGGACTAGATTCATGGAAGGAAGGGATGATTCGTATCGATGTCTATGGCTACGACAGCTAGTAGAAGACAAAGTCCGCACTTCGAATCATCCTTAGATCCCTTTCGGTCGCACTCCTTGACTGCATGCAGCTACTCTCTTCCCCTGCCCTCGAGCTCCCTAAGCCTGGAGGGGACAACAAAGGTGGGTGGTTGAAACATGTTGAAATGTACACCACCCCATACTGCTCTCCTAGATCTGCCTCCACGTCTGCTGCTCTGCAGATTTATCTGTCCTTAACATTTCCTCTTCTTGAAACATTCGTACGTCCAAGTCTCTGAGACTGGCACCAGCTCGTTGCGTTCCAACTTCTAAAATTCTCTAGCTATATTCATTTAGCCAAAGAACATTCAACCTCAAGGTTCTCTCTAGCACCCTAACGTGAGTAGGAATGCATAGAGGAAAAAGTGATGGCTCAAATATCCTTAAAGACACCACGCTCATAGGTCTGAGCTCTATAGCACTGATCGAATCGTATTCATCGAGTACCCAGAATGTTCGGTACGCCTCGATGAATTCTCAGCTACCGACACGTCATACTGCCGAAGCTGTATAAGCTCTAGAAAACTCTCATCCACCTTCTCAAGCCAGTCCTCAGCCGCCTATGAGTTAGGTTCACCTCAGAACTTGAGGGTATGTGATGTTGGAACACGTATAAGGCAGTAAGCCTACATGTGTCACCTACCGGTATCAGCGGTTGTAACTGCTGACCAACAGGTAGTGATGTATAGATGACACACTACACGAAGGCACTATCTCAGGCATCAGTCCATGTACCGAAGCCTCATCACTATGCAGACCATCCTCATGGTAATTACTAGAAAACACTAGTGGCCAAGTCCACCATCCACTCCACTGGTGTCTCAACTAGGCGGAAAACTCTAGCAATCACCTCCATCCAGTCCTCTGCTGTCTGGGAATCTGCCTCACCTCGTAACCTCGGAGGCCTCTACTGCTGGAACTCGTGCAACGCTCTCTGCCAGCATGCACAGTTCGCTAGTATAGCTGCTGGCATATGCTGCCCAACAGGTGGTGGTGCTACTGGTACACCACCTGAGGGTGCCAACATAGTAAAAAGGGCCCCGCATCGGAGCCTCGTCGCTCGGTGGGCCGCCATCGAGTACAATCTCAGAACTCCAACTAACTGTCTGCGTAGAGACATCCTAAACAGATATGACACGGTCAAACGATTTATACCTGGTGAGCTGACCTGGTTTGAGCTGACTTTAAAACTCTTGGAAACACACACGCAATCAGTGTTTTCGTGCACAAAGTCGGAAATTAGTAGTCAAGGTCCTGGTGTACGGATACGTCGGCCGCTGCACCAACACTGAACTCCCTGAACTGAAAACCACACTTGGTACCCTTAACAGTATTTCTTCACAGAAAGGGAATTTCAGAGTTATAAGTTCTGCGGTAGAACCGAATCCTATGATACCAATTTGTCATGACCCATCCTCGGGGCCCGTGCCGTGACTACCCCAATCCCTCCTTCCATAGGCCCGGGGCTAGAGACTAGCACCAAAGGCGTAAATCCTGATAACTGGGAAGGCATTGCCTTTATAAAAGTAAACAAAACACCACAGAGTACAAGCGGAAGTAAAACACTAAGTAAAACTGAATCAAGCTGTGCTGAAAGTAAAGGGTCCAGAAATACAAGCCCAACTGTAAAGTATAAGGAACAAGATGAAATAGATGGAAGGTGACAAGCAGCTCCTGGATCGTCCACCAATGATCCTACCTGAAGGGTAGGTACAGATAGCGCAGCTCCTGGATCGTCCACCACAGATCCTACCTGAAGGGTAGGTACAGATAGCCTCCACAATACTCCCGCCCATCAACCTCCTCCGAGTGTTGTCTCGTCGTGAAGTCCACCACCTGATACTGTCTCGTCGTGAGGTCCACCTCCAGGTACCATCTAGTCCTCGAACACTCGGCCTCTGTCTGCGCTGCCCGTCATCTGTAACCAACACAACGAGGTGTGGGCATAGCCTGTGTAGGGGTGAGTATAACGATACTCAGTAGGGACCCCGAGACCCTCAAGGTATCACTAAATACAACAAGGATAATCACAAAGAAGACCTCAACAGATAACCTATACCTAGGTATATGACCATACGTATACCCAATTTATCAAGTAACCCATCTCAATCATGAGGAAACACAAAGATTATGTAATCAACAGATAACCACTACCCAGGTATATGCCCATACATATACCTAAGTTATCAAATGACCCATCTCAATCATGAGGTAAACACAAAGGTCATAGAATCAAATCAAACCAGGATTTTCATTATTGAAACTGTAACTGCTGAAGAGCCCCGTTTCTGGAGTGTACAGTGGTCCTATCACGACTCAGAGGTACTGCTCACTAACCTAAGACTACTGAGGTACTCCTCCTGTCGAGTACCACAGGTCAGCCACCCAAACACAGTAGTGCTTCCTGCCGGGGTATGCCACCCAAACACAGTAGTGCACACCCTATAATATCCTGCAGAGGTACTCTCCGGACAAGTACCGCGGGTCTACACTGTCACACAGTAGTGCTCCGTCTGCCATGGGTCTGCACCCAAACAAAGTAGTGCTCCGTCCACTGGGCTAGTCGACTCACTCCAAGTCGAGTCGGTCAAGCAGTCGTCAGGTCTCAGCCAGCTACACGGTCTCCGTACTCCGTACGGTCATCTCCAGCAGGGTCCTCTCCATGAGCTACAGGTCGATACTCCAAGTATCTCAAAGTCCCATGAAGAAGTATCTCAAAGGACCGCCTCATCATAGGGGTCTCAACGCAATAGACGACGCATAAATCGGATGCCCGGTCTGTGAGTTATTATCCTTTTCGTCCCAGGGGCCCGGTTGGTTTCGTGTGCGAACCAACCCGGCCGTATCTCAAATGTACCCCGAACTCTCATAGGGTATACTCAAAGGGACCATTTCTCAACGTGATTTCCAACGCCGCTGATGGTTCGTGAAACGAACGTCCGGTTTGAAAGTTATCGGCTTTTCCGTTCTAGGGGCCCGGTTGGATTTTGGGTACAATCTGACCCGGACATACTCCAACTGCATCCAAACCTCAGGTGATGTATGCCAAAAGTTCCATCTCATCAAGATAAATCCAACAAAGTCAACGACATGTCAATCGGACGCCCGGTCCTTAAGTTATAAGCGTTTCCGCTCCAGGGGGCCGATTGGTTTCGGGTTTGAACCAACCCGATCGTACTTCAAATGACATCGGTTAATCAAACCAGTAACACCATTGCGATCTATACAGCAAAACACACCTGATGGACTACCCATTGGTCCAAAACTGATAGCTACTGAAAAAGTTTCATTTCACCGTAAAACGCGCGAACCGGGCCTCGTGGGGCCCGTGCCTCGACCTCGACTTAAATATCAAAAATTGGTCTTAAAACATCTGTCTTAATTATAGGGTCGCAATGTCGCAGACGGTTCGTCATTCCGACACCGTATGAGAGAGATATGTCTGACACAAGATCCCGTAATAACAATAATAATAATAATAATATTCGGTGTTTCATGGGACCAAGCCACGAACCAGAATTTAATATCCAAAATTATACTTGAATCGACCGTCTTAAAGACAGAGTCACATCGCCGCTGACGGCGAGTCAATCGGACGTCGCACGCATGAGTTATGGCAGGTAAAAGATTTAATAATAATATTAAATCTATTATGTACGAGCATTTCGGGTACCCGATCCAAAAACCCGAAAAGGACATCCAATATTGGACTCATAAATTCCGTCTTGAAGTCAGGGTCGCACTGCCACTAACGGTTCGTGAAACCGAGGTCACACAAAGAAGATACCGTCAAAATACGGTTTTCCCAACGAAAATAATAATAACATTTTTATATTATTATTATTTTTAATTTAATTTAATTCTTAACTTAACACACACAAAAGCCACGCACCACCACCCAATCTAGCGCCTCCTCCTCTTTACGCATGGCCACCACCTTTGGCTGCCCGCCAGCTGCGCCTCCAGATCCTTCCGTACTCCATTCCGACTTCAATTTAACTCGAAAAAAAGATACGAACGCATATCCTTGATCCTCGGGTCGAGATCTTCACGTCTGTATGTTTTGCTCAGGGAAACATTGAGTTTCCAGCATCAATAAATATTTAGACATTAAAGAACTCACGAAGAACACGTGAAGAATAAAAAGAAAAAGGATAATGGTTTATGTGTAGGACGATGATCATGTTCATTTGGTCATCATCGTCGTGAATTTAGGATATAAAGAATCAATAAAACAAATTCAAACATATATAAAAACCCCTACAGTTTTCCCCACAAACAAGAATTCCCAACCCGCAAACATATTTTTCTCTGATCAACTTAATGATGAGTTGATCCGGGTTCTTTGTTTTAGAAGGAACAACCAAGGGAATAATACCATTCTCAAATTAATCCCCCAACCTCGATTCACAAAGGTTGATTGCTTGACGAAGAAAAGGAAAGCTTCATTGTTCCGTAGACGTTGCCGCGGGATGACAGCGTCGCTTCATCAAGCGTCGAGAAAAAGGAAGCCGAGGTTGGCACCGGCCTTCTTCACGTTCTTCAATGATGAGGATGGAGTTCTTCGTGGAATGATGAAACTCTTCAAAAACTAGAACTCTCCCAAAATCTCAACTCCACAAGCTAAAACCCAGATAAAATAAGATACCTCTTATTTTATTACTTAAGCCATCAATTTCAAAAATCCAAAATTCAAAACCTAACATACATAATTAAATGATCTTAAGTTGTCATGTTAATTAGTGTTTAGGTGGCATGAATTAATGTGGGAGGTGAGGAGTCACTCAATTAACGTTTAGAGGGGTTAGGGAATTTGAAAAGGTGGGGGCTCATGTGGGCCCCACCTCACCCTTAATCCTCTCATGGGAAGTTAACAACCGGTGGGTCCCACTCCAACTCCCACACCTAGGATCTAACACCTAGAGAAGAGAAATTAATTTGAGACACAACTTAATTTTCACTTAAACCGCTTAGTGAAGAAATAAAAATAAAACAATTATATTTTTATTCCCCACTTTTTTTTACACCATCACCCGAGAAAACACACCTTCAGAAAAGGTGTTCCTAAGCAATTACCAGCGTTGCGGTTTCATCGGTTCTCTCGGATTTCGATTCCGAGTACCAGTTCAAAAGATAGAAAAACCCACACGTACGTTTACTGAACATACCCGAAAAAAAGTTCGGAAAATTATTATCAGTCACCCTCGACCCGCGCCGGTCAAGGTCAGGCTCTGCCTAAGTGAAACACGCCCCAAAGAATCCAACGGTACTCTCAGATTTTCAATCATAGTTACCGTTTAAAAGATACTAATTTTACAATAAAATAATTGTCATTTAATTATTTTATTTGCGGCTAAAAACTAACTTTTTCTGGTGGCCCGCGCTGGCTAAAGTTAGTATCTGCCTAAATAAACCATTCCCTCACGAGTTCAGCGGTTGTCTCATATTTTTAATCCGAGCTACCGTTTGTGAGTTATAAGCATTTGAAAAAATAAAATAATTTATTTAATTATTTTATTTACTTTTAAGCCATTTTTGGAATTTCTCACAGGAGGCCCGTGCCGACTAAACATAAGTCACGCCTAGGGTAAACCCGCCATCCTGAGCGCAACGGTACCCTTAGATTTCTGATCCGAGTAAACATTTAAGAGTTATTACACTTTTTCTGTAAAACTGTTTATGCGTGTTAATTTAAGCTTAACAAAACTTCAGAAATTGATTCCGGGCACACCGGGCCTCGGAATCAGGTGCCGTCAGAAACTGCGTTTTTGTAAAATCCCAAAGAATTTAAGAAAAAAATTTCCTAAAAATTTCCGGGTCTTTACATTACTCCCACCTCAGGGATTTACGTCCCCATAAAGCTTTAACAAAAAACTAGGGATACAAAAGCAGTACTGAGCACGCATCTGAGCCTTCCGCTCCCATGTGCTCACCTGGAGGTTCCCGTGCTGCCTACGAAAACACACAAGTGGAATCGACCGTCCTCGTAGGACCCGCTCCTATCGATCCTCAATCTCTTCTGGAACCTCCGTGCATGTCGCCCTGTCATCGACGCCCAACTCCCTGAGGTCGATGATGTGTGAAGGATCAAGCACGTATCTCCTCAGCCGAGGTACGTGGAAGATTTCATGCACCCAATGTAATTGAGGTGGAAAGGTGAAGTGGTAAACCAATTCGCCTACCCTACTGGGAACCTAGAAAGGTCCGTTGAACCTCATAGATATCTCGCCGCCTCGGCTACATCTCTGTAAACCTCGTCGAGGTGAGACCCGTATAAGAATGTGGTCGTCATCCTCGAACTCTAGAGGTCTCCCTTTCCTGATTAGAACTGAAACTCAAACTCCTACTGCCATGAGGGTAAGGTTGGATGACTTAAGAATGATCGGCTACACCCTCCCATGCATGAGTTTATCCTGTACTGCATGGGGTTTCCTTTTCGCTGACCAAGGAAAACCCTTCCCGATGTTTGCCTAATATCGTCAATTTGAGTATGAACAGTGATTGCCCAATCCATACTCAAACTAACGTCGTAAGGCCTCAACGCTGTCACCAAGAGGTCGCAACTGAGACTCTCGCCTCAAGGGTCAGATCACACCATCGGCGTAAGTGTGACTATCGAGTCTCCTCCCAAAGGTATCTCCAGACGTGAGGGTAAAGTCAACGGCTTAACCGGAAACTCTAGGTCTGGGACTAGATTCATGGAAGGAAGGGATGATTCGTATCGATGTCTCTGGCTACGACAGCTAGTAGAAGACAAAGTCCGCACTTCAAATCATCCTTAGAGCCCTTTCGGTCGCACTCCTTGACTGCATGCAGCTACTCTCTTCCCCTGCCCTCGAGCTCCCTAAGCCTGGAGGGGACAACAAAGGTGGGGGGTTGTAACATGTTGAAATGTACACCACCCCATGCTGCTCTCCTAGCTCTGCCTCCACGTTTGCTGCTCTGCAGATTTATCTGTCCTTAACATTTCCTCTTCTTGAAACATTCGCACGTCCAAGTATCTGAGACTTGCACCAGCTCGCTGCGTTCCAACTTCTAAAATTCTCTAGCTATATTCATTTAGTCAAAGAACATTCAACCTCAAGGTTCTCTCTAGCACCCTAACTTGAGTAGGAATGCATAGAGGAAAAAGTGATGGCTCGAATATCCTTAAACACACCATGCTCAGAGGTCTGAGCTCTATAGCACTAATCGAATCGTATTCAACGAGTACCCAGAATGTTCGGTACACCTCGATGAATTCTCAGCTACCGACACGTCGTCCTACCGAAGCTGTATAAGCTCTAGAAAACTCTCAGCCACCTCCTCAAGCCAGTACTCAGCCACCTGTGAGTTAGGTTCACCTCAGAACTTGAGGGTATGTGATGTTAGAACACGTATAAGGCAGTAAGCCTACATGTGTCACCTACCGGTATCGCCGGTTGTAACTGCTGACCAACAGGTAGTGATGTATAGATGACACACTACACGAAGGCACTATCTCAGGCATCAGTCCATGTACCGAAGCCTCATAACTATGCAGACCATCCTCATGGTCATTACTAGAAAACACTAGTGGCCAAGTCCACTATCCACTCCCCTGGTGTCTCAACTAGGCGGAAAACTCTAGCAATCGCCTCCAGCCAGTCCTCTGCTGTCTGGGAATCTGCCTCACCTCATAACCTCGGAGGCCTCTACTGTTGGAACTCGTGCAATGCTCTCTGCCAGCGTGCCCAGTTCGCTAGTATAGCTGCTGGCATCTGATGCCCAACAGGTGGTGGTGCTGCTGGTACACCACCCGAGGGTGCCAACATAGTAAAAAGGGCCCTGCACCGGAGCCTCGTCACTCGGTGGGCCGCCATCGAGTACAATATCAGAACTCCAACTAACTGTCTGCGTAGAGACATCCTAAAGAAATACGACACGGTCAAACGATTTATACCTGGTGAGCTGACCTAGTTTGAGCTAACTTTAAAACTCTTGGAAATACACACGCAATCAGTGTTTTCGTGCACAAAGTCAGAAATTAGTAGTCAGGGTCCTGGTGTACGGATACGTCGGCCGCTGCACCAACACTGAACTCCCTGAACTGAAAACCACACTTGGTACCCTTAACAGTATTTCTTCACAGAAAGGGAATTTCAGAGTTATAAGTTCTACGGTAGAACCGACTCCTATGATACCAATTTGTCACGACCTGTCCTCGGGGCCCGTGCCATGACTACCCCAATCCCTCCTTCCACAGGCCAGAGGCTGGAGACTAGCGCCAAAGGCGTAAATCACGATAACTGGGAAGACATTTCCTTTATAAAAGTAAACAAAACGCCACAGAGTACAAGAGGAAGTAAAACACTATGTAAAACTGAAACAAGCTGTGCTGAAAGTAAAGGGGCCGGAAATACAAGCCCAACTGTAAAGTATAAGGAAAAAGATAAAATAGATGGAAGGTGACAAGCAGCTCCTGGATCGTCCACCAATGATCCTACCTGAAGGGTAGGTACAGATAGCGCAGCTCCTGGATCGTCCACCACAGATCCTACCTAAAGGGTAGGTACAGATAGCCTCCACAATGCTCCCGCCCATCAACCTCCTCCGAGTGTCGTCTCGTCATGAAGTCCACCACCTGATACTGTCTCGTCGTGAGGTCCACCTCCAGGTACCATCTAGTCCTCGAACACTCGGCCTCTGTCTGCGCTGCCCGTCATCTGCAACCAACACAACGAGGTGCGGGCATAGCCTGTGCATGGGTGAGTATAACGATACTCAGTAGGGACCCCGATACCCTCAAGGTCTCACTAAATACAACAAGGATAATCACAAAGAAGACCTCAACAGATAACCTCTACCTAGGTATATGACCATATGTATTCCCAATTTATCAAGTAACCCATCTCAATCATGAGGAAACACAAAGATTATGTAATCAATAGATAACCACTACCCAGGTATATGCCCATACATATACCTAATTTATCAAATGACCCATCTCAATCATGAGGTAAACACAAAGATCATAGAATCAGCTCAAACTAGGATTTTCATTATTGAAACTGTAACTGCTGAAGAGCCCCGTCTCTGGAGTGTACAGTGGTCCTGTCACGACTCAGAGGTACTTCTCACTAACCTAAGACTACTGAGGTACTCCTCCTGTCGAGTACCGCGGGTCAGCCACCCAAACACAGTAGTGCTTCCTGCCAGGGTATGCCACCCAAACACAGTAGTGCACACCCCCTAATAGCCTGCAGAGGTACTCTCCGGACGAGTACCGTGGGTCTGCACTGTCACACAGTAGTGCTCCGTCCGCTATGGGTCTGCACCCAAACAAAGTAGTGCTCCGTCCACTGGGCTAGTCGACTCACTCCAAGTCGAGTCGGTCAAGCAGTCGTCAGGTCTCAGCCGGCTACACGGTCTCCATACACCGTACGCTCGTCTCCAGGAGGGTCCTCTCCACGAGCTACAGGTCGATATTCCAAGTATCTAAAAGTCCCACGAAGAAGTATCTCAAAGTACTGCCTCGTCATAGGGGTCTCAACGCAACAGACGGCGCATCAATCGGACACCCGGTCTGTGAGTTATTAGCCTTTTCGTCCTAGGGGCCCGGTCGGTTTCGTGTGCGAACCCACCTGGCCGTATCTCAAATGTACCCCGAACTCTCATAGGGTATACTCAAAGGGGCCATTTCTCAACGTGATTTCCAACGCCGCTGACGGTTCGTCAAACGGACGTCCGGTTTGAAAGTTATCGGCTTTTCCGTTCCAGGGGCCCGGTTGGATTTTGGGTACAATCTGACCCAAACATACTCCAACTGCGTCCAAACCTCAGGTGATGTATGCCAAAAGTTCCGTCTCATCAAGAGAAATCCAACAAAGTCGACAACATGTCAATCGGACGCCCGGTCCTTAAGTTATAAGCATTTCCGCTCCAGGGGGCCGATTGGTTTCGGGTTCGAACCAACCCGGTCGTACTTCAAATGACATCGGTTAATCAAATCGGTCACACCATTGCGATCCATATGGAAAAACACACGAGATGGACTACCCATTGGTCCAAAACAGATAGCTGCTGAAAAAGTTTCATTTCACCGCAAAACGGGTGAACCGGGCCTCGTGGGGCCTGTGCCTCGACCTCGACTTAAATATCAAAAATTGGTCTTAAAACATCCGTCTTAATTACAGGGTCGCAATGTCGTAGACGGTTCATCATTCTGACACCGTATGAGAGAGATATGTCCGACACAAGATCCCGTAATAATAATAATAATAATAATAATAATATTCGGTGTTTCATGGGCCCGAGCCACGAACCAGAATTTAATATCCAAAATTAGACTTGAATCGACCGTCTTAAAGACAGAGTCACATCGCCGCTGACGGCGAGTCAATCGGACGTCGCACGCATGAGTTATGGCAGGTAAAAGATTTAATAATAATATTAAATCTATTATGTACGAGCATTTCGGGTACCCGATCCAAAAACCCGAAAAGGACATCCAATATTGGACTCATAAATTCCGTCTTGAAGTCAGGGTCGCACTGCCACTAACGGTTCGTGAAACCGAGGTCACACGAAGAAGACACCGTCAAAATATGGTTTTCCCAACGAAAATAATAATAACATTTTTATATTATTATTATTTTTAATTTAATTTAATTCTTAACTTAACACACCCAAAAGCCATGCACCACCACCCAAACTAGCGCCTCCTCTTCTTTACGCATGGCCAACACCTTTGGCTGCCCGCCAGCTGCGCCTCCAGATCCTTCCATACTCCATTTCGACTTCAATTTAACTCGAAAAAAAGATACGAACGCATATCCTTGATCCTCGGGTCGAGATCTTCGCGTCTGTATGTCGTTCTCAGGGAAACATTGAGTTTCCAGCATCAATAAATATTTGGACATTGAAGAACTCACGAAGAACACGTGAAGAATAAAAAGAAAAAGGATAATGGTTTATGTGTAGGACGATGATCATGTTCATTTGGTCATCATCGTCGTGAATTTAGGATATGAAGAATCAATAAAACTAATTCAAACATATATAAAAACCCCTAAAGTTTTCCCCACAAACAAGAATTCCCAACCCGCAAACATATTTTTCGCTGATCAACTTAATGATGAGTTGATCCGGGTTCTTTGTTTTAAAAGGAACAACCAAGGGAATAATACCATTCTCAAATTAATCCCCCTACCTCGATTCACAAAGGTTGATTGCTTGATGAAGAAAAGGAAAGCTCCGTTGTTCTGTAGACGTTGCCGCGGGATGACAACGTCGCTTCATCAAGCGTCGAGAAAAAGGAAGCCGAGGTTGGCACCGACCTTCTTCACGTTCTTCAATGATGAGGATGGAGTTCTTCGTGGAATGATGAAACTCTTCAAAAACTATAACTCTCCCAAAATCTCAACTCCACAAGCTAAAACCCAGATAAAATAAGACACCTCTTATTTTATTACTTAAGCCATAAATTTCAAAAATCCAAAATTCAAAACCTAACATACATAATTAAATGATCTTAAGTTGTCATGTTAATTAGTGTTTAGGTGGCATGAATTAATGTGGGAGGTGAGGAGTCACTCAATTAACGTTTAGAGGGGTTAGGGAATTTGAAAAGGTGGGGGCTCATGTGGGCCCCACCTCACCCTTAATCCTCTCATGGGAAGTTAACAACCGGTGGGTCCCACTCCAACTCCCACACCTAGGATCTAACACCTAGAGAAGAGAAATTAAGTTGAGACACAACTTAATTTTCACTTAAACCGCTTAGTGAAGAAATAAAAATAAAACAATTATATTTTTATTCCCCACTTTTTTTTTATACCAACACCCAAGCAAATGCACCTTCAGAAAAGGTGTTCCTAAGAAATTACCGGCGCTACGGTTTCATTGGTTCCCTCGGATTTCGATTCCAAGTACTGGTTCAAAAGATAGAAAAACCCACACGTACGTTTACTGAACGTACCTGAAAAAAAGTTCGGAAAATTATTATCAGTCACCCTCGACCCGCGCCGGTCAAGGTTAGGCTCTGCCTAAGTGAAACACGCCCCAAAAAATCCAATGGTACTATCAGATTTTTAATCCGAGTTACCGTTTAAAAGATACGAATTTTACAATAAAATAATTGTCATTTAATTATTTTATTTGCGGCTAAAAACTAACTTTTTTTGGTGGCCCGCGCCGGCCGAAGTTAGTATCTGCCTAAATAAACCATGCCCTCACGAGTTCAGCAGTTGTCTCATATATTTAATCTGAGCTACCATTTGTGAGTTATAAGCATTTGAAAAAATAAAATAATTTATTTAATTATTTTATTTACTGTTAAGCCATTTTTGGAATTTCTCACAGGAGGCCCGCGCCGACTAAAGTTAAGTCGCGGCTAGGGTAAACCCGCCATCCTGAGCGTAACGATGCCCTCAGATTTCTGATACGAGTAACCATTTAAGAGTTATTACATTTTTTCAGTAAAAATGCATACACGCATTAATTTAAGCTTAACAAAACTTCAGAAATTGATTTCGGGCACACCGGGCCTCGGAATCAGGTGCTGTCATAAACTGCGTTCTTGTAAAATCCCAAAGAATTTAAGAAAACAATTTCCTTAAAATTTGAGGGTATTTATAGACACACTCTGAGAGCACCAGCTTTATGGAAATCTCTCGAAGTGTCAGTTCTGGTTATGCGAGGTCCACTTCTTGGGACACATCATTTCTGAGGCGGGAGTTGCAGTGGGTCCTGCGAAGATCGAGGCAGTGCTAGCTTGGGAGCCACCCAGGAGAGTTACGGAGGTACGGAGCTTCTTGGGACTAGCTGGATACTATCAAAGATTTGTGCTAGACTTTTCCAGGGTTGCAACATCACTCTCAGCTTTGATGAAGAAGGGGAAACCCTTTGTGTGGTCAGACAGATGTCAGCAGAGCTTCCAGGATCTGAGGCAGAGGTTGACCATCACACCTATCTTGAGGTTTCCAGAGGAGGGAGTAGGGTACGTAGTCTACTACGATGCATCAAGGACCAGACTCGGATGTGTCCTGATGTAGGAGTGGGAAGTGGTCGCCTATGGATCACGTCAGTTGAGGCTGCATGAGCAGAACTACGCTACCCATGATCTGGCGTTAGTAACAGTGGTCTTCGCTCTGAAGACATGGAGACACTATCTGATGGGCGAGTGCTTTACGGTCTATTCTGACCATCAGAGTCTCAGGTACATCTTCTCTCAGAAGGACTTGAACATGAGATAACGGCGATGGCTCGGGTTCCTCCTGGACTATGACTTTGAGATAGTATATACTCCTGGGAAGGGGAACGTAGTGGCCGATGCACTCAGTAGAAGGATGGGCATTCAGATACTTGAGGAGGCGACAGAGCAGCTAGCCGCTTTACAGATATCCTTCATGGATAGATATGAAGCAGCCTTCCTTTAGTCACTCATAGTCACTCCTCCACTACTACAGTGGGTTAGAGAGGCACAACATGGGGATGCTGACTGTGAGACGCGGCGTGCACAAATATCCTCAGGACATGCACCTGATGGATTCTTCGTAGGAGGAGAGCACGACGTTCTTTTCAGAGGACGTACCTTGGTACCAGTTGCTTTGCGAGAGGAGGTGCTGAGAGAGTTTCACACTACCCCTTTGGCGGTACATCCTAGAGTAGTGAAGATGTACCAGGATCTCAGATGACAGCACTGGTGGCCGGGCATGAAGAAGGGTATGGCAGAGTTCGTTTCTTGATGCCTCACCTGCCAGCAGGTGAAGGCAGAGCACCAGGTACCAGCAGGCTTGGTACAACCATTGGAGGTTCTGGAGTGGAAGTGGGATGGAATATCTATGGACTTCGTGACTGGACTTCCATGCACTTCCAGAGGTCACGAATCTATTTGGGTGATTGTCGACTGACTCACCAAGTCGGATCACTTCTTACCTTTTAGAGAGCAGGGCTCAGTGTGGAGCTTGGGACATCTCTACGTTCAGGAGATTGTGCGGCTTCATGGTGTGCCATCATCTATCGTCTCTGATCGAGATGCTCGCTTTACTTCCCTGCTTTGGAAGGGGTTGTAGGAGGCGTTCGGGACACAGCTACATCTGAGCACCACCTTTCACCCTCAGACGGATGGTCAGATGGAGAGGACCATTCAGACATTGAGGACATGCTCCGCGCATGTTTCCTTGACTTTGGTCGTAGCTGGGAGGACCACCTACCCTTGGTGGAGTTCGCGTACAACAACAGCTACCACTCCACCATCGGGATGGCACCATACGAGACGTTGTACGATCGACCTTATAGATCACCGCTGTGCTGGACATACCCTGGGGAGTCAGCACTTGTGGAACCAGAGATGGTCCAGGCCACGACAGAGAAGGTCCAAGTCATCCAGGAGCAGATGAGAAAAGCTCAGAGCTCGTAGAAGTCTTATGCTGACAGGAGGCGGAGGCCACTGGAGTTTGAGGATGGCGACCACGTCTTCTTGCAGGTCTCACCTCGACGTGGATTATGGAGATTTGGATGAGGCGGCAAGTTGTCTCCATGCTTCATCGGACTATTCCAGGTCCTCTGTAGGATTGGTGAGGTGGATTATCGCCTGGCTCTACCACCTCAGTTGCACCGGGTGCACGACGTCTTCCACGTATCCCAGCTGAGGAGATACGTGCATGACCCGATGCATATCATTGACCATGGGGAGCTAGACGTTGATAATGGGGTGACTTTTGTGGAGGTCCCGGTGGAGATTGAGGATTGAAAAAAGCGGGTCCTATGTGGACGGTCGATTCCTCTAGTGCGCATCAGATGGCAGCACGGGAACCTCCAGGAGAGAACTTGGGAGCGAGAGGCTCAGATGCGTGCTTAGTACCCACATTTGTTTCCCTAGTTTTTGATGTATCTTTATGGGGACGTAAATCCCTGAGGTGGGTGTAATGTAAAGACCCATAAAATTCAAGGGATTTTTTTTCATAATTTTCTTTAGATTTTTTTACAAGAACGCAGTTTCTGACGGCACCTGATTCCGAGGCCCGGTGTGCCCGGAATCATTTTCCGAACTTTATCTCGGGTACGTTCAGTGAACGAACGAGCGGGTTTTTCTAACTTTTGAACCGGTGCTCAGAATAGAATTCCGAGGGCATCGATGGAATCATAGAGTCGGTAATTGCTTAGAAACACCTATTCCGGAGTTGCGTTTGCTCGGGTGTGGTTTTTAATTATTGGGGTTAAGTTAAGAAATAAAATAAAAGTGGTACAACCAGTTTTATTTTATTTTACTTAAGTGGCATAACCTAAGTTAATCGGATAAGATGGGACCCAAAATATCCTACCCACTTGGTAGGATAATTGTGAGGTGGGGCCCGCATGATCCCCACTGTTTCTTTCCCTCTAAGTAACGCACCCGCAAAAACCTCTTTTTAATTAAAGTCAACCGTGCGTTTATTTGGGTTAAGAAACACCTCATTAATTGGGAAATTAAGTCGTTACAATTAATTAATTGAATTAATTGTACGTGTCTTACCTTTGACTTTCAAATTGTTGGCATGGGGAATAAAATAAGAACAACACTAGGTTTGGTGAGGGGTTGCTTGTTGAGAGGATTTGGAGAAACTCTAAAGCTTGAAGATCTTCATCCTCCTTTGTTGAAGAAGGTGAAGAACGCGAAGAATACGAAGAACGCATTGTTGCCGTCGAAGAACGCTGACCTTCGACGAAGGGCGACAAAGAACGCCGAACCCTCGAAGATCAACGACGCGACGCCTACGATCCTCCTTCCGCAACGTTTCTTCCGCGTCGTTCCTTCCCCACAACAATCTTCGATCAACAACCGATTGAGGTAGGGGGTTGTGGTTCTTTTAAATTCTTCATGAATTATATCCTCAACATGGGTTTAAATGGTGCAATTAAACTTGTGTGATTTTAATCCTTGGAGTTTGACTACGCAACGCCGTGTACCGTGACGAAAGCGACGCCCCTTTCGCGACACGATGATCCTCTTCTTCCGCGACGGTTAATTCCGCGACGAACTCACGTTCGATAACAACTTTGAGGTAGGGTTTTTTTTTTTCATTTTAATCTATGTGATTATATCCGCGGTTTGTTTAAATATTTATCGGAAGACTTTTTAAAACCGCTAACACAGTGGGTGCGGACCAACGAACAAGTCCGAACCCACAATCTCTTCATTCTTGGTGAGCGGATTGGCGGGTGATGACAAATCAGGCCGCACAGGGGATGTCAGGTCCTCTCAGTAAAGGACGGGCCCCGGGAGGGCCATTGGCGAAGACGACACACAATTTCGACCACCAGAACTCGTCTGGGGGTCCGCAGAGCAGCCCACCGATGGCAGGCGGCGGCGGCACCCGGCACACCGCTGGGAGGAGCCGCCGCGGCGGCATGTCGTGGTCCCGTGACCGCGCGGTACCGGAGGGAGCGGGACGCGGCAACCGGCCACGTCTGCTAGCAAGGGCGGCCCCAAGCGGGGCCGCGGTCTATCCACGCGGGGGCAGCGCGCCCCCCGCTTCGCTCGGCCGTAACGGCCGAGGCGACCCGATGGCCACCCGGCTAGTGCCAGCTGGGTCACGCCCAGCCAGATCGGACCCAGACCCGGGTCAGGTTGACCTTGTTCGGGCCGACCCAGGGGGGTTGGGCCAGGTCGGTCCGGGCCCAGACCCCCCATTTTCTGACCCCTTTCGGTCTTTTGCCCATATCTTGGGCTACAGACCTCCGATTGATGCACTATTAGCGGTGATGCGATATTTGGATCAAGACAGGCGTTTCGATATATTACACTCATGGTTTCAGATTACTTTGGGTTCGGCTGGGTTGGTTCGTACACGAAACCAACCGGGCCCTCAGAGCGGAAATGCTCATAACTTGAGCTCCGGACGTTCGATTGATGTACCTTCGACTTTGTTGGATTCCTCTAAGTGAGACGGACCTTTTGTATTACTCCGCTCGAGGTTTGTACATAGTTGGAGTACGGTTAGGTTGGTTTTGACTTAAAAACCAACCGGGCCCTTGGGACGAAAAAGCCAATAACTTCCAGACCGGGCGTTCGATTGACGCGCCGTCTTTGACGTTGAGTTCCTGTTGGCGATACGGAACTTTTGGATACATCAACTCCGGTCTTTGTGTTAGTTGATGTATCAGCCCTCGGCTCGTGGAGCGGAACCTCCCGAACGAGCTTCTTGTGTGCAGGAACCCTAGAGATGGCTGCGACTGCGACGACGACGACGACTGTACAGAGATCCTCGGTGGATTCGACGGCGACGACTACAACACTCAGCGATCCTATATGGACCAGTGCTACAGATCCAGTGTGGGTCCGATCCTGTGTGGGTCAGCGCTCAGCAGTCCTGTATGGGCCAGCTTCTACAGATCCTGTGTGGGTCATTGCGGGGGTTAGTTATCTTTCGATCCTATGTGGGTCAGATCCTTTGTGGGTCATTGCGGGGGTTAGTTACCTATCGATCCTGTGTGGGTCAGATCCTTTGTGGGTCATTGTGGGGGTTAGTTACCTATCGATCCTTTGTGGGTCCAATCCTTTGTTGGTCATTGCGGGGGTTAGTACCTATCGATCCTTTGTGGGTCCGATGACTTAGATGAATCAGTGATTATATCTGATCATCTCTATCGTTATACGAAGAAGTATACCTGTGTGAGTTGAATCCTGTTTTGCTTTCCTTTGTGGATTCTGTTGTGCTATCCTATGTGGATTACGTTTTGTTTTCCTGTGTGGACTGGGTTGTGCTAGGGCTTGGAGGCTGGAGCAAACTGGAATTGGTGACTTAGGTATATGTATGGGCATATACCTAAGCAGTGTCGGATGTTACTTCGTGATTGTATCTTTCCTTTGTGGATTATCCTTTGTGGATTCAGGGAGACCTTTGGGGGTCTCGGAATCCCTAGTGAGTAGCTTATACTCACCCCTGCACGGGCTATGCCTGCACTACGTTGTGTTGGTTGCAGACGACGGACATCGCTGATCGTGGTTGAGGCTTGCAGAGTAGGACAGTACCTGGAGGTGGACCACTGGGCGGGATGTACTCGGAGCGGACGGTTGGACCCGAGGAGATGTGGAGGCTATCTGTACTCACCCTTCAGGTGGGACTTCCAGTGGGTGGCTTGACGTTGCGGCTTTACTTTTAGTTGATGTTTTCCCTTTCGAGTTGTACTTTACTTTCAGTTTGGGTTTGTATTCTGGCCCACTTACTTTTCCACACTTACTGTTGTACCTAGTTTTTACTTTGTGTTTACTTCTACTGCTTGCTTGCTCTGTGGTGTTTGTTTACTTTACAAAGGCAATGCCTTCCCTTTTTACTGGGAATTACACCTTGGTGCTAGTCGCCAGCCCCTGGCCTATGGAAGGCGGTCTTGGGGTAGTCACGGCACGGGCCTCGAGGACGGGTCGTGACATTTTGAATCAAAGACCACCATTGATCAGGATCCTATGAGTGGTGATAAACTTCCATGATAACCTTCTCCCTTTAATTACTTCCCAAAGTGAGAAATATGTTCTATATGAGACATATACATTGTTCATGTACAAATATATTTTTAGTCCTATTAAACGGTGGAGGTTACTAATGCAATAAGTGGTCAAAAATTGTTACACCATGTTGTGGATCATAAGGATACTCTATACAAGAATGGTTATTGGACATAACATGAATCATCTCTCCTAATATAGTTATAATTTTATTAGTTACAATTATAAGTTCATTATCTTTACGATGAGGGAAATACCTACTTGGATTACATGAATTTATACAATTTCTATTCCTTCCACTAGGAATAATTTATAAATAATATCATATACTAGATTAGTTTATAAAATTTTGAGTCATAATGTATAATTTCAATACTAGTGAATCACTTATCATAAATTATAAAAATTATGAATAGCCAATCTCATAATAATAAACTAGGTTTCATTGGAAAATTTTTTAAATCATGAAAATATTTTCAAATCCTTTATAATGGCTTGTAAAAAAAATTTGAATTAACACAAGCATATACCTCAATAGTGTCAAACCATGTGGGCAACAAGGTCCATTATTGTGAACCATGTAATGATTGAGTCAAAGTCCAATGTTCCCTTTTCAACGTTATTTCCCCTAAGTATAACTATGCTAGAGTAGAATCCTCTTATAGTATCTAGATAGGGATGTATTTCTAGGAAATAACATAAATCCTCAAAACAAGTTTCTAGAAAATTTAATTAATGATCAACCTTAAAATTATAAATCCATCTTGGTATCCATAACTCTTAAAATAAATTTACCTGAAAAAAATCTTAATATATAAATTTATCTAAACCCTCCTCTAATACAGACTACAAGTACCCGAACTTATAGATTAAATATTCTTGTGAACATAAAATAGAATTATATTTCATTCATTACCAAATATATTTTAGGTTTATAGTTTTAGATAATTAGGAAAAATATTACATAATAAACCCATAAATCACAAGTGGTTAATTATACTAAGTATCTATTTTTCCTAAAAAATATTTAAAATAAAACATGATTACTTTTCATGAAAAATCTTCATGATTTTAATCCTAACATCATCATTGTCCATAATCTTCCTTAAAACCTCGTGAAAAACATTTTAAAATGTAGGATAAGCACAAAAATCTTTGTACGAGAGACAAAATGAATTAAAACCATTAGTCTAGTGAAAAACATGAAAATACATAATATACACACATTTATCACATTATTCTTTGATCTTATGAAACAAATCACTTTTGTAATAAAAACACACTTTTTTCTCAAAGGAAACTTTTGAAAACAAATAGAAAACATAGATAATTTTTTTTGGAAACATGGAGAATCATTGGAGTAACCACCATTGCTACTCATGAAGGACCTTCATGGTTAACTTCTGAACATTACATTAGTGTAACCATTATAGCTAATAATTGATTAAAAATTGTAGTTAATCTGGGAATAATCATCCTAATATATTCTCATTATCTCTTAGGATAAACCTAATAGGTTATCTCCATCTCATATATTTAATAACCATACAATCAACTTCCATACCCAATTCATGAGAGGATATAACGTATCCATGAGTCCTTTGTTTATCATGGAACCACTAATCCTTATTTAATAACATAACCACCCTTACTTGGTTTATAACATTGACCCACATAATTATAATAATGCTCAAGAACCATAACATAATCATTAATCATGAAATATTTCATTATAAACACATTCTTATTGAAAACAACCTTTTCATTTTGAAATCACTTATTTTTATAAAAACCACACACAGAAAAAGGAAAATATTTTACTTGAAAATAACCATGTAAACATGTAAAGTAATCCTTGAAGAAAAAAAATTATCCATGATATCAGGAGAGGCCTTTCATTCCATATAATTTAAAAATCCATTCCTTCTATAATTTTTTTAGAAAAGTCACAAAAAATCTTGTTTAGAAAATAAAAAAAATACTCCTTTAAAACTATTTTGGAAAAATTAAACATGGAAAAAACGACTTAAAAAAATCATATTAGAATATTAAAAACATTATTTAAATCATTTTTAGAAAATATGTTTGTAGGAGAAAAATCAAGTTCTAATGGAAACTTTTAAAAGATAATTTTTAAAAGAAATCCCCTTACCTTGAGTCTGACACATCACGTACATTATTTATCTTCATGAATAAAAAAATTAGGTTAATTTATACCTTCTTAATAACCTTTTTAAGTCTATTATTCATTTTATATCACTTATTACCATTTTATATACAATTACATAATTATTTAAGTTTATGTTGGATGTTTTTTTTCATAAGTCCAAAATGAATTCAGTTGGTTGACTATAGTAAAAGGGGTTATTATTCCATCATGTATAGAATAATAATCATGAAATAATTATAATTTTTAAAAATTAATTATTCTTTTAAATCTATCCATTAAATATGGTTATGAAAAAAGATCTATGTTACTATCATAGAGACTGTGGGCCGTATGTGTGCATGAGTAACATACCCGTTTTTCAAAGATCATTATGGAATAAAGGTAAGTATAATTTTATCTTTATATAATGATAATAATATATTAATTATCATAATTATTTTTAAATATACTTATATAGATCATTCATGTGATGTGTTGATGAAAAACGAATCACATCGCTTCGTGGAGGTGGTAGTCAACACATACACTTGAATGATGTTATCATTTTTATGTGCATGGAAGGATAAGAAAATAAATTATTTATTATATTTTAAGAATGAAAAATATTTCATTAATATTATATATAAAAATTAATTCCACCATTATAACCATTCATGAGAGGCAGTGATGGAAAACTAATTAAATCGGTTCACGAGGCGGTAGTCTGCCGTACACATAAATGATGAATTATTTTCCCATTTGATATAGGAGGAGATTAATGTTAAGACCGAGATGATAAAGATGATGATTTTTTAGTATTTTTTTTTGTTTTCTAGTAACTTTATGAAGAAAATAAATCACCTCACTTTATATTTTGGTGAAAATCAGACTGGCCATCATATTGAAGAAAATCAGACTCACAATGGTTGAGAAAGTCCATCATATTGATAAGTTTCTTTCTAGATGAAAATGATCACATAAATCATATTGGGTCCATAATGTAAGAATACATTATAATAGGGGATAATCAGAGTCTATATGACTATGATACAATTCTGAAAATTATTTTCTATTTTGTTTTTCTCAAAAATCATAAGTAAGTTGTGAAACTTGTGAATCAAGTTTGATGAAAGAAGGGGGAGAAGTGGAATTTCAAATTGTTTTTAGATTAATTGTATCTATTTGGAGAGATATAAATGTATTTTAAATCATATTAAGTCTAATTGAGATCATGTCAATCATATTTAGGCTGAGTAGGAAAGAAATATGTTTCTAGATAAATGGGAAGTTACAATACTTTCCATTTTAAGTCAGATGATGATAAAGATGATATTCAATGTATTCAAATTAATTAATAAAGTCTTGATACTTTTTAAATAATTGATGAAGATTAAAGTTATTGAAACTGAAGATTTTCAATCTCAAGATTATCGTAATGAGATCATCAGATTCATATTTGTTTGATTGATGTGAAGGTTTTTTGAAAATGTGTGAAACCGAAGGTACTGGCTTTCAGTCCGAAAAAAAATCTAAAAGATATAAATCATCATAAAAAGAAGTTGATGAGCATTGTATTTAAAAAAGAAATAATCCACTAATACTGATCCATTAGATTCATTATGCCATCATAATTGGTGGAGAAAATTTATTTCGGACCAAAGAATGCAATGAAGAAGAACAATATTACTTAGAGATTATTGGGTGTGTTGTCAGAGGGGGAGATTGAAGATCAAAGAAGATGTTTGTTTTTATCATTTGGTATAACACATCATAATAAAGAAATTGTATCAGGCAATCATAATGGTGTCTATTTCTTATTACATGCAATTGGTATGGAGAATCATATTAAAGGAATTGTATATATTTAATTGCATTGGGAAAATAAGATTGAAACTCATGCTTATGAAGAAATTAAATGAAATATGAAGTGTTTATAAGATTATATGTGGATCAATAATAAATGAGAAGAATTAAGAAATGTTTACAAGGTCAATATGCACCCAAAATTCAAGGAAACATGCAAATTCAAGTAATTTGGTTGAGTGGGAAAATTTTTAGGAATCCTTCCCAAAACAATTTTGGGGTGAGTATAAAAGGATAAAAGTACATTGTACTTTTCTAGCTGAAGTACTATTCAGTAAAGTGAAGGCAGAGCGCTGAAGAAATTCTAGAGAGAAGAATAGGTTCCTGAATTGTCTTTTCTTGAAGAAATCATGTCAGACATAAGATAAAGGAGAATGGAAAAGATTACAACATATTTAGATAATCATTATATTAATTTTATTATAATATTCATCTGGTTATTGTATTCATATAGTTATCATATTGGGAAGGATTATAGTATTGGGATTTTCTATATTGAAGAAGAAAGTTTTCTAAATTGTCTCAACCATATTCTGACAAAGGTATATTTTTTTTCTATTGAGCAATCAGACTGGGAAAATCAAACTGGGAAATCAAACATAGGTTTATTACAAAGTCCAGGAATTTATTACCAACTTCAAGGTAAGAAAATGAAGAATTTATTTGAAATTTTATATTGGTGAAAGTTAATAAAGAATCATGGTAACAAGTTTTGTTTAAAAAACTTTGTATTACATCACTTGTGCTAGAAGGATCACACACACAATTAGATTATTTACATTGTACTAAATGTATGAAAAGGAATATCTTACTCATTATATTCCACACAAAAGGATAGTTTTCTAGTGGATTGTGTGGTATTGGATTATTTCCAAACCATTCCAAGGATGCCACTATTAATATTGAATAGTGAATATTATAAATACTCGTGTTCCTATGGATGTGTGTTTGAATTTTTTTTTTCAGTAGGGAAAGAAATATTTAATAGAAGGAAAAGTTTATTTCATAATCATGGAAACAAAAAATAAATTTATCATTGATTCATCCTCCTCCTCTAAGTGATAGAATTATCTTGATTGGGAACTTACAATCAGTATCAGAGTTGAAGGTTCCCTTCACTCATTCTTTACTAACATTTTTTAGAGAAGTTCATGGAGAATCTGGATTGTATGAATAGTAAAATAATTATAGTTTTTGAGGGTATGGATGGTCATATATGGAATGATATAATGTTTCCTTATATTAGGTCTATTGGATATGATGTTATTGAAGCTACAATATATGGGTTTCATCCTATTGATGAAAAAGTTCCTCTTACATCTATTGATAAGAAGAATATTGAGAATGATGGAAGGGGCAATAATTCTTTACTATTATCACTTTCTGATAGTGAATTCTTAAGATTAATGGGTGATTACATAGCCAAAGGTATATAAGACAAGATGAAAAACATATTTAAAGAAAATACAAATTAAATAAGGAAAAGTTACAAATATAGAGGCTGAAGTATGAATATTTGAAAATTAGTGAGTACAAATCTATTGGGGATTTATTTAATAGGGTGAATGAAATTTTGAGCACTATTATATGTCTTGGTGAAAAGATATAAGATTATACAGTAGTTGAAAAGATGTTTAGAATCCTTGATGAAATGTTTGATGCTAAAGTTTATTGGAAATAGATATCCTGAAACATTATCTCTAGATGATTTATATATAACTCTAATTACTTATGAATTGATAGGGGATAAGGTTATGAAAATTAAACCAAAATATGATAGGTAAATGTATTTAATGGCTGCCAAGAAATAAAATTAAAATAAGATACTTATTAAAAAATAATCTTGTGATCCTGAATCAAAAAATGAGGTGTGTAAAAATATTAATGAATGTGGATCTATTGGTCACTTTATAGATAATTATCCTCAAATAAAGAAATTATATGATTGTGATGAATAAGAAATAAAATCAAGAAGATCATGGAAGAAACATGGTGAAAAATATAAATATTTTACTAGAGGGAAAGATAGAAAAATATTCAAATCCTAAAGAAGTTGTTTCTTATATTAAGATAAAGAATAAGAAGACAATGATGGTGAGTCCAATTTTTTTTTGAGTATATTTGTGAGTATAATTTTATTATTATAGTGAATAATGAAGAATTTAGAAGTAGATGTTCTGAAGAAGAAGAAACTAAATTAAAATATCATATGAAAGATTAATTGAAATAATTTCTGAGAAATATTGGAAGGAAAGAGAAAGAAATCAAGAAGTTTAATAATGAAAGTTCCTAAAAAAATAATAAATAATGTTTACCTAATGTGAAAATAAACATGGTTAAATAAATATATGATTTAAATAAATATTTTGTGGAATAAAATAATCATAACAAGTATTTGGAAGTGAAGTTGAAGGAAAAAGAAGAAGAGTTAGAACTTGTCCAACAAAAACTTTCTAAATTTGAATAGAGAAATACAAGTTTCAAAAACTCTATCTCTAAATTTAGTGAAATTTATTGTTAGAACGAACCAGATAAGTATAAAAAAAGTTACCTTTAAAGGTTGAGAAAAAAGCTATATTTTTTTTGAAAATAAGAAAGTTGGGAAAGTTATGTATGTGGCCATGATTAATAAAGTAGATAATTCAAAACATTCAAAATACCCTTAGTATGAAAATATTTCTATACATTATTAATCTGAAAAAGTTTCTAATACTTCTAATTCCATTAAATATAGAAATTTAATTGAACTAAAAAGGAATACTCTAATTTATAATAGAACAGTTGATGATTCAAATAAGAAAAACATGAAGGTTGCTAAGAAAAATGTTCAAAAATATGGTCAGTATGGAAGTTTCAAAGGTAAATATTAAATCTATGGCTACTACTGGTATTGTGGTGGATTCATATATACATAAAATATGTGTTAGTTTAACTAAAAACATTATTATTATTCTATAGGTTATGGAAGGAAAAGTTTGAGGGGGATTCATTCTTCTTAAAGAAAGAAGTTTGAGAATGTTATTTTGAATAAACATGAGAAGTTTGGAGTAAGAATCTAATATTGGTCCCAAACATTGGAAACTATTTGTGAAAGGTGTGAAAAACTTGGACACATTCTAAAGGATGTCTTGTTTTTTACCGAAACAACAAATGTTTTTTTAACAATTCTCAGAAGTCGGAAATGAAGAAATAAAAGGCTCTTATTGTAGAAATCGCATTGAAAAATACAAAAGGAGAACAAAATTGTATTATGGATAGTGTATGTTCCTCTCATATGACAGGATATTTAAAGTTGTTAAATAATGTGAAACACTTTATAAAATTAACAATGAAATTTGGAAATGATGAATCCTTGATAATCAAAGGTTTTTGTTTAGTCATCATTCGGAAAGAAAAGATAAAATATAAGAAAAATTTATATGCTTATATACTAAAATACAACATGATAAGTGTTTCAAAACATTTTTATGACGGTAAAAAATTTATCTTCAGAAAATATGGGTTTGTTGTGAAATGTGATGAATATGGAAAGATAGTTACAAGTGTCCAACACACCAAAGGAAACTTGTTTCAAGTTGGTGAAATACAAAACTATTATTACTTGAGTACGATGGAAGATAATCAATTCTGGAATAAAAGTCTAGGACAAATGTTTCAATGAAATATGATAAATTTATCCAATATAGATAGTGTTATTTATATTCTTGATTTTCCAATAAGAAGATATTGGTGTTGCACTATTTTTTAGAATGTAAAGATTACAAACTCAGTTCATAAGAAAGTTAAGATTTGTTAAAAATAACCCCTAGAAAGTATTCATTCTGATACTATGGGACAATGATAAATTAATAAAAAATGGATATAATTACTTCAACACTTTCATTTATGAATTTACACACATTAATTTTTTATGTCTATGAAACAGATGTTAGATGCTCTGAAAATATTTATAATTTTTAGGAGGAAAGTTTAGAAGGAATGTGATTATTCAATGAAAAAGTTGATAATTAATATTAGTGATGAGTATAAGAATGAATAATTTGAAATTTATCTTGAGAATTATAGAATTCATCATGTGTATAGTTTCCCATACACTCCTCAATATAATGGGTTTGCTAAAATAGAGAATAGAAATTTGGTTGAAATGGGGAGATCTATGTTACTTGAACACAGTATTTCTCATTACTATTGGAGGCAATCCAGGATCACTGCTATATATATATATATATATATATATATATATTCAAAACCAATTTTTATATAGTCAAAGTTTGGATATGTCTCCATAAATTTTTTTTATGAAAAAACTATAAGTTTTAAAACTTAAGAGTGTTTGGGAGTCCATGCATTATAAAAAATAAAGGTGGAAACTTTTAAAAGTTTAAGAAGAAAGGTGAAGATATAATTTTTCTTGGCTATGCTCCAGAATAAAGAAAATATACATTTTTAAATAAATAAATAGGAAGATTTTTTGATTTTATTTCTGTGAAAGTTATGGAAACAGAAGAAAAAGATAAACATACTCATATAGATAAGGAAGTTGAGTAGGATTAGGATAAAATTTCTGATAAGGATACAACCAATTTTAATCCTACTCAAGAAGAAAAATTTGACTAAACTATTTCTAGTGATGAGGAAGATAATTAAAAATCTCATACAAGGATGAGGAAACAAGTATAATATCAAAATACTATTGGTGATCAACATCAAAAGTTTTAAACAAGAAGAAGAAAAAAATGCTATTACACATAATTCCTTAAATTCAGAAGTCGAGACAAATGATGTGAATAAAGATTTTGAGTATCTGGAATGGTTTTAGGACATGAATGAAGAGCTGCATCAAATAGAAAATAATGATACATGTGAACCTACTCCTAAGATAGATAAAAAAATGTTATTGGTACAAAGTGGGTTTTCTGAAACAAGCTGAATGAAGAAGGTGAAGTGATAAGAAACAAGGAAATATCATAATAAAAATTTAGTCAGATATTGAAGGTGTTAATTTTTAAAACCTTTTTCTCTGATGGGAAGGTTAGAAACAATAAAAAAAATTCTTTCTATTTATGCACAATGAAGTTACAAAATCTTTCAAATGGATGTGAATTAAACAATTTTAAATGGGGATCTTGATGAAGAAGTTTACATTGAACAACCTTGTGGATTTTTTTTTGGGAAAGATTTAAGTTTGATACTTTATTAAGGAAGACTATTTTTAAGAAAGGAAGAGTTGATATAAATCTATACATCAAATAAAGTCAATAGTTCTCCATCATTATAATTATTTATATTTATGAAATTATATTTTTCTAGGAATGATGAATGATCTTGTGAAAGATTTACTGAAGAAATGAAAAGTTTATTGAGATTTCCATGTTGGGGGAAATGAAATACTTTCTTGGGCTACAAATTTAAAAAATAATAAACACCTTTATCTTTCTCAAGAAAATTATGCAAAAGGAATTATTAAGAAGTTCATAATGGAAAACTTGAAACCAATTTCCACACTAATTTCAATGTAAAAAAATTTGTGTAAAAATGGAGAAGGTAAAGAAGTTAATTAGAAAGAATTGAAGAAACAAATTATTAGTTTTCTATATTTGACTACCTTAGGACACAACATTGTTTATGTTGTTACCTTATTGTAAGATTTCACAGTGATCCAAAAGAATCAAATTTAATTTCTGGAAAAATAATTCTCAGAAACATAAAAAGCACAAAAAATTTCATAATTAGGTATAATAGATCATAGAATATTGATTTTTTGGTATTCATATGATGATTGGGAAGGAAATACTAATGATAGAATATCCACATCTGGTGGATTATTCTTTCATGTAATTTTTTTTATTAGTTGGCATACAAAAAAATAGAATTTAGTAACTCCTAGTAAGTCTAAAGCTACATATTCTTATATTAATCAAGATGCTACCCAACTTATGAAGGTAAAAAAACAATTAGAAGACTTACTTGTTAAAGTGAATTTACCCTTGCTCTTGGGTTGTGATAATAAAAGTTCAATACCTCATCAGGAATATAGTTCAACATTCTCATTAAAAAAATATTGAAATCAAATGTTATTTCATAAAAGGGCATATGGAGAAGAATGAATTGAATCTGAAGTATGTTCCTACATTGGAACAAGTTGCTGACATTTTCATAAAACCTTTAATGAAGGAATACTTTTATAAATTGAGGTTGAACAAGAGTGTCCAACCTATTTCTCATTATGGCTGAGGTGTGTGTTTTTCCCCTATCTCATCTTACCTTTGGATAATGTTGTCAAGGGGGAGAATAGTTTCATAAATCTATCCTTATGGAATCTTATAAAAATGGTGATTTGTGGGTAAGCTATGAATAAAACATTGTATTATTTGTGAACTATTATAGCTGTTTATTGGAGTGGTTGTAGGAATTTTTTTTATTCCAAAAAAGTTTAAGAGATAAGGAAGAAAATATAAGGAAGAAAGACGAAGAAGGTTTTTTATGATTAATAATTTTGGAAAACATGGATTTGCTGTCAATAATTATTGTTTCCAATAATGAGTTAGATCACGTAGGATTATAATTGTTGATAAGTAATCCATTACTTGAGGATACGAAGTTCAATGATTTATTAATATTGGTTGAAAAAAAATTCAAAGGGGAATATTTTTAGAACCAAGATAATAAGGATGATGATTGTTTTAAGGTATTATATTTTGTTTTCAAGGAAGTTTAATAAGAAAATAAATCACATCACTTTGATTTTGGTCAAAATAGGAGTGACCATCATATTCAATAAAATCAGACTCAGAATGGTTGAGAAATTATACCGTATTGAGAATTTTTTTTCTAGATGAAAAGGACCATAAAAAACACATGGGGTCCAAACCTAAAGAAGAGATCGTAAGGGGGAAGAATCAAATTTTCATGACTATGATACTAATTTTATTATTATTTTCTATTTTGTATTTATCAGAAATCATAAGTAAGTTGTGAAACTTTTGATGCAAGATTGGTGAAAAAAGGGGGATAAGTGGTGTTTCAAATAATATTTAGATTAATAATATCTAGTTAGAGAGAGATAAAAGGATCTAGAAATTGCATTGACTCTGACTGTAATCATGTCAATAGTATTCTGGATAATAAAGAAAAAATGATGTTGTTGGATAAATGGTAGGTTACAATACTTTCCATTATAATTTAGAAGATTATAAATATGATGTTTAATGTATTCAAAGTTATGAAGGAAGACATGATACTTTCTGAAATATTTAATAAGATGAAAGCTGGTAAAGCTGAATATTCATGGTCTCAAGATCATCACAACAGGCTTATCAGATTCATATTTTTTTTATGGATGGGAAGGTTAGTGGAAAATGTGTGAAACTAAAGGTACTGGTTTTCATTCATACTAAAATCTTAAATATATAAATCATTGGATAAAGAAGTTGATGAGCATAATATTAAGTAAATAAAGAATCCACTAATACTAACCCATTAGATTCAGTATTCCATAGTAATCATCGGAGGAATATTTGTTTGGGATTGATGAATGAAATGAAGATGAAAAATATTAATAAGTAATTTATTGATGTGTTATTAAAGGAGGATTTTGAAGTTGAAAGAAGATTTTTATTTTCATCAGTTGGTATAGATCATCGTAATGAAGAAATCATATCGGGAAATTAGAATGATGTCTATTTTTTATTACATGCAATTGGTATGGAAAATCATATTGAATGAATAATATTGAAGGAATAATATTAGGAAAATTAGATACAGACTAATGCTTATAAAGAAAATCATAATAGAGATAAAGTTTTTAGAATATTAAAGAATATTTGAGAAGAAATGATAGGAATTCATAAATTTTGAAAAAGTCAAGATGCAGCCAAACTTCAAGAAAAAAAGAAAATTCAGGTAATTTTGTCAAGTGGGAAAATTTTTAGAAATCCCACCCAAACCACCTTTGGGGAAAGTATAAAAGGTGAAAAGTACATTTTACTTTCTGACTGAAGTACTGTTCATGAGTAGTAGAGAGAAGGTAGAGAAATGAAGAAATTATAGAGTAGAAAAGGTTCTCATATTTTTTTTATTGAATAAATAACACAGAACAAAATAGAAAGGATAAGAGACAAGATTGGAACATATTCAGCTGATCATTGTATTCACCTGATTATCATATTCAGCTAGTTATCATATTCAACTAGTTATATTATTGGGAAGGATTATCGAATTGGGATTTCCAGATAGAAGAAGAAATTGTTTAGGATTGTCTCAACCATATTCTGACAGAGCTATATTTTTCTTATTGAGCAATCAAACCGGGAAAATCGTGCTGGAAAATCATACTAAGGTTTATTACAATGTCTAGGAAGTTATTACCAGCTTCTAGGTAAGAAAATTAATAATTTATTTGAAAGTTATTATTTTTGAAAGTTGATAAAGAATAAACATAACATGTTTTTCAACAAAAACATTATATTATATCACCTATGATAGATGAAGAACATGAACTTTTGGATTATTTACATAGTGATACATGAGTGAAAGGGCATATCATTCTCATTTTATTCCTCACAAAATGATTATTTTCTAGTGGATTGTGTAGTATTATATTATTTTTAAACCATACCAATGATGTAACTATTATTATTGAATAGTGAACCTTGTAAATATATGTGTTCCCATGGATGTGAGTTTGATTTTTTTTATCAGGGAATGAAATATTTAATAAGAGTTGAAGGTTTTTTCATAAACAAGGAAACATAAAAGAAAAAGTTATCATTGATTCACCCTCCACCTCTTAATGATGCAATTATCCTAAATGGGTGCTTATAATTAATATAGGTAATTAGAAAAACATAAAAAAATATCAATATATTAATTATACTATATTTATTATTTTATCATTTTTTAAGAAGGTTTGATTAATGTGGAATAATAAAAAAATCTAAAACATTCAGATAAGAACTATACCACTGATTTGGAAAGCCTCGTTTTCTTAACACCTTAAGACCTCTAATATTGGTATTATACCTAAAAAATAACTCAATAATTAGTTTAGGGATTATATGAGATAATTTAGGTTGTAATGGTTGAAAAAGTGTGGTTTGAAGTGTGAAGAAAATATAATAAGAGGTTCCCTTTTATAAGAGAGGGGAGGGGAACTGTTAAAATTTATTAACATATTAAATAAATATAAATTAATTTTCAATTAAAAATGGATCCAAAGTGATTTATTTATAAGATAATATGATTATGGGTCAAAATAACCTCATATAATAAAATTTTAATAGTTTTTTGTCTATATTTCTTCCCTTACCTTTTGGTGTGTACCACTATTTAACCCATTTAACTATTATCATGCCAACATGGTTTTTTACTATTTGAGGGCCAATATAGTTAATATAAAATTAAATAATACTCATAAATGGATTATGGTTTATATTTTAAACATTATCATAATAAATTTTTATAATATAAGTTATTTATAAATTTTATATCATTAAATAAATATTATTTACTACAAAATATCCAAAATGTCAACATTTAGAACTATTTATGTTGTTGAATTTAAAATAAAAAACAAATAATATTAAAATTTAATATTTTATTATAACCATAACATGTAATGTTCATCTATAAAGTTCTTTGATCAAATTATTAATCTCAGATTATATTTATTTTACTATTTTGAATACCATTTATTGTATTTTTCTATTAATTAAATAATTACTATATCAGCGTCGTGCAAGCATTTAATGTAAATATTTATTAAAAAAAACTAAAAATAAATTACCTAGATGAAGATAAATATTTTATATTTTAAAATAATATTTATATATGGATATTTTTTTGATAATACCATATTAATAATATTACACTTATTAAAAATAAGAGTGTGACATGTTTGACAATCCTTTAAATAAAATACTATAAAGGTTGAAATCTCATCAAAGTGGCCCAAAAGGGTAATAAATTAGACCCTTTGATTATTATGGATAATATATATCCATAAAATAAGATTCAGGTATGTGTTGATTCATTTTATGGTTCATATCATTTTATTTTTATCCCTTAATTACCCAATTTACCCTTTTCCATGGTAATAAAAATTACTAAGGTTACTACTTATATTTTTGAAAAATTAAAGATACCTATTTACTAAAATTGGACCCACTAATACAAAATATTAAATTCATTTTTCAAATTTCAATATAGAGAAGATTAAGAATTTAATTTAAAATTAAATTGGAAAAGCGCAATGAAAAACTATTTTTTAGAAAAATGCCATTTCAAAATATTAAATGTTTTTATACCGAATTAAATTATAAAATCCATTTAAATAATTATAATTTAATTAAATTGAATCAAAATGAACTAATCAAATTTAATAACTAATATAAAAAATAATTTTAATTTTTAAATACATATAAAATACAGTTAACAAAATAGCAATTTCACTATTCTTTAAAAAATACATATTTTTATAGAATTGTAAAAAATATATCTTAAGATAATTTTGAAATTTAAAATTTAAAAATGAAATTAATTTATTTTCAAATTAAAATTCCATAACATAGAAATTAAACCTTTAAATTAAATCTTATAAGAAATGATTTTAAGAAAACCATTTCATTTTTTCAATTTATGAAATTTTTAATATATATTTTTAATGAATATAAATAAAAAATTCTTGAATAAAAATAAAAATAAAAATTATTTATTATATCAATAACTAGTATTTTATATTTATGTTTCTGTTTTTCCTTTTCAAAGGATGTTTTATTATCCCTTCGTATGGTGTAGATTTTCAACAAAGGTATTTGCAAATATTGAAACCTTGATTTCCAAGACAAAAATTATAAGGGTGAAATACATTCAAGGGGTTAGAATGAACCAACTCTATATTTTAGAATATATCTATCTTAAAATAAAATTTTACCGTTTGATAGCTTTGTTGACACAAAAAACCAAGCTTAAAATAAAAAAGTGATATATTATAACATAACTGTTAAATTTATGGATATGAATATAAATATAAATATTATGATATATATAGATATGTTTTAATTAATTAAAATTTATCTATTAATGAATAATATATAAGTACTCACTTTTTAGTAAAATCATTTTTGGCTTCAAAAATACGTCTTCTTGAAAAATGGTTTATATTGCATTCTATGAATGAATTTTATAATTAATTTCAATAACTTTCAAAAATTTTATTTTAAATAATTGATATAATTAATGGATTAATCATATAAAATTTATCTTAGTGTTATTTTTTGTGGTTTTTCTAAAATAGTCGTTTTCTGTTTGAATAATGAAAAATACCCTTTTTTGTAAAACTGTCATTTCTTTTCATCAAATAATGTAATTTAAAATCTCCATTATGTTTTTAATTTTACAATAAATTTTAATAGGATTAATTTAATTTTATATTATATAATTAATTACAGTTGAATCATCATTATAATTTATTTTGGTAAAATTTTAATTTGGGCTTAAGAACATATTTTTTTCTTCTAAAAACTATTTTTATGCGCAAAATTTGTTTATTTATTAATTAATTAAATAAATAAATATTGATTAATTATTCTAATGAAATTTATACATTATATGTTCAATAAATTCTTTTACATCCATTTTATTTATTCTACTAGGCATGGTATAAGAATAAATCCAATTTTATGCTTAAAAACACATTTTTATAAAAACTGTTTTCATTGCGTTATGCATGCTTATTCTAAAATTGAATTCTTAAAATTTTATAAATTGAGTTATTATTTTTTTAAAAAAAATTTAATCATGAGGAGAAAATTTTGTAAATAGGTCTCTTTTATTTTTGGTCTTTATGAATAGTAACATTGGTAAAATTTTATCATCTCAGTAAGGGTAAAATTGATAAAACAGAGTAAAAAATTTGATATAAGGCCTTAAAATATCTATAAAAATTTCCCTCTATCATATTGGATAATTTTATTTCGTCAATTATCATACAAATATAAAAAATATGGCATCATTGTCTTATTTTTCTTTGATTATGACCTTTATATTATTTTAAGAAAGGAATAAATACAAAATATCACTCTCTTGAATTTAATATATCTAATATTTTAAAAAAAGGATAAAAAGTGGTTAAATTAAGTAATAAATTTTTATTTTAAATATAAATTAGTTTTTATTTTAATGGAAATTTAATTTTAATTTTTAGATATAGAATAATTACCTTAAATTCTTAGGCACAACCAACGTAGTATTTTTTTAAGTAATAGAAAAATAAAATATATGTTTCTAAAAGTATTAAATGTAATATAAGTCCAATAAATTATTATTTTAAAAAAACTATTTAAATAAATAAAAGAAAATTTTATTTTTTTAAAATTACCATTCAAATTCAAATTCAGTTATACAATATAGGAAGTCAAATTTTTTGAATAGACCTGAAAATGAAATTAAGATTATCTTATGTTAAATAATATGTTATTAAATGGATTATAATTCATAAAAATATTATATTACATAAATTAAATTTTATATGTTCTATCATATCAAAAATTTTGCACTTATGGGTTACTTGTCATTTTATAGTAACATTCTTTACCCTTAGATAAAAAAATTGATATTGTGGTAATTGTTACAAGGGTAAATGGGCAGGGGGGTTATAAGTAAGAGATAAGGGATAAACATAACCTAGAATTTTATAAATATTATTGGATGATATTATTTGGACTTGTCCTCACTATATATTTTAGATATATCAATTTAGATCCATTTATACTATAAAATTAAATTAATACTTTAAATAACACCAACGGAGCCCCTCCCCTCACTTATAAAAGGGCACATCATCTCCTCCCTTATTCAATTTTTTTTATCCTTATAAATCAGAAAAAACCAACCATAATAACTACCTATATTCTTTACCCATGTACTAGAGCTTCAGGTATTTACAAAATACCATATTTCCAATGTTTACGATGAAAGCCGAAAGTGGTTTCTCAATGAAGAGGTATAACTCTTAACCAAGTACTTTAAATTTTATTTCTTATTATACCTCCTATAAATATATTTTATTCATTATAAAATGGTTACATAAGTATAATACATATAATTAATTTTTATTATGATGATGTAACAACTATTATCTACTTTATTTCCATTCTATGGGAAAAGAAGACATCGCTCATGCATACGTTTGAACTACCACATCCACGAAGCGATGTGTTTCATTTTTCACCACTATTTTTCATTTTGTTATAATTATGGATTAAATAAATATATTTGATATTTATAATATTTTTATTTAAATATAATGATGAATTATTAATTACCTTTATTTTTTTCCATCCATCAAAAAAGGAAACATCACTCATGTGTACGTATGAAATACTATCTCCATGAAGTGATATAATTCATTTTTCATCACCGATTTATATGAATAGTCAGAATAGAGTATATAATTATTACATATGATATTCATGTAAATATTAAAAATATATATATTATAAAACAATAACCAATTTACAAAAACCAGGGATTCTAAACCAAAAATTGCATGAAAAGCGTAGAAGTTATCACTCAAATCAATGATATTAATAAAGAATTGTTCACAAATGAGTAATAATAAGTTATAAGTAAATAATATATGATATAATATATATTATAATGGTTCTATAATATATTTATAACAAATATATTTTTATTATATAAGAGTTTCAAAATTATTTGAATAGAGATGAGACTTTAGGTAAGGGTTTCTCGTTTTACATTTATTTTTGGGAGACATATACCATATTCACCACTTGTTTCCTTTATGTGCTATATATAATTTAATTTAATTAATTTTAAAATTATTTTTATGAATATTATTTTGATTTTATAAATCCATATAAAATTTGATCTTTTAAAATGTTTTGATTCATAGAACACCAAAGTTATATATGGGTTATCATCTCAAATTGTCTTCTTTGTGACATATGTTATTATATTCACCTATATTCATTTATAAGGTGTATATAAATTGAATTTTACATGAAATATCATAAATTTAATTATGTTAATGATATTTAAAGTTTCATTTTAATTTATTATTTTATGGTGGTTATGATTCAAAAGTTATGAAATCAATAAGGGGTTATATGTTACAATATCATTTCCTTTTAGGATTTTTATATTAATTTTCATTGAGGAAACTTATATATATATTATCATTTAAACCCATTATTATATTATACTATGGTTATTTATTTATATTTTTTGTATTAGTATCATTTTACTATCCTTTTTACTTAAAATTATTTGGAAAATGTTTTTAAATAAAAGCTCACCTTATTTCCTCTTTGGTCGATGAATATTTTCTTACATGTCCAATATATTAAAATTTTTTTTATGAAAGTAATTACATTAGATTAAAATGTATAAAAAATAAATTTTCAATAAATTTTAATTTATTTACAAATGTTTTAAATGGAATCTCTCTAAAAGTTTTTTTTGAATAATTCATTTTTTTACTTTTATAAAAAGTTTAAAAGTAATTTTTTATTTTAATGTCCATCACATGAATTTTTTTATCATTTTCATGAGAATTATTTAATGTGAGGATTCATTAAAATATTCCTTATTTATTTTAAAAGTATTTATTTTCATAATAATATGATAATTTTTAGTTAAAATGTTTTTAAGAGGATATATTTTCATGTTTTTAAAGAGTGGTTCAAATGATATTTTAAATATCTTTTTCATTTATATTGACATCCTTTATAAATTGTTTTGATTCACTAAGTTTATGATATTTTTGATACTATACACCTTATTTTCCATATATCTTATAATAATAATTATTTAAGGTTTATTATTTAAAAGTTATTTCATTTCCATGGGTTATTTAAGTTATGATGAAATGTTTATGAAACTGATTTCTTTTCCATAGGTTATGTTATGACAAAATGATATATGTTTTATGATCTTTTGGTACACATAAGTATGTTTTTACTTTTGATATGGGTGGGTCTATTATATCCCTCTAATTAATTAGGTAAATACTTATATATCTTAACTTAATTATGGAAAATGAATTGACATACTCAATCCATTGTAGGAAATAGGTAGTGATCCCCAGTCTGCAATGATATGGGAAACAAGTGGTGATTCTTGATTCACTATGACATGGGAAAAAATTGGTTATGACAGATCCACTATGATATGGGAAATAAGAGGTGATTCATAATCCTATATGATATGAGAAACAAGTGGTTTTTATTGATCCACTATGAATAGAAAAAAAAAACGTGTTGATGCTTGATCCACAGGGATATAATGATCTTAGTAGTTAACCTTGACATATGCTACTATTCTTATTCCTATTATGGTTCCAAAATCTCATGACATTCCATTATTCTTATGATTTTAACCCATGGATCATGATTTATTTTTTATGATTACCTAATATTGTTACATGTCAATTTTTTAGTTTTATTCCATGACTCATTATTATGATATATGAATTTATGTGTATGATTTTGTATTGAAAATATCATGTTCTCTTAAAATTATAATAATTCTATGATTAAATATAATCATTGATTGATATACCCCATGTTTAAATTTATTATGCATCTGATCTATCACTTTCTTATGATTTAATTTTTATTATTTTATGAAGAAGGGTACTATGTATGATATGTCTAATAATAGCGATAATTGTAACGAAATAAGTGGGATAAGATGCATATTTTTTATGAACCAGTTGTATATACATCCAAGATTCTAAAGAAAATAAAACTTTTTGGTTAAATAATGGACCATAATAATATGAAATTAATATTCATATAATAATATATAATATATTTGTATGTGATCTATGGGTTGATATAATATTTTATATACCAAATGGTAAGAGGAAATGTAATAAATTCTCATGATTTTAAATTCCCCCCAAATCCTAATAACGGTTCCCTTGATATAATTGGAATAATATATATTAAACCTCAATCCAAAAAAATAAAAAATCAAAATTCCAAATTTATCATAAGGTATAATCCTAAACACTTGAAATGTTATCACCCCATTTTCAACAATAATCCTCTCACTTACTTATATATAATAATTATCCCAAGATGAAAAATGTAAAAATATAAATCAATATAATTTATTCATTAGTTAATTGATTTTACAATATTTTTTATAGATTCTCTAACCATCCCTTAATGAGTTCTTCTGGTTCAAATAATAATGTATCAATATAAATCAATATTTTTTCTATAAATGTTTATATCAATTTTTAATCTACAATTAATCTATATACCTTTATTTATTTTTATTTTAGATTTATATAAAAAATAAGATCTAAATAAAATTTTATAGACCTAATTAGTATACAGATTCATGTATTATAGAGTGATCCAAATATATATCCTCAAAAAAAAAATCAAAAAATAGTTTCCAAATAACATATTTTATGATATTGAATTAAAAAACATTAATGATCATCAAAAAATATAGAAAACATATATTTTTTTATATTTATTGAATCATCTACAAAAATCATAAATAGGATTAAAAATTTCTTACATAATACTTTTAATTTATGGGAAATATCATCTTTATTCCTTCTATTGAATAAACCCCAAGAGTATCAACTTCTATTGAGTAGATATCGCATTTTTCATTGAAAATCATTTAGATAATTTTTATGAATAATATATGCATTTAGTATGATTATATTTATACTTCAAACAACTTATAATAAAGTTTCATAAATCAATTAATTATTCAATTTTCAACATCTTCACACAATAAAATTTTTAATTTATCTCCTAAAATTCAATCCATTGTGTATAATGTAAATTCCACATTACATTAAATTTTTTGTCTAAATAGACCCTTCAAATCCCTTATAATTAACTCAAAACATCTTAAATAATATTTATAAAATAAATCAGTTTCTTATAGTGATAATCAATAATTAGAAATAAGTACAGTTCTTAATTGTCACCTTACATTAAGTAAAATATATCTCTTTACATGATTCACCATAATTTATCTTTAACTTGCATCTCATAAAAAATTATTTTAGTACTTCTCTATAAATTTAGCAAAATTAATTACATGAGGTAAAAAATTAGGTTCTTTTAAATGAATCCAGTATTTGATAATCAAAACATTTAAAAAATATTCAACAACATAAATCCATGGATTCCTCAATCTATTCCTTTAAAATATACTTTTAAAATTCCAATGATAATTTATTATGATATTAATGTATATGTTTTTTTATAAAATTAACATCAATTCTAGAAATAATATAACTACTCTCACTGTGGGAAAATATTATAATTAATGTATACCTATTGTGTTCATTTTTAAACTATTCCATTTGATTTACACTCCCACAAAAAAACCTCAAATGTCATGTGTTGTCAACCCTTCTATATCTATTATGGGTTAAACCATGGACCAAAAACACCACTTATAATGTGGTTCAACATCTTAAGTTGGCATTAGTGAATATCTGCATAACTCTAACCATAATACTAAGTTATAATGAACATCAAGTACATCAACATCCTTCCCTCCTCCTACCATGAATTACCACCACTATATGATATTCCCACTATGTATTTCTCCCAATTATGCCATCATAATGTATAGAACATATCACTCTCACACCTTGTGTGATCTTCCATAGAAGTAAGATAATGGGAGAGGGGGAGTCATCCATCCACCCTCACTAACCAAGATTTTTAAGAAATCAACTAGAAACATAACATTTGAAATCAATAAAAAGTAATAAATTCAGATGAGGAGTGTTGAGAAATCACCATAAAATACATGAATAGATTGTTACAAAAATATCTTAGTGTAGGGATTCACACAATCATATCTAAAAAACTCATATATTCAACCATTTCATCACCATTATCCACCCACAACCATCTATTCCTTTATAACACAAAACCTCCAATAACGACACAAAAACATCCATAACAACCAACCACAATTACAATTTTATTCATTAATCTAATTTTTTTTTACCATCCACAAACCAATTCTAGTCTCATTATTCATTTTATTTATTTATTATCATTACACATGTATTTATTTTATTTTAAAAACAATAAATATTTATTAAATTGTTTCAAAAATTTTCCTTTTCAAATCACACATTTTTTTATTTTTTCCAAAAAAATATAGATATAAAATATAAATTATAAGAAACTAAAAAAAATTAAACATGTAATTTTTAAACTGTCCTTCACAAAAATTTTAATAGAAATATAAAAATTACCTTTAAAACATAAGGGTAACAATTTTTTTTATAAAACACTATAATCCAAAAATAGGATCACTATGAAAATTATAATAACCATTTAAAAAATAAATCCTATCACTTAGTGTGAAATATAACATATCATGAATTAAATCAAGTCATGTAGTCGTTAATAAATATTTTAACCATATTAACTTATCATTAATACATAATATTAACAGTTCATCCATTACTACATGAAAATTTTGATCATGTCTTCTTTGTGTAAATTTGGCATATTACCACTCCCCTAGAGCTATGGTGAGCACTGAATGTGGATATATGGACTCCCATGACATCGTGAGAAAATTATTTACCACATAAACAGTGAGGGAAGATGGTGGGAACACCCTATTTCTATAATTAAAAGATTGAATGTGGCAATAGGGCCTCCAATGGCCATGAAATGTTTTTACCATTTTTATAAGCCCTAGAGAAATAGAATATAGCCATGGTCTATATGATCTATATCCATAAGTCTTGGGTAAAAGACCATCACCATGAGAAAAGCTGACCCTTTGTCTATAGTATATCCTATATCTAAAAGACACTTTTTTCATGGTCATAGTCTTCAAAGAATGGGACTATGGATATTGGAAAAACTTATAGTGGCCATAGGCCCTAGGTAAATGGAATATCATAATGGTAAACACATATCCCATTGTGATAAGTCCTAGTTAAATGAAATACAACCATGTGTACACCCACCTATGTCTATAGGGTGGCTAAAATTAATATGTATTTTAATTAGTAATTTCATAAAAATATTACATTATATTTATAAAATTTTCATATATATATATATATAAATAATATATCCCATTTTATAAATTATATGTTAGTTTAGTGGTAAGTGTTGATAGTATACAAGACTAAGATACATGGTTCAATTTTGGGTAGGCTATTTTTTTTTCATATTGCGATGGTTGAATACCTGTGGAAATTGGTTTTCTTGGGTGGAAAACCTATGAACATGGTAAAATACCCATTAAAATACGTTTTCTGCTTTAAAAAACAATAACTAAGGGCTTATAGTAATATTTATTCATGTGTCTATAGCTGATGAAGTTGTCGTTGTGCTAAAAACACCCACTGAAACCTTGACAACGGACATAGCCTACAGCCACATTTTAAAGAGATAATATCATGGTATCTAAACAAGGAATTTATTTAATTTCCTACTAGTATTCCCATAATAATTTTCTCATTCAACTAACATAATTTTATCATTAAATTTTTAAAATTAATACTAACATACATAACTTCAAAACTAAAGAATCTGCAGAACATAATTCATTAAACATTGGTTTAAAATAATTTACTTTATCTTCTTTAAGGATCCTCTAGGATTATTAAAAAAATATGAAATTACCAATAACACACCAAAGTAAATAATGAAAAAGAAATTTAACATTTCCTTTTACCATCTTATATAGTTTAATTTCATTAATTCCCAAAGTTTTAAGTGTCACATATGAGTTTTTATCTCTATCCTTTGTTCCAATTCATCTTTTGGATCTTTGTTTTCTTCTCAAGTTTTGAGTGTTACAAATTTAAAATTTAAGGTATTATTTTGTTATCTTTGACCTAAAATTTATTAATTAGTTTTCTCCGAATATTTTTGATAAAATATACATTTTGGTCTTGACATTAGGTGGTTCATGGTTGGCGCACCATTAGGAAAAAATGTGCACCCTTTCCTAGGAAACCATAAAACCAATATCATTTTTGGATTGTGGAAACTGAACAATTTTCACATGGTTTGGGAAACCAAGCTAGCATACCAAGAAGCCTGTTTATCTTGGATAGAGAGGTATGAATGGTTTCCAAGCAATTTGGAAATCCATGCGGGAAAACCGCGTCACTTGTACGGATCACTAAAAGTGAGAATTTTTACTTCTACCCTATTCAGGATTTTACACCAAATCACCCTATTCTCCCCCTATTTGGTTCATACAACCCTAAGAGGCTCTTCCCATCTTCCCCCACCTCCCACCTCCTTCTATAGTGATTCCAAGTCGATTTATTCAAGTTTTGTGGGTGAATATTCAAGGTAATATCCTTCTTTCTTCTTTCTCTCCCTCTTTATTCCATTTTATCTTGAGTTCTTTTCCTTTATTGGTCTTTTGGATCCAGGGTTCATGTTTCCCATGGTTTATATTGTGGTTTTTGTCTTCTTAGGGTTTCTCTTGGTTGTTCTTTGCTATTTGATCCTCCGTGGAGTTGTTTTGGGTTGGCGTTGTTGAAGCCCATGTGATTTGAGGTTGGTTTCCCTTTGCACTTGTTATTTAAATTTATGAATTGTTTATTTATTAGTTTTGTAACATTTATTATATGTTAATTCACAATTTATTATTTTTTGGAATAATTTTTTTTAAATGAGGTTGTTTTCTTGATTATTTTGAAGTATATGTCATTATTTTATTAAGATATTAACAACAAGTGTTTGATAAAATAACTGGTTGGATTTTTAAGTGATTTGTGGGTTTTAAAGCATGGAGTGGCTTTGTAAATGTATTCATTGAAATCAAAATCATGTTTGTATTTCACAAATGGATTTATAAATGGTTTTGACTTGAAAGTATTGTGTGATGGTTTTTTGAAAATAGTTTGACATGTGATTATGGTGTGTAGACCATTAGGAATTTTGATAAAAGTTTATTTAGTTTAAAATTGTGGTGTGGGTGCTTAAATGGATTTTTATTAATGATTTTGAAATGAAAAATTTTGTATTTTCAATTTTTTGGAAAGGTGGATTTGGTTCTTTGAAAAAGGTTGGTTTCTTGAAGGGTGTTTGAGGGCAGTTTAGTTCTTTTATGAAAATTATGGTCTTTAAAACTCTCCTTGGATAATTATCCTACCTTGGTTATATTGATTATTATGGTAGGTTCATGATAAGAGGCTCTCTTATGATCATATGGTTTAAAGGAAAGATATTTTCCCTTGGGATGACTCATGAGTGACTTGTTGTGTGAATTGCTTTTGTGTTATATATATGCATGTGATTAGATGCTTGGTTGGAATTTTTGGATCACCCCCACTTTAGTCTTGACATGGGAACTTAGAATATCTATTTAATTTTTAATTAATGGTTTCTAAACTGGCTTAGGATTGTTCTCTAAATAGTGGAGCACAATAGGGGATCTGTTTTGTTTTTGTTTCTAGGAGACATTGCTCCTTGATTAGATCAGGTAGGTTGAAATCAAGCATTTGGGTGTTAATTGATTACATCAGGTGAGGCATGACTTCAATATTATTAAATATGTATATTATGTTCTAGATTATTCCACTGATCTTATAGGTTTTCCCATTTCCTTTTGAACTTATTTGTCTACAATGAATGATTGATATTCTTGTTGGATGTTTTCTCCTTTGTGATATTTTCTATTTCCCCAGTGATGTGATTATAGTAGTTTATCTCTCATTTGGTGATATTCTTTGTTAAAATGTATTTGTGGTGTTTTAAAAGGTTTTATGGAAAATGTTTTGGGGAATTATTTTCACTCCTTTACTCCCTTTTAAGAATGAAAGCATAATTATTTCTATTTTGAAATGAAAATGGTTCCTTTTTAGAGAGGAATCTGGTTTTAAACGTATAAAGGGAAATATACCATGTTTTTTAAGGGACAATGTGTGGAAGAACATACTTTTATATATTATATTTCAAACCTGAATTTGATGTTTCTTTATTTAAAGTAAATTCTTTGGGAATATATTTGTTCGGGCACACCTATAGAGTTTTAATAATCACGCCTATAGTTATTCCTTATTTTTAGATTTAGGTGAAGGATACATCTTGGTTTTGATCACCATGGGAGATTATTGGTTTTGGTATCAGAGAGTGAACCTTAGGGTCAAATGATGGAATTGTGGTCATCTGGTTTAGTTTGGTTTTTTTGTTCAGTTTTTTGTAATTCTAGTTTTTGTATAAATGATGTTTGATTTAGAAATTTTATATTTATTCTATTTGGTATACTATATTTATTTATTCTATTTTTTTATTTATATTGGGATATATCATTCCATTGATTTATCTATTGATTCCTTAATACTAGTTTCTAGTCTGAGAGGATCATGAACACCTCTCGGGCCTTGAATCTGGCCTACTCGGGTGATCTGTTCAGGGTTGACTCAGGTTTTTTATGAAAAAATGGTATTAGAGCACGTTGTGTTCTTTAGGGGACCTAGATTTTAGAGATCCCTTTATTATTTGGGATGTCACGGTAGATGGATTAGGACTATCAAATCTTAACTTATAGGTTTAGAGGAGTGTCTAGAAAACACTTTCAGGACCAAACATGGAGTTTCCATTTGTAGTTGGGTTTTTTTGTTTTCTTTGGTTCTTGTTGGTTGATTGTTGTTTGGGATATAAACTGTGAGTTGAGATAGTTGTCTTAGTGAGATCATAGGGCTTGGAAAGCCATGCATATCTGGGAAAATGGTCCTAAAATACTCTACTTGATGGCGGTGTGATTGACATATAGACAAAAACCGTATAGACAAGTCACCCATCGACACTAGTTTCCCCTTGTAAGTTGTTTTGGATACCTCTTGATCCTGAAATTGTTTTGAAAACCATTGTTTTGTAATTTCAAAAACTGAATTTAAAGTAGATAATGTTTTTTTGGGAATAATGAAAATGAGTTATTAGATTTATTTTGAATAAAGATTAACAAAATGAATTCTAAGAAAATTATTTTTGGGTAAAACGAGGATGAGTTTATCGATATTGGATTTCTATAATCAAAATTTGCGGTTTATTGAAAGTTTTTGTTTGGGAAAGAGAAATTTATTATGAATATGGTTTTGGAAATTTTTTTAAGGATAGGAGAAATTTTAATAAAATGAGTTTTTAATCAAATTATTTTTTATTGAATAAGATTTGTTGAGTTGTTGAAAATGATTTGAATGAGAATAATTTTATTTTTGGTTTGAATCCATGGAATATTTTTCGAGTAGGATGAAATGGATTTATGTGTGGGGTTTGAAAAATGGGTTTTAGATTTAGTAGTTAGTGGTATTTTGAAAAGGTTTTGTGAAATTTGAAAAGGTAAATGGGTTAAGAGTTTGAAATTTGGGCTGAATTTTTTGTTTCATAAAAGAAAATGGTTCGTTATAACCTTTGATATTTTCATGGGTGATCACATGAATGGATATGTGTGGGAAAGTGGAAAGATAATGATATGGGTGAATTAGTGCCCATATTGGTAGGAGTTGATGAGTTCATGGGGTGGCATGAGAATGCACATGTGTGAGTCTCCATGGAATACCATTGGTGAGGGTGAAGCTTCCTATGTTTTTTTTTTCTTTTCAAAAGTGTCCTTGAGAGAAAAAGATATGATGTTTAAATAACCATTTTTGTGTGGTGTGTTTTATTGTGATTGGTAATGTTTTTTATATGGTTTTTTGAGTTTTATAATTCATGATGATAAGTTGGTTTTGATTCAGTTCTTGGTTTTCTTATAGCTTAGTGTACACCACCACCAAGGATTCGATGGATATTCAAGGTGCAACTACGTGTGGTTCACTATTAGTGGACCCTCCAATTGATCAAACTAAATATTTTCTTCTTGAGTTTCAAAATATGAATCCTCATCTCTTTTTTGGTAAAGCATATCTTCTCTAATTAGAAGAGTGGATACCGAAAATTGAGGGAAACATCAATTTCCTTGAGTTTTCTAAGTCTCTAAAGGTGAATTTCATCACCCTTATGATCAGAGGTCTGGCTTGGAAGTAGTGGAAGTTGGTCTCTCAAACCAAGCCTCAGAGAGATATTTCCTAGTAGTTCTTTAAGGATTTGTTCATCCATTAGTATTTATATAATATAGTGAAGGTGAGGAAGGGGATATATATGTGATGTATATAGCAAGGTGATGAATTCTTGTTGGATTTATTTTGTCATTTTGTGGATCCAGTTCCTTATCTTCTAGAGTGGGATAGAGAAGATTACTAGATGGATCGATGTTTTGAGAATGGGATTCATACTAATTTTCAGTTTAAGATGTTAGAGTTTGGTCTAACTTTTTTTTTTCTGATGTGATGAGGAAAGATATTCGAGTTGAAGTAATGTTAGCAGGAGTTATTACGGTATCCAACCTTCTCCCCAATCTCTGAGATCAATAAAGTGAAACCCGATAAGATCATAAAGTGTGCTGAAGCTAGTGGTCCTGGTAATGGAATTAAAAGGACTATATACCTATCATAAGATTCATCTAAGCATAGAATTATTGCATTTCATCAGTGAGGCAGGATTGGTCAAAGGAATTCATCATGTCCGAGTGATCCAAAGGCATACTATGCTTGTGAATGACTAGGTCACTTGCAATGGTTCTGTCAGGGTGTTTCTAGTAAGTGATGTAGAGCTATATCAACCCCTTAAGAAGACACCCCACCTATTTTCAGGAGTATGGTTCTATTTTAGGTTCATTTTAAGGCCCCTTTATATGTAATTATTCTTTTGTTGTAATGGTTATCTCTAATGGTGTATTGTGGTGTTGATTTTTTTTAAAATGTAAAAGTGGATGTTTTGGATCTCTAGAGAACGTCTATTTTAATAAATGTGTGTCTTTTGAAAATTATGAAAATTTTCTATCTCGAGTGGAGGTGGGTTCTGTTGTGTGTCTGGTTTTTACTGCCTCTCATTTGGGGCGAAAGAGGATGATGCATGTTTATCTTTTAAATCCCATCTTAGTGAAAGTGACTTATTAGAGAATAGTGAGTCTCATAGTGTTTTGTGTTCTTTTGTTTCTACCTGGGGGTTGCGTGAACACTCGTGACACCAAAATATGGAGTCTCGATCAGGGATTATCAACTTCTGACTGTGAGGTAGTGAATTCTTCAAGACATAACGACTCCAACCATAGGCCCTGGAGTGAAGATTGCATGTAGTAAGGAATCATAGGGGTGTGGAGGATGTTGGTCAATATTTTTCTTCAGTTCTATAATGGATATAGTTTAAGTTTTTGTGATTTATTACTTTTATCTTAGATGGTCCCATTTTTCTATAAAATTAATAGAGGCCTCATTTCTTCATTGTGGTCATTGTGCAGTTACCCTTGTGATTTGGTTTTGGGTTTTTCCCATTTAGATATTGTTATGCCTTATGGAGATGTTAAATTTTGGATTAGTTAGTGATTGGTTTGGGGTTTTTTGTATCCCCTCTATTATGGTGTGGTTTGTTCTTTATGGGGATTTATCGGGTTGGTTAATCTTGGGTTTCCTATGTCAGTTGGTTCTAGTTAGATTCTAATGGTAGGGAGTCCATTCTAGCATCCCATGTTGATAATCCAATTTAGTTTCTGGTTTTAACTTATAAATGGGTGGTTTCATTTGGATTTATCTAATTTTTAGTTCTTTTTAAACTGGTTAAATTTTGGAATTTTTTGGAGTATACCCAATGGTCCTGTTTGAATCATGGTTAAAGAAGTTGTAACTCAAGTTTCTATGTCATTTCTTGATAAGTGGTTTGGGTTTATTGGTTCATTTCAGGTAAGAGGTATGATTTTAATTCTAGTGATGGTTGAGGTGTTCTTGGTTTGAGAGGTTGTATCATGTAGTTGTGGGAATCCTTCATCTTTGATCGATCAACTGGAAGGTGTTGTGGATTTATGGTAGAAGAAAGTGTAATGGTGGGGAGAATTGTCAACCTAGATTTTTATTTTTTTCCTTCTTTCTGGTTTATATTTTGGATCTTGTTTTTCTTCTTGAGTTCCAAGTGTTTTGGATTTAAATTTTAAGGTATTATTTTACAGTCTTTAGTCTCTAATTTTTTATTTAGTTTTCCTAGAAATTTTTGAAGAAAATAGATATTTTGGGCTTGACAATAAGCGGCGCATGATTGGTGCATAGTTATGGAAAACCGTGTGCCCTTGACCAAGAAACCATGCAATAAATTTCATTTTTGGAATGTGGTGACCACATGATTATCACATTGTTTGGGTGACCATGCAAGATAAATATGTGGCTTGTTCCTCTTGGATAGTGAGGGACACATGATTTCTGCATGGTTTGGAAAACAGTGCGAGAAAACCATGTAACCTATCTTGACCATTAAAAGTGTGAATTGTCTCTTCTACCTATTTTAAGATTTAACCTCAAATAACCACATTCTTACCCTATTTAGTTCTTAAAAACCTATGAGGCTCCTCCCCTCTTCCTTATGCCTCTCTCTTCCTTCCATGGTGATTCCAAGAAGATTTCTTCACGTTTTGAGGCTGAATCTTCAAAGTAATCTCCTAATTTCTTCTTCTACCCCTTCTTCCATTTTATATTGATTTCTTCTTATCCCATGGTCTTTTGGATCTAGGGTTCATGTTTAACATGGTTTATATAAGGGTTTTTTTCTTCTTAGGGGTTATCGTGGTTGTTCTTGGATCTTGGACCCTTCATGGATTTTTTTAGGTTGTCATTGTTGGAGAGAAGGTGATTTGAGGTAGATTTCCCTTTGGACTTTTCCTTTAAATTTAATAATAGTTGATTTACTGATTTTTAAACCTTTTTTATATGTTAATTAACAATGTATGTTCTTTGAATATTTTTTTGATAAGAAATGAGGTGGTATTCCTGATTGTTTTGAAGTATATGGAACCGTTTCATTAAGATATACACAACATGTGTTTGATAAAATACATGATTGTATTTTGAAAGTGATTTATGGTTTTTAAATCATGGTTTGGATTTGTAAATATATTTTTGGCATATGAAATAGTGGTTGGATTTATCAAATGTATTTCTAAATGGTTTTGGACTTAAAATTAGTGTGCATTGGTTATTTGAAAATGGTTTGACAAGTGATGATGGTTTGTGGACGATTTGGAATTTTGATGAAAGTGTATTTGGTTTTAAAATCTAGTGCGAGTGATTAAATGAAATTTTCTAAATTGCTTTAAATGAAAAATGGTGTGTTTTCACCTTTCTGGAAAGGTGGATTTGGTTCTTTGAAAAAGGGTTGTTTCTTTAAGAGTTCATAAGGTCTGTTTGGAACTTTTATGAAAATTATGGTCTTAAAAAATCTCCTTGGATAATTATCTTACCTTGGTTATGTTGATTGTTTTGGGAGGCCCAATATTAGAGGCCCCCTTTTTATCGGATGGTTTAAAGGAAAGATATTGTTCTTTGGGGTCACTTGAGGGTGACTTATTTCATGAATTTCTTGTTTGTGAAGTATGTTCATGTGATTAGATTCCTGGTTATAATTATTGGCTCACCCCCACTTTAGTTTTAACATTGGAACCTGGTATACCTGGTGAATTTTTGGTGAATGGTTTCTACACTATATTGGAATTTTTCTCTGGATAATAGCTCACAATAGGGTATTTGTTTTGTTTTTTGTATCTATGGGATAGTGCTCCTCAGTTAGACTAGGAAGGGTGAGATCGAGCGTGTGATCGGGAATTGATGTCATCAGGTGAGGCATACCTTTGGGATGATCCAAGATATATAGTATGTTCTAGATTATTCCACTAAGATCCTAGGTTCTCCCATGTCCTTTGACACTTAGTTGTCTATAGAGGATTATTGAGATTCTTGTTGGTTGTTTTCTTCTTTGTGCTATATTTTTATCACTTATGATGTGGCTATTGTTGCTTCTCTCTAGTTTGGTGATATTATTTGTTAAAATGGATTTGTTTTTTTTTAAAATGTTTTATGTAAAATTCTTTGGGAAATGATTTTCACTCCTTTAATCCCCTTTTAGAATGAAAACAACATCCTTTATATTTTAAAATGAAAATGGTTCCTCCTTGGAGAGGAATGTAATTTTAAATTGAGAAAGGGAAATGGACCATGTTTTATTTTAAGGGAAAATGTGTGGAAGATCTTAATTGTATATATTTTATTTCAAACATGAAGTTTATGTTCCTTTATTTAAAGGAAATGCATTTGGAATATATTTATTCAGGCACACCTATTAAGTTTTACTACTCAAACCTACAATTTTTTCTTATTTATATCTTTTAGTGTAGGTTCCAACTTGGTTTTGATCCCCATGGGAAATGGGTCATTTTTCTATCATAGAGTGACCCTCAGGGTCACATGGTGGGATTCATCAGGTTCATTTAGGGTTTTGTTGTTCGATTTGCTGTAAGCTTGGTTTTTTTATATAAATTATGTTCAATTTGGAAATTTTTTATTTATTCTATTTGGGATTATCAATTTTATTCAACTGTATTATGTATTTCTATTGGGAGAAATAATTCCTTTGGTTTCACAGTTGGTGCCTTGAAACTAGTTTCCTACCTTGGAGGATGGGGAACGCCCTCGAGCCTGGTCTTAGGCCAACCCAGGTGACCAGTTAAGGGTTGACTCAGGAAAACTCATGAAATTAAGACAAAGCTATATTATATTCCTTAAATAATTCAAGAACCTATATCAACATAATCATAACTACCACAATTGCATGAAACAAGGAATCCCATTCACCCCACCATGATATTGTTCACATTGGGTGTCCCCAACTCTCCCATGTAGCTTTAATACACCTCATTATAAGGACATGTATTTATGGGGAAGGTGTTACCCCTATTCATATTCTTGAATTGTTAAAATATGTTACCAGTGTTGTAATGACAGATGATTTTATTAAATATTTCTCCTTAAATAAATATTATATTAAAAAAATTCTATGATATGAAAAAAACTAAAACTAACCATGATATATTAATAAAATAAATTATTAGATATGATTATTATAACATATCTGTTGAATTGGTAGATATAATTAGAGATAAAAAATTATGAAATTTATGTAGGAAGAAGAGGAAATGGACTTAATAAGTATATGTATTCTTTATAAAGTTCATTTTTCCACTCATTGAAGTGAGGTATAATTTTTAGGGACTTACCTATACCAATACCGAACTGAACTTCAATAAGTATGGATTGAATGAAATCATCTATGTGAGAAGTTAAAGCTCATGGAAATAAATAGGAGATCCATTCAAGATGAATCACAAACCAAGAATAACACCTATACTTATCTTACACTTAGATCTTATGCCTAGATCCTATAGTTTTTATAAGAGTTTGGATGATTAAAACATATAATTATTAATATATTTTATACTTTTCACATTAGGCATTTTAAAATGGCGTAATACAAAAAAATATTTTATAAATAATTTTATTTTACACACTATAAACCTATATAATAAATTTATTTTATAATACATTTTGAATTATAATTTTACAAAATGAACTTTATTTCGTAAATCATTATTTCAATATTATCCTATGTTGATTTTTTTATAAATTTTCTGAAATGGTTTATTTATTGGTGAATATTGAAAACTATAGTTTTTAATGACATTATATATTATATGAAATTATAATGATATAACCATGACATAAAAATTTATAAAGAAATTTTATTGAAAAAAATGTATTTAAGTATTAAAATAATTATTTAAAAAATACTATCCCTAAATTAAAAACCTATGACTATCATTTTGAAACCTAAAATAATATTTTATCCCAATAAAACTAATTTTTTTTACCTTTCATTAAATTGAGTATTATCATTGTAGAATTACATTTTGGATTTAATTAAAAGCCACATAACTCTATTATTGTTAATAATAATCTAATTAAAATCATTAAAATTAGTAACCTTTATAATTTTTATCCTAAACTCATTTTTTCTTAAAAAATTTGTTCTTATAATTTTTTTAAATGTTTTAAACATTTATTATTTTAGAATTAATTTTAATAAATTTTTAAAATTTAATCTATAATAATATATTACATATTTAAAATAACCTTTTTCAAATTTGTTTAAATGATCTATTTTAATTTTTTTAAGAAAATAAATTACCAAGGTAAATGTTAGCTGCCACGTTAAATGATAAAAACGAAAAAGGTGTTAAATAAAAGGATAAGACAAAAAATATCTTAAGAACATATCATCAAAGGAATGGTTGAGAATTTTATAGACCTACCCTCATCTGTTATTTACTATTAGTCAGTTTTGGATCAAAATTCAGAAAAATTTGACTTTATTTTTATATTAACTATTAAGTATTTAAATAAATGTCATTTTATTCACATATAAAATCTTCCTTGCAACTCCCATTCAAATAATATCCAAAAATTTGAGTACCTTACATTAATATTCTCCATTTCTTTCCCAAAAAAATTATATCCAACATTTTTAATCCTTTCCCCCCTTATATTTACCAAATCCCTTATAAATCTTGTAGGTTTCAAGGAAAAGATTAAATTATCCAACATAATTATTTTCTCCAATCTAATCATTCCTTCATTTCTTATTCATATACATGCTCTTAAATATTATTTATCACTATATTAACATGTTTTTGAAATCATTAAACATCTATAAATATATTAATATCATAAAATATTAGAATTATATTATTCATTTTAACATTATAAAACACTCATGTTTGAGTCGGTTTTACAGCCTATATGAGCACTGTTATAATGTTTATATCATAAATGACAAAGAAATATTAAATACTTGTAATATTTTACAATAATAAATAATTTTATATGTTTTCATAATTTTGGAATTATGATACTATTATAGAATCATTCCATAATCATATATTTATGATTAATTCAAATATGTTATGGTTTGGGTTTGTTTAACTACGTACATGAATGTTGATATGAGTATTTATAATATATGGTTATGGAAAAATAATTTATAGAAAGATATTATATGAATATGTAAATAAATTATTTTTATTTTGTTTATGTAATGTTAATATTAATATGTAAGCTCAATATTAATAAACAAACTTTTGTATGGTTAAGGTTATTGAAACAAGTACGTTTTGTATTATTTATTAACAAATTATACCACAAAATTCTATAAAATGAACATGGAACATCACAAATAATTATGGAACTTATATTTTTAGTAAATTAAAAATTAAAAAGGTTATGATACTATAATTTAATGCCATTAAACGTGGGGAACACATTGAATAAATTTGAAGGAATTGACTGAACAACCCCTAGTGGATGAGCAAATGAAGAAAAAATATAAATTAGTAACATATGAAAATAAATGAACCACGAAAATGAAATATTCATAAAATTGGTTTATAGTAATGTGTTTAATAAATATAATTTTGACATTTATTATGTTAAGATCACACACCAAGTGGGTTGAGACTTGATTCAAGGGGTTTTCATCTCAATTTTTCTTCATTGAGACATGTTTGGTATTGTGCTATTATCTTATTATATAAGGTGTATATTCTTTCTTTTTTAAATAATATATCATCAATATATCATTATTAATTATATTTAATTTTTTATTCACATTCTCTTTATAACAGGGTTTTGATTCAAAATATTCAAATATTTTAAGGTTTTTATCAACTAAATTTCATTTCATTGACTCTAAAACTACATTTCAAGACTAATTAAATTCAAATTTCTATTATTTTACCATATCTCTTTATAAAAGTACATTTTCTTCCATATCCATATTTTTAATCCCACCAATGTTCTACTTTTATAATTGGGAACCCAAATATGTTTTAGATAAATTGAACATTATATTTACCTTTTATTTTTATAAATATAGATTTTGTTATCAGTTTCTAATTATGTGGGTTTCAATAATATATTTTAAAATAATAAAGAAGTTTCAATTTAAAGAATGATTTTTGATCTTTTACTCTAAATTTTATATCTTTAATTTAATTTATTTTCAAAAATAATATTTCTAATTATTTTATAAAAATAATTTTCATCTATATCAACATTTTTTAGTTATTTTTATGCTTTATTGTGGATATTATACAATTATTCCCTCCACTTTCATTCTCTAGATGAACTATGATGATATTTTATGGAAAATTTTATGAAATAAATTTCTTATGGCACTCAATTTTATAGATTTTGATGTTTGGGGTCTTATATCACATCTCAAAGAATTTGTTATGGATCTATATATCATGATATTTTTACGAGAAATGAGTGTTGATGATTTCTTAAATATGGGAGTTAGGTAGTGACACTTGCCTAAGAATTTTTTTGATGATGTTTGATTTGATATTTTTGTATTTTAGGGTATGATATCTAAATTTATTGGTCATGTTCCTAATTTTATTCTCACTCCCCAGGATCAGTTTAGGTTCACTTAATATCTTCGATTGTTATCTCCCTTATTTACTCTTGTTGATCATATGATATCACCCTTTTATATAGTTCCATTTACCTAGGTTATAAAGAAGGATATTGAGATTGATTTTTCTAGAATGGGTTCTTTATGTGGATATTACATTTGGGAAATGGTAAAGAGATTTAAAAATAATCCATTAATTCATCTAATCATCAAATAAATGAATCCTTTATGGTTCTCAATTGTGTATTATTATATGTAATTGATATGCATATAAAATTATGTAGTATTTTTTGAAACCCACCGAATGAGCATTGAAAAATTTACAAAGGAACAAATACATGAATTTGGGTATTATTTCCCTCACAAAAAGAAAAGGAAAGATAAGGTGGCCAAACTTCATAGATCAGAAAAGCCTATAAGACACTAATGATCACGTGACTATCATAAGGTCATGAGAAAGAACCATGTGCAACACATAGATTTTAGAAGATCCCATATATCCCCTTTCAAAAATACCTACTTCTCTTGTGAAGGATCTCTATTCAACAAGTGGCTATGTGCTGACAACTAGATAAACTCCCCGGGACACACAGATTGTCAACTGATAGATTCTTGACAACCCATCAAAAAATCCTTTGAAAATAGGATTAAAATATCCAAAATATGGGAGAATATCATGATTGTAAAGATCATGTGATTAATAATAAATGGTAAATATTATTATCCTTGACAGAATCCAAGAAAAATCTTGAGACCCTTGAGGCTTTATAGAATAAAAATAGAAAGAAATAAATGGGAGGATGTGGGAGCCTCTTGCGGTCACTGAACATCATGATACATGCCCCTAGCTATCCAAAAGAAACCACAAGACCTTAGAGTCATTCCTGCCTCATCTTGTGAAAGCCCTTGGATATTATGCCTCACTGCGTAAAAGGCCTTGGGTATATCTAGGGAACTGTGCATTCTCCCTTTGGATCCCTAAGGAAAAACAGATGATTTTTTTCAAAAAAATGCTTTCAAAACTTCACAAGACCGTTATTGGTCTCACGATGCCTCTCCAAGATGTAGAGTAATAGTCTTTAACATCACTCATGTAATCTCGCATAAACCATGACCTTTGTAAAAGAAAATAAATAAATAGAAAAGGGAGGATGTGAAAGACTCCCACTACAGTAAAATGATTGATATGTGCTAAGGAAGTCCAAAACATGGTCTCACAAGACTCCTGAATAAGGAATCCTAATCCCACGGAGGCCACTTGACAAACCATCCTTATCTCATGTAAAGTCCCAGACAAGTCACTTGAGATCATGCAAAGGCCTTCTAAGGGTTCCCTGATCTTGTGAAGGCCCTTAGAAATGTCCATATAAAAACAAGGAAGTCCTTCGACATACCCACATAATTCAAAGATTTCTCACTAATTGGAAATAATTCAATAAAGGAGACATTGATGGGAGGGACTCACAGTTTCTGAAAATAAGGAGGTGCCCTCGAAGTGATCCATGATAGAGACTCATGAAGACATGTGGTGTCAAAGCACTTAGATGACTCCAACCTAGATCTGCATGAGATAATTCACAATTAATGGTAAACAATTGGAGTTATGATGCCTATAAATACCCCACACATTCATGAAAAAAGGAATATTCAGCTTTATATAGAGATACAAATTATTAGAAGCTCGCACTAACACTAGATAAGATTTATCAGAGTGGCTGATCTCATTACTAGAAGAGATTACCATTAGGTAAAGGACTAGAGAACCACCAGATAAATCATGTATCATGCATAAGAGATTCACATGATCATCATAGATCATGTGACTAACTTATGGTAGGCCATGTGAAGAATATCTCGCACACCTTCTTGATCACGTTAGAATTTAAATAAGATAAAACTGAACAAATTGAAGGAATTTATGATATAATGGTTGTAAAAAGACTAATAAATAAGATATCAAAGAGCAATAAAAACACAATGATACTCATGAATTTCATATGAACCATACAGGTCATGCGACGACACCAGGACTTATCATCCAGATCACGTGACACTCCTTGGGAATACTATTTAGATCATGCAAAGTCCTCTGGACATGTTGAAGAAATTCATACAATAGCTTGTGGTTATATTTCCCTAGTCTCGAAAATCCCTCCAGGATCATTAATCAAGACTTAAAATGGACTTTAATACATGTCACTCGAATCAAATAATTGAACTAGTTTAGGTCAGCTGATTATCATGGTAGCACCTAGGCATGTCAACTAGCTCTCACAATTACCTTTGAGAAATCCAACTAGGTCTCACGATGCCCTCAAGACATGTCATCCATGACATGTGACACCCTCAGACACACGTTAGACTAATTACCATAATACCCTCCATATGTGTTTGCTAGATCTGATGATGATACCTATAAAAATCATATGGATCATGCGACACCCTCTGGAAAAGCCCATTAGGTCATGTTATAGCTTCTAGGACAAACCATTTGGGTCTTGCAATGTGTTTCGAACAAGTCAATTGGATCACATGATTTCATTTTAACATGGAATGAAGACATTATCAGACATGTGTTGTAGATAATCAAGGCATGTTGAGTGGATAATCAATGCATGTTTGGTAGGAAAACAGGTCAATAAGGAATCCCATGGATTTATATTTTTTTTCCGCCCTCAGTGTGTAAGACCATACCATAGGAAAATGTTAGTGTGTAAGCCCAAATCAAGGGTACTATGAATACTCTAATTCATGTAATAACCATGATATATAGGATGCCTCCTAGAGGCCCAAACTATATATTAAAACTCCTCAAGCTCTATATCAGTATATAAAGGCCACATATATAATCAATGAGACTGATCATTTTCCATCCCTTGTTTCTCAAAATGAGAATATCTCATGTGATCTTCGGAAGCTAAAATAATCATATCATTTGAATTATAAGATTCTATAAGGTAATGGGAAACCTCATAGTGTAATCCTCGACGAACAGTTCTATGACGACTCTGATTCCAACCATAACCCAGATAAATAGGATGCTTTCCTAAGGCCCGAGTCTAAAAAAAAATGGGAATCCACATTAGTGTAATTCCCTCCATGTCTCCGACATTTCAACCATTAGGACCCAATCATTACCATGGGATGATCATATTTACTCATCCACCAATGGACTAAGAACCTTCTAAACTCTGAGAACTCTGATTATTTCAATAACTACGATATGTAGAATGCCTTCCTAATTCCTCATCACAAATAAGAATCCATTTATATGTAATACCTATGTCTATAACATTTGAACCATTGGTACCCAACAATTCCCATGAGATGAACACTCTACCTCATCCCTTAGTGAAATGAAAAATCAATTAAACAATGATGAATCCAATTCTTATAATAATTAGGATACGTATGACACCTTCTCAAGGACTGATCTATATACCAAACATATCAAAGTTAGTCCTAGTAAATAATATTCCACACCCATATGCCATGAGGCTGATCACTAGCCATCCCTTGTTTCTTACACCGATCATAACTCACGTGGGATTAGGGATCCATAATGAAAACCTCATTTTCATCATGAATCTCCACTAGCCAGGGTAGTCTCATCATGTAATCCCAAATGAGTGGCATGATATGAAGACCCATCATAGAAGGGAATCCACCTTGGGTATATTCCTAATGGAATAATTTAACCATGATAGCTCTTATTCCTACTATAACCAAGATACACAGGACACCTCCTTGAGACTACAGTTCAAATATTCGATTCCTTAGTGCCCACACATATATCTTAGATACATGATGTTAAACTGCACTGGTTTAAAAAACTACATGGATTTTGATTCCTGCAATAACCATGGTACATAGGATGCCTCATAATGGTTCAATACCCTCTTTAGAATATTAACCACCTCCATGTGTGGTAGAATATTACAAAGAATCTGGTTATATCACTTCAGCACGTAAAGTAGCTACCCATATTTAGGGAAATTAATGAAGAACCTTGGATACATATAGATGGATTCATTAATGATATTCCCTTCCCATTGATCATTTATGAGATTACATTTCTTTTTTATATCAGTATAATTAATATATAATCATTTTTTATGGTAATCAATCCCATATCAGAATTAATAATAGATTCACAAACATATGTTAAACCTAAAAGAGAGTCCCAGAGTAGGAAATAATTCCCCCCATAAGGGTGTGATGAGTATGAACTACCATCCTCTTAACCAATGTGTGTCCCTAAGTGTTGTTGGGTCTGAAACCCCATCTGAAAACCTACCTTTGGAAAGTAGATCCATACTAGTCATGGATGAGGGAACCATTGGGAGTTTCCATTAAGAATGAAAATGGCTCGTGGTTAATGAGCGCGCCAAATTCAAACAACACACAATCAACCATTAGGACCTACTAATCCTGCCTCATATAGGGTTTACCCATTCATCTCTTATCCATCAAAATTGAAATGGAGAACCCGGATTGAATCTCTAAAATAACAAATAATTGGTTATTTTACATTGGGCCATTTCATTTGCCACCATATGCAAAAAGAAATGGAAATACTATTGTGAATATCTCAAGTAACTGAATCATCGATTAATCATACATCACTTTTTTTGTAATACATTATAAAAAAATCAGTATGAATGGTATGATATTACATATAGTCCTCTGTAATCGAGGTTCTCATAAAATAAGTCCATCCTTGTTTTGACAAGTCCAAATGAGAAAAATGGATGGATCGGGAATAATATGACAATTGTGTTAACCATGCAAATCTGATTGGGTACATTATACCTATGATATTTAACTAATCACTGACCTTATTCCTTGTTGACTGTGTGACTATAGATACAGATCTCATTGTCATCATATCGATACAAGATAATGTCGTCTTAATCCATCAATTTCTTTGATAAATCACATATGATAAAAACCACCACGGGTCACAAAATGATCTCACCTTCTTGATATCTTCAACATTAGGTGGAAAACATGAAGTTATAAGAGTAGCATCAACATGGTATACTCTTAAACATAGAAGCTGCTCGTGAGGTTCTCTAAGCATGAAAACTAGTGAGTCAACATCACTTGAGGAAAGCTGCAGATAAATCAGTAGCCCTCATCACAAAAACTAACTACTTTGAGTGCTTATCCATAGAGAATGACAAATGAAACCTTAAATATCTACTGAAGGTGGAACAGGAGGCCAAACAGAGCTCTTGTATGGTTCAAGAACCACCTAGGAGGGATCCTGTCAACCACCGTCTCCAGCATCATCCTGCTGGTACCCACTGGTCGCCTACTGAGGGTCCACCAGACACACTGCTGCCTCTAACAACCATGAATGGGAAATAAGGAAGGCTCATCAGAGTATAAAGGAATTGGATATCCAAAAGAGGGATCATATCCCCACTTCTATTGATGATATCTTATGACATATTTCAGCAGTAACCAGTAAGTAGGCTCATATCCCTACTCGCTTGGAACAAGCCTGCAGGTATATTCCTATAGTAGGAATGGAGGAGGCACATATCCCTAACACTATGTATGAAGTCCATCAACATATTTTGGTGGGATAAGGAGGCTAGAAGTGGGTTCATATTCCAACTTCAATCGAAGACATATGAAATTGTATAATGGATATGAAAAAATGTAGTCTAATGTCCCTATAAACACTTTTCTAAATGGTTATATATTTTAGAAACAACTGAGGGACTATGATAGAGTATTTCAACACTATTATAGATAAATGGGAAGGCATATACTACTATACCTATAACTTGGATATCTCGACACTCTTATCATCATGAAAAAGTGGCTACACCTGAGCAATCTCACTTTGTTTATCCCATATAGGAGGATTATTATCATATTACGATAAAGGAAGAATCATAGGACCGGGCTCATATTCCTGTTTCAACTAGGGATCACCAGGTGAGAGAAGAACATGCCTCAGGATAGAGGCACATGCTTATTCAAGAAGTTCATTAGTATATTCCAAAGGACTAGGATCAGGATCATATCCGCATTTTAGCTGCAGCTCACCAAGTGAGAGGGGAACATTCCTTGGGATAGGCTCATACTCATGTCGAAGAAGTTCAAAGGTATACTCCAAAGGCCCAAGATCGAGCATATAACCATGTTCTATCTTGGGATAACCATGTGAGAATGGAACAATCCTTAGGTCATGCTCATATTACTATCAGTGAATCTATCGTACATATTCCATAAGATCACAGAAGCAAGATCCATATTCCTAATTCCTCCAATGATTGATCGAACTCTCATATTTATGAGAAAATATAAAAGGTTTCTCATATCCTTTATCCCATTCTAGAGGTTTGTCGACATATTCTGGTGGGGAATGTATATTTATACCAGACTCATATTCTAGCTCCAACCAAGGCTTACCTAGTGATAATGTTACATTCCTCAAGACAGGCTTATACTTCTTCCAAGAAAGAAAAATTCCAAATACCAAAGGTTCCGGATCATGCTCAGATTCCCATCCTGGTTGAGTCTCACCAAGTGAGAATGAAACATGCCTTAAAAAAGGGTCATATTAATATCAATAATGAGACAAATCATTAGAATATTCTAGCATCTTCTTAGCTGCAAGATCATACTCCCACGACATCAGATGATTATAAGAAAGTTTCAACAACTGTCATATTTCATGATCATATCCCTGCAAAATACTAAAAGGAAGGTTAGATTATTCTAATCACAACAAAAATCACGACCCATATTTCTAATATGCTCAATTCCAATGTCCTTGAGGTCATTCAAGACACATTCTCAACACAAAAACAGTCTGTTAACTCTTCCAAAAAATTAGAATACTATCATTACCATGATAGTATTCGTTGAGGTAGTGTTAAGATGGACCACATGAACTCTACTATAGACATATACCATGGTTAACCTCCATAGATGATATCTCCCATGGATACGGAAATCCTCCCCTTTACCAATCACCTTTGTATAGAGATGTGTTCAAATATCATATATATTTGTTCAGAGAGGTGTTAAAATATCCAATTAATTCATATAGAGAGGTTCTAAAAACATTAGGGTCAATGGTATACAGTTCCCCATCAAATTCCAACAGCACTACACTTTCGTTAGTAGGTGATCTTTAGAATCATCTTCTATGCTCTGACTGGATGGAGGTATGTAAGTCTGATGAAGAGGTGGCTGACATTGACATAAGAAGAGAGTTATCTAGAAACAACCCCCCTTCATGTTTTGGGCCCTCATTACTTCTTACCATGAGATCCCAGATGAGTTAGAAAAGGATTGTATGCCTTATCTACATCAAAATATGTGGGCTACTCATCAGTGGATGAAGGATAGAAACCAACCTTATCAGAGATGTGAGGGTAACCTTCATACCATTAAGATATTCTATTTTCATCTCGATTTGTATACTATCTCCATATCCCAAGATAAAAAAAAGAAAAAATACAATGAAAATATGAAACACGCTTTCCACCATTCCATCACTACCATTTGATAGATTTTCTCCGAAGCAACATCATGCATCCATATTTGAGGATGGGGATAGTATATAGCATTACACTTTTCCACACCCCTAAAACAACAAAAACCATTAGATACGATGTCCTATAATTTCATAGCCACTGGTGAAATTAGGGTACTCGGTAATGCTTTAGCTATTTGGTCACTACAACAAAATGACCTCACTTCATCGGTTCCCATAAATCATGAACAGAGGGATAGGATAGACAACAAGATTTAAAAATCGATCCCTCAAAGAAATAAGAATACATTTCATACATTGAGACCAAAGTTATGATCTCCTGGATTACTTCATGTGAAGAATGGTTCTCATCATAGGATACCAATGCACCTAGATCCTACGCAAGCACAATTGTCCTATATAAAATGGTCAACAATATTAGATTCTATATCATCCTTCAAGGAGAAAACCTAGCTCACTGGGCCAATGGAATATCTATCATCGCCTCCACCACATGGATTTTCAGTTCTCAAGAGGATCCATGATATGTCAGTAACTACTATAAAAAACCCCTAGATCAATGAGATTGGGTAATTTATATCTCAATCACCATAACTAGGTTCATATTACCTTGATAGGACCCTAGGGACATCATCGATGATTCCAGATCAACCTCAAACTTCTGGGATGGGGTCATTTATATCTTCATTTTCATCCATGGAGTCATCGAATCCCACACTGTAAGGATTTGATTCTCAATAAGAGGACCAATTAATTCCATTTTATCCCTATATGACCTCCACCCCATAGGTATGGGAAAATGTTCATTCTCATCATCACCATAGATATAATTAGTATTTTCTAGGTTGGGAGGAACAAATCAATGATCATCGTTCCACCTATTCCTCCCAATGAAAGACAGACCTCTGTTGGTCGGGGCCCATTCAAAAACCACAATCAAAATCTCCCTGAAGGCCATAGTTCATAAACCAAGATTAGAGGAGTGTACAATGAAGGTAATCAGACTCCATTAGGGTCACAATCTGAAATGACCCAATATGGCCGAGGGTTGAAATAATGACCTTGATGAAAGAAGTGCTAAATCATTCTGTTGTGTCAAAAGTAATGGAAAAACCACCATTACTCGATCTGACTCTATTAATGTCTTCACTATAAATATGGAATAAATTGTGATCAATACACAAATACAGAGGTCCAAAACGCGGAGAACTCACATTGGGAGGAGGGAGATTTGGATGCACCAAATGAGGATACATGCACCTGGAACCAAATAAGGCTGAAAAACCTAACACATTTGAATACACAGTTTCCAACTCCATGGAAGAACGCTACCTTAGATAAAGGGAATGGTTTGAATACATCTTGATCACCATAAAAAAGAGTCTAGATCCCTTCCATGGATGAACAACTGTCACAATATGAAAGTGAAATGTAAACTCTCTGAAAAATCAACGAGGATCTACTTATGGGTAATATTCCTATTAGGTATCATCTTTAGGTAGAGATGAATACTCTCCCTCCCATAACCAATATTATAAAAAGAGTGAAATATGGGCATCATATTGGATTTGGATCAAGGTAGAAAATCTATATAGATGAGGAAGTCGAAAATGACCATGACTTCCCTCCATTGTAGTGATATCCTATCCTTCTTCAGGGAAATCATTCATTATTGGGATGAGTCTAAAATTAATAGGAGATAAATTTGGGGCCAACTCATCAACCTCCACATTTTCTCTGTAGATGAGAGAGATCTCATATAGAATTTCCCCTAGAGTTACTTAACTTCATCGAGTCCCTGGCTACTCGAATGGAATCCATGGAAGGGTGACACACACCTGTACAACCGAAGAGAATTCCATATCCTGAATGGGTGGATAAAACTTTTCCTTTACCCAATTTCAAAAATCCTACATTATCTACTTTTTCTATAGAGGTGACCCTAAAAACATCTCACACACTTCATACCCCTATGTGGGATGATGATTGTCCCTCAAAGTCAACAATAAGCAACAAAGCTAAGGTGTTTTCTTTATAGAATCTGATCGGGTCAACCTTTAATTGGTATATAAACCTTCCAGCAAGTTCTGTTGCAAGATGGGAAGACCTTATTAATTAGTTCCCTTATAAATTAAGTTTTAAAATATGGAAAATAATGATCATCGACCTAAAAAAGTACAAGAAATGTAAAAATGAGAGGGTGATTGACTTCATAGCGAGATGGAAAGGTTTAACCTATTCACTCAGCATCCCTATATCATTAGAGAAACTGTTTTAAATCTATCATGAAAATATCTAGGTTGAGTTGCATACACCTCTAATCCCAATGTAGTATCCAAATTGGTTCTATGAGTTCATAGAAATAGAATAACCTCTTGAAGACTCTATTAAACGAACCCAATCCAAACCCCAACTCATTACCAGTACACGGAGGAAAAGGACAACCAAAACTAAAGCTACATCTATCACACTTGCCTATTCAATCACCCAGGAAGGTCCCAAACCACCCACAACATCTTGTTGATTAGAGAAAACCCCAAAATCACCATCGTCCATAAGCATAGAGAAATCAAGGTTTCTATAGATTTGAAGAATGGATGAATAAGGAATACTCCTTCTAAAATTAAAAAGTCCCCTATTATTTTTTGGTATAAATGAACAAAAACTTTCTCACATTACCGCATCCTAGGAGGCCCAATGAGATAAACCTCACTGACTGTCCCGACTACCTCCCTTTCCACATAAGGTTGAGTCATAATATCTAGGAATACTTCATCTTTGATGTAGTTCTTCAAGGAAAGGTAAATTCAAGACAAGTAGTGTTAGATAACTTCTCAAAGAAGGTGGCTTGTATAACCATTTACTATTCAAAAGAAGAGGGTGATTGGAAGAAAGTTCAAGCTAGGTGTTCATGAAAATTTGGCAACTAGATGAACCAAAACATAATTGACCAAGCTCATGAAATCCTGAGTCCACATCTATGCAGAACCACAATAGATCCACCACCCAAAGAGGAAACATAAAATATACCTCCCAAAGGTGGGAATGACCATTGGAATTAGGAAGAAACGGAAGAGTGAGATCTATATTCTCCTGTAACATAAGATCTCTCCCTTGCAGACTTCTTCCCTACAACATCTGCAACATGAGACTCTCCCCACAAAATGGAGCCCTCATCAGATTAAGAGATCATATTTGGTCATTTCAACATGATACCCTTTTAAGAGCCATTCTATTATGATTAATATTACCTAGAGAATGATTTTACCAAACATAACTAGGGAATATGAGTCTGCATGCATCAAAATCAAGGATACATGGGACAACATCGAAGTGCTAAGACCCAATATTCTAGTAATATCCCCATGGGAAATATATATGTTGTAAATACTCATATTAATGTGTTATAGTAAGCTTAAAAAGGAAAGGAGGTGTCCCAGAACCCTCCAACAGTTGTTCAAACCCAATTGTCTTGTATGACCTCCTAGTGGGGGTTCAGTTATTTAATCAAATCAGGAAACGAGGAAGACCTAAGGGACCTAAAATACTAGAAGGATATATTACATTTACCTATGCATAGGCACTAGTCCCATACACCTCAAATTCCTTGGATCCCGATCGGCATGTCCATGAGCAACCCCATAATGGGAAGCACCAACATTTGGCAAAAAAGTACACCATTCTGAAATAGATGGTCGTTGTTCTAGCTAATATCTCAATCATTAATGAACTTTATATTTCAAAATAAGTTAGGAAGGTAATTTTTGAATTCCAATTGAGCCAACGAGAGTTCAATATAGAATTTATTATAGCCGATGTCTATTGAGTGGAGACTATGTTCTCAGAATGTCATGTCTCCATCCCATTCACTAATTGGGATCATAAATAAGTCCTCCAATCGGAAATTATGCCCCTATATGTTTTTGTTAGACTCAATAATGTCAACATCCAAAGGTCCCTGATTGATAATGGATATGGGATCAAGCTCATCCCCATTTGAACCCTACGACATTTGGGATATGGGGAAGGGGAACTATCTCTCATAAATATGACTATTCAAGGGTACAATAAGAATGAGAAAATACCTCTTGGGAAGATAAAAATCAAATATTAGTTTAAGTACCCCACATATAATACTATTTTTATGGTTATCTAGTAGGAAACTGCATACAATTTTCTTCTTGTAAGGCCCTGACTCCATATCCATTTGGTGATATCTTCAAAATTTTATCATTTTTTGAAGTACCCCATTAATGGAAAGTTTGGAATACTACATGGTTATAATTCCCCGTTCGAGACATATGAATCCTCATATGTTGAATTATATTTCTACAAGAGGGGAGGAAAACACCCAATTTCATACGATGATATACAAGTTGCAGCACCCAATGAATTGGGGAAAGCCCCTAAAAATATCTCAAGTGTACTCAACAATGACTATGTGGTCCCCATAAATCTAGTAAAGGAGATAGACCTAAACCCATAGGTCTAAGCCACTTCTGTCCCCAGTGAAAGTGTAAAATACAAACTACTCTAGTATCTCTCTATAGTGACTCAGGTAGTGGTGGATGATGATGTATCTTATCATGGCCTCTCTCACTATGATGGTGATAGAGATAGCACTAGATTTCTAACTTCATCTGGATATGTATCCACAAAATTAGAGATATAAGAAGATGAGTATGACCATAGGAAAACCCCTCCCAAATTTTAGGGAGTTGTTTCTACCACCATCGATGAGCTCATGAAAATAAATCTCGTAACAAAAGAAGACCGATGACCTACACTGATTAGTGCTTCCATGCCCCTCAAATAGAAAGAGATGTATATTGAATTTCTGAAGAAGCACCAATATGTGTTCTCATAGAAATACCTAAAAATTCCGGAACTGAATCCATAAGTGGCTACACACCATATTAGATTACCCGATGACCATTGAGGCTTTATGTTAGAATCTATGAGGATTCACCCATCACATGCCACCAATGTAGAGGTAGAGGTTGACAAGTTGATCAAATCCAACTTTTTCTAATAAGTGAAACTCCCAAGATGGTCTTCCAACATCATCCATGTGATGAAAAATAATTGGCAGTTAGGGTCTACATTGATTTTAGAGACCTTAAATCAACCTTTACCAATGGATGAATTACTATTTCCAACCATGTTACTCTTGATCAATGTAACTAGTAGATTCTAAGACCTTTACTTCATAAATGGATACTCAGGGTATAATCAGATAAAGATTCCCCATAAAGATGAAGAAGCCACTTCTTTAATAGCATCTGAGAGGATATTTTGTTATCAGGTCATGCACTTTGGGATAAATAATGTGGTTCTACTTATCAACATTCCATAAATCATATATTTAATCCATTATTGGTAAATGTAGAAAGATTTTATATCAATGATATGGTTTTAAAATCACGATAGTGAAGTGATCACTTAATAGACCACCTAATAGTCATCAAAAAGTTGTGAAAGAACAGTTTTAAGATGAATTTTCTAGAATTACCTTTCGAGGTAACATCAGGGAAGTTATGTGGATTTTTGTTTTGCCACTGTGAAATCGAGGTAGAACTATAGAAGACTAGTGCTATTTTAGGAATGCCACCACTAGAAATATAAAATAACTGAGGGGAATACAAGGGAACCTCAACTATATTTAGTGATTAATTTCCAACATGGATAACAAATATCTCCCCTTCACCAAGATAATGATGAATGGAATCACTTATTAATGGGACAATGATTTACAAGAAGCCTTAGAATGTCTCAAGAAATATCTCATCACCCACCAATCATGATGCCTCCGATGGAAGGGAGGAAACTCATCTTATATGTGGCCACCATGGAATGCACACTAGGAACCCTACACACATAGAAAAATGATTTGGGGTGTGAGAATAGCCTCTAATACCTCAGTCAGATGACTCTAGGTATTGAGTCGTGATACTATGATGTCAAGAAGAACTGCCTTTCACTCATCTTCATAGTAAAAAACTTGAGGCATTACTTACAACACCATGAATTCCATCTGGTCCCTCACATCGATTTTCTCAAGTATGTCTTTGGCCTCTATATGTTATCTGGAATCTTGGACCAATGGGATATTATTATTTAGAAATATAAAATTCAGTTCATATCAAAGAAGTCTGTGAAAGGGAAATCCTTGGTAGATTTCCTTTCAGAAAATACTTCCTCATAAAATACACTGGTGGACACTGAGCTTCCAAATGAGGGGGTATTCTATACCCTTGACACTCCCGGAACATAGGAGATGTATTTTGATGGAACCTCCCAAAGCCCTTTCATAAATGTATGGAAAATCTAAACCTTAATTGGGTGTATTAAGGGTCATATTTTTTTCTCTTTACAAAGTGGTTTTAACCAAATATTTATCACTATCCAAAGGTTGCACAAATAATAAGGCATAGTACAAAGCCCTCATCACCAGGTTGGAACTCACTCAACAACAACAAATAGCATACCTAAATATCAAAGGGGACTCATAGATTGTGATAAAGTAGATCAATGGTGAATATTCCCTCAAAAAGGAAGAACTAACCTCTCCCACTAGCTATGTTAGGGTACTGATGGAAGAGTTCCTTTTTGAGCCAACATTACATCAAGTTCCATGATCACTGAATGCTCGTGATGATGCATTGGAAAATGCAACCACCATCCTGGTGAGCCCTGATCAGGAAGATGAATTCTTATGTATCACACATTGAAGAATGGTCTCAATGATTTTCATTTGTGATATGAAAGAAATCAATAAGGTCAACAAAACCCTAGATCATGATGAACCAATGACCACCCTTGGATGGATGGAGCCCATAATTAGTTATCTTCAAAACAAGACTACACAAACTAAACAATCCCTAAGGGAATTTATTCAATGTCATGAAATTAATTTCACCTTTTAAAATGGTAAAAATGAATATAAATCCCTTTACAATCTTGGATTTGAAGGAATTATCATAATATACATAGTAGAGTGAGATATTTCTACCCTAATGGAAGAAGTCCACACAATATCTTGCAGAACCCATCAATATGGGACCAATATCTCTCACCTAATTATGTGGTTGGGATATTATTAGAAAACCATGATATAAGAATTTTTCGAATTCACCAAGAAATTTCATTCTTGCTGGATTCATGCAAACATCATCCATAAACCCCCATAATTGTTGCATACAGTTAAATATTCCTAGTTTTTTTCCATTTGGGGAATGGATTTTGTGGGGCCATATCCCCCTAGAATAACTAATCATTTTAAGAACATATTTAATTTTAAAAATTTATTCTCCAAATAGGATGAGGAAATACCCCTCAAGGAATTTATAATGAACAATATCTTCAACTTCTTAAATTCTTCTATTATCACATGGTTTGGGGTCCCTCACACAATATTGATGGAAAAAGACACTAAATTATCTTCTAAGGAGTTGAAGAATCTCTACCCTAAGTACAATATTGAGTCCAATCACTCATCTCACTATCATGTAGTAGAAAACGAATAGATATAGGCATTAAATAAGTCTTTTTCAAATATACTTAAAAATATGGCGAACATGGATAAGAAGTATTGGATAGAAAAACTCCTCCATGCTTTATGGGCCTACCGTACCACCACATATACTACACCACAAGAAACACCATAATAATTAGTGTACAAGAATGAAGTAGTATTACCCATATAATTTCATATTCTTTCACTATGAATATCCATTTCTATATAGCACTCAGATGATGAGAAATCACCAAATTAGCTGGATGAATTATAGTGGATTAATAATAATATGTTTCACACATTTCACATCCTTGAAGTCCATTATAATTTAATTGCATGAGCCTTTAATAAAAATGTTCTCCTCTACTCATTCCTCCAAGGGGAACTGGTGTTGTCTCTTAGGACACCAATGATACCAGGAAAGAAGCCTCCAAACCTAGAACCCAAATGGTAAGGAACTTACATCATACATAAGGTCTATCATAATGAGGCTTACTCATTGGAAACAACAGATGGGGAGTGTGTCACACCCCTCACTAATTTATGGTCTCTCAAGAAATACTTTTCATAGTTATCATCACATGGGAATCCAAATAAGTGTAAGTTCCAAAATTCATCCGGATTTCATGATTTTAAACTATACAAATTCTTTTTGATTACATGATGTTAAACTATACAAATTCATCAGAATTACATGATGTTAAACTATAAAAATTCATTTTGATAACTTAACATTAAACTATAAAAATTCGTCCGGATTACCTGATGTTAAATTATACATGCTCATCCTATACTTAAGGCACTAAACTGTAGAAAGATTTCCCAGCAGTAAGAAATTAAACTACATGGCATCTATCATCCATACCTCATGAGGATAAACTATATGGTCCCATGATATCCATCTTTATTCACATTAGGTGAACATCATCCTTACCACATGGCGTAAAATTGCATAGACCCATAACATCCCTTTTTCTTCATGATGTGTGATCTATGTCCTTATGACATGATGTAAAACTTCACAGATGCATAACATACTTTTTTATTTCTTGATAGGTGATCAATGTCCTTACCATAAGAAATTAAAATGCACAACTAATGTCCTTTATGCATGACATTAAACAACACATATTTTCTATAACTATGTACATCTTGATTATCATTTTCAATGTGATATATAGGGACACATTCATCCTATATCTTGTTCCATCCACTACATGATAAAAAATGCCCTTGTCCATGCTTTAGTTTCCTCTTAATGTCAAGAGAAACTCTAACTGTTCCTTGTTTCTAACATTGAGAATAGATCACATGAGATTAGGAATTTTAGTAAGGGATTACTTATATAAAAAAATCATAAAAAATTTCGATAGGCTTAGGCTAGTCTTTAATTAATGACCTTAAAAGTCATACTAAGAGTCCTCACCTCATGATGTTAAACTACACAATTAATGTAGCTTACACGATATAAAAATGTACACTCCTATGAAACTCACATAAGAGGAACACTATGATTGGTGTTGGTATTCTATCACACCTTCATCCTTAAGAACTACATGTGGGTTGATTCTTATCATCACAAGATATGTAGTGATGCCTAGATCTCTAATATTGGGCCCAACTACAAAAATAAATGGAAAAAATTCCCACATATTCATATGGGTCAGACCTATAAGGAGAGTTTCCTATTGAAGAACTATGTGTGACTTTTATCATGGCCTCACAGGATATGTAGTGACACCCAAATTTCCAACTCAGATCCTAGTCATAATAAACAAGTATAAAAAACCCCCTTTATATGTATAGGTTAAACTTGCATAGGGATACTTCTTAAGAACTTTGTGTGGTTTGATTCATATCACTATGGTATACATAGAGACACCAAAAATTACATTCATGGGCCCATCCACAACATTACCATTTCACATTAGGGAGCCCATTTCCTTATCACATGGCGTTAAACAACACGACATCATAAGAAATATGTGTGGAATGATTCATGACAGTACAAGATATGTAGTGATTCTTGAATCTTGGTCTCAGTTGTGAAAATAGATAAAAAATGCACTTCAAAATGTATAGGGTGACTAGGTCAAGAAAGCTCATTTTCCTACATATGAGTCGGATCTTCACACGAACTTCTCACAAACATAGTATGCCTCGAAAAAATTTCATGTAGATCCCCAAACTTCCTTACCACATGGAATTTAACTGAACGATAGGTGTCCTTACCGCATGATAATAAACTTCACGAAATACATCTACTATATTATGTTAAACTGAATGGAAAAAATTCTTACCGCATGAAAATAAACTGGATAGAACACATTCTTATAACATGATGTTAAAAATACACAAAAAAAGTACATCCCCACTATATGACAATAAACTATGAAAACCACCAACCTTGTTTTATTCCTTATAAAAGGATCAAAAGAACCATATCCTGATTAACATGAGTATGAGGTTGATCTATGATTTTTTAAAAGAACCTCATTCCAAAAACCATACTTCATTCCTTGAGAACCTTAGGTTTCCAAAAATATTTCATGACCCTTAGAATGGATACCCAGATTCAAGGACCCATTTTCTTGACTATACATACATTCTTATTACTCTTGTATATGTTCCTATATTCATCAACTAAATGTGTCACTATACAAAAAGGGATTTGAAATCCTTGTGATTTATAACATTTCTACAAAAAAACTCAACACCCAAGTGTGATTTGAACGTCTCCTGGAATGACTATCCCATATCATCACTCAAGACCTGAGAACATTGAACCATGATTTAAATTTTTTTCAACTCCTGCATGGAAGAATGATTGGGGTACTCTAGACAGTTGGTATCCAAATTAGGCTCCTGTGTATCATTTTCAATATCACATCCATCTGCATAACGATCTTAAACTACCTGCACTTTGGTCAAATATGTATGAAATAATACTCTAGTATATAATTTTTCAAATAAAAATTCCCTAAACTACTAGAAAAATAGACACAAAACTTGTTAGGATAAAAAATATCAAAGGGTGGCCTGATAAAAAGTCATGTTTTTTCTCACTAATCTATTCACCTTCAATTTTTATGCAAAACTTAGAGTGCAAATAAATAAGGCATAAATCTCATTGGGTATACTTATAAACCCTAGTAAAAGTCAATCTATGATCACTGGACCCCCTGGTTTAGGGAAAAGTTAGAGTAATGATTTTTTATCTCCTCACCACAAGGATATTTTTTCATGTTAATGGAACAACTTTTAGGGTACTCAAACCCTTCTCAGATCTTACACTTTCTACAAATCACACTTTATGATTTGGGTGCCTTAGATCACCAAAACCTTCCATGGACCATGGAAAATATTCCTGGATTCAAGGACCCTTTTCTTGACTATGCATACATGCCCATGGATATGGAATATGTGATTATGTATTTCGACCAAATGTATCACTTTTTTAAAAGGGATTTTCAATCCTTGTGAGCCCTAACACCACTACAGTAGAACTAAACACCCCAATGTGATCTAAACTTTTCCTAGTATTAATATCCCATATAATTCTCCAAAATTTTTCACTTTAGGTCATATCTTAAAATACCCACACAAAAATATCCAATTGGATTCGACATCCTCGATGTTACAACCTAATGTTTCATACCCTTTCTAAAGTCCGGACTATAATGATTCATTCATGAGAATTTGATGGCCTAAAACTAATGATTTGAAACCATATGGCATAGGGATCATGCTTCATAATATGGAGATGAACTACCCTAGGGTTCCAAAACCCTTCTTGGATAGCCTTCCTCCCATACCCAATCTCATCATCTAGTTGTTTTAGTCTTTAAAAATCATTCATGGACCTTAGAGACGAGTAGATAAAATATTTTTCTAGGCCATTATACAGACACATAAGGGCCTTGACCCACCAAATAAAGGAATATCCTCCTTTACAAAAATGATATTCAATCCTTGTGATCCCTAATAAAACCATGGGGGAATCTAGCATCTCAAAATGTCATGGGACATACCTGAAATTTCTACCTCATATCAGATTAATAGAATCCAACTTTTGGGTTATGACTCATATATGTAATATTCCAACTATCTAGGATGACCTGGCTTCCCTAGTATTTCACCCAAAAAAGATACTGCCTCCATAAATCACCCATATCCCTTGTTAAATATACTTTCATTATTACTCATTCCCCTAGTTTGTGTTGGTGCATTCCTATACCTAATTATACTATATTGATCAATCTATGCCCTTTGATTTATCCTATGAGGTTCAGCAGAGTTTTCTTTAGCCATGGTTTCCTCTTATGATTCCTCTTCTAAGTCAACATCATGATGTGACTCCTAAGAGTATTTTACACATTATTCTACTTATATGTTTCTATTTGTTACATATTCACGTTACTCATCATCTTCTATCTCATTAACATATAAATTCCATGAAGAATTTTTTCTTTTCTCTTCAATGATATTAATATCACGGCTTTCCACAATCCTTCCCAAGCACTTATTGAAACACTTGTAGTCTTTTATTTTCATTGTATATCAAAAGAATATTCATTCATCTTCATTTTGACCATCATTACATTGATTTATTTCTTTGTTTTAGATGAAACAATTACTTCAAAAAATACGAAAATATTTCGAAGAAGGATTCCTTCCATGCCACAATTCGTACAGTGTCTTAGTCTCTCCCATATAAAGCCCCATTTTATTTTAAATGTGCACTTCATCTTGAAAATATTCTTTCTAGAAATGGAGAGAGATACGACTATCAACAAGTATAGTCTTGGATATGTTTTTCACCCATCGATTCCATTTATCAACTACTCCATTTTTTAGTGGAGTTCTCACAGCAGGCACCTCATGCTGAATTCCATGTTTCTCCAGGTAATTTTCAAACCAAATGGATGTTTATTCCCCTCCATTGTCATATCAAAGAACATTGATTGTTTTTCTTGTATCATTATCAATGATTCAGAGATAAGTGTTCATAAAATCAGACACTTTTCATTTTCTTTGTATAACTATCACACATTCCATTATACTGTAATAATCTATGAAAAGGATGAAGTACCTTTCTCTATGCATTCCAAGAATATTTATTGGGCTATATACATCTGGATGAATGATTTTAATAATATTATAGGCTATTTTCATATTTCACCAATAGGAACTGCATACCACCTTCCCTTGTATACAAGCATCACATGCCTTTTCTCATTCACACTTCAGGTTGGGGATATCCATTACTATCATTATATTAGATATATTTTCCATATATTGCTGATTGATGTTCCCCAATCTCCTATTACAATGGTTGTTTTCTTCTTGAACTGTTATATAGAGAATTTTCTCATTACTTTTAACCTAATATAAGTTGTCATTTATTCTATAGCCTTTCATGAGAGAATTCCCTATCTTTTCCTTTATAGTGCATCCCTTTTTATTGAATGTCACTATAACTCCCAAGTCAAAAAGTTGACTCAAACTGAGGAGATTGTGACACAGACCATCCACATAAAGGACTTCAATTTTCTTTAGCTCTTTATTAGCTATATCAGTACTTCCACTACCTTTGATCATCATAGAAACATCATTACCAAACCTTACTGTTCCATCAACTCTTTTCTTAACATTCGTTAATAGGTCCGTATTACCCATCATATGTGACGAACATCCTCTATTAATAATCCAGGTGCTATTGTTATTTGTAGCTTTGAGGGCTACTTCTATAGGACTGAATTTTTCGATTTTCCACTTTTCTTTCCATGAGATATTGGATTGACTATAGGACACTGATGTAATTTCTATTCCCTCTTCCATCTATATGTGTTTTTAAAATTCATACTCTTCTTCCAAAGGAGGAAACCTATTTGAGATAGAAAAACCATCTGTTTGGTGAGTATTCACGTGTCCTTAAGTGTCATAGGAATATCTCCTATCATTCCTTTTCCAACAATGTACAACTTTATGGCCAAAGTTATTATAATGAAAACAATATCCATAGAAAATATTTCTTCTATACAATGTAGGATATTAATTTTTTCTAATTTTTTGAACTTCTAGATCTTCCCCATTAAAGTAGATCATTTTCGCTTTGAAATATGACATGGTATGACCCAGATATCTATATAACTGACACTTCATGAGAGAAAATGTCTTCTAAATTCTATTTATATTTATTCCTTATTCATTGGGAAAATAGTTTGACTGCTTTTCATTCAAAAATCTCAAAGAAAATATTTAATTATCCTGTCAATTTGATTAAAGGGTCTCTTTTTCAGCACTTCTAGTGGGTTTTCAATATGATCAAATTTCATCTTGCCTATATTTTGATCCACTTTATATATTTCATTTGATGTTTCAACATAAAAACTAATTCCACGGTTTCCCATGAAAGTGGGTATTTGATCACTCAAAATCATTTCAACCCCATTAGATCCATGTTTTTCTATCTCCAGTAGCTCAACATCCCACAACCTTTCAAATTGTATTTTCTTCTTTACATCATTTGAATTTGATTCACTTTTGAACTTATTACTAAGAGTAACAACTTCTTTTTCAATTCCCTTGATATTTTTGGACTTCTCCTCCAGTGTCGAGGTAATGTCATTGATGAAATTAAGATTTTACTTGATTTTGAGCCTTAGTTCCACTACATCATCTGAAATTTCATGGATTGATGACTGAAATTTCACTAGTTCTTCCAATATTTCAATTTAAGGTTCACGTTGATCAACATATTATAATGATTCTTCCACCATTTATTTCCACTTATTTCATATATTATATTTATTATCATTCTTACCAAAATAATCCTTAAGTTGAAACTTGGTATCAGAATTTTTGGTCATCTGATTATCTTTATTTTTATCTGTCTATAGTTTTTACTTTTCAATGGTAGCCATCATGGAGGCATGTTTTCCAATTTTAAATTCTGGTTCTTCCTCTACACAGAATTCATTATCATCATATTCCACTTCATATAAAAAAATATTATTCTTTACTTTGTTTTCATATTTGAATTCTTGATTTTTGAAATTTTTTTTGAGGATTTTAGATATTTTCAGCATCACTCTCTTTATCATTGAAATTTCATGGTCATTGAGAATAAATGTTCCCAACTTTACCACAATTAAAACAATTGAGGGGTTACTTACCTTTAAATTTACCTTTACCCTTATTGAGATTCTTGGAAATGAGAGAAATAATTTATTTTTCCTCATCATCTTCATCACCACTATCTCTTTTGATTTTCATTTTTTCCCTGGATTTGAATTCCATTTCTTTACTTACACGAGTCGTAGCATCTTCTGGTTTGACCTCATCTCATATTCCACCAGGATGCTCAACAGATCATCTAGGGAATGTTTGGAAAGATCCCTTTCCTATAGGGCTGAAACATTCACATTATAAAGGGGTGGAAGTCTTATTAATATTATCTTCACAATATAAATGTCTTTTATTTCTTAAGAAAGACCTCGAATTGATCCCACCACTTCAATAATTCAAATATTCACATTCTCATCAGGATGAATCTTCAGATCATCAAACCTATTCTATATGACTTGTAGTTATGCCTCCTTCACTTTACTATGTACTTTATAAATATTTTCTTGTTTTTCCCAAATAGACTTTATAAGGTCCAGGTCATCATCTTTAGATAGACTTGATCAAAAAGATCCTTAGTGAGAGAATTCTACGCTTTATCATCTGCATCAAGAATTTTACTATCTGTATCAGTTAATGAAATCCTTGTTGTATCAGTAACTTGAATTTCTTGCACAGTAGAAAATAAGACTCCCATTCTAAGATATCTCAGATGAGATCTCATTTTGTTCTTCCAAATTTAAAAATTAATTCCATCAAAGAGGGGAAATACCCTAACATTGACAAAACTCTACATGATGGATCATGGTTGATTTAACACTAGGTAACTTTATTCTCTGATACCACTTGAAGGACCCCATAACAACATAAGAGGAGAGGGGTGAATCAAGGTTTCAAATTTTTCTTTTAAACTTATGGTTATTGTTCCCATGTTAGTAGGAAGTTGTTAAACATGTTACAAAAATTCCTATGAAGAGATTGCATATCAATTTTACTTGGTTCTCCACAAAGGTCTACACCCAAGGATTATACACCGACAATGTGTCAGTCTTGCCAAAAAAACTAATCTTTAACATTTGTAGACTACAATGTCCAGTCACAGTCACTCTATTCCAGGCTCACTTACTTTCCAATGTTTTATAGATAACTCACTGTTTCCCAAGGAACACTTCCATTGACTCCCCCCCAGCTCACTGCCTTTGGGGAAGTCTTACCTAGTTTATCAGCATGAAGGTTTCTTCAATTAATTGGCATTGAAGTATTTGTCTCCATTTAGAAAAAGACACAGCTTCCATCTATGAACCGAGTAGATGAATGCTGAAATTCCTGTCCATTTAAACCTGATATTCAATACTATCCTTTTCAAACTCCCTTCGTAAAGTTCAACCCTTCGTAGAGAAAAACCCTTTACAGATCACACACCTTTACAGAGCATTCTGCTTCACAGAGCTCACTATTTTGTAGAGATCACTACTTTTTAGAGATTGGGCCTTCATAGATAAAACACCTTCGCAAAGCCCAAATGCCTCTATAGAGCCCACTCTCCTTGGGAAACACATTTCCTTCACAGAAAACCTTACTTCACAAAGCTCACTAAGCCAATGAGAAACATCCCATCTTCATGAAGCACTCAATACTTAGAAGTAGTGACTTCATTCAAGATCAAAGTAGTCTTTCCTTAAAAGAACAATCTTGTATAAAAAACTAGCTCTACGGGGAACTAATTTATTTGAAAAATTATAGCGACTAAAGATTTTCTCCCTCAAGTTCATGTGTAATGGATTAGAGTGGCCTCTTATTTATAGAAGCAGTTGAAAACAGATCTCTACTTCTTATAGTGTGATTTATGGATTTGTCAAAAACGTCTTCATGGTGCATCTCTCTTCGTGAAGCACTATGAATATTCCCCATTCACAATTCCCACCATAACTGCTGATCTCTCCATCAAATCTCTTCACACCACCACAATTCTCCACTCGCAAAGCCTTCCATAAAACCTTTGCACTGCTGCAATGCTCAAATTTTTATAATCACAGAGCACACTATCACAATCATCATGTATTTTCGAAACACAATTCTTGAATCTCATATCTACAAAACTCATGGATTTTCCATATTTTTAAGAGATCTTCAATAAAACCCAATTTTCTCAATTATTTCTACCATCCAAATTTTGGATCCCAAAAATTTGGTAAATAATGGGAATCAACATCACCATTAATAATGCTTATGGCTTGAACTGTATGATCCCTTTCCTTGAAATCTCTCTAATCATCCATTAGAGGATTGACAAAAAACACCAACCATACTCCATTTCAATCAGGGAACAACCTTAGCTCCAACAAAGCATCCATAATATTTAATGATATCTAACCATATTAACTGATGCATTTTAATATCTTTACATGTGAATATATATTTAAGAGTCTTTTAATGACTATATATCACCCACATATCCCCATAGAGTTAATGCTGCTAGATTTTAACCCAAAGATCACAACTTCCAACTCCAGATTATGCATATGATACTCTTCCACATGAATTTTCACCTATCTTTAGGTTTAAGATATCAATTTATCATTTTTCATTAGTACACATCCTAATACCTTCATTGAAGCATCACTATACACCACAAAGAGTTCCCCACTTATCGATACTGTTAGTATCGGTGCAGTGATAAGCCTAATTTTCAACACTTTGAAGTAGTCTTCATATTAACTGGTCTAGAAAAAAGTTTATACCTTCCAAGTTAGATTGGTTAGTGGGTTTGGAAATCGTGAGAAGTTATTCACAAATCACCAGTAATACCTAGCTAAACCAAGGAGACTGCAGATCTCTATTACAAATAATGTCCTGGGTCACTCTTCAATGGCCTTTGTATCAGTAGGGTCCACATATATTCCTTTGTTGGTGACTAAATGACCCAAAATGATACTTATTCTATACAAAAGTCACATTTAATATACTTTTCATAAATTTTATCCCTTTGAAAAGTCTTTGGCATAGTATTCAAATGATTCTCATGTCCCTTCTTACTATTGTAGTATATTAAAATGCTGTCAATAAAGACTAGCATAAATTTATCAAGGTAATATCTAAATATTCTATTAATTAAGTACATGAATAGTTTTAGAGAATTAGTGAGTCCTAATGGCATAACTATTAACTCATAGTGTCCATACCTCATTCAAAAGGTAATAATGGGAATATCTTCCTTCATCACCTTTAATTGGTGATATCTTGACCAAATGTCCACCTTAGTGAAATAATTGGCCCAAAATAGTTTATTGAAAAATTAATCTATCCATGGTAGGGGATACTTGTTCTTTATCATGATTTTTTGAGCACCTGATACTCAATACACAAGGACACTGATCCACACATATTCTCGATGAAGAGGACTAGAGAATCCTATAGAGAAGCACAAAGGTGTATAAAACCCTTATCTAGGTTATCTTGTACTGCTTCTTCAGTTATTAAAGCTCAATGGTGCTCATTCTATAAGGTTTATTTGATATAGGAAGATATATAAGAATAATTTCAATTGAGAATTCAACCTCTTGATCATGAGGAAGACCATACAACTATTAGAGGATCACATTAGTGTATTCCCTTAGAATGGCCATGTATTTAAGAATTATTCTATCATTTTCTAAATAATTTGAGCTATATATTATTACTCATACAAAAATAATATCCACAATTGATATAATGATTCTTGGGAAGATTCATCTTCCTCCTTACACTTGTACGAAATTGGAGAATGCTTTAGGATGTGAAGAGTGATATCCCTTTTCTAACAGTTGATGTTAGATTTGTATAAATATAGCCAATCCATGCCTAATATAGCATCAAAATCCACAAAAGGAACTAATAAAAGATTTTTAGGAGGTTTAGTTCACAAACATTAACCTTGAAGGAGGTATATACTTTGGATGCAAAAAATGACCCATTTTTTGTTCTCATAGATAACTCAACCTCCATATTATGAGGTAGTGTCTGAATAGTTCTAATAAAATTAAAATATATGAAAGAATTAATAGATCTATAATCAAATAGTATGTTCACTATTATTTAATGAATAAAAAATGTACCTATAATTACATCATTTTCAGGTTCCAATTCAATATTCCCTTCCTTAATTCCTTGGAGGTTGTTATTGTGGATTACCTCCAACAACCCTTGGGTTAGGGAAATAGACTGCATAATACCCATGTTCATTATAGTTGAAACACTACACTATATAATGAGTGTTGATTTTATCCTTTATTTATTCTTCTATATCAGTGGGATTATTCAAATCTCTTAGGAAGTTATTATCCATTTCCCCTCTCTTCCACATTTTAAGAATCTATTGGTTCACTTTAAGTAGTTTCTAGGATGATTCTTCCCACACTTTTGACATGTGGGATATTGGGTATTCTCTCCATCATGATATTTATCAATTTATTATCTCTTATTAAAATCTACTTTCTATTTTTTTCCCCAGGCCCACGAGACCACTGAGAGTCTTTGATATCCATTTCAACCTTAAGGGCACAATAGAGAATCCCCTGGTAGATTTCAAAGGGTAAAATCGCCAACGATTTTAATATAATTAGCTATAGTCTGATAAATAATAGATTCACGTTGCTTTTAGTGTTCATGAAAAGTAGGAGGCATATATTTCAAGCCTTTTAAAGTTTGCTGCATATGCCCCAATAAAATCATCTTCCTTTTTCTTTACTCTGAGGAAATCCCTTTCCATCTTAAGATGGAGTGTTTGGGGAAAATATTTATTAAAAAATATTTTCTTTAAATCTTCCCATTCCATGGAACCAGTTTCCACCTTGTACTTTATCGTCTTGATAAGTTTCCACCACTGATCAACTTCCCCATCAAAATGATATACCGCTAGCACACATTTCTCTTCTTCTGAGAATTGGAGGATATATAATATCTTCCCAATGGAGTTAATCTATTGTTCTATGTGGAGGGGATCAACAGATCCACTAAACATGAGAGACATTTTTTACATAAAGGATACAACTAAAACTTTCTATTTCTTAGGATAATGAGTGAATTCCACACGATTCATGTTATTATTATTAACTTGAGCTAGTTGAGGAAGTACTGTCATGATGTTTTGATCACCCATTCATATCTTATTTAGAATATCATTAGGGTATTCTTTATATTTCCTATCACATTTATTTTTGTCATGAGTTCTTCTATTTCAATACAGTAACTAAGAAAAATAAAGTACAATTATAGGTAATAAATACTTATCTAATAAGAATAATAGAAGGTAACTTTGAACATAAAGGGATAAAATCGTAAATGGAAAGTATATCCTATCTTGTGACACCCTAAGTTTAAATATAGGTTATCCATAATGATATAATTATCCATAGAGTTATTAATAAAGTTTTCTAGTACTAATATCAAAAAATAACTAGATATTTCTCTGATACCAACATTAATGACCCTATCCTTTTACACATATTATTGCATGATTTTAAGCATAATTAACCATTAAACTACAAGCCAAGGATTTTAAAGTCTAGTTTATTTGGATGATTAGGTATATAAAACTGAAAACATGGAAATAAAATAAAACATATTTATTTTAATTATACATAAATAGATACTAAATTTCATTGATATCCTATGTCTGCAAAGGATATCTTGGGGATTACATGAACAAATCAATGAGCTAAAAATCCTTGTAAGGGTGTAAACATAGGAATAAAGCAAAGAACATGAGTTTGAAGGCATAACATGAAAACATAAAAATGTAATAGAACATGAATAACAATAAGGAATAATAACATATAGATCATGGGAACATGTAATCATGACATCAAAGGAATGTGAAAACAACACACAACATGACATAAAAATGAGTCAAGTCTAACTACCAATACCATTGGACATGGCGGAAAAAGTACCATAAAGGAATCAGGTTCAATCTATGTCCCAACATGACATATCATGAGACTAAATGCTACCCAATGTATTAGATAAGTATATAGGGGAATCCATTATAACATTTTCATTCATGTGTGCTCCACATTAAGAATCAAGCATAAGGGTTACCAAAGGAATGAATTGGGTATCATAATCATGTCATAAGGAATAAAAAACGGAAATATCATAATGGTGTCATTGGAAGAATGTATTTAAATCATACATGAACACTAATATGGTAAAATATTAATAGATCATGATACATGATATCAAACTGAAGTGAAATCATGTAAAATTAGTGTTTAAGATACATTAGAAATGAAGCATTTTAGTGTGATTTAAGGAAAATATTAAAGAACATTAAAAGGAAAAAAGAATATTTGTTTTCATATAACCAGAAATTAACAGAGGTTATTTATTCATGATGAAATGAATTATTTTAGAAAAAAAAATGTTTCTTAGAACATTTTATAGAGTGCACTTAAAAATGTGTGAGAAAATGGGAAGTTCCCTTTAACCGGGCTTGCTTTTTAGTAAGAATTGAGAAGTGAAACTTTTTAAAACATGTATCTCCCAATCAAAGAATGATTATTTGATCTGAATACATGAGTTTGGAACATATAAATATAATTTATAAGAATTTTTAAAAAATAAATAATAATTATATTGCGGTAAAGATAGTGAAAGAGTAACCCGAAAGAAAAATGGACGTTGGGGTAAAATGTCATACCTTATGTCCAAAATGGTTCTTAACTTGATATTAATCTCATAAATAATCAGATAAAATCCATTAATTATTTTATTCAAAACCTTTTTTAAATTTATTTTATTCATTATAATTTTATTAAGTTCATTTATGTTTTTTTAACGGTTTATGAGATTCAATTTGATCATTTGAGAGTGTTGGTTTCTCAATTTTCATGATCAGTTTACTTGTATACATGTATGAAAAATAGTGTAAAATGGGAATGGTTGTATAGAATTGAAGTTATATGTTATTAATTAATATCTTGAATATTTAATTTTTATATAAATAATTTTTTTTATTTGGTGAGAGGATGTATCATTTGATAAGATGTTAGTGATATTTGTTTAGATTATTTTCGTGGTTTTTCAATCATCACAAACAAGTTTGGTTTTATTAATTAAAAGTTTGTATATATAATTGTTACATAACATTAAATAGGTTGTAATAAATATATTATAACATTTTTTAACCATGAAAATTGTTTCAGGACAATTATTTAAGGGGTCAATGGAAATTTAAAACTCATCGTTCTTGAATGCGATAAATCAACACATCATCGATGGTGTTTTCATTTTTATTAAAAAAGGAGAGGGGAAAGAAATTATGTTGGGATATTAATTAACATAATTAAATTATATTATATGTGATATTTTCTATTTAACATTCCACATGGATAATGTTAGGTGAGGAGATAATAACAAACGAAATGAAACTAGAAAGAAATTAAAAGAAAAAGAAAGAGGTTTTTACCTCTTGAATCTCTCCTCCTTGAGAACCTATTTGAGGCACTTGAGTATGGTATTTTATTGATACCAATGAATCTTGGATACATAGAAGAAAATTTGGAAGAGTATTGGGTATAATTTGGACAAGGATAAAACATTTAAAGGTGTGAGGATTAGGGGTGGTATTTATAGGGGGAGAGGTGTGTTTTCTCATTATTTTATTATTTTGACTCAAGAATATGGATTGTGTGGATTATTGTGACTAAATACAGTAACTAATGCATTCAATTTCAAGAAAATGGACACTTACATCATCAATCACTCAAGCATGACTCAATAATTCATTTAATTACCTTATACCGTAAATTACCGTATTTCACTATTCACAAAATTCAACTATTTTAGAAAAATCCAAAAAATTCACCGTAACCATTTTTAGATGTGTAGAATTAAAAAAATGGAATCAATTTTATTAACTTTTTTTTTGTAAATAAGATAAATTTAATTTATAATTAAAAACATCATTTACATGGGAAATACCAATTTTAAAATTATTAAAAATTTATGAGTTCTTTGAAAAATTAATTAAGGTCTCATAAAATTATATTATAATCATAAGACAATAAAATATTAATATATGAATAAATTTTATAAAAATAAATTTTCTTTTAAATCAATATATTAATTTGAAAATTAAAAATAAACATATTTGTTTTATGAAAATACCAACACTTAATTTATCATCTATAAAACATTTATTTACTTATAATATGATATAAATATATCATATTTTTATTTATAAGATTCTTAAATTTTATTTATACATTCATAGGTGAGGTTACTATTCTATTGGCTAATTGACTATTCTTAAGTGTCACATTACTATTCTAAAGGTCAAGTTACTATTTCATTGGTATTGGTCCCTTAAATTTTAGGAAAACATCTTATTTAATTTATTATTCATTTATAATGATTTTATTGAGTTATCTAAGTTATTTTATGTTATTTATATTATATGTAATGGTTGTAATAATGGAGTTTCCATTGATAAAATTTTGGGTTGTTACAGGTACCCAATGACATCCCTAGTTGAGTGTAAGTACAACTCAATAGGCCACCACCAACGGTGTCTATAAAATATCCAGTCTAAACACATAGTGCATTAAAAACTAAATAAAAGAAAATTATAGAAAAAACAACTTGGGTTCCATTATCCAACAATATGAACATTAACCTTTTTAATCACTTAATCAATTTTAATAACTTTTTCCATGGGTTAGGCAATTACATTGTTTACAAAATGACCTAAGATGGTAAAATACTATGCGTAAGGTTGTAAGTCAAGTTTCCTATCACAATAGGGATAAAAATTCCAAAAACCATTACATTACACTTTACTTAGAGCCTCAGTCCAGGTAGGCTCATCAAATTCATCCATTAAGGGTATAAAGCCCCAGTCCCCTTATCTAACCCATGCATTATGAGGTGGGGTTTAGATTCATTGTATAACTTGACCCATGGTCTTAGATCCTCAAGTCCAATACCCCATAAAATACCAAGCCATGTGCACATGCTGATTTATCCATTTAACAAATATACCATATCACAAACCATACACAACCATTAAACATACCATTTCAATTTCATAACTATTTGACATGAGAGATAACATCAAGCCATAACCCATTAGCACATTTAACAATTACATTTCATATATCATTTAACCCATTTACCTTTTATGCATTAACACTTTATCATAATCAAAAATTCATATATTTTGTACCATTTAACATGTTCATAAATCTGAACACATTAAATCATTTACTACATTCATCATTTCACAAAAAAGTACAAATTTAACATTTTCATCATTTTCACATGCATTAACCCACTTATGCATTTCAAGTACAATTCATAATCATTTTATCACAATCACTTCATTTCACTGAACCATTTCATATCAAGAAAAACAATCCTTTATTAAATTACAAAAGTATAGAAACAACTATCAGTATTCCATTTTTCAACTCAACTAACATATCAATGTGTCTATCATGGGCTATACTTTATCACAAGTCCAATCTATGCTTAACATTACAATTTATCCAAGTTTGGGAATGTTGGTGCACCCCATGGGTAGTGCTAAACCAGTCTAATCATCGTTGATAAATCCCAAAGGGATCATGAGGAGTTTATTTAATCATTTATCCAACCATTTTACCCAATCATACTAAAGTAATCAAATTTACATCAAGAGGGAATAAATATCACAACCACACATGAAAAAATAGATAATAAAACTATAGGATATAACTTATAGACCACCTACTATGAATCCTAAGATGAATGCATATTTAACCTTAGACTTAGATCTGGATTTAAGAATCCTTTGAATCCACAAACTCTGATCTTCTATAAAAAGATGGGTTTAGGGATTTATAATAAGAATAATGAAACAACAATCCCAAATATATAAAAGAGAAGCAAGAGAAGTATTAGACTTTCTTGGAGCATCGATCAATAACCAACATCAATCCAAATGATCTAAAATCAAAGGATATTAATACTAGGGAGGTCTTGGGACTTTTGGTTTGTAAATAGAGATAGAGGAGGAATAAATGGAGAGAAAATAGTGTGAGGAACTGAAAATCTGGAGGGGGAAATTTGGAAATTTTTTACTTTTTAATGGGGCACACAGTTTGGCTGCATAGCTTGCCAAACCTTGCACCAACATCTACCCAAGAGTGGTAAAAGTCGCATAGTTACCTAGGGATTCCTTATTTTTTTAAAAACTGTTCCCCAACCAAGTATAATTCCTCTATCCAAGGTTTCATGGTTTGGCCTCACCCCTTGCACGGTTTGGACTAATCATGCAGCAACCATCCAACTCACACAGGATGACCCAATTTCCCTTTATTTCATGTCTTAAACCCCCAAAACACCCCCTAAGATTCCTTATATTCCTAGTAAACATTTAATTATCCAAAATTAATGAATTCAAACAAAAGTTCAATAAGAACATACCTCCATGAAGTCCTATATATTATATAGATATTATATTAATTTTTTTATAAATATTATATTCTATGGATTCCTAGAAATAAAATTCTTCTCAAGATATAAAAAGGTGGATATAGATTCTATATGAAATGTATTAAGGGTGAATAACCCTTGAAAAATTATGGTTTGTTGTTATGTTGATCTTCATTTATTTTATGATAAAGAGTCATAACTTCATACTTATTTTAACACACTTAAGAGATATTTTTTAGGTGAATTCATGTTCTATTTATAAACCATTATGGGAGATTTGAATATATTTAGGTTATAAATCTTAATAAGAAATGAACGTGGAAAACCTAGATTGAAAACTAGAAGTTCGTTAGTTAGGCTAAGCACATTATTTATGTGTTATTATTCTATGTTCATAGTTTTAATTTTATAAGTATCCTCATACCTGACTTTCATTAATTTTTAATAAATGGTAGGAAAAAATAGAAAATTAGATAATAATGAGTGTGAATGATAATGTGGAAATTTTCCTAATGAGAAACCAACTGAGATGAGATATAGGGTGAGAAAACAACAAACAATTCTTTCCCAACTTTATCAAGATATGAATAATATTTAGAAATCTATTGAGCTTCTGAATTATCAAAGATAATCTTTATGTATAGTCCTTGATTCAAAAATATACAGCTTACTTTAGTGGGTTTTTCAACCCACTAACTATTGAGAAAGGTAATAACATAATAAAGAGGATAATTTTAATTCCAATTTTTATACCAAGAGAAGGTTTTCTTAGTTATATATCACTGAGAAAGCGATGTTGAACAATGGTGGACCCCCATTAAGTATATGATATAGAAGGAGAGAGTTAATTCTATAGAATTAGAGGTGTTAAAGAAATTATTAATTAATAAATATTTTCCCTAAACTCTTTACATGAGAAGGGTGAGAGGTTTCGTATATATGAAATAAAAGTGAAATAATCCATTGGAACCTATGAATAACATTTCACAAGATTTTCAAGAAACGCCTTTAGTTTTTTTGACATTAAAATAAATGTAGGTCAATTATTAATATCATAAAACCAAGCCATTGAAAATAATTAAATATAAGATACATTAATAGTGATAAAAAAATTGTTTAGTGTGTACCTATGGTGGAAATGGTAATGATATAATATCATTTTTATCATGAATCAAGTGATAAGAAAATGAAAATAGAGTTTTGTAGAAACTAAAATAAAAATTTACATGGAGGGAAGAAAAATCAACCACTTACATGTAAAATATGGGGATATAAAAACATATAAAATTATCTCAATGGTCCATGAAACTATTTTAATTGTGGTACAGTAGAATACTGTTCTTGGAATTTTAATAGAGGCATGAAAATGATAATTGAAAAAATAGAGGATAAGAAGGTCAGAAATAATGAACTACCGACACATAAATTCTATAGATGAAATTATTTTTTATAATAAAAAAATAAATAACCCAATTCAAGGGATAATGATTCTAATTTTCCTTAGTAATATTCAAGAGAAATAGATTAAGGGGGAACCTATGAAATCAGTACCACTGAAATAGATCACAATAATGGAGTGATCCAATGTACACTTATTCTCCACTCCAAATCTATAATTGTCTAGTTTGATTCAAGTTCAAAAAAACCCTTAATATATTATATTATTTCTAATAATATTGATTACCCACCACAAACATTTGATATTTAATAATCAGTGAAATCACTTAGTGGTGAATTGATTGGATCAAATCTATAAAACTCTTCCATGATTAAGGTTTTTGGGAATATACATCCTATAAATTTAGTTCTTATCCCCTTAGTGTAATTTTATATGATTTTGGTAATGGATTGGGTCTATATATATAGATATAATATCAATTTTATTGATAAGTAACTAGTATTTTATATCTTTAATCATCACATTATCGGATATCAATTAAAGGATGAGCATGAACTCCCTATAGAAAAAAATCATATAATATGGGTCATGATCCAAAATTATGATGGACTCTTCACTAAAATGGTTAGGAATAAACACAACATTAGAGGCATGGCTATTGTATTAGACTATGTTGATGTATTCCATGAGGAACGTTTTTGTATTCCTCCAGAATATATGGTTAAGTTTTCAATGGATCTCAAACAAAATCTATGCCTATATCAAAGACTCTTTATAGAATATCCCCTATCAAGTTTTTCTAATTTAAGAAGAAAATCTAGAATAATTTGGACAAGGTATTAACACAAACTTGCACATCACCATGGGGTAAATAATTTTCTTTGAAAAAATAAGAATAAATCAATGCATCATTGCAATGGTTTACATGAACATAAAAAATTCATGATTATGAACAAGTTTCATATACCCAAGATTGATGATTTTTTTTGATAAACATAGAGGTAATTAATTCTAATTAAAGGTGTACCCTTAATTTTGATATCATAAATTAAGGATAAAAAGAGAAGATATACCCATGTATTCTTTATAAAAAAATTATAGACATTATGAATTCATTTTAATTCCTTTTGGGCTTATAAATTACCTCACAATCTTCATGAATTTGATGAGAATAGTCTTTGGATATCACCTCACAAAATTTGGATAGTATTTATTGATGATATTATCATATATTCTATGATTAAGGAAGTGAATAGAGAGAATTTTAAGATTTTGATAAAGACCTTCTGAAAGGAGATATCATATTCTATATTTATAAATTGTGATTGATTTATATAAAAAGTATCTTTATTGGGTCATGTGATTATAAATTATTGTATATTTATTGATCCTTTAAATAAAAAGGTGATGGAAAAGTGTCCCAAACCAACCAATTTGATAGAGATACATTTCCTTTTTTTATCTAGATAGTACATATACATTGTGAGAAATTTCACATGATTTTCAAACCCTCTAACCGAGTTAAAAAAAGGAGAAAGGTTTATCTAGAAATAGGAATTTTAGGAATGATTTCTGGAGCTTAAGTATTGTTTAGTTACTATGACTATAATTATATTACCCTATAGGTGGAAAGGTTATGTAATATATAGTGATTATTAGAAGAATGTATTGGGGAATTTACATATGTAAAAAAGGTAACTACATATTCCACTTGAAAATTAAAAACCAAGGAGAAAAATAATTCAATATATTATATGGATTTATTAGAAGTCATATTTATATTAAATATTTGGAAATATTTTATCTATAGAGGAAAATCAAATATATACATTGATATAATATGTTTAAATTGTGTATTCTCAAAAAAATAATTAAGCACATTCCATTGTATATGGTTGGAATCGATCAGAGATTATTATTGATCAATACATTATCATACAAGACAAGAAAAAAAGGTGGATAATGCTCAGACTATAAAGGATCACATTTCCTTATCTATAATGAGGATGTGAAGATATACAATACACATGGATATCTTAAAAATGCATATGGAGGTCATAAATTAAGGGTTGAAATCACACATTTCCTATTTTATTACTTAACCATTAATCTATATAATGATCAAGGGTGACTGGAATGAGGATTAGAAAAAATATAAGAAGATTGGAAGTATTTTGGAGTTCACCATTGATAATGACGAGGTTATAAAATTAAAAAACGAATTTGTGTCACTTCAAAATTAGAATTTAACAAGGAGATTCTAAATTGTGTGAATATATCATACTTCTCAATTAATACAACAATTATGATGTTGTATATATATATATATAAATAAAAACTTTTGGTTGGATAACATGATGGTAGAAATTACAGAGTACATATATTGATTCCTGGTATGTCCTCATTTTAAAGCTAAACTATAGAAGTCTATGATGGATGAGGCAACCATTTACAATAACAATTTGGAAATGGAAACAAATCATCATGGATATTGTCATATGAATCCCCATGAAATCTAAATTCTATAATTTCATTTTAATTATAGTGAATCTCTTTACAAATTCAATGCATTTAATTTCGATAAAATAAGAATTCTCACTTGACAATTCACCATGATATATATATAGTGGAATTGATAAGGAATCATGGAGTACCAATATCCATTGTATTAGGATAATATTTTAGGTTTACCTTAAGGTTATAGAGATATTTTAAAAAAAATTATAGATAAAGTTGAGTTTCAATACTACTTATCACCTTGAGATAGATGGGTTATCCAAAAGTACTATTCAAATTTTAGTGGATATACTGAGATAATATTTAATGTATTTATTATGAAATGGGATAAATACCTCCCCTTGATAGGGTTATCATATAATAGTATTATACACTCTAGTATTTAAATATAACCACAAGAGAATTTTTATTTGAATAGGAGAAGAACTCCAATATGCTAGGATGAAGTTGGGTAGAGGAAGTTGATATATCCTGATCTTATCCAATAAAATACATAGAATGTTGAAAACTTCTAGAAAAATACGAAAGAAACAAAATGTTTGAAAAAAAGATATCATGATAATATTCAATGAGATTTGTAATTTGAAGTGGGTGATAATTTATTATCATAGATAACTTCTTTGAAATAAGTTTTGAGATTCGGAAATAAAGGGAAGATGATCCCCATGCACATCGGTCCCTTCGTGACACTTGATCATGTCGAGGTTATATACTACCACATATAAATTACTCGACACCTTTACTAAGTACATTAAATTTTCCATGCATCTATTTTTAGGATGTTTTCACGAGACCCTTCATATATACTAAACTTAAAAGACATGTAGTTGAACACAATCTCTTATAGGAGGAATAAATAGTTGAGATCTTTTATTGATAAGATAATGTTTTTAAAAACAAGTCCATCCAACTAGTCAAGTTTCTATGAATGAATTATAAGTTTGAAGAATAAATTTTGTAACCCAATTATGTAATAAGATAAAAGTACCATCACTTGTTTTTATACATGTAATAGAATTTTGAAGATGAACTTATTTTTAAGAGGGTCAAATGTAATGAATGAGGATTTTATTTAATATTTATACCGAAATAAATATTAAATTATATTTTTTTTCATATGAAATATCATAATAAAACTAAACATGATATATTAATAAAATAAATTATAAAATATGGCTGTATTAACATATTCATTGAATTTGTAGGTATAAATAGAGATAACTGAATTATGATATTTATGAAGAAAAGAGAAGCAATGGAATCCATTAGTACAAGTATTACTTATAATCTTATTTTTTTGACCATGTAAGTGAGGTAGAATCACTAAGGTCTTCCCTAGATTAATCCAAATATAAACGTTAACTAGTTTAGATTAAGAAAAAATAGATTGTCAGAGATGTTTAAGCTCATGGAAATCACTATGAGATCCATTCCAATTGAATCACCAACTTTGATTTCCACACTACCTATATTTCCATTACATCTTATGTGGTTTTACTATGTGATTTTTTAATTAGTATTTAGGATGAACTAAATATGAAATTTTTAATAAAATTTATATTTTATCCCACTAGTCACTTTAAAATAGTGTAATAAAAAATTCATTTTGTAAATAATTTTATTTTCCTCTTTATCCATTCTTATATTTAATTTATTTTTTATCAATTCTATAAATTTAATTTTATAAAATTAACTTTATTTTTGTATTCATCCATTCAATGTTTTCATAAGTTAAATTTATGGGAATATTTTGAAATGGTTTATTTTAACTGAATAATGAAAATACAGTTTTTACCAAAACCATTGATTTTATGACATTATGATGATGTAAAGTGGAATAAAAATTTATAAAATATTTTATATGTAAAAAAATTATTGATTAATTAATATAATTAATTTAAAAATATTTTGTAGAAATTTTGAAACTATGATTGACATTTTCAATCCTAAAGAAATATTTTTTATAAATAAAAATTATTTTTTCTATTTTTATTTTCATTAAGAACTAAAATGGTAGAATTAAATTTTTTATTGATTTTAAATACATGTAACCATAATTTTGTTAGTAATAAATAAATTAATTTCATGAAAATAATTATCCTTCATAATGTTTATCCTAAACTTATCTTTAAGTTTGATTTTTTTTTCTAAAAAAATGTTCAAAGTCAATATAGATTATTTATTTTGAAATTAATTTAATTCACTTTTAGGAATATAATAAATTAAAATGGATATCATAGTTTAGATAATCAAGTTAAAATTAGGTTAAATGATATATTATATTTTTGGTTACAAAAAATACATAGGTAAATGTTGGTCACCACAATAAAGGCTAAAATGGAAAAGGTGTTAAATAAATTTTAAAAACAAAAAATATCATTAGAAATATATTTTTAAATTATTTTAAGAAGAATTTATCAACCTAAAATCATATATTATTCATTATTATTTAAATTTGTATCCACATGCCTCTAATTCTGATTTCCTTTTTATATTAAGTATTAAGTAATAAAAAAATGTCTTTCTCTTCACTTATAAATGGATCTAATCACCACTCATTCAAATCCAATACACGAAATAGAATACCTCACATTAACCTACCCTATTTCCTTCAAAAAAATAAAAACTCTTGTTATTGATATTATAGTCGCCTTATATTTCCCAAATCCCCTCTATATCAAGTTGTTTTCCAATAGAATATTAAATTCTCCTATGTAAGTATTTTCTATTCTCTAATCATTCTTTTATTTATTCTTCTTCTACCTCTTCTTGAATATTATTTAATACTATATTTCCACGTTTTTGAAATCATTATGGTTCTATAAAAGTAATATTATCATTATATAATTGCATACACTTATTCATTCCATCATTATAAAAATCTCCAGTATGTGACAATCTTACAACACATATAAACAATTTTATAATGATTATATAATGAATGATTATTAAATCTTAAATATTATAAATATTATACAATAATTGTAAAATCCTTGAACCCTACCCTTTTAATATAATGAAAAAAATATAAACTTTAATTTTTTTCCTATTACTAATATGCGTGACCCAATTTTTTCCATCCAAATACTTATAATAACAAAATTTAGTACTCGATAACTTACATGACCAAGGAACATTTTGGTTTAGAGTTTTAGATAATTTGGAAAATATCTTACACAAAAGTATCAATAACTTCAATAGATTATCATTATAACACCCCATGACTTTATTATATTTATATTCTTAAATAAATTTAATTTAGTAAATAGCTTACGTTGTTGCAACACTGAGCCTAAACGAACCGTGATAAACTATTAAATATTAACACGACTCTTGGAATAGTAATGTGACTATTTGGAGTAATAATGATTCCATTATAATAATAACATCACTTATTAAAGTATAATTTTTTTTAGCTATCTTATTAATGAAAATATGATATATTCCCATCACAGAATAAGTAAATAAATGTTTTAAAAATAATAAATTAAGTTTTTATATTTTTTATGAAACTTAAATGTTTATTTGTAATCTTATAATTAATAAAACGATTTAAAATATTTTTTTTCATAAAATAGATTCATGAATTGATAGTTTTCAATTATAATTATAATATAATTTTGTGAGACCATAATTAATTTTTCAAAGTGTCATAAAATCAGTCAAAATTTTAAAATCAATATTTTTTGAATAGAAGATGATTTTAATTATAAATAAAATTTATCATATTTAGAAAATAAATTTTATAAAATTGATTCCTTTTTTGAAATATAAATGTTTAAAAATGGTTAGGGTGAATTTTTTATGTTGTTATAAAATAGTTGATTTTTTAGTGAATAGTAAAATAATAATAATTTAAAGTATTTAACATTATTAGTAAATAAATTAATTATTGAGTCATGGATGGTGTATGGATGATTTAATCACCATTATATAAAACTCCAATTCACTAGTTACTACAATTATTCACCATAATCAACACTATTAATTGTCCTGATCCAAAATAATAAAAAATGAATATAATAATAAAAAACACCCCTCTCCTCTCCCTATAAATACCACCCCACCACCCCTTATATTAACAACTTATATTCATAGAATACTTTATAAATTATATCAAATTCTAGTTTCGTGACTCTTCCACATGTCCAAGACCTACTGGTCTTTCCAAATGACCAAATCCAAGTGTTTTAAAGAGGTTCTAAAGGAGACAATATTCAAGAGGTAAAAATACTAATTCTTCATATTTTAATTTCTTTTATTTTCTATTCTCTCCTCATATCCCCCATAAAAAGTGTAATGGTAACTCCAGTATCATATATATAATTTAATTTTATTATGGTAATGGAATATCCATCGTCAAATCTTTTATGTCTTATTTTTATTCTAAAAATAAAAACGTTGTTCATGAGGTGTTGATTTACTGCCTTCATGGACAATGAGTTTTTTATTTCCATTACCACAATAAATTATGGTCATAAAACCATTTTTATGGTTAAATAAAACATTAATATACATATTATAAGTTATATCATGTTCTAGAACCAACATATAAACACAATATTAAATAAAATGATACAAGTTTGTGATGGTGTAAAACCCTCCAAAATAAATTAAAACATTTTCATAAACATTTTATCTAATGATTCATCCTCATACCATATAACCATATGATATATGAGAAAATTTAAACTCCTAATGATTATTAATACTAAATAATTTTAGTTTTGGATATTTTCTTCAATTTGACAAGAACTCTCATAATTATACACTAGGGAAACGACCATAAAACCAAGAAACAAATGCTCCTAGAACTATGAAATTAAACATTATAGATAATTATAATGGTCATAAATGAAATTAATAAAATAATAATAAATCAAATATATGTTTAATAGGTTCTTAGTTAAGTAATTAATGAATCTAAATTTATTATCTAGGAAACTAATTAATGGTTCATAAATCTTTTGGACCTAAGGTATGAGGTTTCTCGTCTCACTTTTTACTTCTGTGAGATATATTCCTTATTCAACAATTAATTATTATGTATGGTGTATGTACACTACCATTTGATATATCATGTCCTAAATATTTTTATATTAATGGTATTAAACTTTTTTATTCATAATTATTACTTTTATCGGGTATACGATTTGATTGATTACAAGTGGTAACGGTTTTTCGTCCCACTTTAGTTTCTGCGGGACATATGCCATTTTCATCTCATATTTCCTTTGTGTACTTATCCTTTTATGTATGATCATAAATCATTAAATATTTCATTGAATATAAATATTTCTTTTATCATGGATATGGTTTTCTTCTAAACCATATACCATTTTTTCGTATGGTATTTACTTTGAATGTTGATTTAATTAGGGAAATATTGATAAATCTGTATCCTATACTAAGTAAAAATATTTTGATAAGAAATATTGTCCTTAAATTAAAACTATTTATGATGAATGATTTTTAATTGTAGTGACGGGTGGTCCAAAATATTATATATCCACTCAATGCCTCGATAGGTCTCAAGAGACAGAAATAGTTGGCGTCCAACCCTTCATGTTTGTTTCCACACAGAATCAGATGAGTTTCTACCTGCATACTTAAACTATATTATTAAAGTTCATGATAGTAATGCTTCATGTGTCATATATATGATGTCTGATAATTAATAATTTCCTTCATTTGTTATCTATTTATTATTATCCATGATATTTTTACTATGACAAAATTGATGGATGTATTTTCATTCTTAGTTTATTGATTAAATGACATGTTTTTTTCAATTATTTACCTTTCTATATTGATTATTCATTCTTTATTATGATTTTTTTTAATTTTCAAATCATGTTTTTTATACATGTAACCCTTACTGAGAATTTGATCTCACCCTTTTATTTATTTTCCTCCCTCCAGTTATGAAGATGAAATATTTGAATATGTATCAATGAAGTAGTTTATATTCCTTTGTTATGTTCCATATATAATTACCAATTTACACCATTGGAAAATAATACTATACCAATACATTTGAACTGTTAGTATAGTTCAAAAAAATGTAGGTATAGGATATACCAATGGTTTGGGTGGTTTTTGTCTATATGGCATGGTTATAGACCTATACTAACAATATTGATAAACCATTGGTATAGGTAATTCAAAAAAACCTAGGCTGGTTTTGATACCTAGAAAATTTATATATCAACAACCCATCGACAAATCTACAATGTTTTTTTGAAATATAATATATATATATATATATATATTTATTTGTAAATTAATTCATGATGTATTCAATTTTTTTTGATAAATTAATTCATTAAAAATTAAAATACCTATAATAACAGTTTTTAGAATATTTCCCTCATGAGAAATGAATTAAAATGAAGAGAAAGTTATTTAACATAAATAAAAATGAATAAGATAGTGTTTTAGAGAACCAGGATAACATCATAATATTAGAAAGGTATGATTTATATTACATACATGATTTGGAAAATAAGATTGATAATTTATTTAAAGGTCTTAATCCATGTCTCCAAAGGGCACTGACTTCTCAAAATTTTTCATCATATTATTAAATAGTATTAAGTTATGTTAAAATAGATAAGGAATATTATATATCCTATGAATTAAAGTAAAATAAAGAGAGGAAGAGGTCTTCTGATAATCATTAAAAAGGTAGGGTATCAAAAAAGAGTAGGGGAATGTGATATTTCCAATTATTCAAAAATTGTGGAAATAATCATCTTGAGAAATTATTGGATGGAATGAGAGTCTATTATAATTGTATATAACTTGTTCATAAAGCTAATGAATGAAATGGGATGAAAAATATCAATTATGTTCAATTTATAATCTATAAATATATGTATAATTATTCAAATCAATGTTACAAGCATTGAGGGAATATACCAGGGAAGCGACCAAGGGGAGATAGACAAGATTATGTGATCACCATAGTTGAGGTTTAAGTACCCTATGTTGTGGTAGATGGTATATTAATCATATATTAAAATTTATCCATTGATTTATTTGATTTTGGATCATCATATTCTTTTATATCTACCCATTTTCCAATAAAATTATAAATTTCCCTTTTGATTTAATAAGGGTGTAGTCGATCAAAACTAATAAGGGAAGTTTCATTACAAAAAAAATGTGTTGGGATGTCCCCATAATGACACATAAACATTCTTTATTTGTGGACCTTATCATCATAACTATGGTTGAATTTGATATAATCCTCAATATAGACTAGCATTCAAAATATGATGCAAATAATTATTGCAAGAAGAAGGAAATTACAATTTGTAAGGAAGATATAGAATTCCTTATCTTTAGAGAAAAAAAATTAATCATCTAATTTTTATCTAGATTTGCCTTTGTGGCTCTAATAAATGAAATATTTGGGGATTAAGAGAAAAATATCTAGTTAAGAGTAATGTAATCTTCAAAATGAGAATGTACCAATTATACAGAAACACATTGATTTATTTCCAAAGGAATTACGTGGACACCCCTGAGATACGGAATTTGAGTTTAGCATTGATTTAATACTTGATGAAAGTACAATATCAATGAATCCTTATATAATTAACAATATATAATTAGTGGAGCTAAAGAAACAATGAGATGAGTTGAGTAATAATGGATTTATTCACCCTAGTGTTTTTCCATGGGGATCCCATGTTATCTTTATTAAGAATAAAGATGGATCCATGAGGTTGTGCATTGACTATAGAGAAATAAAGGCTATTAAAATATATAGAAAGTATCTTATGCATATCATTGATTATTTATTCGTTCTACTTTATAGAGATCAATATTTTTCAAATATCGAACTTTATTTTGGGTTTTATCAATTTATAGAAAATAAGGAATATATTTTGAATAAAACTTTTCAGATAAGGTATGAACATTATAATTTCATAGTATTTCCTTTTTTATTGAATAATGCACCCTCAATTTTCTTGGATCTAGTGAATAGAGTATTCAAAGAATATCATGATGTTTTTTTGTAGTATTTATTGATGATATTATGGTGTATTATAAATGCTATGAAGATAATGAGAATCACTTGTGGATCATTATTGAGACTCTTAGAAAGAAATATTTATATAGTAAATTTACCAAGTGTGGATTATAGATTCATTACATTTATTTTCTTATACATATTTACTCTAAGTATGGAATCATTTTTCCCTATAAACATAAAGGTAATCCAATAATTTTCTATGCCAACAAACATAACTCAGTTACATAGTTTCATTGTTTTAGATGGTTACTATTGATGTTTAATTTAAAATTCTTTCCGATTGGATAACCTGTTAACCCAGATCACATATAAAGGGGTTAAGTTCATATAAAAATAATCAAGCGTAGAATATTTTAATGTTTTGAGGAGAAGATTATAAAATTCATTGAGTTTGAATCTACTATAAATAAATGATGATTTTATGATTTAAAATGATTCATTGAAGAAAGGACCGAGTTTTTTCCTTATGAAAAATGATAAATTTAATACATATGCATCAATGAAGTTTAAGAACCATGAAAAAATTATCCATCTCATGATCTTGAGTTAGCAACCACATTATTTTCTTTGAAGATACAGAGACACTATCTTTATGGTGGAATATGTGAGATATATAAGAATCAAAAGAGTTTAAAATAAATATTTACATAGAAAGAACTCAACATGAGGAGAAGAATATGGCTCAAGTTACTCAATGATTTTGATTACTAAATACACGACCACCCAAGAAAAAAAAAGGTAGATGATGAATTAAGTAGGAAATATCACGAACTTATGAACCAAATTAGGATTGATAAAGATCTTATGTTCATGGATATTAGTAAATATTGATATGGTAATTATTAAGGAAGGGGAAACATCACTTCCATTTCAAATTATTTCTAAATCATCTTTAGTGGATATGAGAAAAAAATTTCAATCTTATGATGATAATTTTCAAAAGAAAATTAAAGCTATTATGGATGGATGATTTTAAGTCTTTGTGTTTAAGGATGGAAATATGAGATTTGGAAATTGGTTATGTGTTCCATAGATGCATGAAATTAAAAGGGAACTATTAGATGTTTTTAATAGTTAAAATTTCTCTATACACCTAGTCAGTACCAAGATGTATAAATATCTGAAGGAACATTTTTGGAGGGATAATATGAAGTAGGAAATCAAAGACTATGTGTCAAGATGTCTAGCTTGTCAAAAATTAAATGTAGAGATACAACATCCTAGATGAGTCATGAAATCTATACATATTCCTTTGTGGAAGTGGGATGACATTACTATGGAATTATTCAATGGATTACCAAAGACACCTAGAAAGAATGATATGATATATGTTATTGTTGATTGCCTTAAAATGTCAACACATTTTCTTGGTATAAGAGAATATTTACCTCTTGATCACCTAAAAAGAATCTATATCATTGAAGTTATAATACTTCATGGTGAAACTCTATCGACTTTTTTCTAATCGAGATCCATATTTTACATTAAAATTTTGGAAGATTATTTAGAAGGCTTGGGATACTGAGCTTCATTTGAGTACAACTTATCACCCTCAAAACGATGAACAATTTGAAAGGACTATTAAAACATTGTAAGACATGTTGAGATCATTCTCACTTGACTTTCATGGTATGTGGGATTAGTATTTACCTTTGGTAGAGTTTTCTAATAATAATTATTTCCATTCTAGTATTCAAATAGAGCTATATGATGCATTATATGGAAAGAGATGTCGTAATCTAACCTGTTGTGATGAAGTTAGTGAGAGAAAAGTTATAGGCCCATAACTTATGGAAGAGACAATATTAAAGGTAAATACTATTCAGCGTCATATTAATGCATCTCAAAGTAGGAAAATGAGTTATGATGAAAACCAGAGAAAGGATTTGGAATTTCAAGTGGGAGATATGCCTTTCTGAAATTATATCCATGGAAGGGTGTTATAAAGTTTGATAATAAAGTAAATATGAGTCTCAGGTACATCAAACCATTTCAAATTCTTGAAATAATTAGATCTACATCATAACAAGTATCAATGCCACCAATTCATTCCAAAGTTCATGATATTTTCCACATATCATTATTAAAGAAGTACTTTCTATAACCAACACATGTACTCACCTATGAAGAAATATAACTAGAACCTGATTTGTCTTAATGTGAAGATCCTATCAAGATTATTGACACTAGAGAGAAATTATTGAGAAATAAAATGACTTTAATGGTAAAAATTCATTAGAGAAACCATAAAATGGAAGAAGCAATGTGGGAACCTGAGGATGTTATGAAGAAGAACCACCCTCATTTGTTTATATGGAAATACTTACGAAAACAAATTCAAGGATTAAATTTTTGAAGTAGGGATGAATATAACACACCAAGTTTCTACAGTATGTATCTTTTTAAATAAATTAAATATATTTGATATCTTATATTTCCTGCAACACCAAGCTTAAACGAGCTGTGATATACTATTGAATATTAACATGACCATTTTAATGGTTATATGACTGTTAGGAGTAGTAATGTGGCCATTAGAATTATAACTTCACCTATGAATGTATAAATAAAATTTAGGTATCTCATAAATGAAAATATGATATATTTATATCATTGAAGAAGTAAATAAATATTTTAAAAATTATAAATTAAGTGTTGGTATTTTTTTGTGAAACGTAATTTTTATAAAACTTTATAATTAATATAATGATTTAAAATAAAGTTTATTTTCATTAATTATATTCATGAATTAATATTTTTTTTATTATAATTATAATATAATTTTATGTGACCATAATTAATTTTTAAAAGTCTCATAAAATCAGTTATACTATTAAAATTAGTATTTTTTGATTAAGTGATGATTTTAATTTGAAATTAAAATTTTAATATATATAAAATTATTTTAAAAAAATCTAGTGAATTTTTTAAATTTAAATTTTGAAAAATTATTAGAGTGATTTTTTTGTATTTTTCTGAAATAGTTGAACTTTTCGTGAATTATGAAGTATGTTAATTTACAATATTAAAAGTTATAAGTAAATAAATGAATTATAGAGTCATAGATGGTTAATGGATTATTTAAGAACCGTTATCTCAAAATAAAATTATTTCTTTAATATAATTAGTAACAGGAATCAACATTATTGATTGTCTTGAGCCAAAATAATAATCAAGTAAATAAAATAATGAAAAACACTCCTCTCATCAGCCTATAAATTCCATCCCTCACCACCCCTTCTACTCACACGTTATAAGCCTTTAATATTATGTAAAATTTACCCAATTCCATTCCCATGCCTCTTATAATGGTCCGGACCACTCCAGTCCATTACTTTGTGAAAATATGGTGTTTGAGGTGTTCCGGTAGGTCAAGGTGACATATCCCCAACACTTTGCCAAATTTCCAATTCTGTGAATAGTTCCATCAGTGAACAGTTCTATCGGAAACCTATAACAGTAGGTGAAAAATATTCTATCAGTGAGGATTTAGTGAAAAGTGTTCCTATCAGTGAGGATTCAGTGAACAATGTTACTATCAGCGAGGATTCAGTAAAAAGTGTTCTTATCGGTGAGGTTCAGTGAACAATGTTCCTATCGGTGAGGTTTAGTGAACAATATTCCTATCAGTGAGGTTCAGTGAATAGTGTTATATCGGCGAGGTTCAGTGAATAGTTTTTCTATCGGTGAGGTTCAGTGAATAGTGTTTCTATTGGTGAGGTTCAGTGAACAGTGTTTCTATTGGTGAAGTTTAGTGAACAGTGTTTCTATCAGTAAGGTTCAATGAACAATGTTTCTATTAGTGAGGTTCAGTGAACAGTGTTTCTATCGGTGTGGTTCAGTGAACAGTGTTTCTATCGGTGAGGTTCAGTGAATAGTGTTCATATCGGTGAGGTTCAGTGAACAGTGTTTCCAGAACGGTAGGTGTAGAGTGTTTCCAAAAAGGTAGGTGTACAATGTTTCCAGAATGGTGAGGCCTATCAGTAACCACTAACAGTGAGGTCTATCAGTGACCTCTAACGGTGAGGTCTATGGTAACCTCTAACGGTGAGGTCTTTCGGTAACCTCTAATGGTGAGGTCTATCGGTAACCTCTAACGGTGAGGTCTAATGGTGACCTTTTCTTTCCTTTGCCAAACTTTGAGTATTTGAACAATGTTTCCTACTTCCTACAGTTTTCCCCCTTTTACGTTTCCTTTGACGTAAAATACATTTAAAGCCTAATTTTAAGGACTCTTAAGTCCGATTCAAAGGCCATAAATCCTATATTAATTATTCCTCTGGCTTGGGATGTTTTTATTTGGTCAAACCGCGTGGGTTAATGCGATCGGCTTTTAATGGGGATTTAAGCGTAGCTTAAACCGTCACCCCATTAAATCTTAAAAAGGGACAAGATATCATCCTCCCTTGTTCTTCCTCTTTGTTCTCGGCTATTAGATGCTAGAACCTTTCAATCCTTTCCGTAGAAGTTTCACAATCAAACTTTACTCCTCGGATTGGTTCCTCTCTATTTTGATGTAACTAAGCTATATCAGTCAATCTTCGATATAAGGTATGTTTTATAGTCATTCTTTTGGGGATCATCTCCTCATATTTCTCCTTTCCATGATATAAAATGTAATATCCATGCTTCTAATGGGTTTTTCTTGGGGTTTGGTTGGTGATTTCATATCGTGGCATCCTTGGGTGGATGCAGTTGTCGCGAGAGGAGGATCGTGACCCATTGTGTGGATAAAGAACATGAGGAACTGTTTGAGGCAGGGGATTTGTTGCTTCTCTTTCTTTTATTTGGAACTGTATTTTTAGCATGCTTAATCCCACTTGATGACAATGGAATTTACATAATAAATATTTTAACCGGATAAATAAATTTATATCGATCATATGTTATTGCCTCATGTTTTTATAGATAGTGTTATATCTATGCTTGCTTTGCTTAGATTTTTGTTCTTGATGGAAATCGGTAAAGAACATAAAATGGGATTAATTGATAATTTTTGGCTAAAGATAAAGAGGCATGTAAACAAATCTGGTTCTTGTTGTAATTTGATGTTAATGACATTGGTGTAGTAAGAATGTTCATTTATTTATGATAGATTACTGTTAGGTTTCCCGAATTTAGAACAAACAAATAATAAATCAGTTAATCCAAGATGGATTAAAGAACTGTTGATTTTTAAAACATAATTGCTTACAGGGTTCTGTGTTACCCTCTTGTTTGTTTGGGGGCCAAGAGACCAATTGTGAAGACGTTAGTTTTACGGCTGCTTGTGTTGTGATGTGATCCTGGATGGTTGTGGTAATATGTGGAGGCTTTGAGGCTTTTGGTTGTGGTAATTGATAATGCCTAGAGTGGTGAGATGCATCGGTTTATGCATGTGGGTGTCGGGGAGGACACTATGGATGATGGAATGGGATGGTTGTGATTGTTGGATGCTTGTCCTTTCTTTGGTTGTTTATCTCCTTCAGTTTTACCCATTGCTAAAGGAAACTGGTTTTACATACCCATCTTCTGAAAGAGGTGAAGACATGTGGGGTATTCCACGTGCTTTCTATGTTTATATTCTCATAAAAGTATGGGTATATGCTCTTGCTATAAGTGAAAAAGACTCGATGGATATTACATCTACCCACCGTGTTGATCCCCCTTGTGTTTAGTAGAAAATAATTTTTTTCTAGAATTCCTAGGAATGTGGGAAAGTATTTCTATAATGAATAAATGAATAAATCGTGTTAACCCATGGGGATGGAGGTGCTGGAATATAATGATGAGGTTGTAATCTTTGAAGGAACATTTGACTTTGGGTGTGAGAATAATAAAACTTAATGTGGAACTATTCATGGTTAATTAACATTTAAAGAATTAATTAATGTAATGTGGAATTGATAAAAAGGGAATGAAGTAATCTAATAAAGCTCTTTAAATGGTTGTGTTTATATAGGATACCAAGTCTTCGAAGTATCATCCCGGAGTCTAAGAGACGTTAGCTGCAGTTGTGTCTAAGACTAGGTTATGCCCATAGTGTGGTTGTGAGTTATAATATATCATGTAATTTTTGTGTTTCTATATGCTAATCCACCCTGTCAATAAGGGCAACTGACATCCTGGTGATTCTGAGCCCTAGGGGGTGTTTTCCCCAACATTCCGGTGGGAGGATGAATGACTGACTACCCCCTCTGGCCCCGCTCTCTTCTCTTGGTAGTTACTGGTGCTGGTAGGCACATTTGTTAGTTTTCCCCATATATGTGTGTAGAGGGTTGTAATGGATTGTGTTTATTCATGCACATATATTTTGGATATAGTTTTCTATATACTACTATAGGTTTAACGTGTATAGGCTGTGATGGCTTGAGGATCCTTACTCAGTGTATGGGCTGTAATGGCTTGAGGTATAATCCCCGATGTACGATACACGTTATGAAAGCTATGGTAGAACCTAGAAACTACATGGTTAATTTAGTGTGTGGGTGTGGTGGTTTTGTTGCACGAGGTGCATATTATGGTGCTTTTCCCAGGTGTCTGAGGGAAAGCCTTTTTAGAGAGAGATGCTCAGGACGTGTGACATTGGGGAAAAGCGGCAAACCAGTGGGGAAGTAGTAGTAGGGAACCCTTGATATTCTTTATTATATGACATATTCTTGTATGTGTTACTTGGTGAGAGTATCCATGGTGAGGTTGGGAACTTAGTATACCTCTTTAGGTGATGAGTTAGTTTCACTTGTTGTTCACTGTGATTTAGCATTATTTCTTTACTTTTACACGAGAGGATTCGGGAAGGATCCTACTGAGTATACTGTTATACTCACCCTATGTATATAAGAACTGTTTTTCAGGTCACTTAGAGCAGGTTGGAGATCAAGCTGGTTTCTACTAGCTTGGGGCTGCAGGAGCTGTTTGGGCTTGTGGTTGCGGCTGTTTTTACATTATTTTTGGTACTTGTAGTTTCCCCCCCTTTAGTTGTAGTAATTTTTCATGGCATTACATATGTGCAATTGGGTTTCTTTTATATTGTAGTTTTGAGTTGGAGTTGACTGGTGTCTATCTTATCTCTCTCTTCCGTATGTGTTCTCTTATAAGGTAATTCCTCCCATTTTGTCTGTTACTATACCCTTGGTGGTAGTCTCCAACCCAGGGCCTACTGTTGGCTGGACTCGGGGGTCATTATCTCCCTTCTCACATTACTGGCCCATGAGGGGTACACTTTGTGGGGAGGGGGTCATGACAGAGTGGTATCAGAGCTCTGGTTGAGGGATAAAATGGAGTTTGGAGTTAGGCACAGGTGAGGTTACATGGGTTGGTAGGGAAACGATGTCATTCATGTTTAGAAAGTGAGGTAAACACTAGAGACTGGCTAAGACATAGGTTTTTAAGGCCCCCTATGATCTGATGTACGGACTGTTAAGTTTACAATGGCTACTAAACAAGTTGATACTAGTTGCAGGGTAGAGAGCTAGGAAAGGATCATGCATCATTCTTCTTTTTGCCTGTGTTTGAATGGGTAGACCTTGGGATAGTTTAACCAAAAATGAATAAAAGAAAACAATTAATTAATTAATGTTGAGTCTTTCATATTACATGTTTAGGAACTCTAACAGTTGTTATTTTATAGGTATGGCTCCAGGTCGACGTCCTCATCAGGTTTGCATAGAAAATGTCCAGCAGGCTATTCTAGTAGATCACCACAGGGTAGAGGTTGATGACAATGACACTTGGAGGAAGACACTCTGAGTGTTTCAGCACCAGAGTCTACAGAAGTATGAGGGCTCTGTTTCAGATGCAGTCACAGAAGACTGGTTAGAGGAGGTCAAGATCAGCTTTAGTTTGATTTGTGCTCATAAGGAGCACTGCGTGTCCATGGTTGTGATGATTCTGTGTGGAGCAGCGAGGCAGTGGTGGTTCTTATTTCTCAGGGATCGTGAGGAGTCAGCGTTCTCATGGGAGGAGTTCCGAGATAGGTTTAGCGTCGAGTTTCTTTCTTCGACTGCAAAGGCGTCCAATTTCTAAGAGCTTCTTACCCTTTGACAGGGGAGATATAGTGTTTGAGAGTTTGGAATCTATTTCAAGAACCTTTTATGATATGCTTCAGACCTACTTCCAAATGAGGAGGACATGGAGAGGCATTTTGGGGAGGCTTTGTGTCCCGAGATCTTGTGCCAGGTCACCCCATTTATGCTGGAAACATATCTTGAGGTGATGGCGAGGGAAGATGTTGTCGAGAAGAATTTGGCCAGGAAAGGATCATCACGAGAGGAGAATCAGAATGATTCCTCACTAAGTAGAGCTGTGGTCTGGGGTTCCCAGTTTTTAGGGCAGAAGAGTTTCCGTTCAGTCGAGGGTAGGTCCACGCCCTTCACATCTCATTTCTCTAAAGGAAGCAACTCTTAGGCTTATGACAAGGGATTAGGCACTTTTTTTCTTATGGTGGTCATGGCCATCAGTAGTGGGAGTGCCCAGATTTTTAGAGCGGTCATCGTGCACCGGGCACTACGCTCTAGGTTCCTCTATTGAGATAGTTCCATCAGAGGCAGCAGTAGCCGGTTGCACCAGATTTAGATCAGTAGATGGTAGATGGGGTATGTAGAGGACTACCCTATGACACTCCCCATATTTAGAGAGAAGAGCACGGCCGTGGTGGTGGTCATCATCAGGGTCAGAGAGGTCACGGAGGAGGTCGTGGTCAGCTTCATGCTCTAGCGTTGCTAGCTCTAGGTGAGCCAGAAGTCGTTCAAGGTACCCTTTTCTTATTTTTTAGCTTGGTGTATGCCTGGTTTAATTTAGGAGCGACACACTCCTTCATATCACCTACCCTTGTCCATTCTTTGGGACTTGAGGTAGAGAGACTTCTAGTGCCCTTGGCGTTGACTACGCTAATTGGAGGTCGAGCTGACTTGTTTGAAGTATGTAGAGACTGTGAGATTGTGTTGGAGAAACACCACTCTTGGGGATATTTCATATGTTTACGAATACAACCATATGATTTCATCCTCAACATGGATTGGTTGAATTCACTGCAGGATATTGTAGATTGTTTCAGGAAGAAGGTCGTCTTCATTGTTGTAGATGGAGATACAATGGTGTTTTTTGGTGAGCGAGATCCTCGGATGGGTCATAGGCATGTTCTATCCTTATAATCTATGATGACTGAGATGATGCTGAGTTCTTAAGAGGTTCATCAGTTGGCATTTCCTAGGGTCATAGAGGAGTACCCTGATTTCTTTCCAGAAGAGGTTGTAGCATTACCCCCTTGATGAGAGATCGAGTTTGGGATCGAGCTACAACAAAGAGCGTCTCCTATCTCTATGTCTCCATATAGGATGGCCCATTCTGAGTTACGAGATCTACATATATAGCTTGATATTCTGTTACAATTCGGTTTTGTTCGGCCAAGTGTGTCACCCTGGGGTGCACCAGTTTTATTCGTGAAGAAGGCCGATGGCAGTTTTCTGTTGTGTGTCGATTATCGTCTCTTGAACAAAGTGAAAATAAAGAATCGCTATCCTATTCCACAGATTGATGATTTATTCGATCAACTGAGAGGTACAAGTTGGTTCTCGAAGATCGACTTGTGGTTGGGATATCATCTGATGCGTGTGAAGGATGAGGATATCCCGAAGACTGCTTTCTATTGTCGTCATGGGAATTATGAGTTCATTGTAATGCCATTTGGCGTGATGAATGCTCCAGCTATATTAATGCGATTGATGAATGAGGTGTTCTGTGAGTTCCTGGACAATTTCGTGGTTGTTTTCATCGACGACATCCTTGTGTACTGTACATCTGAAGAGGAGCATGCAGAGAATCTACAAGCTATTTTGAGAGTTCTTCTCCAACATCAGCTGTTCGGGAAGTTGTTGAAGTGTGAGTTTTGGGCTCAAGAAGTCCGTTTCTTAGGGTATGTTGTGTCCCAATATGGAGTAGCTGTGGATCCATCAAAGATAGAAGCAATTGTGTCTTAGGTAGCCCCCAAGACAGTGTCAGAGGTGTGAAGTTTCCTTGGTCTCGCATGCTACTAAAGGAGGTTCGTAGCCAATTTCTCATGAGTTACGACTCCACTGACAACTTTGAACATGAAGTATCAAGCGTTTATATGGACTTATCAGTGTCAAGAAGCTTTCGAGTATTTAAAGGAGAAGTTAGTAAGTGATCCAATCCTTTATCTTCCAACTGAGGGAGTTCAGTTTGATGATTTATGCAATGCTTCACATCTGGGGTTAGGTTGTGTTCTCATGAAGCAAAGGTTAGTTGTTTCTTATGGGTCTCGGCAGTTGAGTCCCCATGAACACAACTATGCCACCCATGATCTTGAGTTGGTAGCCGTGGTTTTTTCTATGAAGTTATAGAGACATTAACTCATTGGTGAGCGCTTTGTGGTTTTCACCGATCATAAGTGTTTGAGGTATGTTTTCTCCCAGCATGACTTGAACATACGATAACATCAGTGGATGGAGTTCTTGTAGGAATACGACTTTGAAATATCATATACACCTAGAAAGGGGAATGTTGTAGCCGATGCCCTAAGTCAAAAGTCACGTAGTGATGCTGTGTGTGAATCTGGTGATTCCTAGAGAGTAATGGGAGAACTGTCAACATTTCATCTTGATATGGAAGAAGTGGGGGTAGAGGTTGTCTTTTTCAGATGAAGGTACAATCATACTTGATGCAGAAGGTGGAAGAGTCCCAGTTGGGAGATCTAGAGGTAGAGGTTTGGAGAGACCAAGTTGTTTGTAGTGAGGCCCCTGATTGTTGGTCGGATGATGAACTACACCGAGTGTTGTATCACAGAAGAATTTTTGTTCAATTGAAAATGCATGATATTGTTCTCAGAGAGTTCCATATTTTGCCTTTAGAAGTACATCCTAGAGTGACAAAGATGTACCGATCCTTGAGGATCCAGTTTTGGTGGCCTGAGATGAAGCATGCAACTGTAGAGTTTTTGTCACGATGCTTAGTATTCTAGAAGGCGAAGGTCGAACACCGTATTCCTAGTGTTATTATCAAGACATTACAGATTCCTCAGTGGAAGTGGGAGGACATCTCAATGTAATTTGTTACTGGTTTATCTCAAGCTCCAAGAGGACATGATGCTATTTGTGTGGTAGTGTATCGTTTAAAAAAATCGGCCCAATTCATAGCAATCAAGGAGTCAAGATCAGTGGAAGTTTTGTCGAGGCAATATCTAGAGGAGGTGGTGAGACTTCATGGAGTCCCTAGGATGATCATTTCTAATCTAGATCCTCGTTTTTCCTCTTGGGTGTTGAGAGGTCTCCAACATGCTTTCGGTTATCAACTATTCCATAACAATACTTTTCATCCTCAAATGGATGGTCAGACAGAGCAAACCATCCAGACTTTTGAAGACATGTTACACTCTTGTGTTATTGATTTTGGAGGTTCATGGATGAAGCACTTACCCTTGGTGGAGTTCTCTTACAATAATAGTTTGCAATACACCATTGGTATGGCGCCGTTTGAAGCCTTGTATGGCCGACCATTCCGTTCTCCATTATGCTGGACTAGGGTTGGAGAGTCAGCAATTCTCAGACCAAAACTAGTGCAGAATACAACAGAGATGGTTCAAGTGATTTGTGAGAGGATGAAGACAACCTAAGATTGTCAGAAATCTTATGCTAATCAAAGAAGGAGGCCCTTAGAGTTTAATATTGGGGATCATGTGTTTCTAAAGGTAACTCCCCATCGTGGGCAGTGAAGGTTTGGTTGTGGAAGTAAGCTTTCTCCCCGGTTTGTTGGGCCTTTCAAGGTGTTAGCTCATGTTGGAGCTATTGGATATCGAGTTGCACTTCCCCTATTGATGAGTCAGATACATGATGTTTTCCATCTGTCATAGCTTCGTCGTTATCTTCATGATGACTCTAACATCATTGATTGGGGAGAGATCGATTTTGATGATGATGCAACCTTTGAGGAGAGACCTGTGGAGATCCCAGACCACAAGAAGAAGGTGTTGCGTGGGCATTTTATCCCCTTAGTTCGTGTCTTGTGGAAATATGGTGGCATGGAGGAGAGTACCTGGGAATGTGAGTCACAAATACATGATCAGTACCCAGAGTTGTTTGAAGTTTAACTCTTTTCAAGTAATGATGTTCCCTTTGTGGTTATACCATTCATTTTTTTATTTATAAATTTATTTTGTTGATTTTGTGGCTTTCTCTCTTTTGAGAAGTATCTTGAAGGGTGGTTGTTTAGACCCCATTTATTTTTTTTGTCTCTTTAGGTTGGTTTTGAATTCTTGATGATGAGAATGTTTCGAGAGGTATCTAATATAATGGCCCGGACCTCTCAGGTCCATTACTTTGTGAATATATGGTGTTTGAGGTGTTCTGGGAGGTTAAGGAGATATATCACCAACACGTTTCCAAATTTCCATTTCTGTAAATAGTTCCATCGGTGAACAGTTCTATCGGTAACCTATAACGGTAGGTGAACAATATTCTATCCATCAGGATTTAGTGAACAGTGTTCCTATCAGTGAGGATTCAGTGAACAGTGATCCCATCGGTGAGGATTAAGTGAATAGTGTTCATATTGGTGAGGTTCAGTGAATAGTGTTCCTATCAGTGAGGTTCAGGGAACAATGTTCCTATCAGTGAGGTTCAGTGAACAATGTTCTATCGGTGAGGTTCACTGAAGAGTGTTTCTATTGGCGAGGTTCAGTGAATAGTGTTTCTATCGCTGAGGTTCAGTGAATAGTGTTTCTATCGGTGAGGTTCAATGAACAGTGTTTCTATCAGTGAGGTTCAATGAACAATGTTTCTATCGGTGAGGTTCAGTGAACAATGTTTCTATCGGTGAGGTTCAGTGAACAGTGTTTCTATCGGTGAGGTTCAGTGAACAATGTTTCTATCGGTGAGGTTTAGTGAACATTGTTTCTATCGGTGAGGTTTAGTGAACTGTGTTTCCAAAAGGGTAGGTGTAAAATGTTTCCAGAATGGTAGGTGTACAATGTTTCCAGAACGGTGAGGTCTATCAGTAACCTCTAATGGTGAGGTCTATCAGTAACCTCTAACGGTGAGGTCTATGGTAACCTCTAACAGTGAGGTCTATCGGTAACCTCTAACGGCGAGTTCGATCGGTAACCTCTAACGGTGTGGTCTAACAGTGACCTTTTCTTTTCTTTTCCAAATTTTGAGTATATGAACATTGTTTCCTGTTTCCTACAGTTGTTCCCCTTTGACATTTAGTTTAGCATAAAATACATTTAAATCCTAATTTTAAGGACTCTTCAGGCTGATTAAAAGGCCATAAATCCTATATTAATTATTCCTATGGCTCGGGATGTTTTTATATGGTCAAACCACGTGGGATAATTTAATCTTCTTTTAATGGGGAATTAAGTGCATCTTAAACCATCTCCCCATTAAATCTTCAAAAGGGACAAGATATCATCCTACCTTGTTCTACCTCTTTGTTCTCGACTATGAGATGCTAGAACCTTTCAATCCTTTCAATATGAGTTTCACAATCAAACTTTACTCCTCATATTGGTTGTGCTCTATTTTGATTCAACCAAGCTGTATCGGTCAATCTTTGATATAAGGTATGTTTTATAGTTGTTCCTTTGGGGATCATATCCTCCTATTTCTCCTTTCCATGATATATCATGTAATATCCATGCTTCTAATGGGGGTTTTTATTGGGGTTTGGTTGGTGCATTCGTAACGTGGCATCCTCGGGTATATGCAGTTGTCGCGAGAGGAGGATCATGACCCGTTGTGTGGATAAAGAATGTGAGGAACAATTTGAGGTAGGGGATTCGTTGCTTCACTTTATTTTACATGAAACTGTATTGTTATCATGTTTAATCCCACTAGATGACAATGGAATTGACATAATAAATATTTTAATTGGATAAATAAATTGATATCGATCGTATGTTATTGCCACTTGTTTTGCTAGATAGTGTGATATCTATGATTTCATTGCTTAACTGTGTGTTCTTGATGGAAATTAGTAAAGAACGTAAACTAAGATTAATTGATAATTGTTTGGCTAAAGATAAAGAGGCATGTAAATGAATCTGGTTCTTTTCGTAATTTGATGTTAATCAAATTGGTGCAGTAAGAATGTTCATTTATTTGTGGTATCTTAATGTTAGGTTTCCAGAATTTAGAACCAACGAATAATAAATCAGTTAATCCAAGAGGGATTGAAGAACTTTTGGTTGTTAAAAGATAATTTTTTGCTGGGATCTGAGTTACCCTCTTGTTTGTTTAAGGGCCAAGAGCCCAATTGTGAAGATGTTTGTTTTACTTTTTCTTGTGTTGTAATGTGATCTTGGATGGTTGTGGTAATATGTGGAGGCATGGAGGCTTTTGGTTGTGGAAATAGATGATCCCTAGAGTGCCGAGATGCATCAGTTTAGGCATGTGGGTGTCAGGGAGGACACCGGGGATGATGGAATGGGATGGTTGTAATTGTTCGAGGCTTGTTGTTTCTTTGGTTGTTTATCTACTTTACTTTTACCCACTTCTCAAGGAAGATGGTCTTACATACCCTTATTGTGAAAGAGGCAAAGAAACGTAGGGTATTCCATGTGCTTTTCGTGTTTAGCTTCTCAAGGAAGGATGAGTATATGCTCTTGCTATAAGCGGAAAAGACTCGACGGGTACTACATCTACCCACCGTGTTGATCCACCTTGTGTTTAGTGGCATATAATTTTTTTCCAAAATGCCTAGGAATGTGGGAAAGTATTTATATAATGAATAAATGAATAAATGGTGTTAACCCATGGGGATGGAGATTCTGAAACATAATGATGAGGTTGTAATCTTTGAAGGAACATTTGACTTTGGGTGTGATTCTAGTAAAACTTAATGTGGAACTGTTCATGGTTAATTAACATTTAATGAATTAATTAATGTAAATTGGAATTGATAAAAAGGGAATAAAGTAATCTAATAAATATCTTTAAATTTTTGTGTGCATATAGGATACTTAGTCTTAGAAGTACCAGCCTGGAGTCTGAGAGACGTTTGCTGCAGTTGTGTCTAAGACTAGGTTATGCCCATAGTGTGGTTGTGAGTTATAATAGATCTTATACTTTTTCTGTTTCTATATGATACTCCACCCTATCATTAAGGGAAACTGACACCCTGGGGATTCTGAGCCTTGGGGGGGGGGGTGTTTTCCCCAACATTCCGGTGGGAGGATGGATAGCTGACTACCCCCTTTGGCCCCTCTCTCTTCTCTTGGTAGTTACTGGTGCTGGTAGGCACATTGGTTAGTTTTACCCATATATGTGTGTATAGGGCTGTAATGGCTTGTAGTTATTCACACACATATATTCTGGATATAGTTTTCTATGTACTACTATAGGTGTAACGTGTATAGGCTGTGATGGCCTGAGGATCCTTACTCGGCGTATGGGCTGTAATGGCTTGAGGTATAATACCCGACATATGATACACGTTATGTGAGCTGTGGTGGATCCCAAAAACTACTTGGTTACTTTGTGGTGTGGACGTGGTGATTTTGTTGCATGAGGTGCATATTGTGGTGATTTTCCCAGGTGTCTGTGGGCAAGCCTTTTAGGAGAGAGATTTTCAGGACGTGGGATGTTGGGGCAAAGCAGAAAACCAGTGGGGAATTAGTAGTGGGGTACCCTTGATATTCTTTATTATATGATATATTCTTGTATGCGTTACTTGGTGGGAGTAACCATGGTGATGTTGGGAACTTAGTATACCTGTTTAGGTGATGAGTTAGTTTCACTTGTTGTTCACTATGCTTTAGCATGCTTTCTTTACTTTTACACAAGAGGCTTCGGGGAGGATCCTACTGAGTATACTGTTATACTCACCGAATGTATATATGAAATTTTTTTCAAGTCACTTGGAGTAGATTGGAGATCAAGCTGGTTTCTACTATCTTGGGGTTGCAGGAGCTGTTTGGGCTTGTGGTTGCTGCTATTTTTTACTTTCTTTTGGGTACTTGCAGTTTTTACCCCTACAGTTGTAGTACTTTTTCATGGAATTACATATGTGAAATTGGGTTTATTTTATATTCTAGTTCTAAGTTGGACTTGATTGGTGTCTATCTTATCTCTCTCTTCCGCATGTGTTCTTTTAGAGGGTAATGCCTCCCATTTTTTCTGTTACCATACCCTCGGTGCTAGTCGCCAACCCGGGGCCTACTGGAGGCGAGAATCAGGGATCATTATCTCCCTTCTCACATTTCCAGCCCAATAGGGGTACAATTTGTAGGAATGAGGCCATGAAACCTCTTCTTCAAATCCTAGACCTATTGGTCTTACCAAAAGACCAAATCCAATTATCTTAAGGAGGTTCCAAAGGAGACGATATTCAAGCAGTAAAATCCTCCTTCTTTCTCTTTTAATTTATTTTATTTTCTTATCCCCTACTCACCTATATGATCTAATTTTGAATGGTAACTACATTATCATATATATACTGAAATTTTATTTCTTTAATGGAATATCTATCATCAAATCTTTTATCTCATTTTATTCTAAAAATGAAACCATCGTCCGTGATGTGTCGATTCACCACCTTCATTGACGAAGAGATTTCATTTTATATTATCACCTTCAATGATGGTCTTAAAACCATTATAATGGATAAATAATATTTTTATATACCCATTATAACTTATATCATGTTTTGGAACCAAAATATAAACATAATATAAAATAAAATGACACAAATTTGTGATAGTCGTAAAAACCACAAAAATAATTTAAAAAATGTTCATTAATGTTTTATTTAATGAGTCATCCTCATACCATATAGCCAGATGATATATGATACCATTTAAAATTTCGGAATTTCATTAATAATAAATAATTTCAATATTTATATATTTTTTCCATTTGAAAAGAACTCCCACAATATTACACAAGGGAACTGACCATAAAACCATGAAACAAACACCCCCAGAACAATGAAATTAAAAAATTTAATTCATCATAATGGTCATAAATGAACATAATAAAATTAAAATAAATTAAATATATTTTTAATAGGTTATTAATTAATTAATTAATTAATTAATATAATTTGATTATCCATGACATTAAGTACAATTTCAGAATGATTTCAAACATAAGGTAAGGGGTTTCTTGTCTCCCTTTTTTACTTCTATGAGATATATGCCTTATTCAAAAATTACTTCTTATGTGTGGTGTATTTATATTTCCATTTGATATGTCATATCACGAGTCAATTTAAATTTATTTTATTAAATGTTTTATTGGAAGATTATTACTTTTAAGGGGTATACGATTTGATTGATTACAAGTGGTAAGGGTTTTTTGTATCACTTTAATTTTCATGAGACATATACCACTTTCATCACTTATTTCATCTTTGCACTACCCCTTTTATTTATTCAAACAAATGATTAAATATTTATTTAATATCCATAATTCTTTTATCATGGATATGGTAATTTTCTAACCCGTCTAATATTTGTTCACACGATGTTTACCTTGAATGTTGTTTTAACTGGGGAAATTTTGATAAATTTATATCCTCTACTAAATATGGATATTTTGATAAGAAATATTGTTCATGAATTAAATCTATGCATGGCGAATTATTTTGAATTTTAGTGATGAGTGAGACATGAAATTACATATCCCCTTATTTCATCGACAAGTCTCATGATACAAAACAGTTAGAGACAAACCCTTCACATTTGTTTCCAAGTAGAATTTGATAGGTTTATACCCATAGAATTAAACTATCTTGTAAAATGTCTTTAAGATAGTGGTTTATGTTCCAGATACATGATGTCTAAAAATTAAGCATTTCCTTCATTCAGTATTCAGTTATTATTTTCTATGAGGTTTTCACTATGAAAAAAATTTCAATGGATGCATTTTAAATCATATTTTATTGATTAAATGGAATGTGTTTTTCAGTTAATTACATTTACATAAAGATTATTACTTATTTTTTATGAATCACTTATTATTGAATCATGTTTCTTTTGTGTGAAACTCTTAATGAGAGTTTTATCTCATCATTTTTTCCTTCAAAAGGTTATAAAGATGAAATCTTAGAATTGGTGTCAGGAAGTAGTTTATTTTCTTTTTCTATGTTCTATATTTAATTACCAATGTAATTAGGTAACCATTTATATATTTAGTTATTCAATTATACTAAATTTATTTATCCTTGGTTATGATATCACTTGTATTTATTCCATTGTAATAAAATAACCACCGACTCTAGGATACTAGGGTTAGGGTTTTTACAATCATTCCAATTACACTAATCATTTCATATTCCATATTATCTCTTCATCATCTCCCAAAAAATTCTTCACATAAGAGACCATTATAGACCCATAGCATTTAACATCATTCTTGATAAACTAGAGAAAAGAAAATAGAAGAAGTGTGATCTCAAATGATTTGTAAGGGTAAACATAAGCATTAACAACTGAATGTCATCAGTGAGAAAAAGTTGACCATAAGGGTACGATGATATAATCAAAGTGAATGGGCATAAAATAAGAAAAATAATACCCATAAATAGTTGGTTCATCAATAATAAAACATGAAATAAATATTTAAAGAGGTAAGATGTATAATAATCAATAATCATGAGCCATGTGATTTTAATATTGATCAAAGGAAAAATTTATAACATATAACATGAATAAAAAAATGTGTTGGTATCTTGGAACAATATCTTCATAACCCATGTAAGAAATAACCAGATCCTAGTTAAATCTATTTGAAAAATAACACTGGTTGACTACCTATTTATTGACTATAAAGACAAGAAACATTACCCAATGCATTGGAGAGATATAATGGGGATCATCTATCATATGATGATCAATAATGAGGATCAACCAATCATATCTTGATCTATAATGGGATCACCCATCATATATTGAGTTATAATATGGATCAAACCATCTTATAAGTTGTAAAAGGATTACCCATTAGTTATAATAGGGATCAAAACTTCATAAAAATTTACAAGAACTATAAAATTAATAAATTACATAGATACTGTATCTCATCATAAAGCTAATAGAAACATCCACTATTACTTTCAAAACATTATTAACCCGTTAGAATGGAATGTGTTGCATGAATATATATTTAAAAGAATTATATTTCATCCAGAGATAGAATGAGGATGGTATTATTAAAAAATACCCCTAGTGGATAATAAATAACGTCAATGGTCATTGATTTTGATGAATAGAAATACCATTAAAATGTTATTGAAAACATTATTGACTAAAATAACATTTTCACTTGGTAAATCACTTTTAAAAATAAAAATTCAAAAAATATTTTTAAAATATATCTTTTATATTTTTTTTGGAAACATAAAAATTAAACCTAAAAAAGTGTTATTATGGTGGGAAAATCCATTATTTTTGTAAATTTCAAAATAAACATTATTTTCAAACATTTTGTAAAGAGAGTATAAAATGACCCCTTTAGAAAATGTTATGAAATTTCATTTGTAAAAACTTTTAAAATATTTCTAAATAGAATTAAAAATATATTTAGGAAATATTTTAGGTTTATAGAAAAACTTCTTGGAAAACATTTTAGAAAACCCGGATATGGTAGAGAAAGATTCCTGATATAAAAGAAGATACAAGATCAATATCACTTATAGACAACATTATTAATATTTATTTAACGAGTAAGGGAGGAAATATAATTTAAACATGTATAAAAAATTCATAACTAGAGTATAATAAAATACACGTGGTTTAAGAAAACATTATCACATTATTTCCTCAAAAATAACATTAATAAACAATTTTGAAAAGAAAGAATATTGTAACATAAAGCCTTTTCCACTTTGGTAAATTTTCAATTTTAATCCCCATGAATAAATTACTTAAAAAACACATTAAATATCTAGAACATAAACAGATTCAATATATTACATGTAAAAGGGTTAGCATATAAACTGTTAATTCAATAAGGTTTTCCTTATGAATTTTTCATTCCATCATGTTTGCGGGAGATTGTTAGGTCAATAAGGTTTCCTTATGACTTTACCACTCCTTATTGTTTTGAAAATCACAAACACCTTATCTTAAGGAAAATTTCATTCTACCCTTTGTTTTACTTTCATAAGGAAAATTTTCCTTCCCCAAGGAAATTAATCCTTACCATGTGTTTCATTATTTTTTTTGTTTAAGTATAAAACTCGGTTTCATATCCAAAATCTCAGAATCATATAATAATTAGACAATAGTGCATTCTATTTTCTGGATCCGAATTCAGGTTCTGAGTTCTATGAATTTAGACTCCTAACTCTTATGAGTTCTGACTCTGAGTTCTCTGAATTCAGACTCCGAACTCTTATAAGTTTTGACTCCAAGTTTTCTAAATTCAGACCCTGAACTCTTATGATTTATGACTCCAAGTTCTCTGAATTTAGACTCCAAACTCTTATATTTTTTGACTCCAAATTACAATTAATTCTGACTCCAAACTTTGTAAGTTCTGACTCTGAATTATCATGAAATATGACTGCTAACTTTGTACGTTCAGGTTCCGAATTATGGTGAATCCAGATTCCAAATTTTCTTGAAATTAAAACACCAAAATTTTATAGAGTTCAGGTTAAAAATTCCTCAATAAACTGAATATGAATATCCTTGTTATATATAGACCGAATGTATTATTGGTTAGACTTAGAACTATTTTTCCTTACACTCTGAAAAATGAATTTTCTTATGTTACCATATTTTTTCTTACACTTGTTTTTGGTTATAAAATGATGTCGTGATTTCAGTTACTAACTAACCATTGTTTGAGTGACACGTATACAGGCCCCTCCAAAATTCAAGGAAAAATATAACTGTTGGAGGAGGGTGCCAACCGTTGGAGTTGTGCCTATAAATATGAGCTCATTTGATCTTTGAAGATGAACCACTTTGACAACTGTGATTACATGTTTTTGAAGTGATTTCTAGAGAGAGAGGCTCTTGTAAACTCTCAAGCTTCATGAAGAAAGTTTGAACGGCTTGTTAAAACTTTGCTTCATATAGATTTTCATTCTAAATAATTTCGATTAAGTTGAAATAAAATACTTCAGGTTATGAAGTAAGAGGTACTGATTTACTTACAAATCGAGTGCTTTTAGGGATAACAAGACAGATACCAATCTTCAGATTGAGGTCTTACCTGAGTTTGGGTAAGATATACTTTCTTGAAATTATAAATCAGGGGACCTTTATCCAGGGTTGTTGGATACCCTTCTCTTTGGGTTAAAAGAGTTACTACTTGTTACATGTAGTGTTTCTAATTTGTTTTCCACTGTATTTTTAGTTGTTGAGGAAAGTATAACTTTATTATACTTCCTTAGACTTGTACTCTGATTATATAGTATTCTATATGCTTTGAGGTAGAATCTTAGTTGTTGTAAAATTTTGTTAAGTTTCCTTTCTAGAATCACTTTCCCAAAATCTAGCAAGTTATTAGAACTTAGAGGTGTTGTGAATTTTGTTTACGCAAAATTTGATTAAGTATTTTTAAAATATACAATTCACCCCCTCTTGTATATTGGGTATCTATATTATAGTTTGATACTATAATCAGTATCATATATATCATACTATTAATCATAATAATTAGTATTAGAGGTTGGAAACCTTGTTCCTTGACCCAATCTCATAATTTTCTTCAGAGTTTTGGTTCAATATGAATTAATCTCATGATTAGATTCAGAAGATAATTATTATTCTTCTTATTATCATAATATAATTTTCGGATTCAAACTTTTCCGGATTCATATTTTCGGACTCATAATGTTCGGATTTATTTTTTCTTAGAGATACTGTTGTTCTATTTTTCCTTAATTAGGATATTTTATTTTGTTAATAAACTTATATTACTAACAAGTTTGTGTGCCAGGATTTATCTTAAGATGGCAGGATTAAATGTTGGTTCTATCGACAATCTAAATCATACCAGTCCTCCTATTTTTGATGGAAATGATTATGAGTACTAGAGAGATAGGATGAAGACTTTCGTTATTAATACTGGATTTGATAACTATCTAATGCTGACTAGAGACTATAAGATTCCAGATAAGAAACTGAGAAATTTTACAAATCAGGAGAAATCAAAATATCAAGAAAAATTCAGAGTCAGAAATACATTTCTATGTTCCATGACTAGGAACATCTATATTCAAATATCTTCATGTGAATCTGAAAATAGTATATGGAAGAAACTTTAAGTTATGAATTTTGGTACATCTAAGGTCATAGAGAAAAGAAGAGCTATATTGAGAGCTGAATACAATGGCTTTAACTTTCCTTATGGAGAACCTATAAGAAAAGTTCAACAAAGTTTTATGAATATCATGAATAGACTACAGTCTATGGGAGAAAATGTTTGGATGATTAGGCCCTTTTAGATAAGATCATAGACATCATGCCAAATGAGTGAGAGTCCAAGCGGACAACAATTGATGAGAACAAGAAAGTTACCCAGATTTTCCTAGATGATCTGTTTGGAACTATTCTTCAGCATGAGACTAGAATGAAGAGAGATGTTGATAATGTTAAAAAGAATAATGTTAATGGGGGAGTTTCTTTTCCAACTACTTCTAAACATATGAAAGCCAAGACCCAGAAAGAGTAACCAGATCAAAGTCAAAGAAAGTGATTATTCAGTCAGAATATAGTGATACTGAAAAGTATGAGAATGAATTAGCTAATCATGCTCGAAAAATTAAAATGAAACTAGCTCAGAAGAACTATTAGAATAAGTACATGGAGAGAGACTACAAAGATAAGAAATATGGGGAAGTTACATGTTATGAATGTCGAAGAACAGGTCATATCAGACTTGATTGTCCTTTATTGAAAAAGAAGGAAAAGAAAGAAAGGAATTCAGAAAGGACCAAGAAGAAGTTCTATCATTATAAGCACAAGAAAAGCCTTAAAGAAAACAATACTTGGAGTGATAGCTGTGGAGACTCTTTAGGAAGTGAATCTTCTGAATACGAATCATCATCATAGAAAAATATGGGATTCATTGCTACTACTTCTTTCTTTAATACATGTCTTATGGCCAAGGTATGCTCTACTGAGGATTTAACAAATTTATCACTTGATAAGAATTAATATTCTAAAGATATTACTTCCAATGAAGATACTTAATCTTCAGATAATGAAAAAATACCTTCATATGAAGAAGTATCTAGATTTTCAAAGTTGTTAGAAGAAAGAAATTGTAAAATTTCTAAGAAATTATACAAGGAAAATACTAGAGAATAAATTCTTACAAAAGAGATTTTAGATCTCTCTAGAGATATTGAATAAAGGATGAGCTTTTAGAAAAACTTTATAAAGACCTTAAGGAAGTAAATTATGATAAAGAAAAACTTTCAAAAGATCTTAATAATGATATTTTAAAAATAAATGGTTTTGAGAAAAAATCTAACTTCAAGGAAATAATTTCTGAGGATAGGAATTTTGTCATCATATTAAAATCTGAAATATATTCCCTTAAGAAACTTCTTGCAAACTTTACTTCTGGTAAGTAAAATTTTGACAAGATGTATTCTGAAATCAAACCTCAAGGAAATACTACTGGAGTAGGTTATACTCACTGAAAACTTGTTTTAAAAAACAACTATTTTATTTCATCTAGAGCCCCTTTTTGTACTAAATGTCAAAGTGGTGTCTATTGGAATAAAAATTTCTCTTTTAATAAGGTTCAATCTCTTGGGTTTCATGAATCTTATATTTCTAAACAAATGTGGATACCCAAAATTTTATTGTCTAACAATTCTGAATCCAAGAAATTTTGGATTCTGAAAGTCTAACTTTCTTATTTTCAGAAAAATAAAGAAGGTAACAACAACAATACTTGGTACATGGATAGTGTATGTTCCCGACATATGTCTGGTAACAAAAACTTCTTTTAAAGGATTATCAAGATGAAAGGAGGAAAATTAACTTTTTGAGATAATGCTAAGGGAGATGTTATTGGTATAAGTAACATCATTCTTCTTAGAAAAACTTTGATTTCAAATGTTTTACTTGTTAAAGGTCTTAATCACAACCTTATTAGCACAAGTAAATTATGGGATAAAGGTTACCTTGTCAATTTTAGGAATGAAAAGTGCTTAGTACACAATTCCAAGGAAGAGTTTATTATTTCTGCCAATAGGCAAGAGAATGTTTATACACTAAACTTAGAAGTCCTTAGGATCCAAGATCTACCTTGCCTTTGTGCAATGGAAGATCATTCTTGGTTATGGAATAGAAGGTTATATCACTGTAACCTTAGGAACCTATGTAAAATATCTAAGAAAATACTAGTTAAGGATCTACCAGAGCATAGATTTGATTTTTTCAAAAGTTTGTGATCCTTGTTAATATGGAAAGAAACATAAATCCAGTTTTAAATCTGTCGGTGAAGTCTCAACCACTGATGCATTATAGTTGGTGCATATTGATCTTTTAGGCCCAAAAAAAACTTGAAGAAATGGAGGGAAATATTATGTTTTTGTCTTAGTTTATGATTACACTAGATTTACGTGGGTCTATTTTCTAGAAAAGAAATCTGAAGCTTTTTCTTATTTAAAAAATTTTAGATCCTAAGTTAAAAATGAGAAAAACCTTCCTTTGATAACTATTCATAGTGATCATGGTAGAAAATTTAAAAAATCTGATTTTGAAACTTTTTGTAGTAGAAAAGGCATTACTCATCACTTCTCAGCACCTAGAACTCCTCAACAAAATGGTGTTGTTGAAAGAAGAAATAGAATTCTTTAAGAGATAACACGAACCATGTTGAGTGAATATTCTATTGTCAAAATTTTTGAAGCTGAAGCTATACATACTTCTTGCTATACTATAAATCATTTTTTATTAGACCTTTTCTTAATAAAACTCCTTATGAGTTATGGAATGGTAGAAAACCTAGACTTTCCTACTTCAAGGTTTTTTGGATGCAAGGTATTAATTCTGAATACTAAAGATAAATTACACAAATTCTCACCAAAATATGATAAAGGAATTTTCTTAGGCTACTCCCGAACTTCTAAGGCATATAAAGTTTTTAATAAAAACACTTGTACTGTTAAAGAAATGGTACATGTCAAATTTGATGAAACTGACCCCTTTGTGTTTAAACAACCCCAACCTACATCTTCGAATTTGTTTTCAAAAATTGATTATTAACCTGTGTTGGAAGATCCTTTTGATAAGGAAAATGTCCAAGAATATGTTTCTAAATCATTTACCCCAGAAGACTTTCTACCCTATGTTGATGAACAGGTTTTACAAAACCCAAATCAATTGTTTCTTAAGAATCATCCTGGTGACAGTATCATTGGTGATTTAAATCAACTTGCAAGGACTAGAAGTTCGTTAAGGAATGAAGTAGAACATCTATCATTTATTTTTCCAATTAGAAAAAAAAAATAAATGATGGAGATTTAGGTGATGATGATTGGATAAAATCTATTCATGATGAAATAATGAGTTCGAAAGGAATAAAGTCTCGACCTTGGATGAAATAACTAAGGAAACATCTCTTATTGGAGTAAAATGGGTCTTCAGAAATAAATGTGATGAAAATGAAATCATAGTAAGAAATAAATCTAGATTGGTTTCTAAAGTCTATAATAAATAATAAGGAATAGACTATGATGAATCCTATGCTCCAGTATGTAGACTTGAATCTATTCGTATTTTCATTCCCTTGCAGCATTCTTCAATTTTAAACTTTTTCAAATGGATGTGAAATGTGATTTCCTTAATGGTTTTGTACAAGAGGAAGTTTTTGTTGAACAATCTCCTGGTTTTGAAGATACAAAACATCATGAACATGTTTATAAACTTACCAAAGCTTTATATGTTCTTAAACAAGCCCCTCCAGCTTGGTATGATAGACTTACAAGATTTCTACTTCAAAATAATTACGTTAAGGGAAATGTAGATCCAACCCTTTTTATAAATAAATATAAGAAAAATGTTTTTATTGTTCAAATTTATGTTGATGACATTATATTTGGTTCAACTCAGCAATCTTTAACTGGTTCCTTTGCAAATCTAATGAAATCTGAGTTTCAAATGAGTATGATGGATGAGTTAACATTTTTCCTTGGTTTTCAAATTTCTCAAAAACCAAAAGGAATATATATATACCAACATAATTATATTAAATAATTTCTTAAAAAGTATGTATATGAAAAAAATAAGAGTATTAGTACTCCCATTGGGACCTTAAACATAGTTGATATTGATGAAGCTGGGAAACCAGTAGATCAAACAATCTTTAGAGGTATGATTGGAAGCTTACTTTACTTGACAGGTAGTCATCCAGAATTAATGTTTTTAGTATGCTTATGGGAAAGATATCAATACAATCCTAAGGAATATCATTTAAATGTATTGAAAAGAATGTTTTGTTACTTAAATGGAACCATGGATTTAGGACTCTCATATACTTCTGGAAATGATTTTAGTTTGAAAAGTTTTTCGAATGATGACTTTGGTGGATGTAGAATGGATAGAAAGAGTAAATCTGGGACTTTTCATTTCCTAGGATATTCATTAGTTTCTTGGTCATGAAACAAGAAACACTCAGTAGCACTTTCCATTGCTAAAGATGGATATGTAGCAACTAGAAGTTGTTGTGCTCAAGTGTTGTGGATGCAACACACACTCACAGACTATGATATGAGTTTTATCAAAACAAAAATTTTGTGTGGTAATACTAGTTCCATTTACCATAGTAAAAACCATGTGCATCACTCTCATGAAAAACACATAGATATTAGGTATCACTTTCTTAGGGATCACATGCAAAAAGGGGATATCATTCATCAATTTATCAGAACACAAGATCAACTTGCTGATATTTTCACAAAATCTTTACCCTCTAATAGATTTGAATACATTAAACAGATGTTAGGAATGATTACCATAAGGTAATCTTCCTTGTTAAATTTATGTTGAAACAAATATTCTTACATTAATAAACTTCTTTCCATAGGGGGAGTACATTTTCTTGTAAGTTTTTAAAATTTTTTGTAATAAAAATTTTTCATAGTCAGTTTTTGTTTTCAAAAGTTTTTGTAATGAAACTTTTTTGTAACAAGTTTTGTTCTCAAAATTTTTGTAATGAAGTATTTTCATTTTCAAATTTTCCATAATCAAATTTTTAGAATCTAAATTTCTTCAAGAAAAAATTCTTATTACAAATAATCTTCCTGCTAATCTGAAAGGTATGTTTTCTTTCTTAGGTTTTCGTAATCATCATTCACTTGCTGGTATTTTCCTTTTTACTTTTAAAATTTTCGGATTCTTGTTTCCTTAAAATCCAAATATTTTTCTTTAAAAACCTCAAAATTTTAGATCCTACCAAATTTTCCTTGCGGCTATCATTTCAACCGTCAGATCTAATCAGAATATTTCTCAACCATTGGATTGAGATTGGAAGTTCAACCATAAATTCAAATGCCTATATAAAGGACCCACGAAGGGTTTCCCTATATAGGATTTAAAGACTTTGTGTGTGGAAGCTCTACCCATTTCAAATTCCTGTTCTGAACCTCTCAAATATTACTCAAATTCGAATGTATATGGAAGTTCCTTCTCAAGAGATATCAACTGTCAAGTTGATTTCCGAGTGGAAGATTTACAGAGAGAGGTTAGTGCAACCGAATTTATTTTCCATGTACGATTCCACTATATCCAAGAACATTAGGTTGAATGGATGGGAAAGTGTTTTCATATCAAGTCCCGGAGATCAAGATGTAGTATATCTAGATCTTCTTGTGGAATTTTATGAATATGTGAGCTTTTTCAAACAAGAAGAGAGGAGTAAGTTTTATTTCAAAATCTATGGAAAAACTTATGCCCTTTCATACATAAAGGATGCTAGCTTGGTGGGGTTGTCTTATGAAGGGGAAGTTGAATTCTATTCCCATAAATTTCCAGATGTACAAGGATGTTTTGTCAAGGTTAAAGCTATGGAGTGTCTTGGACTTTTAGATGTCAAGACTCCGAAGATTGATCATTTTTCAACAAATAATCAGATCCTTGAATTATGGGTTTAAGGATTCATCATTCCAAGAAAAGGTTATAAGGATACCTTGAAGAAGAGCAGCATGTACATCCAAGATTTTCTGGTGAATCTGAGGATGATTAACTTGTTGAAGCATATTCTCATTAAGATTGAGAATATTAATAATGGGAACCTAAAATCATAGATAATCATGTATCCATCCATCCTAACCGAGCTAATTGTTCTGTGCCTTGAGACTTTTAAGATTCGTTGTAGTTCCAAGACATGGAATTGAAAAGTCATGTTAATAATTGATGACACATTGAAGAGAATAAATATTGTTTTCTCTAAAGATTCCAGAGAATTCTATGATTTACCATAAGAAGAGACTGAATCTGTTCTGAAGGATCAAGTAGTTCCTGAACCATCGAAAAAAGGAGGAAAGAAGAGGAAGTGGAATGAAGTGGAAGGAGAAGAGAAAACCCAATCCAAACCTCCAAAGCCCAATAAAAAAAGCCTACCCAGATGAGGTTGTATCCAAATTGAGGTAAGACAAAGAAAAAAGGAAAGCAGGGGAGCCACGGTTTGGTTTGGATCCTACAAAAGCAACGAATTTGAAAGAGAAGACAACAGAAGAGCTTGAGAAGCAAGCTAAGGAAAAGAAGAAAAATAAAAAGATATTAGAGGATGAGGTTGTGAAATCCCTTATAAGTGATACAAAAAAAGAATCAGAGAATATACCTATACTGAAATTCTTCTTGATAGAGGCCTTACATGAGACACCAGGGAATAAATTTCTCAATCTGGAGAAAAGAAAAAGAAAATATTGTTAAAGAAAATGTAGCTGTGTAAGAATTACAAGAACAAGAAAGTAGTGGTGACATAGAAGACCTCGTAAAGCAAGTTGAATACCTTCATGAGAAGGAAAGCGCATCTGAGAAATTGTTAATAAAAAATTCACAAGCTGAATCTTCGAAGCATACTACTCTTGGGATAGCTGAAAAGGATGAATATGAAGTGAATAAGATCTATGAGAAAGAAAGTTATAATCATGACTTCATTCATCCTGAAGATATTGTGGCAGTAGCTGGGAAGGATAAGATTGATGAAGATAAAATTGTTCAGTTGACTAACAGTGAGCATGAATTTCCGAATGAGGAAGCTTTTCTGAGAACTGAAAAGAAAAAACAGGTGATTGTGGATACACCTATTAAAGTTTTTTTAAAGAAAAAATAATATGGTGGATCTTCAAAGAGGAAGCTTGTCGAGCTAGAGAAAGAGTCTTCACCAAGAAAAGTCTCATATTCAGAATCAACTTCCTTAGGACATGATTTCGTCATTCAATCACTAAAGAAGCTTGTTGAAACTATTCTAATATTTCCAAGAATTGACTCAAGATGTCAGATGCTTCAACGCAACATGAATCAAAAATTGGATTCAATATCATTAGTGATGGATATGTGTGTTCAGATTGAGGCTGATTTCAAGAACTTCTTCATGAACTACGATGCTCACAAAAAATCTTGTAAGAAAGTGATCACCTGGTCAAAGAAAGTAGTTGAATACTTGAGAGATCTTGATGAGTTTCAACATGATGTTAAAGAAGATTTTGATAATGAAGATATTAAAACCCTGAATCTTACAACAAGTTTTGAAGAAAACTAACACTTGAGCAAAATACCCAGACTCAATAAGCAAAGGATTTGAATGGAAAGATGTATTCTTTTTCCCAAAGTTGGAATAAGGAAAGGGTTCTTCAGATCATGATCGAAGAGAATCTAGTTAATAAAGATGACTTGTTAAAGGATCAGGAAGATGCTTTGAAGGCTTAGGAAGAAAAGATCAAAGCTTCAGAGAAGAAATCAGAGGACCAGGATCAACTCCTAAATCAAGCAGAGGAAAACCACAAGGAACTCAAAATGCTAAAAACCATAGTGAAGAAATTGATACCAAAGGAGAAGTAAGGAAAATAAAACCAATCTGATATTTTGTTGTACTCTTTCCTTGTACAAATTCATCCTATAGTAATGAAATTTTTGGTTTCTCATTTTTGTTTGGATGCTTTTTACTAATATTTCAGGTAGTATAATTTTTTTTTTCCATTCCCTCAAATTATTTTTTAAAATCACAAAGGGGGAGAAAGGAAAAATAATACTAAGATAGGAAGTAATATCCCTAAGTAATGGGGAGTTTATCTAAGGGGGAGTTCTCATTACGAAGATTTCCATATTCAAGATAATGAAAAATATCATTCTGTAAATCTAGAATATGATAATTAGAGTTCCAAAGCCTAAGGGGGAGTTAGTCATATTCATTATTGTCCATGTGTAAAGGGAAAAAAGTTTTATTTCAAAGTCTAGAAAAATATTTTCTAATTCCTTATATTTTTTTTCGTAAGGAAGTTTGTGCTTTCCAAAAAGGGGGAGATTGTTATTTCAATAAATTTTTCCTTATGACTTTTCTATTCCTTCATGTTTGGGGGAGATTGTTAAGTCAATAAGGTTTCCTTATGAATTTACCATTCCTTATTTTTTTGAAAATCACAAACACATTATTTAAGGAAAATTTTATTCTACCCTTGGTTTTACTTCCATAATAAAAATTTTTCTTCCCCAAGGAAATTTATATTTACCATGTTTTTCATTATTTGTTTTGTATTATTATAAAACATGGTTTGGTATCCAAAACCCCAGAATCGTATAATACTTAGACAATAGAGCATTCTATTTTCAGGATCCGAATTCAGGTTCCGAGTTCTCTGAATTCAGACTCCGAACACTTATGAGTTCTGACTCCGAGTTCTCTAAATTTAGACTCTGAACTCTTATGATTTCTGACTCCGAGTTCTCTGAATTCAGACTCTGAACTCTTATGATTTTTGACTCCGAGTTCTAATAATTAATACTTCTATCTCTTATGTGTTCGTACTCCTAATTCTAATTAATTCAGAGTCCGAACTTTGTATGTTCTAACACCAAATTCTCACGAACTCTTACTCTGAACTTTGTCAGTTCAGGTTCCAAATTCTTGTGAATCCAAATTCTGAATATCCTTGAAATTTAGACTCTGGAATTCTATAGAGTTCAGGTTCCGAATTCCTTAGAAAGTAGAATCTGAATATCCTAGTATTATAGAGACCAAATGTATTTTTGGTTAGACTCCGAACTATTTTTGCTTATATTCCGAAAAATGAATTTTATTATGTAAAAATATTTTTTCTTGAACTTGTTTTGGTTATAAAATGATTTCGTGGTTTTAGTTACTAACTAACCATTTTTTGAGTGACACATATATAGGTCCCTCCGAAATTCAAGGAAAAATATGACCATTGGAGGAGGGAGTCGACCGTTGGAGTTGTGCCTATAAATAAGATATCATTTGAACTTTGAAGAAGAACAACATTGAAAACTGTTATTACATGATGTTGAAGTGATTTATAGAGAGAGAGAGAGGCTCTTATAGACTCTTAGGCTTAGTGTAGAAATTTTGAATGGCTTTTTCAAACTTTTCTTCATGTAGATTTTCTTTGTGCAGAGGTTCGATTTCCTTGAAATCAGAGACTTCGGGTTGTGAAGTCAGCAGTGCCGATTTCCTTACAAATCGACGGATTCTAGGGATAGAAAAATAGATACCAATATTCAGATTGAGGGCTTATCAGGGTTTGGTTAAGATAGACTTTCTTGAAAGTATAAATCATGGGACCTTTATCCAGGTTTGTTGGATACCCTTCTCTTTGGGTTAAAAGAGTTATTACTTTTTACTTGTAGTGTTTCAAATTTGTTTTCAACTGTATTTTAGTTGTTGAGGAAGGTATAACTTTCTTATACTTCCTTAGACTTGTACTCTAATTATATATGATTCTATATGCTTTGAGGTATAATCTTAGTTGTTGTAAACTTTTGTTAAGTTTCATTTCCAGAATCACTTTTCCGGAATCTATAAAGTTATTAGAACCTAGAGGTGTTGTGAATTTTGTTTATGCAATAATTCCTTAAGGATTTTTAAAATAAACAATTCACCCCCTCTTGTATATTGAGTATCTATACTATAGTTTGATACTATAATCTGTATCATATCTATCATAATATCAATCCTAACATACACCTCATAAAATGACATAAGTGCATATCATAAACATGCATCCCAAAGAAAGCGGATTTGAGACGAATATCCCTACCAAGATCATATATTGAATTGAGAATTAATAATTAGAGAGATTATGTGTAACATATATAAATCAACATTGAAATTTTTTACATATATCATAAACCAATTTAGAGATCAATTAACACATAATAATGTCATAATAGAGTCAATGAATAGGAGGTATAATCCAAAGAAAGGAAATTGAGTTAAGTAACCCTTTACCACTTGGTAACTTCTAAATAAAATCCCCTTGGATGAAATAACTCAAGTTGAAACTTCCAATACCATAAAGTATGAATTATTAATTATAATTCACATAAAATGGTTAGTATATTACACCTTATAAAATAAATTAAGTTCATAATAGTAAAATTTTCCTCAATGAAGGAAAATTGAGATAATATTCTTTCTTCTTGAGAAATATATAGATCAAAACCTCATGAAAGTGATAGAATAATATGTATATATAAATAAAAATAATTTTAATTAAAATAATAATAAAATACATTCATGGGTTGTATATACATGAAAAAATAGAAATGAGTTTTGAATATAGCACATATCTTATAGAAATTAAAGTGAGATGCGAAACCCTTATTGATTTGGTAATATTTGGATCCAAAACATCATGAAAGGGGTAAAATCATATGGATTTGTAAAACCAAAACATTTTCATGAAAATATCATAAAATAAATTCATGGTAAATATATACACCAAACAATAAAAATAAGTGGCGAATATGGCATTTGTATCATGAAAGTAAAATTCATATGAGAGATCCCTTACCTAAAGTCCAAACATTCCATGAATGTCCTTTAACTTATTTATAATAAGATTAAATCAATTATTTTATTATCTTAATAAAATTTTATAGTTTTAGTACCTTATACTTAAATATTTTATTTTATTTAGTTTAATGACATTTAAATAACCAGTTAAGTACATGTCGGGTGTTTTGAGGATGTGTAGTACATTTTTTCAAAATGGATATGATATATTGATCATGGTAAAAGGGGTAATTATTAAATTATCTCAATAATAATAATAATTAAATAATTATAATTTCTATAGACCAATTATACTTTTAAAACCAGTAGTTAATGGTTGTTATGAAAGATAAAATACATTATGATCACGGAGAGAGTATGCCATTCATACTCATAAGTGACGTTTCCATTTTTCAATAATCATTTTGAAAATAATTTAAGCTATCTTTTAAATTTAAATAATTTAAATAATTACATAAATACAATTTTATTTCTTTTAATATAATGTTTTATGTCGTCCATGTGAGGTGGTATCAAAAAAATAATCACATCACTTCATGGAGACAGTAGTCCACACATACGCAAGAATGACGTTATTATCTTTAGATGACTGGAAAGGTAAGAAAAAATATTATATAGTATCATTTAATAATTATAAATATTTCATTATTTTCATATAAAAAAATAAAATCCATCATCATGAATATCTATGAGAGCCGATGATGGAAAAAAAATTACATCGGTATGCGTGGTCGAAGTCATCCGTACACACAGACAATGGTTTTGTTTCCCATTTGGTGGAAGGAGAGATGGATTTAGGTTATTAAATTAAATTAATGAAATACGAGTATATATTATATACTTAATTAGTTATATCATTATGGTTTAAAATTATTTAAAGGAGGTGGAAAGAAAAATAAAACAGAATGTTCAGTTAACAATGATACCTCTTTTTCAGATGACCGCTTTTGGATTACCCCAAGATCCTTCCTATGAGAATTTTATAATTTTAAAAAATATTATTGGATATGAGTAGGGAAGTGAGTAAGGGATTTAGGTTGTTATTTTTCAAAACAAAATGATTTGAATATGTAAATTGTAGAGGAGATGAGGTGTACTTTTATAGGTAGGGGAGATGACACATTGGAGGTTTTGAAAAGAAAAATTTATTCCCGCATTTTACACATTAAACACGGATAAAAGATTGACCATATCAAGAATTAAAAGAGTTGATTTCAAAATATTTTGTTCCCATATAATTTAGATAGGTTTTTGGTCAGTTTAGCCCCAATATTTTTAGTCTAACCTCTGGTAGTCCTGTTTTCACCTTAACCATGGTAAATGAGTTTTTACTTTTTTCACTATTCATTATAAAAAAATTAAATTGATATTATTAGATAATATAAAATATGATTATTAAAATAATTTAATTAATTTAATTTAATTAATTTAATTTAATTAAATTTATATAATGGTCATAATTTAATTTTAAAAAATCCACAGATGTGGTAAAAATGTGTTTTTCAAGAAGTAATTTTTTCAAGAAAAATATGCTCTTATATTTATTTTATCAACTGTACTAATCGTTATATGAATTTAAATTTAAATTTAGAGATAAATAATCTATAAATTTAATTTAAATAATTACTCATAATTGTTTATATTAATTAGTTAAAATGGATAAACATTATGTACTTTAAAAGAGTTTTTCAGAAAAATGTGTTTTTACGACTAAAAATAAACTTAAACTAGAATACAACATAAACATGATTCAAATGAAATTAATTGGAATAAATATTACTATATCATATTTGGGTTAATTTAAATCAACTTCAAATAACAATGGAAATTTTCAACTACTTAATTTATTTACAAGAAAAGACAATTTAAAAAAAATGGTATTTTCACTATTCACTAGAAAATCATTATTTTCCAAAAAATCATAAAATTTTACACAAAATTAATTTTTATATGATGATTTAAAAAAATAATTAAATTTTATGAAATTAACTTCCTAAATTTTCTAAAAAATAAATATAATATTTTCTCATAAAAATCAATAAAAACCATTTTTGAAGAAAATATATTTTTGATAAAATTTTTTTTGATGAATAAATTGATGTTAATCTTAATGATAAAAAATTATATAAATCCTAAATAATATCAATACCTTAAAACTCATTTCTAGAAAATTTAAATACATAATTCATGTTAAACTAAATATTTTTCCAATAATTCAACCTAAAAAATGTCTCCAAAAATGTCATTAATCACTTTAAGATATCATCACTTAAAACCTAAAAAGGGGTGTCTAATACATTGGACTTATGATCAACCATAGTATTATATACCCGTGATGGTATACAAAACTCTTAATATAAACTATCTTGAGCACATCCTAATATCTAATGTTATCTAAACCCTTATCTAACACCCACTATTTTATCCATTAACCCATACTTTCAGATCTAGGGCTAAAATTATAAAACTTATATTTATGGATTAATATCAATAAATGTAACCCACTTTTTCCATAAAAAAATTATATTAACAAAAGGAAATTCTAGATCACTTACATTACTAATTATCTTTAAGGTTTAGAGTTTTATAGAATTAGGAAGAACTCTTACATAAATAATATAAATGACTTTAAGAGAATATCATTCTCACTATACCAAATATTTCATATTATATATTAAGTGTTCAATATCTCACAAAATAATTCTTAGCATATGAAACCTTTCTAGAGAAAAATCATTTAAAATAATTCATGATAACCTGGGGAAAATTAAACATAAAAATGGTGATCTCAAATTCTTATTAAGGGTAAAAAAGAAAATTAATTACTAAATTCCATTAGTGATAAAAATATGAGCATAAGGGTATGATAACATAATCTAAGTGCATGAACCTAACAAAATAGAAAAGATACCCACCAATACTTGGATATTTAATCTAGAAAGATTTTATAAAACATTAATAAATGGAATAGTCCTAATAATGAATAATCACGGGCCATGTGATTTCAATATTGATCAAATGAAAAATTTATAACCCATATAAAACATAATGAAAATGTGTCGGTATCTTGGAACATTATCTTCATAACTTGTGTCAGAAATAACAAGAGCTTAGATAAATCCATTAGGAGAAACCACACATGTTAACTCCATACTTCTTTCCTATAAATACAATGAACAATAACCAATACACTAGATATCTATAATGGGTATTACCTATGATATCATGAGACATAATGAGGCTCAACCCGTTATATATTGAGCTATACCAGGGCTTAACCCATCATATCATGAGCTACAATGGGGATTAACACATAGTATAAGTTGTATTAGGATTAACCCTAAAATACTATAGGGATCAAAACTTTGCAAAAAAAACCTAATAAACATAACATATATGAAGTATATAGATATATCATATCATCAAAAAACTAATAAAAGCATCCATTATACCTATCAAAAATTGATTATCCTGTTGAAAAGAAACTAATTGCTAGAAAATATATTTGAAAAATTAATATTCTATCCAGATAGAGAATTAGGATGGTATCATTACAAAATATCCCTAGTGGCGCACAAGTATCATCAGGGGTTGTTGACTTTGAAGAATGGAAATACCATTAAAAGGTCATCAAAAAAATTATTTAATAAAATAACATATTCACTTGGAGAATAACATTAAATGTTTAAAATTCACAAAATATTGTGAATGTCTTTCTCTTTGAAAAAATATAGAAACATATAAAGGAAAATTCAAGAAAAATAATGGACATTATGGTGGGAAAACCCATTCTTGTTGTAAATGTTAAAAGATACATTATTTTTAAACATTTTGTTTAGCGAGTCCAAAGTTACCCATTTAAAAAATGTTAAGAAATTTCCTTTTAAAATAATTTAAAAGAAGGTAAAAGATCATGTAAAATATATTTTGGAAACATTTTATGTTTTAAAAATAACATTTTTGAAAACATTTAATAAAACAGGGATATAGAAGTGAAATATTCCTGATCTAAAAAAGGTAAAAGATCAGTATAACATACTAAATAATTTCGTAATGGTTACTTAATTAATAAAGTGGGAAATACAAATTAAACATGTATAAACCTTTTATAACTACAGGATAATAAAATCTATGTGTTCTAAGAAACTAATATGACATTATATCCTCCAAATAATTCTTTAACATAAACAATCTCTAAAAGAAAAGAGATTGTAAAATAAAGACTTATCCACTTTGGTAACTTTTCAATTATAAGCCCCAAGAAAGAATAACATCAAATTATACTTTAAATATCAAGAAGATAAATATATTCATTATATTACAATTTAATTTAATAATATATACACCTCATAAAATGATATAGGTTCATAACATAAATGTACACCCCAAAAGGGGATTTGAGATGAATAAACATTACTAAGATCACAAAATTGAACTGAGAATTAATAGATTGAAAATTAATTTTTTTATTTATCAAACACTTTTAATGGAAAATTTAGAAACCTGAGTTCAACCACAAAAGGAAATGAAAGAGTCATTAAAGGAAAAAACAAATCATACCAGAATTAGGCTCCCAGAATAATTTCCAAGAAATATTGTTTTCCCCGGTTTCAGGATCATTCATGATAATATATTTTAACCAATAGGCTAGATTATCCTAGGATTGGATGTACTCCTACAAACTAATATTCCCACCATTGAAACCCCCAAATTGTATTAGGTCCTACTGGTAGATCTAGTTAAATTACTCCTCTTTAAGAGTAATACTTATAGATCTCTCCATAATTTTAGCGGTGTATCCTTCAGTATAATTGAGAGACAAAACCCTTTCAGCCCCAACAAATTCCAAGCTCAAGAGAAATTTAAAGTATTTCTCCATAACATCCTCTGACATTCCCTGGTTTTTATCAAATCCATACTCATCAAATGTTACCCATTCTGATTGATATTTACCTTGATTGAAATACTTGAACACCTCATCATCACACTTTATGAACATCACAGATCTAGTAGTCACATTATGTGGTGTATTGAATTAGTCCTTCGGTAGACTTCCCTTTGGAGGGTTAGATATGAGGCTTTTATTGTCAATCAATTTCGACATCCATTTTGTGAAAATATCCTTAAATGTAACTTTAGTGGATTTTAGGGCCTTAGAGGGATTTCTTCCTATCTCATTACCTTAATAAATGGAGATATTTTTTTATAATAAAGATAAAACTACAAAAAAAAGTGTAAATATATAATAAACCAACTTAGTTATCAATTCACACATAATAATTTCATAATAATGATTATGAAGAAGAGTTATAACCCACTGAAAGGAATTTTTTTAACATACCTTTACCACATGGTAATCATTGGATCCAAAAAACTCAAGAAAGGTAGAATTATATCCCCATAGGTTGTCGTTAATTACCTATGGTTCTATGAAAAAACAATATTTAAAAAAACTAAACTATGCTACTCAATTAATTAAAACATAGTAAAGTAGGAGATCAAGATCAATCCATAGGGACAAAGAAATTACTTTATTATAATCACAAAAGATTAATTTTATTAAATTTAGAAAATTGGTGAGAGAGGATTCATTTGATTGGATTTTTGAAAATTAATCTCGAAGGAAAGTAAGTTGATTGATTGGTGTTGTGATCAGATTTGGGAAGCATTCCAGGGTTTTGTAATTTCAAGGGTCAGGTGGAATTTAATTTTAGAAAATAGATTGATTTATTCATGATTGATTTTAGAGTCGAGATGAGAAAGATACAATGGTCATGATATCTCATCCTTCACACAACAATACCCTATTTCCCTTGGTTTGTTAATTTAGGCTGTTGTTGAATCAAGTTTGTCTTGATACTATATTTAAACATAATTTCCCATAAAGTCAAAAATGTTCATCCCTTCTTTTTGGTTATCAATTGTTCAATTTTTATGTTCCTTTTTGATTCGAATATCAATGGTCATGATAAAAGAAAAAGAGAGGGATTATATGTTGAAATAGAAATTTCACAAACCAACTACATGAATAAATATAATTAATTTAATACAATGCACCTCCCCCTTGGATCACCCTAGAATATGGTGGGATTACCCCCTTATACTAGCGATGAGAGTTTTAGAAGGAAATACTAAAGAAAAGAAATGAAAAATTAAAATAGTGAGGACCCAGTGAGGTCCCTACAAAATGCAGTTTCTCACACCAAGTTATCTCTGAATTGGAATTGAATAATCTAAATAATCCAATCACTCCTCTATTTATAAGCTTTATATTTCCTCTACCCGACCCATTACATGATGTGTAAGTAGAACTCCTGACGTGTAACCTTTAAATACTCATATTTTGTGAATTTTGGCGTATTTTTTCTCCAAAAAGAAATCTATAAAAATGTCACATCATGAAATGTACTTACACGATGTGTAATAGAGTTTCACATCATGTATGTATGTCATGAATTGTTCTGAAAAAATCAAATTCTCTTGATTAATTCATGATGTGTAATAGTATTACACATCATGTAATAGTGTTTCTTCATTTTCCATCTCTTATTCATCCTAAAAAAATCAGTGTCACACTTTTTCACATATTTCATCCACTTCTTCTTATTTTTTCATAGGTTCATTGTTTCCAACCATAAAACAAAAAACAATTATATTCACTCCAAAATTGGAAAGATTCTTCATTTAAGTACAATAATCATTATAATAAAACATTTAAAAATGTGTGCATGAAATATACTTATCAGAAAACAACATTTGGATTTCTAAATTCTAATAGTTTGAATGTAAATAATTATAAAATAAATTCATGGTTTGTATATTAACAATCGAATAAAAATAAGTTTTGAATATGGCATTTGTCTCATAGAAGTAAAAGTGAGATGAGAAACCCATTACCTTGAGTCCAAATGTTCCATGCATATCATTTAACTCATATATAATAACATTATATGAATTATTTTATTTATTAAGAACCATTTTAAGGTTTAATAACTTATACTAAAATAATTTATTTTAATTATTTAATGACATACTTAAATACTTAATCAGTTAAGTCCACATCGGGTGTTTTGAGGACATTTGGTCCATATTTTCAAAAATGGCTTCGGCATGTTGATAATAGTAAATGGGGTCATTGTTACATGATATCAGGAATAACAATTATGAAATAATTATAGTTTTTATACATCATTTATACATTCAAAACTAGTCATTAATGATTGTTATGAAATATAAACTACATTACGATCGTAGAGACAGTAGGCCATACTTAGACATGGGTAACATTTCCATTTTTCAATGGTCATTATGGAAAGAAGGTAAGTAATATTTTATCTTTAAATAATTATAAAAATATCATAAATATGATATTATTTCTTTTAATATACTTATATATATAATCTATGAGATTCAGTGAGGAAAAATAAATCACATCACTTTGTAGAGGCGGTAGTCTACACACACGCACAAATGACATTATCTTATTTCAATGAATGGAAAGGTAAGAAAATATATGATATATTATAAATTTATAATGATAAATATTTCATTATAATCCTATATAAATATTAAATACATAATCATGAATAGCCATGAGATACAATAATGGAAAAAATTAAATCTCTTAGTGAGAGGGTAGTTTTCCAAAGGCACAAACGATAATTTTGTTTCTCATTTCATGGAAGAGGAGATGTATTTAGGTTATAACATTAACATAATAACATATTAGTATATATATGATAATTATATTATTATATTATATTGGTTGAATAAATTTTTTAGGATGTGGATGAAAAAATAACATAGAACACTCGGTTAAGAACAATACCCCTTCTTTGGAATACTTTTTTGGGTTTGCACCAAAATCCATCATAGGGGGGTTTTAATAATCAAAACAAGGATTATAGGAAATGGGGAGGGAATTAATTATTGTATTTTATTATTTATTTTCCAAACCAAATGGCATTTAAGGAGTTAAGAGGAGAGGAGAGGGGGTTGCATTTTCTAAGTGGGGGAGAGAGAACACTAGGAATTCTTGAAAGAAAAAGTTATACCCATGTATTAAAAATCCCAAAAGGATAAAAAATAGACCATTATAAATAATTAAGTATGTGAGGTCCTAGACCCTAAATCAACTTAAGAGGTTCTCCAAGCCTGTTGGGCCACATGGCCTCATGCGCTTCTCCCCGAACGCCAAAGGCTGCTGACTACCGGTGGGGGCCTTGGGGTGTGTCCATAGAGAGACTATTACCTCATTACTAGAGTGCAACAAAATGGTTAAGAAATATAAAAAATAGATAAATAGTGGAATAACTATAAGTAATCAGATATATGTGTAATGTTACAAGAATAATATTAGATGAAAAAACTGGTATAACTGATATAAATATACAAAAACTGATGATGATATGTCATGTATCTAGAAAGTTGGAAACTAGGTTTAAAATGTAGCATAATAGAATACTATAGAAAAGTATCAAAAAGGAATAAAAAACTATCCCAAGCATCCAAATCTCTTGTTCATTCATCTACTACCAGCATTATCCTAATACAACAAGAAATCAAGTGTCTGAAGAGAACTTCTTTCAATTTCCAATACTTGCATCCATATAATTTATAGGGTACAAGAGGGAACCAGATTGGGTGTGAGATGAATCTCAGTAGGCCACCACTAAGGGTATCGATTAAATCCTATATGAGTAATATAAAATAAAATAGTACAATCATGCATATATAAAATTAAATCATTACAATAATGTAAATACCCAAGTACCTACTTCATCCCTTAGCTAGTGTCTGAACACTTAACCAACTCATTAATTAATTCATTTCCAATTTATATAAGTAGGTCACATGAAGCATAACTAGCACTGACATCACCACATGATAGTAATAATAGTTAATTTTCTAAGGTGTAATAAGGAAAACTGATGATTATAATATAAAAATGGGTTCTAGGGTAAGCACCAAGGAAACCAAGACTTCAGGTGCTGCCAACTCAATTGTAGTTTTAGCCTAGCTATGGGTAAGAGTGTAATCCAAGGAGCACCATCTAGGAAATAAAACACTATTATGATCTAACCATGTCCAATGAATACATAGAAGGTAAAACAAGATAAGATATGTCTAGGACCAAGGTTATAACCAAGGATCCTGATGTTTGAATAAACCTTTTCGGATCTAAGGAGTGTACCAAAGGAATCCTGAGTTAGTAAAGACGGTATCCTATGGGGTCATACCAAGTATCCAATGATTGATGAGGACCAGGTTCCATGGTGGATCTAAACTAGGGAAACTGATATCCTTGAATCAGAATGGCATCCTTGAATCCTCAAAGCATTCCCTCAGGAATACAAGGCAAGATTGAGTCAAACCACTCTAATAAATATATCAAGGTCTCTATGTATAATTAGGTACCTTACATTTTATTAATTTAATTAATAAATAAATATAGTTGTTATTCAAATTAATGAGTAATCAGTTTATTCTGTGCCTCTAATTCAAGTCACATGACATTTTGAGACATGAAACCTTTAAATCCATTCATAAGAGTCATAATTAGTTAATTAGGTACTTCCGCTACCTTACATCACATGTGGAAAGTGGTTATACAACATGAAAAAAATAATCATTTCATTTTATTTTATTTAACATTGATTTATCAAGAATAAATCAATTACCTTAGGTAGACCAAGTAGAAATGGACCATGGTACTATCCATTAGTCAAATCAATATCCATTTATTATAAGGTTTCTTACCATTAGAATGGTTAAGCATAAACACACCCGAACAGTGGATCGAAGTTGTTAAAAACTGTAAAAAAATGGAATATCACCCTTAATGGGGTGGTTAGAATTGTATATGGAACCAATAAAAATGTTTAACATATATGGAAATAGTAATTGAATATGGTCCTAAATACTATAATAAATATATATAAATTTAACAAACAACATCTGATGAAATCGGTGTGACAACACGACAATTTTCAAAAATGATAGAAATTTAAAAAAGTGTTATAGACCAACTACTTTAGGATTTTATGAATCTAATCATCTTGTATCATGCTCTAATTTGGATTGTATTGGAGTAAATATGAAGAACATATCAATTCCTTGAAATTGGGGCATATGATCCTACATCTAAATTGCCTCATAGATAGGAAGAAGAACAACATAATATTAGAAAGGAATTAAGAATGTACCGATAGAAATATATGAAAAAAAACAATAGTCAAATTAGACTCCAAATGGATAATCTATCTTGGTTCCACGTTTAGGCATAAAAATTCTCAAAATGGGAGAAATAAGGGGTTTAATCTTCTTGAAAATGTAAATGGGAGGATAAGTTGAATTAAAACATGAATTAAGGAAAAAATGGCCTTTTACCCAAAATTTACACTACGCATGATTTGGCCGCAAGATTTGGCCAAACCATGCCTAAATTGTGCATGGGAACCTATAGGAAGGGGCAACTACATGGTTAGGCTATACGTTTAGGGAAAGTATGTGCCAATTGTACGAAATTACTATGAATATTTTTGAAACATTATACAAATTTGTGTAGCCCAAATCGCATGGTTAGATCAAAACATGTTCCCTATTATAGCCCACTGTCGAGACTCGAATGGTTTAAATAACTTGGTTAGTCTACTTCCCACAGAATTAAATAATCATGCGACATGCCATTTTCTACCAAAAAGCTAGGTTCCAATCTCCGAACTAGCCTCGGACACCCCCAATACCTCAACCAACTAATTTTTCATCTATTTTAGTTCCATAAAATCAAATTAGATGAAAATTTAAAGGGTCCTTACCTGATTCAAAAACCATGTTCTTACAGACTTCCCCCCTTTAAAGGAACTCACCCCTAAGTTCACCTTCCAAGGGTGGAGAAAAACTCTCTAAGATAAACTTTAGCCACTATGCACATACTTCGGCCTCCCACTCCCAAGCCTCATCCTGTACCTGACCATGTTACTATATCGCCTATACAATAGGGACATACCGACCTCAAAGAGCCTTTGTTCTTCAGTCGATGATAAGTATTGTATACTCCTCAAACAAAGAATCTACAACTAGAAAAACCTCATCAGGATCAGAAGTATGATATGGGTCGACATGATATCAGTGAAGTAGTGAAACATCGAAGGCGTCATGCATGGAATGGTACCTATGAGGTAGTAGAAACTGATAGGATACCAGAATGAATCACTCTAGTATCTTAAACAGTCCAAAAAATCATTGTGATTCCTTCCCTTTCCTCCATATCAATCTATTCACTAACCTAGGAAACACCTATAGGAAAACATGATCTCTAACATCAAAATTTAGAGGTTTTTGATAGTGATTGGAATACACTTTCAATCTAGACTAAGTAGTATCCATATGATTCCTGATCTATTGGGCCTACTCTGACATCTCTTGAATGATATGAGGACCTAACATGGCTACCTCACCAACCTATATCTAGTATAGTGTCGAATGACATGGCCTATTGTACAAGGCCTCAAAAGGATCCATTTACATTATCACCTCGAATCTATTATTATAGGTTAACTCGACGAGAGGTATATGCTTCTCACAAGAACCACCAACATCAAGAATGCATGACCATAGAATTTCCTCTAGAACCTATATTGTTTGTTCCCATTTCCCATTAGTTTGAGGGTGAAATTCTATTCTTAGAAGCACCTGTATACCGATAGCCTTCAACAACCCCTACCAGAACCATGTCATGAATCATGCGTCCCTATAAAAAATGATAGTACGAGGGACCCCATGTAGTTGAATGATCTCATGGACATATAGTCTCCATGTCTCATAAAATGAGAATGTTTTTTGGATATGAATGAAGTGATCTCCTTTCTCCAGTCAGCCAATGACTACCCATACAACATCTATAACTCTTGGAGACCTGGTTAATCCAACTATAAAGTCTATGGAAACATCATCCCATTTCTATTTTAGGACTTGAAGCAATTGTAATTATCTTAAAATTCTCTGGTGCTCTTCCTTCACCTATTGAAAGGTGAAACACCTTGTGATAAATTCTACTATCTATCATTTTATCCTAGTCCACCAATACTAACATCCCATATCTTGATACATTTTGGAGATTCTTGGATGAACTTACCACTGAAAAGTATAAAACTCATGAATCAACTCTTATACCATATATGTGGGAACCTAGACATATACGTATTATGTCATCTGTATCAAAAAACCAATCTAAAGGTGGGCCAGCTCATAAAATATTCTCATGAAGAACCAAACCTTCAGGATCTAAAAATTGCCTGCTCATAACCTTCCCAATGAGGGAAGGGGTAACTGTCAAGGATGAGATATAATGCTACTCGTGACTATCATGATACTTCAAATGTAGCTTAGAGAAGAGGTCCATCAATTTATATTCATCACTGGATTCCTGTATGGTATGTGCCTAAGTTTTCCAACTTAGCACATCAACTACAGTATTGCCTTTCCCAAGTATATTGGTATGCTCAAAATGGAAGGGATGAAATTATTTGACCCATATTTACTATTTGATATTTATGTCACATTTTATAAAGATATATTTGAGGTTCCTGTGGTCCGTATACACCACAAAAGGATCACCAACTAGATAGTGTCTGAAAAAACATAAGGTATGGAAAACTGTTGCGAGCTCAAGGTCATGTGTTAGATAGTTTTTCTATTGAGGCCTCAACTACTGAGATCCATACAAAATAACTCTATCATACTACATCAACACCACTACCAAGATGATACTTGATGCATCATTAAATATTGTATAGACTCATCGAAGCTCTATAATAATCGGAATAGGTGCCGAGACAAGCCTCCCTTTCATCTCCAAAAAGGATTTCTCACACTCTTCTAACCATAGGAACTTGACAAAATTATTTGTAAGACCAGTAATATGTGAAGAAAGGTGTGATAAGTCATGTATGAAATTCCTATAATATCCATACAGTACCAATAAAATACCTATATCAAACACATTCTTGAGATACTACCAATGTAATGAACTGAACTTCTGTATAATATTTGTTTCTTAATTTTGTGTGTTGTTTTATGTTGTTCTCAACAAAACTATATTCTTTAATTATTTAAGTGAGTTTAATTAAAATGATACTGGTGGGTTTTGACTATTATATGACAACTATTAATGTTATGATTATTGTTTATAAATACAAATGACCATGGTTACTTAATACAAAAAGAAGAGTCTATGGCCTCATATAGTATACTCAGGCCATACAAAGCCCTTCTGTCAGAGCTTGGGAAGGAAGTTGTGTCACTAGGATTTTCTCTAGACCAAGCCCAAGATGAGATTCATCATGCGAAGTTTGAATGGAACCACCTACAAAAGAAATTCAAGCTGATAGAAATCACCACTCGGACAATGTTGTCCGAGTCGCCCCAAGATTCTATCACCATAGCACATGTTACACTTAGGTCCTATCTAGGTGTTATAAGGGGCTATGTAACAAGACCAAAGTTATGTTGTGTAATCCTTTTGTATAAATAAAATTGTTATTTCTTATTATGTTAAATTTGTGGATTTAAAATGTTAAAATAAATATAGGATGAATTTATAGAAGTTCCATATTATTGGTGAATTTTTGAAAAAAGGCATTTTAAAATATTTTGGAAATACTTATATAATTAATAATGTGAAATGATTTTCAAAAAATGGTCTTCTACCATTGTGATGAGTAAGAAAATTAGAGTCTAATAAGATCAAATTAATGTTTATTGAATAGTAAAGTATGAATAGTAATATTACCCTTATGAATAGTAATGTGACCAATGGAATAGTAACCTCACTTAAGAAATTATAAATATAACTTAGGCATCATGAATGGTAATGTGATATAATAGCATAATAAAATAACTGTTTATGAAATTATTAGTATTTTTTGAGTAAATATTGTTTTTAATTACAAATTTAAATATATCATATTTATAATTGTTTTTATAAAATGGAGTTCATTTTTGAATTTAGAGCACAGATATTAGGTTAGTCTGAATTTATGAAATTTTTATAAAATGTTTTGTTTTTTAGTAAATAGTAAAAATACAGTCATGAGTTTTGGTGTGATTAATGACATCATTAATGATGTAATAATTATGGTCGACTTTTGAATAGTATGATATGTTATGAGGTTTCCCAAATGGCCAATACCATGGGGAAAGACCATGGGAAAACCCATGGTTTTGTAAATACCACTAATGAGGTGTCCCTTGGAAATTAATTAAATATTCCCTCACTTTTTCTATATATACCAACCCATTAATTCATTAATTTAATTCCAAATTCCTCCTAAAAAATTATATAGTCATTTTACCTCCAAATTATTCCTACCAAGGTTCCCTCAATACCCCCATGGTCCCAACCTTTGAGATTCAAAAGTTACTCTTCAAGGTAAGGGGACCTTTCACCCTCCTCTTTTAAGTCATGACTTCTTTTATGTTATGTCTTATATTTTGCATCTTATTATGTTCAAGTTTTTTATTATATGTCATTTTTATGTTCATTTTATTTCCAAATTATGGGAGACCCTTTCCACTCTCATATACTTATTTTTTTGAATTTCATGCCACACTGTTAGGATGGAGAATTTTCCGTAAAAGAAATCGCATCTTATCTTTTATTTCTAGTTTCTTTTTAATGTGGTATGAAATTAAAATATCCATTCAGTGATATTATTTATTTTTTATCATTTACCCATACTTTATTATGATTTATTTATGAGTGGGTGACTCTTTTCCCCTCTCTTTTAAATGTTTTCTAAAACCATGTTATATAGTCGTTATGCTGTAGAAATGTCGTCTCAAAACCCATCTCTTTTTTCTTAAGAAATTATATTATTTTATTTATGTGAATTACCAATCCTATTTTAGTTTTGTGCATATTCATAAAGACATAAAAATGATTTATTTTTTTCTGGATATGATATACATAAAACCCTCATTTCTTTTCCTTGGGTTATAAATGACATAAAAATCAAGTTTTTAAGCACTTTTAAAAAGTCACGATTTTGAAATGATACCTATTTATTTTATTCTCTATGGGTTATTTATGAAATGTTTGATTATGATCTATGTGGATCAAATGAAAATAAATACATATTAAGGGTGCACCCTGATAGCGCTCCAATTCATTGGGTAAAGAATTTAATCTCTAGAGATGACAAGTTTCATGATACCTTGGTGAATAACCCTGGTAATATTTATGAAACCTTGGGGATGAGCCTTGGTGATATGTTCATGAATGTATAAATTAAATGTTTTAGACACATTTTAAAGTTATTATTCAGGATATTATTGATATTATATGCCTCTTTATCATTAATTTATGATATCCCTTATGTTCTTATTGATATCACTCAAGATCACATGTAAACTGTTTTAATTGTTTTCCTTACTGGGTCTTATGATCACTCTTTCCATTGATGTATGTCTCTAGGTTATGAGATGCAATTATTTTAATTATTATGGACATATGATAAAGCCTTACAAGTGTATTAAAAGAATGTTTTATGTCGTTTTCATGTATATTGTTCTTTATTTCCATGATACTAGACTTTAAAAATCCTCTGTTTGTAAAATGTAATAAAAAGTTATGTAATAAAGGTGGGATTCTATAGTTGGTATCAAAGGATAGTTTAGTTATTTATGGAAATCAGGATATAAAAACTTTAGGAAGAAACCTATATAAAAGTTTAAATATAGGAAAACTTCCTGGTATTTTGGTGATATATTAAGTAAGTGGTTTCTGAGCAAATAAATCCCTATCTGGATACGAATAAGTGGATGTGGCTTTGGCAAAAATTTACCTAAGAGTGAAACATTTGACAAGGATTTTTGGGCTTGAATTGGGGTATCTTGGTACATGACAGTGGGCCTTTATACACTCCAAGTTTTACACTCATAGGGGATATGTTTGGTTAATATAAGCTTTTTCTGAATCATTATGAAGGATTTATAGGGAAATGCAATCATTTAAGAATGAAATTTTAAGACATAAAATCCTTTATTGTTAATTGATTCATAAATGAAATAATATTCTCAATAAGGTTTTATTATTTTAGAAAATGGTGGGAAATAGGAGGAACCATGCAAATGGTGACCACCATGGACCATGCACTAACAACTGTCTGATGGAAGCCGGAATGGAAACTTTCATGAGAATGATGAACCAACTGACTCAAGTTATGGGAAATAACTTGAATCAAGCCGAGAGACCAATCTCACTATAAAGGGAACAAAATTTTATTGAGTCCTTTATGCATCACCGACCATAAAACTTTTGTGGATATACCAACCCATTGATTTTTGAATAGTGGATCAGCTCTATCGAGAAGATATTTTCAGTGATTTTCTATTCAGAACAAAAGAATGTCACCCTAGCTGTTTACTGCTTAGAGGGAGAAGTTGATCAGTGGTGGGAACTGATTAAAAAAATGAGGCCAAGATTGGAGGTTGAAGCTATAGACTGGGAAGTGTTTAGAGGGATTCTCTTCAGTAAGTGTCTCCCTCATTCTATGAGAACAAGAATGGAGCAGTTTCTCGAGCTGAAGCATAAGGAGATTGAATCTATGGGAATCTACGAGATAAACATCAAAAGTATTTAACGTTACAACTCTAGATTTGTCATGGATTCAAATGGTAAGGTTGATAGATTCTTCGGTGGACTAAGACCTCATCTATAGAAGAATCTATCCAACTGAGACTATGATAGCTATGAGGAGATTGCATGGAGTGCAATGAAAGTTGAACTGGATTTTGGTGACATGAAATGGTCTAAAAAATCCAATAAAATTAAAAGATAGATGGATCTAAGAATAGGGAATACTTTTGATCAAGTTAGAGGAGTCAAGAAAGTGAAATGTACCACGTGTAATAAATGTGGAAAAAAGCATTCAGGGAACTGGCTTCTTGGGAGTGGGAAGTGGTACAATTGTGGAAAAGATGGCCATATCTCACAGAATTGTCATAGTGAGGTGAAGCCTCAACTACCAAACACTAAATAATAAGGGAAGATAGTGAAATAAAAACCTAATGTCTAATTCTATAGGTGTGGAAAACTTGGGAACTTTTCCAATCACTGTCAAAATCTAAGGGCAGTGGAGGGGAATCACCATCAGCCTATACAACGACCAAGGGTAAAAGGTTGTACTTTTGCAATCACTATAACTGAAGTTGAAGCACCAAATGAAGTGGTGGTAGGTACGCTTGTTGTTCTCTAAAGGATAACAAGTACTTTGATTGATTTTGGTTCTATGCATTCCTTTATTTTTCCATATTTTCAATGAATTTATAATCAACCATCGATTTTCTAAAAGTAGAGTTATCAGTCAAGAATCCTTGTAGGATTATTCAAGAATCATCAATATTTAGAAACTATAGTGTTTAATTTAGTGAGAATAATCTTATTTCAAATCAATTAGTCATTATTATTCTATAATTTAACAATATACTTGGGATAGAATGCCCCTCAAATTATAATGATATGATCAAATGAAGAAGTAAGTAAATCTCAGTAGTCTTTAATGGAAAACCTATAGTTATCTTCCAAGGAGAGATATCTCAACACGATATATGTCTAGAATAACCTCCTATATCCATATTTTTGAAGTTTATTGGTGAAGATGGAGAATTAAATGAGAGTTTAAGGATAGAAAATTTCCCTATCATCCAAGAATACATTGACGTATTTCCTGAGGAGGTACCTAGACCTCCCCAAGAAAGATAGGTAGAGTTCTCCATTGAACTCATACCTGGATCTCATCCAATATCAAAGAAACTATATAGGTTGGAAAATGTGGAGCTGGAGGAATTAAAGAAACAACTGCAAGGTCTTTTAGAGAATAGGTTTATCCAACCGAGTGTGTCTCCTCAGGGAGAACCTATTCTCTTTGTGAATAAGAAGGACATATCAATGCAGCTATGTATTGATTATAGAGAACTAAATGAGATCACAATGAAGAAAAAATACCCTCTTCAAAGAATTGATGAATAATTTAACCAACTTCATGGTGCTCAATTATTCTATAAGATTTATCTTTGTTCTGCTTATCTTCAATTGATGGTTATGAAATAAGATATTAAAAAAACTGCCTTCCAATATAGATATGGGAATTATGAGTTTGTTGTTATGCCCTTCGAGCTGACTAATGCACCTTCTATTTTGATGGATTTGATGAATAGAGTCTTTAAGAACTACCATAATAACTTCATATTAGTTTTTATTGAATATATTATAATATATTCCAAAATCCATGAGGAGCATGAGAATTATATAATGGTTATTTTGAAAACTCTATGGAAGTAGAGTCTATTTGGAATGTTCAGAAAATGTGAATTTGGGTTCCAAAAAGTTTTTTTCTTGGGGAACATTGTTACCAATGATGGAATCACAGTCGACCCTACAAAGACAAAAGTTGTAGTGGTGTGGCCTCATCATACAACAATAACTGATATTCATAGTTTCCTTGTATTAGCGAGAAATTATAGGAGGATTTTGAAAAGCTTTTGACAAAATTCTAATCCATTAACCAAGTTAACTCAAAAAGGTGTCAAGTTCATATGGACAAAGGAGTGTGATTAATGTTTCCAAGAGCTGAAGAAGATATTGGTTACCACACCCTTGTTAACTCTACTTTATAGTGGAGAACGATTCGTTATGTTTAGCGATGCATCTCTGAAAGGGATTGGGTGAATCCTCATTAAAAATTAAAAAGTCATTTCTTATATATCTCGAAAGTTGAAGACTCATGAGGAGAATTTTCCTACAAATGATTTGGAGCTAGATATGATCGTTTTTTCTCTTAATATATTAAGTAATTATCTTTAAGAAGTGAAATGTGATATATACATAGACCATTAATGTTTGAAGACTATTTTCACACAAAAGGAATTGAAAATTATACAAAGGAGATGGTTGGAACTTCATAAAGAATATGATTGTTCAATTCATCATCATCCTAGAAGAGAAAACAAAGCCACTGGTGAATTAATTAGGAAATACCCAACTATTCTGTCCATGATGTGGATTCAAAGGGATCCTTTGATCAATGAACTAGTAAAGTTATACATGGTAATTATAAGAGAAGGGAAGTCATCAACCCTAACCCAAATTATTTCTCAGTGGACATTACTAGAGAATATCAAGAAAGCTCATAAAGAAAATACTTTGTTACAGAAGAAGTTTGAGGTTGTGAAGGATGGAAGGTTTCCTGATTTCAATATTGATCAAGAATGTGTACTAAAACTTCATACAAGACTATGTGTTCTATCTATTTCAGAAATAAAGAAGGAGATGATGGATAAAGCTCAAATATCTACTTACTCTATACATCATGGAAACAAAAAAATGTATAGGGACCTTTGTGATCATTATTTGTGGGATAATATGAAACGGGAAATTGTTGACTACACTTCAAGGTTCCTGGTATGTTAACAAGTTAAGGTAGAGAGACAACTTACTAAAGGGGTATTGTAACCACTACCCATACCACCATTGAAGTGGGACAATATCACTATGGACTTCGTCACTAGTCTCCTGAGAACATCCATTAGAAACAATGTGATATGGGTTATTGTGTATTGTATCACATATATTTCCCATTTTATATCTATTCAAGAATATTTATATCTTGATAAATTTTCTAGGATTTACGTGAAATAAGTGGTAAGGAAGTATGGAGTTCCACTATCTATCGTATCTAATCAAGATCTAAGGTTTACATCGAAATTTTAGAGAAGTATTCAACATGATCTAAGAACTGAATTGAATTTCCTTACATCCTATCACCCCCAAAGTGATGGAAAATCTAAAAGGAATATTAAAATAATTGAGGACATGCTGAGAACATGCTCAGTGGAATTTAATGGTGGATGTGATCAAAATCTCCCTTTAGTTGAGTTCTCTTACAACAATAGCATCCAATCGAGCATTCAAATGGAACCCTATGAAGCTCTATATGCGAGGCAATGTATAACTACTACTTGTTGGGATGAAGCTTGTGAGAGAAAGCTTCTTGGGCCTGATATTGTTCCGGAAATGAAAAATGTCCAGGCCATCCAACAACACATTAAGTCTACTTAGAGTCAGCAAAAGAGCTATGTCGACAACCGTCGAATGGACTAGGAGTTTGATGTTGGTGACAAATTCATTCTTCGAATTTCACCTTGGAAGAGAGTCATGAGGTTTCAGAAGAAAGGGAAGCTTATCCCTAGGTAAATTTTCCATTATTAAATCCATGATCACATTGGAGCAGTGGCCTATCAGCTTGCAATTCCTCCAAATATAGCACAAGTTCATGATGTATTTCATGTATCCCTCTTGATTAATTACATACCTGACCATTCACATGTACTAAATCCAAAGATGGTACAACTGGATCATGACCTCTCTTACGAGGAGCATTCAGTGGAGATATTGGATCATAGGGAAAAGTTTTTACGCAACAAGAATACCCACCTTGTTAAGCTGTTGTGGAGAAACAAAAAATGTGAAGAATCCATGTGGGTACTAGAGGAGTCTATGTGGCATAAGCACCCACACATTTCCTCTTATGAGGGTATGAGTTAAAATTTCAGGGACAAAATTCCTTATGGGGGGAATAATGTAATGACCTAAACTTTTGAATAATATTTGTTACCTAATTTTTTGTGTTATTTTAGTTTGTACTCAACAAACTATATCCTTTAATTATTGAAGTTAGTATAATTAAATTGATAGCGGTGGGTTTTGACTGTCATATGACCATTGGTCAATATGAACATTGAAAACTATACTCTTAACGTTATGATTATTGTTTATAAATAAAAATGATAATGGTTACTTAATACAAAAATAATAGTCGATGACCTCATCCAGTAGACTCGGGCCATATGAGGCCCATTTGTCAGAGCTTGGGAAGGAGGTTGTGTTACTAGGATTTTCTCTAGACCAAGTGCAAGATGAGCTTCTACATGTGAAGCTTGAACGAAATATACTATGGGAGATGTTAAAGATGATAGAAATCACCACTCAGGAAATGTTGTCCGAGCTTCCCCAAGATTATATCATCATAGAACATCTTACACTTAGGTCCCATAAAGGTGTTATAAGGGGCTATGTAATAAGACATTAGTTACGTTGTGTAATCCTTTTGTATAAATAAAATTGATATTTATTATTATGTTAAATATGTGTATTTTAAATATTAAAATAAATATATGATGAATTTATAGAAGTTTCATATTACTGGTGTACTTTGGAAAAACGGTATTTTAAAATATTTTTGTATACTTTAAATAATTAATAATCTAAAATTATTTTAAAAAAATGGTCTTCTAAAGTTGTGATCAGTAAGAAATTTAGAGTCCAATAATATCACATATTTTTTAGTGAAAAGTAATGTTTGAATAGTAATATTACCCTTATGAATAGTAATGTGAATAATGGAATAGTAACATCACTTAAGAAATTATAAATATTATTTAGTCATCTTGAATGGTAATGTGATATAATAGCATAAGTAAATAACTATTTCGGAAATTATTAGTTATGTATTAGTATTTTTTCAGGTAAATAGTGTTTTTAATTAAAAATTTAAATATCTTAGAATTAGAAAATTATTTTTATAAAATGGAGTTCATTTTTGAATTCAGAACATCTATATTAGGTTAGGGTGAATTTTTTGTTTTTTCAGTGAATAGTAAAAATACAGTGTTGAGTTTTGATTTGATTAATGACATCATTAATGATGTAATAATTATTCTAGAGTTTTTAATAGTAATATATGTTATGAGGTGTCCCATGTGGCCAATTCCTTGGAAAAATATCACGGGCAAGCCCATTGTTTTCAAATACCACTGATGAGGTGTCCCATGGAAATTAATTAAATATTCCCGCACTTTTGCTATAAATACCAACCCATTTCTTCATTAATTTCATTCCAAATTCCACCTAAAAGAATCTATGGTCTTTTTACCTCCTAATGAGTCCTCCCAAGGCTCCCCCAATACCCTAAGGTCCCAATCTTAGAGCCTTCGAAGTTACTCTTCAAGGTAAGGGAACCTTTCACCCACCTCTTTTAAGTCAGACTTCCTTTATGTTATGTCTTATAGTTTCCATATTATTATGTTGGGGTATAGTCTTCTATGTAATTTTTTTTATTTTATGTCCAAATGATAAGATACCCTTTCCACTATCATCAACTTATTTTTCGGAATTTTAAGCGACACCGTTAGGTTGCCGAATTTTTCGTAAAATAAATCACATATTCACTTTTCTTTTAAGTTTCTTTTTCACGTGGTATGAAATTAAAATATCCATACCATAATATTTATTTATTCTATACCCATAACATATTATGAGTTATTTATGAGTTGGTTAATCCTGTCACCTCTCTTTTTAATGTTTTCTAAAACCATGTTATATAGCCGTTATGCTGTAGGAATATCGTCTCAAAACCTCTCTCTTTTTTATAAAGAAATTATCTTCTTTTATTTATGTGAATACCCAAAACAATTTTACTTCTTAGGGTATTCATCAAGACATAAAAATGGTTTATTTGGATTTGTATTTGACATACATAAAAACCTCATTCTTTTTCCATGGGTTATAAATTACATAACGATCAAGTTTTTAAGAACATTTAAAACGTCACGATTTTGAAATGAAGCCCATTTATTTTATTCCCTATGGGTTATTTATGAAATGATTGATTATGATGTATGTGGATCACATAAAAATAAATACATATTAAGGGTGAGACCTAATAACACTCCATTTCATTGGGTAAATAACTTAATATTTATAGATGACAAGTTTCATAATACTTTGGTGAATAACATTGGTAATTTTTATAAAACCTTGGAGATGAACCTTGGTAATATGTTCATGAATGTATAAATTAAAGTTTGTAGAAACATTTTAAAGTTATGATTCATGTTATTATTTCTATTATATCCATCTTTATCATTAATTTATGATATCCCTCATGTTATTATTGATATCGCTCAATATCATAGGTAAACTGTTTCATTTGTTTTCCTTACTAAGAGTAATGCTCACCCTTTAATTTGATGTATGTCTCCAAGTTATGAGATTCAGCAATAATACTTAGGATAAAATTATGAATAATCATTAAAAGTGGATTAGAAAAATGTTTTATGTTGTTTTTAGGTATATTGTTCCTGATTTCCAAGACACTATACTTTAAAGATCATCTATTTGTAAAATGTAATGAAAAGTTATGTAATAAAGGTGTGATGATATAACCACAAAACTACATAACTAACCTTATTTGTGTCAACAGAGAATCTTGATTCTAAAATAATATCACCCAAGAACTGAACTTTTTTGATCTAGAAGTGGAACATAGCAATCTTGACAGTAATATAATTCACTCTTAGTTTAATTATAATTATCTAAAGGTTATTAGAATGGTTGCTATGAATATGAGAGTACACCAAGATTTATTCCAAAACTAATAAAACAAAGGAATCTAGATAGGGGTGAAACACCCTATTCATTAGAGACTTTAAAATGGTATGCACATTAGTAAGACGAAATGAAATATAAAGGAACTCATACAGATCATAAATTCTACAGAAAGTTATATTAGGTATGTATGACACCCTAACTTTCACATAATGAGATCCTAATTTTCAGTCAATCTTAGAGAAGACCCTAGCTCCTCAGATCTAGTCAAATAGATCATCTATTCGTGTAAGTGGATTAAAGTTTTTGACCATAATCTAGTTCAACTATTTATAATCCAAGCATTGATGAAGGGTCTCATCCACCATTCTGGAGAAAATCATGGATGAACCCCAAAAGAATTACAAGGCCATATGAAACCTTTGAACTCCAAGTCATCTATTTGTCTCTTGAGCTACTAGATCTTAGTAGGTTACATCCTGTATGGAGGAATGGTCACTGAAGCTTCTCCTGGGATGTTCTCAATCATAAATTCAACCTATCTATCAGGAGGTAATTTATAAAAATCATCGGGAAATATGTACCTGAAATGATCTAATACTGGAGGGAATTTATCTTGATTTAAACCCAAGTCCTCTATAAATATATTGGGAATTTGGGAAATCACTTCACCTAGCCCATGATTATTTGGTCCATATCTACTAGCTTTGACATCCCACTAAACCTTATACAGATAAATCATTCCCTCTGGTGATGTAAAAGATACCTTATCATGATAGCAGTGTACAAATGCACGATACGGGACCAACCAATCCATCCAAAGAATGATGTCATTGCCCATCATCTCAAGAAAAAAGGGATCCCATAGAAAGGGATAACTGCATACCTCAAGGGGTCAATACATACATTGGATTATTCCCTTTGACCGTACTCCCAACAATGTCTAGGGTCATTAAAATATAGTAATACTATATTTCTAGTCAAATAATTTCCCTAGTAGATAAAGATATTAAAGATCATGAACCACCAATATCAAAGAAACTAGATACTATAGTAGAGGCTACAAGAATAATACCTCATACTATAGAAGGTGCTATAGTTTTATCCTCATGTATGAACTGTAATTCATGAAAATTACCTGAACTATGGACCTATGCAGCAGAAAGACCACAACGATCAAAACTGCTTTGCTGCTGCTTCTGGTAATCAGGGGTCTGGATAGTACTTCCACAACCTCCCCCATGGATAGTACTTCTAGTGCTACTCCAACTCCCCACCAAACATGGCATATAAGAACCTTCCCCTAAAGGAGGAGATGGTGTGGAACATCTTCCACTAGAAGCTAATAAAATGTTGCTAAATAATATCCGTATATTCAGAATATGGCCGCAAGCCCAACATCTAGTGGGTCTCTATCACACCGAGGCTCTAGATTCCCCTTTTGTCAACACTAGTGACCAACCATGGAGTTAACAATATAGGTGATCTGGATACCACTTATCTGATGAGAAACCTCAAATGTTTTCTTTCTACTATCGGAGAAACTATTGGCCTTCCATAGTATTGGTCCTCTATTCCCAGTACTATCTCACTCTGTTTGGTTTGGATTAGTGATAATATCCAAGTTTAATATTTTAGAGAAGGTAGGAAGGAAAAAGACATTCACCTGAGTACGAATAGCATAAACAATCCCATCCTCGAAGTGTCTAGAAGACGAAAGATCATCACTGGATAAAAGCAGTGAAAATCACTGTAACTCAATGAAACACACTGAGTATTCCATAACTGACATAAAACCCTACTTGAGATTCATGAATTATCTAGTTATGTCTGATCTCAACTTCTGAGGAAATAATTGATCATAGAAGGAAATCTAAAAGTCATCCCATACCATGTCTATGACAACCCCAACTCCAAAAGCCCAGATTCGGTGCCTGAAACATGGTGTGTAGTTTTTTTTCTTATAATAATACTGATAAAAATTACACATCTCATTCCATTATAGAGAATATTTTTTATTTAGATTTTGGGAAACCAGATACAACTGATACATTTCTTTAAAAACTTGACAACGATAGACTTCATATTGTTTCCATCACATAGGAGTACTCAAAGCTTAATAAATCTACAAACCCTTTAAAAATAAATTGAAAACGTAGGGTGTGAATTTAAAACACTCAGTAAGGGGTTAAAAAAATCAATGAAATTCATTTTTTGAATAATACCTTTAAAATAATTTCAAAACGTGTTCTTAAGTGGTAATTTTTTTTCCAAAAGCACGTCTTCAACATTTTTCAAATTTACATGAAAACATTTATAATGAAATATCATACACAAGAATTTATACTATTATTCAAAATCTATAGATAAAAATATATCATAGTACACATACATGTACAATGATGCATGAAATGTTGCATAATCCAGAAATTGTTCAAACTAATTTTAGAGTGACATGAAACAATGATTATAAAATTAATCACATGAAATGAATCTTGCTTTGAAATTGAATAAGTAAAAAGATCGTGAATCTCATAACACCCAAAATGTATTTCATGAAATGACAAGGATAACATTAAATTTGGTGTCAAAGTTCGAAAATTAGGTTCCATACTTACTTTATAAGTGACTTTCCAAGTATACATATCATCATGCATGTGATTTTACCACCATTATCATAAGTAGAAGTTTTTAAACCAAGGATATTATACAAGTCGAATAATCACATGGTTGGTTAAATATTAATCACATATTTAGGAAATGTATAATGCCAGACAATCATAACATTTTGTCGAGGACTCATGCCTAGACCTTACATAATCATTCTGTCAAGGCCTCATTCCATGACCAGGTTTGTCCCATGAGACCTTCCGAAGCATCAAGATGCTATAGTGGGCCTCACCTGTCACATAATACGTCCAATGCATTCCACATGTATAAATGTCATTAATCCAAAGTGTCCCATAACGGCTTGACTTATCATTTTATGAATTTTATTTGAAGTGTCCTATACCACTTCAAATAATTAATTTATGTATTTTATTCATAGTGTCCCATACCACTATGAATAATTAAATTCATAATCCTTAAATTTTCATAAGTGATATATTAATAATAGATTGATTGGGTTTTTCACCTAAAATAATAATTCTTAGAACCATTGTTCCATAAAAATTCAATTAAAATACATGTTTTTAAATTCAAGATAGATATCAATCATGGTCAAACCATGAACCAAAAAAAATAAATGTTTAATAGGTTAATCCTAAAATAATAGTGTTCATTTTGGTAGATTCATCTTATAGGAAAAGATAACACTTCCTAATGTATATCATTCATATTGTTATATAAAAAATTAAACACACTTTACTAAAGTTGCATGTGCATGTATATGCATATGTATAAATAAGATATACTACTCAAAATAAAAATAATGATGTATGTAATGTTAATTTCTTTAACAAGGTGATGACCTCTTTTAGAATTTTTAGGCACACAATAACAAAACATGATTTTTTTATTGTTTTCCCATATAAAATTGTATCGTTTGTCTTGTATAAAATCATCACAAGGTTAATAACATAAAAAATTATTAAATATTCCAAGACATTCATATATGTCATTTTGGTTCTTTAAATATTTATATGTGGGTTTGATAATTATATAAAACCATATGTACACAATGTGTTTACACGTGATTTGTATAACCAAAACAAGGATTAATAAATATTTATAAACATTGTACACTTCAAAAAACATAATTTAATCACTAAAATTAGTTTTATGAAAACCTAATACAGATTATAACTAAAAATTATATTTATATATACATATAACCATATATACACAAATATGTTTATATGATTCAATTAAACAAAAAAATACATACATGATTTACATACATTTAGGAACATCATTTAAAAATACTGTTCATCATTTGAAAATCATAAAATCAGTATAATTTTGTTTTATAAATAAACATATATACATATATAGGTACACACACACACACAGATATATATATATATATGGTTTAATTAAACACAAGGGAAAATAAGCCTTTACATGATTTATAATATATCATCACAATAATTTTCATCATTCGAGAAATATGAAATAGAAGGGGTTTGATATCCATATCCATATATAATAAAATATATATAGATTAATGTATATAAATATATTGGTATATAGGGGTTAATAGAATCAAAAACCAAACTAAAAATAAACCCTTACAAATTTTATAAACGTCATTTACATAATTTAAATTTTGTTAAACGTTATGTAGAAAAATAAATGTAGTTTGGGATTGAAAGTTATATAAAAATATAAATATATATATAACTGTAATACAAAAAAAGTATAAATACGGATTTTTCATAATGAAAAAGAAGTAAAATAATCCATTACAATTATTATGTGCATAAAAACATCAATTAAACACTAACAATCATTGTAACGACCTGAAATTTTGAATAAATCTTGTTTCCTAATTTTGAGTGTTATTTTATACTCAACAAAACTGTTTCATTTGATAACATGTGTATAATTAAAAAGAGATCATTAGGTTACCGACTGTTATATGACCATTGGACAATATGACCGTTGGAAACTAAATGTTGTGATTATTATCTCTAAATAAAAGTGATCTTGGTTAATTAATATAGAATGAAGATTCGATGGCCTCATCCAGTAGTCTCGGGCCAATCAAAGGCCATCTAAAACAACTTCGGAAGTAGGTAGCACCACTGGGCATTGATCTGGACCAAACCCAAGCCGAAATTCATCGTGTAAATCTAGAATAGAATCGCCTTCGTGAGAAGCTAAAAATGATAGAAATTACTACTCATTATATGTTGGCTGAGCCTCCCTTACATTCTATCACTTTAGCAGACCTTACACTTAGGTCCTATGCTGGGGTTATAAGGGGCTATATAAGGAGACTGTAACTTCTTTGTGTAATCCTAGGAGATAAATAAAATTGTGTTTTCTTCTTATCGTGAATTTTGTGAGTTTTCAAATGTTCGAATGAATATATGATGTATTTTATTGATGAATTTTGAAAAAAAATATATTTTAAAATATTTATGTAAACCTTAAAGAATTAATGACGTGTAATGATTTTAAAAAAATGGTCTTCTGCAAATGTGTTCAGTAAGAAATTTAGTGTCTAATAAGATCAACTTAATTTTTGATGAATAGTAAATTATGAATAGTGATTTTATGCTTAGGATTAGTAATTTGACCAAATGGATTAGAAATATCACTTAAAGAAAGTATTAATATAATTTAGGCACCTTGATTAAGTTGTGTGATTCAATAAAATAGGTAAATAAATGTTTCATTAATTATTAGTCAAGTATTAGTTTTTTTCAGGTGAATAGAGTTTTTTTAATTAAAAATAAAATTAAAAATATTTAGAAAAATATTTTTATAAAATGGAGTTTATTTTTGAATTCATAGTATCGATATTATGTTAATGTAATTTTTGGGGTTTTTTCTGAAAAAAATGAATTTTCTGTGAATAGTGTTTTTATTTAAAAATTAAACTAAAAATATTTAGAAAATTATTTTTATAAAATTGAGTTCATTTTTGAATTCAGATCATTGATATTATGTTAAGGTAAATTTTTGTGAGTTTTCTAAAAATGTTGAATTTTCAGTGAATAGTAAAAATTCAATTTTAGGGTTTCGGTATGTTTAATGACATCATGACTGCATCATGATGATTTCATGAGATATTTTAAGGGATGGTTGACTAAAGGGGATGAATTATTGTATGAGGGGTCCCATGTGGCCAAAACCATGGGCAAATACCATGGGCAAGACCATGGTTTTTCCAAAACCACTAGTGAGGTGTCCCTTGAAATTATTAAAGTATCACCTCCCTTTCCCTATAAATACCCACCCTTTCCTACTTTAGTTTTCACTCCCAATTCTCCCCAAAAGAAGCTATGGTCCCATTAACTCCCAAAGAGTCCTCCCAAGGTGCCCTCAATCCCCTCAAGGTCCCAACCATCATGTTTTAAGATTTACATTTTAAGGTAAGGGATCCTACCTCTCTCTTTCTTCTAAGTACTCTCTTTTATGTAATTTATTTTATGCTCCATGTTCTTATGTTGGAGGATGTTATTTTATATTCATCATACTTTCCTTTTCATTTTCATATTATTAGATACCCCCTCTTTCTCTCATCAATTCAATTTTAGAATGTTTAAGTGGCGCCGTTAGGCTACCGAATTTTTTAAGGGATTCATTCACCCTTCTCATTTTAAAAATCTATTTTCATATAAAGTCTTTCATGTTACTTTTTATTATGTTGGGGTATTATCTATATATGTATAATAATGTTATTTTATGTTAATATTATGAGAGACCCTATTTGATCTCATCAATTCATTTTTTTAAAGTTTTAAGTGACGCCGTTAGGCTGCCGTTTTTTAAGGGATTCTTTCACCCTTCTCGTTTTCAAAAGCTATTTTCATGTCAATTATTTCATGTTAGTTTTTATTATGTTGGGGTATGATCTCTATATCTATCATACTGATCTTTTATTTTCATATTATTAGATACCCTATTTCATCTCATCAATTCAATTTTTAATGTTTTAAGTGACACCTTTAAGCTGCCGAATTTTTCATAAGAGAAATCTTATTTTTGTCTTCCTTTCATGTTTTTCATCTCATATTTTATTTCCTTAAAATTTCATTACCATGTTCTATATCCATTATATTATACCCCTATATTTTATTATGTATCATTTATTAGTGGATGACCCATGTGCCCTCTCTTTTCAATACTTTCTAAAACCCTGTAACATAGCCATTGTGCTGCACAATTTTCGTCTAAAAATGTCTCTCTCTTTTTCTAAAATTATTTTATTTTATTAAGTTAAAAGTCAAAGATATTTATTTTAAAGAGGTATTCACATATATATCAAAATTTTATATTTTAAATTCTTGGATTTACATACATGAAATTTGCTTTCCTTTTTCTGTGGGTTTAAAATAACATAAAGATCATGTCTTAAAAGTAGTTTTTAAAACGTTATGATTATGAAATGAAACCCATTTCTTTTATGATATATGGGTTATTTATGAAATGTTTTATGATTATATATGTGGATCACATGATGATAAAGACAAATTTAAGGGTTCTCCCAGATAGCGCTCCAATGCACTGGGTAATGATGTAACCACTAGAGATTACAATTTTAATGATACCTTGGTGATTAACCTTGGTAATTTCAAATGAAACCTTGGGGATGGACCTTGGTGATATGTTCATGATTTTCAAAGGTAAATGTTGTAGCCACATATTTAAGTTATGAATCATGTTCTTTTCATTATGATATTCCTCATGATCTCTTTCTCATGCCCTAAAACTATTTATCAGGACTTTATTGATGTATATCAAGTTCACATGTAAAATTTTTCTCTCGTTTCCCTTACTGGGACTTCTTCTCACCCTTTCCTTTGATGTATGCTCCCAGGTTATGAGATGTTGTAATGAAATTAGGAAGAACACATGAAGAATTCTTTCAAGTATTTAGGAAGAATTCTTTATGTTGTCATGTATTAAGTTCCTGGTTTCCAAGACACTAAACCATAAAGATACTCAGTTTGGTATAATGTAATGAATGTTTATGTGATAAAAAGGCATTATGCTATAGTTGGTATCAAAGGATGGTTTAGTTATTTGTGGAAATTAGGATATGAAAACTTTAGGAATAACCCTATAGAAAAGTTTAAATATAGGAAATATTCCTGGTATTTTGATGAGTATTGAGTAAGGGGTTGCCAAGAAAATACATCACTATCTGGATATGGGCAGGTAGAGGTGGATCTGGAACAAATGTACATAGAGGTAAAACCTGAAAAAACCACTTTGAGATAGACTCAAATGAGAACTGGTACATGACAATGGGTCTTGCTGCACTCTTGGTTACGACACTCCCAGGGGATATGATTTGGTAAATTCGTAAGCTTAGTATCAACCATTATTAAAGGAACAAAGATAAAAATAAAATAAATATTCACATAAGAATATATGATCATGAATAACCTAGATTGGAACCTAAGTGATCTCAAGTTAGGGTATAATTTTCTTCTACAAGTTTATCCTTCTATTCCTTAAGTTTTCTTTTCATGATTATTTGCTAAGTATTTAAGCCCCCTAATTATACTTTCTTTTCTTAGTTAATAGAGGGAAATGGAAGAACATGTCCCAACAACCAATGTGATAGGAAATGTGACAATTGACCTATTAATATGACAAAGATGACAAGATATCAAGTTGAACATATTGTGATTATGCCAAACCAACTATCAAAAATCACAATTAATAATTGGTACCTTGTTGAATGGCCAAATTCATGAAGGAAGAAGAAGATGAAGTCTCAAGGATGTTCATCTGATAAAGTTGATAAGGGAAAAAAGACCCAATTTCCCTTGTCAAAAAAGTGTGGAAAGGGGAAACAAGGAGAATTTTACAAAGGAACCGGGAGATGTTTTAAGTGTGGGGTAATAGGGCATAAAGTATACAATTGCTTTAAAAAAATGGATAATGTGATGAATAGGGATAAGGTTCGATCTAACGTACCTTATACTTTTCAATGTCATAAATGTGGAGAAGTTGGGAATTATCCAAGGCAATGCTCTATTGGGAGGGATGAGAAGCATGATGAGCATAAAAAATCTTCATGAACAAGGGAACAATGCAATTTCTATGCTGAGATGGTTCATGATGACTAAAGTACATGTAACTTCTTCGCAATAATTGTCTATGTCATGTTGTATTTTAGTTCATGCCCTATGAGCACATCTTTAATGTTTTATAAGAACATTGAGTCACTACCTAAGATGGTTTTATATCATTAAGAAAAACATCTATTTTTATGTACCACATATTGATGTAGTGAAGATGTTCTTCTCAAAAAAAAGATGATTAGGGGATTAAAAGATGATTATTATTTTGGAAGACGTTCACTATTTTGGGAACCCTATATGATTAAGGTAAATAGATTACTACGATATTTTCTTTTAGGAGTAAAGGTTGACTTAAATTTTGAAGAATAGATGAATTTAAGGTGAACTTATAGTAATTTTGGTTACTTATGGAAATGATTAACCTATCTTGGGGAAAATGTGATTAGGTTAGTTACTTTTGTTGTAAGATGTTAAGAGTGGTTGAAGTTGTTTGGAGATGAATGATAAAGTTTATCTTGGAAGACTATGTTATCAAATCCTTCTTGTATTTGGGTATCAATCTTAGTTTGGTTTATTTTGAGGAATTTTAAGGACAGTTTTTATGGAATGTTCTATGATGAACTTTGGGTAGTATCGTGGAATTTTGAAGACTAAAAGTAGTTTCCCTTCTTATGGGGTTCTTTCTTTTTGAAGAGTTGTTTTATCTTACCCTTTTTGTTTTTGGGATAATGTTTAATGATAGAAGAAATAAAAGTTAATCTTTTGTGGATTACGTGATTCTCTAGAAGATGATTCTTGTACTTTGATGAGACCAAGTATTTTTAAATTCTAATCGTTTGGAGAAAAGATTAGTCTTGGTAAAAAATTATTATTGGATGAAACTCTACTTGAAGGTAAGTATATTTCCTTGTGTTCTTATTCTATGTAATAAATTAATTCTTCAAAATTATTAAAAGGAATGTAAAAAAACATTGTTGGTTTAAGTTTCCTACTGGGTAATCAAAGACCGTTTACACACATCATAAGTTTGTGATTTTATTATGGTTAACTTTCTCCTAATCATGTTTTCTATCACTCTCCCTCAGAAATTGACCCTTTGTTTTCTCTTCCATGTCCATGTTTTCCTACATGGAATCCTAGTATGAGTTAACTCGGGTGACATTTGTACTTCCCTTTCTTTCTTTTAATGTAATAGTTTTACTAAATCCTTTCCATTGTGGGTATTTCAATGAAATTTCCAAGCCCAATTTTAAAATTTGTGAGGACGCAATTTCTTAAGGGGGTAAGAATGTGACAACCCAAAATTTTTAATAAATATTGTTTCCTAATTTTGTGTGTTATTTTATACTCAACAAAACTATTTCATTTGATAAAATGAGTATAATTAAAATGAGACCATTGGGATTTTGACTGTTATATGACCATTGGGCAATATGTCCATTGGAAACTAAATTTTGCGATTATTGTCTCTAAATACAAGTGATCGTGGTTAATTAATATAGAAAGAAGATTCAATGGCCTCATCCAGTAGTCTCGGGCCAATCGAAGCCCATCTAACAAAACTTGGGAAGAATGTAGCACCACTGGGCTTTTCTCTGGACCAAACCCAAGCCAAACCTCATCGTGTGAAGCTAGAACAAAATCACCTTCGCGAGAAGTTCAAACTGATAGAAATTAATACTCATGCAATATTGGCCGAGCCTCCCTCAGATTCTCTCACCTTAGCACACCTTACACTTAGGTCCTATGCTGGGGTTATAGGCAGCTATCTAAGGAGACCATAACTGCTTTGTGTAATCCTTGGAGATAAATAAAATTGTGTTTTCTTCTTATGGTGAATTTTGTGAGTTTTCAAATGTTTGAATGAATAAAGGATGTATTTTATTGATGCATTTTGAAAAAAAGATATTTTAAAATATTTATGTAAACCTTAAATAATTAATGATGTGTAATGATTTTCCAACAATGGTCTTCTGCAAATGTGTTCATTAAGGAATTTAGAGTCTAATAAGATCAAAATAATTTTTATGAATAGTAAATTATGAATAGTGATTTTATGCTTAGGATTAGTAATGTGACCAAATGTATTAGTAATCTCACTTAAAGAAAGTATTAATATAATTTAGGAACCTTGATTAAGTAGTGTGATTCAATAAAATAGGTAAATAACTGTTTCATTAATTATTAGTCAAGTATTAGTTTTTTCGGGTGAATAGTGTTTTTTAATTAAAAATTAAATTAAAAATATTTAGAAATTTTTTTTTATAAAATGGAGTTTATTTTTGAATTAATAGCATCGATATTATGTTAAGGTAATTTTTGGGGGTTTTTCTGAAAAAAATGAATTTTCAGTGAATAGTGTTTTTATTTAAAAACTAAATTAAAAATAGTTAGAAAAATAATTTATAAAATAGAGTTTATTTTTGAATTCATAACATTGATATTATGTTAAGGTAAATTTTTGTGAGTTTTCTGAAAATGCTGAATTTTCAGTGAATAGTAAAAATTCAGTTTTAGGGTTTCGGTATGTTTAATGACATCATGACTACATCATGACGATGTCATGAGATATTTTAAGGGATGGTCGACTAAAGGGGATGAATTATTGTATGAGGGGTCCCATGTGGCCAAAACCATGGGAAAATACCATGGGAAAGCCCATGGTTTTTCCAAAACCACTAGTGAGGTGTCCCTTGAAATTATTAAAGTATCACCTCTATTTCCCTATCAATACCCACCATTTCCTCTTTTATTTTTCACTACCAACTATCCCCCAACGAAGCTCTGGTCCCATTACCTCCCAAGGAGTCCTCCCAAGGTGCCCTCAAGCCCCTCAAGGTCCCAACTTTCGAGTTTTAAGAGTTACGTTTTAAGGTAAGGGATCCTACCTCTCTCTTTATTCCAAATACTCTCTTTTATGTCATTTATTTTATGCTCAATGTTCTTATGTTAGAAGATTTTTTATTCATCATAATTTACTTTTCATGTTCATATGATGAGATACCTTCTCTTTATCTCATCAATTCATTTTAACAATGTTTAAGTGGCATCGTTAGGCTGCCGAAATTTTTAAGGGATTCATTCACCCTTCCCATTTTCAAAATCTATTTTCATTTCATGTATTTCATGTTCCTTTTTATTATGTTGGGGTATGGTATCTATATCTATCATACTGAAATTTTATGTTCATATGATTATAGACCCTATTTGGTCTCATCAATTCATTTTTTTAAAGTATTAAGTGATGCCGTTAGGCTGCCGAATTTTTTAGGGATTCTTTCACCCTTCTCATTTTCAAAAGCAATTTTCATGTCAAGTCTTTCATGTTCCTTTTTATTTTGTTGGGGTATGATATCTATATCTATCATACTGATATTTTATGTTCATATGATGGGAGACCATATTTGATCACATTAATTCATTTTTTTAATGTTTTAAGTGATGCCGTTAGGCTGCCGAATTTTTCATAAGAGAAATCTTATTTTTGTATTCCTTTCATGTTTTTCAACTCATATGGTATGTACTTAAAATTTCATTACCATGTTCTTTTATCCATTATAATCTCCCCTATACTGTTTTATGGATCATTTATGAGTGGATGACCCATGTCCCCTCTCTTTTCAATACTTTCTAAAACCCTGTAACATTGCCGTTATGTTGCATAATTTTCGTCTCAAAATGTCTCTCTCTTTTTCTCAAATCCTTTTATTTTATTAAGTGAATACTCAGAGATATTTCTTTTACAAGGGTATTCACATATATATCAAAATTTTCTATTTTAAATTCTGGGATTTACATACATGAAACCCGCTTTCCTTTTTCCATGGGTTTAAAATGACATAAAGATCATGTCTTACAAGCAGTTTTTAAAATGTTATGATTATGAAATGAAACCCATTTCTTTTATGCTATATGGGTTATTTATGAAATGTTTGATGATAATATATGTGGCTCACATGATGATAAAGAAAAATTTAAGGGTTCTCCCTGATAGCACTCCAATGCATTGGGTAATGATGTAACCACTAGAGATTACAATTTTAATGATAACTTAGTTAATAACCTTAGTAATTTAAAAAGAAACCTTGGAGATGGACCTTGGTGATATGTTCATGATTGTCTAAGTGAAATTTTGTAGCCACATATTTAAGTTGTGAATCATGTTTTTTTCATTATGATATACCTCATGATCTCTTTCTCATGCCTTAAAGCTATTTATCATGACTTTATTGATGTATATCAAGTTCACATGTAAAATGTTTCTCTTGTTTCCCTTACTGGACCTTTTTCTCACCCTTTCCTTTGATGTATGATCCCAGGTTATGAGATGCTGTAATGAACTTAGGAAGAACAAATGAAGAAGCCTTTCAACTATTTAGAAAGAATTCTTTATGTTGTCATGTATTAAGTTCTGGGTTTCCAAGACACTAAACCTTAAAGATCATCAGTTTAGTATAATGTAATGAAAGTTTATGTGATAAAAAGGCGGGATGCTATAATCATCATTTGAGAAATCTAGAATAAATTTGGATTGGAAGTTACATAAAATTTTATGCATATATATATATTCATAAAAACACAAAAGTATAAATATAATGGTTTTCATAATGAAAACAAAAAAAATAACCCCTTACTTGAATTCAAAGGATGAGTGGAGTCGGGTAGAGGTTAGAGAGGAGTTGGTAGAGAAGAACTCATAGGTTTTATGGGTGAAAAGTATGTTTATATAAACTATGTATGTACATATTTATACACACTCTGGTTCAATCATAAAAAAATACACAAAGACTCGAACAAGACTCATACAGAAGGGAGAAAATACCCCAATCAAATAAAATCATATGTAAATTGATTGCTTGATAATGTATTATTATATATATATATATAGGAAAACTTACATGAGATACAAAGGGGTTTGGTTTTAAAATAAACCAAGTGTGTGTCGGGTCTGTGGAAAAGGAGAAATAAGGAGGCCAGGGTTAGAGAAAGGTGTCACGGGTTGAAGAGGACCAGTGAGGAGAGTGAGACATGAACTGGTTCACTAGCACGATGCGAGGAAGAAGAAGATGGAAAGAGAAAAATGCGGAAAATAGTGGATGGTCCAGATCAAACGAGGTCAATCAGACGACTATGGAGAGTTTCTCCATTTTAAAAATGAGCAGATGGTTGCGATGGCCCAAATATTGATTCGAGGAATGAAAGTAATTTAGACATTATAAAAAATATGGAAAGATGAGATCTTGCATGGTGAGATTGGAAGGTCGAGAAAGACAGAGAGGAGAAGAATCACAGTAGTAGGATTCTAAACTGAGACCAGATCGTGCGGTCTATATCTTGTGCGGTAAGATTGAACAGCCAGGATTTGATCCTCCTTTAAAAATTATATCCCACTTCAAAATAGATGGGGTTTTGATTCCGACTTATAAGCCTCAATGACATAGGTATATAGTAATTAAGTCTCTATCCCCCTCCCTGGTATTTCCCCGTATCGGTTCTCCCCTACGAGCGTGCTCTGTTCCCACCCTCTTCCACCCTGAAAACTCACACAGTGGTTCCAGCTCGGCTCCTCCATGCACCCCTATGGGTGTGCATAAACACCCTTACGGATGACCTGTGATGTGTGGGGGGCCAAGGATCATCCACCCACTCATTAGGAGTGGTGCGAGATGCCTCCCTCTCTTGGATAGATGCCTAGACTAAGGGTCATTTTTTATAACACTTGTTTAAAAACATTCAAAAAAACCATATAACTTTATTTTAGACCAATGAAAGAAAAAATGAAGTATTAAATGTTTATTTCCATAAAAAAACAATGACTTTAATTTTAGTAGTCTAAAACATGATTTTAACTTTATTTTAAACATTGATACATCAAAATACACAATCCAACATATAAATTAAACCATGTATTAAATTTAATTATTAATAGTATTTTAAAACATGATTTCAAATTCAAATAGATATTTTTGTATCAAAATTGACATGTATACTTCTCTTAAAATTTATTGACGTAAACAATATTTATTTATTTTTGTATTTTCACAAAATTCATGATTTCAAATTAATTTTAAGCTTTAAATCATTATTCATTCAAAATCTAAAGATAAGTTCAACTAGTAACAAGGTCAAAGATTTAATTTTAAAGCACATTAAAAAATTCAAAATTCATAATGTACTTAAATACTTAGAAAATGTAAAATACTTATATATTTAAAACACTTGAAATATTCATAATACATATGATAATCAAAATGGTCAAAATATTTTAAAAAATACCTAACAGTTATAAGATTTTATAACCGTTATAAAAATCAATGGTCACTTATGGACTACAATGACTACTAATGGTCACAAAGACCTTATAAATAGGTGTTTAGGGTATTCCAAACATCAAAAACAACTCGTGAAGATGGTGATTTACATCCCCTTAATTCTTAGTATAGTTTCCATTGTTCTTTCCATACAATTTTTCTACTGTGATAGACCTTCATGGCCTGTTTGGGGTGTTTTTTGGTCTCCCGGTAAGTCTGATTGGTCTCCTAGTGGGAATTCTAGGGTAGCGAAGGTATTTTGGATTTATAGAAATTTAAGGTTTATATTTTTCTATTATATAAAACATGTCTTTATTTTTATTCTGTAATATTTTATTATGGGTGAACCATTGTTAAGAAAACCAAAATAATAATAACACTAATAATTATCAAAATATTATTATTAAAAATTAAATATGTTCTGGTTGTTACATTATCCCCTATAAAAATAATTGAATCCTCACAATTACATTGTTCTCTTAATATTCCCAGCACCAACCCACACACATCACCCATGATTCCCCCACAAAACATTTTTAATCATTATTAGTTGAAAAATATTTAATGAAAAAGAGTATTATATTTATACCTTCACTAGGTACACCTACATTGGAGACATTCTTGGTATTTTACTCTAGTTATGTTGATCTCCAATTTTTTTTAAACTCTTAAATTTCATTTTCCTAGATACACCTTGAACAGCAAGAGTCAAAACTCAAGAAAGCAACAACAGGTCCATGAGAGTGTGACATGGGAGGTGTAGAGTTTAGAGATATCAGAATGAACTTGGTTCTGATAGTCCAATAGAACAACATGGTTTTCTAAAAACCATATATTATATAGCCTCCCATACCTTCTAAAACTAAAAAATTGGAACATATAGGATGCAAAAGGGTCACCCACCAATGAAGCTTCTAGGAACTTCTCTAGGGATAGATAAGCCTCAGATAGGATGAAACACAAGAAGAGACCTTCATAGTCCCTTAATTTATGTTCAAAAAATTAATGTTTCACTTGCGACATGAAGTAGTAGACATGAATTGGTCCTTGATAAAGTTGAAGGATATTTGGTTTGTTAGACACTTGATAGAGGCATTTTTTAGGTTAGATACAGGTTCACAAATGGCTGGTATGTCTTTGAACACAACTTAAAAATTATGTTCTCTAGTAAATTGATAGGGAGACCCCAAAGGTTTGTTGGTGAACCTTCACCTACCATCTGAATATTTTAAGAAAAAGTTCTATTCAACAAAACATAATTTTTTCTATTCTATTCTATTTTTCTATAATTTTCTAAACTGATCCTCTAATACCAACTGTGACCACCCCGACCCCAAAAGCCCGGATTCAGTGCCTAAAACATGGTGTGTAATTTTTTTTATAATCTTTCTGATAAAAATTACAAATCTTATTCCATTACATATAATATTTTTGGTTTAGGTTCTAGAAAACCAGATACAACTAATACATTTCTTAAAAAACTTGATAAAGACAAACTTCATATTATTTCCATCACATAGAAGTACTCAAAGCTTGATAAATATACTAAACCTATAAAAATAAATTGAAAATGTAGGGGGAGAATTTCAAACACTCAGAAAGGGGTTTAAAAAACAAATTAATGAAATTATTGTTTTAAAACATCTCTTTAATATAATTACAAAACATTTTCTTAAATTGTAAACAACATTTCCAGAAGCACATCATCAATATTTTTAAAGGTTACTTGAAAAAATTTATAAGTAAAACTCATAAAAAATAATTTATATAATTATTCCAAATTTAACACCCCAAACATCCACAATACGCTTCTCTTTGAATAATAAATTATCTTTCATTGTACGCAACTTTGAGTTCTAGAACACCATAACCAATCAAACCCGCCATTTAAAAAATATTTTTGAATAGTAACACACACTTTTTGAAATTTTATAAATTTTATTTTTCAATATGGACTTCATTTTTGGATTTGGAATTTCAAAATTATCTTAGGATTAATTTTTGGTATTATTCTGAAAACATTCCATTTTTGATGAATAGTGAAATACATTGTGTTGTTGTTGAAGACAAACTTTTATTTAAATAATATTTTTTATTTAAATTTATTTTAAAGTAATATTAGGTACGTAATATCTATATTAGATCAAAGTAATTCATTGTTGTCATTTTATAATAAGATTAGATATGTAAAATTTTATTGACCTATTTAATGCATTTTACCCACCTTCTAGGCACATTTTCAAATTTTCATAAAACATAATTTTACCACTTTTTTGAATTGAATTTAAAAAAATCTGAGAGACACAATTGACATCATTAAGTAAAATGTGGTTCAATAGGATGATTTTGTTGGTGAATAGTAACTTTTGAATTTTATTTACCACGATTAAAAGTAAATAGGGTAATTAAAGGTACTGATGATATTATAATTACCCTAACACAAGTCCTAATTCTATTGGATAAGTGTTTTTTTAAACAAAATCAACCTTAGGAATAAAATATTATACTCTTTGATTCACTTGGATTATATTATGACATTTATTATTATTTTATTTAAAGAAGAGTTAGAAGTGCTAAATTCAGATTTCAATAATTAAATAATTTTTAATATTGGGTTAAACATAATATAAATCTGACTATAAATATTAATTATAAAGAGAAAAATATTTCCTATATCATGGTATTTTATTTAGTATTTTTATACATTAAATAATTAAATTTATTTATGACATAATGATGAGGTAGTAATTACCTTATTAATGAAAGATTAAAATAATTGAAATTATAAATATCTAAATAAATGTTAATTCAGAATTTTTATGATTTAAACTAATTTTATAGGTTAATATGACATGTTAGGATTGATTTAATGTATTTTTTCGAAGTAATAATGTTTTGTTGACTTTCACAAAAACCAAACAGTATATTATTAAATGATATAATATTCTTAAAAATATAAGATTCCGCCAAAGGACTTATATAATGATAGATATTTCATTAACTAACTACTTGGTGTTATCTTTTCATTCTATAGTATGATTATTAACCATGTAATATAAAAATACAAGAAGATACTATAAATTTTAAACTATTTAACTAAGAGTTAAATATAAAAGATAAGGTTAATATGGTGACCTGAACTTGTTTAAAACCTATTTGTTGATATTATTTAGACCCATACACAACTTATCCTCAAAAATAAATCCATTTGGAGCCATTATAAAGTGAAAATTATTTTATAATAAAATATTTTTTCATGCTTTTCCTAAAGTGACCCTCACCTCTTTTATAAAAGGGTACTTTCCATTCTTTAAAAATTACAGGTACAATGCCATTTGGCTCAGCCAAACGCTCATCAAATATCTTTCAAACTACCCTAAATTCATTCTATATTACCTAGATTGATCATAAATCCAAACTGAGGATCCCTTTTGATCAAATAAAAAAGGAACCACCCGAAGAAGAGGTAATAATTTCATCACTTCTTTCAAAGTTCTTTTCTTCTTACACTTCATATTTATTTGTTGTTCCAATACCAAAATAATAACTCCAATACATTATACATAATTTTATGTTATTATAAATATGGTGCAACTATATTTATTATTCTATCCATCCTACGAACGATAAAGTCGCCATAGGTGCGTACGTACGACTTACCGTTTCTATGTCGTGGTGTAGTTTTTTATTCAACACTTCATTATTTAGATGGGTATAATAATGAGTATAATTGATTTAAATAATAAATATAACATGTTAATGATTATTTATATTTAATTTAACTTCCAATTACAAACAAATTTACCATTAATAGAATGATATTGTCGCTTGTGCGTACGTACGGATTATCGTCTCCACGAACGTAATGAGATTCATTCCCCATCGTAACCATTCAAGAATAATTTTCATTTTATGATTGAAAATAATATTTTAGAACTTAATTTTATTCTATATATTAATCAAATAAATCATACTCATAAAAAACATGACTTATGTAACAAAACATATAAAGGAAAACAAATCACTTAACACCTAATACAATGATACTAATGAAATATTATTAACAAAGCAATATTAGAAGATCACATATGATATCATATTTATATATGTGGTTATTTTAGAATTTAATAAAAATGATTTAAATATTATATAGGAGGTTAACGTACCCTTGACTAAGAAAAATTACAAGTAAGTGTTAATTTTACAATCTCTTTATTATCCCAGGTTGTTTATACGTAAGCATATACTGGGAATTCTTTATCTTCCTCATCCGTGTTTCTTAACAATGTGTTTTCAAAACATTTTTACTATTTCCTATAATATGGTTTAAATTCATTTATAACCCTATTTTACTTTTCATAATTTTTTTATAGGAATCTTTTCTTCGTTTCCAAACAAGGTGCTTTATGACCTTTTCGACAATTTAAGGTAAGAATGTTTTTTTAACTTATAATGCAGGTGAAACTATTTTCTGCCATTATAACACCTTCGAAGCTTCCCTTACAAGATTCTAAAAATATTTTCAAAATAAATGTTTTCTTTTATAATTATGTTACTTTTAAATGATTTCAAAATAGAGAGAGATATTTCTCTCAAATTGTTTTGATTTCATCTATGTCAACATCATTTGATTGATTTTACACTTGTTTGAAGTTGATTTATTATGATAAAATCTGGCATATTGTATTAAAGGTTTTTTTGATATGTTTGACTATGAATGTGTTATTTTTATACCATTCATGGTTTATGGTTAAATTATTTTGTATGATAGTTTTAATATGAAAGTTTATGTTATGTTTCAACCTTTTCATATAAGGAATATACTGGACTTAGTAAGTGGTGGGAGGAGCCCGTCATAGCTCATCGATGCATCAGTAGGTCTCATGAGATAAACTAGTGTCTAGGCATAAGACCTTGAAAGAAATCTTATTTTTATTCTTGGAACGAGGCCATGAATATGTGGTTATGATGTTTGGAATTATGCATTCAATCATTATTAAATTATCTATTTATATTACATATGATTATTTGACTACCAGAATATCATTGTGAATAAGTAAATGAAATTATTTGATTTATATTTTCCATGTTATGATTATGTTTTATTTTAAAAGGCTTGTGTTTTATTATTATAAATTTACTTAAATGTTTATGATTATTTATGATAGTTTCTTCAATATTGTTATCCTTACTGAGCATCTGAGATCACCCCTTTTTTATGTTTTCTTTTCCCAGGATGTGAAGAAGTATATATGATTAACTTTTAGGGATAGGCCAAAAGATATGAGTGTGTTCCAAGAGGACACAATGTTGTTTTTTTATTTCATGATGTAATGTTAAAATTTTGTATGTATCTAGTACTTCTATGGCTACTAAACTAATCATTCTTTAGAGACTTGATATTTTTTGATCATGACAATGTAATGTGATAATGCACCAAATCTGGGTAACTAGGGTTAGAACATTATAGTTTGTATTAGAGGATGTTTTGTACAAACCTTGGAAACTAGATTTAGGAAAACTATGATTATAGAACATTACCATAAGATAGACTTTGAGGATTAATATAGATGAACTTTCTAGAATTTTGGTATTGTAGAGATTTTGTAAATTTCCTAATAAATACGTCCCTGTCTAGATACGAGTAGGTAGAGGTGGCTTTGTAACTGATGTATCTAGGGGTAAAACTCTAAACACTTCTTTGAGCTAGACTCGAATGAGAACTAGTGCACGATAACTGGCCTTGCTGCACTCTTGGTTACAACACTCCTAGGGGATATTCTTAGGATAATTTACAATTTTCTTTACAAGCCATTATAAAGGATTTATGAGTAATTAATTCCTCAAAGAAAACATTTTTTTATGATTATGGATTATATGCATAAACTGTTCAATTTATGTTAGGTATTTTACTAGTTTGGAATTATGTATTGTGATTCATAAACTAATATAGTGTATGCCATTGTTTAGAAATAACGCATAGTAGAAGGAATGCAAATTTATCAATTAAAATAATAGATGTAGGTATTTTACTCCTACTCAAGATAATTATAATGGAGCAGGTGATGCCCCTGGGGCTAAATAGCTTATAACCATACTGGGACAACTCAATCAGTTTATGAATAATAAACTTACCCGTATGGATCACCCTGATCCAAAATGTAGAAGATCAATGTTAGACCTCTTCATGAGGAAAAAACACCAACATTCAATAGGACTAAAAATCCATTTGTCACTAATCAATGGATAAGTTCCTCAGAGAAAATATTTCATACTTTGAGGAGTAGCGAAAGGGAAAAAGTTTTCTTGACAGTTTATCGACTCACAGGAGATGGAGATCAATGGTGGTAATAAATTCAAAGCACAAAAGAGGATTAATTAGTATCAAATATGTAATGGATGGTGTTTAAAGATATTTTTTTAGAAAAATACTTTCCTCATGACCATCGAGCAGACATGGAAAGACAATTTCCGAGTTTAAGGAAAAATGAGGATGAGAATGCTGCAAAGTATGAGGATAACTTTACAAGGTTATAATGGCATGATGAAAATTATACATGTAACCCAAAGAGTATGATTGATCGATTATTTTATGGGATAAAACCATTTATCCATCGAGCATTAGTCTCACAATTCCTCTCATCGTATGAAGATATTGTCTCATGTATTGTCAAGAATGAAAATGAATCCTCTAAGTCTTATGACTTTAATGAAAAACAAGAGAATAAGAGATATATTGAACACTCTAGAAATGGAAATTAGGGGAATAAGGGAAAATTTGAATTTCCATCATGCAGTAAATGTAGGAAGAAACACCCTAGTGGTTTCTTAAACGGAATGGGGGTCTTTTAAAAGTGTGAAGAAAAAGGCCACCGAGCTTGTGATTGAAAAGGTAAGAAAGAGGATATTAATTTTGAATGATTTAGTTTTAAATAAATGGGGAATTTTGTAAATGAATGTCCTAAGCATCAAGGAAACATACCTCAAAAAAGGCTAAGGAAGTAAGGACAAGCATATGTGACCACAACTACAGAGGTTGAAGTTTTGAATGACATGGTGGCATGTACATTAATCATTTCCTCAAATTTAGCCAATTCTTTATTTGATTCTATATCATTGCATTCTTTTATATCTTCCCTATTTTACAATAAATTTAGTTATTTCCAATTTGATTTAACAAGGGAGTTTTCAGCAAAAACTCTTAAGGAAAGTATCCTTGCAACAAAGTATTGTGTGTTAGTTACCATTATGACATATAAACGTGCTTTATCTGCTGATCTCATTATCATACTCCTGATTGAATATGATATAATCCTCAGTATGGATTGGATTTCAGACCATGATGAAAAATTTTATTATAAGAAGAAGAAGGTTATTTTGTTGATGATGATATGGAATACATTATCTTTAGAGAAGAAACATCCCCATCCAATTTTCATCTAGATCCACCCCTATAAGTTCTATTAAATTCAATTATTAGGGAGGAAGATAGTGAAATAACTATGGGTGAGGAAAGTAATGTTCAAATAGAGGACCCATATAATGTGCAAGAATATGTTGATATTTTTCTATTAGATTTACCTAGACATCCCCCAGAACGAGAAATTGAGTTTTCCATTGATTTAATTCCTGGTTCAAGGCCCATATTAAATACCCATTATAGAATAGACACTGTAAAATTAGTGGAACTAAATAAATAATTAGAGGAATGGATTAATAAATGATTTAATCACCCTAATATTTCTCTATGGATAGCCTATATTCTTTTTATTAAGGAGAAAGATGGATCTTTGAGGTTTTGAATTGACTATTGGGAGATCAATGCTATAACAATAAAGAACAAGTATCCCCTACCTGGAATTGATGATTTATTCTATCAAATTTATGGAGATCAATATTTTTCAAAGATTTACCTTTGATATGGATATCATCATTTGTGTGTGAAGGAGAAAGACATTCTGAAGATAACATTTCATACCAGGTATGGGTATTAAGAGTTTATAGTACTATCTTTTGGACTGACTAATGCACCCTCTGTCTACATGGATCTAATGAATAGAGTTTTCAAGTAATATCTTGATTAATTTATAGTGTTATTTATTGATGATATCTCAGTATACTTCAAAATCTATTAAGATCATGAAAATCACTTTCACACTATTACAAATACTCTTAGAAGAAATGAATTATATGGGAAGTTTAGAAATTATGAATTATACATTCAATATATTTCTTTTCATGGCTATATTGTCTATAATGATGGAATCTCTCTTGATCCTTATAAGAAAAGAGCAATAGATGAATGGAAAGCACGAACAATTATAACCTATGTACACAGTTTTATTGGTTTAGTATGTTATTATTAGTATTTCATCTAGAATTTTTTCTGATTGGCCAACCCATTAACCAAGATTACACATAACGGGGATAAATTTGTTTGGACAAAAGAGTGCGAATAATGTTTTGAAAAAATTAAGATAATATTAGCCAATTATCTTATCTTGACTCTACCACCAGGGAATTATGTGTTTTTTATTTATAGTGATGCTTCAAAGAAAGGAATTGGTCGTATCCTTATGTAGATTGATAGAGTTATTTCTTACAAATTACAGTAGATAAAAATTCATGAACAAAACTATAATACTCATGATCCTATGTTAGAAACTGTGATATTTTCTTTAAAGATATTGAGACATTATCTCGATAGTTAAAAATGTGATATATATACCGATCAAAAGAGTTTGAAGTATATTTTCTCATAGAATGAACTCAACATGAGGCAAAGATGATGGCTTTAACTACTCAAGGATTATTATTGCACTATACACTACTACTCGGGGAAGGAAAATAAGGTGGAGGATGCTTTGAGTAGAGAGGATCATGGTGTTTTGAACAAGATGAGAGTTAAAAGGGATCCTATGTTCATGGATCTAGTAAATATGGATATGGGAATAATCATGGAAGGTAAAACATCAATACTTTTTTAAATGTTTTGCAAACCATCTTTACTAGAAAGGATAAAAAGTTCTTAGACTGATGTTGAGGAGTTTCAAAAGAAAATTAAAGCTGTGAATAATGGGAGATTGATTGACATCATATATAAAGATGGAAATTTGAAATTTGGGAGGAGTCTTTGTGTTCCCGATAAACCTGAACTAAAAAGGGAATTTTTGGATGATACTTATAGATCCAATTTATACACCCTGGTATCACTAAGATGTATAGAGATTTAGTGGAATATTTTTCAGCACTTCCTTCCACCCTCAAACTGATGGAAAATTAGAACCAACTATTCAATAACTAAAATACATGTCGAGATATTTCTCACATGACTTTCAAGTTATATGGAATCAATATTTACCTGTGGTAGAATTTTCCTATAACAATAGCTTCCATTCAAGTATTCATATGGAACCATATGAAGTATTACATGAAAAGAGATGTTGCACACAAACTTGTTGGGATGATGTTGGTGAAAGAAAAATCGTAGGCCCAAAACATGTTGAGGAAAAATGGAAATGTGAAGATTATCCAAACCCACATCAAAGAAGCTCAAAGTAGGAAAAATAGTATGCCGATAACTGAAGGAAGGATTTGAAAATTCAAGTAGAAGATCATGTTTTCTTGAAGGTATATCCATGGAAGGGTGCTATATGAATCGGTAAGAAGGTTAAATTAGGTCCTATGTACATTGGACGTTTTGAAATTATAGAACGAATTAGAGTTTTAGTTTACCATTTTGAAATGCCTCAAAGTCTCTCTAAAGTTCATGAGGTGTTCCACGTATCCCTATTGAGAAAAAATTCCTGAACCAATGTATGTAATAACCTATAAAGAAATATAAATGGAACCTGATCTGTCTTATAGTAAAGATCCTGTCAAGATTCGTGATACCTAAGAACAAGTGTTGAGGAATTGGACGACTCATCTGGTAAAATTTCTATGGAGAAACCATAAGATGGAAGAGGAAACATGGGAACTCGAGGAACTTATGATGAAGAACCACCCAAATTTTTTTATGCAGTAATATTATATTAATTTTGAGGACAAAATTATTTGTAGGAGAGAAGAATGTAACACCGCAAGCTTCCACGATATTCTTCCCTTTGAATAATAAAATAGTTTGCATTGTATGCAACGTTGAGTTCTAGAACACCATGACCAATCACACTATCCATTTATAAAATAGTTTTGAATAATAATACCCTCTTTTTGAAATTTTATAAATTCTATTTTTCAAAATGGACATAATTTTTGGATTCAGAATATCAAAATTAGCTTAGGATGAATTTTTGGTATTTTTTAAAAAAACATTCAACTTTTGATGAATAGTAAAAAACACTGTGTTATTATTTAAGACCAAATTTTATTTAAATTTATTTTAAAGTAAAAATAGATACATAATAGCTATATTAGTTCAATTTAATTCTTTGGAGTCATTATATAATAATATTATATATATATAATTTTATTGAACTATTTAACGTCTTTTACCCACCTTCTAGGGACATTTTCAAACTTTCATAAAATGTAATTTTACTACTTCTGTAAATTGAATTTCTAAAATCCAGGAGACATGATTGAAATCAATAAGTAAAATTTGGTTTAATAGGATAGAAATAATTGTTGGTGAATAGTAACTTTTGAATTTTATTTTCCACGATTAAAATAAATAGGGTAATTAAAGGTAAATATGATATTATAATTACCCTAACACATGTCCTAATCCTTTTGGATAAGTTTTTTAGACCAAAAAACATTATGAATAAAATCTGATCCTCTCTGATTCACTTGGATTAGATTAGGACATTTATTATTATTTTATTTAAAGAAGAGTTAAAAGGGTTAAATTCAATGTTTAATAACTAAAACATTTTTAATATAGGGTTATGAATAAGAAAAATTAGAATATAAATATTCAATAGAAATATAAAATGATTTACTAAATCATGGTATTTTAATTATTATTTTTATACATTAAATAAATTTATTTATTTATGAAACAATGATGATGTAGTAATTAATTTATTAATGAATGATTAAAATAATTGATATTATAAATATCCAAATAAATTTAAATTGAGACTTTTGATACATATTACTAATTTTATAGGTTAATATGACATTGAGTATTGATTTAATGTATTTATTTGAAGTAATTATGTTCTTTTGACTTTCACAAAAACAAAATACTAAATAGTGTCAAAATTGACATAAATGAGTTTTTAAAACAAATACTATATTATTAAATGATATAATATTTCTCAAAATATAAGGCTCATCCAAAATACATATATAATGAAATATATGTCATTAATTAACCACTTGGGTTTCTCCTGGAATTTTATAGTAATTATATTAACCATTTAATATAAAAATACAAGAAGACATTGTAAAAGTTAAACTATTTAACTAAGAGTTAAATCTAAAAGATAAGGGTAATATTGTGACCTAAAATTGTCTAAAACCTATTGGTTGTGAGTATTTCGACCCATCCATACCTTATACTCAAAATAAACCCAATTTTATCTCTTATAAACCGAAAATTATTTTATAATAAAATAATATTTCATTATTTTTTCTAAAGTGACCCTCACCTCTTTTATAAAAGGGTGCTCACCCTTATCTCATAATCACACATCCAAATCCATTTGGATTGGCCAACCCCAGATCAAATATATTCCCAACTAACCTAAATTAAACCTAGAGGCCTTATTTTGATCATAAATCCAACCTAATGAACCCTTTCGATCAAATCAAAAAGGAAGCACCCGAAGAAGAGGTAATAATTTCATCACCTCTTTCAAAGTTCTTTTCTTCCTCCACTTCCTATATATTTGTTGTTTCCATACCAAAAAAATAACTCTAGTACCGTCTACATAATGTGAGGTTATTATAAATATGGTACAACCATATTCATTATACTATCTATCCAATTAATGACAAAGTCACCATACATGCATACGTATGACTTGCTGTCTCCACATCGTGGTGTAGTTTTTTTTTCAACGCTTCATTACTTGGATGGGTATAATAATGAGTATAATTTAAGTAAATAATAAATATAACATGTTAGTGATTATGTATTTGTAATATACCATCCAATTACATATTATTTCACCATAAATAGAATGATATTTTCGCTCATTGTTATATACAAATTATCGTCTCCACGAACGCGATGAGATTCATTTCCCATCATAACCATTCAAGAATAATATTCATTTTATGATTATAAATATTGTTTAAGAACATAATATCATTCTAGATATGAATCAAATACATCCTACCCATAACAAAAATGACTTATGTAACAAAACATATAAAGGAAAATAGATCAGTTAACACTCAAAAAAAATGATACTACTGAAATATTATTAACAAAGCAATATTAGAAGATCATATATGATATAATAATTATGTATTTGGTTATTGTATAATTTAATAACAATGATTTAACTGTTATATATGAGGTTTAAATACCCTCAACTAATGAAAAGTACAAGGTAAGGGTTAATTTTAAAGTCTCTTTATTATTCAAGGTTGTTTATATGTAAGCATCTACTGGGAATTCTTTATCACCCTCATCCATGTTTCTTAAAAATGTATTTATTTTTTTTTCTATTTCCTAGAACATCGGTTAAAGAAATTTATACCCTTTTTTGAATTTTTATAAAATGTTTTGAATGTAATATTTCTTCCATATTCCAAATAAGGTAAGTTATGACCTTTTTGAAAAATTAAGGTAATAATGTTTTTTTAACTTATACGGCGGGTGCAGCTATTTTCTAACATTACAACACCTTCGATGATTCCATTACAAGATTATAAAAATATTTTAAAAATAAATGTTTTCCTTTATAATTACATGATATTTAAATTATTTCAATATAGAAAGAGATATTCCTCCCAAATAGTTTTGATTTCATCTATGTCAACATCCTTTGATGGATTTTACACATGTTTGAAGTTGATTTGTTATGATATAATCTTTTATATTGTATTTAAGGTTTTGTGATATGATTGAATATGGATGTGTTATTTTTATACCATTCATGGTTCATGGTTAAAGTATTTCATATGCATGTTTAACTACTAATGTTTATGTTATGTTTCAACCTTTTCATATGAGGAATGCATTGGACTTAGTAAGTGACGGGTGGATACCGCTATAGCTTCTCAATGAATCGGTAGGTATCATGAATCAAACTAGTGTCTTGGAACAGGGCCTTGAAAAAATCTTATTTGTAGTCTTGGCCTAAGTCCTTGACTATGTGGTTATGATGTCTGACATTATGCATTCCATCATTATGAAATTATCTATTGTTATTACATGTGATTATTTAACTAGTATAATATCGATGTGAATATGTAAATGGCATTATATGATTTATATTTGCAATATTATGCTGAAGTTTAAGTTTAAAATGCTTGTGTTTTAGTCTTATACATTGACTTAAATTTTTATTCTTATTTATGATAGGCTCCTCTATATTTCTATACTTACTAAAAATCTGAGCTCACCCCTTTATTATGTTTTCTTTTCCCATGATGGTAAGATGTATATTATGAATAACCTGCAGGGATAGACCAAAGGATATGAGTGTGTTCAAAGGGGACACAATTTTGTTTTTCTTTATTTCATGATGAATTGTAAAACTTATGTATGTATCTAGTACATCCAAGGCTACTAAACTACTCAGTCCTTCGATACTTTATCTCTTGTGATCATGACAATGTTATGTAATAATGTACCGAATTTGGGTAACTTGGGTTGGGGCGTTACACAAAAGCTACAAATAAATAGATATCAGAGTACACATACATGTATAATGATTCATGGAATGCTACATAATCTAGAAATTGATCAAACTAATTTTTGTGTGACATACAAGGATACTGATACAATTAAGAAAATGGTACGAATCTTTCTTAGAAATCTCTAAAGTAATAATATCATGTCTCTCTTAGCACCCAAAATGAATTTCATGAAATGACAGGGGTAACATTAATTTCGGTGTCAATGTTCTGAAATTAGGTTCTACAATTTCTTTATAAGTGAATTTCCAAGTATACATATCATTATGCCATATGATTTTACCACCATTATCATAAGTAAAAGATTCCGAACCAAGAATATTCTACGAGTCGAAAAATCACATGGTTGGTTAAATATTAATCAAATATTGAGGAAATTAATAATTCCATACAATCATAACATTATATCAAGGCCTCGTGAAAAGACCATACATAATCATTCTGTCAAGGACTTATTCCATGACATGGTTTGTCTAATGAGACCAGTCAATGCATCGAGATTCTATATCAGGCATCACCCATCACATAATTTGTCCAATGCATACCTTATATGTATAAATTTTATTAAACCAAAATCTCCCATACCACTTTGATTTATCATTTTATGGATTTTATTTTAAGTGACACATACCAATTCAAAAAATTAATTTATGTATTTTATTCAAAGTGTCCCATACCACTTCAAATAATTAAATTCTTAATCCCTAAATTTTCATAAGTGATATATTAATAATAGATTTATTGGGTTTTTTACATAAAATAATAATTTTTAGAACTCTTGTTCCATAAACATTCAATTAAAATACATGTCTTTGAACACAGGATAGATATCAATCAAGATAAAAAAATACACTGAAAAACAAAAATGTATAATAGGTTAATACAAAAAAAATAGTGTTCCTTTTAGTAGATTCATGCTATATTAAAAATTAACACTCACTAATGTATAGCATTATTATTGATATATAAACAATTAAACACACTTTACTAAAGGTGTATGTGCATGCGTATGTATATGTATAAACAAGAGATACTACTCAAATTTAACATTAGGATGTATGTAAAATTAATTTGTTTAACAAGGTGATGACCTATTTTATAATTTTTAGGCACACAACAACCAAACATGGTTTTGTTATTGTTTTCCCATATAAAATTGTACCGTGTGTGTTGTATAAAATCATCACTAGCTTAGTATCATCAAAACATCTTAAATATTTAAATACATGCATATATGTGATTGTGGTTCTTAAAAATACTTATATGTGGGATTGAAAATTGTATAAAATAATATATACACAAAGTGTATACACTGGATTTTCATAACCAAAATAAGGCTTAATAAATCTTTATAAATATTGAACTCTTCAAAAAAAAATCACAAAAAATTGGTTTTATGAAAACCTAATTCAGATTATAACTAAAAAATATATGTATATATACATATAATAATATATTCACATATATGTATATATGATTCAATTAAAAAAAATAGAATACTTACATGATTTTCACGCATTTAGGAACATCATTTAAAAACAAATGTTCATCATTCATAAATCTTAAAATCAGTTTTGGTTTGTTTTATAAATAAGCATTTATATATATATAGATATACATACATACATAAATACATACATAAATAAATAAATACATATATACATACATACATGCATACATACATACATACATACATACATACATACATACATCCATACATACATCCATACATACATCCATACATACATACCTACATACATACGTACATACATACATACATACATACATACATACATACATACATACATACATACAGACATACAAACATACACACATACACACATACACACATACACACATACACACATACAGACATACACACATACACACATACAGACATACATACATACATACATACATACATACATACATACATACATACATACATACATACATACATACATACATACATACATACATACATACATACATACATACATACATACATACATACATACATACATACATACATACATACATACATACATACATACATACATACATACATACATACATACATACATACATACATACATACATACATACATACATACATACATACATACATACATACATACATACATACATACATACATACATACATACATACATACATACATACATACATACATACATACATACGTACATACATACATACATACATACATACATATGTACATACATACATACATACATACATACATACCTACATACATACTTACATACATACATACATACATACATACATACATACATACATACATCCATACATACATACATACATACATACATCCATACATACAAACATACATGCATACATCCATACATGCATACATGCATACATGCATACATGCATACATGCATACATGCATACATGCATACATGCATACATGCATACATCCATACATGCATACATCCATCCATACATACATACATACATACATACATACATACATACATACATACATACATACATACATACATACATACATACATACATACATACATACATACATACATACATACATACATAGATAGATACATACATAGATACATACATACATACATGCATACATCCATACATGCATACATGCATACATGCATACATGCATACATGCATACATGCATACATGCATACATCCATACATGCATACATCCATCCATCCATACATACATACATACATACATACATACATACATACATAGATAGATAGATACATACATAGATACATACATACATTATAAGGCCCCAACCTTAAACCTTACTTAATCTTGAGTTATTACAAAATTACACATTGAGGATCTTTTCAGGTTTAGAGTTTTAGAGAATTAGATCATGAAACTTGCATTACATTCCACATTTAAACAAAGTGGTTACATAAAAGACAATATTCATTCTTCCCATCGACGGAAACCTATTTAAAATAAAACACGGATTCTTTCTTGACACATCATTGACACTATCATCACATCATGTACCTTTCCCTTGACCTGTGAAAAACATTTCAAAAACTTGGGATGAGCATAAAAAGCTCAGTAAGGGTTATAAAAATATGGAAAGGAAACATGAGTTCATATATACATAAGAATGAAATCATACTTTACCCATAAAACATAGACATATCAAATCATGAATAAATCATAGAAAATATAAGACATAAAGGTAACTTGAGGCATTCATAACATTCTTACGTAGGGAGTAACCCTCTTGGTTACGTTTGGAATACCCATCACAGTATATTCCCTAAATCGCTTCGGAGAAACCTTAACGTTTCACTCCTTCGTGTTACCCAATGCATTGGAGAGCTATATCGGGCTCACCCGCCCTTAGTTTATCACGGAACCACCCGTTTTCATAACAATGCCCAAGAACCATAACATAAATGTATCACATAAAACATGCATAAAGGAAACATAACATTTCCACATTTCAATCACAATATAACATTTTAGTATATTTAAATAATGAATCCATTCAAAAAGAAACCACTTCCAAAACCATTTAAAACATTTAATAAAGAGATTTTTGAATCAAATTGTCCCATACCACCTTGAAGATTTTAACATTTTAAACCATTAAAATCCATATAAATAAATCCTTAAAACCATTTTTAAAACATGGATATTAATAAGAACAAATCATTAAAACATTTAAAGCGATATTTTGGTTAAAGGGGTTTTACCAAAATTAGAGACACTTGAATACAATAATTGCGGAATAACATTTAGTCAGAACTTTATAATATCATGAGAATAAATGGATTCATGATATAATACTCCAAAGGACAGTATATACACCATATAAGAGTGAATTGGTGCATAACAACAATGAACCCTCAATAGAAATGTCAAATGTGATGAAATCCCTTATAAAGAAGGGTATCCTTAAATTAAGGACAAATCAAACTCAAAAATATGTGTGACAAATATAAATACACCCAATATAAGTGTATATTAAGTGTAAAACAATAAAAGGTCATTCAAACATATCCAATGGATGACATATTCAATGACTACATGTTGAACCCAAAGAAATCAAAATTGGGTTAAAAAGTTCCCTGGACAGCCTAACGGCATCACATCAAAATGAGTTGATGAGAGATAAAAAGTGTATCTCATCACTTGGACTTAAAATTTACATCAATAAGGATATATGAGAACATATACCAACATAACAACATGTAAATTAAAAGACCCAACAAAAGAAGTCTTTTAAAAAAGAGGAGGGTGAATGGTTCCCTTGCCGACTTGGGTAACTTTCGAAAAGTACACCCCATTGAAGAAGTGTCATACAATGAATATGTAAATACACATAAATGGAATTATATTAAAAAAGGAGTGTAATAGTGGGCAGTACATAAACCACTCAATGGAAATTGTTGCAAATGTAGCATAAATCTCACGGGAATAAAAGTGAGATGAAGAATCCCTTACGAAAACTCGGCAGCCTAACGGTGCCACATAAAACTTCCAAATATGGATTGATGAGATAAAATAGGGTATCTCATAAAATTAAAATAAAATGTACAGAAATAGGAATATAAAAGAACATCCCCCAACATTACAAAGAGGAGCTTAAAAGAAGTGACAGAAAGAAGAGTACTTAAAAATAAAGAGAGAGGTTAGATCTCTTACGAAAGTTCGGCAGCCTAACGGCGCCACTCAAAACTTCCAAAATGGTTTGATGAGAGAGATTAGGGTCTCTCATCACATGAACATAAAAATTACAGTATGTGTAATATAAAATATCATCCCAATAACAAGAAAGATGAGCTTTAAAAGGAATGACATAAAAGTGTGTACTTAAAAAGAAAGAGAGGAGTAGGATCCCTTACCTCGGGTCCGACTTGACTCGATCGTTCTTTAATATCCTGTATAATAAACTTGAGTTAATTTCTACTTCCTTAAGAACCTTTTTCAAGTTCATTATTACTTTTATACCACTTATTACAATGTCATAAACATTATGTAATCATTTAAGTTAATAATATTTGTTTTGCCGATATTTGGTTCTTAAGTCGAAAGTGGACTTCTTACAATTACATGTTGTTCATGTGGCCAAATGTTTATTATATCCAGAATTTTATTCATTATGTAGATATCATATATGTCATATATATACAGTAAATGCATGCATTTATAACATTACATAATCATTTATAGGTAAGAAATGAAATGCACCGTTCATGGAGACGGTAAGCTGTACGTACGCATGAACGCTACTTTCATTTCTATTTCGTATTTTATAGAATGGAATAATAATGATATAAAGGTATATTATAATTACAGAAAAATATCATATATAATATCATATTCTCATCCTTTATACATCCCACATATGGTATTTAACGAATCAAATCACTTTGAGGGGGCGGTAGTCCGCACTTCCTTAAACGAAGATATCGCGTATACCCATAATGGAAGCCATAAAGGTAAGACAAAAATGAAAAAATACAGAAGCATAAATAAAACATAAACATATTATATATCATATATAAAAATATTGACATCATAATGTCCACCTTTGAAGGTGTTAAATGAGTATTGAACAATCATCGTTTCGGGAGGCAAAATTTCACCATCCACGGAAACCGTATGTTCTTTAACCATTTGATGTAGTTGTGTGAGAGTGTAGCTCGAATAAATCTTATAACAACATCCTAGTATATTTAATATACTTGTTTTGTTACAAAATAAGTAAATAAAAAGAGTTTAGGGGGTTGGAGAAGCAAAATAAAACAAATGAACATGAGAGAATGAATTACCTTTAAAAGTGTAACTCCTTTTGATTTGAGCCTAAAGGGTTCCTTTGAAAGGATTATTCCCAAAGGGAATCCTCTAGGATGAGGAGAGGGATGTGGAGAGAGTAAATGGGTAGGGTTTGGCCGAGCCAAAGGCTTTAGGAGTGTGTGAAATGAGGTAGATGTGGGGGCCTTCTATAAGAGGAGAGGAGGGGCACTTTTGGAAAGTAAAGAAATATTACCTTATTTGAAAATGTGTTTCGGTTTCAAAAGGTCCCACATTGATATAATTCGTGGATAAGGTGATAAGGCTTCGAAATACACTCATACAATAAGTTTTGGACATTTTTAGTTCATATATTTTACATTATCTTTCCATTTTATTTAAATCGTCAAATAATGATGTCATCGCTGCATCATTATTATGTCATAAATAATTTAATTTATTTAATGTCTAAAAATTTTAAAAAAAATATTATGATGTAGGAAATATTTTTATCTTTCCAATGAATATTTATAATCAAAAATATGACTTGTATAACTCCACTTAAAAATTGTTTTAGTAAAACATATCATGTTTGTGTCATTTTTACTTTTACATTAAATAAAAAGTTATTTATGTCATTTCCCAACCAAAGTGGATCCATGGGGTCCCCAAGTTGACCCATGGATTGTCTTGGTCGGCCATGACACAACCAATGAGGGTAAGACATGTGTCAGGCTCATCTCATTTTATTAAAGCATTATTTTTACCTTAAACTACACTAATTACCACTAATCGTGATTAAAAACTTAATAAGTTACTATTCACCAAAAAATTATTTTAATCTCACTGAACCACATTTTACTTATTAATGACAACCATGTATGTCGGATATTTGAAAATTAAAACACAATAATGGCAAAATTTCATTTAAACGGAAAATCAGTTTTTATAAGTACCACTTAGTGGTTTCACTATTCATCAAAAATTGAAGTTTTTCAGAAAAATCCCAAAAATTCACCCTAAGCTATATTTGATATTCTGAATTCAAAAATGAAGTCTGTTTTACAAAATTCAAAACATATAAGTCACATTAATTAATTTAATAATTAATTCTCGCTGTCATGACAAATAGCGTGTTTTTATGAAACAATAAGTATCAAAAGATTGACACTAGTTTAAGTCTGATTTCAAAGTGAAATTAATTCCAATGACCACTATTGGATTTAATGGTAAAAATATTTTCTAATTTCACTTTAAAACCAATTCAAAATATAATCTAATCATATAAATAAATTAGATTAAAAAGTGGTTTTGAATTAAAATACAACATTTTACACTATTCATTAAAAAAATGAACTTTATCGGAAAGATACCAAAAATTTACACAAAGTAAATTTTGATGTCCCGATTCTTAATAAGAGTTTTATTTGGTCCAAAAGAATGTTTAAGAGTGAACAAAACTATATTTAATGACGATTCGCCATCAAAAGGTGATAAGTGAACCTTTAGTGAAAACTAGGGCATATACGCCTAAAATTGAATTCTTTCCGTATTTTAAGCCTTTATCTTTTATTGTATAAATTTAAAAACATTTAAGAACATATATAATCATATCTTAGTTATTTTTATCCATTCCCGCCATTACAACGGCTACATGTTAACTACCTTTTAAAATAATATTATTTTATTATTAGAGTGCAACTTAAGATTCCCAAGAAACTCGTTGTTGCGTGTTGGGTACGCCATCGAGCATAGCGTCCCCTTTAAAGTCATATTAATATTTTATTCACAAATATGGATAAATATGAAAATGTCATATTATTTATTTACCTGGGGTGTTACATCCTTCCCCCCTTTTGGGAATTGCATCCTCGCAATTTTAAAATTGCGCTTGGAAACATCCTTGAACTTCCCACATCGGAACAAGAGTCGGTAAAACAATCACTTTAAAATAAAGAAAGATAAGCACAGAGGTCACCCGAGTTAACCCATACTAGGATTCCAAGTATGAAAATATGGACATGGAGGAGAAAACATATGGTCATGTTCTGATGGAGAGTGATAGAAAACATGTTTAGGAGGAAGTTAACAATAAGAAAATCACAAACTTGTGATGGGTTAAACGGTGTTGGGTTCCCCAGTAGGAAAAGTTAATAGACAACATTTTTGTTTTAAGTTACTTTTTATTGAGGAATTTATTCATAAGGAAGCATAATCACTTATCATGTTGACTTTCAACTTTTACTAGATTCCTTAGTCAAACTCATATTTTTTTCCAAAAGACGAGTATTTAGGGAGACTTGTTTTCATTAAGAGTACTATAATCAACTTCTAGAGAATCACCTAATCCCCAAAAGAGAACTATATACATCCCATGTATTTAGGCTTTAACCAAAACCAAAACCAAAAAGGTTAGTACAAGATCAGATAATCCAGAAAAGGATAACCCCTTATAAAAAGAAAAATCTATTCTTAATCTCCAAAATTTGTCCAACAAACCCCAAAGTTCAACGAGGACCATCCGATAAAAAATTTGTCCATAAAATTCTTCAAAGTAAACTAATATAATATTGAAACCCAAATATTTTAAGGATTTAGTCACATAGTCTTCCAAGTTAAATCGTAACATTTATCTCCAAACAACATTAGTCGCTCCTAATGCCTCGCATTAAAAAGTAATTATCCTAATCAAATATCCTCAAAAATCAACTTACTCTTAATTCATAAAATCATATAACTAAAAAGAATCAGTCAAACTAACCAGGGACTTCACGTAGTCCAGTGGTAGACGATAAATACCAGTCGCACTTTGGTTGTGGGTTCGATTCCCGCAGCATTATCCGATGCAACGGGTTGTCACACGGTCTGCGTGTTGTCCTTTTTCCAAAACTATATAATTCTCAAATCATTACCCAAAAAGGGATAAAATCATCAAAAATAACCATAACATAATTTAACCTCAATTTTATCTCATGCCTTTCACTTCAATCATAACATATGGTAACCCATAATTACCTCAAAAGTAAGGATCATATAAACCCAAATTGTTCTTTATAACTATGTCCAAAAAAGAAAAGATAACTATTAATTGAATAAAATTTGCCTATATTAAACATCAGGGTTACACATAATATAAAAAGTCTTCTAATGTAACCCCATCATCAAAAGAGACTTAATACTCTTAAGAATTTCACCCTAACTCTTGAAGCCCTTATATGTTGACATCTTACTCATTAAACATTCTTCATGATCCATTATCCATTCCTTTCCAACTTATTCCGAAATACCTCTTTCCTACAAACAAAATCATGAATCATATCCTAAGATTCCAAAATAAGAAAACAATAGTCATGAAATAGTACATACCTTTGATTGGTCATTGTCAGTTTCTTCATCCTCAATCGGAATGGCATTAGGTATTGGTAAACGAATATTGGTACGCTCTTGGTGACCCCATTCATGAAACTTCTTCATATGACATGTGTTTGCATAATGACCATGCACACCACATTTAAAACATTCAATTGATCCCTCAGAAAGAACTTCTTTCCCTTTCCTCGAGTCAACTGGATGCTTCCTTTTTCCATGGAAGGTTCTTGCTTTATGACCTTCATTTCCACATCTATAGCATATTTCTGTCCCTTTGAAACATTTTCCTAGGTGTTTCTTTCCACATCTTTGACACATAGGTTTTTTAACACACTTACCTTTATGATTATTACCTGTACTTCCGTAGGGATTTGTTTCTTGCATATATGACACCTTAGAGAAATCTCCAAGTTTTAGGTGGTCAATCATGACTCCAGATAGTTGTTTGAGGATAATCAAAAGAGTTCTCATTGCATCTCCCATATCATTCAGTTGCTTGCTCAAAAAACTGTCACAGTTTCCTTCACATCCACTGTTACTTTGGTGCCTGCTAGATCCAGCCATTTACTAAAACCAAAAAGGTCAGTGTGAGTATATCAACAAAACCATCATGTACTAATGAGTAAGATAAAAAACAAGATATACTTACTCATTCACTTTATCTAAAACTAAGACTCTTTCTGAAATCCTAACCATTATGGTAATTATCACTTATGATTAAAGAATACCCTAACCTCTAAAGATATCTAAACCGACCTCTGATACCAACTATAAGGCCCCAGCCTTAAACCTTACTTAATCTCGAGTTATTACAAGATTACACATTGAGGATATTTTCAGGTTTAGAGTTTTAGAGAATTAGATCATGAAACTTGCATTACATTCCACATTTAAACAAAGTGGTTACATAAAAGCCAATATTCATTCTTCCCATCAACGGAAACCTAATTAAAATAAAACACGGATTCTTTCTTGACACATCCTTGACACTATCATCACATCATGTACCTTTCCCTTGACCTGTGAAAAACATTTCAAAAACATGGGATGAGCATAAAAATCTCAGTAAGGGTTATAAAAATATGGAAAGGAAACATGAGTTCATATATACATAAGAATGAAATCATACTTTACCCAAAAAAAAAAGGCATATCAAATCATGAATAAATCATAGAAAACATAAGACATAAAGGTAACTTGAGGCATTCATAGCATTCTTACGTAGGGAGTAACCCTCTTGGTTACGTTTGGAATACCCATCACAGTATATTCCCTAAATCCTTTCGGAGAAACCTTAACGTTTCACTGCTTCGCGTTACCCAATGCATTGGAGAGCTATATCGGGCTCACCCGCCCTTAGTTTATCACGGAACAACCCGTTTTCATAACAATGCCGAAGAACCATAACATTAATGTATCACATAAAACATGCATAAAGGAAACATAACATTTCCACATTTCAATCACAATATAACATCTTAGTATATTTAAATAATGAATCCATTCAAAAAGAAACCACTTCCAAAACCATTTAAAACATTTAATAAAGAGATTTTTGAATCAAAGTGTCCCATACCACCTAGAAGATTTTAACATTTTAAACCATTAATATCCATATAAATAAATCCTTAAAACCATTTTTAAAACATGGATATTAATAAGAACAAATCATTAAAACATTTAAAGCGATATTTTGGTTAAAGGGGTTTTACCAAAATTAGAGACACTTGAATACAATAATTGCGGAATAACATTTAGTCAGAACTTTATAATACCATGAGAATAAATGGATTCATGATATAATACTCCAAAGGACAGTATATACACCATATAAGAGTGAATTGGTGCATAACAACAATGAACCCTCAATAGAAATGTCAAATGTGATGAAATCCCTTATAAAGAAGGTATCCTTAAATTAAGGACAAATCAAACTCAAAAATATGTGTGACAAATATAAATAAACCCAATATAAGTGGATATTAAGTTTAAAACAATAAAAGGTCATTCACAAAAATTCAATGGATGACATATTCAATGACTACATGTTGAACCCAAAGAAATCGAAATTGGGTTAAAAAGTTCCCTTGACAGCCTAACGACATCACATAAAAATGAGTTGATGAGAGATAAAAAGTGTATCTCATCACTTGGAATTAAAATTTACATCAATAAGGATATATGAGAACATATCCAAACATAACAACATGTAAATTAAAAGACCCAACAAAAGAAGTCTTTTAAAAAAGAGGAGGGTGAAAGGTTCCCTTACCGACTTGGGTAACTTTCGAAAAGTACACCCCATTGAAGAAGTGTCATACAATGAATATGTAAATACCCATAAATGGAATTATATTAAAAAAGGAGTGTAATAGTGGGCAGTACATAAACCACTCAATGGAAATTGTGGCAAATGTAGCATAAATCTCACGGGAATAAAAGTGAGATGAAGAATCCCTTACGAAAACTCGGCAGCCTAACGGTGCCACATAAAACTTCCGAATATGGATTGATGAGATCAAATAGGGTATCTCATCAAATTAAAATAAAATGTACAGAAAGAGGAATATAAAAGAACATCCCACAACATTACAAAGAGGAGCTTAATAGAAGTGACAGAAAGGAGAGTACTTAAAAATAAAGAGAGAGGTTAGATCTCTTACGAAAGTTCGGCAGCCTAACGACGCCACTCAAAACTTCCAAAATGGATTGATGAGAGAGATTAGGGTCTCTCATCACATGAACATAAAAATTAAAGTAAGTTTAATATAAAATATCATCCCAATAACAAGAAATATGAGCTTTAAAAGGAATGACATAAAAGTGTGTACTTAAAAAGAAAGAGAGGAGTAGGATCCCTTACCTCGGGTCCGACTTGACTCGATCGTTCTTTAATCTCCTGAATAATAAACTTGAGTTAATTTCTACTTCCTTAATAAACTTTTTCAAGTTCATTATTACTTTTATACCACTAATTACCATGTCATAAACATTATGTAATCATTTAAGTTAATAATATTTGTTTTGCCGATATTTGGTTCTTAAGTCGAAAGTGGACTTCTTACAATTACATGTTGTTCGTGTGGCCAAATGTTTATTATATCCATAATTGTATTCATTATTTAGATATCATATATGTCATATATATCCAGTACATTCATGCATTTATAACATTACATAATCATTTAGAGGTAAGAAATGAAATGCACCGTTCATGGAGACGGTAAGCCGTACGTACGCATGAACGCTACTTTCATTTCTATTTCGTATTTTATAGAATGGAATAATAATGATATAAAGGTATATTATAATTCCAGTATAATATCATATATAATATCATATTTCCATCGTTTATACATCCCAAATATGGTATTTAACGAATCAAATCACTTTGAGGGGGCGGTAGTCCGCACTTCCTTAAATGAAGATATCGCGTATACCAATAATGGAAGCCATAAAGGTAAGACAAAAATGAAAAAAATACAGAAGAATAAATAAAACCTAAACATATTATATATCATATATAAAAATAGTGACATCATAATGGCCACCCTTGAAGGTGTTAAATGAGTATTGAACAATCATCGTTTCGGGAGGCAGAATTTCACCATCCACGGAAACCGTATGTTCTTTAACCATTTGATGTAGTTGTGTGAGAGTGTAGCTCTAATAAATCTTATAACAACATCCTAGTATATTGAATATACTTGTGTTGTTACAAAAGAAGTAAATAAAAAGAGTTTAGGGGGTTGGAGAAGCAAAATAAAACAAATGAACATGAGAGAATGGATTACCTTTAAAAGTGTAACTCCTTTTGATTTGAGCCTAAAGGCTTCCTTTGAAAGGATTATGCCCAAAGGGAATCCTCTAGGATTAGGAGAGGGATGTGGAGAGAGTAAATGGGCAGGGTTTGGCCGAGCCAAAGGCTTGAGGAGTGTGTGAAATGAGGTAGAGGTGTGGGCCTTTTATAAGAGGAGAGGAGGGGCACTTTTGGAAAGTAAAGAAATATTACCTTATTTGAAAATGTGTTTCGGTTTCAAAAGGTCCCACATTGATATAATTCGTGGATAAGGTGATAAGGCTTCTAAATACACTCATCCAATAAGATTTTGACATTATTAGTTCATAGATTTTACATTATCTTTCCATTTTATTTAAATTGTCAAATAATGATGTCATCGCTGCATCATTATTATGTTATAAATAATTTAATTTATTTAATGTCTAAAAATTATAAAAAAAATACTATGATGTAGGAAATATTTTCCGATTTCCAATGAATATTTATAATAGAAAATATGACTTGTATAACCCCACTTAAAAATTTCTTTAGTAAAACATATCATGTTTGTGTCATTTTTACTTTTACATTAAATAAAAAGTTATTTATGTCATTTCCCAACCAAAGTGGATCCATGGGGTCCCCAAGTTGACCCATGGCTTTTATTGGTCGGCCATGACACAACCAATGAGGGCAAGACATGTTTCAAGCTCATCTCATTTTATTAAAGCATTATTTTTACCTTAAACTACACTAATTACCACTAATCGCGATTAAAAACTTAATAAGTTACTATTCACCAAAAAATTATTTTAATCTCATTGAACCACATTTTACTTCTTAATGACAAAAATTTATGTCGGATTTTTGGAAATTAAAACACAATGATGGCAAAATTTCATTTAAACGGAAAATCAGTTTTTATAAGTACCACTTAGTGGTTTCACTATTCATCAAAAATTGAAGTTTTTCAGAAAAATCCCAAAAATTGACCCTAAGATATATTTGATATTATGAATTCAAAAATGAAGTCCGTTTTAAAAAATTCAAAACATATAAGTCACATTAATTAATTTAATAATTAATTCCCGCTTTCATGACAAATAGCGTGTTTTTATGAAACAATAAGTATCAAAAGATTGACACTAGTTTAAGTCTGATTTCAAAGTGAAATTAATTCCAACGACCACTATTGGATTTAATGGTAAAAATATTTTCTAATTTCACTTTAAAACCAATTCAAAATATAATCTAATCATATAAATAAATTAGATTAAAAAGTGGTTTTGAATTAAAATACAACATTTTACACTTTTCATTAAAAAAATGAACTTTATCGGAAAGATACCAAAATTTTACACAAAGTAAATTTTGATGTCCCGATTCTTAATAAGAGTTTTATTTGGTCCAAAAGAATGTTTAAGAGTGAACAAAACTATATTTAATGACGGTTCGCCATCAAAAGGTGATAAGTGAACCTTTAGTGAAAACTAGGGCATATACGCCTAAAATTGAATTCTTTCCGTATTTTAAGCCTTTATCTTTTATTGTATAAATGTAAAAACATTTAAGAACATATATAATCATATTTTAGTTATTTCTATCCATTCCCGCCATTACAACGGCTACATGTTAAGTACCTTTTAAAATAATATTATTTTATTTTTAGAGTGCAACGTAAGATTCCCAAGAAACGTGTTGTTGCGTGTTGGGTATGCCATCGAGCATAGCGTCCCCTTTAAAGTCATATTAATATTTTATTCACAAATATGGATAAATATGAAAATGTCATATTCTTTATTTACCTGGGGTGTTACATACATACATACATACATACATACATACATACATACATACATACATACATACATACATACATACATACATACATACATACATACATACATACATACATACATACATACATACATACATACATACATACATACATACATACATACATACATACATACATACATACATACATACATACATACATACATACATAAATACATACATACATACATACATACATAAATACATACATACATACATACATACGTACATACATACATACATACATATATACATATATATATCTGTGTGGTTTAATCGAACACAAAGAAAAATAAGCCCTTACATGATTTATAAAAGATCATCAAGACAATATTCATCATTCATGAAAAACAAAACAGAAGGGGTTTAGTATCCATATATATACTCACACATATATAGTTTAACATATTTAGAGATAAAGGTATATAGGGGTTAATTAAATCAAAAACAAAACAAAAAATAAAAACATACAAATGTTATAAAAATCATATGCATAATTTAAATTCCTTAAAACATCATTTAGAAAACCAAAAGTAGTTTGAGATTGAAATTTATATATATATATATAACTATAATACAAAAAAGTATAAATAATAGTTTTTCATAATGAAAAAAATGAAAAATAACCCCTTACATGTATTGTGTGCATCAAAACCTCAATTAAACATTGACAAATCATCATTTGAGAAATATAGAATAAATTTGTTTTGGAAGTTACATAAAATTGTATGCATATATATATATATATTCATAAAATGAAAAAAGTATATATTTTACCTGAATTCAAAGGTTGAGCGGAGTCAGGCAGAGGTTGGAGAGGAGTTGGGAGATAAGAACTTGTAGGTTTTATTGGTGAAAAGTAAGTTTATATAAACTATGTATGTATAATTTTATACAACTTTCAGTTCAATTATAAAAACAAAAAAAAAGACCTGAACAAGACTCATGAAGAAGGGAACGCATACCCAAATCAAATAATATCTTAATTAAGTTGATCAATTGATAATGTAACATTATATATATATAATGGGAAAATACATGGGATCCAAATGGGTTAATTTTTAAAATAAATCAAGTGTGGGTTGGGACTGTGGAAAAGGAGAAAGAAGAATGTCATGGATGAGGAAAGGTGTCACGAGTTGAAGAGGAGAATTGAGGAGAGTGTGACATGAACTGGTGCACTAGAGTGACTTGAGGAAGAATAAAATGGAAAGGAAAAAATGTGTAAAAGAGTGGATAGTCCATATCAAACGAGGATGATCAAACAACTATGGTGAGTTCCACTATTTTAAAAATTAGTGGACAGTTTCAATTACCTGAGGATTGATAAGATAAAAGTGATGAATTCAGGTTCTTTAAAATGACGGATACATGAGATCTCACATAGTGAGATCTGATGATCGAGGAAAACATGGATGAAAAGAGTCGTGATGGTAGGATTTGAAATCGGGACATGATCGTGCAGTCCATATATCACGTGGCGAGATTGAACGACTAAGATTAGGTCCTCCTTTTAAAATTTCATCCCACATCGAAACATATGGGGTTTAAATTATGACTTATAAGACTCATCTCTCATAGGATATAACAATTGAGTCTCTCTCCCCCGCCCCGATACTGCCCCTTACCAGTTCTCCCCCGTGGGCGTGCTCTGCACCCACCCTCTACCGTCATGCCCTCCCACATGGTGGTGCCTCCTTGGTTCCTCCATGCACCCCTCTAGGCATGTGTGCACACCCTTACTGCTGGCCTGTGCTTGTTGGGGGGCCAAGGCTCAGCCGCCCACCCCTTATGGAGTGATGAGAGCTACCTCCCTCAACTTTATAGATGTCTAGCCTAAGGGTTAAAGTTTTTATAACCCTTGATTATTTTTTTTAAAATAAACCATATAACTTTATTTTGAACCAAAAAAATAAAAAAAAGGATGTTTTAGATATTTATTTCCATCAAATAAAACAATTTCATTATTTTTATTAGTATAAAACATATTTCATCTTAATTTTAAACTTATATACAGTAAAATAAACAATCCAACATATAAATTATACCATGTATGACTTTAAATTATTAAGAGTATTTTAAAACATGATTTCAAATTAAAATACATATTTTTGTATCAAAATTGACATGTATACTTCTCATTAAATTTATTGAAGTAAACAATATGTACTTCTTTTATTTTGACAAAAGTCATGATTTCAAATTCATTTTAAGATTTAAAACATTATTCCTAAAAAATCTAAAGATAAGTTCAATTAGTAACATGTTCAAAGATATAACTTTAAAGCACCTTAAAACATTGATAATTCTTAATGCAATCAAATACATAGAACATTTAAAATACGTATATATTTAAAACTCATAAAATATTAAAAATACTTAAGATAACCAAACTAGTCAAAACACTTAAAAAAATACCAAACAATTATAAGATTTTATGACTATTATAAAAACCAATTGTCACCTAAGGATCTCACCAACTACTAATGGGCACAAAGACCTTATAAATAGATGTTTAGGGTATTACATACTTCAAAAACAACTTGTGAAGATGGTGGTCTACATACCCTTGATGATTACTATAGTTTCCATTGTTATTTCCATACTATTTTTAATTGTGACAGACCCAAAAGAATTTCACTATTTTCTTGGCCTATTTGTGATGTTTGGTTGTCTCCCTATAATTCTGATTGGTCTCCTAGTGGCATTATAGGTTAGTGAAGGTCTTTTGGCCTCATGTCAATGTAATGTTTCAATTTTTCTATTGAATAAAACTTTTCTTTATTTTTATCCCGTAAGATTTTATTTTGTGTGCACCATTTTTAAACAAAACCAAAATAATAATAATAATAATAATAAGTATAAAAATATTATTATTACAAATTAAATATGTTTTGGGCGTTACATTACCTTAATGGTGACCAAATTGAGTAAATTCATCCAACTAGTGTTTTCCTGAATCACACAGCATGTAAACCATAAGCTTAACATTCCACTCTATAGGTGTCTCTATATTCTCAAGGATAGAAAAGGTGGCCTGGATACAAGACTTAGATGCCTAAAAATTTCCATCCCCTATAAAAGTGGGAAGTTTCTATAGCTGGTTCTCATGAGTCAGATCACCCATTGTAGATATTGTATGTGGATCACAATGCATAGACTGCATCAGATGAAAGAAACTATCATAAAATTATGCATTAGTTCCTAGATTAGATATATCAGGTGGTTCCTCAAGTGGGACTTTTGGACGTATGATTTGTTGCTCAGGCCCACCATTTCTGGAACACGGTCTTCCCCACCCTCTTGATGCACGATATGCAAGTGTCATAGAAACATTGGTCTACAAATTCCAAGAACATGCCTCAGAAAAATATTAGAATCATAACAAGAATAGAATCGTAAGGATAGAAACACTAATGTTAGTAGTACATAAGGAAAGGCTCACTACCCACAATATGCTACCCAAACTACCCACTTAGAAGTCCAATAATAACTAAGTGTTCAGATAAAAGTTACAGGGGTTCCAGTAGATTAAAGGTCAACTATGACTTGCCTTATCATTTACTGGCTACCATTTCATTCATTTTATATTGAATTACTAGGTTCACTCCTTTACCTTTCATAAACATTAAAAGGTAGGATAAAGACGTGAAACCATTTAATTTTTGAAATCAAGCATCACTGTTAAGTTTAATTTTATTATTTACACAATATCAAGGTTAATATAGAATGGATTATCCTTCCCAATGAATCATGGACCGTACACCTTATCATTAAAAATGACACCCATTTGATTTTTATCAAATGAATCGACTCAGAAAATTTCAAATCCCAACCCATGAGGGCCCAGAACAACTGATGAATTGAAACCAAAAATCACTCAATCATAGCCTAGCTTAATTACACATATAATGTAACTACCACAACATCACTCAAAAATCATAGGCAAACCAAGCAATTAAAATTATTGAAATTATCCTATATGGTGTGGAAATATGCATGAAATGTGAATTTTAGGTGCCTATAATGATGCATGTAACAATGATGCTTTCACTAATATCATTGGGACACGGGTTAAGTATGATCCTCTACCAAAATAAGAATCAACAATACCAAATAGCATGTGCATCACCAAATGGTGAAATGATATCAACTATAATTGGAAAAAATATAACAATAATTATAATTCAGGAAACTCAATTTTTACCCTAAACATGGGTTTGAGTCACCCAAACAGAACATATGAACATGTTCCATAGCATTCCTAATATCTAATCAATTGTCTCTAAATATAAAATCAATAAATTGAGTCCCATGATACAACCTTTTGATGTCCGAGACGCAAATACCACTTAAGAGGTGCCCTAAGCCCAATGGGCGACATGGATTCAAGTGCATCTCCACGAATGCTAGCGGTTGCTGACTAGTAATAGTAGTGATGGTTCCAAGGTGTAATATGCTAAACTGATGATTTTAATATAAAAAAGGGTTCTATGGTAAGAACAAGGTAAAACTAGACCTAAAGGGCTTCCAAATCAGTAGTAAATTTATCCTAGATAAGTGTAAGATTGTAATCCATAGAGCACAATCCAAGGCATTCCACACTAGTATAATCTAATAGAGTCCAAGGAATATATGCAAGGTAAAATGATAAAATCTTTGGCTTGTACCAAGGTTATGAAAAAAGGACCGTATTTCAAAAGAAACCATTCTTGATCGAAGGAGTGTATCCAAGAAATTATGAATTTGTAATGATGAGATCCGATGGTGTAATACCAAGCATTTGTTGGTAAATGAGGATAATGTTCCCTAGGGGGTCTCAACCAAGGCAACCATCATCCATGAATCAAAATTAAATCCTCAAGTGATAAAGTAATTCCCTCAGGAATACAACAAAAGCTTAAGTAAAACTACTCTTATAAATATTTCAAGGCCAATATGTATAATTAAGAACCTAAAATTTAATTCATTTAATAAATAAGGACATATAGCAGTTTTTCCCATTAACAAGTCATAGGTTCATTTCATGCCTCACAAATAAGTGACAAGGAATTTCAAGACATGAAAAATTTTAATCCATTCATAAGAGTCATAATTAGTTCATTTGGATCCTCCTCTACCTTCCATCATATGTGGCATGTGGTGGTACGACATGCAACCAATATTAATTTCAATTAATAAGGCCAAGTCATTTATATATAACATATAATCCATTTTATTTAACATTTATTTATCGTGAATAAAGAACTTACCTTAGGAAGGTCATGTGGAAATGGGAAATGGTACTAGAAGTTGTTAAATACAATATCCATTTAATATAATGAGGATTACCATTATAATGATCAAGTATAAACACACTCAAACGTTGGCTCAAATGTGTCAAAACACTAAAAAACCAAATATGGAATATCACCCTAAACATGTTAATTATAATTGTGGACATAAAAACCAAAAATTATTAACATATATGGAATATTTCATTTAAAAAAATCCTAAAAACTATAATTAAGACACATAAATGTATCAAACAATGCCCGATTAAATCGTCGTGACAACACGACAATTTCTAAAATGATGGAAATTTATAATAGAGTTACAGACCACCTAACTCAGGCTTGTATGAATATCCTCACATGATATTAGCCTATAATTCATCCTGGATTAGAGTAGATCTTAAGAAAAGACAATTTCACTAAAATTGGGGCATATTATCCTACGTCTAAATAGAATCATTGATAGAAAGAATAATAACATAATATTAAAAAGGAATTGAGAGCATACCGGTATAGATCCAAGGAGATGAATAACGGTTGAATCGGACTAAAGATGAATGATATATCTTGTTTCCTAGTTTATGCTTCAAAAAAAGGGAGAAATAAGGGGTTTACTCCATTGGAAAATTTAAATGGTAGGATAGGATGAATTAAAACATGAATTAAGGGAAAAATGGTTCTTTTACCACAAATTTACACTATGAATAGTTTGGTCGCGCTGTTTATCCAATCCATGCATAAATCATGCATGAGTACCTATAAGAAGGGTAACCCACATGTTTAGGGAACCGAGTTAGAGAAACCATGAGCTAACATTATGAAATGGCTTTGTAATGTTTCTGCAACAATCCACAAGACTGTGCGGCCCAACTCACACGACTAGATCAAATATTTCACCCTATTCTAGCCCACTATCCAACATCACATAGTTTAAACAAACCATGCGGTATGACTCACATGTTTTAAAATAACCATGTGATAGGCCTTTTTATTTCCAAAATATGGGTTCCGGAATCTGAACAAGCACCAAACACCCCACATACCACTGCCAACTTATTAGGCATCGATTTTATGTCCATAAGAGAAAATTAGACCAAAATTTAAAGGATCCATACCTGATTCGAAAAATGGGTTCCTAAAATATAAAATAATGTAAATTTTTTTTCATAAAATATAATTTTGACAATTTTTATGTCATTTTTACCCTTTTCTTTTTAGTTGAACCCCGAGTAAATAGGTTTTCACCTTAATCACAATAATTGATTTTTACTATTTTGAATTTTCATTATGAACAAAAATTAAGTTGACCTTATTATATAATATAAATAAAGATTTTTAAAATTATATAATAAATTTTATCATATTAAATTCATATATGAGGTATAATTTAAATAAAAATAAAATTAGTAGATGTGATGAATAAGCGGTTATTCAAGAAATGTATTTTTTAAGCATAAAATGATCACATATTAACTTTATGTCTAGTAATTCTTTTCATATGATTTTTAATTCATATTTATAGATATATAATCTATATTATTTTAATTCTATAATTCTTTATTAATGTTATTCTAATTAATTAAAATGGAGAAACATCCTCAACATTAAAATTTTTTTTCCAGAAAAATGCGTTTTAACACTAAAAATGATCTTTTACTAAAATCTAGTATAAATATGATTTAAAAGTAATTAATTGAATTAAATATAAATAAATAATAATTTATTTTCTTTAAATCAAATTTAAATCACAATGTTACTTTTTATTACTTTATTTATTGAAAATAAATGATAGTCTTATAAGAAATTGTATTTTTCATTACTCATAAAAAAATCAATATTTTCCAAAAAAATCCCCAAATTGCACTCTAAATTAACATTTATATATTGATTTAAAAAATTAAGTTAATTTTTTAAAATAAATTTTATTAAAAGTCTATTAATTAATTATTATAAGTTTTCACAAAATCAATAAAAAATCATTTTTGAAGAAAACATAATCTTGATGAATAAAATGAGGTTACTAAAAATTGAATGATTATCTACTTAAAATTTATAAAAAAAATTACATTAATTATTATATATATATATTTCATAAATTATTCAATCCTATTCATACCCACCAATTTAAGGGCTAGGTTATAATGGTCATATATTACATGGTTCGTTTAAGCTATGCATTTTATGTCAGATATGATATCTAACTTATTTTTACTCTATTAAAATCTTTAGTTGTTACTATAATAATGAATTTTATTTGATCACATAATTATATAATGATTATTCAAGAATATAGTAATTCCATAATCATACATATCTAGTTGGTTCTATTATGTTTTATTAGGGTTTTCAACTAACTATATGAATGATGCTATGAGTCTTTATCATATATGTTTATAGAAACATAATTTCTAACTAGATATGATATTAATATTTAAAAAATAGTTTAATTTTTTTCTATAAAATTAGTTTTAATATTTAAACTCAATATAAATTACTAATATTTTGTATGATAAATGTTACTTCAATAATCATGTTTTAGATTTTTTCATTAGGAATCAAACCACAAAGTCCCATATAATTAACATTGAACTTCATAAATAATTATAGAAATTCTATTTCTTGTACCCTAAAAATTTACCAAATTAAGAAAATATTTTATAACACATTCAAATATGGTCAAAACATTGAATGTGTTTTAGTGGAATTGACTGAAAACCCCCTAGTAGTTGAGGATAGAAAAATCTATATAAATGTTTAACATATAATACAAAATCAACATTAAAAATGAAATATTATTGAAATTTTTTATGAAAAAAGTATATAATAATCTAAATTTAGGTTTTCGTGAATATAAATTCATGGACCACGTACGTTGGGACTTTATTTAAGGGGGTTTCATCTCAATTTTTATTTTTTGAGACATGTTTTGTATTGAGAACCTATCTTATTATATATGTTTTATATACTAAACCTTTCAAATAATATATACTTATTATCTCCTTATTCATATTATTTAAATATTAATTCATTATATATATTTTATGGAGTTTTTATTCAAAAGATACAAAAACTATAATAGTTTTATAAACTCATTTATCTTTCATTGACTCATAAACTAATTTCAATAACTAATATCATTCAAGTTTCTATGACACTATCAATTATTTATTAAATAATTTGTTTTCTCATTTAATCTATAGATTTTAATTTTTCCATAAAAATATTCTTCATTGATCAATTTATTCATTCGTAATTTTTTTACATTTTTATGAATAATTCATACAACTTCTAATGGCACTTTTTCTTTCATATCAAATTTTTTTTCTCACCAATGTTCTCCTTTCTTAATTAAAACCCAGAACATATTTTAACACCTATAAAAGTTATATTTACCTTTAATTAATTTATGTTTATGATTTTTTATATTTTTTTAATGATGTGGGTTTCAATAAGGTATTTTAAATTATTAAAGGTGTTACTTTTATTATACATAATTCTATTTATTCCACTCCACATTTCTTATCTTTAAATTAATTTCTTATTAAGAAGAATATTTATAATGATTTTATAAATGTAATTTTTGTATATTTTGAAATTATATATATAATCTTCAATTTAGATATTCTCTAAGGATACCATCCAATTTATTTATCTGGATGGAATATCATGACATTTAAGGATGTTTTCAAAATACCCATTTATTTGCATGGTTTAACTAAGATATGATGAAATAATAATAGTTTTCATGTTATTGTTGAACTCTTATGTATGGATGTTTATTGGTTGGGTCATATATCACCCCTAACGATTTTTTTGTGGTCCAATATCTCTTGTTATAATCATGGCAATGGAGTCTTGATCCTTGATCCCTTATGGGAATCCGGTAGTGATGAGTTATCCATTATGTTATTTGGATCATGTTGTGACTCTTAATACTATATTTTATGATTTTGTATTCATTTGATTATGCCAAAATCTAAAATATATGTTATAATTTAATGAATAATTATTATTAAATAACTAAAATTATGTATTTTGTTATACCTAAACCCTATACATTGACTCATGTTTTGATATTTATTTATTTTATGGTATGATCTCCAAATGTGATGATTATGTTCCTTTATTATGTTCACATAAAATTATACTCATTTTTTCTCACTTATTATCTTAAAATATTATCTCCCATGTTTACTATTATATAGGATTTAGGTTCATAGTTTTCTAAATTCCCAAGTCTCTAGGTCATAAAGTATCATATTATAGTTTATTTTTCAAGAACGAGATTTTTTCTGGATATTACATTTGTGAAATTTTTATTAAATTGAAAAATAATTCATTTATGCTCCGAATCACCAAAGACACTAAACCTTTATGGTCATTGGGGATGAATTATTATGATACATATTTAACGTTAATCTAAAATAATGTAATATCATACAAAGGTTATATATTTTTTCTTATATAGTTTGGGATTATTTAAAAATCAAGAAAAAATTAAACCTAGTAGAATAGAATTCATTCATATTCTTTTTTAGGTTCATTTAATTGTAAAGAATTACCCTATTCAAATATAATCCTTAAAAAATATGATGAATGAATGACTACTAGGTCTATACCCTATAAGAAATACCACCTCAATGGGATATTTGATATACATAGAATCCTTTCATTGGATAATGGGGCCCATAAAATCCTTCACCTAGCTGATCACCCTATCCTATGTCATCCACCAAGCACAATTGACCTATTTACATACAAGATATTACAATCCTAACCATGACTAAATACATTATATATATTATATCTCAACCATTATCTCTAATATAAATCTGTTATAAACCCCCCTCTACTAGTAAAATCTTAGGATAATAATGAAGAGAAAGATTGACCCCCCAAATCCTTCATCTAATAATTATTGATTTTGAGGCTAGAACTAAGGGTGTAAATCACATAAGGGGAGGAATTACCTGTACTAAATAAGTTAAGGACAAGAGATAATGTGAATCCACTAAGAAAAACCATTACAAATAAAATACACCATGATCCCTTGATAATAAAAACCCACAATTCCTGTGATGTCATAGAAAAATAAATCTCCAAAAAGATCATAAACAACTCAGAAATAATATATCCAATAGAGACTCCATATGAAAGTTAATATGATAGATTGATCAAAAAAACCCTTTTAGTCTTCTGAAATATATATATGGGTGAGAATAATTGTTATATTCATTTGGATACCCTACTTGACCTCTCTAGAAAATGTGAGAAAAGAATAATAAAGCTTGTTTGAGTAAATTATATAAACAACATGCACCAAACTGGTAAGCTACCAATTAACATCCTAACCAAGACTCAATTACCATATATCAAAAACAATGTATGAATATAATATTACAATCATATAATTAATGGTTCCCTCTATACACATCTATAGTAGTTTCCACTCACTCATCAAAATTCCAAATGTCCTATGTTTTCATCATTTCTATATCTAATGTGGGTTGGATCGTATCCCAACCAACCCTAACATATGATAAGATCCAAAATATTATTTTTTTCATAAATTAATATTCTTTTATATCTGACCATAATAATAAGGTATCTGCATAAAGGACATCAACACCATGTTCCCCCCATACGATGCACGACCCCACTATATAACATCACCACCATGAATAAATTATAACTGTATCATCAACATATATGTTCCAAATTATAATATAACACCATGCATGATATTTTGTTGATAGAAGAGTGTGGGAGAGGGTCGAGTTAGGTATATACCCTTACCAACTAGAATTATAGAGAAAATTTGGAATAAAAACATTTGACATTGGAATGAATTTTTCTAGTCAGGTGGTGTGTGTTTAGAAAGAAATAAAAATACATGAATAAATAGTCAGTCATAGATCCCATATTAAGGGTTCAAAAAAATGTCCTTAAACCAAATTATCAATTCAATCATGTAATCATCTTAGAGGTATATTATGTAATAGATCAGATCTTTCCAAACCCTTCAATTATCATTTATTGAGTGTCAAGGAGGTATCAATATATTTTCTATTAGTTTGGTAAGATTGAGGAATGATAATTTTTATTTATGGAAATTATATTATTTTTAAGTATAAATAAGGTTTCCAAAATTCTAGATAATTTTGATATATTGAGTTTTTATGAAAATCTAACCCATTTATTAAATATATTAAATATTAGTTATGATTGAAAATGTATCGATTTAAATATATTCTATATTGATTTTAAATATCATATGGAAAACAATTATACTACGGATCTTATATGTATGTATATATATATATATATTACATGTCAAATATAAATTTGTATGCATTAAGTTTTCATGTAAATAGTTTTTGCATTTAAAATATATTAGGTATATATAATACGTTGTTATAAAAACATTGTGTAATGTTTTTTACGAAACCTAATATATATATATATATGTTCATATTGTTTTGTTTTTTATAAATATTAAATATATATATATATATATATATTTGTGTATATATATATATAATTTATAAATATTTGATAAAAAATGAAAATGAAGAAAATAATAATGTTTTAAAATTAAAATTGTTAAACAAAAAAGAATAAACATGTGTGATGTGACCGGGGAAAATTTACATAATTTTATAAAAATATATTATGTTTTAAAGGTAATAAAAACATTAGAAATGATTTAAAAAATAAATACATTCTAAAAACATGTAAAATATTTCAACTGGAAGGTGTAAGCCTTAAAATAAAATCTTTATTTTTAAATGTAAAATGAAAAAATCATGTGATTTCAAACAAAATAGAAAAAAATCGGAAAGCTAAACATGTTAAATAAGGAAAAAATGTTATAGTTCCACCAAATAGAAATTATGGGATTCAAAAATAATAATCAGAGTATTATTTCTTCTATTGTTGGTAACCCCATCCCAGTATTAAATGGTTCAATTGAGATGTCCCATTTCCAAATCTCAAAAAGGGAATCAAGACAATTTAAAAATTAAGATACACACATGATGAAACCAAGCCCTCATTCTCAATATTATTTTATATCTATAGAATATCATATATTCTACTTTTCCCTTATTTTGTTTTTCACAAAACTGTAATTGAATCATCTTGAACTTCACAACATTTTAACATTTTTAATCTCTTACCCATGTATTATCAGTCATGATAACACTTTTATTATCTATTTTCCCTTTCCCAATGAACTTTTTATCTTCATAGTGAGGTATGGGATTCAATAACCTCTATATTTTATTTTTTAAATAGATATATCATAATTATTTAAACATCACTGGAATGTTATCTTGAATTAACATAGAAGGAAACTTAAAAAATATGTTAATGTTTATAAAGGGGTTGTGTATTGCCAATATTTTAAATGCATTTATATTTTATTTCATTGGTTAGTTTTTAATAATTATTTATTTATTTTTTAAATAAGTCTGCATTAATATTTTTAGAAAATTATTATAGAAAGATGACAGGGCCTTTACCACCTTTCACCAAAAATAAAAAAACTTATTTTAAATATACATGTTTGTATATTTAAAAATATATATGTTTTTATATTATGATATATATATTAGAATATTTTCATTAATATTTGATAGTGAAAATATTTGGTTTTTATGAAATAAATTTTATGACATGTCAATTAGCTTTTACTTATTATAATTATGATTATTTTTTCATTTATGTTCTATATATTGATTCTCTTTTCCAAATATCCCCTAGATTGTAATTATATTTTATATGTTATATGATTTCAAAGTCACCTACATGGAACATAATAAAGTTTGAAGTTGGTGAATTTTAAAATCTTTAACTTATAAAATATAAATACAATCTAAATGAAATTTTACACACTTACTGAACATTTATAAACTAATTAAAGACAACAAGAATTTGTTAAAAACAATTAATGAAAAGTAATTTTTTTGTAACAATATATTGTTGTTTTAAACCATCAAAATTTTATTTATAATATTTTTTTTATATTCCTTTCATTTTCAATTATCAATTATATTTATGAAATTATTTTTATTTTTAAAAACTATTTAGATAATTAGGATATGTTTTAAGTTTTATTAATATTGATTTTATAGTGTATATTTTATAATACTTTAAAGTTACCTACTTGGAATTTAATAACTTTTCATATGTTTCAAGTAGTAAACTTTGAATGATTATAAAATATAAACTATAAGTAAAATATAAATGAAAATTGAAATAATGGATATACATGTAAAAATGGTTTATATTAAATGAATTTAATCATTTTAATATATTGAAAATATATACATGACCGAGTATAGTCACTCTCAATGGTTAGGTTCTGTCCCACATTCTAGTGTATGAATGGGACACCCATATAAAGATCACTAAAATTTGCAGTTGGGTGGAGTATGATGACGTGGAGATAGATAATCCTACGGTGTTAGAACATCAAATGTCGGATTCACATGCCATGTCTCATTGAAGGGAGGTGTCAACTGGATGTCTTCCTGTGCACCCGATCCTTCTCCGACTTGGTGAGTAGAAGGACCCACCATCATTTCCTGGGGGAACCATACAGGATTTGAATGATCTTGAATGAAAGATGGAGGCATGGGAAATGACCCCTGATAGAAGCTTGGATAATATGTACTTAGAGAAAATTGTAGATATTCTACAAACAGAGATGGATCTCATGCCTCCTGATGCACATCATTAATTGAAGGATGATTGACTACTAGAGGGATGACCTCTTATTGTGGAATAGGTGAGGCCTTATGTACAACCCATCGTGGTCTATGTCATTATAGCTATGGATCCGTAGCATCACTAACTACTAGAGGAGGTTTCTAAGTAGGAACCTCCACTCCATGGGAAGGAACATCATCTCTCTAGGGTGGAAGATAAAGGATACTATCTTGAACTGCATGATATGATGGAATCACCCCCTACACTACAACATGGATCGCTACTAGGTGAGAAACATCCTGCTCCTCTAGATCAGACTGGTGGATAATCCGTTGTAGTTGAGTATGTTATAAAAATATTGAAAATTCATTAAAAAATAGTAAAATAAACAAACTAATGGAAATTTATTGACTTACCAAGTCTTGAGTCCCTATATCATGTAGATTAAGATATAGTATATAATATAGTATATACCATGGATCATACTTGACCTCATGTGATAAATGGAATCACATTGTACATAGACCCTCGATTTGAAGAGATACTCTCTTTCCCTAAAGGTTCAGATGCTCGACATGTTGTCAGCACCAGTCAACATCCTACCTCCCCACCAGCTTCATAGAATGAAGCTCTGGTGACTGTCTCGATGGAAATGGAATGAACTAAACATATCCAAATAGGCACATGACTTTATCAGGCCGGTTGCACTCAATAATATGAATGTTAATGAGATGAACTAAAACAATAATATCATGAATTCAAGTAGTGTAGTATACTAAAAACTGGTCTAACGAATTCCACTATAGAATCCATGTAATCTAAAATGACATGTGAGATTTTTCATATATGTTTCTTATAAAAAACCAAAAAAATTTGATATTATGAAATTGGTTATTTAGTAAAAGATTTTATATACTTACGCCGATGAGTAGTAGACTATCCAACATGAGAAGGTATACACCCAAATGGTGTCTTGAACCACTGATGAAGTGGTGTGACTAAATCCACCTGTAAAATACAATATAAAAAGTGATAAATGATAACAAATGAAATTTAATAACCCCTACTAGCTTCTGAACACAATAGAGATGAGTGATCATACCAGTGTTCACATAGAGCATCACACATCACATCTATAGGGAGATTATAACAAGAAACATCTTGGGAGAGGGGAGGGATATGCTCCCATTTTCACATATGAAGAAGGATGAAACATCCCTCAAGATCTATGAAAACTGATCGACATGCCACATATAATGATATGAATGTGTAATCCAAGCACGCAGATCTCCAGCTATTTCTCTTGGAATGATCAAAATCCTCATGTATCCCAAGATACATCATGTTCAGATGAATACCATAGTGATTAGTTCACAATGTCTATCCAATGAGCAATAAGATATAGGCATGTAATGATACATGAAAGTCTTCTAATCAGTTTCATCTCGAAAATGTGAAACGTCAAACCCAGGTTTTTGAATTCTCTTTTGTTCTAGTTTAGGTTCGGTCCTCGGTTAGTCTCTTGAGAACTGAGTGTGGGAAGTTTGAATTTTAGGAGCATTCTTCCAATTTATATTTGGTCTAGATTTCCCCCTTGATGTTCTTCTAAGTTTTTTTGAGATAAATGTAAATTTTTGGGCAATTCAGATTAAAGATCATGATTTGTAGTAACTGTGTGCCAGCCCCAGAAACTGTGTGGTTGGAGACAAAACCTACTGCACAACCATGCTCTTTGTCATAGGTAAGCATGCAGTTGGGTCTCCTTCAGTAGAGGTAGTCTCACGGTCTCCACAGGGGTTGGGAAACTTTGCAGACTAACCAGTGGACATGCCAGCTCATTAAAATATTGGGGTTTATTTTCCCCTCCCAGATATTCTCCATTTCTCCCACTTGATCGACCCTCACAGCCTTCATATCATTAGCTATACCTCCCAAATCCTCTTCTCTCCCTTGGTCTTCCTTTTTTGGGTGATTTTGTCTTGGTTTATCCAATGAACCCTTATGTAAGTCTCTTATACCATATTTTCTACCTTTATTATTGGGGGTTTCTCCCTCTTCTTTGGGGTTTCTCTTCTCCAGCAGGACGGGGTTCAATTAAGGGTTTTAATCATGGGTCTATTGGGTTTATATTTTTTATTAGGGTTCCTTCTTTCCACCTTGTGGTGTGATTGAGGTCTGGATGAAATTTAACACTGTTTTGTAGAAGGTTCTTCACATGAGGTAGGTGGTTCCATTCCATAACATTACTATATCAATTTAATATGTTAGTTCAAGTTTATAAATGTGTTATTTTGTTTGATTGTGTGCTGCGAATAGTGTTCATTAAATGGTTGGCGTGTTTATAGGTTAGAAAATTATTTTAACAAGGAAAATCGTTATGTTTTGTGTGTGTGTGTTATAATTTAATGTTTCTAAAAAGTGTTTTAGGGGTTTCTTATAAGGTGAGAAATGTATTTTCAAAGGTACTTGGGGTGTGTGAATGTTTATAGAGTATTTTCAATGAAAAATGGATCATTTTTATCATGTTATCATAATTGTGTAGTTTGATTATGAATTTTTAAATTGTTTAAATGACGAAAAACTTATTTTGAAAATGGTTTTGGAGTATGAGTGGATTTTTGAAGAATCTTGTCCCATTGAATTGGTTGGTTTTAATTGTGTGTTTTTCTTGTGTTTAGAAATGAAAATTTGGGAATTTTGTAAGTGATGGTAAAGGAATTCTAAAAGGGGATTTCTTTGGTGTGTGTAAAATGGTAAATGGTTTGTTTTATGAAAAAATGCGATTCCCTTGAAATGTTTGGCCTTTGTTGTGAAAGTGGTGGAATGTGTGACATGTGAACATTAATTGTAGCCCAAGGGAACTTTAAGTGTCTAGGTGGGTGGACTGGAAATAGTACCATAGTGATTCAGAAGTTGATTGTCTTGGTTTCACATAGCTGGATTGACTCTTACAACACTAACTAAACTATGCTGATGATTGATCACCACCATATCATTGGATGTTTCTCCTCTCTAGTGGATCGTGCATGAGGATGCTGACGGTTGTGGTTACTATACCACCTTTCACTGAGGTACGTGGTTCTAGAGTACCAATTGAGCTAGTCGAACCCTAAGGGATTTACCCATGGTTCTCTACTATTCATGATTTTTTTCTATTCGTTAGTATAGAGAGGACCACTTGATTGTGTGTGTTATTTATATATTTCCTTTTTAATTTATGCTAGTGTTTGTGAAACAGATTTCCTTTAAGGTGTTTATTTTTTTAACTATTTACTTAATAAATGTTTTTATTTGAAATGTTTTTTAAATTATGAATTTAAATGAGTATGTTTGATTACCTTTTTTTATGTTATGGAATGTAATCTCTTTCTTGGGTGGCATGCTACTGGGCTTTGGATTACACCCTACACACACCATTAGGTGTATATAGTCCTTGTTCCTTGTTCATTCCAGATAAAGGAAATGTGCTTAGTGATGGCAGTTTGGATTGTTAGTGGATTTCTCATCTGGGTTTAGTGATGGTGGCTTGAGGAGGTGGCTCCTCATGTTGCATTAAGGTTTGAGTAGATGTTTTAGTTTTTCTTTGATGTTTCCCCTTTGGAAATTTTCAGATAAAATTGTAAAATTAAATATGGTAGGGGTTTAATGATTTTTTGTTTCATAATTTTCAATTCTTTTCATTAAATTTGTTAGTTGTTTTTATATCCATTGTTTGGGTAAATCATTCCCTTGTATTGTTTATGATACCTATGAACTTGTGCCAACCTATGGGGATCAGAAATGCCCTTTGTGGGCATGCCACAGATGGGGTCGGGTGCTGAATCATATATAAACCCATCTTGGTTTGTGATAAATTGGTGTTAGAGTAGGTTGGATCTTTTGGGTCATGTTCCTTGGGGAAGAGTTATGGTAGACCAGAGAAATGTTTTTCCAGAATTGATGTTCTGGTTATAGGTGAGGTGCCTGGCCAACATGCCTCATTACATGACCCATGTTACCCAGGGAAGTTAGGTTTTATTTGGGTCTTTTGGTCTTTGTTATTTATTGATGTTTGGAAAATGAAAAGGGAGTTGGTTAAATGGTATTTCTGAGCTAGAAGTTCTTGGAAAGACATTAGGATATGGGGAAATTTCCTAATAATTTTCTCTATGATGGTGGTGTGACTGACATATGGCCACCAACCATATGTTCAAGTCACCCATAGACATTAGTTTCCCCTTTTTGATAAGTTTCATTTGTTCCTTGGGGTCGTGGAAATCATTTTTCAAAACCTTTATTTGGGAATTGAGGAAAATGGGATCTTAAAGTAGAAATGGTATGATTTTCAAAGCGATGGAAAATGGGTTTTTAGAAGAATTTGAATGAGGTTTTAAAATGGTTAATTTTAATTAAATGGAATTTTTATTGGATGAGATTGAATATTTATAATAGAAACTTGTGGATTTACGAACTAGATGGTTTGGAAAAAAGGATGATTTTAAAGTGAGTTTTAAAATTAGGTTTTTAATGGAATTTGATACAGTGATGAATGGTGTTTTGAATGGGATGAAATGTCTTAAAATTGACATGTATTGTTTGAAAATGAAATTATGTTTGGATGATTGGTGTTTCTATAAAATGTTTTTGAGATTAAAAATGGGTTTTATTCAACGTGTCAATGCATTTTCAAAGTATTTTTTATGAAATTTGAAAAGGGTTTAAATTAGTGACTAGTGGTTTTGAGGATAGAAGGTGTGGGTTGATTGTTGTTTTGGAAAATGGAAATAATTTGGTTCTAACAATATGTATTTTCATGGGTGAACATATGCATGGAATATATGTGAAAGGTTAATGGGTTCCTGATTTGGAATGAGAAAAATGCATGTGAGAGTATCCATGGGATACCAATTGTGGATGTGAAACCCACCGACCCAGTTTTATTTTCAAACGTGCTTCTAAAAGAAAAGGTAATGTCTAGAAAATCTATGATTGTGTGGTTTTTTTTCTTTTATACATTTAGGATTGTTGTTGTGGGGTGTTTTGAGTTTAATAACCCCCTCTTGTTTGAATGATGTTTTAGGTCTGTATTCTTTCAGTAAGTAGGGTTGAAGTACCGGTTAGTGGTTTCCTTGAAGAGGTGTTTTGAGAATCCTTTATAGTGATTTCCCTTATGTATATGGTGTTCTGTAATGGCATGTTTGACCAACAGACCAGTTTGTTTGGGTTCTTAGTTTTCTGTCCTGGCTAGTGTATGCCCCCATAATGAGCTAATATGATTTTGAAATGTGGCCATGGGTGATTCGCGATTTGTAGAACTTCTAGTTTATCAATTTTAGGACTATATTTTGGAATTTTTGGAGGTGAATTTGTTGAGTGGGTTCTCTAAATGTGTAGAAAATATAAAGTGGTCTGAGTTGTTAGTATTGACCACTTCTTTCAAATGGCCTTTGGACCCTTCGTCAGTTTAGTCTAATAAAGGGTTCCTATTAGGAAATCTATGTGAAACTCATATTGTAAGAGGGTTTATGGTTTCATGTGGAAATATCTTGCTGTTGGGACTCATTTTAAGGCCCCTAACTTTGTAATGTTTCTACTAGTTGAAATGGTCATTTTTGGTGACGTTTTGAAGCATCGTGTTCTCACTTGACTGTAATGAAGAAGGTTGTGGAAATTTCCAAAAAACCACTATTAGGAAAGAAGTGTATTTTTCCTTAGGTTATTCAAATTCCTTAATTTTATAGGAAGGTGTCTTTTATGTTTCCTTCCTTCAAATGGTACACATTCAATGTAACAATAGGTGATGTGGGTACACCATATAATCCCTTATCTTAGTGAATGTGTCATGTGGGAGTAAGTGGATGTCGAATTGTGTTATATCTTAGTGATTTCATATGAGATTCTGGTGTTGTTACTTGTGGAATTAGAAGGAGGAGTTCTATTCAGAGGTTTCTAAAGCCTGAATGCAAGGTAGGAGATGGTTCAACCATATAAGCTCTTTCCATAGGCCTTAGAGTGAAGCAGGCATGTAGTTAGAAGAAACTTAGGGCCATGAAAGCCTTGGAGTTAATTTTTCTCCTCAGTGTTGAAGATGGGAATAGTTTAAACCTCTGGGTTCATTGTCCTGTTTCAGTTGTTTCTATTCAGGGGAATGTGGTGAGAGGATCTAGTTTCAAATTAGAGCCCCCCTTGAGTCTAATATTTATCCCTTGGTTATATGCAGGCTTAGTCATATCTCTTTCTTGAATCAATAGTGGTTCCATCTCATCAGGGGATATGCCTATATTTAGAAGCCCTTATGGGGTCTTCTTGGGTGAAAAAATAATTGTTTTATTTTGTGGAAATTAAGGGACGTGAAGTTATTGGTATTTCATCATCTATGATTTTTATAACTCTTTAGTTGGGCTCTTCCATCTATGCCCCTTATTGTAGATATTTTTCGTCAATACCATGAAGTTCTGAGTTTGTGTATTTTCATTAGTTATTATTGTGGGAAGACCCATCATGGGTCTCAATGAATTCCGTGTTAGGTTGTTTCTTATGGAAGGGAGTCTGTTTGGGGATCCCCTTGTTATTAGGTCAACTTTGTTTTGAGTGTTTTTTTGGAAATATATATGCTCGTTCAGAGATATCTAACCCCCAGATTCTATCTTGGGTAAATGTTGGGATTAGAATACAGCCAATAAATTTTCTTAAGTGAGGCTATGATATCCATATTTGAAATCATTTTTCGATAAACTAGAGGTTTTCTAGATTTGGGGTGGGTGATACATAGAAAGTAGTCCATTTTAGGCCACTTGAATATAGTTTTTAAATATCTATCTTCGGTAATAGTGTCCTTACTTTTTCTTGTTTTTCATTCATTGGGAATCTCCTTAAACTATGAAGATGAATTATTTTTGACTTAGTTTCCATTCTTTTTGTGGCTTTCCAAGGATGGAAAGAATTATAGTGGGGAGAATTATCACACCCAGGTTTTTTAATTCTACTTTTTTCCAGTTTGGGTTCGGTCCTCGATTAGTATCTCAGAAACAGATTGTGACGGGTTTGAATTTTTGGAGTATTCTTCCCTTTAATCATTGGTTTATCTTTCCACATTGAGATTATTTTGAGTTTTTTTGAGAAAAATGTTAAATTTGGGGCAATGAAGATTGAATAGAATGGTTTGTACTTGTTTAGTAGTAACCATGCACCAAACCAAGAAAATATGCAGTTGGAGATAGAACTAACCATATGGCCTCCGCACGACCATGCACATCATCCTAGGTAAGCATGTGGATGGGTTCCTCTGATAGAGGCCACCATAAAGTATCTATATGGTTTGGGAAACCATGTGGAATAACTATGAGGCCATACCATGTCATTAAAATTTGGGGTTTTATATTCCTCTCTCCTTGATTTTGTCCCATTTATCACCTTGCTTAACCCTCATGGCCTCCCTAGCCCTAGTTATGCCCCCATACAATCCTCTCCCTTGGGTATTGTTTATAGGTGGTTTTAGCTCTGCTTTTACAAGGAACCCTCATCTAAGTAACTTATACATTGTTTTGTTATTTATTTTAGTGTTTTTCTCCCTCTTCTTTGGGGTTTCACTTCTCCTGTAGGAAGGGGTTAAATTTAGTGTTTCAATCTTGGGTATTTTGGTTTGATCTTCTTGATCAGGGTTCCTTCTTGCCTCTTTATGGTGTGATTGTGATGTGGATGGGATTTCACACCATTTTTGGAAGATTCTTCTTATAAGGTAGGTGGTTCCATGCTATAACATTACTATATGAATTTAATATTTCTATTTAAGTTTATAAATGTGTTCTTTTATTTGATTTTGTGGTACCAATAGTGTTATTTAAAAGGTTTGTGTGTTTATAGGTCAAAAATGGATTTTAATAAGGGAAATGGTTATGTTTTGTGTGTGTGTTATATTGTAATATTTCTAAAAAGGGTGATAGAGGTTGGTTGGAATGTGAAAAATGTATTTTTAAAGGAACATGAGATGCTTAAATGTTTAAAGTAGATTTTCAATGAAAAATGGATAATTTTGGACATGTTATCCTTATTTTGTATTTTGAGTATGAATTGTTAAATTGTTCGAATGATGAAAATATTGTTTTGAAAATGGTTTTGGAGTATGAGAAGATTTATGAATGGGTTTTTCCAATTTACTTTGTTAGTTTTAATTTTGAGTTTTTCTTGTGTTCAAAAAGGAAAATTTTAAAAAATTTTAAGTGATGGTAATTGAATTTTGAAAGGGTTATTCTTTGGTGTGTGTCGAATGTTAAATGTGTTATTTTATGGAAATAAGTGATTCCCTTTAAATGTTCGGCCTTTGACGTGAAAGTGATGAAAATGTGTGATACGTGAATATTAACCCGAGCACAAGAGACCCCTGAGAATCTTGGTGGGTGGACTAGAACTAGTATTCTAGTGATTTATATGTGGCTTGTATCAGTTTTACTTAGCTCAATTGATGCTTAAAACACTAAATAAACTAGGATGATGATTTATCACCACTAGAACTTTGAATATTTATCCTATCTAGTGGATCATGCATGAGGACATTGACGGTTGTGGTTAATATACCACATTTCAAAGACGTATAAGGTTCTAGGATCCTGCTAGAGCTAGATGAACCCTATAGTATTTACCCATGGTGCTCTTCTATTCATACTGTGGTGCCATCCATTGGTATATGGATGACCACTTGAGTTTATGTCCTATTTATATATTTATTTTTTCATTTAAGCTAGTGTTTTTGAAATGTCTTCCCTTCATGGTGTTTCTTTTTAACTTTTTACATAATAAATGTGTTTCCTAGATTTTTAAAGCATAAATTTAAATGAGCATATTATATTATCTTTTTTATGTTATGGAATGGAATCTATTTCTTGGGTGTCATCCTACTAGGATTTGGTTCAACCCCTACCAACACCTTTTGGTATATTTAGAACTTTTTCCTTGTGTATTCTAGGTAAATGAAACATGCTTAGTGATGGTGGTTCGGGTTGTTTGTGGCCTTCTTGTGTGGGTTTGGTGATGGTAAATTGAGGAGGTGGATCCTCATGATACATGAAGGTTCTTATAGAAGTTTTAGTTTTCCTTTGTTGTTGTCCCTTTGGTGATTTTTGGTTCAAATTGTCAACTTTAAATCTGGTAGTTGTTTAAGGATTGTTTGGTTGGGTAATTTCAGGTTCCTTTCATTAAATTTGTTGATTTTTTATGTACATTAAATAGCTAAATCATTCCCATATATTGTTTATGATACTTGATGACTTGTTACAACCTATGGAGATTGGGAACACCCTTCAAGCCATGCCATAGACTAGTTCGAGCGCCAGATCCAATGGAGACATATCTTGGTTCATGACATGAAAATTTTATTTCAAGCCAACTCATAGATATTGAAAAACCATTTTTAGCAGCATAAACATCCAAAATATCAATGCATATCAATCTCTATATAATCTCAGGTCAGTCTCCATAGGTGGGTCAAATAACTACATCCCCTAGATAGGAAGAATGAGAAGGACTGACACATCCTTAAGGGTGATGGTCATCTCCCCCTCATGTTGGGGGAATGTGTGTGTCTCTGGTCTCCATATCTTAGGGAGGGAGGTAAGTAGGTGATGATTAACAAATTTGAAATTAGATATTGCATTTTTGTATAAGTAATCATGTCATATTTATGGTATAATGGAAGTTAGAGGTAGTATATGATGATTACGGTGTTCTCAACACACCCTGATCTGTCGAACCTGACAACACTCTATCATGTCAATAGAAATATGCTTATACTACTCAGTGAGTAGTGTAGTATCCTCTATATTTATGTAAAAGAAATGAAATAAGTCTTATGTGTAAAATGTAAATATAAGTTTATGGTTAGTATAATGTTATGATTGGTAGAATATAAGAAATTTCATGTTTATACGCATTGTTTTATGAGTTTTTCACCAAAATAAAAAGTAATGTCTTGATGTTTCTAAGAGCATATTTCTAAAGTGATTTTATATATGTTTCTAACTAGGAAAGAGAATTTTTTATGATATGGTCTTATATATTTATATATATAAACCTTTTGTATTTATTATCTAAAATTTTATTATAAAATAAGTGAAAAAATGTTTTGTAAAGTGAGTTAAAAAGAAGAGAGAACATCAAAAAAATTTATTTATCCCTCATAAAATGATAATTATGATCATATAACGTGAAATGGACAAGAAATAATACAATAAATAAGACACGAATTATTTAAAATAGAAAATAAATACATTGAAATTTTCAACAGAACAAAGTTTGAATGAGATGTGTCTGACTTGAGAAGTGAAATAAAATCGAACTTATATTCTGATGGAAGCTTAATGAAATATTCCAAAGGGATGGACATAACTTTTGAATTTTAATAAATATTTCTACCTTATAATAAAATTACTCACTATATAAAGAATATTTCATTAGGAGGCTGAAATCTTTTAAAAATTCAAAAGTTAAGTACACGACTTTGTAATATTTTATTAAGATACAACTTAAAAATAAGATGTACTTTAACTAACCTACAAATTCAGAGTAATCTTATCCAAACTCTGTGCTGTTGAAAAATTTCATGGTTTTTTTATTCTATTTTAAAGAATTCATGTATTATTTAATGGGGTTTTTTCTTGTCAATTTCACTTTATATTATCATAATTTTCATTTTATCATGGATAAATAAATTGAATTTAGGTTTTCTATTATTTTTATCTAACTTTACAAAACATTATGTCCTTTATTTTATAATAAAATTATTGTTGTTTAATAGTAAAAGTATTAATTAATGTAAAAAAAATTCTACAAAATTATGTATCTTATATTAAAACTATTAAATTAAAAATATAAAAAGATCACATTGGTGACAATAAATCATTTTGGATGAGAGTATGAACATCATCTAGCAATGTTTGGGCATCATTTTTGGTTATTAACTTCTTGATGAAAATTGATACATCTCAAATATTTTCCTTGTTCTTGAGGCCAATCCATCTCATTCCGCATCCTTCTTGGCATCGATCTCCCTCATTGACACAACTTGTTGATGTCAGTTATTAATATCATATGGTCATTGGAATTTGTCAAATATCAAAAAATCCATAAAAAGAGTTCATGGTGTTGTATAACAATTAGAAATGGTGTCTAGCCAGTACCCTGGATCAATATATGATTCCCATGATATGTTCATAGAAGAACATGTTGTGATGGAATGTACCCATGGAAATCATAATGCCTAGAAGTTTTCACATTGACATTACCTTGCTTCTAGTAATACCACTATTTTTTCACCACAACAATTTGTGTTTGGTTTCAAACGCTCTTGAACATTAAATAGACACTATTCAGGGTAGAAAACGAACACTTGATAACTAGAACATTCTTCAATATTATTTTCAATATCACATCATAAGTATCTTCCATCCCTTAGCCCCTACTAAATCTTTTCCGATGATAGTTTTTTCCTATCAACTATGCACTTCATAGAATGATAAACTAGGTAAGTTATAGGTAACTTTTGAATCCTATTGAAGACACCATTGATGCACTCCACAATATTTGTGGTCATGTGTCTATACATCTTCCCCCTATAATACATGAATGTACATTTTTCTTTTCAAACCCACATGATATAATCATATACTCATTGAATAGACTTTTAGATTTCATTGAAGCTTTCTGAAAACCTTTTTTTGATCTAGATCTTATGATACACAAAGGTGATCACATTTCACATAAATTATTTTTTTTCTTATATTAAAATAGTTAAAAATAATAATGACATTGCATACCAAGACGTGTGATTTAATTCTTCATAGGTTCATTATGAATTTTTATTGCAAGAAATGTGTTTGATATAGTATTATTGATGTGCATGTGGGGGTCTCCATGTATGAAGATCATAATTTATTATCTCATTGGTTTCCCAATGCCGATCAGATATCAACAAGATACCTTAAATGTGGGAGAAATGTTTGCTGATACATGCCAAAAACCATATCCAAGATTCATTGTTTTCTTTATCCACAATGGGAAATGTAAAGGGATTGGTAAATAGTTTCTATCTTGGGTTTCCATAATCAATAATAAACACCTTTATTTTCTATATAAAAACATTCCATCAATTTGTTTAAACTATTTTCTAAAATGAAAAGTGGAAATACAGAGGATGAATTCCCAGAATAACTGCTGAAATTGAACAAAAAATCGATCATGTCAGTTATCTTGAGACACATGTTCATTCATATGATTATGGAAGACACCTTGGTTGTTGTGTCTTAGTATGGATAGAAATTCTGGAAACACCCCATACGATTCATCCCAATCACCATATACCATTAAAATTTCCTAATGTTTTTCCATCCATGACTTATTATAGAAAATATTTTAACCAAAAGTTTGTTGTATCATCTCTTGAACATGGTATGGAGGAACATCATGGAAGGTACTAATCATCTTGACAACAATAGATGACCCAAATTCAGCATCCAATGAAGTATGAACATGTGTCAGGTTTTGATGAACACAAGTATGAGTTGCCTTAATATTTGAAAATCTCCAACCACCAAATGAAATGTATAGAATAACCCTCAAGAGGAATCTAAAATCATCGCCATACTTATTACACTATATTATGTGTTTCTTATGTCTTGATTCCTAAAAAAAATCTATATTTCCAATCAATATTAAATATTTGTAGAATGCTCTAAAATGCATATGTACATGTAAAATCCCATATAACATATAATTTTTTGTCCAACTAACTAAACCTCTCCCATAAAACGTTAAAAAAATCAGTTTCTAGTGTCATAAAATTTTAGTGCAATTTAGAAAAACATGCCATTTCTATCAACCCAAATAAAAAGAGTGTTGGATGATTTATTATCGTTTGAGGATATTGTACAACTATTTAATTTCTAGAAACATCCTCTACAACTTCTGCTGCTGCCACCTCATCAGAACTATTGTCTCTATCTTTTAAATCATTAAGAAAATTCTCATTAGAATTTAGATTTACATGTTTATCAAGGAGATAATATATTTTTTAATCTTCTGTATTCTAGGGATGAGCCTCAATTTCTTGGGAAAGACCTTGTCTAACCACTATTTTTATTCTGTATCATCATATAATTCGTTGTTGTGGTTTTATAGTAGAAACATCTACATATAACTCCATCATGTCACTGCATGATCACTGGGAATATAAATTTATTTCCTAGAGCCACTACTTATCAGCAACCATTTGCAACCTATTTGCCATAGTGTAGTTGGGAATTTAAAATTTCAATAGTTGATGGACTTGATCTCTTGATATGGGCTCATATTAGAGAAACTAAATTGTTTTTCTTGAAGTTCACTTAGGGTTACAAATTCATATGTCATAACCATTATTTTTTGTTTTTTACTATAAGAATCACCTTTAATGTTTTGAATAACCTCCCCATAGTAGTAGACACATGAAAACATGACTCTCGACATCAAAAATGTTTTTTGATCAAGATTCTGTGAGTGTATATAATACTGAAAATGACTGTTCACTATATAATCATTATGATACTAAAATTTTAGAATGTATTTTTATATCCAAAAATATTATACAAATGTTTCATTATATAAAATTTTATTATAAAATAAGTAACATTTTATTTTGGAAACTGAGGTGAAAAGAAGAGAACATATAAAATCAGTTTATTTATCCATGATAAAATGATAATTATGACTCTATGAAGTGAAATGGATGAGGAAAAAAATTAAATAAAAATTGAATGCTTTAAAACAAAAAATATATACCTTGTTATTTTTCAAAAAAACATAGGTATGATGATATGATCTAGAATTCAAAAGTGATGTAAAATCTATCTTATTTTCAAGTGGCATATTAATAACATATTCCAATTGGATATACTTAACTTCTTAATTATCAAAATATTTAGTCCTTTTGATGACATCGTCATTTTATGGGGAGGAATGTAATTAGAATGAAAAAGATTTTGAAAATTCAAAATTTATGTACATCTCTATAGAAGATTTTATTAAGCTACCACTTGAAAATAAGATGGACTTTACTTCACTTCTGAATTCTAACTCATCTCATCCAAACTCTATTTTGTTGAAATTTTTTAAGGTATTTCTTATTTAATATAAATAATTAATATGGTATTTAATAGGGGTTTTCTTGTCCATTTCACTTTATATGGACATAATTTTAATTTTATAATGGAAAAATAAACATATTTGATGTTTTCTCTTCTTTTTACCATAGTTTCCCAAACATTATATGAATACTGTTGATAATGAGGTTTGACCATATAATCTTTATGATAATAAAATTTTATAACTTCTTCTTATATCCTAATGTATTATACTATTGTTTCCTAGTAAAATTTTTAATGTTACTAAAGGTATTTCATTATTTTATAAAGAAAATATGAATCATCTAAAGAATAACACCTAGGAGTGTCATACAAAGTGTATATCAAGACCTATTTTCATGAACCCGTTCCTGATCGAGTCAAGATAAATGTAGTGTTATTGGGTTTTACTCATAGGTAAATCTATGCTAGAGCCACATCCACTTGCAGTATCCAGAAAATGATATGATTTCTTAGATAACCCCAAAATCGTTATACTACCAATATTTTAGAATGTTTTCTTATATCCAAAAAATGACAAAAATGTTTTGTAGTATAATTTTTAACTTTCCTATAGGTATGTTCAATGGTATATAAATATAATGTGATTAATCCAAAACATATCCATCGATATTAAAAACATGCATGCGATAAGGGATGGATCATATAAATGACATGATTAACAAATCATGTGTGCAGTTAAGCCTCTTTGTCATCCAGTTTGTCATATTTCATCCTATATATTTTCTATTTTAATCAAAATTTAATCATAAGTTAATTATTGTTTAGTCATTGTGTAATCATTAGTTAATCTTTCATTAATAACTTATTAACAATTCCTTAATCATTCATTAATTTGTACTTAATCATTAATTAAACTAACTTTAATCATTAGTAAATATTTATTTATTCATTAGTTAATCATTCCTTAATTATTCCTTAATTATTATTTATTCATTATTTAATCGTTATTTAATCATTATTTTTTAATTATTTAATAATTATTTAATACTTAATCAATCATTAATAATTACATAATTATTAGGCAATGATTATTTAATAATTTTTTAATCACTCCTAAATCATTAGTTAATCATTATATAATAATTCCTTAACCATTCCTTAACAGTTATTTAATTATTCCTTAATCATTCTTTAATCGTTAGTTAATCATTAGTAAATCATTAGTTAATCATTCTTTAATTATTCCTTAATCATTCCTTAGTAATTCATTAATAATTTGTTAATAAATCTTCAATATTTGGTTAATCATTAAATAATCATTAGTTAATCATTATTCAATCATTAGTCAGTCATTAGTTAATCATTAGTTAAACATTATTTAATATATAGTTAATATATAGTTAATAATTATTTAATCAAACTTTAATCAATTTTAATAATTCATTTATGATCTCTTAATCATTACTTAATCATTACTAAATGATTAGTTAATCATTAGTTAATAATTCTTTAATAGTTCCTTAATCATTGGTTAATCATTCATTAATCAATATTTAATCTCTATTTCAGCATTATCTAATCATTAGTTAATAATTCTTTAATCATTTCTTTAATAATTCCTTAATCATTCTTTAATCAATACTTAATCATTAGTCAATCCATATTTAATCGTTATTCAATCATTAATCAATCATCATTTAATCATTAGTGAATAATAAATAAATCATAATTTAATCATTACTTAGTCATTATTTAATCATTAGTTGACCATTAGTAAATAATTACCAAATCATTAGTTAACCATTCTATAATCATTACTCAAATAATTATTTGATCATTATATAATCATTATTTAATCATTGATTAATCATTCATAATTCATTAGCTAATAATTAGTTAGAAATTTAATAATATTTAGTTAGTTATGTTTTAATAATTAGAGAATCATATTGTATTCATTAGTTAATTATTTTTAGCTAATAATTATATGTAATCATTCTTTAATTCTATGTTATTCATTATTTAATATATATATATATATAATAATTACTAATAATTACTATTATTTATAATATATATATAACTAACAAAACTACTAAATAAATAACACATTTAGAACTAACTAAATCAAGTCAATTAAATAAATAAATAACATTAAATTATGTAAGAAATAATACCTCTAAATGATGCTTTAAAAAAACAACACTTTTTTTAGGCCATCAGAACCACCACACATAAAAAAATATTATTTTAGAGTGATAGAGAGTGGAATTTAGACAGATATAAGAAATTTGATGTGAGGAGGGGGGTCCCTTTTATAAGCATTTAATGGAAAGGCAACACCCCCTTTCCACATTTCCCTATTACATTAGGTGAATGGAGTTTGCTCCCAGGGCGCATTTCTCTTTACTTTAGGCGAATGACAGATTCCCCTCAACCACCTTTTCCATGTCATTGATCCTCATTTATGTGAGGAAAAATTGATACACTCCAATCTTCATTTTAATAAATAAGGAAGGTGACAGGGACCCCACCGCCTTTCCGATATATAATTCAGGTTTTTTAACTTACTCATATTTTTAGAAAATGCATAAGAAAATCTTCATTTGCTGCTATTATTATTATTTTATGTTAAAAAATAGCATAAATTCATATGGATAAATATTCCTATATGGTATTTGAAACAAACATGGAAAAAGATTTGAAATTGTGTAAAAATATCATTGTAGCATTCAATCCATCAAATTTAGAGAATCATTATTGTCTCATTTGATTGTTTGAGAGAGCCGATAAATGTCATGAAACTGTTTCCATGGATTATTATTGTATTTTTATACTAAATAACATTTCATAATTTAATAATAATTAATTCTAGTAATTAATGGGTTGTTTGAATAATATATATGTCAAAGATGTTTTATACCGACCATTAATATTATATTACTAGAAATATGATTATTGTTGTTGTTTTTTACTTTACTAGTATCACTTATCATGAATATAAATAATTAAGGATAATAGTTAAATGGGTTTGAATAATCAATGACTTAATGATGTTGATGTTAGAACATGTACTTTATATAGCTGGAAATATAATTTTTTCTTATTAGGATTTGGTTGTGTTTGCGAAAAATGGTGCAGTTATGAAAACATATTGTGATGGAAGTTATGTGGTTTGATTATAGAGAAATATTTCATTTTGGGTGCATGGTTGTCATTATGTGTGGGTAGTTGAATATGATATAATTTTTTATTAGTGATATCTGGTAGTGAGATAATGATTATTCCATGGGGATTTGGTTAGTATTTCCTTATGGCATGAGATGGGATGGAATTAATAATGATAAGAATGGAGTTTCAGATAGAATAAGGTTTTTCGGGATATTAATTAATAATTCCAATGTGACATGGATGAAAATAAATTTATGTTACCTGTAATTGAAATATACATTCTTAAAATGAAAGTATTATGGATAAAATGTGTGTGATGAATAGAGTGGTTTTTCATTAAATATAATAATAAAAAGTCATAGAAAACCTAGTAATTATTGGTGAATGATAAATCTTGAACTCTTTAGATGAATAAAAGTTGAACTATAGTAGGATTTTAGGGACTTTTTCTGTTTTTATTGATAGTTTTGTGTTATAAAGTAAGAAATAATTGTTTATGGGTTATGTGGATGAAATTGTGGAATAATTGAGTGGTTATAAGGCTATTGGTGTTCACTTCTAGGATAGGACATGTGTGTGACTATCTATTCATGTATTTTGTTATGATTTCTAGGGACACCACACTTAATTCAAGTACATAATTCTAAATCCAAATGTTTTAATTCCAAGTGTTTTTTCCAACATCTAGGGTGTGGAGGTTGGATGAATGAATACCACTCCCCCTATCTTCCTTAGGTAGTAAATCATGTAAGGTGTGAGAGTGGCATATAGTAGACATGATTATGGAACTATTGATGGTGATTCATAGTGGTGTTTTTATATAGTGGACATCATACATGTTAGGAGGTGGGAATGAGTTGATTCAATTCAGGTTTATGATACCTTAATTTTATGGTTGGAGTGATGTGAATATTATCTAATTCAAATAAATTATATTGGACCTCAGTATATGTTTGGATAGATAGGGATGGGGTATGACCCAAATCAGATATATAAGGGATTAAATCATAAGACGTTTAATTTTGGGGTGTTAGAGTGGGAAACAAGTGAGTAAGTTTCTATACAGCACCTTTAATAATATTCCTTTGATATTATATTCTTACATTGGGTGTGATAATTAGTGAGTGATTCTTGATGATATTGTTAATGGGTTATTTAGCAATTGAATGTATGTTGGTTTTACTCTTTACTCATTATATTATTAGTATTCATTTCTCACATTTTCATTATTGGTCATGTAGAGGATATTACTGAGTATACTTATTATCCTCACCCCTATAGATAATATCTGTGATCATAAGGGTTATGGTGATCACGAACGATTATGCTAGTTTAGAGTTGGAGTCACTATTGGTGCAACTACGTGGGAGTTGCTTTTACATATTTATTCTAAATATTTGTTAGGTATCACATGAATTTCATCATGGATTTTTATTTTTATGGGATATTTGTTTTTATATGTAATGGTATTTCTATTGGGATTTATATTATCTCTCATCCATAACATATTTAATGATGGTAATGTCTCCCATTGTGTGATTTATACTCTTAGTGCTTGTCTGTTACATGGGGCCTATTAGAGGAGAAATTCAGGGCACAATCCTTCTCTTTACTTTTGGCCTATTAGGGGTATTAGTGAATGTGGTCATGAAAATAAACATTCGTGGACACCATAAAAAATATTATCCCCACATTCTATGATAGATCCAATCATCTATGTGGAATTTCTAATTAAATTATCAACTTATTACCTACTTTATAAATTCAAAATCTTTTATTATAGATACGTAAATCTATAGTTTTTCTATAGACATTAAAATCCACTAAAAAATATTTCAAAAATATTCCCATATTTTCATTATATTATAAAAACATATAATCATCGTGATCTCCATATATTAAAAAAATAGGATAAATGAATTCTGATATTTTTCAAAAAAAATTAATATTTTTCATATATATTTCAAAATATATAAATCTTATTGTTTCACTAAATTAGAAAACCATGTAATAAAAATGAGATAAAACACCATAATAATATAATTATCTAATTTTACATTAATAACTCTTTAACTTTAAATAAATTATCTCACTCATATTATATTATAAATTTAATTAGTACTAATTTATTTTGAGTAGATTCATGAATTACTGAAATATAACTTTTTATAAAAAATATCAATACATTACAAATAAATATATCCATGATTTTCCCACAACACAAGGTAAATTCTTATGAATTCTAGATTATCATTTATGGAAAAATTTTCTTCTAACTATTATGATATTTTTTTTGTTAAAATAATAATATTAATTTACTGAAAATTACTTGAAAATCTAGTAATTATTTAATATCTTCAGTTTTCTTATAGATACTTGTTAATAAATATATTACCCTTCCAAATAATTACATTATAGTTGGGTTCAACATTACTTCTTTAAATTAATTTTTTCTTAAATAATATGATAATTAAAATGAGTTTTTTTTTGTTTTTTTGATGGTTTTCTCATCATTGAATCAATATGATTATATCCTTAACATTTAATAAATTAATAAGGATACTATTGAGTTGTGATGCTTAAATTGGTGGAATAAGGGAACTCATTATATTATCATTAATATTTCACATATTTTAATTTAACTTTTTTATTGATTTTTTGGTATTAGGTCACTAATTATTTTCATATTGGAGGCATTTTAACATTTCCAAATTCATTGAAGATGATATTAATTATTTTATAAGAAATATCAGAAGATTTTTTTTTATTATTAATAGAATTAAAAAATTCTCTAACATCAATAAATTTCCACCAAAATTACTTAAATAAAAAATTAAAAGTTTAAAATAATATATTAGATATAATTTCAAAAATTAATTATCAAGATAAGTATTAAATCCACAAGGTTTTTGGTTATTATTGGGGTTCAACTATTGTGCATCATCATTTTGGAAATTTTGTATTTTCTTATAAATTTCATATAGTGGTTCTATTATCTTTCTAAATATATATGATTGGTAACTTTCATCCAAAAATTTAATATTTTTAATATAGTGAAAACATTTAAAACTAATATTAGATGTCTCTTTATTTTTTATAATAAGGAAAAAAGTCAGACTACCCTAATATTTTGGGCTATTAATGGTATTAAAAATATTATAAAACAAAAACATTTAACTATTCACGATGTATTTTGTTATTATAGTATAATTTCATATACTATTTTTAAATATGTAGAAATATTGGGGATCATGAATTTAAAAATTGATTTCAAATGTCTTAATTAAAATATAAGGGGTTAAATTTACAAAGAAAAAAATATACGTGTCCTCTATTCATATATAAAAGTAGGGTAATATTAATTATTCTTATATGTATATATTATTTTTCTTTCAGTTTACTTACCATATATTTAATAAATGAATTATGATATCGTTTTCCATGATTCTCCCATGTTAATTCATTCTACCATGAACTAGTTGACATTATTATGTATCAGACTCGTAATTTTATTTATATTTACATAACTAATAGATAATTTTATATTTAATATAATTAAATAATTGTTACACATATTTAGATTTATTTAAATAAAATTTATACGTTCTCTATCAATTATTTATAATAACCATGGTGGTGTGGATTGAAGGCATTATAATTCTATAGTTTTTGAAATATTTATAATTTAGATTTAGTTAAAAGTGTGTTATGAATTATTGAAAACAATAATAAACCCCATATCACTAATTTTTTTACTAATTTTAATTTTTTGATCGATTAAAGGATGGATATAATGGCTAAATTGAATAATGTTGATGTTCATGATAAAATGTATATTTTTTAATGATTATTATATAATTTTTCAACATAATGTTTTTTATTCTTTGATTTTTTAGTCTATAATATATTTGGTTGTTAGTATATTTTTTATTTTCTTTATTCTTTACTTATTGAATTAGAATATTATATTTTCATCAAAAAATTAGTGAAAATTAAAAACATTAATATAGGGAAGATATAATAATGTTTTTCTATTAAGATATAATGTTAGGGTTAATTAAATATTGGGGTAATGATACATAGAAAACTTGAAATATATTATTGGATCATTATTTTTTTCTAATACCTTAACATATTTTTCTTAATTCAAATATATTGACAAAAAAAATTGATACAAATAACTAATATTGAATTTCTTTATTCCAAAACATGCTAAGATGTCATCCACATGACGTACTATAATGAAATGATTAATCTAAATAGAATATATTAAATATAAACATAAATAAATATAAATCTATTTTTATAAATAAGTGATAATATAATATATTAATATAGAAACTAGAAAAAGTAATGTATGAACAATTGATTATTGATCAAAACATTTAGATGAAAGAAATGATGCAAGAAATAAATATAAAACTATATAATCTTTTCCAAATACATATTTTCTTGAGTGTGTCTCCAATAATATGGCCACCAAACATTAAAACCCATATAGGGGTTTTGATATATTTATCAAAATAATGGGGAACAAGTTAATGTACCTAAATTTCAAAATAATCTGATATATGTTACATCATCATTTCTAATGTTTGAAATAAATGTTCCTTTATTAGAATAGAGTAGTAAATAAAAAATATATAAATTCATCAAGGTTTCTAAAAATAAAAATAAATAAAAAATTTAAATTATAATTTTATGAATGATTATAAACTCTCATGATTGAATACCTTTAATATGAAGTACATATATAATTTTTTTTCCATGAAACAATTAAAATACAATGTTATAATATGTTTTTAGAATCCAAAATTGATGTTCCTAGTTGATATATAATGATCACTAAAAGGGGGTAATTGGGGCTCATAAATTCTTCTAATCTTCAAAAACACTTTTATATCTTCGTTTCATCATACTTAAGGTTATTGCTAAATTTTTTGAACATTGATAAATGAAAATATGAAAGAAGAAATCACATGAACTCATACTTTTTTACAAGGATCATAGAATCTTTTTAGGGATATTCCTTAGGGATAAATGGGTTTTAACCTTCATTATATAGTCATTTTATTTTTATAAATAAAAAAAATTAAGGGAAAAGGGGTTACCTTGAACCATTTAGAATTGATGTCACTTTAATAAAAGCATGCATCCCACAAGTCATAGAATTTATGGATTCTATTTTTTTGATGAATAATGAAAAATGTTTTCTTATTAGGAAAAAATTAATTTATCACCTAAAATATATAAAAAACGTTTTTGGGTATGTGTCTCTATTACTGCAAGTGAACTCCATTTTTAATAAGTTATTACAAAACAATAGTGTTTTTTATAAATCCATGGATATTATCTTAGTAAAACATATAATAAAAGTTATTAATAAATATATTTAAGAATCTATAATATTATTAATCCAATTATATTAAAATACTTATAAATAGATAAATCAATATTTAATTCCTTTCATCAACCAAAGCATGGATATATTTTATCCTCCAAAACCATGATGTATAATGATGGATTTTTTATCTCCATTTATTTATCAATATTTCCCAAATATGTTTTCAAATATCACCACATCTCTTTTTAGGAAGTAATTTCTAAATCCATGACATGTTTCATTTTATCCTTAATTATAGTAGTTTCACCAAAATATTCTCCATACCATATTTAAGAATTTTTTTTCCAATTAATCATGATACTTTTTCATGAAACCTTATGGTGGATTGTAGTCTTGTGTCGGCTAGTTGAAACTCTATTTCAAAATATTCTAAATTCTAAATTTATTGAATTTTATAAAATTTGACCTTATTAACCCCATTTTAGACTATAAAATGTTATTGAACTAGTGAAAAAATATAATTATAAATATTTCATTCCTTTTTAATTTTGAGGACACATATGGGTTTTTATTTCTATTTTGAATTAAAATTTCAAAATATAATATTTAAAATCAATGGAGTTTTAATGTGATATAACTTATTAAAATAATATAAAAGTTTTATTGGAAATTTGGAAAGGTGGAGTAACTATAATTTATTCATATAAAAAACTATGTATATGGTGGGTGTCCACTAGGAATATAGTGACCATCCTTGAGTGAGAAGGATGTAACATCTTACCCTCACATGATTGTGCAGCTGAAGAAAAATTATAAATTGTATAAAATGGATTTTCTGATCACTATATTTTAGTGAATATTAACGAGAGACTATAAATTTGGTTTGGGAAGTGATTTTTAAACAAGTAACCACCACATAATAAAATAATTAAAATATTTAAATATTGAAAATATGTGGAATAGAGTAACAAAATCATTTACTAACTATAAAATTGTATCATACCAAACGACCAATTATAGCATACATCTAATGAAAGTGAAAATAAATCAAAAAAATAAATTTCATAAGTAGTACTATAGAATAAAAACTGTAGATAAAAGAAAAAAACCCTATGAAATACAAAAAAATCAAAACAATGTCATATCCTAGATGTCTCCTAACAACATATACAATTTAAAAAGGTCCCTTAACATTCCATTAATTACTATGCATGAAATATTTCTACACATGAGGTTTTTATGCATAGGATGTAGGAACTAATCATTGTAAAAATCACTATAATTTCAATAATCACCTAGATTTTAACATATTACTATCTAACAGGTGTAAAAATATTAAATGATTTAAAATAAAAAAATATCAAACACTAAAAAAATTATGTGGTTGGAAACTCGCCATGATAAAATATATACTTTCTTTTTCAAATGTAGTTTAATGTTCATATTGTTAGTAAGAATGGAACCTAGAGAAAACCTTGGCCCAATACTTCACTTTACAACTTCAATAATAATATCATCTTCAAAGAAAGATGATCGAAATTTTAATCTTAATTATAAAATAATATAAACCGTACTCTCAAAATTTAACACAAGACCATGGAAATCCAATGTATTTCATCATATTTAAATTTAACTAAATAATTTCCCCTACATTATCCAAAGGGATGTCTCATGTACTCTAATAATTTATACATTTCAACATAATAAATAGTTCTTCAAATTTATCCCATAAATCAAATACCAATTTATCATAATTATGGAAATCTAAATATTATGTATCTAAACCCAATATTTATGCTTTAAAATAAATTACAATAGTTTCTATATAAAATTTCATTTTAAAATAGAAAATATAATTTTATCTTTATTTTTATTAAATAATAAAATAAAATGAAAATTTTTATTCTATTTATAACATGTAACATAATTCACACAATATGCATGAGATTAAATGAATGAAAAAGAGCTTAGCTTGACATCAATTATTATTATAACAATAATTTTTAGAAAATGGAAACTCATTATAGACATCCCTAATAATGATAAATAATTCCTTAAAGTCTTACCACATAATTTACAATGTATTGTAAATTTAACATAAGTTAAAATATAATATTCCTACTTATCTCTTTTAATTCACTTGATTAGATTAATAAAAATTATTTAATTTATCTATACATTATATTTTTTTTTTCACATTATACGTGGTACCCATAGAATTTTAACATCACAATAATGATTCACAATTAATATAAAAAATTTCATTCTATACCGAGATAATGAATTTTTTTTACCTACCTCTAGTTTCATCTCATATATACTAAGAAGATATGTATAATCCCAAAACATTCACTAAAATTTCAAAATCTCATAAAACTAAAAGAAATATTGTGAATCAGATAAGACAGAAAACAAACATTTATATAATCTATCAAAATAATAATATTTAAAAAGATATTAGCAAAAGGTTTAAAATAAAACTCTAATATCCTAAATCATGAATTAGTGAAGGAATAAATATAAGAAGAAAAAGATTGAAAGAGAGAATAAATTTTGAGAAATTGTGATGTGTACTGTGCATATGGATAAGTAAATTTTATAAATTATACTACCTATAAAAGATAAAGACAGCCCTATAAAATATAAGTTTTAGTAGAACTATGACATGGTGAATGAAATAACATTTTTCCTCAAAATTTATAAACTATTCCTTCAATTTAATGAATTATTCCTTTTGTTAGTCATTTTAATCTTGATATCACAAAACTCAACCATATGTAACCACATTGTGGTTAATATTAAAAATTGTTGTGTCTTTCCTTATATACTAAAGCCACATGCTGAAATTCCCTATTTTTTTTTTTAATATTTCTCCCTTTCTATCCATTTTAGCAAATAGCCATCACCAAAACCAAAATAACAAAAATAAAAAAAATTAAGTTTACCCACCCTATTATAAGTAGTAAACACATAAAATCCATAAAAATACCTTCAAAAAAACAATGGGAATTATTTCCTAAAACCTTATTAATTTTAATAAATTAGGGTTGTTTATTAGACCTCAGGGAATATATTTAATCCCAAAAATATACTAAAATTTTTCATGTTGAAAATTAACCAAAATCACACCCAAAATCCCGATTTTTCTTTGTGTTTGGTCCACTCAACAAAAACTGTGATGTGGTATCCCCATTTTACACTATGGTTTAACTCAAAATCCGATTTTGATACATTTATATATAATTAACACTAAAATCATCCCTCTATAAAAGTTAATAATCCCAAAATAAAATTTCATACATGTATCTAAATCAATAATAAACAGTAAATCATACCTAAATAACTACATCCATTAAAAACATCCCACCATAAGGCTTTTCACATTTGAAATGTATAATTAAGCACCTATAGTGAATAAATTATACCATCGATACTACATATCCAATTTATTCTCAAATTTTTACACATTTATACTACTATATGAAAAACTCCATCACTTATAGAGTGGTGGAATTATAAGGGAATTTAAATATTTGGTTTCTAGAGAGTGGTACTATTTTAGATCATATAAAGACCCAAATATGTTTTAATTTATGGACCCATTTATTTTATGTTTATCATTAGTATATTTTTATGGACTTATTTATAAAGTGTTTAATTGGTTTTAAAGTTGTTCCCATTATTAAATAGGTATAACAAGTAGGTTTAGGAGGCGTGGGAAGAACCTAGGCTGAATAGAGTCTCACTATGACATAAGATATATTTTGGTGTCCCATGACTTTCCATTTTGGATGAAAAAAAGGATATCTACACATTATAGGTTCTTGTGGTGCCTTGGGGTGTCACTTATGTGAAACGGGTCAACCAAAACACACAGGCTAAGTGTTTGGTCAACCATAGTGGTGGACCATGTGATCTATGAGCCCGATTTTAAAGTGTTGACTGGCTACGAGGAGAACCAACCTACTAATTATTTCTATTGGGAAGTCCTATATAAGAAAAAAGAAAGTACATAGAGATTTCATGGGTGCATTGGGCGTTTTGGACTAGATATTTTGAGGTTTTGCAGTTATTTTAAATGAAGAAAATGGAGGGAGATCATGCATTGTACTAGGATTATTGGTGTAACATCCCAAACTGTATAATTGTTTCCAATTTAGAATGCTATATGGCCTCATGCACGCCTCCCCATATGCAAGAGGATTACAACTAGTAATGAGGGCCTGTAGTAGAACATTGGGGAGACTATACCCTCTATATTGAGTCATATGATCAATAATCAACAACAATAATATAAATAATAAGAATAAAATATGGAAATGTAAAGTTGACATACATATAATGTAACGACTCCCAAAGTGGAAAGAATACAAATTAAGTAATAAAAGGAAAAAAAAGTAAATAAAAAATCATCCATAGAGTGTTTTGGGTCCTATCTTGGTCTGCTACCACACCATGCTCCACTACTCAACCATCCTTCATAGGGCACTTTTCATTTATTGGACCTTTGGTCATGAAATCTAAAAACGCACCAAAATTCCCAAGTAGGGTGGGAGTATAAGAATCATAAAGACACCACCAAATCATCCTAAACATGATGTGCTCAAAACAAAAGTATATTATATAATAAATAATGAAAAGTAAACAAACAAAAACTAAGCAGTTGTGTGCCAACCAAAATTCCACAATCCCCGGATGTACTTTCTTTGGATTTATTTTAGATGGATAACCAAGGTGTTAGACGAATCAATGATAAGCCACAAGGGTAATGAAACATGTTTCTTGGTGTCGTCATGCGACATAGTATCAAATATCAACAAGAAGATATGAACTCTATGAGTGAAAGGGAAATGAGAGTTAATCATCTTCCCTTAATCTCCAAGTTAATATACTGAGGACTAAGAGCTAATTGACATACGTTAGTCCTAGAAGCACACCATCGAGTAACATACTAGAGACTGAGAGATAATCAGTGTCCCCTCTTCATTGAGTGCATCCGAAGGCATCATCATGAGCCTTCATCATGTTTTGGAACCACTTTTTCTGTCAGACACAAGAAGATATGTACTCTATTTGTGCAAGGGAAACCAGAGCTAATCAGCTTCCCTTAATCATTGAGTTTACATACTGAGGATCAAGAGCTAATCAACGAACTTTAGTCATCAAAGCAAACCATCAAGTAACATACTAGGGACTGAGAGCTAATTAGCATCCCCTCTTCATTGAATGCATACCAAGGCATCATCATGTGCCTACCCCATGCATCAGACCCTCATCATCTGTGATGTTCATCCCTCCACCAAATAATAACAAAAGTAATAGTGTTCCACAATACAACAATGCCTATGCACCGTCCTTTGCCTACCCCATGCATCAAAACCTCTTCTTCAGTCATGTGCATCCCTCCTTGAAGGGATAATGCAAGTTGATGGTCCACTTATCTTGAATCCGAGAACAAAACCACAAGGTATACACCACATTGAAGGATATATATAAATGAAATAATAACAAAACATCACGAGTAAAGTATCAGATAATGTATACATACTCACACAATAATATGAATAAACAACTACACGTACTCCTAGAATCAGGTTTAATAAATATTCTCCATGGATACACACATACCCACATTAATTCACAATCTATCATGGTCATTAAACATGTCCACACATCATTATATAAATGGATGTCATTATTAAATAATCCCAAAAGGTTAAGGAACTTTCTACCTTAATATTTGGAAAAACTCTTGTTGTTTTTCGAACATTATGGTGATACATCAAAGTCTTGATCAATTGGCACATCGGTTCTCAAGGCATTTCAATGGTTTTCCTAGAATCATAACATTTATATTTTTCAAAAGAAATAAAACATCTCATGTGATAATTCTTTCTATCTTTCAAATAATTCTCAAATTATCATTAAAATTGTCACATGCACTTATAAATATTAATTATCACTTTACCCTTTTAAAATTCACATGAAATAATAAATCATGACTTTTAATTTAATTTTATCACACACACTAATAAATTAAATAATTATTTTATCATTTATAAAATGTCACATGAAATGATAAATCTCGAATTTTCATTTAATTTTATCATGTGCATTGATAAATTAAATAATTATTTTATCATTTTTAAACTGTCACATGAATGATAAATGATGACTTTTAATTTGATTTTATCACATGTACTGATAAATTAAATAATCATTTTATCATTTTTAAAATGTCACCTGAAATGATAAATCAGAACTTTTAATTTTATCTTGTTCTCTATTAAATAAAATTATTAATTTATCCTTTTTCAAATGACATGCAATGATAATTATCTTTCTTAGATAATTAAAAGTGATGATAATTATGATTTCCAAATTTTAAATTTATCACTGACATTAATAAATTAAATTTCAATTAAATCATTTAAATTATTCTTTGATAAAACAACATAACCATCACTTGATAATTTTCTCACTATTTTCATTAATAATTTAATGGAATTATCTTTTGATAATTTTTTCAATTTATACATTACTTAATTCATAAATTACCCATTAATAATCAAACAATATCAATTATCATTTGATATTTGATATTATATCTTTTTGACAATGTATAAGAAAAATTTATAACACGATTATATATATATAATAACATGAAATTTATTATTTGATAAATTTATATTATTATTATTAATATTTTCTTTAATATTTATCTTAATTAACCATTTATTTTAATAGGTTTATATTATTACTTTTAAAATCAACCATTTTAATTTCAAAATTTTAAAATTTTAAGTTGAATTAAAATAGAGAAAATATAATAGAAGAGAAATTAATAATCAAATAATTAAATAAAATATAAACAAGTAATGATAACAATTAAATTAAATGAAAAATAAGGTTGAGGAAGAACTCACCTCACACACTCTACAGGTCGCTCCGTAGGAGGGTTTGGGAGCCACTCGGTTCAAAGATGGAAGGAGTATAGATTCACTTACCTAAACCAAAGGACACATGATGTCATTTTCTGTTGAATAGATAAAATAATGAAAACCATGATTTGGGTTGTCTATATAGAAAACTAAAACCACGTTTCCTCAAGGATCCTAAATAAAACCCCACATTATTAAGGCCCATTTCAACTGATTTGGATCAAGGAGTGGTTTAATTCACACCAAATTACATTTAATGAATTTAATTAGGTAAAAAAACATGCATGTGGATGCTTCCCAGAAGATGTGGCAATCAAAAATGGAGGAAATATCCTCCTAGGGGAGACTTTTTAATAGCTCATGTCACCCCCATTTCTAATTTTTTTGACTATTAATCAATTTAACTTATATGGTGTTTAAAGGGTCAATTTTATGTTTACATTATACCCTAGGGTAAACCCCCCATTCCATACGCAATGGTGGTGTCAAAATATCTATGTGACACACCATTTGTGAGATATGAAATTATATCTAATTATTTATTATATTAAACACTTTATTTAAAAACTTTAACCTGTGAGCGTTGCATCCAGATATCTGCTTCCTTTGAATGTTATACCTTTTCTATGGTGAACCCCATGTTATAAACCAAATGATGGTATCCGATTTCTCATACGATGCGCCCTTTGAGAAATATTAATTATTTAATATTCAAAAAATTGATTAAAATTTAATGAAATATTAAATTGGTAATTTTTGTGAGTGAGACATCCAAATGTCCGATGCTTACAAATGTTATACCCCTACTAGGGTAAACACCACATCCTAATCCTATCAAAATTTCATATTTCCCATAAAATTCACCATTTTGGATATATAAAATTATTTTGAATAAATTTTCCACACTCAAAATAATATATTTAATATTTTTATTTCTTCTTCGCTGAGGCTTCACGGTCCTCAAAATCTTTCACTAACTTAGTTTCAGGCTTCGAAAATATTCCATTAAATATTCTAAAGTGTTAAGTATTATTTTTCACTTATGAAAAACATTTAACACATTTATGTTATTTTTCACCGATTAATCTTTTTTTTCATAAGGTATTGATAATTTATAAAAATAGGGATTTATTGTTATAGTAAGAAATATAAGATGTTTCAATTCTAACCCTCTATTGAATTATCATCCTAAAGAAGATTATATAGTGTTATTTCTTGAATAAAACAGGCCATTGAGCTTAAACAATAGAATCACATTCCCGTATCTCTTCCAGGATCCATCCATGCTGCCATTGAATCTGCACTAGTGGCACCATCGTTCCTCATAACACCTTCTCGCATCGCTCTATGATCCATATCAGACACTCCTCGAAAGATGTTCTAGTTTCTATCTCAATGTAATCACAATCAATAAAATGCATAGGATTATATATATACCTCTAAAGCTATGACACATGGAAAACATTTTTCATACCACAATAACATGAAGGGAGTTCTAGATCATATGCCACTACCCCTATCTACTCGGTGACATCAAAGTGTCTAAAAAACATGGATCTAGCTTACCCTACTTCCTCAGATGTTTATACCCTAATCATGGAGTCACTATTAAGAAAAAACTTTATCCAACATCGAACTCCAATGGTCTCCTCCTATGACCAAAATATGATTTTTGTCTACTCTTAGCAGTGATCAATCTCTTCCATATCAGCTGAACTATCTCAGAGGTCTCCTAAACCATGCTTGGGCCAACAAATACTACCTCTTCTACTTAATTCCAATAGAGAGGTGAGAGAAATGACCTCACATAAGGTTCCTAATAAGGATCCATATAAATCAAATCATCATAACTGTTGTTATATGAAATCTAAATCAATTCCAGGTGATTAACCCATGCTCTGCGAGGTCTATCACACAAGATTGTAGAATATAATCTAGTATGTGTATAGTCCTATAAAATTATTCATCGGTATGAGGATGGTATTCCATGCTCAATATTAGCTGGTTCCCTAGGAAATTCTGCAAGCCCTAACAAAAGAGTGATGTGAAACATGCATCTCTATTAAAAACAATGCTCAATGGAACTCCATGTAAGCACACAATCTCTCGAACATAACATTTTCAAAACATCTCTACAAAGTGAGTCTCTCTAATCATAAAGAAGTGGGAATACTTAATTAACCAATCTACAGTCACTAAAACTACTTTATGACTCCTTGGGGTCCTGTTTAATCTAGACACAAGGGCCATAGTAATATACTCCCAATTCTACATAGGTATTGAGAGTGGCTGTAACAATCCTACAGGTCACTAGTGCTCTGCCTTCACCCTTTGACAGGCAAGGCATTGAGAGAAAAAACTTGTAATGTTCCTTTTATCCCTAGAAACTGGAACTATCATCAAAAGTCCTGGTACATCTTTATCACACTAGGATGTACCATCCACCTAGAGGCAGGGCAATCCTTTATCAGTTCCTATATAGTGGAAGTAGGAACTACTACTCTTCCAAGGACTAATATCATTCCATTATTATACATCGACCATTCGGGTATTGGCTCAACTACAGTAAGCCGTTTTCTCCTTATAGTGCACATTGATTCGTAATCCTAACTGGTACAAATAATTTTCATAAGTGAATATCTAATCACAAAAGGATAGAAAATAATAGCTCCTTTATCCTTCGAAGCATCAACCCTATAGTCAACCAATATGCACATCAAATGCCAATGATCCTCTGAGGACTTCTCTCCATGTTCCTACTCATCCTCGGTCCAATGGCTAAGGTAATCCTCTATGAAATTTCCCTTTCTCGGGAAATATGTCTTCTCAATGTCAAATTTCTATATATACTCAATCCAATACCTATTTATAAGATCCAGATCCCTCTAAGTGAAGATATAGTGAAGGCTCTTGCGATCCGTTTTTTGGAGTTTGTGCCCTAGAACCAACTTCTTGTGTACTTTACAATAAATTTAAATTCATGGTTGGGTATATTAATAAACTCTTTATCAAATCATGATTTTTATTCTATGTAACTTAGTTTGTGATATTGTCCTAAGAGTGTCTTTCACTCTAAAAGGTCATAGTAGTTCCACACTATGATGAGAACTCAGAAGTGGTATGAAACTATTCTTGAATATAAGTTCTATATCTAGGAGATATCATTTGGGTGACATAAATGATAAAGGATACTAGGGGTGGAGAATTATACAACATTGAGTCACCTCTTATGGTGTATGTCCTTGATAATATCTATTAGGATATTATGAAAATGAGACCCACTAGTAGGAAATCCACATTCATATGTGTCATTGGGTCTTCCTCTTTGTGGACATGTGTATTGGTCCTGATGCTTTAGGATTATTATCAATGAGTATCATGAGTTTCACAATTAGATTAATTAACAAAAAATATGATGACAAATGTTTGCAGTGAGGTAGGATAGGTTGGGTGCGGCATGTGTAATATTTCATTAATGAATAATGTATGAAAGGAATTATCCCTTATGTTATTTAACAAAATTGTATATCTTAGTCCCTTTTATGAAAATGTTATAGCCTAAATAAATTCATGACCATGGTGATAAATAGGCAAGTTAAATTTTCTAGATTTCAATGAAAAAGAAATTGAGCACATGGGTTAATGGTACCAGCATATAACCCTCTTGATTAGGATATCAAGATAAATGGATTACATTACACAATAAGTGTTTGTATGAGGTGACATGTCACTAAGACATTAACTAATTTCTCTATGGGTGACTCAGTGTGTCTCTAGATTCTAACCTTGAAATATAGTTTTTTTCACCTAATGCCACTGAGAAAGAGGCCTGGAGGGTCATACACTATGTATATTCAGAATCTATGTTAAATAATATAATATTATTTATTTTTAATAGGTTGAATAAATATTATCCCTATACATGGTTTAATATTTTTTCAGGTATTCTTGATCTCATATAAATTTTTATTTTCTATTTTTAGATATAATATCTATTTATTTATTGGTGAATAATGAAGTGATATTTATTTAATAAATAAATATACATTATTAATGAACTAATAAATATTATAGGGGAATGGAAGACAGATTTTAATGATCTGGAGAGAAATGATAATATTGAATATTAATTAATTAAATTTAATTTAATTATAATTCAGAACTTTAGAACATGTCAATAAATAATAATATTACTATTATTATTTAACATGAGGTTTTTCAAGGATTAAATAATAATAAGGTAACTTGTGCAATTACTTTATTTTATCCCTAGAAAAATAAATACCTAATTATATTATTTTCTCATAAGTCTATTAATTCATGGAAAAAAATTCAAGGAGTATCCTCTCAAGCACAAATACCTCTATTTTCCTAGAATTATCCTAAAAACGGAGAGCAATCATCCTCCAAAAGATCAAGGAGAATGATTTGGAAGCGATTCTCGAGGTGATCAAGGTGGAGGATGCATGCGAAAGGATCTTTCATGCTAGAACCCATAGACTCCTTCAATGACATCTAGATATTTTAGAACATGTGTGGATAACCATTAGAGGAAATATACACTTTGTTTCTAAAAAACAACAATGGTGCACCACATATATGTCACTAGAAACATCAAATAATAAAAAATAACCTTAGAGGTAATTCTTATTTAATTAAATTCATTAAAAACAATATGTGTTTATCTCTTATCTTTTGGTTCTAGGTTATCTATTCCTTTCTTGTTCTTTTATTCAATTCTAGGGATCATGGTGTTCATCATCCTATAGATCTTAGATTAATCATTGATTATGAAAAAGAAGAATTTTTGGACACCATCCCCCCCGCGCTTCTTCTACGTCCGAAACCTACAAGTGGTATCAGAGTGGACACATAGTTGCTCATAATTATTTAGATTCATTGTTGATTTACACATTCATAATTTAGTTTTTCAATTATTGTTTAATTGTTCTTTTAATCTAAATTAAGAGATCTATTTCTTCCTCCACCATTTCTGATCGATCTAACAAAAACAATTAATTTTATCATTAAAATAAAATTGAGGAACACATCTATAGGAGCCAAGTATTATTCATAATTTACACTGTAGTACAAAAAGTGTAACTAAAGATACACACTATGTAGTTGTGTTTAATACACTAGGAGTTACATCAATAGTTACTCAACCCATGTGTACTAATGAAAAGTGGTGTAGTTAATTCTTACACCACTTATTAACTGGGACATACTGTTGCATGATCAGTTATAATACACACCATGTGGCACATTATACATCGTGTGTTTTCCCTTTGCATCAAAGATGAGAAATATATTCAATACATGACCAACTAGACAGGTGACCATGTAACATGAATTCAACATGACGTGTGTCCGATTAGACATGTCATGTAATATAAATTTTTCAAGGAACAAACTATGCACCGAGTCCCTAGGAGGTGTCTCGGATACACGGAGAGTGTTATACATTCCGTGTAGATTGGATTTACATGCCGTGTAATTATACCAAGTTACATGTAATTAAAATTTATTTATATTTTTATGAAAACCTTCAAACATGTACTTTAATGTGGTTATAAATATAGGACACGCCATTTGAAACGTTTTAAAATACTTAAATATTTAAATTTTTAATTAATATATGAATAATGTTCAAGATTTTCATATCATATATGAGTCATATTACAAGTTGTCACTCTTCATATATTAAAGTATAAAACATGACTGAAAATTCAGGTATTTCATGTAATCATCCATTAAGTACACGACAAGAAAGTACGTGATAAGTTGTGTATTCTATATGTCATAAGAGTAAACAATATATGAGTATAATACATGTTTGGTATATTTGGAATGGTATTCACCGTGTTGTCTTCAAGGTACATTTTTGTACAAGGTTAATGTTAAAAGAATTTATTTAATTTGTTTAATATTATAACGGATGAGAATCTAAGAGAAATTTAGGTGAGGATTAATATAAAAGGATTGTTTAATCAAAGACAATAATTAACCGATTCAAGCAATATTTACCTTAAATAATAATAATAAAAAATTAAATGTTAGTTTTATTTCATGCGTAATACTTTTCATACATGTGGATGATCATGAGATGGACCGGAACTTTTTATGTGATTGGTTTCATTTTAATTTATTATTAAATTTAATTGATGTCTTGTGTGCCTTCTCTTTTTATTAATATGTTGGGCCTACATGCCCACAGTTTGTTTTATGTAAACCCCATTTTAACCCTCACCTTAATTCGAGTAAAAGAATATGTAATGGATAAATCTCACAAGCTAGTTGAGGTGGTTCATGTTAAGAGTCTAGGGGAAAACAATCCATGTAAGATACAAAGGTGGAGAGGTAGAAAGATGTAAACATGAACCTCAATTGGTTCAAGGTGTTTCTCCCATAGGTCAACGAATAGTTTTTCAACAACAAGTTACATTAACCATAAGTATAATATCATGATCATATCCTTTATTTTATTTCTCTTAGTTTCATGGTTATTCATTATGGATGTTTTGTGATAATAACATAATTAATAAATTAACAAGCATGTAAGATAGAACTAAAATAAACTAGCTTGTGCATAATAATTGTAAATTTATGCATAAAGGATGAGATACCTCAATAATATACTAATTTGGTATATCCTTCCATTACTGAAGTTATAATTTAACCATAGTTCAAAGTTATTGAATATACAATGTTTAGGAGATATCAATTACCAAAGAATTCTAACATGGGGTTTTGGGTTGAATTGACTTGGTTCACATCAAGGGTTGACTAAAAAAGTAGGACTTGGTGTAATTGAGATGAAAAAGTTGAATAAATACAATTAAAGGATTTTAGGATTGGGAAGCCTAATGAATATATTAAGGAACTTTGAGTTAATGAATTTGGAATTTGGAATTTGGAATTCTTACCGAAAACAATTTGAGTCGGTTGAACAACAATAGTTGGGGTAATGAGAAGGGGAATATGGATCCTTTTCACTTTAATGTCTAATCTATAAGATATTATGAATCCAATGGTGAGGTCTATTGGGTTTTGATAAAATATTTGGAGAGTAAAAAATAAAATATTTATTTATTTATCTAAATATATCATATAAACTACTAAATATCTTTGTATCTTATTTGTAGAAACAACATTAAAAAATGACATCAAACATATCATTGTGATTCATACTCAAGAAGGTAAACCTTCCCACCATCACGAATTTATGGGAATGGAAGAGCCCTTTGTATGTTATACTTCTCAATGAAAGGAATTTATATGTGCTGGAAGAACGTTTACTAGTTGCTCTTGGAAATGAGGAATGTGATAAAGAGATATCTATCTAGGAGAAACATTTGAATGATGTAATAGATGTTCATTTCTTCATTCTATTTTCCATGTATAATTAACTCTTGAAGCAACATGAAGATATGGATACATATAGAATGATGTCTCACCTTCAGGGTCTCTATCAAGGGAAGGTGAGATAAGAGAGGTATGAGATATCAAATACTTTGTTTACCACTATACATGGAGAGTTTGTTCCATATGGGCCTTATGTAGTCAAGTTTATTGGATACATTGAATTCCTGGACATCTTAGGGATTAAATTCCTGGATTCGTTGCATACAGATCTCATACCTTATTCACTTTTAAAGATCATCCCAGGTTTTATTGTGAATTTTAATATGATAAATAATGATAAGAGTCTATCAGAACTTCCAACATTGATTCTACAAGTGGATAAAGACATGGAGTGTGACAAAAACACTATTATTATGGTGAATATGAAAATTAAGAACAATGACAAGGGGACGAAGACCTAAAAATAGTCTAAAGATTTTGAGAATAATCCTTCTAATAAGGGGATTATCTAGAGGAAGGGTAATTAAATGTAGGAAGTATATTTTTCTCGTAGCAGGATAGGCCACTGGAAGTGGAAATGCACCCAAAATAAAAGGGTAACTAAAGGTGCATTATTTATTGAGTGAAGTCTTTTCAATTCAAAAAATTGGGCATCAGATTCAACTTGTGGTGCTTAAATCTATATCAAAAAGAAAGAAGTAAGTAGAATTTGGAAAATATCTATAGGATAGGTGGATATGTGAGCTTACAATGGTGTGAGGCTGGATTCTCTTTCCATTGGTGACTACCACCTTTCATTTTCAATTGTAATGATTTTGGATTTATGTAATTTCTATTATGTACCTACTATTACAAAAAATATAATTTATCTATCAAGTTTATATACAGATGGGTTTATTTTGATGTTTGGAAATAAAAGTATTTTATTTTGTAAGGAAAACATATGTTATGGTATGAAACATTTAAATAACGGTCTGTATGTACTAAATTATGAAAATAATGTGTTGGGTGTTGATAAAAATAATGTTCACATGAATTATATAAAAACCAGATTTGGAGTCACCAAATTGTTCATGTAAATTATAAGGGTTTTACAAGGCTTTTCCCATATGGTTATTAGACTCATCCAAGTTAAAACCACTTGATTGATGTCATGATTTTTTACAAGGAAAATTGACCAAACCTCCATTTACTGGAGAGGGTGAAAGTGCCATAGAGCCTCTAGGATTGGTACACAATGATGTGTATGGAATATTTATAGTATAATCTAGAGGTTTATATTATTACTTCATAAATTTTAATGACGATTTGAGTAGATATGGATATATCAACATAATGAGGTATAAATTTGATACCTTTGAAAAATTTAAGGAATTCAATAATGAAGTAGAGAATCATCATGGTAAGAAGATAAAGAATATTTGATCAGATTGAGGTGGCGAATATCATAACCAAGAGTTAATATACTTGCTACAGGAATTTTGGATTATATCTCCACTCAATCCACCTTATACAACACAATGGGATGGTTTTAGTGAAAGGAGGAACAATAACTTTTTGGACATGGTAAGGTGTAATATGAGTCAAGTAGATATTTTATTATCCTTTTGGGGATATAAATTAGAAACTACAACATACACATTAAACCAATTACCAGATAAAGTGGAAAAAGGAATTCCCTTCGATCTATGGAGTGGAATGAAATCCTTTTTTTTCATATACACATGTGTTGGGTTGCAAGGTGTTTGTTAATGATTTCTATGGAATAAATCTATCACCTAGAGTCACAAGGTGTATCTTTATAGGGAATACCAAAGAAACCAAGGGATACTACCCATACAACCCCTCAGACTAGAATGTGACTATTTTCAGAGAAGTTGTTTTTCTTGAGAGGGAGGACATCCCCAAAAGGATTGTGGGAGAAAGAATGAATTTGACGATGTTGATGATTAAGATACAAATTAGTTGTTACAAGAATAAGTTCCATAGGTCCCCATGGAAGAAGTAGTTCCCAAAACAAAAGAACTACATAGGAGTGTAAGAGTGTTAATGGAACCAGAGAGATATGGTTTTATAGTCACTAAGGATGGTGAATCCTTATTATTGGATAGTGATGAACCTATCTCCTACAAGGAGGTAGTATAGATCTCATAAGACTCAGGATGGATAGAATATATTGATTTTGATATCGATTCAATGTATCAGAACAAAGTTTGGGTTCTGTTCGATGCGCCAGTTGATGTAAATCCTGTTGGATGTAAATGGATATTCAAGAGAAAACTGTACATGGAAGGTAAAGTACCTATAAATAAAGGATAGTTGATAAAGGTTTTAAAAAACGTCAAGGCATTGACTATGATGAACCCTTTTTTCTAGTTTCCATTTTTAAATCTATAAGAATCATAATTTACATAAAATCTTACTCTGACTATGATATTTTGTAGATGGATGTCAAAACTGCATTCCTTAATGGTAACCTTTAGGAATATGTGTACATGACACAACTAGAAGGGTTTGTGACTCCAGGTGGTTCCAAAAATATTTTCATGTTGAAGATATCCATTTATGGATTAAAGATAGAATCTAGGTCATGGAACATTCTATTTAATGAATCCATAAAATAATTTGTATTCATTAAGAATGAGTGTGAGCTATGTGTTTACAAAACGATTAATGTGAATGTAGTATTTATCCTAGTTGTGTATGTTGATGACATATTACTTATTGGAAATGACATTAATGTCTTATAATCTGTCAAGTACCGGTTAAAAAGTGTTTCTCCATAAAATAATTAGGTGAAGAAACCTACATTCTATGTATCAAGATCATTTATGATATATCTAAGAGGCTTCTTGGACTAAGTCAAAGTACTTATATTAACCAGATACTAAAGATATTTTGTATGGAACAATCCAAGAGGGGATTAGTTCCAGTTTCATATGGTTTACATTGTTATAAGAAAATGTGTTCCCAGACATAAAAAGAGAAAGAGAGAATGAATAAGATCCCATATGCTTCAATGATAGGATCAATATTGTATGCCATGTTTTGAACTAGATTCTAGGCTGCCTATACGCTGATCATGGTTGGAAGATATAAAGAATATACAGGAGGAAAACATTGGACTGCTATTCATGCCATCCTTAAGTATCAGAGAATAAATAAGGATATGTTCCCCATGTATGGAGGAGATGAGTAGCTGGCCATCATAGGTTATACTGATTCTAGTTTTCAGAAAAATAAAAATGACCTAAATTCACAATCAAGATGTGTTTTCTATCACCATAGAGGAGCTTTGAATTGGAAGAGTTCAAAGAAGCTAGTTGGGGCTTATTCTACAAAGGATTCTAAGTATATAGGTACTTCTGATACATCCAAGTAATCTATTCGGATTCAAAACATTGTTCAAGAGCATGATGTGGTATCTATAAGTAAATAACCTATCACAATGTATTTTGCGAATACTTTAGTGGTGGCTCTTGGAAAAGAGACAAGGTCAAACCAACAGAAAAAACATATACTTCAGAAGTATCACATATTGAGGGATTTCTATCAGATAGGTGAAGATACAATGATCAGAGTACCCCCCGAAGATAACATGGTTGACCCCTTAACCTAAGGCATATATCTGCAGAAGCTTGAGTATCATGTTAGAGCTAGTAGACTAAAGGTCATTAGCATTTGGCTCTAATGCAGGTGAGAGTCTATTGGTGTTGGTTCCCATGAACTAACTTCTTGTTAACTTATTGATAAAATTTTATTCATGGTTTTGAATATTAATAAACTAATTATCACATTTGGATTGTTCTTATAAATAACATAGTATGTGATAATGTCCTAAGAGTAGCTGTCACACTAAAAGGTCCTAGCAGTTCCCCACTATGATGAGAACCTAGAAGTGCTACGACAATATTCTTGAATATATGTTCTATATATGGATGGTATCATTTCAGTTAAACAAATGATAAATGCTATTAGGGGTGTATTCTCATAGGACATTAAGACACCTTCTTATGGTGTGTGTCATTGGTAACATCTAGTTGGATATTTTGAGAATGAGACCCTCCAATAGAAAATCCACATTCATATATGTCATTGTATGTTTATATATTTGAATGCTTGTATTGGTATTTGTAATTTATGATTATTATTAATGAGTTTTATGATTCACACTCCTAGATAAATTGAATAAAACTGTGATGACATATGTTCGTGGGGATTTAGAATAAATTGGGTGCGTCACGAGTAATATTGCATTATTGAATAATGTGAGAAAGTATTTATCCCTTAAGTTATCTAATGAAAGCTAATATCTCAAGACCATTGATGGAAATGATATAGCCTAAATAAATCCATGGAAATGGTGATCAATTGGAAAGTAAAATTTCTAGGAATTCAAAGAAATAGAAATTTAGCACATGGGTTGATTGAATGAGCATGAAACCCGCTTGATTAAAGATATCGAGATAAATGGATTATATTACATGGTAAAAAATTCTAATGAGAAGACATGTAATTACAACATTATATTATTTCTACATGTATTCCTGGCCATTTTTCAAGATGCAAGCCTTGGAATTTAGGTTTCTTCACCAAATTCCAGTGAGAAAGAGGCCTAGAGGGTCACACACTAAGTATATCCAGAATTTAAATTAAATAATATATTATTAATTATTATTTGATAGGTTGCATAAATATTAATTCCCTTTGTGGTTGAATAATTATTCTTGTATTCTTGGTCACATATAAATATGTATTTACTATTTAGTAAATACAATATTCATTTATTTATTGGTGAAAAATGAAGTGACAATTATTTAACAAATAAATAGACATTATTCAAAACCTGTTAATTATTCTGGAGGAATGGAGGACCGAACTTAATGGTCCAGTGAGAAATGATAATATTGAATATTATTTAATTATAATTAAAATGATAATCTATTCTCAATAAATAATTATATTACTATTATTATTATTTGACAATGGGTTTTTCTAGGATTAAATAATAAAAAGGGAATGTGTGAAATTATTTTATTTTAACCCTAGAAATATAAATACCCAATGATATTATTTTCTCATAAGTATATTCAGTCATGCACAATGATTCAAGGAGAATACTCTCAATCCTAGAGTGCTCCATTCTCCATGAATGCTCACAAGAATAGTGATAAATCCTTATCCACTAGATCAAGGATAACAGTATGGAAGTGATTCTCGAGGTGATCAAGGCAGATGACACAAGAAAAAGGATCCTTCGTGCTAGCACCCGGAGACTCCTTAAATGACATATAGAGATTCTTGGAACATGTGTGGATCTCCACTAGAGTAAATATACACTTGGTTTCTATAATGTAATTACGGTGCACCAAAAATATATTTTTGACCATATCAATGAAGAAAGAATAACCTTGGAGGTAATTCTTATTTAATTAAATTAATTATAAAAAACATGTGTTGATCTCCTCTCTCTTAGTTTTAGGTTATGTATTCCATGATTGTTATTTGATTTAATTCCATGGACCACGACATTCATAATCATATAGATATTAGATTAATCATTGATTATGAGAAAAAGAAAAGTTAGGAATCATCCCTCCCATGCTTCCATTTCACCTGGAACATACACCATGTAAATGATTAATCTCTTAGAAAAGAGATAATGTATCTGAAATATCAGTGTATAGATCATTGAAACTAGATCCAAGTCATGCATAAGGGATATTTTCTCAGGGATTCATGACTAATGATACCCATAGGCTACTACCCTTTCTCATTGCATCATTATTTATCCCTAACTAACTCCTAATGTATCAGAATACATAGCACAACCAATCCCAAGATCTGGAAGTGTTAGTACTAGATCTATTGTCAGCCTTTTCTTTAGCTCAAAGAAGGCCTATTCACATTAATCTAACCATTGGAACTTTACACCAATATTAGTAAAAGTTTTCAAAGGTTCTAATAGTTGGGAGAAGTCCTGGATAGACCATTCGTAATATCTGGATAAACATATGAAGATCCTAATCTCAAAAACGTTTCAAGGATGTTTCTAAGGCATGACTACTTTGACCTTCTATAGGTTTACTAATATAAAATTTTCATAGACCACCTATCCAAGGAACTTCACCTATTTAATTTATAAGTCACAATTTGATAACATAGTTTAAATTTTGTGAGCTCGAAGTGTACTCAGTCCTATATCTAGTTGTCCAAAATGCTGTTTTGATGTTGGGGAGTAGATGAGGATATCATCAACAAACACTTTGATGAAAGAGTCTATGTATGGAAGAAATAATTTTTTATGAGGTCCATGAATGAAACTGAGGAATTCTTCTGTCCATGAAACATTACTGAATACTTATACAACCCATATCTTCCTTGAAATGATGTCTTTAGAATATCCTCCTCCATAAATCGCAACTGGTGGAAGCCCGTCCAATGGTCGATCTTGTAGAACCCCCAGTTCCTCATAGATGATTCAAAATATCATCAATCTAAAAAATAAATATTGGTTCTTTAATATCACATACTTTAGCTTCTGGTAATAAACATATATCCAAATACTTATATCCACCTTCCAAGAGAACCACCAATGAATTTCATAGTGATGTATCTGGACTTGTGAATTACTTCCTCTCTAAGTCATCCAACTAAACCATGAGATCCTTTTTCTTGATTGGCCCTATATGATATGGGGTATCAAAATGGTTTCACTCCCAACAAGATCTCAAAATCATCATAACGTGTCAATCCTATAGAGTATTTAGTAGGTTATAGATTTCCAAAAATACTTCAACTCATTATTCATCATCATGAGTACCTTTTAAGCTCTTGAAGGATAATGAATTATTGCTTCGAACATCATGGAAAACTCAACCATAGTTATGAACTACTATGGTTAGGAAAGAACTACAGAAAAACGTTCGAATTAAGAAACCCTCCTGCCTAAACAACATAGTAATTATTGGATCATGCTCAACTGTATTCTCCTATACATCTTGTGGTAATGTAAACACATAATCCTTTGCGAAAGCATTTGGATATGATTCCGAGGTAGTCCCATAATACATTGTAGTGGTGAAAAATTCTGTAACATGAAATAAAAAACATTATAAAAGAAATATATTCGTTATGATAAATCCTAATCATTATATAAGATCATAAAAAGTTTTACCTAACCAGTATATGGGACCAAAAAAGGTTTTCCTAGAAGTCTAGTCTTAACCCAAGGTATACCCCTCTTAGCTCTAACTAATGTTTCCTTCATTACACTTTAGTTATAGTAATTATATATATACTAACACAACAACATTCTTTGTTAAACTAATTAATTCCCATAGATATATATCACACCACATGAAAATATAGATATATCACAAATAACAAATTATCCCATAATGAAAGAAAAAATCATGTCATTTAATTAAGGAACTACTATGTATAACCATAACATGTATAAAAAAGGAGTTTAAAGATACATGCCTATTCATGATGCATGATCATAACCGAAATCTCATAAATCACATATACCATAATGTTCATTACATAGGGTAAATTAATAGTATCATCAAAACATAAATTTACCACTTTATAGAAACTCAGAGGTCCACCATTCAGTGCTGGCCAGACATTGGCATAACTTCCCTACCCGAGTCCCAATTTCCTAACTCCTAGATAACTAGTCCCAATCCAACATAAGATAAGAAACAATTTAGTGGGTCCTGAATCATTGATATCATTTTTTAACATCCCCCCCCAAATTACAGGGTTTGATCAAGAATTCTAGATGTCCTCATGTGTGCCTCCCCTTATGAAAGAGGTTGCCAACTAGTAATGAGTGTCTCAAGTGGATATTTTTGGAGACTATACACTATGTATCTATTCATATGATCAATAATAAAAAAAATAATATAAATAATCGTAGTAAAATTTGAAAATGAAAAGATGACATACGTATAATGTAACGACTCCCAATGTAGAAAGGAAACTAAGTAGTAAAATAAAAACTATAAAGTAAATAAACAATAATTTGTAGAGTGCTCTTATTACTATCCTAGTCCATTACCACTAAAAGACCCGTAAATCAACCATTATCCATGGGGCCCTTTCCCTTTCTTAGATCTCTAGTCATGAAATTTACAAGTGCATCGAAGTTACCAAGTAGGGTGAGATTACAAGACTCTGTAGGACACCACCAAAACATCCTAAACATGATGTTTTCAAAATAAAAGTTTATTACATAATACATAATACATATTAAACACACCAAAACATAGTGGTTGTGTTCTAACTAATATTCTACAACCCGCAGCCATACCTTCTTTGGATCTATGATGGATGGATAACCAATGTATCAGATGAATCAGTGATAATCCACTAGGACAATGAATCATGTTTCCTGTCATCGTCATGTGACACAATATCAAATATCTACAAGAACATATGTACTCTATGTGTGAAAGGTAAATAAGAGATAATCAAGTTCCATTAATCATCGAGATGACCTATTGAGGACTGAGAGCTAATCAGCATATTTTATTCATCGAAGCACACTATCGAGTAACATACTTAGGACAAAGTGATAATGAACATCCCCTCTTCATTGAGTGTATCCCAATGCATCATTTTATACATTCCTCATGTATTGGACCGTCATAATCAGTCATTATCAAGAAGATATGTACTCTTTGTGTGCAAGGGAAATAACAACTAACCATATTCCCTTAATCATCGAGTTGATATACTTAGGACATAGTGCTAATCGAAATACTTTAGACATTGAAGCACACTATCGAGTAACATACTAAAGTCTGAGAGATAATTTGAATTCCTTATTCATTGAGTTCATCCCAAGGCATTATTTTGTGCATAACCCATGCATTGGACCCTCATCCTTAGTAATGTGCATCCCTCCTCCAAAGGATAACACAAGTCACGGTGGTCCACAACATAGAATCCCCTAGGAATCTTCGTGTGCCTACCCCTTACATCATACCATAATTTTCAGTCATACAAATCCTTCCTCCAAAAGATAACCCAAGTTGATTGTCCACTTATCTTGGCTCCAAGAACAATAACACAAGGTATACATAAAAAGGTACGATATATAGAAATGAATGAATAACACATCATCATTAGTAAAGTAACACACAATGTATGCATAATCACACAACAATGTGAATAAACAAATACAAGTACTCTTAACATCAAGTTTAATATAAAGTTCATGGGGATAAACACATACCCACATGCATTCAATATCTATCATGGATCATAAACATGTATGTCCATTATCATATTGATGAAAATAATTTGTAAACAAGACTAGAAGGTTGAGGAAATTCTTAACTTAATAGTTGGAAAACCTCTCATAGATTTTTTAACATCAGGGCGATACGTCAAAGTCTTGAACTATTGGAATGTCAGTGATCAAGGTATGTCAATGGTTTTCCCAGAATCATAACATTAATTTTATTTCAAAATAAATAAAACATCATGTGTGATAATTCAATCTCTCTTAAATAACTATCAAATTATCAATTAGTTTATTACATGCACTGATAAATTTTAATCATCACATTACCCTTTTAAATGTAACATGAAATGATAAATCATTACTTTTAATTTAAGTTTATCACATGCACTAATAAAATTAAATAATTATTCTATCAGTTCAAAAATTTCACATGATATGATAAATCATGACTTTTAATTTAATTTTATCACTTGCGATGATAAATTAAATAATTATTTTATCATTTCTAAAATGTCACATGAAATGATAAATGATAAATTTTAATTTTATCATTTGTGATAATAAATTAAATTATTACTTTTTCATTTTTAAAATTAGATTTGATGACAATTATCTTTCTTGGATAATTAAAAGTGATTCTAATTGTGGTTTCCAAATTTTAAATTTATCACTTAAAATGAAAAATTAAAATTACATTAAATCATTTAAATTATCCTTTGATAAAACAATGTTACAATTTCTTATTGATTTTCTCACAATTATCATTGATAATTTCGTGTAATTATCTTTTTTTATATTTTTTTGCAATTTATACATTATTCAATTCATAAATTACTCATTGATAATCAACTATTATCAATTATCCTTTGATATTCAATATTATATCTTTTGAGAATGTATAATTTTTTTATCATAATGCTGTTATATATATATATATAGAAAATAATATGAAATTTATCTTTTAAAAAATCTATATAATTATTATTATTAATTTTATTTATATTTATCTTAAAATACCCTTGATTATTATAGGTTTATATTATTAATCTTACAATAAACAAATTTGTTTAAAAATAGTCAAAATTTTAAGTTGAATTAAATTAGAGAAAATAAAATAAAAGAGAAATTTTTAACCAAATAATTAAATAATATAGAAAGAAAAAAAATTTAATAATTAAATAAAATTAAAAAATAATCACGAGGAAGAACTCACCTCACACACGCTATAGGTCATGCTGTAGGGGGGTTCATGAGCAACTTGGTTCGAAGATGGAAGGAGTGTTGATTCATTTTCCTAACCCAAAAAACACCTGATGTCATTTGTAGTTGACTGGATTCAATACTAGAAACCAAAATTTGGGTTGTTTATATAGGAAACTAAAACCGCGATTCCTCAAGAACCCTAAATCAAATCTCACATTTTTGAGGTCTGTTTCATCTGATTTTGATTGAAGAGTGGTTTAATTCACCCCTAAAAACATTTATTTAATTTAATCAGGTAAAAAATTCACCTGTGGGAGCTTCCTGAAAGAGGTGGTATTCAACAATATAGGAAATATCCTCCAAGGGGAGATGTATTAACTATACATGTCACCCCAATTTTCTAATTTTTTAATTAATTAATCAATTTAATTTCTATGGATTTTAAAGGGTCAATTGCATGTAAAAATTATACCCCATAGGGTAAACCACTCATTTTGGACATAATGGAGGTGTCATAATTTATATGTGACGCACTGTTTGTGAGATATAAAATTATTTCCAATAATTTAGTATATTAAACATTTAATTTAAAAAACTTAACTTGTGAGAAGGGAATCCGAATAACCACTACCTTCTCATGTTATACTTTTCATAGGGTAAACACTGCGTTTCAGACCCAATAGTGGTCTCATACTTCTCATACGATGCAACATTTCAGTGATATTAATTATTTAATATTCAAAAAATAGATTACAATTTAATTCAACAATATAATGTTTATTTTCTCAAGAAATACATCCAAACATCTGATTCAAACAAATATTATCCCCACTTAGGGTAAACACCATATATTGGACCTCTCAGTAGTCTTAGATTTCGAAAACAATGCACCGTTTTTGATTTATTCAATTATTTTTAATAAAATTTTTATTCTCAAAATAATATATTTAATATTTTTATTTCATCTTCGATGAGGAATTATGGGCCTCAGAATATTACACTAACTCAATAATTCAAAAATATTACATTGAATATTACAATTTCTTAACTGTGTTTTTTAACCTATGAAAAACATTTAAAACAATAATGTTAATTTTCATTGATAAATCATTTTTTATATATGGTATTAAAAAGTTAATAAATTTAGGCATTACTGTTATAGTAAAAAAAATAGGATGTCACCGTTGGATCCTCAATGGGTTTCTAAGAGGCACACTAAGGCATAGTTCTAACAAAGGTGTGTGATATTTCTCCCATGTGTATTGTAAATTTATAGGGTATATCCAATTTATACACTTCATTTTAAAACAAATCACCCTTTATCCTATCCTTTTCATGTGGTTGTCTTCCATGAGATCTCCCCATCTCTTATCTTTTGACCCCTAATGGAAATGAGGTGTATTTTTCTTTTCAGTTTTGGCATAGATTCAATGTAATACTCCCACCCTATTCCTACTATTTACCATCCTATTTATATTTACTTATGTTGGGTGACCGAGTTTACAGTTTCCTTGATAATTCCACTAGAGTAATGTACAATCATATCTATATGATGAGGTTTTTTCATGTGATGGGTAAAGGATGTCTTTTGATAGTGATCATAGGTCATCTCATTTAGTTGGGTGAAGGTTCATATCCATAATATTTTATTTATAGTTTTATTTTATTTTAAATTAATTTATAGATTGAATAGATGATGCTTGTTCGATATTTTTTGGAATGGTTTCAGGTGCAAAACATGAACCTTTTGTGGTCACTTGAATAAAATTTGGATGTGATGAGGTCATTTGGTGAGTTATTCAAGGATTACACATCGAACTATTATTTATAAAAATATTTTTAATTTTTATTCAATTATAATTTTGTAATAATTAATTTATTTGTTTACTTTGACATGAGTTAGGAACTCGTGTAAATTGATGAGGTATAGTTGGTCTTTGATGAGCATAAGAAATAGTTTCTAGGCTATGAACAAAGGAAATAACTTTCTAAATTTGGTATGTGGCCCTTATGCATGTTATATATGTTTATTTTCTAGATTTATGTGGAATTTTATATGTGCAGTCTTTCCACCAAGGGATATGGACTAGCAAAATTGCACAAAATATTTTAAAAATAATGGATGCTTATATATGATTTAAACAATGTGCAATGGTCCAAGAGGGACCCTTATGAATTTTATTGATTCCTTTTCCACTGATGGTTGAGAATTTATTTATTTATATATGCCTTGTGATGAAGGCCCAAAATGGTGAGATTTAAATGATCTCAGTGATCATAGAAAACCATGTTAGTTTCCATTAGTGACCTCTAGGAAGAGGAGAGTGATTAATTAAGTTGGAAAACATAAGGATTTTCCATGTGGAAACCATGAAATTATATAAACCTAGATGACTAGTTATAATGACTATGGGGTGATTGTGCTAACCTAAAGTGACATGTGAGTACCCAAAATAGTATTTCTTAGTTAAGACTTCTGGTTTGGTTTGGTATGTGGGGACTGACCTAGGATACCTTTGAAATTGATATGGTCATTATATAATCTCTCTATAATAGTGTCATTTAGGTATCCCATATGGATCCCGTGAGGTTATGATATGTTTACAATGAGGATAAAGGAAACTATTACCTCTGAGGGATGAGTTGTTTTAGGAGTAATGTGAGTTAGATAAAGGATTCCATAGGGTTTTCTATGGGTGATGTGACTTTGGGGACCCCAGATGGTGCCCCAGTGATTAGATGAATCTAAATAGTGTCAGTGTTAGAATTGGTAGTAATTATTTTCGGTTCCACATTCAAGAATGAATCAATGTTGTGATACAAATATGAATATAGTGTTGGGGATAAGTCATTGACTTGAGTGGATGACCTCAATTATGGGAGATGGGTTTGGATGGTGGGCCAAACCTTATGAGATGAATATTATAAGATGATTCATGTGGGATAAACAACCTAACAAGAAATATATGGATATATAGGATTGCTTGGATATTATCCTTGGATCAAGTCTTCATTCTTATCACTATGCAATGTATCGGAGGGATGCACTACACCCCATAAGGATGTGTATGTGAGATAATCTAGGAGGGATGCACTACCCCTCTTGCCAGGATGATCAATATACTATGATATGATATTGGAAGGATTTAGTACCCCCCAAATGTGATATATGGGATATAAGGGAGTGATTAAAACTCCCCCATATCAATGATATTTATAAGTGATATAATATTTGAGGGATGATATTCACCCCAATATATCAATATACTATGGTATTCATAGGGAAGGTCTCCTAAGATTCGATTGTTGTGCTTAATACCATTGGATTTCCTAAGTCATTATTCTAATAACTGGTCATGGCCGTAATATTAGATTTAATTGTTAAATAATGGGCATGGATTCAACTAGAACTAGTGGACCAAGGTATATGTGTCATGTTTTAACCCAAGGACTGATGATTGTTTAATTATTCATACTTTTTAATTTCAGTTGTCTATTCGGTAGAGAATATCATAATCACATACACTATATTTACAAGTTTTATGATAGAACATGAATTCACTATATATAATACCTTCTTAGATGTCCATGAAACCTAAAGAATCAAGAAGTATCCACTAATTGTAATTTTATATTAGGAATAGGTCCATGATTTTCCATTCAACTAGATAGATTTGATAGAGTAAGGATATGGATGAGGTATTACTTTGGGATAGACATAAAGTCTTTTAATTTTACTTTATTTTTATTTTTTATTTATGAAAAATATAGGGTGTGATCAGTCATTATGTATTGGCATGACTATGAGCCTGTATGATTGTATTCTTTCACATTTTCATTTCTATATCATGTTGTTTTTTATTTATTTCACATAAAACAATGTGTTTTTATAGGTACTATTTGGTTATTTACACTATTATTTCAAAAATTGATTCAAGGTTTTGGTCTCCCAATTGTAACACCCTATATCATCATTACAAGTAAAGAATTATTGGAGTATAGGAAGAAATAACCAAGGTCACATGTTCACCCGATATTCTTAATGTAAAATGAACTAGAGTGGAGATGTCAAATTGATATTAAATATTATATAACTGATATCATTGAGTGTATCAGAATATTTTGGTTGTCTTAATATTTTAGGAGAGAGAATCTGGGTTATATAGGAATGTGTTGGGTCTTATGATAGACCTCAGTATGGTGTTTCATGAACACCTTTCACAAGGGGATGTCCAGGTTTTTATCAATATGGGATTATTTTCATTTGTTTTCGAAATTATAGTTTAGTTTATTTTTTTTAATTGATGATTGTGTTATTTATTATGGGATTATTTTTTATAGGGGTTTGTCTATTTCCTATTTTTCAATAGTTCTGTGAAAATGCATCATTTTTTCACATAGGAATCAGTTTACATACACCAGACTGTGTGGGATTTATATCACTAATCACAAAGGGTTTAATTGTTTGAAGTGGAAACTAAAACATATATGTTTCATTCCCTTATAAGACTTGGGTTCCACTATATGCATATGTTCTGTAATATATTTTCTTCCGATTGTAGGTTATTTGGAAACTGATGAGGGATGCTCCTTATGATGGTGATGCACTCCCATAATGAATGGGATGTATGGTGTCCCTAATAGATCAATATAGGAACATGAAATGCTAGTGACAAACCCACTATTTGTGATTACGGTACAAGTTCCAAGATAAAAATATGTTCCTTTATTTAAAGTGACAACAACAAACTATATAGTGTTTTCCCATATAACTTCATTGTGGCATTTTAATTAACCAAATGATATAACTTTGGTGTATTAACCTAGATCATCTAGTATAATGTTACAACATATTACTGGATGAGATTATGGTTTTTAGGGGGTAGTCTCATATACATATGCTCAATAAGGATTAGTTCTTTAGTAGGATTTTGGTTGAGCATGTGATTCCAGAAGCATATGTGTGAGACACTAGACTAAAATTTTGGTAACATGAGTTACCTTAAGATATTTGAGATAGGAATATTGAGGGTATTTTGATGTTCTATGACCAATGAGAGATGTTACCTATGGGATAGGTTGGTGAGCCTGGATCTTTTGAGATACTACTCAGGATATTTGTAAGTTGGGTCTTAGTTCCATATGTTTGTGAAATTCATGTGTAATCCAAGAAAGGGGTTATCTCAAGATTGTTACTTCCCTTAGAGAGAATAATCACATGTTAATGATTCATATTATGAGATCAATGCATAGGAGGTGAGACCACGTGTTTGGTATAAACAAGAATATAGCATATAATTTATAAGGTAACGAAATTAAGGTCAATTGGTGTCCATTTATGGTTTGAGAGAGAGAGAGACCCATCAAGTACTCTACCCTTTTGATTTAGAATATGAATTTTAGGCCACGATAGGATGGTGGGAGAAAACTTTTATCTATTTTTAACTCTAGTTCATGGGTGACTATGTAATTGATTTGGAATGATTGAGATGCCTTGATTTTTAATATGAGCATAGAGACAACATCAGAATAGACGAGATTGACATTTATGAGGATAATGGTTAGTTGTTTAGGCATGTGATCATAGATTCCATGTTGTGCATCTCATGGGATCATGACTCAAGAATTATAATCATGTTGTCTGGGAGAATAAATCTATTATGTTATGATAAGATTAATGTGCTACATGATGGTTGCGTGTGGTGAAATTGAGCTATGAATTAGTGAGTGTTTAGGTATGTGTCGAGGACTGATGAGTTTAATGTCACTTTTGAAAAATGGTTTCTAGATAATAGATTAGTATTAAAATGTAATTGATATGAGGGTGACATCATATGTGTATCCGGGTATCATGGTACGATTGACCTAAGTGTGTTCCATGAAACATATTATTTGATAGGTGTAACACTAGGATTTCTTTGTATAGGGGGATATGATGTTATCTTGTTCCTTAGTAAATACTAGAATCTGAAGTTTATTGTAGTATTTCATGGATTCCAAACCTTGGAATCATCCTTATTGTGTTTTAGATATAATCCATGGATGGGATGGATTAGAGATACATCAATTGTTTTGTGTGATGTATGATTATTGGTCTTATTTTAAGGGATTAAACTAAACAATTACACCAAAATTATGGTTTTGAGTTTAGTATTGGATCTTAGATTATATTAAGATTAAATTTGGAGTAAAGAAATAGAGATCAGGTGACATGATAATGTTTCATTATGGGCTACTGATCTTTTCCAAGAAAAGTAATCCAAAAAGTACCTATAAGAGTTTTAGTGTGTAGGTGGATTCAGTGAGGTGTAAACTACCTTTATTGGGTCATTGAACCACTGATAATGTGTTTCATTAGATGAATCTATGGCTAGGTTAGGTTGAATTTTACATTTATGGGAAATAGGGATTCTTAAGGATGAAATGTTCTATGGTGGGGAGATAGTAAAACCTCATCCATTTTCTTATAGTGAAATTACAATGTAATTTTAATTATTTTTTTAGAAAATATTTGTTTTAGAACCTATAAAAACACAAACTTTTATAAATTAAAAACTCATTAATGTTATGCCAATTCTTTGTACTTTCCATTGATTATTTAGGATGGACTTGGTTAGGTGATGTAAGAGTGGTTTTGTAGGTGTTATAAGTGTTTAATGGAGATAACGAGTGGGTTCAAGAGGCATGGGAGGATCCTGGGGTGCTTGGAGTCCCACCATAACATAGGCTATGTTGTGGGGTCCTTGGTATGTCTTTTTTGTATGACAATGATTATATATATGTTGTAGTGGTTTTTTGATCTAGGGAAGTGTCACTTATATGAATCAGGTTGACTAAAACTCCTAGGTTGGGTGTTTGGTTGACCATGGTGGTGATGAGAATGATTGAGGAATCCTAAATTGAAATGGTTATTGTCTACATAGAATTCCATGGCCATTGGGAATTTTTATTGGGTGGCCCTAAGGTGGAACATGAAAAGTGAGACTCCCTATAACCACACTCCCAAATCTTATGCCAAAAATACTCTCCTAAAACATTATCTTCGAGATGAAGTGAGATAAACATATATTTATTTAACATAATTATCAAAAGTTAAATAATAAATCTCACAATAATTAAATAATATAAAAAATACATTTTTAGTGTCTTTAGGGAAAATATTCATAGGAAAATTATTATAAAACTTCTGAAAATTTCTACATAATAGAAGAAAATTAGAGTCCCTTATAGGCTTATCATATGTTATGATTATGAAAACCATGTACATTATTAGACATTAATTAATGATTTAATACATAAGATATCATGTAATAAAACTCGGAATATTGATAAATCTAGTTTCTTTGGAAATTAGGTACATTAAATAACAAATTAAAATAGGTAATACATCATCTTTACTAAAAAATTCCTTAATGTAATTATATTATTCCTTCAAACATAAAACTGTGTGGGTTAACCTGGGAAAATACATAAGAAATGGGTTATCTATAAATCCCGTTAAGGTAATATTCATGGAATAACATGATTAAAGTAATATATTTTAGAAAATAGGAAAATCAATGGGGAATAAAATTAGTGATAATCACAGACATGGTCAATGAGGCATGATATATTGTGATAATCAGAAAGGCAACATGGGAAATGTGTTAACAACTTAAAACATGGAATAATAAAGATAGGTCAAGGATAAATACTAATAAAAAATTATGGAAAAAGTATCATGATGTATTAGGTTAAATTCCTAATCCCTTTCCTGATGTCCCATGAGACTAAAATATTACCAAATTCATTAGAGTTCCATATAATTCTGGGTGCACCCAGCACTTTAATTTCATTCACACTCATAAGTGTGCCACATATATCATACAAAATGGACTCATTTATCAAAACTTTTTATTAAAATATCAAGTAGTGTGGAAGAAATAAATGTATGTCCCCAATAAAATAATTATAATTTCATAATGTTGAACACCCTTGACAGTACGAGTATTCACTATACAATTGTTTGGCATGGGAAATCACTATGAAATTTCAGCAACATAATCAGGGAATATAAATGTTTATGGTAGGGATTAATGAGGAGAAAATGTTTCTTTAATCATTTAATAATATTATGGGAACTAATTGGGATATGGGGGAACATATCCCAACATTTTTAAATGGATATAAAAGGCATAAGATATAAAAGATACTTTAATAAAGAGGAGAAAGATAGGATCCCTTACTTTGAGAGGGGATTCAAAATGTTTGGGATAAGCTTCTTGAGGGTTTGGGGGAACCTTAAGAGGGATATATAGAGGGGATGGAATATTAAAAATTTTCTATAATGTTTTTAATTAAAGATAAATGGGATATTGGGTGGGTCTATATAGGAAAATAGTGGGGAGTTCTTTATTATTTCTCAAACATAGGTTTTGGAATCTATATAACAAAATTAACAAAAACCAAAAACATTACCATGGTTTTTCCAATGGTTTATTTAACCTAGATTTATTTGGAATTATTTAATACGTATATGGGGACAAATTATAAAAATAATACACTTATTTATATGTAAGTGAGTCATGTTTACAAAGAAATGATTTTAAAACCATAAAATGTATTATAAGTTTTGGAGGATTCATAAAGGATTTATAAAATTATTCAAATAAACATAAAATCATATTATTTTAAATTTTAAAAATCTATTTGTTATTTTATTCCCTTTATAATACTTATTACAACACTTTTTGTCCATTAGGATGTCAAAATACACACAATATATTTATACCATATTTAATATTTACCTGAACATTTGGCGGGTTAAGATTATTAATAAAAATCAACCATATGATAATTTCAACATGAATATTTAAAAAAATTATATTAATTTTATCAAAATATTTTTTTATATATGTGAATTTTCACTTTTAAAATAAGAATCAACATTTATTGAGAAGTTATGGTTTTTTTGATAATATCCATTTTCAAACCCTTATAAAATTTAAATTTTACTTCATAAAAACTATATGATCATTTATATTTAATAAAATATATTAAATAATAACATTTTAATAAATTATTTGTTATATAAAAAATATCTCAATTCAACAAAATAAAGTCAATAATTGAATTTGAATATCACCAAAAAAATTCAATTTGAGGTTTATTGTTTCAAAATAAAAATAATTTATAAATTAGAAATAATAAGATGAAAATGTATTCATTATTCTATAAAATACACATATTAATATAATAGTGTATTTATACATAGTCCTTTGTTACAAAATTAAACTCTACAAGGATAAGGTGTCTGACAATGAGACTTTCATGGGGTGGTTCAGCATGCATGGATTGGGTTGTGATCTCAATGATATTGAAATTCTCCCATAAATGGTTTCGATAGTGATTATGTTATTGATCTAATCATTGGATTTTTCAATGGAAAATCCCAAAGATTCCTTTCCCATGGAAGCTCTAATAAATGGGATTCATAATGTATGATCTTACTGGTTGAGGTCGTCAAATCTTTTGTCTTTGTGAATTATATTTGTTAAGACCTTATATTTATACTAATCATATGATCATTGTTCAATGTATATGTTATCAATGATAATTCTATTTAATGGAATTTTAAATCCATCAAGATATAATAAATCCTAATAAGTGTACGTGTTTTCTATAACAATAATATATAATAAGACATTTAATGAAAACAAAATAGTAATTTTATTTATAATTGTTTGGGTAATTGAAATCTCCCCCCTAAAAATATTTCACCATAGAAATTTTCATTCCACATACTAAAATAGATAAGGGTAACTCTATTTCATCACATCCTTTATTTCCCACATCTATTATTCAGAAATTTTGTTTCTCCACAACACTTTGATGAGTTTCATTGTATTATTCTATAGAACATTGTATATATAATCTAAGATCATCACCGACTACTCCTATTATGACAGATAATTCTTATATGGTACCACCTCTAGATTGAATTCATGTGAGGCGTCTATTTTGTACTTTATTAAGTGGGATACATAAACTACATCACGTACTTGATATAGGTTATCTAGGAGTTCTAATTGATAGGCCATCATTCGGATGCGATCAAGGATCATAGAGGGACCAATGTATCTTGGACTAAGATTTATGTTTACCCAAATATCATTTCCTTATTCATTGGGAATATAAATAAGAATACCTTATATATAACCCCAAACTCTATATCTCATCAAATATTATCGACAAAGCATGTTTTTCTACTCGGAGAATCCTTGATGCACTGCTAAATAGTCTTAACCTTTTCCACCATTTTGTCAACCATTTCTAGAACTAGAAGTTTCTATTCCTCAAATTCATTCTATAATGCATATGTTTTCCATCTATTTCAATGAATGGATTCATAGGGAGCAATTTGGATACATGAGTAAAACTGTTATTGTATATGACCTTGACTGGAGGATGATGTTGATCAAATCCTCATTTGATTAAAATTGATAATGATATAAACGTGTCCACAAGTGTCTAGATAATATTATTATATTGGCCATCAATTTGAGGATTATAATTCATGATGAAATTCAACATAGTATTTAGATCTGGTTGGATACTCTTCTATAACTGATATTTAAATCTTATATCTCAACTAGATACAATCGATAGTGGTGTTCCACATAGGCTCACCACTTCTGTAATGTATATCCCCTCAAGTTGATCAAGTGATAGGTCCTATTGCATTAAAATTAAGTGATCACATTTTGTAAGATGATCCACCACAACCCATACAATATTATTTTATCTTGATGTATTTATAAGACTAGTGACAAAGTCCATGCTGATGTTTTCCCATTTCCATGTTGGTATGGGTAATAGTTTCATCATCCCATTAGATTTTTTCTTTCCACTTCACATGCTGGCATACAATAAATATTGATGTATATTTTGAGATCTCCTTCATCTTTTTACAATAACAGTTCTATCAGAAATCTCGAAACACATTCTTACTTACACAATGAATAGAGTAGGTCGATCTTTGTGTATTATAAAATAAATCCTTCTTTAACTCAAGATCTGATGGCACACATAATTGTGACCCAAATATCACAAATTATTCTTCATTAACATTGAAATCTGAGGATTTACCTTTTATTATAACTTCCACTTTCATCTGAATTCCCACATAATCTCTTATAGAATCCTTTAACTTCTATTAAAGGGACAGCTGAGTAGTAATTTTTGAAAGGGTTGATGATTTTTCTTCCTTTATGATTCCCATGTAGATCCTTTTTTAGTCTAAGAATATTAGATCCTTATCAATTATCATCAATGATAAAATTGGTAGATCCTTTCTACATATATAATATTCCACTTTATTTTATATCCTAGGATAAGATTAGATTGAGCATTCATAATCCTTGATCATCCCAAACCATCATTATTGGTGTATATTTAGATATCTCTATGTGAATATACACTTGAGTCTCTTGTGAACCGTATATATTTCACATTTCTCCCCAAAGAGATAATTCATCCAGAATTTCAATGCAAATATCACAATAAATATCTTCTTATAATGAGTTCAGTTGTTCTATTTGTGAACATTCAATTACATTAATGAATAGTCTATCCATTTTCCATTCTTTATTAACATGTAGCCTAATCCCTTCTTTGAAGCATTGTTGAATACCATGGAATGTTCTCCACTTGTGGGTAGTGTGAGTATATGTGTAGTGATAAGATTCTTTTCAAATCCATGAATCTCTTTTCACATTCATCATTATAAACAAAAATGAATACCTTCCATGTTATCTTGGTTAGAGGGTTTGAAAATCATAAGAAATTCCTCACACAATGACAATAATACCCAGCTAATATATGGAAAATATAAACTTTTATCATAGATGTTAGAATTGTTCACCCTTCATTTTCAACTATATTTGATGGGTTAATAGATATCCCATTTCTAGTGATAATATTCCCCAAGAATGAGTCTTCATTCAAACATAAATCACATTTTGTGTAATTTTCATAAAGACCATCCTTTTGTAAGGGGTTTTCTATCAATTATCATATTCTCAGAATGATACTAGTTTCTTCTGGATTATATTATACTTTCATCTATAAAGACCACTACCTATTTTTTAAGGTAATATATAAACACTCTATTCATCATGTGCATGAATATCATGGGATAATTAGTGAGTCTGATTAGAATTATAATGAACTCCTAAGGCCCATACATTATTGGAAATTTTTTAAGCTGATATTGTCCTTCTTCACCCTTACTTGATAATATCCTGACCAAAATTCCACCTTAGAGAAGTATTGTGCTCCATGTAGACGATTGAACAATCAATCCATGGTATATGATAATTTTTCTTTAGCATGATATTGTTAAGGTCACTATAATAAGTGTAATGGTGTATTGAACTATCCTTCTTCTCAATGAAGAGGGATGGTGCACAACAAGGTGAAGCACTTTGGCATATTAACCCTTTATCCATATTATCAAGTAGTTTCTTTTTCAGATCCTCAAGTTAAACAATATTTATCCTATACATAGTATTAGATGATGGAAATACCCCAGGTATAAGAACGATTGAAAATTCAACCTCTCATATAAGAGTAAGACTAGAAAATATGTTGGGAGACACATCTGTGTATTCCCTCACAATGGGCATGACATTGGGGAAAATATTTTACAGAGAATCAATTATTTGATTAGATACATTTTCTCAAAGGGAAATAATATCCATGATTGAGATGTAGGTGCTGAATAATACTTATCATTCTCCTTGCATTTGTGCATAATCGTATAATGATTCATGAAACTAAGATTGATTTTCTTCTCACTAAAATTTATATTGTCTTTATATATGGATGTACAATCCATGTCTATTAATATATAAAATTCTAATAAAGGATGTATCAATAGTTTCATTGGAATTTTTAGCCCTCAAATTTTAATAGGTGATGCAATCTATACTTGGGATGAAATAACTGCACCATTTTCATTTCCACTGACAGATCTATATCCATGAATTATCGTGGTATATGAATAGTTCTACAATTATTTTGTGATATGGAGGAATGTGTAAAAATAGAATCAAAAGGTATGTTAGGTATTATTAAACAAATAACTTTTGTATCTATCTCCACTTCATTTTCAGGATCCACCTCAGTGTTTGTGATGGAATAAGTTCACACTTGCTGCCTGGGAGGTTGTTATCTGTCTCTGAGAACCCTTATATTAGTGCTTTAATTTTCAAAGTTCCCTTTTACCTAAAATTAAAATAATCAAAAATGTGATGGGGGGGTTTAATGGAGAATTACTTTCATCCATCTCATTAGTGGGATTCCCCGGTCAACAGAAGTTATCTAGGAGTCCTTTATTCCCACAACTAAATAATTTCCTCACCCCTTATGAAATTTTTGGGGTTTTTATTTCTTTACTTTTGAAAAGAACGGTGTTGAAATTTCCTCAAACCATTAGATTTATCCATTTTACATCCAAAATTAAACTCAAATTTCCACTTCTTATCGCAGTAATACCCTTGAGGTTCACCGATCTCTATTTCATCTTTAAGGACTCTTTGGAAAATTTCCTAACAACTATCAAAGTCTTAGATCACTATGAATTTTCATAGAGTATTTTTTATCACACAAAAAAGTATTCAACCATGCATTCAGGGGTAAAGAAAAATCTGAAGGCATATCATGCAAGTCTTGGGAAGTTATCCTTATACATTCTGATATATTCATCAAAATTTGTCTTAAGGGAAAAGAAATACCATTCCATTTTATGTCAGAGAGTGTGAGGAAAATATTTATCGAATTTTTTTTATGGGATTCTTTTCTCCCATCACATTGAACTATTCATTAGGCACTTTATTATTGATCATTTTCCACCACTATTTAGACTCTTCCTCCATTTGAGAAACATCCAATATAACTTTCTCTTTCTCAAAACACTAAAGGATAGATACAATATATTAAATAGAGTTGATCCATTAATACATGATTAAGGGATCAGATGATCCATTGAAATTAAGAGGCCTTTGTCTCAAAAAGGTCCCAATTGTGGCCTGTTTTTTATTTTGGGGATTTTTTTTATCCTCCTGATCCAAGTTTCTATTTAGAACATGATTTAGATTAGACAATATCAATACAAATTTCACTATTTATAATCCCATCTGTTTAGGAATATCATTTGGGAAGTCATCACATTTTCATTAACATTGGTTTTTTACTAAGTTCTTAATATTTTTATCCATTGGATAGAATAAAGGGAAAATTAGGGATGAGTAAATTTCAACTATTAAAGACATAAAATAGAATCAAATGAATTTAATGTTATAACTTATAAATGAAATCTATTTCCCTAAATTAAGGTTTTTTAGGCTTTAATCAATGTTATCCATGATCTATTTTCTTGCATGGGCACTTATGGGAATTTTTTATTTCATTAATAATGGTTTGTAATGAGATTTTTAATTTAATAAAGAGTATTCATCGGGAATTTCAAACAAAGTGTGCAGTAAGGTCCATTTTCAGGCATCGCTTTCCAGTTGTGTCTAGATCAATGCGGTGTTTTCAATTTTTCCCTAATGTATATCTATGTCATATCTACACCCACTTATAACATCCAGATTGGGATGTGTTTTCTTATAAAAAACTTAATATATTATATAAAAAAATGTAGGGATGTATTAATTAGTTTATTGTTATCCCTAAGGATTTCTCTAGAGTTTTCTAGTATAAAAAAACCTTTCATTTGATACCAACTTGTACAACCTTGCACTTTATTACACATTAATTCATGATTTAATATATAATATTACACAAAATACACTCTTGAATATTGAGAAGTCTTGTGTATTTTGGAATTTGGTACACCACATTATCACTTAAATAAGATAATACATAATATTTATTGAAAACTCTCCTTAACATGATAAAATTATTCATTGGTATATAAAACTGCATGGGATATCCTAGGGACATACATAAGAATGTGGTGAGCTAAAAAGCCCAATATAGAAATACACATGGAATAAAATGATTAAAGTAATGAATACTAAAGAATAGGAATATAAATGGGGCCTAAAATTAGTGATACTCATAAACATTAACAATGATACACGATATATGATGATAATCATAATGGCAACAGGGGAAATGTGGAAACAACTTAAAAATGAAATTATAAACACATTTCACGAATAAATGTTATAATATAATGATATCAAAAGTACTATTATGTATTAGGTTAACTAATTAATTCTTTTTATGATGTCTCATAAGAATAAAACATTACCCAACACATTGGCTCACTATAAAATTTTGGGCCCACCCATCACTTTCATTTCATTCACATGAATAAGTTTTCCATAGAGATCATAAAACATAGAGTAATTTTTAATGAAATTTTTAAAAAGATATAGTATTATAGAATAAATATATTTTAAGTCCCTAATAAAATATTTATAAGAGTATAAGGTCAAAACCCTTGATATTAAATGTGTATGTGTATTCACTACACAACTGTTTTTCATGGAATATCGTAGTAAAATATTAGCAGCATAATGGGGGTGTATAAATGTTCATGGGAGGGATTATTGATAGTGAAAGGAGTATATAATAATTTATGAATAATAGGGGTATTAAGGGGGATATGGGGTAATATATTCAATCATTAGTAAATGGAGATAAAAGGCAAATGATATTAAAGACACTTGAATAAAGAGAAGAAGGATAAGATCCCTTACCTTAAGAGGGTCATTCCAAATGTTTGGTAGGAGCTTCATGAGAGATTGGGGGAACCTTGGGAAGACTATATAGAAGTTACGGAAGATTAATGACTTGATAAAATGTTATTTATCGATGAAAAATGGGATCTTGGTTGGGTTTATATTAGAAAAGATAAGGGAGTTCTTTATTATTTCTCAAACCTAGGATTTGGACTCTATATAACGAAATAAATGATAAAACATAAATAGATTTTTTCCCATGGTTTCTAAAAAAGGTGAGATTTTAATTATTTTATAAGGATAATTGATAAACTTATGAAAATAATCCCCCTGTTGAAGTGGAAGTGGGTCTTGTTTATAAAGAAATGATTTTAAAACCATAAAATATATTATAGGTTTTGAAGGATTCATAAAAGATTTATAAAATTAATAAAATAAACATAAAATAAATTTTTTAAATGTAAATCATATAATTTATCTTTTATAACCTTTATAGTATTTATTACCTCATTTTTGTGTCATTATTATGTCCTAATAAAAAATGTTTATTTATATTATGTTTAATTTTTTCCTAAAATATTTACTCTCTCAGAAAATTATGAACAATTAACCATAGAATAATTTTTATGTGATTATTTAAAATATAATATTCATTTTTATGAAATAATTTTATAAATATATAAATTTTTAATTTTAAAATAAAAATAAATATTAATTGAGAAATTCTAGGTTGTTTGACAAAAATTATTTTCCAAAAATTATAAAAATTTTATTTGACATCATAAAAATTATATGATCATTTATATTTAATAATTTTTTTAATAATAATATTTTAAAAATAATATAATTTATTCCCAAAATCCATTAATTTATCAAAATAAATTCCTTAATTTAATTTAAATATTACCCAAAAATAAAATTTGTGATTTATTGTATCAATATCAAAATCGTTTATAAAGTAAAAATAATAAGATAAAAATTTATTCATTATTATAAATAGTATACATATTCATATTATTAAAGTATTGATACATATCCCTTTATTACACTAGGAGACTCCATAAGGGTAAGGTGAGTGATGGCGAGACATTCACAGGGAATTTTAGAGTATATGGTTTGGGAAATGATCATAATGAGATTGAAATTCTCTTATAAACAGTTTCAGTCATGCTTATGTTGTTGCTTCTTAGCTTGGGATTGGTCAAGGGAAAATCCTAGGGATGTTGTCTCTATTGGGAGCTCCAATAAATGGGGTTTATAGTTTCTGATCCCACTAATTGAGGCCATCACTTCCTTTTTCTATGTCAATTAGATCCCCTCTTATTTATGGGATAAACACCATAGATCTAGAATTTGATTACAATACTTCAATAAAAGTTCAACTAGACTATCCAAAAATTCCCCCTCAAGAAATTTACTTGGCCGTTTCCTTATATGAATTCTTGAAATAGGAGGATATACTTATCTGGGAGCCAAATCCAACTTGAATACTTGATTCACAGAGTTTTTATAAGAATCTTCTCCATGGTAGTCAAAATAGAATGAGATATTTATAAAAAAAATTATCTCTATCCATAATCATGTTTCATGGGAGACTATCACTCAAAAATCTTCTAGTTGATGAAAACCTTCCAAATGTAGGTATATTTAATTTTTTACATTGTGATTTGTGTCCCCAACATCTGGAGAATGTTGGTCATTTATTTTCTTGTTTCCAAACTACAACCACTCTATGGAAAGATATTTTTGACATCGTTGAGATTCATCTTTTACAGGATAATAATATGATTGAATTTCAATTTTCCTTGATGAGGATTGAAATTTCTAAACATATAACTACACTATTTTGGGAGGCTTGTGCAGAATTAATTCATGTTGTCTAGAAAATAACAAACAAGAGCATTCATGAATGTTCCAACTTCATACTATAGAATGCTACTGTTGATATCAAGTGGACTGTTCAAAGTGAAAATCCGATACATGAAGAATTCTGTTGGAATTTGGTACATGGATTATATTTTTTGAGGAAGCTGATAATCTATGGTAATTATCCTAATCCTCTTGGTTATATTGAGGTTTTATGGTTACCCCACTTCATTGGTTGGATCAAATTCCACTTTGATGGGGATTCAAGGGGGAACCCAAGACCAAGTGGTTATGGGACTATTTTTAGAGATCAAAATGGTGGTGTTTTGGAATGTGTTCATGGCCCTTGGGTTAATTTCATTACTTAATAGGAAGAAATTATGGGGTTTATAAATGCTGTCTCGGTTTAAAGTCAAAGAAGTTTGAATAACATCTGGTTTGAATCAGATTCGATAACCATCATATAGGATGTATGGTTGGGACATATTTATCTATCATGGAGGGTAACAACTACATGGGAGAACTATCCTAAAAGGCTTTCTTCAATGAACTACATCACCACATATACCTTTTTTGAAGCCAACCCAATTTCCAGTCACCTTAAATACAAAGGAGTGTTTGATGAGGTTTATTTATACTCTAAAATTATTCACTATAACATGATTCTAATGCTCCGCTGGGAAAAATGTAAAATTCCCTCTTTTAGACTCTTGGGATATTACTTTCTTTTTTTAATATCATCTGAGATCACTTTTCTCAAAAAATTAGAATGATAAGGGTTCTTTATAATTCATGATGGGAGTAAATGTAATAACAAAGGAATACACATATGCCATGGAAAAGGGGTGTGGAATCTTGTGATATTAAGAATGATACCTAGAGAATAATCATAGGAATATGGAATTTAAATGTAAGATGTACATTAAGCATATAACAACAAAGAACATTTATCTCAAGCATAATCACAAGAAATCATCATATTGTAAGATAATTAAGACTTTCCCTTATATTAAATTGTGAATAAAAAATTCCCACACATATTGTTGTTAAAAACAATTACAACATTTAATTTTGTGAAAAAAATACCATATTATACTTTTTGAATAAAATAACTTCCCATGTTATATATTGTGATTAAAAAAAACTTCCCATTTTGCAATTTGGAACAAAAATATTTCCACACTATAGGTTGTGAAAAAACAAAATACCCATGCTTGACATCATTACACACATGGTATTTGAATTTTATCAATGCATTAGCGGATGATATGGGATAACAAACTTCATAATAATTGTCAACCATACATATTTTCTCTTTTAAAACATGAAAAATATTCATAATTCAAAAATCACTTAATTAATCGATGAAAAAAAGAGATTTTTATGAAAAAATATTCCTCATTTATTCCATAATCCAAAAAAACAAATAAATTGGATAATATATTTAAAATATCCCCACTATAATATAGAAAACATTAAGAATATTTATATAGATAAAAATACCCTTTTATAAAAAAATGATTAATCACTTGAAAACTTAGAGGAAATAAACCTTTTTGAAGGCATATAAACACTTTTATAATTCATTATTTAAAGTTAAATACATGAATCATGATAAAATATGTAACAATTATCATATAAAACCATTTATTTTCAGGAGAAAAATTCAATAAATTTTAGACGAATTAAACAACATTTAATAATCCTTTATTTAATACATAATTAATTTAAATTGATTTCAAAATTAATAATTATTTTTCTAAAATAAAACTTATAATTTCGGAAAATGTAAAAAAATTTAATTTTATTTTAAAAATAATCATGAATAAAAATTATTTCAATAAAATATTTTAATAAATTTAATAGAATATTTATAAAGAAGAATATCCAAATGTTAAGAAAAAATGTAAAAGAATTTTTAGAATTATTTACCAACTTCATAAAAGAATAAATTTATGGTCAAATTCAAAATTAATTTTGAAAAAGTTAAAGTTAATTTGTTTTAAATATTTTTATTTAATAAGTTATCTTAAATATTGGATCTTAGTAAAATGTATACAGATTGTTGGAGGAAATGTGTAAGTGAAGTTATAACATTTGATGATGAATGGAAATACTATTGAATATTTTAAAATAACTTCATTGAAAACCCACATCATAAAAAGGGTTAATAAATCATACTTTTGAAAATTATATTTGGGAAATATGAATTTCACGTGATATAAAACATAAATAGGTTTACTAATATAATGGAGGACATTGATGGTAAAGGAAAATATAGACATGTAGGGATAATAATGGTTAAAGATGATGGGGATTGTTCTCAATAATAATAAAATGTTTAAATAAGTAATTAATCTAGGTAAAATATTTGAATTAAAAAATCATTCTCCATAGAGGGAATAAAATGAAACATGAATTAAAGTCTTAGGGTCGAGAAATCGATCTTAGAAGAATGATCTTAAATAATAATAATTATAACTCAATTAAGGGGGTTAAGTTAACAAATACGATTACAAATTTGGTATATTTTAATCAAATAACTATGAATGATATAGTGTGCGATGGATTTATAAATCTCTTGGATTGAATGAAAAATATAGTAATAAAAAATCCATATCCAATATATACACCACAAAATGGAAGATGTGGTGAATATGAATCATATCTCAATGAAGAAAAATTAAGATGTAAATTTTTTTCATAAAATGAAAGTAATTTCTTATATTTAAATTAAATAATAATTTAAATAAACCAAATAAAATAATGATGGTGTGAAATACAAAACATGTCTCATCAAATTGAAAATACTGGCAAAAAACTATCAACTCTGAAACTATTTCATTATGAGCATCAAACTAACATCATTAATAATAATTTTATGTATGTTAATATAATTTTTAATGATGTTTTAGACCTATATCTATTTATAAAATTTATATTTATTAACATATGTGATTAATTTATTAAATAGTTTCTTACTATAGAAATTACTTTCGGTTGTTCGTACAATTTATTTAAAACTTCCATTGCATATTGATCATGGTAAAATAGTATTGTAGAATAACTTAATAACCACCATATTTGTATAGTTTAATGTCTTTTAATATTCCATTAGAACAATATTTATACATTCACATATGTTTTTTTCCAATGTAGACTCGAATTAAGAAAGGTAGCTTGATTTTGTTTTTTGGTGGTTAAGTTTACTATGATTATTCGTTATCTATATCCCTTATATAATGTACAAAATATTATTAAAAAATATTAATAGTGTCATAAATAAATTTTTAAGCATTGAATAAATTTTTAATGTCTAATATGTTATGAGTTAATGGATACATAGAACTCTTCATTCATAGAGGCATTAGTTTACACATAAGCATGACAATATATTCATTTTTCGAATGGTTTTGGGGGAAGGTAGAAAAGTGATATTAAATCAATATAATAATATTTCATAATAATAATAATAATAATAATAATAATGATTCAATCATAATTTCATGGATTATAATGGATTTTATGGGGGTATAATAAGAAATGGGCTAAGAGAGATCAACTAAGAAAATTATCTGTCCTTTTGGATATTCTCCCTTAGGTAACAACTTAAGGCCACTTTTCTTGATATTTTGGAAATAAAAAGGTATACAATATTTGGGGAGAGGTTTTAATAGATAAAAGAGTTTATTTTATTAGATTTAATTCTTTGGAATGGGTGGATAAATTTGGTTTAGGTTATTTTCTTTTACAAGTTAGGAAAATGACACATTTTTTTAAATACCCATTACTTTTTTAAATTATGGAATGACACTATTCAAGGTTCAATGGATCAAAAAGTGGGAAATAATAAAATTGGTTATAGATAAGGTCTATAAATCCTCTATAATTAATTTTGAAACATTTATAAAAAATATTTCATGTCTTTTACCTCAAGAATTGTACATTTTACCCTTTTATTTTTTTACCATGATAATTGGGTTTTAACACAAATAATTTATATTTTATTAATAATATATTATAAAACAGAATAAAAAATATTTATTTTTTAAACTTGAAATTATGAACCATATAACTCAATTCAATTTATAAATGAGATAAAATTAAATTTTAAATTGTAGCATTTAATATATTAAAAAAGTTTTTGTAGAAAAAATATTGTTTTTATTATCATGTATTCTTAATCTTATACAATGTTAATTTTAAATTATATGAGTGATAATATATTTTTATATACGTTTAAAAATCATATCCATGTCATTATATAAAACAGATCAATTAAACTTATTAGATAAAAAATACACAAAATTTATAAAATAATTTTTAGAAAATAACCCCATTATCTTGGTGAATAACTTTAATCCTAGAAATAATTAATTTAAGGATAAAATTGAAATTGAATATAAAAAAAAAATATGAAAATTTTTATCTTAAATTTATAATCTATTTTTTTATATTTTATTTCTCTCTCTGATGTAATTTATTTTCATATAAGAGAATACTAAAAAATTTTAGAGTTAAATATTACATATGTTTTTAAAACGTTCATCTTGGGTTTTAAAAATTCAATATATAATTTTGAAATAAATTATATTATTTTATTAATATATATATTTTATATAAAAAAGGTTCTAAAAACATATAAATAATTATTATTTTTAGATATTTTCATAAAAAATATGGTATTAGAAAAATAAGTATTTTTTCACAATTCACCAAAGGATAAATTATTTTAAAAATATCTAAAAAAATGAACACAATAAATTTTTTAAATTATTCCTTAAAAAATTAGATTCATTTTAAATAACTAAAATTCTATAATTAATAAGTTCAGCTTTTAAATTAAAATAAAACATACAATGAAAAAGGATTTTATTAAAAAATATCCTTCTCAAACATTAAGAATACTTAATTTAATTTTTATGCATTTATTATTGTTTAATTTTTTAATTTAATAGAGGTTTTTTCATTCTTAGATATACATAACAATGTTTATCTTATATTTTGTGGCTCATTTTAGTTCGGTGTTACATGTGAAATAATCTATCTATAAAATATTTATTTATAGGAATATATACTCTAAAATTACAACGTGTTATAGTTTCCCCTCCCCTTAAATAAATTGTTTCCTAATAATTTTAATTATCATATACTAATAAAAATAAATATGTGTATCAAAAAGATTATAATATCCTAATATGTTGCTTCTAAAGAGATACATACCTTTCTACTTTTGGGATGACAGGGTAATACATATTTTACCACATAATAGGAATATATTTTCATTCTATCAATTTAGTCTTAGTATTCTATTATATATATTTATTTGGTGTTTTTAGAGACATAACATCCAAAAATTAATTTTTAAGATGATTTTTTCAAGTCAAATAATAAAAATATAATGTTAATTATAATATCTAATAAATTCAATGTAATTCATCGTATAATGATGTAAACACAATCTTAATATGTCTTATCCAATGAAACCTTAATTTCTTCCTATGATATATTTGTCTCATCAGTAATATAATTAGATCAACATAAAAATCCTTTAGTCTAGCATTGATTTACTATATTCATATTGCTATTATATTATCTAACATACCATAAGGATGTGCTCAAATCATTCATAATGGTACATAAATAGCATTAAAATTATCAAAGCATATTCCCTATGAGTTTATGTGCATTTTTTAGTCTCATTACCACTCATCATGCAACGAGTGAAGATCGATTTAATACTCAAACTACCATTTTTTAGTGATTACCCCTTGATGAATGTACTTCATAACTATATCCACTTTCTAGTATCTATATAATGACAAAATTCATGAGTAAACCACAAAAATAAAACATTACCAAAATGCTAGGATATTAACTTATATATAAAATTATCCCTTAAACATATCCTTAGTGTTTTCACAAATTGAATTTATCATAATACTAAAAAATTATTAATATAATCCTAAAAGATATCTAAATTTATCCTCAAAAGTAACTAAACTAATCTTTAAAGAAAACTAAACCCTATACTAATAGAAACTGAGGTAACCCAAGATTTCACTCCTAGATATGGTGCTAAAAACACTTTATTTAACACTATATTTGATATGAAGTGATATAAACCTATCTTTATTTTACATAATTTCCATATGTTTTACATTATGTCTTATAATAACCACACAATCCTAAAAATTTAAGGTATAATTTTATTGAGGACAAGTTACATAAGGATCTTATTTTACAAATATTGTGATCATTTCACCATAATATAGACACACTGGACCACATTCTAGACATATAATAATTTTTACACATCTTCATAACCTGAGTAATGGAATCATAATTACTGGGTGGATCCCGTACTCAATAATATAGAAAATCAATAAAATTTCATTCGTGGTTTGATCATAAGAATATGATAAAATATGAGCATGGGGGAAAGTTTTTTTAAAAAATAAAATAAAATAATAATTATTTAAATGTAATTATTAATGTACATGTAATCTTAAATGAAATCATATAATGCGAGAAAAGAGTGGGGAATCATGAGATAATAAACATGAGCATTGGAGAATACGCATAGGTATATGACATGAAATGTATCATTCCTATGATACAGATCATAACATATAATTTTTCTGAAAACATAAATATAAGAAATCATTATATTTTTTGTCAATTCAATGTTTCCCTAAAATCACATCTTGAATAAAAAAATTCATAAACATCATGTTGTGATAAAAAAATTTCCACACTACATGTTTGGAATAAAAAAATTCCTATACTATATTTTGTGAATTTTTTTCCAAGATATATATTATGATTAAAAACAATTATCATTCTATTTATTTTGAAAAAAAAATCCCAAAATTTATATTTTGTACCCAAAAATATACTTATGCTCAGTATCATAATCATATGTGATAAAAAACATTAACTAATGCATTACATGGTGATATTGGACCACAAAATTCATAATAATAATCACCCATATATACATCTATCATTAAAACCTAAAAACATTCATACTAAAAACCGGACATAATATACCCATGGAAAAGAGTTGGGTTTTATGAAAATTGTTCCTAGAAAATTCTATTATATATACAAATAAATATATTAGATAACTACATAAAAATAACCCTATTTTTTATAAGTTGCATTAATAATGTTGAAATAGACAAAAAACTCATTTTGACGATCATTTAATTTTTCAATTAGAAAATAAGAGGTAATTCCTCATTTCTGAAAAGAGTGAAAAATATTTTAGATTGATTTCTTTAAATAAATTAATTTTTTTGATAATAAATTTAATAGTTATCCGTAAAAAATATATTTTAAAAAAAAATTTATAAAAGAAATATTATTTTAAAAAATGAAATTATTCGTTCTTAAAAAAATATATTCAAATCACTTATAAAATCAATAATTTATTTTTAAAATTAACTATTAATTTTGGATAATATAATAATATATTCTCTTATTGAAAAAATAATTAAGCGATAAAATAATTTGAAGAAAAATTAAAAAATTTAATGGAAGATATATAAAAATTATTTCTAATATAATTAGATAAACCGTAAATGTTTTTTAGATATCATTTTTAACATACTCATAAAAGATAAAATTATAGGTCCCATTCAAAACTCGTTTTCAAAAAGTTATTATAAATGTAATGTAAGAATTAAAAGAACATATGAGGGTTAATATAAACTGAAAATTACAATATCATGAAATTAATTATTATTTAAGGAAATATGTAACATTATAAACCAAATAGAATAATATATATTGTGTAATTTCAATCTTTCCTTTTGGAGTTGAAAATATAGACAAATGACACTTAACTCGGGTGCTAATTTCTTATAAGGATGCACCTATCTTTAGGAATAATAGAATTAACTTTATTAAAAACTTTATTTATAAAATTTTACATATATATTGAATTCTATAATGTTTATGTATAATTATATATTATCTATTTATTATATATTTTTCTCTCATGGTGTTTACTTTAGGGGGTTTGGTCGATTTTTCTAAAACGTCCGATGTATATTTACATTGGTAAAAAATGTTCTAGAATGACTTCATAATATCCAAAAGTATAGAGGTTTATAGTTTTAAATATTACATTATAACTAAATTTATATAGTTTTATATATTTTCCCAAATGGGCTCATATTAAGTAATGATCCTCGATATCTTTCTTTTAGGTTGTTAAATTTACTATTTCCATTTACAATTGATATCACTTATATTATATCCATTAAGAAGTTTATATAATATTAATAGTTTCATAAATATAATTTGTATATATTAAATACATTTTTAAATTATACCATTTTTGGGGGTATTGGAAAAATAGAACAGTTCATTCATAGAGGTGGTAGTTTACATGTATGCTTGACAATGTCTTCCTTTTTTTAATGGTTTTGGAAGAATTTAGAAAAATTATATGAAATTATTATAATAATTTTTTTAATATTAATTATACTTATTTTATCATAATTTCATTTATTTGAATAGATTTTATGTGGTAGAGGAAAAAATGAATTAAGAGATATTAGTTGAGAACATTACCTATCCCTTTGGATGTTATGCATTGTGAAACATTTTAAGGTTCTTTTACATGGTATTATGGAAATAAAAAGGATTATAAGACATGATGAGAGGGTTTATAAGAGACTAGGTAGGATAGTTTTTATATCAAAGGATATATAATTGGTGGATAAACTATTAAGAAGTGATATCCTTTTATAAGTTAAGAAAATGACACATTTGAAAATACCCATTACCTTTTCAATGATGGAATTAAATTATTCATGGTTGAATAGATCAAAATAGGTAAATAATGAATATTTGTTTGATAAATGGTTTATAAGTTATTTAATATTCATTTTAAAACATGTTTCAAAGATCTTTCAATTATACTTTTTATATTTTGCCTTTTTTGTTTTTACCTTGGTAACTATAAATTTACCCATAAAATTTATAATTTACTAAAAATACAATATAATAATTGATAAAAACTTTCTTATAAGAATATATTTAAAATCAATATTTTCTAATTCAATTTAAAAAAAACAATTACATTTTAAATTAAATAATTTAACATATAGAATACTGTTCTTCAGAAAAAAATTATTTTTTTACCATTACGTGTTCTTAATATTATATATCATTAATTACCAATTAAATAAGTGATAATATATTTTAATAAATATTTTAACATCATATAAAAGTAATTTTATAAAATATCTCAATTTAATTTGTGAGATAAAAATTATAAAATATTAATAAAATAATTCTTTGAAAATAACGCTTTTATCATTATCATAGTCATAAACGTTAATCCTAGTAATCCTAATTTCATTCCCAAATATAAAATTAAACATATTAAATAATTTATACATGTTTATCTAAAATATTAAATCCTTTTGTTATATTTTTTAGAGGTTATGGAAACTTATTTTTTTATATATGAAAATAAAAACACTTTTTAGAGTAAAATATTACATTAGACTCAAAACGTTAAACATGGATTTTATAAAATAACCACATTATTTTCAAATATTTTATTTTAATTTGTAAATATATATTTTATTACATAATAATAAATTTAAAAAATCGAAATTCATTCTTGTGTTATGATAATGTCATAAAAGTTATGGTATTAGTAAAATTGGCATTTTCACTATTCATATAAAAATCAATTATTTTAGAAAAATATAAAAAGTAACCCTAAGATAAATTAGAAAATTTGAATCAAAATACATATTTCATTTTAAAAAATTAAGGCCTGAAATTTTTTATTTTATCTTTAAAATGAAAATATAATATTTTAGAAAAAAACTGTTTTATTTGAAAAATGTCCTCTTAAATTTTCTTTATCTTACATGGTTGGAATTTATAATTGGTTGATATATTTTTATTCACCATACATTTAATTATTTTTAAATTTCATTAATAATATTCATCTACTATGTCGTGGATCATTTTAGTTCAGTGTTGTGTGAGAAACAATCTATTGATGCAATGTTTATTTAAAAGTAGATATATTCCATAACCTCGATGTGTTACTACAAAGAGGTTGGGGCTTCATAATGGAATTATTTAACTTTCCATATTGGATTAGGGGTGTTTAAATAGTCTAAAATGGAAAAATGTAAGGGATTTCAAGCATGATCCTAGGTGTGTCATGTTTTTGACTCGATACTAAATAAGATCACCCCATCGTTAGGAAAGCTATAGTGAAAGTTGTTTTTCCCATATGAATTGTAGATTTTTTGTAGTATCCCACTTTTACCCACTCTCAATTCTAAAACACCTTACTCATTTTTGATCCTACTCTCTCATTCTTGACTATTCGGAGATAAACCCCCCTCTTTTCTCTCTACCTCCCATGGAAATGGGATGGATTTGATGTGAATTTAATAGTGATTCAAGGAGATACTTCTTTCTTTATCACCTTTGAATCCAATTTCTCTCTCACTAATTTGGGTGATATGGAAGCAGGTTTCAATTAAAATTACATTATATAATGATTTTATGATCTCGATATGATGGTTATTTTTTGTATGATGGGTAGAGGATATACCATGACAATGAACACATTCCATCGCACACCATTGCGATGAAGTTATTTCATTATGTGACTTTATTCATTAATATTGATTAATTTAATTTAATTAAGAAATTAAATCAACATAATGTGTTATATATTTTTATTAAAATAATTTCATGAGTGCATCAATGACTTTATTTAGGTATTTAGTCCATGTATCATTGTAGTCCATGTATCATTGTGATGAGATTTCCTAATGAATTATTCAACAATTATGCTTAATTGTATTAAATAATAAGATTATTTTTAAATATTAATTTACTATAATTTTATTATAGTTAATTAATGAGGATAAATTGATTTCAGTTATATACTTGTGTGGATTGATTATGACTACTTGGACTTGAATGAGCTCAGTTAAGAGTTTCCAAGCTGTGAACAATGGGAATAACTCGGTAAATGAGGTAGCTGGTCCTTATAGATTCTCCCAATGGTAATTTTCATGATAAATGTAGTATGTCATATGATTGTTGTTTCCATTGAGGGTGATTAACATGTTAATTTATTCAATTTTTAACTAATATTTAATTCATGTAGACTATTTGAACAAAATACGAAGGGATAAGAGGGAGAATTGTAAACTTTTATGATGCACCGGTTGTCGATGGTCGATGACTATTTCTATTTATATACCATATGATACATAAAATCATAGGGGTAAGATTGATAAGAACATAGAGATCATGGTGGACCATAATCAGTTCCCTTGGTGACCTCTTGGTAGAGGAGAGTGATGAATTGGGATAGATGGACCAGGGATTATTCATATAGAAACCTTGAAATTCCTTATATCCAATGGGATAGCTGTGATGAATATGGGGAGAGTGTTCCTCCAATAATGCAATGTTATTACCAAGATCAAGATTTCTTATTAAGGACTTATTGTTTTGTTGGGTGAGTGTGGATTGATCTTGGATGACCATAGAAGTTGAGATGACTATTTTTTCATCTCTTTACAATGGTTTCAATGGTGGTTTCCCTTAAATTTTAACTAGTCCATGATATATCTAACATGGGGATAATGATAACTATATCCTTCAATGATGGGAGATAACTTGTATAGTTAGTGCTAGATAAAGTAAACCATGTGAGTTGTCAATGATTGAAGAGACTTAGGGGGGCCCAAAGGGCACCCCAGTGATTAAAGGACCCTACAGGGGGTTGGTGTAGGAATGTATAGAGATTATTTTGAGGGTCACTTAAGAACCCAAATCAATTTAGTGATCTTGATAAAGTTATGGGGATATGGATAGATCAGGAACATAATAAGACAACATTGATTATGTGAGACATTTCTAGATGGTGATAAACCCTTATGATATATGTATTATGAGATGATTTTGTTGGGACACACTCCCACCAAGATATATATAGATACATGGGATTATATGGTTGTTCTACATATATCTAGACATCATATTTTCTTCCATGTAATGGTAAAAAGGTGCATAATTCCATGCATAGTGATTTATATATGAGATGATATGGGAGGTATTTACTTCCCACCAAATGTGATATATGAGTTAGAAAAGAGGCACCAACTCCCCCATTCCAATGATAGTTATAAATGAGATAATCTAGGAGAGTTTCACAACTCCTTAAGTGATCTATATACTGCTGAATACTTAGGTATTACAATGACCCAAAATTTTATCAATGGAAACTCCCTCATTATAATAATTCTATACATTTTAAATATCATAAATCCACATAGAGAACATAATACAAACTTTATATATTAACAATGAATGAAATAAAAGGTATTTCTAGAAATCAAGGACCCTATCTTGAAGGAATAGTAATCCAACCCTTGGAATAGTAACATGACCATTAGGAATAGTAATTCGACCAATATAGTAGTAACCTTATCTGTTAAAGTATAAATAAAATTTAGTCATATTATAAATGATAAAATTTTATAATTATTTCATAGTATTAGTAAATAACTATATAAAAAATTATTAAGTTTTGGTAGTTTTATAAAACATACATGTTTATTTATAATTTTATAATATGTATATTCATTTAAAATAAAATTTATTTTCATAAAATAAATTAATAAATTAACTTTTTATTATATTATGATTATAAGATATTTTTATTAGACCTTAATTACTTTTTCAAAGTGTAATAAATCGGTTATAATTCATAAATCAGCATTTTCAAAGTAAATGATGATTTCAATTAAAAAGTTAATTTATCATATTTATAAAAATTATTTTCATAAAATGGAGTCCATTTTTGAATTATAAAAATTAACCAAATTTTAGGGTAATTTTTTTTTGGTTTTTTCTAAAATACTTGATTTTTTTTTGTGAATAGTAAAATACAATAATTTACGATAAAAGCTAAATTCATTATTTTTTATCCATTTTTATATATAAAAATGTTACAAGACTGAAATATCAAAATATAATTTATTATTTAATATATTTATTGATACTTTCACACTATTCATAATCATGAGCCAATATAATAAAGTAATGAATAATATAATGGAAACCACCCCTCGTAGTTAGGGTTTACCCGTCGCCGCTTCCTCCCCTTCCGTCTTGGGTCGGCTTGGTCTTTTTAGGTGCTTGAACGGTGAGCTTGTGGCAGAGTCCTCCATCTGTGGCAGTGTCCTGCGACCTCTTGGGATCGGCCACCTCAACGCATCTCTCCGGTGATGGCCTTCTTCTCACCTCACTCCATCTATGCTGGATAGGGTTCTAAAGGCATCAGGGTGATTGTATGCGGCTGAGATCTAGCTTCCACATCCGAGGGTTGCCGCCTCATCTCCCATGAGTTCGGTGGGTGTTCCACGTTAGTCTCTGAGGAGTTCGGATACGGCAATGGGATTTTGGTGTGGGATTTTGGTAGTTTTAAGAGAGATTTGTGTTCAGATGGTCGTCAACATGGTGATGGTCTCTCGATCCTTCATTTCTGCTCTCTATATTTAGTTTGTATGGATCTGCCGTTCGTGTTTTGGTTTTGGTTGAATCAGCATTTGGGATATTGGTTCAAGATGATTTTTTGTTCTTGGGTCTTCTATTTTTGGTGCCGGTCTTCAGATTTTCTGTTTACTAGTTCGAGTAGATTTGCGGTGTCTGGGGTCCCTTTTTTTTCTTGTCCGTTACTTGAAATTTGAATTTCGTTTCTGGATTTTGGGATTTTTTATGGTTCTGTGATCTGCTTGACTCGACGATTGTGCTGGATGGTGTTAATGACAGTGGTGACGACACTAGTGATAAACTGTGGGTGTTTTTTGAATTTTTAACTTTGAAGTTTGTATTTGGGTTATTTGGTTCCCGCCTGTTGTGTAGGTTATCGCCCAGCCAAAAAGCGGCTTCTGAAAATCAAATAAAAATCCACTTTTCAGTCAGAAAACACCCCTCTCTACCCATATAAATACCACATCTCACCACATATTCTTATCACACCTTACATGATTGAAATATTATTGAATTACTTCCCAATAATCATCCAAATCACCTACCTCATGTCTAGGAGAACTTTTTCACATCCAAATACCAAACCCTTTTCTTTAAGGAGGTTGTCAAAAGGGAGAAATTCTAGAGGGAAAATCCTCTTTATTTTTATTTTATTTTTTTCAATTTCATTTATTTTATTATTATATCCTCACCCCCACCTATCGAAGTGTCATGATAACTAAATTATATTTTATATAATGAAATTTTATTATGTTACTGGAATAATTCATATTCTAATATATTCCCTTTTCCTTTTACTCTAAAAATAAATATATCATACGTGGTGTGTTGATTAACCGACATTGTGGATGTTAAATTTTCATTTTTTCACAACCTCATTCATGGATAGTCATAAAAATATAATTATTGGAAAATAATATTTAAATTTATATATTATATGTTATATAATTTTTTAAATTTAATATTGAAACATGATATGAGTTCGCGATGGTTGTAAAATTGGATAAATAAATTAAATCACTTTCATTAACTATTTATCTAATGATTCATCCTAATATAATATAAAAAATTATAAATAATATCATTTAATATTCTTAAATTCCATTAATAACATATAATTTCAATTTTGGATAACTATTCCTATTTTATAGGAACATCCATACTCATACACAAGAAAACTGGTCATAAAGACAAAGAAAACGAATACTCCTGAAAGATGAAACTGAACTATATAACTCATTGAAAATCACATAAATGAACATAATTAAACTATAATGAATCAAATTCAAGTATAAATTTTCTGGATTAATTTTTATTTAATTTTATTTTATTATCCAGGATATTGAAGTAAAGAAATCATTCAGACATAAGGTATGGAGATTCTCGAACCCAACTCCATTACCTTGGGTTTTCCCTCTTTCACTCCATTTTCAATATGGACATTTATTTAATGTTCTTTAAATATAATTTAACTACGCTTACCATATCGCTTTTGGTATATACATCTCTCTAATCTAGTTTTATGACAGATGTAATGATTTTTTTCTCCAATAATTCTTCTTTCTAAAAAAATCATTTACTTATCTTGAGATTGTTTCTTCTTCACTCAAGGATGATACCAAGAATTTTATTCCCTTTTTATTTTGGGAACCCAAAAGTTTATTCATGAATGTATGAATTATGAAATGAAACCCATTCCTTACTATGGGCTATTTGATGTCCAAGATTGATATACATTCTTTGTGGAATGCATTCTAATGTAAATGTTATGATGTAACAGTTGGGCCAAAAATTATATAAAACATTTAAATTTTATGATGTGAATGGTGTTCCTTGAATTATATAGTGCTCCAATACATTAGGTAATGTGATTTCTCTCATAAAATAATATTAAATATGCATGAACATGATTCTAGATTTGTTCACAACTATGTGTGCTAGTTAACCACTGAGGAATAATTTTGTATTTTTATGCTTTTCCAAATTCTATGAATTTATCTAAATATTTCTCTCATGATTATGATGATGATATTTTTCTTATGTTATGATGGTGATTTTTATTCCCACCCATGTTTCATGTCACTTATCCATTCTTTAACTAGGATTTTAGCTCACCTCTTCTTTTAATGTATATCCATAGGTGAATACTTGTACTATGGGGAAAATGAGGATTAATAAGAAGCTAAAGAAGAAGGAATTAATTAAATGTTTATGCTTTATTATGTAAAAGTTTTTTATGGTCCTAATTTGACCAATACACTTTACCGTTCGATCATGGATTTGTTGTAGTATTATAGTTTTTATTTTTAAAATGATGTAATAGTCATGTAATAAAATCCAGGGTCACTATAGTTTTTATCAAGGCATGGTTTAGTTTATTTTGGAATTAATATTAGAGAACCTTAGTGAAAACCCTTATTATGAGACTAAGAACAGAAGAAGCACTGTTTTAGAAAAATTCTAAACATTGGGATCCCACAATATATGCCTTTAGAGTTTATTTACCAAATAAATAAATTATATATTCATGATAATTTAACTCATGTTTTGTTCTAACATTTTTAATTTCATAAAATGTTGTGAACCAAGAGAATCCAGACCAACAACCTGTGGGAGGGACAATGCAGGGATTACCTGAATGAAATCCACAATGCTTTGGGAAGTGGTGTTCAAAATTTCATGGTGATTCTTACCCATTTGTCTCATGATATGATTAATAACCTAAATAATTTACAACATAGTCCTTCACCTAAGAGGGAGAAACTATCTATTTTGTGTTCTATAAGGAAACAACAACCGATGTTTAGTGAATCTTCTTATCCCCTAGTTGCTAAATAGTGGGTCAACTCAATGTATAATATATTTTTTGTGATCCACGTTTTTGATAAGGAGAAGGTGAATCTGTCCAATTATCTTATAGATGTAGAGGCCAATAAATATTGGGAGTTGATTAAAAACACTAATTTGAGGGACAAAATTGAAGATATGGAGTGGTAATACTTCAAGAAAATTTTTCTTAATTTTTTTCACTCATACTATTCATAAAATATTTGAGATAGAATTCATATATCTAAATAAAAATAAATGAGAATATTTCAAAACCTATGATGAAAATTTTACAAGGATCAAAAAGTATGAAAGGAGTTTTTTATCAACAATGATAGAGAAATAGATAGATTCTTTAGTGGTTTAAAACCAAACCTTTGAGAGGCTCTAGGAATTCAAGAAATTGGGAATTATGAATATATTTCTCAATGTCCTCTCTAATTGGAGTTAGAGTTTTGAGAATGGTCTCATGGAAATAGAGATCAAAAAATAAATATGGTGTTTTAAGATAAGGGATACATTGAAAAATATCGAAACAAATATGAACCACTCACATCTCAAAAATTTGGGAAGAATAATCATTAGAATTTCCTTAAAGGTATGGGGAAATAGTTCAAGTGATGGAGAGAAGGACACTAAGATCATCACTATTGATGAGAATGAGGAAGATGAAAAATTTGGTGGATGAAAAGTGAGCACCACCTATAGTTCAATGCTTCAACTATCGGGAAAAAGGGAACTATTCAAGCTAGTGCACTAAAACTCAACTCCTGGAGGGAAACTAGCATTAGTATTTACTTTAGAAAACAATATCAAGGTAAATATTATGCCATCTCTATTGCTGAGGTGGATCCTGACAATGGTGCATTGATAGAAATGTGGGTTATTCATTCAAGAATATTGAACATTCTATTTGATTCTGGTTCTACTCATTATTTAATATCTTGATAGTTTAGTATAACAATTCAAACACCCCTCAAAATATGGAGTTTGAGTTATCTTTGAGAATATTAAATGGGGAAATTATTGCATCCAAAGTATATAAACCACCCCTGATTAATAATTGTGGACTGAACCTCCCAGAGAATCAGATCTTATTTCCATTGGTAGAGTTTTGTGCTATATTTAGCATGAATTGGATATCTTTATACAAAACCAACATCAACTATTGAGAAGGGGATATCACTATTCACATACTAAGAAACCCTTTAATTATGTACATGTGTAAAGAGAATGATGAATCTATTTTAGAATCATCATCTCAATTGTGTATATTATTTCTTCATGAGGATGAATATTAAGTGAAAATAATTGAGATAATGGAGGGAATCAAGGTTGAAGACATGCCCATTGTAGGGGACAACAATGATATGTTCCCAAATGATTTGTTTGGTCTTCCTATTGACCGAGAGGCTGATTTCTTAATAGAACATATTCCAAGATCTGTACCTATATCAAAGAAACCTTATATAATAGCCACCATTGAGTTATAGGAACTGAAGAAGCAATTGCAATAGAATATGAACATGGGTTTTATATGACCATGTGCCTCACCATGGGGTGCGGAAATCCTATCCATCATGAAAAAGGATGGATCAATTTACCTCTACATTGATTATTATCATTGAAAAAAAATCAAGATAAATAACAAGTGTGACCTTTTTTGGATATATGACTTGTTCAATCAACTATGAGGGTCCAATTATTTATCTAAGGGGGACCTTCGATTAGCATATCACCAATTAATGTGAGGAAGAAATATATTTCTAATACCACTTTTAGAACAAGGTATTGACACTGTGAGTTCATATTGATGCCTTTTAGACTCACTAATGTTCCATAAATATTCATGATCTTAATGAATATACTCTTAGATAATAACTTTAAAATTTTTAGTTAGTATTTATTGTTGATATTCTGATATACTCCAAGATAAAGGGAGAACATGAGGTGCATTTAAATATCTCGATAATGAATTTTTGAAGCAAGAAACATTTTTGAATGTATAGTAAATATTAGTTTTGGATGGAGGAAAGATCATTCTCAAGACATGTTATCACTAGTAAAGTAATATATATGGACCCTTCTAAGAAAAATACAATCGATGAGTGGCCCATACCAACATCTTTAAGGGATATCCATAGTTTCCCTGGTCTAGATCGGTATTAACAGATATTTATAAGGAACTTATTAAAATTGTAAAACCCACTAACCATGATTAGTCTAAAGGAAGAAATGTTTTAATGGACTAATGAATCTGATGATTTATTCAAAGAGTTAAAAAAGAGTCTTATCATCATGAAAATACCCACACTTCTAAAAATTCGACAACTCTTATGGTATATAGTGATACTTTAAAGAATGGATTATGTTGTTTATTGATGGAAAAGTATAAATTGATAGCCTACACCTCAAGTCATTTATAAATTCATGAGAAAACTATCCAACACATGATATAGCGTTGGAAGATTTTATGTTCACGTGGAAAATCTTGCGAAATTATCTATATGGGGAGAAGTGTCAAATATATTCTTATAAAAAGAGCCTAAAATATATATTTACATATAAGAAGATTAATATTCTTTATAGAATATGGTTAGATCTCATCAAGGATTATGACTACTCAATCCAATACTATTCAAGCAAATCAAATAAAGTAGAAGATGATCTAAGTAGAAAGGATCCTACAACATAATCAATGATGAGAATTGAGAAGGATATAATATTATTATATTTGAAAAGGATGGACATGTGAATCACTAAGGAAGGAATATCTGAATCCTTTATCAAATGATCTATCAACCATCCCTCATAGAGAAAATGAGGGATTCTCAATGAAATTATATGGAAATTCAGAAGAAGATAGAAGATGTTAAAAAGGGTAAATCCATAGAGTTCAAAATTGATGAAGATATAATCTTAATATTTGGGTCATGAATATGTGTACAATCAAATTCAGTGATAAAGAAAGAGATTCTAAGTGATTAACATAGCTCAACCTTCTCTATTCACCCAGGGAGAAATTTAATGTATCAAGATCTTTGAGATAACTATTGGTGGGACAATATGAGAATGAGATCACTGAATATTAATAAAAGATTCTAGTATATCAGAAAGTGATGGTTGAAAGATAAAATTATAAGGGGATGATTCAACCATTACCTATATCAACATGTAAATGGGAAAAAATAACAATGGAATTTTCCACTTGACTTTCAAAGACATCCAGAGGAAACAATTCTATATAGGTTATTTTGGATTGTCTCAAAGTGCATCTCACTTTATTGAAATATGAGGGGATTTATCACTGGATAAACTGTCACAGTTATAAATTAGAGAAGTGGGAAGAATGAATGGAGTACCAATATTGATTATATCTGATTGAGTTCCAAGATTCACCTCAATGTTCTGGAAAATACATCAACCTGCTCTAAAGATTTATCTTTACTTCAGTTCTAATTATCATTCTAAAACTAATTGAAAATATTATTGGAAAATGCAGATACTAGAAGACATGTGGATAGTATGTTTCATGGACTTCAAAGGATGGCAAGACCAACATATGCCTCTATTCGAGTTCTCTAACAACAACAATTTCTACTCGAGTGTCCAAATGGATCCATATGAATCCCTTTATGGTAAAATATGTACAAAACTAACGAGATAGGATGAATTTAGTTAAACTAAGCTGCTAGGACTTGAAATGGTCAATGTAATGGTAAAAACAGTGAAGGCCATTTAGCAACACATCATGACAACACAATGTCGAGATAAGAGATATATATAAAATCATCAATGAGAATTATAGTTTTAGGTTAGAGATGTGGTATTCCTTTTCATATCTCCATGGAAGAGGATCCTGAGATTTTTTAAGAAGGAAAAGTTGAGTACCATGTACATCGTCCCTTTTGAGACCCTTGATCATGTTAGAGTTATAGATTATCAACTTTCAGTTCCACCTACCATGTATAAAGTAAACTGTGTATTCCACATATACCTCTTAAGGAAGTATATACCAGATCCCTCATATGTACTGAATTTAGAGGTGGTACAATTGGAATATGATATCTCTTATAGGGAGTATCCGGTGAAAATTTTGGACCATAGAGATAAATTTCTATGCAACAAGAATAACCGAAGGTTAAAGTACTATGGCCAAACCATTAGTATGATGATGAAACATGGGAACCATAGGAACTAATGAATGGAAAGTACCCTCACTTTTTTTCACCATAGTATATAAAACGAAATTTTGAGGGTAAATTTTCATAAGGGAGAACAATGTAAGGACCCAAAATTTTATCAATGAAAACCCCCTTATTATAATTATTCTATATTGTATAAATCACATAAAATAACATAAATAACACACTACAATCTTTTAAAATGATGAATTAATTATATAATAGGTATTTCAAGAAATTAAGGAACAAATCCCAATGGAAAAGTACATGACACATGGAATAGTAACATGACCATTAGAAATAATAATTTGGGAAATAGAATAGTAACCTCATCTATGATTGTATAAAAAATTAGGAATCTTATAAATGATACAATGAAATTATTTCATAGTATAAGTAAATAAATATTTTAAAAATTATTAATTAAGTGGTGGTATTTTTTAAAATCACAAATGTTTAATTATAGTTTTATAATTAGTATATTTATTTTAAATAACATTATTTTTCATAAAATATACTAAGAAATTAAAAAAATTTCTAATTTTTATATTAATATTTTATTATACCTTAATTAATTTTTTAAAGTGTTTTAAAATTAATTGTAATTTTAAAAATAGCATTTTCCATGTAAATGAGGATTTCAATTAAAAATTAAATTTATCATATTTTGAAAATCATTTTCTTAAAATGGATTTCATTTTTTAATTTTACTCATTTATAAATGGTTAGGCTTAATTTTTGGGATTTCTCTAAAATACTAGTATTTTTGGTGAATAATAAAATATCACAATTTATTATGAAAGCTTAATAAATGAATTTTTTAGTTATTGTTGGTGAAAGGCTGATGTAATCTAAAAAATATTGAACAAACTTTAATTATTTTAATATATTTAGTGATAGGGTTCAAAATAGTCATAGTCTTGAGAAAAAAATAATAAACCAATAAAGAAAATCATCTGAAAAGACCCCTCTCCTCCCCTATAAATACCACTTATCCCCACCCCTTCTCCTCTCTCCTTCCAAGACTTTAATCTTGTCTAATTTCAACCAAATAATCTTCTCAATACCCTCCCCCATATCTATAATCCATTGGTATCATAAAAATACCAAACCCTTTTCCCTAAGGAGGTACCCAATGAGGAGAAATTCAATAGGTAAAATCCATTTTCTTTTTCATTTCATTTCTTTTCAATTTCAATTATTTTCTTATACTATCATATCCTAAACCTATCCAAAAGGAAAGATAAGTCTATTGTATTTTATATACTTTAATTTTATTATGTTAGTAGAATTATTCATCTTTTAATCTCTTCCATTTTCATTTTATTCTCTAAATGAAAATATCGTCCGTGGTGTGTCAATTTACTGCCACCATAGATACTGCATTTTCATTTTTTACTACTACCTTCAATTATGGTCATAAATTCATAATTATTGCGAAATAATATTTTATTTTTCAAAATATAATTTATTTAATGTTTTAGATGAAGTATATAAACATGATATTAAATAAAATGATATGATTTTTTGATGGTTGAAAAATCCGCCAAATAAATTAAATCAATTTCAGTAATTATTTATCAAATGATTCATCCTCATAAAAAATAACTAAATGATATATAATATTATTTAATATTCTTAATGATAATTAATAACATATAATTTCAATTATAGAATACTCTTCCAATTTTACATGGTCTTCCATACTCATATACAAGTGAACCCACCTGAATGATGAAATTAAACTCTATAACTCATAAAAAATCCCATAAATGAACTTAATAAATTATAATGAATAAAAAATGTATAAAGGTTTCTATATTTATTAATTAATGAATGAAAGTTTCTTATCAAGGATATTATAGTGAAGAAATCATTCAGATATATGGTATGGAGATTCTCAAACCCAACTCCATTACAATGGGTTTCCCTTTTTCACTCTATTTTAAGTATGGATGTGCCTTAATATTCATTAAACATAATTTCCTTATCCTTACCTTTTATTTTTTGGAATATAAATGTTTCAAATCTAGTTTTATGAAAAATGAATTTTTTTTCCAAAATAACTCATCATTCTAAAAAAACATATCTCTCTAATCTTGAGATTGTTTCCTTTTCACTCAAGATTGATACCAAGAAGTTTTTTAACTTTTTATTTGGAGAACCCTAATGTTTTTTCACAAATTTGATCTTTCTAAAATAAAACTCATTATTTTCCATGGGTTAATTTATGTCCAAGATTTATATATGTTCTATGTGGAATTAATTATAATGTAAATGTTATGAGAAGACAGGTGCACTTAGAATTATATAGCGCATTTAAATTTTATGATGCAATGGGTGCTCTCGAAATTTTATAGTGCCTCAATGCATTGGCTAATGTGATTCATCTTCTGATAAAATGTGAAATATGTATGAAAATGATGCTACCTTTTTTCATAACTATGTGAGACAGTGAACTACTAAGACGTGATGTTTCATTTTTATGCATTTCCATATTCCATGACTTCATACAATGCTTACTCTCATGATTATGACGATGATCCTTTGATTATTGTATGATTGTGATGTTTATACAAACCCATTTTTCATGTCTCTTGTTCATCCTATTATTGGGATTTTATCTCACCCATTCTTTTAATGTATATCCTCTGGTGAATACCTTTTTTAATGAGAACATATGGGAAACTAAGAATATAGAGAAGAATGAATTAAATATGTGTTTAAGTTTTATTACGTAAAAGTTGTGTATGGTCTTATTTTTCCCCAAACACTAGACCTTTGGATCTTGTTTTTGTAGCACTATCATGTTGTGTATCATTAAAATGATTTAATAGTTATATAATAAAAATAAGGGTCACTACAGGGATGGTCTCCTACGATCTAGTTTTTGAGCCTGCTTATTTTGGATTTCATAGGTATTCCTCTAAGGAATCATTTTTGGTCTTGATACTTGAAGGTGAAGTTATTATAAATTCTCAAAGATACTCTTACAATGTTAGAAACTACTATTGTGGATTACATGTGTCATGTTTAAACCCATAGATCTATGATGTATTTTTTATTTATTCCTACACACTATAATTATTTATTTGAACGAGTGTTTCCTATGTAAATATGATACATGTACTATTTATGTATTGAACAAAGTTTGTGGTACCCTATTGAGCTATTCTCACACCCTGGTTGGGATTCTATGGAACTTGTTTACCCTATCAATCTACAATGGTCATAGGTTTCAGTGGGGAAGACTTCTGGGATTTATCATTCGGCTAGAATAAATAAAGGAGTTAGGACATGGATGAGGTATGTCTTAGGAATAATGGTAGATATTGAAAATTTTATATTATTTGTTTGTATTGGTGATCACCCTAGTGGGTGACCAATCATTCTATGATGTCATGACTGCAAGACTATATGACTATAAACATATTAATTTACAATTGATATAACAAGTTGTGTTTTATTATATCTGAGTACTCTAATAACTTATAATTCTTTTCATTTGTATATTTATACTATTATTTTACACTATAATATAGTGTTACATTCTCCCCATGGAAACAGACGTCACATCAATGCTTGTCAGTAGCCTCTTATACATGGGGTGGTGGGCCTAAGGTAATGTGGTTACATGGTATGGTTATTGTAGAGTAAACAATATTTGGGATGTTATACCATGTTAACACAATATTCACATAAGTGGAATAAAAAATCCCATAAAATTCATCTTATTTTTTTCTTCACAAAGATCTTTATTCTCTTTAAAGGATTAATTTGTCTCTAATTTCTTATCATCATAGTGAATTTCTTAAGATAGAAATATTTGATTATTAATTAAGATAGATAAAATACATCAGGGATTTAAAAATATTTCAATGGTAAATTAAAGTGATAATAAACATCCATAATCCACTATAAAATCATATACAATCTCTCAAATCATTGAGATAATACTCCATTCACATCGAAAATTTGATAAACCAATTGAGAGATACATGAGGAAAAACATGATACACTACATAAACATCAAGTGGTTGACATGTTCAATTAATATAAAACATTCATATACTTTGATCTATATGAAATAACTTTTTAAAAAACTAAACTCATTTTAAAGTCTCTTATACCATGAAAATACTAAATAATGGTGTCTCATCACACTCTATCTAACCCAAAGGCATTTAAAATAGTCTTATATATGATGATTAAAATATAAATATGTATAGAATATTAGTAAATAATATTATAGATAAACTCTACAAGATATATATAATCCTCTCATATGAACATTTAAATATAGGACTCATGGATAAATCATATCATAAAGAATATAAATAAAACTGTAATATTTTCCATCAATTTGAGGTTGGTAATTAATAGTCAATTTCACTTTAAAACACAATTATATTTGTAATTCCTTCAAAAAACAATATATAAATCTCGCAGCCAAATAAAATAAAATAATATTAGGGACTCCATGTAGTCTCACAATCTTTGAGACATAAATCATTCCAAACTAAAAAATTTTATAATTGTCTTAATCAACAAAAAATATTTATCTTTAGTTATTTAGTAAAAAATTACACAAATTGATTACATCACCTTCTTTGAACATGGAAAATTGGTTAGAAAATAAAAAGCAAAATAATCATATTTTTATTATAAAATTGGTATAAACTAAAGAATATTTTTCAACTTCTAATGTTCAGATATTACCTACCAACATGTAAGAAAACTCATGAAAAATTAAACCATATAAAATTTCCACTATTAATGGGGATAGTGTTAGTTACATTACATGGGCTAATCAGATTTTTGAGGATCTAATTCTCCTTCTTTATTGGGTCCATGGTAAAATCCCTCCCTTTAGACTCATATAACCTAGTTTATATTTTTCAATGAAGGAGTCTTTTTCTTTTTTGAAAGGTCTCATCATTCATTACCTATCATGAAGTTTAATATATATCATTAACTCTTTCTATAAATATGATTAAACAAATTGACCAAAATAATTATATAATGGAATTACCATTCAAAGTTCATTTTGGGATCATCTCCATATCATGTATCTAGTCACAAAAAACCTAACTTTTAGAATATAAAAATTGACCCTTCTTTAAATAATACATCAATGACTATGTGATAGGTAAGTATTAATTTTCCACATGACCCATATCAATAGATAAATCTAAATGAAACATAGAGATAAAATTTATAAAGTTCTACTCATATTGTGAATCCATAACGACATCAATTGTTGAATTCTGGCATAATGTAATAGATATGGTATTCACTTTCCCAAAGGTATATATAATCATCAAGGATAATTAATAAATATAATTAACCCATATTATATACTATGTTTTCTATATCTAATTAAGAAAAGATAAACTACAAAATCTTCCTATCGATGAAACTAATAAATTGTTTATCAAATAACTAAATTTCCCTAGTCTAAGGATCTTACAATAAAACTACTAAATTAAGATCATGTATAAAGTAATTTTTCTCATATATATTATTTTTTCAATAAACAATACTATCCATTAAGCTTCATGAATCAAAATACATGACACACTCACCCTAAATGTGTCATAGTTAAACTTGTAGCACTTACGTGGTGAAGGTAAAATATGATTGGGTCGAGACATTATTCTCTTCCATAGCCCATGAAATGAAACCTCAAATATATCATCCATATTTAAATTCAAAATTTTATATTACATTTCATAATTAGTTTTGATATAAGGGATAATTATGGAATAAATTAGTTATGATAACTATTGAGGACCAGAAAACTCTAAAAGAGAAATAAATTCTTAGGTATCTCCCAAGAAATAACCACCAACACTATTTCTATATCCATATATATAAAATAATCAAAAATTGAAATACCATTTAATTTCTATTCCAAAATCAATAAATAGATCCTCAAAATTTTGTCACATTTGGGTGAGCCTTCATATTTCATAATATGATAGTAAAATTCCCTCTACCCCTTATAGAATTATGAATATATCAATATATCATTGATAAAAAATATTAGTCAATATATGAATGAAATAATCAATTGATAAATTCAATAAATATTACTAAATGAATTTATTAATCTATATGACATAAGAAAACTCAAAATGACCATATCTGGTATAACCACCCATAATATAAACAACCCATAATTATGTGTTTAATAACAAGGATTTCACATTTTTATATTTACAAGATATTGTAGGTTTAGATTTTATATAATTAGGGAAACTATTACATAAAAAGTGGAAACTTCAACACAATATATATATTTTTCACAAGAATAGGTTATTAAATTTGTAACCTTATTTCATTTAAGACATGTTTTGCTATATTTATGATCAGTCACAAAAATAGAATATATAGACCAACATATAGTTCATACACTTCTTTAGATCATATAATTTGTTTTAAAAAAATTATTTTATAAAAAAAATAGTTTATAGGATATAAAAAATAATGAAAACCCTTTATTCTAGTGAAAAAATAAAAACAATAAGTTTTTCCCTTTTCACAATAAAATATGCGAATATAAGAAAATAATTACCAAATTTGAAAAATAAATTTTTCTCAAATAAAAAAAATTAAAACCCATATATAGAATTGAAAAATAATACATGAATCATGAGATATCATATTAAAATTCTTTTTAAATTCATTGAAAGAACACTTTCAGTAGGAGTCACCAAATTAGTTATCCCTAAAATTTTGTTTTTGAAGACTAAATAATTACCCAATTCATTAAAGAGATAAATTACTAGTTCAACCATCATTATATATAATTACCAAGTACCAAATCATGAATAATAAATTTCTAAGCCTTCAATATTTTTTATATAAACATAAAAAACTCATTTAAACTCGAAAGAGAAGCACTTTGCATTTTAATAAAAAATTATAAAGAATATCATTTTATTTTAAGAACTCTTAATAATAAATAAGTCATAGAAGAATAAAAATAATATATTTTTATAAAAACCATGATAACTAGTAAGCCCCCATGATTTCGCTATACATTTCTTTTTTTTAATAAATTCAACAGATTTCATTGTATGAAATAACAAGTTCAATCACCCTGATCTATTGAACTTGACATTTAGAAAGTTGTCATGAATAGTTTTAAACACATTATGCAATTAATAAATGATAGTTTTAAAAATAGGCTTCAAATTTGAAATTTTATTATCATAATTATCTTATGGTGAATTTTTGGTATTTTCATAAAAGGTTTTAATTTTGATGAATTGTGATAAATACTGTATTGTTGTTAAAAATGATTTTTTATTTAAATAATTAATTTAATTTAAATTTATTTTAATTTAAAAATAGATAAATAATACATATATTAATCCAATTTAGGTTATTGGAAACATTCTTGTAATATAATTAGATATGAAAATTTGTTGAACCTTTGAATACCTCTTTTAACCTCCTTCTAGCCAAATTTGATGGATTAGTATTAAAGGTAATTTAACAACTTATGTGAATGGAATTTCAAAAAATAAACATAATGTTTTTTAATTATCATAAAATTTGTGATCTAATAGGATCAGCTTAATTTTACGGTGAATAGTAACTTTATTAAAATTTTATTTATATACCAGGGTTAAATGTAAATCATGTCATTAAAGGTAAAAATAATATTAAAATATTGAAATGTTACATTAATACTTGTCCTAATATCATTAGATACGTGGGTTTTGACAAAAATCAACCTCAGGTGAAATTAGGATATTTTTATGCCACTTGGTTGAGAACAAGAAATTTGTTATTTTTTATTTAAAGATAAGTTAAAAATGTAATACAAAAACTTTTAATAACTAAATTATGTTCAATATCAGTTTATATATAATATAAATTGGAAAATAAATATTCATTAGAAAGAAAAAATGTTTTAGGTATATCATGATAATTTATTTCTAATTTTTTAACATTAAATAATGAAATTTAGGTGTGATACAATGACAATGTAGTAATTGATTTATTAAAAGAAGAATCAAATAAATGATATGAATAATATTAAAATAATTTTAATATGAAATATTTAATGATATAAACAATTTTTTTGGATGAAAATGACATATTAGGGATGATTTAATGTTGTTTTTTAAGTAATCAAGTTTTTATTATTTTTTAAAAAATCAATTAACAAATAGGGTCAAAATTGACATAAATGAGATTTTAAAATAAATAATATTTATTAAAGTTTAAAAAATTTTAAAAACCTACTTTTCAATGACATAACTTGGATAATTTTAAATATATAATAGATAATAAAATTGTGTTTCTATTGGAATTTTATAGTTACTTTACTAACCATATATTGTTAAAATTAAAGTGGTCACGACAAGAGTTAAATTGTTTAACTAAGGGTTAAAGCAAAATGAAAAGGTTAATTCTGTAATCTAAACTTGTCTAAAATTCATTTGTTGAGAGGATTTATAACTATCCTCATTTATTATTTAAAATAACTCACATTGGAGCTATGTGAAATCTAAAATCATTTTCTAATAAAATAAATGTTTTGGAGTTTCCAAATGTACTCCTCACATCTCTTATAAATGGGTACCTAAACCTATATTTTAATCACACCTATAAAACACTTATGATAATAAAAAATCAACCAATTTATCCTCCGAGATTATTTCACTTCATACTAGATACCATTATTTGGGAATAAATTCATTCTAAGAATTCCTTTTGTGCAAATGAAGATTAGACACTCTAAGAAGAGGTAATTGTTTTACTGACTCTTTGAAAGTTATTTTTTTATTATACTTAATTTTACTAAGCTGTTATCATACTAAAGTAATAAATATATAATATAATATATGATGAGTTTTTTTATAATTATGTTATGACCATATTATTCCTTTTACGTATCCAATTAAAAACAATATCACCATGTGTGCGTGTGTACGACTTGCTGTCTCCACACAATAGTGTAAAATATTTTTCCTTTATAATTTATTTTTATGGGTATAATGATGAATATAAAGGTTTTAAATAATAAATATAAAATTATAATGATTCAATATAATTAATATACCATCCAATTCCATACCATTTAAGTATTAAGGTAATGATACCGCCGCTCGTGTGTAAGTACAGTTTACCATCTCCACGACGTGATGAGATTAATTCACCACGTTAACCATTCAAGAATAATTATAAATATATATAATTATTAAGAATAAAATATAGGAAATAATAATTCCACTTCAATAATATATATATATATATATTTCATTTACTTTCTTCCATTTAACACGATAAGAAAACTGAATCAACGTTCATACATACGTATAACCAACCATCTCCATAAATAGTGTATTTCATTCGATATATTTTATATATGTATATATTTATATACTGAATATATATGATATATAAATCATTTTTTACATTTTTTAATTAATTAAATCACGATCTAAGTAATATGAACAAGAATAACAAGTCAAAATATGTATGATAAACAAAGCAATTATTACCTAAAATGTTACTTTGACTTGGAAATTATTAATAAAATGAAAATATAATGTCATAAATGAATCATATATGATATGATTAATATTATTATTATTCTGGTGGAAGTTAATATTATGTTTAAAACCATTATACAAGAGTTTCAGACATGTACGAAGAGTATCTGACCTAACAGAAGGTAATTCCGTCTCACTTTTAGTTTTCATGAGATATAATCCATGTTCCCCACATATTTTTTATGTGTGGTGTATGTACCACTCGTATTTTATTTTATGTCATGAATAAATTTATCTTCATGGTATTTAAATATTCATTTTAATATATTGGGCTTATTATTTAAATGTTCTATGTGGTATGAAAATATTTGAATATTTAAATCATTAATCCTTTCTCCATTTCCATATTCTTGATATTATCATACATATTTATTTATATGTATATAAAGTATTATAAAGAAAATTTTATTTATATATTTAATTTCACTAATTTTTTTTAAATGGAATATTTTAAGGTTTTATATAAGTGACTCATTTCCTAAATTATCTTTTTAAATTTTTTAATTATTCATTTTTCTAAAGTCATTCTCATTAATGTCCATGTTTTAAAAATGGTTTTAAGGATTTATTTATATGTATATTAATGTTTTAAAATTTTAATTACATTCAAATGTTTTAAAGTGGTATATAAAACTTTGATTAAAAAATCTATTTTTAAATTTCTTCTATTATAGTGTGAGGCTTTTGAATAAATGATTTCAACGAAAAAGAGGTATTTTTCTGAAGATATTTTTAATGATTTTAAAATATTATTTTCATCTATGTCAACATAAATTGTTGGATATTATGATTAATTTATGTTGATATCTTATGATATCATTTACCATATTTTATTAACTGTTTACAGATTAGTTTTATTGTGGATGTTCTTTTTGGATACCATTATTGGTTTATGGTAAAAGTGTTCATATTTTATATTTTAGTTTTTAATATAATTTATTATGTTTTTTTATGTTTCACCATTTTCATATGAGCAATGTTTTGGACTTAGAAAGTTATGGGTGGGGACTAATATATCCCCTAGATCCATTGGTAGGTCTTTTGAGAAGAAATTAGTTGGCGGAAAGCCCTTCTGATTTGTTTTCCAAAAATTATAGCATTGTCAATAGGATAGATCTGGACACAAATTAGAAGGGTTTTTACCCACATACTTAAATTGTCACAATGATAGATCTTGACAATAGCTATCTTTAGTACATATCTGGATTGTGTAGATGTCTTGCATCAGGCATTCCCCCATTATGAGATTAGTTATTTATATTCCACACGATTATTACACTAGTATAATATCCATGGTTGTGACTATTTTATATGGTATTATACATTATTACCATATTATGCTCAAGATTATTATTAAGTTGATTATGTTTCATTTTTATACCTTTCCTTAAAAGATTATTCTTATTTATGTTAGATTCCTCTATACTGTTTACCCTTACTAAGCATCTCAGACCACCCATTTCTTATGTTTTATTTTACCGTGTTTCCAATATGTATATTATGATTAATATATATGGTTAATATAGGGTAATAGTAGAATTAATGAAGGATTATCTATGTTTTATTTTATTTTTTTAATTGTAATGTAATGTTCATGTATGTAATATATTTTCCAAGACTGTGAATCTGATTGGTCCTTTAACGTTTAATTCTATATAATCATGAAAATATATTAATTTAATGCATTGGCTTTAGGCTTCTAGAGTCAAGATGTTATAGTTGGTATCAAGGTAAGTTTACCAACAACCTTGTAAATTAGATTAAGAAATCAAACATTAGAAAACATACCATATAAATGAATTTGAGGATACGTCTATGTATATGATATCATCCTTTAGATTTGGTAATTGATATCCTAGGTTAATCCTATATAATTATGGATTGAGAATAATATATAATCATTTTGAGATTCTAAAAATGATTTTTCATGACAATATCACCATGATTAGTGTTTTCCACATTGTGCTCTAATTTTTGGTCAATGGTTAGAATTAGAATGGCTATACAAGCAATGGTCATACAAATAATGTTGAAGCATAGCTAGTGGTTTAAGAGAGAATTATACTTATTATATGTTTATTTTGTATATGTATTAAATAATTATTACATCAATGGTTTTATGGATATAAGATTCATGATATATGTAAGGATTGTACTAAAAGAATTCTTCTTTAAGGATTTGGAACCATAAGAGTTTTCATTATGGATTTAAAGGAGATCAAATATTTTCTATGTAATAAGAGTTACATTTTATTGGGGATTCTGATACTAATATTGGTTTTGGAAATTTACTGTGATTTTTGGATTGCTAATTTTGTTATATGTATTTTTGGAAAATTCTTAAGGATTAAATGAATTATGTTGCACCTTAGATATAATTATATATGGTTAAAGAATGATTTATCAGATACTTTGTGATTACCTTTTGGTTTTTATTAAATATTTAACTTATGACAGAATAAATCATGGATCATATGATTCATAAAAGTGCTTCAGGTGTTAAAAATTCATTTTGGAACATTTTGTTCTAGGTGTAAGGGATGAACTGAAAATAGATCGAAGCATAACCAAAGGATTTAAATATTCTTATTACATGAAACGAAATCAAGTAAGTTCATATATTACTAGTTAAATAATTCTTCAACTCTACAGAAAAGATCTTGAAACACAAAATGTTATCCTCATACTTTTTTGAATGAACCAAATGGTCCCCTAGATCATCCACTATTTTGAGCTTTGTGATTGTTAAAATTCCTTTAATCATGTTCTCTATCACCCTCCATCAGAACATGATGGTTATATTTTTCTTTAATGTCAATGTTTTCCTACAAGGAACCCTTGTATGTTTTATCTCTGGAAACCTTTATTTTCACCTTTATTTTAAATTAGACCTTTTATCCTCCATTATTTCTATGTGGGATTTCATTAAAAGAATTTTGAATTGTCAAACCCCAGTTACCAAAACCAAATTTGAAAATTGAGAGGAAAAAATTTAATTAAGGAGTGGATATTGAAACACCCTAATTTTTTATGGTATGTTTTTTTTAAAATAAATTCAATATCTTGAGTTGTATGAAACACAGAGTTTAAGGACACTATGATCTGTCAGACTAAACATTTAAAAGAAAGTTATGAATAGTATTAACCTAATTATACAATTTTTAATTTTTATTTATAAAAATTAGCTTCATTTTTGAGTTTTTAATATCAAAATTATCTTATAGTGAATTTTTTGTATTTTTTTTGAATGTTTTAAATTTTGAAAAATAGGGAAAAATACTATATTCTTCTTAAAAACTACCTTTTTCATTTAAATAATTATTTTAATTTAAATTTATTTTAAAGTCACAATAGAAAAATAATACATATATTAATCAAATAGAGGTTATAGGAATAATTTTTACAATATAATTTGATGTGATAATTTATTGATCTTTTGAACATCCCTTTAACCCACTTCTTGCCACATTTACAAGATTCACATTAAGCCTAATTTTACTACCTCTATGAATGGAATTAAAAAAATAGATAAATGGTTGTAATCATTATGAAATCTTTGATCTAATAGGATAAAGTTAATTTTTTTTATGAATAGTAACATTATTTAATTTTTATTTATTTACCACGGTTAAGGGTAAATCAGGTTATTAATTGAAAAAATAAAATTATATTATTTAAAATATTACATAACACCGATACTAATTTCATTGGATTAATGGGTTTATAAGAAAATCAATCATACAATGAAATTATGATCTTTTTATGCCACTTGGGTAAAAATGAGGTTTTTATTATATTTTATTTAGAGTTCAGTTAAAAATACAATACTCATTCTTTTAATAACTAAATCATTTTTAATATAGTGTTATAAAAAAGATAAATTCATCTATAAATATTCATTAAATAGGTAAAATGTTTATATAAATCATTATAATTTATTTATAATTTTCAAACATTAAATAATTAAATTTGATTGTGATACAACGTTGGTCTAGTAATTGATTTATTAAAAGAAGAATAAAATAAAGGATATAAAAAATATTAAAATAAAAATAATTTAAAATATTTGATTCCAACCACGGATTTTTTGTATTAAATTGACATATTAGGGGTGGGTTAATATTTTTTTGAAGTAATCATGTTTTTATGATTTTATAAATATTAAAATATTAAATAGTGTCAAAATTGACATAAATGAAATTTTAAAATAATTAATAATTAATTAAATGAAAAAATTCAAAAAGAATATATTTCTGAAATATAAATATTATAATGTTAAATATTTCATTAATGACCCAATTTAGGTTTTTTGACATTTTATAGTGATTGTATTAACCTTATAGTGTTAAAAGATAAGTCATCACAGTAAGAGTTAAATTGTTTAACTAGTGGTTAAATCCAATAGATGATGTTAATTTTATGACATAAACATGTCTAAAATTCATATTATGAAAGTATTTAGGCCTATAATCATATAATATTTGAAATAACTAACTTTGGAACAATTTTAAATCTAAAATCATTTTATCATAAATAAATAGTTTTTGGAGTTCCCAAAAGTACCCCTTACCTTTTATAAAAAGGGAACCTCTCCTTCTATTTTATTAATAGCTATAAAAAACCTTGTATCAGACAAAATATACCAATTTATCCTACCATGTTACCTAAATTTATCCTATAGACTAATTTTTTTAAATAAATCCAACTTAAAGAGATATTTTGTTCCAATAAAAAAGAGACACTCGAAGATAAGGTAATTATTTTACCAATAATTTCAAAGATATTTTCTTACTCTACTACCTTTTCCTAAGCCTTTTCCATAATAAATTAATAAATAAATCATATAATATATTATGGGATGTTTTTATATTTATGGTAAAACTATATTAATAAATTTACCCATCCAATGAAAAACAATATCACCATGCATGTGTACGTACGACTTACTGTCTCCACGCCATTGTCTAAATTATTTTTTCATTTATACTTTATTTAGATGGGTATAATGATGAATATAAAAGATTTAAATTAAAAATATTTAATTATAATGATTATTTATAATTAATATTCCATCCAATTCCATACCATTTAATCATTAAGGGAATGATACTATCTCTTGTTCGTATGTACGACTTACCGTCTCCATGACGCGATGAGATTCGTTCCACACATTAACCATTCAAGAAAAATTATAAATATATATATAATTAGTAATTATAAAATATATTAAATAGTAATTCTACTTGAGTAATATATATATATATATGTCATTTACTTGCTTTCATTCAATATGATAAGAGAATTGAAACAACATTCATGCATACGTACGACCTACCGTCTCCATGAATGGTGTATTCCATTCCATATATTTTATATATTTATAAATTTATATACTGAATATATATTATATATAAATAATGTTTTTCATTCTAGAAGTAATTAAATAAATATTTAAGTAATATTATCTAGTATAAAAAGTCATAACACGTACGATAAAAAAGAGATTATTACCCGAAATGTATCTTTAACATAAAAATTATTAATAAATAGGTAATATAAAGTCATAAATGAATCATATATGATATTATAAATATTATTATTATTTTTGTAGAAGTTAATAATATTTTTAAAATAGTTATACAATAGTTTTGGATATGTATGAAGAGTATCAGACCTAAGGTAAGAGAATTTTGTCTCACTATTAATTTTCATGAGAAATAAGCTACGTTAACCACATATTTATCATGTGTGGTGTATGTAATTCCCCTATTATATTTGATATCATTAATAAATTTATCTTCATGGTATTTGAACATTCATTTTAATATATTGGGATTATAATTTAAAAGGTAAATATAGTATGAGAGGCCTTGAATGTTTAAATAATTAATCCTTTCTCCATTTCAATATTCTTTATATTATCATACATATATATTTATATGTATAAAAATAATTGTAAAGAAAATTTTATGTCTATTTTTTATTTTATTCAAATGTTTCAGAAGTAATATTTTTAAGGTTTTATATAAGGTATTGTTTAACTAGAACATCATTTTAAATGTTTTAATGATTTATTCTTATAAAAAATTTCTCATTAATGTCCATGTTTTCAACAAGTTTTAAGGATTTATTTATCTGGACATCAATGTTTTATAATTTTAATTCATTTATAATGGTTTAATGTAGAATGGGAAACATTGATTAAAAAATCTATTTTTAAATGTATTATTTTATAAGTGTTTGACTTTTGATTAATTGATTTCAAAGAAAAATGGTTATTTGTTTGAATATATTTTTAATGAATTTAATAGAGTATTTTTATCTATATTGACATCATTTTTTTATATTATTCTTAATTGAGGTTGATAACTTATGATATCATTTACCATATTTTATTGAACAGTATATGATCAGTTTGATTATGGATGTGTTATTTAGATACCATTATTATTTTATGGTTAATGTATTCATATTTTGTATAGTAGTTTTTAATATGAACTATTTTATTGTTTATGTTTCCCAATTTTCATATGAGTAATGTATTAGAATTAGTGTGTGATGGTTGGGGGGTCGGGGACTGTTATATCCCCTTGATGCATCGGTAGGTCTCCTGAGATAAAATTAGTTGGCGACAAACCCTTCATGTTTGTTTTACATGTAGTTTAGCATCATCAAAAGGATACATCATAACATAAATCAGAAGGGTTTCTTCCCATAGTCTTAAACTATCATGAGGATAGGTATTAATAGTAGCTATCTTGAGGATATATTGGGATATTGAATTTTTTTGGCATTATGAATTTCCTCATTATGAGATTAGTTATTGATATTCAATGTGATTATTTGACTAGTAGAATATAATTAGTAGTGACTATTTTTGGTCATATTATTTTTTCCTACCATATTATGGTCTATATTATTATTTAGTGAGTTATGTTTCATTTTTATACATTTCCTTATATATTTGTGTTATTTATGACAGATTCCGCTATATTGTTTACCCTTATTGAGAATCTGAGATCACCCCTTTCTTGTGTTTCATTTTCGTAGGATTCCAAGATATATATTATGATTTATATGAAAGGTTAATTTAGGAGAATAATAGTGTTTTTATAAGTATTATATATGTTTTATTTGATGTTTTTAATTGTAATGTAAATTTCATGTATGTGATCTATTTTTCAATACTACTAAACTGATCGGTCCTTTGGGATTTGATTCCTTATAATAATTATAATGTATTAAAATAATACAACAACTCTGAGATTCTTGGATCATGTAATTTTATAACCTATAGTAAATTATTGATATTGAATAACAACCATTAATCCAGAAAAATTACAGAATTTAGTAAACATTAAAAACAAATTCTTTTTCACTTTTGTAAAAAGTGATAAAAGTGACCCATATGAAAAATATGAAAAATATTACTTTTAAAAACCATTGTAGAGAAATTAATAAGATATTAAAATGATGGTTAAGAATATTAAATATATATATAATAATTTTTTTGTAATATATTCAAGAAAAAAGATATATAATAGAAATATTTTAAAAGTAGGAAACTAAAACATGGTTTCAAAACAATCCCCTTTCCTTGAGTCCTGCACTTATTCAAAATTTCACTAAATCTATAAAAATAAATAAATATTAAATATTTAATTTATAAATAAAATTTTTCATTTTCATTCCATGATAACTATTAATTTTATTTAATTTATTATCATGTTTTATTTATTTACTAAATTGATTATGTTTGCATCAAATGTTTTGATGTCATTCTGTTAATAATATTAAAAATTAACACTGTTTGTTGATTGCGGGTAATTGATTCATGGTTAAATAATATAAATAATAATTAATATCTTTTAATTATAATTTTTACATTAAATATTCTTTTAAAACCATCCATGTGTAGTAGTAATGAAAAATGAGATACCTAGTTCATGGAGACGGTAGTCAGCACATATGCTTGAGTTACTTTTTTATTTTTCCATTAGATGGAAAGGAAATAAATAAGATAAATGTAGAACTATACAATAATAGTAATATAAATATAAATATCATATTTATTCAATTAATTCATTCTTATAACAATCCATTGTAAGTAGGAAATGAAAACATATCACATCCCCTCATGAAGGTGGTAGTCCAGACGAACACACAAGTGACGTTATAATTTTCCAAAGGATGAAATATTAAAATGAAATATAATATTTTATATTTACATAATAAAATATAAATTATAAAAATCATATATATTTATTAAATACATATTTATAATAACCTGTGAAATATTTAGTTGAAAAATGAAACACATCATTTCATGGAGGTGGTAATCCACATGTATGCATGAGAAACATTTTAATTTCCCAAAGGGAAGAAAGGAGGTAGAAAATATTTTTTATATCATCGTAATAAATTTTAATTATAGTCAATATAATAATTTCATTGTATTAGTATAGTTTCAATAGATACTACATATGTATAATAATAAATAAATATGAAATAATTTGGTTAAGACTTATAACCCCTCATTCGATATATTACTTTCGACCACACCTTAATCCTTATAGGATTTATATTTTGGTGAGAATTTGGCCTCTCAGAAGTGGGGATGAGTGTTGGGATGTTATTTGGGTATATATTGTTTGAGATATATTTCTCAACATTTGTTTATAAGTTAGGATAAAATGTTCTTTTTTATAAGCAAGCAGAGTGGAACCCTAATAAATATTAATATCCATTAAATAAATTAATTGTATTTCTAAAATGAAGTGCCTAAAATGTAGTCTAATTTTTATGATAGGATAATTTAATGTCTAAATAAACTCAAAAAATTATATTTATAAATGTTAATGTGATTTTTGAAACCTTATCTCTAATTTAACCGCCATCTTTAATTATTTTAACCTTTATAATGGTCACACAATTTTACCATGATAAATATTCATTATAAATTAAAATAAAATCAAACTCAGTAAAAAATTTTAACATCACAATTTGAAAATTTGAAAACATATTCTATGATTCAAATTCTATAATTGGTAAAAATTATATTTAATTAATGTTCATAAAATTCAAAGAAAACTTGTTTTTATAGAAATGCATTTTTAACCATAAATGTGTTTTTATAACAAAATAATGTATAATGATGATTCAAATTGATTCAATTGGATTGAGATAATAAAAAAATATCTTACTTCCAAAATATATCCAAAACAAAAAGGGACCTACTGAAAATATGATTAAAATAGAATAACTAAAAATAGTTTTTATTTAACTAAACACCTTATTTATACTTATAAAATTCCAAACATAGATTTCTAAGATAGAAAATTATATTTCTAAATGAATTATATATCTTTTTAAATATATATTTGGTGAAATATTGTTTCATAAAATTTTAATTCATTATTATATCATGATAACATAATAAAAATGACTGTATTTGTATTATCAATATTTTCATTATTAATCAAAAACTAACCATTTCAGGAAAAAATACCAAAAAATTAACTTAATATTATTTTAAAATGAATAATTAAAATATTTATTATATTTTATCAATTTAAATCTAATAAATTTAGTAATGTAACTTTTAAGTAAATCTATTTAATATATGGAAAAACAAAGTAGTTAAAAAAACTATTCAATTACCTGATTCTAAAATTATATGAACTTATATATAAAAAATTTATGAATAAGAAGTAATAAAATTAATACCTATAAATCATAAAATTTCTTTATTTTTGAGATCAACAAGGTTCTCACATTCTTCCACTATAAAAACAATGTGCCCACATGATTTTATTCATTACTTCAATTGGTGAGGATATTTTTCTTTCAAAGATTTTTCATATTCTCATATTTCTTATTCAATCACTTGTTTCTTTAATAAAACAATAACAAGGTTAGTAACCCTATCCATAAACACGAAATCTCCATGATATAGAATCATAACTTTCTTTTTTCACATAAGAAACATTCCCCTTCAAATTATGAAGTTCAAGGATCATGTCATGAGATGCATCAAATAAATATTTCCTTAATAATAAATCATAAATGAAATCATGTACCTAATATAAATTCAAATATAAGGATAATCAATAATTAATTTATCCCACTTTATATATAAATTAATATGAACCAATATACCACGGACTTAACATTCATTTCTTAGAAAAATACACAGTATATTTCAAAGGATATACTTTAAAAAACATGGACCATTAAACCAAATGAAATATCTTTCCTAATATTATATATATATCCCATACGCCTATTATGAACACTTATATAGGTCTGAATAATTTTTTCCTTATAAACTATCTATTTTACCAATTCTGGTCCCAACAATATTCTCGTAATGAATTATTCAAACATGGTGGAGTTCAAAAGTCATTTTCCATATAATGCCTCATATGTTTCAATATTTTTAATAGAATGATAAATAATATTATAATAAAATTATACTAATGAAATATGTTTACACAAAACTTCCCTAATAATCTATATATTTTGATAGAATCATATATTCCAAAGTTTTAATTTTTCACACTGTCTGTCAATCTGATTGAGTATAAAAAGTAATACAAAAATTTACATAACTACCCAATAAATTTTGAATTAAATTTAAAAAAATGGATGTATATTGAATATCAAGATATGATACAATATAGGGTGATACTCAATGTAATATTACTATCTATTTATGATAAAGTCTAGAAAACTGAACAAGGGATATATTATCTTAAATAGAAATAAAATGTTTAGATTTAGTCAAATGATCTATAACAACCTAAATCACATAATTAGCTTAATAAATATTTATTAATTCCACAAAAATCCATTGATATATTACACATTTTCTATTAAATAATTAGAAAAGCATAAAGCATCCACTTTTGTAGTTATTGTGCAGCTTGACCTTATTAAAAACTCATATATTCCATGGTAAAATATAAAATACAATTTTTCCTTCACTACCACAAATAATATTCCAAAATATATTGATACATCTTAGTTGTACATTTTTTAACGTAAAATGAAGATATATGAGCATCACATAGTAATATTTTCCTAATCTAAATTTTCTTTGGTATAGATAGTTTTTTTCCAAACTGTACAACATGTTATTTGTAAAAATTAAACTCAAGAAACATACCACTCTTAAACAATTCAATATTTTTTTATAATCAATGATCTTACTTATGAGAATGCTTAATTGTTTCTGAAAATTATTACTACACTAATACATAAACCAAAAATGATAGATATTATTCACATACAACATCCAATTCAATATTATTTAAATCATTAACTAATGGATCATATATCAAATGTAAAATAGATAATGATGAATTACCATTTAGAATCAAGAAATATATAAATTTTTTGTATTTAACTAGATGATAATGATTATTTTATTTATAATCCTTTATTAATTTAAACCATATTTTAAACCTTATGTTTAACAATATTTTTGTGAAAATATAAAAAAAATATGATAAATTAGTATTTCATATTTATCTCTATATAGAATATGTCTCTAAATTTTAAAAGAAAAAAAACAATATCCAACTCAAGTAAATTTATAGGATAATTATTCTCATGGAAATTCAATTGGAATGCTATATATGAAACTAATTGATAATATTTCATTAAAACAAAACCAATAACATTCAATGAATAATCTCTAGAAATGAAAAATCATTCATTTATTTATGGAAAATCTAACATCAGATCATTAATTAATATTTTTTCAATTCTTAAACAAATTCACCAAATTCCTTTATCTAGATGAATTTAATTCTCATTTGTGTTAACTTCATCTTTCGGAAAGATAACATGGGTTTTTTTTTCAACAAAGCATCAACAGTAACTCGATAATCCAAGAAAAAATCAAGCCTCCGTGAGATTTATAGGTGTTGGCCATACTAACACCACTCTAATTTTAATATGATTTATAGTTATAACATCTTTAGAAAATATATTCCCAAGGAAACGATATGCTGCAACTAAAATTCATATTTTCTAAATTTTCCATGTAACTTACTGTACGATAAATTTAAGCTATACCAATAGACCTATACCAATAGTTTTAAAAATTTTTGGTATAAATAACCAACAATAATGGTTTGATCAATCTATTAATTTATATATAGTTTAGTCAACATATTCCAATTGTTTGGTCAAACCATTGGTATTGATATCCGATTAATAAAATTACAGTGAGTCCTGATCCTAAGACCCATCGATTAAATTTAAAATACACTACCACTCCTCTACATCATATTTTATAATTATGTTTATATATATATATTTATAAAAATAGTTTATAATATTAAAATATGCATTTTAATTTTCATTATTATGCATATTTTAAAATATAAATTTCTAAATATATATATATTGATATATATATATATATTATTTTCTTTTATATATGATATATATATATATAATTTATATATTCAAAAATATATATTTACGATTAATATATTATTTATCTAGTGACAATTGTTTTTTAATTATTTAATATTAATATTAATTAATAATTTTTAAAACTAATTTTGAGTAGTAGAAATTTAATTAAGCTGGGATAGGCCAGCTATCATTATATATATATATATATCAATATATATCTAAATTTTCCAATATATTATTATTTTAATATATATATATATATATAGATTTATTTCAAATAAAAATGTATAATAAATTTTTATTTTAATATGGTATAAATATTTAAAATCATATTTTATATGTAAATATTATTATAGATTTATTTATATAATTAATTATATATATATAAATATATATAAATATGTACATATATACATGTATATTTAATTAAAAATAACACTATAATATGAAAAAGAAAAAATTTCAACACCATAATATCCATATGAGTATAATCCCTTAGAATGAATTTTTTATCTACTAAAAAAAATATAAGGCCCAATTAAACAATGCTAAATTAACTTTTATTGTTCAAAAATTAGGTTAACCTAAGTAAACACTCACTTTCAGAGGCATTTCATGTATTTTTTGACATCAAAAAAATAAATTTTGAGTTATCATCATCAATATGGATTATATATTTTCACCAAATTTTATTTGATATCCTATTAACTCTAAATGGATATCCCAATCAAAATTTATGTTTTCTTTAAGTTCAAGCCATGTTATCAACTTTTATTATATCACTTAGTAATTTTTTAATCTCATCAATCACTAAATTGTTATTAAATGTCCATAAATAAGTAATAATTATAAAATTATTAATTAATATATATTTCTAATAATTTTATATATAATTTTCCATTAAATTAGTCATATATAAAGTATGAATAGATATTTAAAAATATATAAATACTATGTAGAAAAATATAATATATATATATATATATCGATATGAGAAAATTAAAAAATTATAATATGAGTAATAATAAAAATAATAGTATGGAATTAATAATTCAAAATAATAATTTTACATATATACATACATTTATATGAATATAATCAGAGAATATTTTAAAGTAGAGTGGGAATGTATTTAGAATATGACCATAAAATTTTTAAACCAATAACTATTATACCAACTATTTATCCAAACCATTTTTATATGTATATCATGATGAAAAATCTCCCAAAACTTCATCAAACCATTGTTATAGCCTATAAAAATGATCTGGGGGTCTATACCAATGGTTCTAAACTACTAGTGTAACCTATTTTCCTAGTAGTGTATTTGTTTAGGATATAAAAAATTCCTTAAATGTGTCTTACAATCGTCATATGTTTTAGAATATATAATAAAATTCCATCAATTAATACCTCAAAAATTAATCTAGAAACTCCTAGAAAACATTACTCATAAGATCCGTAAATAAATCAAATGAATATTTTAACCCAAAATGCAAAACAAAAAACTTTTAATGTTCATACCTACTATGAAAAATTTTCTTTATAATGAACTCTTTGTTCACATTCATCTGATGGTATCTAGATTTGAGCCTAATCATGGAAAAATACTAAGAACCCTAGTGATGATCAATCATGTCATCAATATAGATAAACATAAACTTATTCATAATAGTAACACAATTAAGTGATCTATAATCAATGAAAAACCACATAGATCCATCATTCCACTAAAAAATGGTGTACCCTAAGGTGAAGTTCTATGGATTATGAAACCATTTTAAATTAATAGTTTTAACTTATTTTTTTTTGATTTCATTAACTCTAATGGATCCATATGATATGAGGTTTTGAAATTAACTCATCATCGAGAACTAAGTTAATAGTAAACTCAACCTTTTAATCAAGAACAACACCATGAAAATAAGTAGAAAATACATCCAAAAATTATTTTACTACCAGAACATCACTAAAATAAATAATTCTTATATTTTATATGATATGTGCTAGATACCTTTCACCCTTATATTTAATAAATTTATCCTCTTACTGAAAAGTTATCATAGGTATGATATTCTACTTATATAAAAATTGAAACACAATTTAAGTACTAAATATTGTTTATTTTGCAACATGGTCTATCTTAGAAATATAAAACAAAATCCAATCCATACATAGAATAAAATCAAACTCCACTAAGGGTATGAAAACAAATTCAAAATGAAAAAATGATTGTTCCAACTAGGGATGGGTCAAATTTGTAAAAATAAATGTTGTTGGGATTTACAACTAAGAAGGGGGCCCATAATAGAGATATTTTTATTGTTGTAATAGTATGGTCATTTAAGATATATAAGACCTTGTGATTTATGCTAAATGTGAGAAAAATAGATAATATAAGATAAGAAACAATGAAAGCAGCCATAATATTTTATTTTCACAAGGCTTACTCACTAAGGATTCTCAAAGAGAAATATACCTATCAGTCCAATGAAGAATATAAATCCATTAGAGAATTCATGAAATTTCACAATAAGTTTTGTAATGTGAAACCTATATGGGTTAAACATGGTATTCATGACGAATATGAACATGTGAAAAGTCTGATGAAAATAAATTGGATATAAAGATGATTCCTCAAAAAGGAATCCTATATATCATGGTTATAATAGGATCCAGAGTCCCAGTAATTCATATATTTATCACCCACTAGTGGGTATATAATGATAGTTAATGTTATACTAATTATTTTCTCAGTGGTTAGGAAATATTGGAATATTATTGACTGAAATCATGATGGATTCCAATGTAGGATAACTAAAGACAATAATCTTGTAGGTTCATGTAGAACTCTTAGGAGTTAGACAATTTTGGGAAGGTAATAGGGTAGCATGATTGTGTAAAGGATCCATAGTCCATTAGATCACCTAAAGAAAGTGGGAAAGTGCTAAAATAATGGAAAAGGGGTTACACGATCATGTATCTATTAGTTGGTTAGATATCATTCAATGTGGTCTCATGAATGATAGACTGTTATGTGAAAATGTTATAGATGGGTTATCATGTGATTGTATCATGTGAAAATGGTAATGCAATTGAGTCTTGCATATGAACATGTCAAAAATATTCCCATTATTTCAATGATACTCACCGATTTTTAAAACTGGACACTTGGAAGTCAAGATATTCTCTTTAATTATCCCCTTTACACCTATGTTCTTTTTTATATTTATTCCATCAACTCATCTAAAATGTATTAGTTCAAATTTATGGGGTTTCTATAGAAATTGGCCCATATATCTATACTGCTTCATAAGGTACGAGAACCACATACACCGGTTTTAGGTTGTCTAAGATGTCTACATAAGTCCAGATAATATCACTCACATCATGTGACTAGGACACTTGTCATCAATTCAATATTTTATTGAATTACGCAAAGAGAGACCATGAGATCATCCTATCAAGGGAAACCTCAACCACCTGATTCATTTGGGGTTAGACACTGAAAAATTGGTGGCATGCATCTCATGATGAAGTATGCCCACCAGATCATCCCATCACAGATAGCCATGGTCTCATTTATAATTATGGATTATGAGATCAAGTTTCCACCATAGAATCATATGAAGAAGAGATACTTTGAGACCCCTTCATCATGTATATAATCACCTTTAATTTGATCTAATAAATCTCTTGATGTTACAATATCTCATGAAGTGTTGAGGGTGACACAATAGCATAACCCAATCACACGACCCTTACATGTTCATGCAATATAGGCGTAGATAATTTTTTATAAATTCCATTATAAAAAAATGGAACTTATATTTTGGGTGTTTTACCACTTCATCAAGAAAAAAATTCTTTTTGTGCAAATAAAAAGATGAACCCACTAGAAAAACAATTATAAGAAAAGAGGGGGGGGGGGATATAATCATAGTAATTAGATTCCCACTTGTGTCCTTTTTGGATTCCAATTGTCTTTTGGTCATCCTAGAGTGTATTAGTATTCTCCAAATTACCCCTTAATAAAATATTTAGGGGATTACACTACACTTCTTACACTCATCCAGACATATATAACCTCAATCCTTCATGTGAGTGATTTTCGTATTCCCACATCATTGAAACTGATCATGATTTCATGTCATGTAATCCGCATTACATGTAAAAATCAAATAAACCCATTTCATAACCAAGGAAGATAATAGACAGGAACCATGGTTCATGTATCTTTGGTATGTTCATGTGATCATGTGATTGCTTCATTTTTTTATCACATGATGATATAAGGATCTTGTGATCACATGAACCTATTATAGTTATAAAATCACGAGACTTTCAATGGGTTATGTGGACGACATGATATTTATAGGATCAAAACACTTTTTTATTGTTTAGGATACATTAAATCCCAAAATCCTCCACATTTATGACTAAATGAGTTTTCTATTTTTATGATGTAGATGTCTTCAATAACTGAGGCTGAGGTGGTTGTGCCCCATCATAATTATATGATTAATAGTTTACAGGCTGATCAACCCATGGTTGTTTAATGTGATAATGACCATCTTCGGATATTAATGGAGACAAATATTTTGGAGTATCCATTGTATAATTGTTTTTTATGGGTTAGAACATTGAAACCATGCTCTGATCCTGCCACCATAAGAAGGGACCGTGCCTCCCTCTTGAATTTTCATGACCCACAACATGTTCAGATTGAATGTTTCTAAAGGGGGTCACTTCATTCCCAAGTAATAATGATCCAATGGATATTTCTTGAGGCCAATTCTGAATTATTTTGAAGGGTTTTTTCATGAGTATGATTTTTACACCCATATTTACTAATCGATAAGGTATAATTTCATATCAAATTAGAATATTGTATGGTACTATAGGTGGGATCTCTGATCAAGTGGAAAATTTATAATGTATGATGTTTCACCCTTATAGGAACAATGTTCTAGCATAGATATTTCCATAAAACTGAAGAAAATAATATTATATGAGGCTAGATATGTTTCATTGAACCTGGATAAAGGAAAAAAAGTCTTGATAGTGGACCTTTTCATTAGTTAGAGTTCGGATATGAACAATTTAAATCTGATAAAAGATGTGTTTGGAATAAATATTAGGACATCAATATTATTAGTGGTGCATTGATCATAAGGAACATATGTGATAAATTTTTCCCACCCCTATATTATTGGTAAAATACAAAACAAAAACCTTCCATAATAAAGGATATCATAAATCTATCCTAGGGGGTCCTTAAGAAGGACATGCATCCATGGGTTGACATCCCCTTCAAAACGTGGGCCAATATATTCATTAAAAATACCCGTCACTAATATCAGGAGAATAAATCAAAGGCATTCCCATTATTTAATCTCACGGGGTAGATGACACAAATTGAAAAAAGATTAATGAAGGAAAATTTAATGATTGGGGATGGATAGATACCTCCGAGACCCTTTATCTTCTATAGACGATTATCTTATTAGTGATGTACCTGAGCGAGTACCTATTCTCAATTTGAGATAAGGGTAGAGTTAGGGTTTCCACCCAAATGACAACTCTTGATATGAAAACTCTTAGTCAATCTGGCTTATAAATTTCTATGTTGGAAAAGATATATTGTATGATTTGACACATTTTTAGGGAGAATGCCTGATTTAGAGTTTTAGGACCCTTTAAGGTTATATGGTGTTGGAAACAAGGACATATGTGAGGTTTTGAACTCCTCAACACCTAGTCCATTCCCAATACCTAGTTCAGAATATTTATCCAAAAAATCAATGGGTTTTGGCCCACTACCCAGAAGAGTTAGAGATCAAGAGTAGATTAAACTAGCTTGACCGGTTCATTTTTATTCCATATGTAGTTCCAGACTTCACCACTATCAAAAATGAAATGTTAAATAATGAATCCTGATCCAATATGTTTTCTATTCATGGGGTTCCTTTTCCACATAGATAAATGAAGAGATGTTATATGAGTGGTACATGATGTTTGGGTTTAGGTAGTAGTTTTAGTGCATCCATACCAAGTTCCCCGTTTCACCTCACAACCAATCATAGAAGAATCAAATTGGAGATCTATAGTTCTGGATTATTCTTTGTAGGGAAAAGACTCAGGTTTAAGCGACCATCCCACCAGCTAGTGTAGGTTTTGATCTCTTAAATCCCTATTTAAACACCTAGATCTGGTCATATCTGAATGGAAAAGAGGTTGTGCTGGTGAAAAAACAAATAGATATTGATAATGACCAATGGCATGGTCTCAGGGAGTTTTATTAAAAAAAGGAATAATTAAATATAAAAAACCATATACTAGTAGACCTATAGCTCTAGATATGCCCCAAAAATAAACAAAACCCCCGAAGCCAACACCATTATGGAGCATTGTAGAAAAGGTTCAAAAAATAGTGTGTGGGGTGATCATGAGTGAAGTATCGATCAGTGGAGAACCTAATCTAACTATTGAGGAACTTCCCATGAAAAAATGATGAGATTTTAATACAAATATATGCTCTACATCACATATAACATGTAAAATCGATCTTAAAAAACCATTAAATATTATTTAAAAATGATTGTTATAAGAAAACCATTGAAATAGTGTGCATGAATAGTAAAAAAATCATTATGAAATATATATAAATTAACTAATAAATTCAAATTTATGGATAATTGATTAGGAAATAAGTGATCAATTTTTAGTAAAGAAATTTTATTATTCTAAATTCATTTTCTACAAAAATGGTTTTTATTGCTTCTTATGAGGAAATATTATAATAAATTTATGAAACTTTTAGAAAATATATTTGATAAAATGATATAATTTTTATAAAAATAATGTAAAAATTATCTTATAGTGAATATTTATGATTTTTTTAAAATGATTTATTTTCTTGTGAATAATTGAAAATATTATTTCTTATTAAAAATTGTTTTTTTTTATTTTTAGAATTTACAAAGTAACATTTTTTTTAAAAATATTTCAATTTGAAATTAGTTATACTATTGTATTTGTAATCCAATTATGTTCAGCAGAATAAATATTATGGTTGAATTGGGTATAAAATAGTTTTATATAAAGAATACATTTTTCTAAAAATCTATTTTTCATCATGTTTTGTATTTTTATATTAAATTAATTTTTACCAATTCTAGAAATAGAATCTTGATAAATGGATTCTTCATTTATACTCAGGTTTTTCAAATTTGGTAAATTGATAACTTTGTTTTAATCATTATGAATAGTAACCATGGTGAATATTTGTCCCCCTGGTTATGGTAAAATGAGAAAAATTGGATGAAAACCATGCGTTAAGGTCTCAAAATGAACCAAAAACTAGAGTTTATCTTATTAGAAAGGTTTATTTTGTCCATTTATATCCAAGTAACAAATATATAGCCTCATGGTTCCATTTCTATTTGATGATGACCTTTATATTAATTTAAGTAAAGAATAAATAAAAAATTTCACTCGTTTGACTTTAATATATATATAATTTAAATACAATGATAAAAATAGGTTAATTTCAGTTATAAATGTTTATTTGAAATTGGAATTAATTATTTTCATAAAAATTTATTTATACTTTTTATTAATTCAATAAATAACTAAAATGATTTTAGAATGCCGATATAATATTTATTCAATTAATTAGAAAATTAAAAAATGATTTAAAAAATATCTAGAGTAAAAAAATTTGGATTAATTATTGTGTAAAAAAAATTAGATAAAAAAACACAATATAGATGTTCTTATTGTTTATATTATAATTCCATTTCATTCATTTTGTTTTCAAGATTAAATCAGGTGAATATTTATTAGAATTACATTAATAGTTTTTTATAAAAATAACATTATTAAATTATTTAAAAATAATAAAAATAATTAATTTGGATAATTATTATGATATATGGTTCGAAATATCAGATCATTTTCCATTTAATAACCAATTTTTAACTTATAAGTACAATTATACATTTTTATGATAGAAAAATAATTATCATGGTTAAGGATAAAATCAGTAAATGATGGGGTTAAACGAAAAGATATGTTTTAAAATGACACAAAAACCATTATAAATTTAATTTGATGGGGATATTCATACCTTACCTTATTTTTATTCTAATTTATATCCTTTTTGAATCATTTTTCATGATAATTACATAATTATATTTTGATCGGTTTAGAAATTCCATGTGATTTCTTTCCCTCCCTTATAAAAGGCCACCTCTTTCTCTCTAATATTTTAAATATTTTGAGTCATATAGCTAAAATTACCCAGTAAAATTTCTATTATTATATTCCATAGAAACTAATTAGAGTTTTATTTCTTCTTAAAATATCATTCTAAGGGTCCTTAAAAAGGAATCTTATGGAATTCTACCTATGTAGAGGTAATTGTAACAACCCAAGATTTTATGGGAATTATTATTTTTAATTTCATTGATGTCTTGTGTTGTACGCTACACCAAAATTAGCTTGTGCTATACGCAACACCGTATTAGCTTGCTGTATACACAACACTACTCTTGGATCGTTTTACACACAATTTCAAGTTCGTTTTGTGAAATTATTCTACACAACATTAAGTATACATTTTGTTTAATATATAAATGAAATATGTTTTGATTATGTTATACGCAACACCAAATATATCTTTCACTACATGTATCCGTGATTTGGCTTGCATTACACGCAATCAATACCTTCCTCGATAGCGTGTGTAGTACGCAATACCGAGTTTCACTAAACGATATATTATTATAATATTATAATGAACTATCCGTTATGAATAGTAATACCCATTTTTTGAAATTTTAAAAATTTTATCTTTCAAAATGGATTATATTTTTGGATTCGAAATATCAAAATTAAGCTTGGGTGAATTTTTGGTATTTTTCTGAAAACATTCAATTTTGGATGAATAGTGAAAACACTAAGTTACTATTTAAAACCCGACTTTTTATATAAATAATTATTTATTTTATTTAAATTTATTTTAGGTCAAAATTGGTACATAATACCTATATAAGTTTAATTTAATTCGTTGGAGTAATTTTATAATAATTTTAGATATATAAAATTTTTATTGAACTTTTCCCCGTCTTTTCCCCATCTCCTAGGAGAGTTTGAAAATTTACATAAAACATAATTTTACGGCTTCTGTGAGGGGAATTTCGAAAATCTGAGAGACACGGTTAATATCAAGGAGTAAAATGTGGTTCAATAAGATAAAAATAGTTTTTGGTGAATAGTAACTTTTTACTTTTATTTTTCACGGTTAAAAGTAAATAGGGTAATTAAAGGTAAAAATGGTATTATTATTACCCTAACACATGTCCTAATTCTATTGGATAAGTTTAATCCAACCAAAAACAACCTTATGAATAAAATATGACCATTTAGGTCCACTTGGATTAGATTAGGACATTTAATATTATTTTATTTAAAGAAGAGTTGAAATAGTTAAAATAAATGTTTAATAAATAAAACATTTTTAATATAGGGTTATAAATAAGATTAATTCGACAATAAATATTCATTATAAATATAAAAATATTTCCTATATAATAGTATTTTATTTATAATTTTTAGACATTTTATAATTTAATTTAGTTATGACACAACGATGATACAATAATTACCTTTTTAATGAAATATTATCAAAATTGATATTATAAATACCCAAATAAATGTAATTTGAGACTATTTAGGAATTAAATTAATTTTATAGCTTACAATGACATGTTATTATTGATTTAATTAAATTTTTTCGAACTAATCATGCTGTTGTGATTTTCACAAAAATCAATTACCAAATAGTGTCAAAATTGACATAAAATAGTTTTTAAAACAAATGTTATATTATTAATTGTTATTTTATTCCTAAAAATATAAGGTTCGTCCAAATTACATAGATAAGGTTATATATATTAATAATGAACCACTTGGGGTTATTTTGGCTTGTTATAGTTAGTTTTTTAACCATATAGTGTAAGAAAACAAGAAGACATGGTAGAAGTAAAATTATTTAACTTAAAATTAAATCTAAATGATAAGGTTAAAATAGTAACGTAAACTTGTCTAAAATATATTGTTTGATATTATTTAGACCCATCCCACCTTATCTTCGAAATAAATCAATTTGGAGCTATTAAAAACCGAATATGACTTTATTATAAAATAATATTTTAAGTTTTTCTTATGGTTCCCCTCTCATCCCTTATAAAAGGGCACCTCCTCCCTCTCCTCCTCACACCACTTTGACCCTTCAAGATCAACCAAACCCTGAAAATTTTTCTTCTACTCTTCCCTAGAAACATAATATAGGTCCTAGTTTCTTCAAAGACTATCTTTAGTTCCCTAAGAGAAGGTTAATAAGAGGCGCTTCAAAGAAGAGGTAATGTCCGTTACCGATTCTTTCAAATTTATTTCTTCTTCTACTTATTCTTATTTAGTTGTTTCATTATGAAGTAATAACATCATTATCACTCAAATACTTATATGTTATTATAAATATGAAACATCCCTATTTCAACTTTTATCCATTCTACGGAAAATGAAATCACTGCGCGTGCGTACATACGGAATACCGTCTCCACGCCATGGTGTAATATGTTTTCCACCACCACCTTACTTGGATGGGTATAATGGTGTGAAGAATAACTATATATTATTATTGTAAAGTGATATTGATTCCGAAATAGTATACATACACTTCAATACAATTCCACGATCATGGGAACAATATCAATGCTTGTGCGTACGTACGGCCTACCATCTCCACGATGTGATGCGACTCGTTCTACATGATCTTCAATGCATAATGATTATATAAATGAATTGAATGAATAAACAAGATATATATTACACTAATATAATTATTTAAATTAGGTATCTATAACCTAAAAATAAGAATAAGAATTTATTCGACAAAACACGCATAAGAACAAAAAGAAATAAACACCCCAATAACAAGTAGCAATGAAATATTACTAATACGAAGCTATGAATATGACCATATATGATATCATAACAATGAGTAAGATTATGGAATAAGTCAATAACATTATTTAAATCATTATATAGGAGGTTCAGACACATACAAAGAAAATTGGATCTAGGTTAAGGGATAATTATTCCAATCTCATTCTTATCCGAGATTGTTTATTCCAAAGTATTTACTGGGGTTATGTTTATTATCCATGTCCACATGTTCTAAAAATGTTTTCATAAAACGTTTACTTTTATTATAGGTATGTTTAAAGTCATTTTTACCCTTTTTTACTTTTACCACATCGTATGGAAGGAATCTTTCTTTGGTTTACCATACAAGGTACTTTTTGGCTTTTCGGACAAAAGTACGAGGAGAATGTTTTTTAACTTATACAGCATGAAAGGATTTTTATGGTTTTATAAATATTTATTTAAAAGAATTTTAATCTACAATATTTCATGATTATTTTCAACAAAATACTTTTCTTTTAAAATTGAATGGCATTTTGTGAAAAGAAAATGATTTTGAAGAAGAAAGGATATTTTCCTCAAGAATTCTTTTCAAGTGTTTTATCAAAACCATTTTCCATTTAAGATGACATTATTTCATATATGTATGTTTCATGTATAATGTATCTATGATTTATATGGTTTCAATTTTCTTAAGATGAAATGATATCCATTTGTTTTATATGGATTATGTTATGATGGGATGATGTTTATGAAACCCATTTTACTCTTTGGGTTATGATGAATGTTTTAAGTTTATTTTGTGGCACAAGTAAGAATAATTTCATTATGAGATGGGTGAGAACTATATCTCCCTCCAATGCATTGGGTAAAGATTTATATCTCATGAGATAGACATGGATGTAATGATAAGTTAATCCAGTTCAGTGTTACAGGACTGAAATGTGGAGTGAACTCGATTCAGAAAGGGACGTTGTCCACTAAGATGGTCTTGGAAGCAATGCCCTGGATAATATGGAAATCAGATCAAGTTTTTAATGGTTTTCCACAATTACATGTTTTCTTCCCCGACTATTTTATTAGGATTGATGTTCCTTTATGATATATGCCTTACATACATCCAAGATTTACGTATTTTCTCAAGATTTTGATGTTTAGATATTATGTTCAAGTTTTTGCATTCAAATGTTTATGGATTGTTTAATGTTATCTATGTTTACAATTACTGAGAATTTTAGCTCACCCTTTTTATGTTTTCTTTTCCCTAGGATATAAAGAAAGGTTTTAGGTAAGAAAACAAAAGGGGAATATCTTTATGGGAGATTTTGAAGATCTTTCACCATGATTAGAAGATTATATTCTGAGTTTCCAAAGACACTAAACTATTACAGTTCTTGTGTGTCTATTTCTATTATGTATTAATTATTCCGCAAAAAGTAATGTAATGTACATGTATGTCAAGCTTTGGGCCTCTATAGTTGGTATCAGAGGAAAGGTTTAGTCAACCATTGGAAACTAGGATGCAAAAACATTAGTGAGATCCCTAGAGATATTTATAAGGTATGTATGGGGATGTCCCTAAGGTTAAGTATAACTATAGGTTATAGTACTATGATTACGGTAACTATCATAGAATTAAACCTAAGATGTTGGATTTTGAAAGTACTTCCCCTTTATCAAGTTGTTTTTCTAGCATTATTTTTTCCTCTCACACTTTTCTTTTTGGGTTTTAGATGATGTATGGAACCCGAAGGAACCATGTTGATAAATGTAATGGACAATGCAATGATTTTCCTCCCGAACAACCAAATGTGATTTGAGATGGAGTGCAGAATCTTATTTCTATACATACACAAGCTATGAATCATTCTATATTTCCAAATTATTAGACAAGGGAACAATATTCTATTGATTCCTTCATGAGGCAACATCCACCATCTTTCAATGGGTCTTATGATCCATTTGTTGTTGAACAATGGATCAGTACCATTGAAAAGATATTTTCCATACTTCGCTGTTCAGAACATGATAAAGTCATTCTAGATGTTTACCATTTAGAAAGTGAAACAGACCAATGGTAGAATCTAATTAAGAATACAAGGCCTTAAGATGAAATAGAATCCATGGAATGGGACGAGTTCAAGAACTTGTTTTTCAATAAATACTTCCCTCGTATTCTTTTAACAAAGATGGAAAAGGAGTTCCTTTAGATTAAGCAGAAGGATGATGAATCTGTTGGTATATATGATGTTAATTTTACAAGACTTTCAAGGTATGCATCTGGTTTTATCATCCAACCTGAAAGTAAAGTTGATCGATTTTTTAGTGGCTTAAAACCAAGGATTCGAAGGGCATTAGCTATAAGAGACTTCAGTAGCTATGATGAAATTGTGCGTTGTGCTATCAAGGTAGAACTAGAAGTTTGTGTAACATATCCATCTCTTGGTTTTGACAATAAATGAAAGATGGAGTTCAAGGAAAAACCACAAAACAATGGTGAAAAGAAGGTGAATGTTTCTTTATGCCCAAAGTGTGGAAAAAATCATGGTGGAGATTGTCTAAAAGGTACTAGAAAATGTTTCAAGTGTGGAAAATAAGGTCATCAAGCAGCTGAGTGCCGAAGTAATGGGAAAAGGTTTCTAATGATGCGAATAGATAAAAGACTACAGAGAATGATCTACCAACACTTCAATGCTTCAATTGCAAAGAAATGGGGCATTATGCTAATAAATGCCCTAATCCAAGGGTTATTGATGATCAACATGAGCAACCTATTAAGGAAAAGGACAAAGGGAAGTCACATGCTATCACTATTAGCAATGTTGATTATGAAAACGATGTGGTGGAATGATTATGTGTTTATGTAAAGGGGTTCCAAAATAATGTTGTGGAATCTCATTTATAGTATTGTGGAACATTAGAATATCTATGTAGTGGTTTATTGTGATTTTTGATAATTATATGGTACTAGTAACCACAAAAAGTGATTCAAATATTTTGGAAAGAAGATGAATGCACATAATGAAGGGTTAAAGAGAAAATTAAATGTTTTACAGTATTCATGAGCTGATGACTGATATAAGGACAAGGTTATATCATGGTTTGAGTATATAGAATTTTTGGATTTTGGAAAGAGTTAACTTTTGACAGCATTCATGTTTTCACTAAGGTTCAATGGGTATTCATTTCTCAATATAATACATGAATAAGGTTTTCACATGATTGGCATGTGACCAACAAGATATATGAGGGATAAATGATGGTATTCACATGCTTTCTATATGAAGTTTTTATAACCGTTCTTTTTATACTATGAGTTTGGAAAGAAGTATTTTGGTTAAGTCTAAAGAATGTAATGTATTATGTTGAACATAAGTTAGTATTATTTAAGGTTAGAATTTTTTTTGATTTTATTGATAGAATGTTATAATAGTGTAGTTTAAGAAAAGGGACAACCTGCAGAACGGGCGACAACCCGTCTCCTCGGACAGGGTTTCAGGAATCGAACCCACAACCGAAGTGTGATATGCCTTTATCGCCTACCACTGGCCTATAGGAAGTCCCTGGTTAGTAGAAACTAGTGTTATTTTATTAAGAGGTAAGATAGATGAAGTATAAGTCCATTTTTGGAACCATATACGATAAATCTCACCATAAGGTGGACTTATGTATATAACTTTTGCTAACCTTTTGTTTGATACATATGGAATGACCCATCATTCTATCACATGATCTTCTGACAAATTCAACTTAATTTATTTAAGATATGAAGTAGAAATTGTCCAAGTAACGACAAACGGTAATATTGTACCAAAATGAAGTAAGTATTTATTTTAATTAAAAAAATTCTTCAACTTTAGGGAAATGATCTTCAAAACCAAAAAATTTGTCCTAATTTCCTCATATCCGATGAATCAGATGGTACCTTAGATCATCACAAATTTATGACATTGTGATTTTTGGCTTTTTCATAGCCATGTCCTCTACCACTCTTCATCAGAACATGATGGTTATATTTTTCTTCCATATCCATATTTTCACCTATGTGGAAACCCAGTGATGAGTTAATTTGGGTAACCGTTATGTTTCTTACTTTACTTTTGAAAATTATGTTTTATTATTCCTTTTTACGATGTGGGTTTCTATGAAAGAAACTTTCAAGTAGTAAACCATTTATAACTGTGACGAATTTCGAGGGCGAAATTCATTTTTATGGGGGGAAGAATGTAACAACCTGAGATTTTATGAGAATTATTATTTTTAATTTCATTGATGTCTTGTGTTGTATGCTACACTAAAATTAGCTTGTGCTATAAACAACACCGTATTAGCTTGCAGTATATGCAACACTATTCTTGGATCGTGTTACACACAATTTCAAGTTCGTTTTGTGAAATTATTCTATGCAACATTAAGTATAGATTTTTTTAATATATAAATGAAATATGTTTTCATTATGTTATACGAAACAATAAACGGAGACTTCACTACACACATCCCTGACATGTATTTCATTACACGCAATCAATACCTTCCTCGATAGCATGTGTAGTACGCAATACCGAGTTTCACTATATGATATATTATTATAATATTATTATGAACTAGCCATTATGAATAGTAATAATCACTTTTTGAAATTTTATAAATTTTATCATTCAAAATGGATTTCATTTTTGGATTCGGAATATCGAAATTAGCCTAGGTTGAATTTTTGGTATTTTTCTGAAAACTTTCAATTTTTGATGAATAGGGGAAACACTGGGTTACTATTTAAAACCCAAATTTTTATATAAATAATTATTTATTTTATTTAAATTTATTTTAGGTCAAAATTGGTACATAATACCTATATGTTCAATGTAATTCATTGGAGTAATTTTATAATAATTTTAGACATAAAAATTTTATTGAAATTTTCACCGTCTTTTAACCACCTCCTAGGAGAGTTTGAAAATTTACATAAAACATAATTTTACCGCTTATGTGAGTGTAATTTCTAAAATCCGAGAGACACAGTTAAGATAAAGGAGTAAAATGTGGTTCAATAAGATAAACATAATTTTTGGTGAGTAGTAACTTTTTACTTTTATTTACCACAATTAAAAGTAAATAGGGTAATTAAGGGTAAATATGGTATTATTATTACCCTAACACATGTCCTAATTCTATTGGATAAGTATAAATCGACCAGAAGCATCCTTAGGAATAACATATTACCATTTAGTCCCACTTGGATTAGATTAGGACATTTAATATTATTTTAGTTAAAGAAGAGTTAAAATAGTTAAAATCAAAGTTTAATAACTAAAACATTTTCAATATAGGGTTATAAATAAGATAAATTCTACTATAAATATTAATTAGAAAGATAAAAATATATACTACATAATGGTATTTTATTAATAATTTTTAGACACTAAATTATTTAATTTAGTTATGACACAATGATGATGTAGTAATTACCTTATTAATGAAATATTATCATAATTGATATTATAAATACCCATATAAATGTAATTTGAGAATTTTTGTGAATTAAAAAACTTGTATAGGTTAATATGACATGTTATTATTGATTTAATTAAATTTTAGGGAACTAATCATGTTGTTGTGATTTTCACAAAAATCAAGTACCAAATAGTGTCAAAATTAACATAAAATAGTTTTTTAAAAAAATATTATATTATTAATTGTTATTTTATTTCTAAAAATCTAAGGTTCGGAAACATGACTTATATAAAGTTATATATATTAATAATGAACCAATTGGGGTTAATTTGGCTTGTTATAGTATGTTAATTAACCATTGAGTGTAAGAGAACAAGAAGACATGGTAAAAGTAATATTATTTAACTTAAAGTTAAATCTAAATGATAATTTTAAAATAGTAACATAAACTTGTCTAAAATCTAATGGTTGAGAGAATTTAGACCCATACCCACCTTATCTTATAAATAAATTAATTTTAAGTTATTAAAAACCGAAGATGAATTTATTATAAAATAATATTATACATTTTTCCTAAGGTACCCCTCTCCTCCCATATAAAAGGGCACCTCCTCTCTCTCCTCCTCACACCACTTGGAGCCTTCACGCTCGGCCAAAACCTACCAATATCTATTATAAACTTCCCTAGATACATTATAGAGGTCCTTGTATTCTTAAAATACCATCTTTAGTGCCCTAAGAGAAGGTTAAGAAGAGGCGCTTCAAAGAAGAGGTAATATCCGTTACCCATTCTTTCAACTTTATTTCTTCTTCTACATCTTCTTCTTTAGTTGTTTCATTATGAAGTAATAACATCAGTATCACTAATATAATGATATGTTATTATAAATATTAAACAACCCTATTCCACCTTCTACCCATCCTACGGAAAACAAAATCACCACGCGTGCGTACGTACGGAATACCGTCTCCATGCCGTGGTGTAATCTGTTTTCCACCACCACCATACTTGGATGAGTATAATGATGTAAATAATAACTATATATTATTATTTTAATGTTATTTTTATTCTGAAATAGTATACATACACTTCAGCACAATTCCACGATCATGGGGACGATATCATCGCTCGTGCGTACGTACGGCCTACCGTCTCCACAATGTGATTCGACTCGTTCTACATGATCTTCAATGCATAATGATTATATAAATGAATTGAAGGAAAAAATATGATATATATTACAATAATATAATTCTGGAAATAAGGTATCTATAACATAAAAATAAGAATAAGAATTTATTTGACAAAGCACGCATAAGAACAAAAAGCAATAAACACCTGAATAATAAGTAGCAATGAAATATTTCTAATACAAAGCTAAGAATATGACCATATATGATATCATAAAAATGAGTAAAATTATGAAATAAGTCAATATCATTATTTAAATCATTATACAGGAGGTGCAGACACGTATGAAGAAAATCGGACCTAAGGTAAGGGATAATTATTCCAATCTCATTCTTATATGAGATTGTTTAGTTGTAAGTATTTACTAGGGTTATGTTTATTATCCATGTCCATATGTTCTCAAAATGTTTTCATAAAAGGTTTACATTTATTCCATGTATGTTTAATGTCATTTTTACCTTTTGTTACTTTTACCACATTGTATGGAAGGAATCATTCTTTTGTTTACCATACGAGGTACTTTTTGACTTTTCCGACAAATGTACGAGTGGAATGTTTTTTAACTTATACGGAATGAATGGATTTTTACGGTTTCATAACTCCTTATTTTAAAGAAGTTTAATCTACAATATTTCATTATTACTTTCAACGAAATCCTTTTATTTTAAAATTAAAAGGCATTTTTGTGAAAAGAAAATGATTTTGAAGAAGAAAGGATATTTTCCTCAAGAATTATTTTCAAGTGTTTTATCAAAACCATTTTACATTTAAGATGAATTTCTTTGATATGTGTATGTTTCAAGTATAAGTTCTCTATGATCTATATGGTTTCACTTTTCTTAAGATGAAATGATATCCATTTTTTATATGGATTATGTTATGATAGGATCATGTTTATGAAACCCATTTTACTCTTTGGGTTATGATGAATGTTTTAAGTATATTTTGTGGCACAAGTAAGAATGATTTAATTATGAGATGGGTGAGACATATATCTCCCTCCAATGCATTGGGTAAAGATTTATATCTCATGATATAGACATGGCTAGAATGGTAAGTTAATCCGATTCAGTGTCATAGGACTAAAACGAGGAGTGAACTCGATTCAGAAAGGAACTTTGTCCACTAAGATGGTCTTGACAACAATGCCTTGGCTACTATGGAAATCATATCAATTTCTTAATGCTTTGAAACAATTACATGTTTTATTTACAGGCTATTTTATCAGGATTGATGTTCCTTTATGATATATGCCTTACATACTTCCAAGATTTATGTCTTTTTTCAAGATTTTGATGTTTAGATTTTATGTTCATGTTTTTGCATTAAAATGTTTATGGATTGTTTAATTTTATCTTTGTTTACCCTTATTGAGCCTTTGAGCTCACACTTTTTATGTTTTCATTTCCCCAGGTTATAAAGAAATGTTTTAGGTAAGAAAACAAAAGGGGATGATCTTTACGGGAGATGTGGAAGATCTTTCACCACGATTAGAAGATTATATTCAAAGTTTCCAAAGACACTAAACTATTATGGTCCTTGTGTGTCTAATTTTGTTATGTATTATGTATTCCGCAAAAAGTAATGTAATGTCCATGTACGTCAAGCTTTGGGCCTCTACAGTAATAGTTCTTACAAATCATTCATGTTTATTTCTTCTTCTAATTACTTTATATTTGTTATAAAAAACCTAAAATAATAAATCTAGTATCATAAATATACTCATCTTCTATTACGATTATTCAATAACCATTTTACATCTCTTTTTCATCTCATGAAAAGTGAGAGTATCATTAGTGTGTACATGTGACTTACCCTCTCCATAAAGTGGTGTAATTCATCTTTCATCACCACATTAAATTGAAGGTTATAAATATGGAACTATTGAATATATATTATATTTATGTAATAATTATACTTCTAAAATTATAATATCATATCTATATTCTTATCTTCTAATCCATTGGAAAATGATAACGTCACTCATGAATAGGTGTGGGCTACCAACTCCACGAAGCGATGTGATCCATTTTTTTCATTCCTACTTTACATCTATAGTAATAAGGATAGATTTAATGAATATATATGATATATATTTTATATTAATGATTATTTAAAATTAAATAATTAAAAATATGTCTCTCATTATATCCATTAAAATTTTAAAAAAAACATTCATGTGCACATACAGCTTACCATCTCCATGAATGGTGTAATTCATTTTTCAATCACTAATTTTTAGGGATGATTTTAACTATGTATATGCTGAATATATATATAATATTTATATCATTATTAAAATTAGGGATATTATGTACCTATCATCAAAGTACATGGACCATAACTATCAAATTAAAACATACATGAAAAACAAAAAAGTTACCACCTGGAATAGTGGTTTTAATAATGAATATTTAATAAATGGATGATAAATGGTGATAAGTAAATATTATATGGTATGATATATATGAGTATGTTTTTGGAATATTTTTATAATAACACTATATTAAATTTACATGTGGTTTGAACACGTAAGAAAGAATTCATAACTAAGGTAAGGGTTTCTGGTCTCACTTTTGTTTCAATGAGACGTCTGCCATATTGACCAATTTTTACTTTAATGTGTGTATATACCACACATTTAATATGATATATAATTTATTATTCTTAATACATGATATTTAAAGCAAAAAATAAAATTAATTCATCGCATGGTTTTTGATTTGAATGTTTCCAATGTGGTAAGGGTTTATTTCACAATGTCATCATTATTCAAGTTTAATTTTTAACACTCAATCAGAGGGAACTATATGATAATTATATATTAAAACAAATAATCATACTTATCTTCAATTAATTTATATAAATTAAAATATTTCCTATCAATTTTCCAACTTTTGTACTCAAGATACCGAATGAATTTTTTTTATGGGAAATTGACTTTGATTTCTATTTATTTTAGAATATTTTTCTTCCATGTTCATGTTTTAATTGAAATTATTGCAAGAATGATTTTTAAATTTTAATATAATTAATTGAACTTATTTTTACCCATTTTGGAATTTATATAAATTTTTTTCGAAGGAATCCTCTTTTCATTTTTCAAAATAAGAACCTTTTTTACTTTTTACATAAAAATGTGTATGAAATATTTATTTTAACTTAGTTATCATAAAGGGAATTTACCACCATAATTAAAACCAAAATAATTTGAAATTTACTCGACCAATTTCCATGATAATCTTCAAAAAAAATATATTTTTCTAATATTATATAAATTTTATGTTTTTAAAAGTAATTTTCAATGTCAAAGGGTATTTTTTCCACGAATTTTTTATTGATATGTTTATTTTATTTCTATTAATAAATTATTACATCCATTTAATTCATTCATTCTCCACTAGGGTTAGAAAATAATGATACCATCCTTATTCATTATCTGGATGATTTGTGATTAGTTTTATGGAAAAATATTTTAACATTATATATTCTATTTCTTCCAATATATAACATTATTTATTATCAAGTAATAATATTTAACTCAAATTTTTTATTCATGTGAAGAATGTGTTGGGCTTAGTAAGTGATAAGAGGGGTATGTTATATCCCCTTGCTGAATTGGTAGGTATCATGAGACAAAATATATTTTTTATTTAGCAGATTCCTTACCCATTTATGTAACTTGTCTTGGAATGAGTCCTCAAGGGTAAGTTTAAGATGTACATCATTATACATTCCATCATTATTAAATTAGTTATTTATGTCTATTAGATTATTTTAATAGTTAAAATATCCATGTATAAGTTTCAAGATTATGTGATTATTTATATGGAATTATTTGATCATCATTTTTTCATTCCATATTATTTTCCATGCTCAATCTATTAATTAAATTAAATTTTCTTTTAGTTATTTAACTTTCCATGTTGTTTATGCCATATTTACTCATGATAGATTCTATTTTACATAACCCTTAATGAGAATTTGATCTCACCCCTTTCATATGTTTCTTTTCCCTTATATTTCATTAAGTATATAATGATTGATATGAAAGGATATAATAGTGTGAACGATGATGTTATAAAATAAAATACTATATTGTATTGTATGTTTTTAAATGTAATGTGACATTCATGTATGTGTGTAGTTTACCAAGACTAAAAAATGATTTATTCTATTTGGATTCGATCACTTGTATCTATTTCCAATATATTAAAGTATCCATCGACTCTAGTATTATAGTGTTAGAGTATTTACATTTAGTATTGGAAACAAGTTTAGTAGAAACATTGGGAACTTGATTTAAGAACAAATTGATTATGGAACATAACTATATGAATGAATTTGAGTATAATTATAAGTATTGGATAAAATATAAAAGTTTTTTATGTTATATATTATGTTGTTTTCTTAGAAACATATCCTTATATGGATACTACAAGTCGATTGGGTTTTTGGAAAAGATACATCTATTGGTAATTACCCTAAAAAGTGTTGGTCGAGGATATATGGATCATATCTCTAGTTCACGGTGAGTGATCCCTTACTGTACACCTATTTTGACACTACCAAGTTATATTCTTGGGTTAACTCAAAATTTCATTATGAATATTTATGGCATCCCTAATTTTTATTACAAAAAGTTTCATTACATTTTACATACAGAGGATCTTTAAAGTCCAGTGTCTTGGAAATCAGGAAAATAATACATAAAAAAACATGAAACATTATTGTAAACCAATTTTAAGGCTTAATCATAGGTTCATACTATGTACATTTACTGCATCTCATATCCTGGAGACTGACATAAAATAAAAGGGCGAGCACAAGGCCCAGTAAGGGTAAACATGGGAATTAATGTACTTGTGATATCAATAAGAACCTGAATAAAAACATAAAGACATGAGCAATGTAAGAATAGGAATATAAATAAGAAAATAACATGGAAAATAACATGAATATGTGGCTACAACATTTCATTTAGACATTAATGAACATATCACCAAGGTCCATCCCCAAGGTGTCATAAAAATTACCATGGTTATTCACCAAGGTATCGTAAAACATGTCATATCTAGAGATTAATTCTTTAGCCGATGAATTGGAGTGATATCAGGGAACACCCTTAATATTTCTTTAATTAAATGTGACCCACATAGATCATATTCAAAAATTTCATAAATAACCCATATAGAATAAAATAAATGGGTTTCATTTCAAAATCGTGACGTTTTAAAAGCTCTTAAAAATTAGATCATTATATCATTTATAACACATGGAAAGGGAATGAAAGTTATATGTATGTGTATTATAGATTCCAATATATCATATTTATATATTTATGAACACCCATAAAAACGAAATTGGTCTGGGTATTCACATAAATAAACAAGGGAATTTCTTGAGAGAAAGAGATAGAAATTTTTAGGTGATATTTCTGCAACATAACAACTATATAACATGGTTTTAGAAAACATTGGAAAGGGAGGGTGCAAGATTAAAAAACTAATAAATAACTTATAATATAGTATAAATATATAACATCATTGAGGTAAGAACATGGTATGGAAATTTGAATGAAATACCACATGAAAAGGAAACATGAAAGGAAAGAGAAGACGCGATTCGTTTTACGAGAAATTCGGCAGCATAACGACGTCACTTAAAAATTCAGAAAACAAATTTATGAGAGAGGAAAGGGAATCTAATCATTTTTCTATAAAATTTAATGTAATAAGAAAATATAATAACATACCCTAAATATAAAGATATGGAAAATATAAGACATAATATAAAGGAAGTCATGACTAAAAATGAGGGTGAAAGGAACCCTTACCTTGATGGGTAACTTTGAAAGCTTGAAGGTCGGGACATTGGGAGGATTGAAGGCACCTTGGGTGGACTTCTTCGGAGGTAAAGAGACCATAACTTCATTGGGGAGGATTTATAAATTAAATGAATGAGGGAAAGTCTTGGTATTTTTAGGGGAAGTGAGGGGACAAAGCATTAATTGCCAAGGGACAACTCATCAGTGGTATTGGAAAAACGATGGGCTTTCCCATGGTATTTTCCCATGATATAATCCACTTGGGACACCTCATACCTTATATTATTATTCATAAGTCAACCAGAATTATTTCATAATTATTACATCCTTAATGATGTCATTAAACACCCGAAACTCAAAAACTGTATTTTCACTATTCACAGAAAATTCAACTTTCTCAGAAAAATACGAAAAATTCACCTTAACCAAATATAAATGCTCTGATTTAAAAAATTAACTCCATTTTAAGAAAATAATTTTCTAAATATTTTTAATTTAATTTTTAAATAGAAACACTATTCATTGAAAATTCAACTGTTTTAGAAAAAATCCCAAAAATTCACCTTAATCAAATATCGATGCTCTGATTTAAAAAATGAACTCCATTTTATGAATATAATTTTATAAATTATTTTAATTTAATTATTACAAAAAAACACTATTCAATTTAAAAAACTAATATTTAACCAATAATTTCTGAAACAGTTATTTACCTATTTTATTGAATCTCATTACTTAATCAAGGTGCCTAAATTATATTAATACTTTCATAAGTGAAGTTACTTAATCCATTTGATCACATTACTAATCATAAGCATAAAATCACTATTCATAATTTACTATTCAGCAAAAATAATGTTGATCTTATTAGACTCTAAATTTCATAGTGAACACAGTTATAGAAGACCATTTTTTGAAAATCATTAAACATTATTAATTATTTAAGGTTTACAAAAATAGTTTAAAATTTCCTTTTTCTAGAATTCATCTATAATATGCATAATATATTTATTCAGACATTTGAAAATTCAAAAAATTCACCATAAGAAGACATCACAATTTTTATTTAAATCAAAGGATTACACAAGGCAATTATGGTCTCGTTACATAGCCCCTTATAACCCCAGCATATGACTTAAGAGTAAGGTGTGCTAGGGTGGTAGATTCTTGGGGCGGGTCGGCCAAAATTGCCCGAGTAGTGATTTCTATTAGCTTGAACTTCTCATGAAGGAGATTCCGTTCAAACTTCACACTATAATGTTCGGCTTGGGTTTGGTCATGAGAAAAGTACAAAGGTGCTACCTTCTTCCCGAGTTTCGTCGGATGGGCTTCGATCGGCCCAAGACTACTGGATGGGGCCATCAAATCTTCTTTCTATATTAATTAATCAAGAACACTTGTATTTAGAGACTATAATCACTACATTTAGTTTCTAACAGTCATATTGACCAATAGTCATATAATAGTAAAAACCCAATGGTATTATTTTAATTATACTCGTTTAGTTAAATAAAATAGTTTTGTTGAGTATAAAATAAAATAACACACAATGTTCGGGAACAAAATTTATTCAAACTTTTGGGTCATTATATTCTTCCCCCCTTAATAAATTGCGTCTTGTAATTTTAAAATTGGGCTTGGAAATTTCGTTGAAAGTCCCACATCAGGAAAAGAGTCAGTAAAACTATTACTTTAAATGAATGAAAGGGAAGTACAAAGGTCACCCGAGTTAACCCATACTAGGATTCCATGTAAGAAAACATGGATATGGAAGAGAAAAAAAAGGTCAAGTTCTAATGTAGAGTGATAGAAAACATTATTAGGAGAATATTAACCACAATAAGATCACAAATTTATGATGTGGTAAACAGTCTTTGATTACCCAGTAGGAAACGTAAACCATAAACATATTTGTTTTACTGTCCTTTTCATAATTATGAAGAATTGATTTACTAAATAGAATAAAAAACATAAGGAAATATACTTACCTTCATGTATAGTTTCATCCTTTAATAAGTTTCCACCAAGGCTAATCTTTTCTACAAATAATGTGCATTAAAAAAGAATTGTTCTATTCAAAAGCACAAGAATCATCTTTTAGAGAATCACATAATCCACAAATGAATAAATGTATATTTTTCCCTTGTCTTTAGTCATCAACTAAAACTAAAATGGTTAGTATGAGATCATATAATCCCCAAAAATGATAATCCTTTATAAAAAGAAATATGACTATTAATCTCCAAAATTCATGAAAAAGTACCAAAAGTTCCTGAAAGAACATTCCATACATAATCATCCTTACATTTTTTCAGAATAATCCAAAATAAGATTACAACCCAAAAATCAAAAGGATTTAATCACATAGTCTTCCCCAATAAATATTAACATTTATCTCCAAATAAAATCAACTACTATTAAAGTCTCATACCGATGTTTAATTAACCATATCACATATTTTCTATGATTGGTTCATCATTTTCCAAAAATAACCCAAATCACCATATGTCCACAATAAATACATAAATTCTTAAAAAAAAATCAACCATTCCTCTTCAATTTAAATCCTGTAGTATTTTATATCCCTTAGAAATATAGTACTCTAAATGATAATACATCGTCTAAAATATCCTTTATCATTTAATCATAAAATCATTTTCCTATACAAAGGATATCCATTTGAGGAAACATAAGTTTCCAAAATCAACTTATTCTTGATCCATAAAAACAGCAGGTGCATTAGTCAGTCTAATCGGCATAGCAACAAAATCATAATGATCATATCTTGATTAGAAGGCAGTTTTTGGAATATCATCATTCTTCACCCTCAATTGATGATAACTAGAATGAAGATCAATCTTAGAGAATAATTGAGCCCCACGAAGTTGGTCAAATAAGTCATCAAATTTTGGAAGAGAGTATTTGTTCTTCACTATGATCTAATTCAGTTCTCTATAATCAATGCATAACTACATCGATCTATCGTTCTTCTTTACAAAGATAACTGGTTCTCCCCAAGGAGAAACACTTGGTCGAATAAAAACATTCTCCAAAAGATCTTGGAGTTGTTTCTTTAATTCCTCTAGCTTCACATTTTACATCATATAGGGGGTCTTTGAAATTGGATGAGATCCAGGTACGAGTTCAATGGAGAACACTACCTATCTTTCTAGGGGAGGTCTGGGTAACTCCTTAGGGAATACATCAACGTATTCCAAGATGATGGGAAAGATTTCTAAAAGAATAAATCCTTCGTGAGAAACTTATTTCATTTACGAATTTTTTAACTAAAAAGGATTTATTGTCTTAAAACATCATGCTTAGACAATTACATTTTTTCTATAATTCATTCATAATGATTCATAAAAATCTTACGATTAACAAAACATATCCCCGGGAGTGTCATAACCAAGAGTGTATCAAGTCCCGTTGTCATGTACCTGTTCCCGTTTGAGTCTAGGTCAATGCGGTGTTTTTGGGTTTTACCCCTACGTACATCTGTGCCAGAGCCACCTCTACCTACTCATATCAAGACAAGGATGTATTTTCTTGATAAACCACTTACTCAATAATCACCAAAATACTAAGAAGATTTCCTAGATTTACAATTCTCTATAGGGTTATTCCTAGAGTTTTCATATCCTAATTTCCATAAATAACTAAACAATCATTTGATACCAACTACGACATCCTGCCTTTCGATTACTAAACTTTTCATTAAATTATACATACAGAGGATCTTTAAAGTCTAGTGTCTTAGAAATTAGGAACATAATACATGAAAACAACATAAAACATTCTTATAAACCACTTTTAAGGCTTTATCATAGGTTCATCATATGTACATTTACTAAATCTCATATCCTAGAGACAGACATCAAAGTAAAGGCTTTATCATAGGTTCATCATATGTACATTTACTTTTCATATGTACATTTACTAAAGATCATATCCTAGAGACAAACATCATATGTACATTTACTAAATCTCATATCCTAGAGACAGACATAAAGACATGAGAAATGTGAGAATAGGAATATCATTAATAAAATAACTTGTAACATAACAAGAATATGTGTCTAAAACATTTCATTTAGGCATTCATGAACATATCACTAAGGTCCATCCCCAAGGTGTCATAAAAATTTTCAAGGTTATTCACCAAAGTATCGTAAAACATGTCATCTCTAGAGATTAATTCTTTACCCAATGCATTAGAGAGCTATCAGGGTGCACCCTTAATATGTATTTACATACATGTGATCCACATAGATCATATTAAAACATTTCATAAATAACCCATATAGATTAAAATAAATGGGATTCATTTCAAAATTGTGATGTTTTAAAAGCTCTTAAAAATAAGATCATTATATCATTTATAACCCATGGAAAGGGTGTGAAGGGTTATATGTATGTCTATTTCAGAATCCAATATATTACATTTATATATTTATTAACACCCATAGAAATGATATAGGTATGGGTATTCACAGAAACAAACAAAGGAATTTCTTGAGAGAAACAGATAGAAATTTTGAGGCGAAATTTCTGCAGCATAACAGCTATATAACATGGTTTTAGAAAACATTGGAAAGAGAGGGTACAAGAGTAACAGACTCATAAATAACTTATAATATAGTATAAATATAGAACAACATAGAGTTAATTAGATGGTATGGAAATTTTAATGACATACCACATGAAAAGGAAACAAGAAAGAAAAGAGAAGACACGATTCCTTTTACGAGAAATTTGGCAGCCTAACAACGTCACTTAAAAATTCAGAAAACAAATTGACGATAGAAGAAAGGGTATATCATAATTTATACAAAAAATGGATATTAATAAGAACATATAAGAACATACCCTCACCATAAATACATGGAAAATATAAGACTATTATTTGAAAATCATTTCACATTATTAATTATTTAAGGATTAAAAAAATATTTTAAAATATCCTTTTCCTAGAAATCATCAATAATATGTATACTATATTTATCCGGAAATTTAAAAATTCACTAACTTCACCATAGGAAGACATCACAATTTTTATTTAAATCAAAGGATTACACAAGGCAGTTATGATCTCGTTACATAGCCCCTTATAACACCAGTATATGACCTAAGAGTATGGTGTGCTAGGGTGATAGAATCATAGGGTGGCTTGACCAACATTTCCTGAGTAGTGATTTCTATCATCTTGAACTTCTTTTAAAGGCTATTCCATTCCAGATTCACATGATAAAGTTCGGCTTGGGTTTGGTTCAGAGCAAAGACCAAAGGTGCTACCTTCTTCTCGAGTTCCGTCAGATGGGCTTCGATCAGCCCAAGACTACTAGATGGGGCCATTAAATCTTCTTTCTATATTAATTAATAAAGATCACTTGTATTAGTCGACAATAATAAAAATATTTAGTTTCTAATGGTCATATTTACCAATGACCATATAATAGTCAAAACCCAACGGTCTTATTTTAATTATACTAATTTTATTAAATGAAATCGTTTTGTTGAGAAGAAAATAAAATAACACACAAATTTAGGGAACAAAAGTTATTAAAAAATTTGGGTCGTTACAATATTTTTGATGAATGATATAATATAACTTATGAAAAAACTATGATATTCCATAATGGTTTGGGATAAACCTAAAGTGTCTTAGGTTAATTTGTTCATGGTTGATCACAAGTTCAAAGTAATTGAAACACCTTTTAAGGTTTAAAGTGATGGGATTTGGAGGTGATTTGAAAATTTTACATTATTTTAGATATAATTGTATATTGATTTTCAAATAACCCATTGGGTTAGTATAGAATTTTTTATTAAGAATGTTGCGGTCTTTTGGATAGTGGGTTATAGATAATCATGATGGTTAAAAATTTATTCATTGAAAAACTGATATTTTTGGTGATATTTCTGGTCAATCTATAGATTAACTTTCAAGTTAGTATCTAATATATATTCATGTTATTATTTATAATGTTCACAACATTATATGATTATATAGTAATTTAGGATATTTTTGGGGATGGTTTATTTGGATGAGGTATATGTAACCTTTTGTTTGATCATGTTTTATAAAATGAAATATTATTTAAAAATTAAAACATTAAATTTTTAATGGGGTTAGTTAAAAATTTTTATATCATATGTGAGGTTAAAAAACTCTTTAATGTTGAGGTCATTTAGGTTAATTGTCATCTAATGCGCAAGAATTTTTATAACATTTTTATGATTTTGTCATTTAGTTTTTAATTATTTTTCTAACCAATTTTAGTGTTTTTAGTTTGTTTTTTTTAGATTTTTAGTATTTTCGATATTTTGATATATTCATTATTTTTATACTAATATTATTAATTTATTAATTTATTAGTTTATTATATATATATATTCTTATTTTTTTATGTGTATAATTATTAATTTAATTTATCATATATGCCTAGTTTATTTAATTGTATATATATATAATTATATCTGTTTAAATTTATTATTCATTTATATTTTCTTATTAGTTTATGTTGATTTTTTACATTATAAACTTTTAATCGCAAACACTTTTTATTTTTAGTTGTTTAATTTATATTATATTTATTTTATGTTATTAATACTTTTATTAATTATTTAAATTTGTTATATTAGTATTATTTATTATTTATTATTTTATGTTTATAATTTTTTTACTATTAATAAAAGTATTATTAATTTTATTATTTTATTATTTTATATTAAATTAGATTAACATTTAACAATAATATTATTTAGGATAGATTATAATTTTAGATAACTACTAACTATATTTTATGTATTATTTTTTCATACCTAATTATGTCCATATATTTCTAATTTTTATTATTATAATTATTATTATAATATATATAAATATATATATAAATCGAATTTCATGTAATATATTTTTAATTCTCATTTTTGTTTAATCACTTTAGTTTAATATATATATATATCTTTATAATTATAATTTTTTATTCTACTACTACTATTATTATTGATTTTATTATTACTATCATTGAAAAATAATATTCATTAATTTAATTACATATTTAATTCTATTTAATTGGTGTTCTATATTTATTTATTTTCCAATGTAATTTCCTATTTAAATTCAGGCAAATCCTCCTCTTTAAATTGATTCCATTTTTGCTGGAAAAAAGTATGCACATCACCTCCACACATTCCACCTGTTGAAACCCTACATCATTACCTATCTCATACTGTCCACCAGAGGAACTCACCTCATCCCCTCACCTAAATAGGCATGCCTCCACCCACCTAACTACAACACATACACCTCCCTCCATATGTGCATCCTCTATGTGCAGTAGACAACCAGGAGGTCACCTCGCACTCCTCCATCACCATCCACACTAGGCGATGCCACCCCATATCCGCATGCTACACCTAGCCTGCACACCCACCCCTATAACATGTTAATCAACCAGAGCACCAAAAAACTGATTCTTGAACAACTTATGAGACACCAAAATCTTCCCCTATTAATGATGATTCAATATTCAAAGAAATTAAATTTAAAGATAAAGTGGAGAAAGATGAAAATGAACATGTGAAAATTAAAAAGTCCAGAAAAGAAAAACAAAATGAATCACTTAGTAAATGATTGAAATATCCCATACCACCACATCTATTTCCTAAAATACTCAAGCAAAGGAAGTTGGATTCTCATTTTTTAAAATTCATAGAGATGTTCAAGAAGCATTACATAAATATTCCTTTGTAGAATTCATCACACAAATTCCAGAGTATGATAAAGTTCTCATGAATATACTATCAAAAATAAGAAAAATAAAATATGTGGAAATATTTGTAATGCATGAGGAATGTTTGATAGTGATACCCAGATCCATACCTCTTAAATCAAGAGACCCTTATGGATTCATTATTCATTTAAATATTGGAGGGTGTCAATTTGGAATAGATTTGTGATACCTTGGATCTAGTGAAAACCTCATTCCATATAGGGTTCTTGAAGAATTGAGAATCATAGAATTAAATCCATTGAGGTTCACATTTAAAATGGCAGAAAAATTAGCAAAGTATCCCTAGGAAATTCTAGAGGATATATTCATCTATGTTGATGACTATTACTTCCCTACTAATTTCATTGTTCTGGATATGGAAGAATATAAAGATATCATTCTCATTCCGGGGAGACACTTCTTAGAAACATGTATAGAGTTAGTTGATATCCAAGAGGGAAAATTAATTTTTAGAGTTATAGAAGAAAACATAACATTTGATGTCATGAAACATGTGTATAATACCTCTGCAGATGACTATCATTTATTGGATATGATTTAAGAATGTTATGAGTTAGCAAGGGATGTTATGAATTTAAAGGATTTATAGAATAAAAATGAGGATTTAGTTGATTAAATTGACGATATATAATTTATTAGAAACATTATTGAGCCTTTGGATAGACATGAGTTCACTTTGTTGATCCCATAATTTGAAAATCCTCCAACACTTGAGCTAAATCCTATTTCACCAAACCTAAGATACAATTACTTGGGAGATTTAAACACCAATCTACTCAACATAAATGCTAATATTTCAAGTTAAAAATAATATAACTTTCTTAATATCATCTCACAAGGGAATCCATCAATAGGCTGGATGATTGCTGATTTAAAAGGTTTAAGATTTGAAATATTCAATCACAAAATACATATGAATGAAAATTCAAAACCATTTATGAATACACAAAGACTCTTAACCCATCCAAATAAATAAATAGTCAATAGGGAAGTATTTAAAATTATCAATGATAATTTAATTTTTCTTATCTCTGATAGTCAGCGAGTTAGCTTATTGCATGTGGTACCTAAAAAGGGTGGGACCACAATGTTTGATAATGATAAAGGAGAATTGATACTCATAAGAATATGGATTGGATAGGGGGTTTTAATAGATTATTATAAATTGAATGATTCCATAAGAAAGGATCACTTACCATTATTATTTGTTGATGAAATCATTGAATAAATGGAAGGAATAGATTAATATTTTTTTTCTGTAAGGATACTCAGTTTATAATCAAATTGTGGTTACATTTTAAGATTAAGATAAAACAATATTGACATGTATGTATAGTACATTATCTTTTCTAATAGTTTTTGAAAATATCCATAACATGATTTAATAGTTTTTATAAATAATCGTGGATAAATTATATGATTATGGAAATTATATTGATGAATTTCTAGAGAACTTGGATATGGTTTTGGAGAGATGTGAAGAAATAAATCTGGTTCTCAATTAATAAAAAATCAATTTGATTGAAAAATTTGGATATATTTATGTCATCTAATTTCAAATAATGCAATTAAAGTTAACACTACAAAGATCAGGGTAATACCTGAGAAACCCATGCCTACATCAGTTCATTAAATTAGAGGTTTTTGTAGGCATGTAGGATTATATTGACATTTAATTAATTAATTAATTATTATTTTCTAACCCCTTACCTCACTATAAGAAAATATGTCACATTCCACTTTAAGAATCACTATTAGAACTCTTTTCAACTATTAAGGAAATGCTTGGCTGAGGCCCTCATAATTATCTCACTAGACTAGGAGTATCCGTGGGAGCTAGTGTATGATTTGAGTGACTGGTCAATTGGTTCTACAACAAGACAAAGGAAATAAATGATATTTAGATCATCTATTATTGTATCCACACATTGAGTGTGGATCAAAACAATTAAACAATTACCAAAAAAGAGATGGTAGATGTTCTCTTCTCTTTTGATTAATTTTAGTCTCACCAATAGTTCTCCAATGTCACTATCTATATGGATCACTATGTCTTACATGATATAATGACCAAGAAAAATTTGAATTACAGAAGCATTCTATTGATATTATTACTTCAAGAATTTGACATTTATTTCAAGGATAATAAGGGAAATACAAATATCATTGATGATAATTTATCATTACAAGAACATAAAACAAGGGAAATAAATAGGTAATTAATCAATAGAACATTTCTTGATGAAAAAATTTATTTCATTGAGATAATCACACCTTGGTATGCCGATATCATGAATTACTTAGCTTCTGGTGTGGTATCAATAGATTAATTTAAGGACCAGATAAAATGTTTTATTGATAGAAGAATGACACTACTAGTAGTATAAACCATTACTTTTCAAGTACTATTCCGATGGAATGATTAGAGGATTTATCCCATAAGAAGAAGTAGACATTGTTTAGAACTTATTCTATGATAAAGAAGCTTGAGGGCACCATGGAATTAAAAGAACAATAATCAATGTTGTTTTTAATATCAAACCATGCATTGCGATATTAATAAGTTTGTCATGAATTAGGATAAATACCAAAGAGATGGGGGAATAAGTTAGAAGGATGAGATTCCATAACAATAAATCATGGGTGTTGAAACTTTTTACATGTGTGGAATTTAATTCCTGGGTCATTTTCCTAACAATTTTGTAAAATAAAAAATCTGTGTCTATTTTGACTACATATCAAAGTGGTTGGACACTGAAGCATTTCAAAAAATATATATATATATTTGTCCTTAAAATTTTAAAGAAACACTTTTGTACTCGGTTTATAATTCCAAGGTTGATCATCAGTGGTCATGGTACACACTTCAATAATTCCCCATTTCATAATCTAATGACTATCCATGTATGTCTCAACAACATGAGCACTACATACCATCTACATACTAATAGCCAAGATAAGGTTTCAAAAAAAGATACCAATGTCATTTTAGAGTAAACTATAAGTGCATCATAGAAATATTAGTTTTCCAAACCTGACGATGCACATTGGGCTTACATTAATTCATATAAAAACCGATTAAAATATACCCATATTTTTTTGTATAAAAGAATACATTCAATATTCATATTTAACCGGAACAAAAAGATTAATGGGTTGTGAAAAATCTGAATTAGAATATAAAAACTACACAAGAAAAGTGTTTTTTATAGATGAATGAATTAGATCATATGAGGGGTGTGTTTGAAAATGCTTTGATCTATAAAGATAAAACTCAAGAAAGAAATGATAAATAGATCCAACAAAGAAAATTTTCACCTAATGAAAATTTTATACTCTTACACTCAAGACTTCAAATCATGGCAGGAAAGCCTGAATCTAATTGGTCAGGTCCATATATTGTTACAACAACTTATCCACATGCTACATTGGAAATATCTAATGGAAATATGCCTCTATTAAAGGTTAATGGTTAATGCCTCAAAATTTATCACACCCTTGATATGATAGGAATCATTAAATAATTTCACTTAAATTGAGAATGTTCTCATCGTGCTAAAGGTGTTAAAATCAGTGAAAATTGGGGGGTAACCTATGTTTTTGTATTTTCCATCATTTTAAATTATTTGTTTTAGTTGGTTTTAGAAAATAAACTTGTAATATTTGGAATTTTTTTGTTAATACTAACGTGTTTGTGCACTTTTTATTCTCTTGCAAATCTTTATTCCTCTATGTGATATTTGGTGTTATATTTATGATATGATGCGAGTATGTGTTGTACATATGTAGATTTTATAGCTGCATAATTTTTAGAGATTCATCAGATACACAAATCCATTACATTTCTATCTTCAATTACTCAAATAAGTGTTTCATTTTCTTTTATATTTTATTCTTAAAAAACTATATAAAACAAATATCTAAAATAGTAAAAAAATTAATAAATGGAAAAAAATTCTTATCATTATTGACCCAACATGAATGATTTCATATTTTTTTCATAACATGGTATGTGGAATAACACTTGTATCCTAGGGAATTTTGAGCATATGATTCCTTTTTCACATTCTTTGATTCTTGATAAACCAATTAAAATGACTATTGATATGATTCAATTCATTGAAAATATTTTCTTGGAAATTATTTATTTTTTAGAAACCTATTTTCACTCATTATCTTATGTGATATCAAACATTTTTTTCATACCTATGAGGATTTTGGCCTATTTTTCATCATCTTTTTTCTCTTATTCTTGAGTTAATCTCACCACATTATGTTTTCTAAAACATTCAATGTTTTTAATGTCAAAGTGATATGAAATTTGAATTTCACATGTAAATCAATAAGGAATTTATATTTATCCTCATTAACCCACTGAGCTAGCAATACATTTTACCCATCATGTAGCACATAAAAGCCATGAATATCATTTAGGTTGATCCCATATCTAATACCCTTCCCTACCAATTTCTTTACTATTTTCATGATAATTTCCAATCTAAATGTGTGTTAGAGGTATATTCGTAAAGAGGGCTGTTTAATAGAGAATAGTCATTTGATTCACATGATTGAAATTATGTCATCCTGTTCATATGTGTTATATTTCAAATTATCCACTTTCATTACATGTATTTTGATACATCAATATAAAATATTTTTGGTTCGAATAACAATTAATTTTGTGGTCATTACGCATTAACAATCTCTTTTGGGGATACCTTTAAAAATGATCACCCAATAATCCAGGGGGTAGAAAGTTTTCTACATATCCTACCTTCACTAAGAAGATACAAATTATACACTACTTGGGTATGTTTATTAGGTATTTTTCTGGAAAATATTTCCTGGGGTTTTAAGAGATGATACTGGCCAGTTTACCTATCCATCTTATTTGAGTGATTTATAAAAAAAGAAAAAAACTTCAATTATTTTTTTGATCATTATTGGAATTTCATATTCTTGGGGAAAAATATTGTATGTGTGGGGGAGAAATATTTTGAGGGACTGATTTGTATTAGAATTAATAATGTATTTATTTAAATATTCAATCGTCCTTTTCCCAAAAACTGTCCCAATTATTTTTTTGACCCACCATCCTCTAGCCTCAGAGACCTTTTAACCTAATGTGAATCCCCTGAGGAGAGTGAATTATTTTGATTACGAAAATTGGAGATGTGAAATACATGTAAATTCTATGGTAATGATGCATGTGTATGAGAATTGAGCATTTTATTGATCAAATTGTTTGAGCGATGATAGTGAAAGGGAGGTTGGTCTCATAATGCATGGGTGTAGATTATTTTTTGAAATAATATAAGGGGAATGAAAATTGTTTTTGAAAATTAGAATTTTAAAATAATCACGTTATATTTTGGATAAAATGGACTAATTTTTTTTGAACCTATAATTTTGATGCTTTAATTTTTCCAGGAGTGCAGTTGTGTATTCTTTCTGATTGTTTTTTCAAAGATTTAAAATGATTAAGTTTGGGGGAATTGATGCACATGGATTTAAAAAAACATTTTTCTCTATTTATAATTTAGTTTTTAATTATTTTTAATAAAAACTTTGAGCATTTTTATTTTCTTATTGTAGTTCTGTAACATTTAAGACATTATAATAATTTTTAGTTATTTTTATACTAATATTTGTAATCTAGTGTTTTATATTTTATATTTATTTTATATTTTATTAATATTATTATCAGGTGTATAATTATTAATTTATTTTAATATGTTCCCCTAGTTTATTTAATTATATTTATATATATACAATTATATATCTTTAATATTATTAGTTATTTCTATTTATTAATATTTTATATTTGTTTTTACATTATTGACATTTAATGTCTAACACATTCTAATTTTAGTATTTTAATTTATTTTTGATTTTTTTTAGTTTATTAATTTTTTAGTAATTATTTCAATTTTTTATATTAGTATTATTTAATTTATTTTTTTATTTTTTAATATTTTTAATATTAATATTAGTAGTTTTAATTTAGTATATTATTATTTATTAAATTAGATTAATATTTTAGAGAAATATTATTATTATTTAGGATTGATTATAATTCTATATAACTACTAATTATATATTCTGTTTTATTTTATAATATTAAATTATGTTTATATATATAATATTTATAATAATAATTAGTATACAACACACTCATATAGGTTTTTTTTATATATATGGGGTTTAAAAAAATTATGGAAAAGGGATAGGGTTTGATGTATTTTTAAAAATGGATATTTAGATGCCTGAACCCCATTCACGCATCTTCTTCTCAGCCGAATGCGTCAACGGGGTTCAGACATCCTTCACCCCATCTTCGAAGGATCAGTGAACCCCGTTCATGCATCCTAGCAATGGTAGATGCGTGAATATGGTTCACCCATCATTTATGAACTCTCTAAAAGATGCGTGAACCCCGTTTAGGCATCCTACAGAAAGGTTAAAAAAATTCATAATTTATTTAGAAGAAAAATTTTCTTATGTATTTGATTAATTCAATTATATCCCCTTTCTATTCAGTATTTTTTTGTTAACAAATTAAGAATGATTTAGAAAAACATTTATCTTTCAATAACATGATCTTCTTGAATGTTCTACAGTAATTATATTTGATTCTAATTGATATATTAATTCTGGAATTAATTTAATATTTCTTTATTTACCACCCCCTAAAGAGAAAAACTCATAAAAATCAGTTTTAATATTTTAATATAATATTATAATGTCATTTTTACCCATGTATTAATTTTTTATAAAACATTTTCAAGGTAATCTTCTTGTTGTTTTTATAATGAGGTACTTTTTGACTTTTTACTAAAAATGTGAATGGAATTATTGTTTTAATGTATTTGGAATGAATGAAATTTACTAACTTAAAAAACACCCAATAATTTGAATCTCCCTTTATATTTTCCAGTATTATTTTCAATGAAAATGTTTTTTCAATTATTTTTTAAATTTATAGTTTTTAAAATTAATTTTCAAATTGAAAATTTTCTTTTCCTCATGAATATTTTTAGTGATATTTTAGTGGTATTTATATTCATAAATGATAACAACCATTTATTTAACTCATTCTCCCAGAGGTATATGTTGTAATGATACTATAAATATTATTTCTATTGATGGTTTATTATCAATTTGACTAAAAAAATTATTGAAATTATATATTCTAGTTCTTCTAGTATAGATAATTATTGACTACTAAAGAATGTTGATTGAGTTGTATTTCTTATTCATATGGTCCATGCATTAGATTAAGTAAGTAATTAACGGGTTATATTATAACCCATTTATGAATTGGTAAGAATCCGAAGATAAACAATTCTTGGTATTTGGCTATGGCCTTAACCATTTATATAATATTGCTTATCACGAGGTCTTAATAGTTATTTTGAGAGGAACAAAATTAGACATTCCATCATTAGGAAATTATTTATTCATGTCCATTTGATTATTTGAATAGTTGTTACATCCATGGATAATTTTCAATATTATTTGATTATTTGTATGAAATTATTTTATCAACATTAATTCCTTTAATATTATTCTTCATTCTCAAGTTATTGATTAAACGAAATGTGTTTTTAGTTATTTTACATGGCATGTTGATTTTACCTTATTTACTAAGGATTGTATCCATTGTATGTAACACTCACTGAGAATTTGAGCTCTTCCCTTTCTGATGTTTCTTTTCCATGGGATGCTATGAAGTATACTATGATTTACATGAAAGGATATTCTTGAGAGAGTAATGGTTTTCTCAAAGAAAATACTATGTTGTATTTTCTGTTTTAAAATGTAAAGTGAGATTCAAGTATCAATAAAGTTTTCCAATATTACTAAACTATTCACTCCTATGGGATGAAATCACTTATATCTATTACCAATTTAATTAATTAACCACAAACTCTGTGATGCTATGGTTGGGTTCATTACAAAAATCACATGCTAGTAATGGGTTAATTGTAACAGAATGACATTGGTTGTTGATGCCAGGAGGGTGTTTAGTTAGGAGGATGTTGAGATCGAGGGATTATGTAACCTCTCATAATGGATTTTTCTAAGAATAATAGCCTCTTGTGGGCTCAAAAATTCTTGAGGACCTCAAAGTGACAATTTATTATTCTGAGGTAGGTCCATTACATTATATAGGCATTTTATATTAATATTCACAACACAATGGTAGTTGGTAAGGAAAGAGGAAACCATCAAAAATCTAATGAAGAGGTTAGATAAATTTCATTGTTACTCTCACATAAAATTATTATTATTAGAACTATGCTTATCCTATTTTATCATTTGGATATTGTAGGAGGCTTGAAAATTATTTTTCTGCACTCATTTCTTTGGTTTACTTCATAGGGGGAATGATAGACATCGTTTCCTCATAAATTGATAAAGATGATGATGATTAAGGGTCTTTTCATCAAATAGATCTTATAGAAATTTTAATTTCTGATCAATATGAAAAATTGTTTATACATCCACCATTGGCACCTTTATCACTTCAAGCACTGGTCCTTTTAGAAGGTATTTCCTCAAATAATATAAGTAAAATGAAATGTTCAAGGTTTTCCACTAATAAACCTTTCCTAGAGTTGACAAGTAAGAATTTTATTTACTGAATATTTTTTACTTTGAATAAAAAAAAATATTTTACTATTATATTTAATTATATATGTTTCCATCATGTTAATTTGAGGTAAAAAAATTCTATGGATAAGGAAGATACACCTTCCAATGCTTCAATAAGGCCTCAGGTGTTAGATGAGGTTTGAGGATAGTAAAAAATAGTCTAGTCTAAGAAGGGATGGACCTAATTTCTTATATGGATGTACTAGTGATTGTTCCATTTGTTCCAAAATCTGTGAGTTTTCTCTTTGAGTATTTTGATGTAGCTGTCTATTTTCCTACTATCTTATCCATGATAAAGGAATCACAAGGCAAGTGAAAGTATTTCTTCTAAAATTGGGTCTATAATTGAGTTTTTATCATGTTTTCTAACCATTATTTGTTCCTAAAACTCATCCAGATGTCAAGAATACAAAATCAATAAAAGGTATATCATCTACATATCATGGTCATTTTTCATAGAAATACATATCACTTCCTTTCAATTCGCGGTTGATGTGATATAAGTAACTACTACCATTGCCAAAATGGTACAAACTCAATGATTTATATGAGTAATGAGTGATTTATAGTGTTATACATTTTTATTGAATAATAATATTTAGGAGTTTAGTTATAGAAACTCTATCTCAATGTTCTAAGGTCCCAGACCCATCAACTTTAGGATCTCACCCAATGAGGATAACTGAAGCACACGACTATCTTGTATCATGTTCATCAAGAGATATGAGAATGGTACTATTTATCAGTGACCTATTCCTAGAATATATTCAATTTATTGGGTTTGGAATAAGTCATGGGTAATAATACCTAATTCTACAACCATAACTAAGGTCAAAAGTGCGGGGAGATATCTATAGACTGATCATGGAGTGATGATTATGACACTTATAAAACATGTCCATATGGCTCGTTTCTAGTGGGTTATATTATTAGGCACTCTATTCTGGGGTCAAGGATGTGTTAACCAATAGGGAAAAAATACGGCCCTAGAAATATGGATTTCAGTGGAAGAGGCCTTTGCATTGGTTATAAAACATTGGAATAAGGATCTTAATTAAACCTACCATCAAGAAACAAAAAAGGATAGACCAAAATTTAGTCAATGTTTAGAGGGATGTGTGAAATAGGCTCCAACAAGATATTCCCAACCTACACTATAAGTTTAATGTTTAGGGGAAGACAATAAGTGAACAATAATGGATCCTTGAAATGGTTAAGAATGATAGAGAAGATAATGGTTTCAGATAAAAGACATTGGGATAGGATACTAAGGCAGGTACTACATCTTGATATCAATTTTACAAATCTATAAATGTTATTGGGAGGAAGACAAAAGAAATCATGTAGTCTTATAATATTATATAGATATTACACCCTATTTTTTAAAATATAAATTAATAGAATATTTTGAGTTACATCTACTATTGTCGACCCCCCCGGTCACTATTATTATATTTTCATAGTATCTCAATGATCCAACAGCTTATAAATTAACGATACTCATTAATTGTCTCAAAAATATTCAATCATCCAAAATCTCTACTCAAACAATTGATCCCTAATAAATCCCCCCTACACATGGAACACAATCAAAAATCAATATAACCACATAATTAATACACTAGAGTGAGTATATTAGGAAGAATGGTGGATTACATGGTTCAATGGGGTTTCTTTGGTGAATGTTTCTTGGAAAATTAGTACACTAATTTTTTTTAGTCTAGGGTCCTAGTGAGTAGATCTTTCTTATTATTGGGGATAAATTGAGGACCCCAAAATCTTTAGGAATATTTTATTTATATCACATAATTATTCCTAAGATTTATATATGAAAGGATTAGTTACCCGCGTCACGACCCGTCCTCAGGGCCCGTGTCGTGACTACCCCAATCCTACCTTCCATAGGCCAGGGGCTGGCGACTAGCACCAATGCGTAAATCCTAGTAAAAAGGGAAGGCATTGCCTTTGTAAAGTAAACAAACGCCACAGAGCAAGCAAGAAGTAGAAGTAAACACTAAGTAAAAACTGGGTGCAATAGTAAGTGTGGAAAAATAAATGGGCCAGAATACAAACCCAAACTGAAAGAAAAGTATAACTCGAAAGGGAAGACAACAACTGAAGGTAAAGCCGCGGCATAGAGCCATCCACTGGAAGTCCCACCTAAAGGGTGAGTACAGATAGCCTCTAGAGCTCCTCGGGTCCAGCCGTCCGCTCCGAGTACGTCTCGCCCATAGGTCCACCTCTAGGTACCATCCTGCTCCGCAAGCCTCCACCACGATCAGCGCTGTCCGTCATCTGCAACCAACACAACGTAGTGCGGGAATAGCCCGTGCAAGGGTGAGTATAAGCTACTCAGTAGGGACCCCGAGACCCCCAAAGGTCTCCCAAAATCCATAAAGGATAATCCACAAAGGAAAGATACAATCACGAAGTAACATCCGACACTGCTTAGGTATATGCCCATACATATACCTAAGTCACCAATTCTCGTTCGGCTCCAACACCCGAGCTCAAGTACAACCCAGTCCACACAGGAAAGCAAAACATAAATCCACACAGGATAGCACAACAGAATCCACAAAGGAATAAAAAATAGGATTCAGATCACACAGGTATACTTCTTTGTATGACGATCGAGATGATCAAATATATCCACTGATTCATCTTAGCCGTCGGACCCACAAAGGATTGATAGTTATTAACCCCCAAAATGACCCACAAAGGATCTGACCCACATAGAATCGATAGGTAACTAACCCCCGCAATGACCCACACAGGATCTGTAGGCGCTGACCCACACAGGACCGCTGAGTGCTGAACCACACAGGATCAGACCCACACAGGATCTGTAGCACTGATCCGCGTAAGATTGTTGAGTTCTATAGTCGTCGCCGTCGAATCCACTGAGGATCTCTGCACAGTCGTCGTCATCGCAGTCGCAGCTAGCACTAGGGTGCCCGTACACAGCAAGCCCATTTGGGAGGGTCTGCTCCACGAGCCGAGAGGCTGATACATCAACTGACACATAGTCCAGAGTTGATGTATCCAAAAGTTCGGTATCACCAACAGGAACTCAACGTCGCAGAAGACACGTCAATCGGACGCCCGGTATGAGAGTTATTGGACTTTTCGTCCCAGGGGCCCGGTTGTTTTTGAAGTCAATACCAACCTGACCGTACTCCACCTATGTCCAAACCTCGGGCAGAGTAAGAAAAAAGATCCGTCTCACTAATAGGAATCCATCCAAGTTGATGGTACATCAATCGGATGGTCGGAGCATAAGTTATAAGCGTTTCCGTTCTGAGGGCCCGGTTGGTTTCATATAAGAACCAACCCGGACAAACCCAAAGTACTCCTAAACATTTAGTGTGATATACCGAAACGTACGTCTCGATCCATGAATCGCATCGGCACTGATGGTGCATCGATCGGAGGTCTGCAGCCCAAGATATGGGCAAAAGACCGAAAAGGGTCCGGAAATGGGGTGTCTAGGCCCGGACCGACCCGACCCAACCCCCCTGGGTCGGCCCGAACGGGGTCGACCAGACCCGGCTCCGGGTCCGACCTGGCCGGCATGGCCCGGCCCAGCCTGGGTGGCCCGGCCCGGCCTGGGCGCGACCCGGCCCGACCGGCGTGGGGGCGGCCCGGTCGCCAGGCGGGTCGGCTCGGCCGGTTACGACCGAGCGGAGTAGGGGGCATGCTGCCCCCGTGTGAGGAAACCGCAACCCCACGTTGGGCCGCCCTTGCCAGTGGACGCGACCGGGCCGCCGCGTCCTGTCCTCCTCTGGTCCAGCGCGGTCGCGGGACCGCGTGCTGCCACCGTGGCTTCAGCCGCTACAGTTCCTTCCGGCGGCACGCCGGCGGGCTGCTCTGCGGACCACTGGACGAGTTCCAGTGGTCGGAACTTCGCGCCGTCTTTTCCAAAGGCCCTCCCCGGGTCAGTCCTTCACTGTGAGGACCTCACATCACCCGTGCGGCCTGGTTTGTCATCGTCCGCCGTTTCACGCACCAATAACGAAAGGGCTGTGGATTCGAACTTGTTCGTTGGTCCGCACCCACCATTTTAGCGGTTTTAAAAGTCTCACAACAAAAATTTAATCATATTCCATGGGTATAAATCAAAAAGATTTAAATGAAACAACCCCTACCTCAACGTTGTCGTCGATCGTGAGTTCGTCGTGGAATTGACCGTCGCGGAAGAAGGGGATCGTCGCGTCGCGGAAGGGGCGTCGCTGTCGTCGCGGTACACGGCGTCACATCGATGATCTCTGAGGGATATAAACACACAGATTTAATTGCACCAATTAAACCCCTGTTAAGGATATAATCCTCAAAGGACAAATTAAAAGAACCTCAATCGGTTGTCGATCGAAGGTTGTCGCGGGGAAGGAATGCCGTGGAAGAAACACCGTGGAAGGAGAGGATCGTCGGCGTCGTCGATCTCCGAGGGTTCGGAGTTCTTCATCTCCCTTCATCAGAGGCCGGCGTTCTTTGCGTTCTTTGATTTCTTCACGAAGATGGATGAAGATCTTAGATTTTCTCCAAATCCTCTCAACTTGCACCCACAAGTAAAACACGTGTTGGTCTTATTTTATTCTTATGCCAACAAACGAAAATCAAAGTTAAGAAACGAACCATTAATTCGATGAATTAATGTCAACGAGTTAACTGCCCAATTAATAGGGGTGTTAAGAATTTAGGAAAACGCACCGGTTGACTTCCATTTAAAAGGGGTTTTCGCGGGTTCTTTACTTAGAGGAAAAGAAATAGTGGGGCTCGTGCTCGCCTCATCTCACAAATATCCTACCAGGTGGGTAGGATATTTTGGGTTCCACCCTATCCGCTCAACTTAGCTTAAGTGGGTTTAAGTGGATTTAAGTGAACTAAAATATAGTTGTCGCAGCACTTTATTTTATTTTCTTAACTTAACCCCAAAAAATTAAAAACCACATCCGAGAAAACGCAACTCCGAAAAAGGCATTTCTAGGAAAATACCTATGCTGCGGTTCCACCGGTGCCCTCAGAATTCTATTCTGGGCACCGGTTCAAAAGATAGAAAAACCCGCTCGTTCGTTCACTGAACATACCCTAGCCAAACATCGGAAAATGACTCCGGGCACACCGAGCCTCAGAATCAGGTGCCGTCAGAAACCGCGTTCTTGTAAAATTGCAAAGAAAATTAAAAAAAATTCCATGAATTTTACGGGTCTTTACATCACTCCCACCTCAGGGATTTACATCCCCATAAAGATACATCATGAACATGGGAAACAAAAGTGGGTACTGAGCACGCATCTGAGCCTCCCACTCCCAAGTGCTCTCTTGGAGGTTCTCATGCTGCCATATGATGCGCACAAGAGGAATCGACTGTCCACGTAGGACACACTCCTGTTGATTCTAGATCTCCACCGGGTCCTCCGCAAAAGTCACCCCATCATCAATGTCAAGCTCCCCATGGTCAATAATATGCGTCGGGTCGTGCACATATCTCCTCAGCTGAGATATGTGGATGACGTCGTTCACCCGGTGCAACTAAGGTGGTAGAGCCAGGCGATAAGCCACCTCACCAATCCTGCTGAGGACCTGGAATGGTCCGATGAAGCGTGGAGACAAATTTCCGCCTCGTCCAAATATCTGTAATCCACGTCGAGGTGAGACCCGCAAGAAGACGTGGTCGCCATCCTCGAACTCTAGTGGCCTCCGCCTCTTATCAACATAAAACTTCTGCTGGCTCTGAGCTGTCCTCATCCGCTCCTGGATGACCTGGACCTTCTCCGTCGTGGCCTGGACCATCTCCAATCCCAGAAGTGCTGACTCCCCAGGGTTTATCTAGCACAAAGGAGATCTGAAAGGACGGCCATACAACACCTCGTACGGTGCCATCCCGACGGTGGAGTGGTAGCTGTTGTTGTATGCGAATTCCACCAAGGGTAGGTGGTCCTCCCAGTTGCGACCAAAGTTGAGGACACATGCACAGAGCATGTCCTCGAGAGTCTGAACGGTCTTCTCCGACTGACCATCCGTCTGAGGGTGAAGGCACTGCTTAGACGTAGCTGCGTCCCAAACACCTCCTACAACCCCTTCCAAATACGGGAAGTAAAGCGATCATCTCGATCGGAGATGATAGATGATGGCACTCCATGAAGCCATACAATCTCTTAAACGTAGAGACCCCCCAAGCTCTCCACTGAGCCCTGCTCTCTGATGGGTAGGAAGTGAGATGACTTGGTGAGTCGGTCGATAATCACCCAAATGGAGTCATGAACTCTGGAAGTGCGTGGAAGTCGAGTCACGAAGTCCATAGATATGTCATCCCACTTCCACTCCGGGACCCCCAAGGGCTGTACCAAGACTGCTAGTACCTTATGCTCTACCTTCACCTGCTGGCAGGTGAGGCATCAAGAAATGACCTCTGCCACAACCTTCTTCATGCCCGGCCACCAGTGCTGTCGTCTGAGGTCCTGGTACATCTTCGCCACTCCAGGATGTACCACCAAGGGGGAAGTGTGAAACTCTCTCAGCACCTCCTCCTGTAATTCAACTGGTACCAAGGTACATCCTCTGAAAAGGACATCGTGCTCTGCTCCAAAGGAGAAACCATCAGGTGTCTGTCCTGAGGATATCTGCACATGCTGCATCTCACAGTCGGCGTCCCCACGTTGTGCCTCTCTGACCCGCTGTAGTAGTGGAGGAGTGACTATGAGTGACTGAAGGAAGGCTGCTCCATTTCTATCCACGTAGGATATCTGAAAAGCAGCTAGCTACTCCGTCACCTCCTCAAGTAGCTGAATGCCCGTCCTCCTGCTGAGAGCATCGGCTACTACGTTCCCCTTCCCAGGATTATAGACTATCTCAAAGTCATAGTCTTGGAGGAACTCGATCCATCATCACTGTTTCAGGTTCAGGTCCTTCTGAAAGAAGATGTACCTGAGACTCTGATGGTCAGAAAAGACTGTAAAGCACTCGCCCATCAGAGAGTGTCGCCATGTATTTAGAGCGAAGACCACTGCTGCTAACTCCAATTCATGGGTGGCATAGTTCTACTCATGCGGCCTCAACTGACGTGATCCATAGGTGATCACTGCCCGCTCTTGCATCAAGACACATCCGATCCTGGTCCCTGATGCATCGCAGTAGACTACGTACCCTATCCCTTCCTCAGGCAACCTAAAGATAGGTGCACTGGTCAATCTCTGTCTCAGCTCTTGGAAGCTCTACTGACATCTATCTAACCAAACAAAGGGTTTCCCATTCATTGTCAAAGCTGAGAGTGGTGCCGCAACTCTGGAGAAGTCTGGCACAATCCTCTGACAGTATCCCGCTAGTCCTAAGAAACTCCGCACCTCCGTTACGCTCCTAGGTGGATCCCAAGCAAGCACAGCCTCGATCTTCGCAGGATCCACTGCAAATCCTTCCTCAGAGATGACGTGTCCCAAGAAGTGGACCTCACGTATCCAGAACTGACACTTCGAGAGCTTTCCATAAAGCTGGTGCTCTTGGAGTATGTCTAGTACAAATCGTAAGTGGTCAGCGTGCTCCTCCTCAGTCGTCGAGTATATCAAAATGTCGTCGATGAAGACCACGAGAAATCGATCGATGTATGGCAGAAAGATCTTGTTCATGAGGCCCATAAACACTACTGGATCATTGGTTATGCCAATGGGAATAACCAAGAACTCATAGTGGCCATACCGACATCTAAAGGCTGTCTTCTACACGTCCTCATCCTGAACTCTGAGCTGATGATAGCCTGACCTGAGGTCTATCTTAGAGAACCACCGTGCTCCCTTGAGATGATCGAAGAGGTCATCAATACTTGGTAGAGGATACTTGTTCCTCACTGTCACCTGGTTCAGGCGATGATAGTCGACACACAGTCGCAAGCTCCCGTCCGCCTTCTTGGTGAACAATATCGTGGAAGCCCAGGGTGAAACATAGGTTGGATGAATCCCTTGCCCTGCAAGTCCTCCAACTATACCTGCAGCTTTCGAAGCTCAGTGGGGGCCATCCGATACGCTGGTGTCAATATTAGGGTTGTCCCGGGGTACAGGTTAATATAAAAGTCTACCTCTGTGCGAGGAGGTAGCCCCGAGATGTCGTCAGGGAAAACATCCGTATACTGATCCACCACTGCAAGAAAACCAGGACTCCACACTTCAACTGATCCTAGGATGAGGCTAGCCAACAGATGAGTGATGGGATATCCTCTCCTTTGCGGAAGTCTATCTTGTGCTGTGAAGGCTCCCTTCTCTCTGGTGAAGGTGAACCTGCTCCCGTCAGTGCGTACACATCACACCTTGCGCCTAATACAGTCGATCTAAGCATGGACTGTAGATAACCAATCCATGCCCAAGATGACGTCTTAAGGCCTCGACTCCACTACAAGAAGATCCTAGCCGAAGCTCTCGCCTCCTAGAGTAAGATCATACTACCGACACCAGTGCGTAATCTTCGAGTCTGCTCCCGTAGGAGTCTCTATCCATAAGCATCGAGCCAACGACTATGTCGGAATCTCTGAGCTCCGAACAAGGGCAGCGGCTATGAAAGAGTGACTCGCTCCTGTGTCTATAAGAACTGCAGCAAGGGTGGAATGGACACAGATAGTACCTCGAATCATCTCGGGTGTGCCATGGTCATAGGCCTCCACTGCCTGGAGTTTTGCATGTCTCTGCCTGCCAGCTCCCTGTAGTTGGGGTGGACCTCCTGGTGGTGGTGGTGGTAGAGCCTCAAAGCGTCGCCCACCACCTGCTGCTCGGCCATCTCCTCTGCCTCATCCACCTGCTCCATGCGGACCGCCACGGTCAACCCTCTGCCTCTGCATGGGTGGTACCTCAACCGTCTGCTGCTCCTCGACATGGAGGGTCGGGCAGTCACGAGCCATGTGGCCCTGCTCGCCGCATTCGTAGCACTGCCTGCCTCTTGAAAGACTAGCCCCACGCTGTGTGCCCCGCACATCTGAGACAGTGTCCTGAGGTCGTCTGCCTGAGGGTCTGGTCTGCCTAGACCCATGAGTCATCCATCGACTGCCTACTGTAGAAGAATCTTCCACAAGCCGCCCTGCGGTGGGTCTCGCCACTGGTGTAGACTCAGCAAGAAAGCTCTGGATCAAAAGGGATTGCTCCAGTACTCCTGCCTGAGTCAGAATGCTGAGGGAGATCAGCGACGCCCTGATCACATGCCTTAATAGCTACTCAAAGGTCCGAGCCTGGAAGAATGGGTCCCGTACCATGTCTGTCGAGTAGTGAAAGAGATCAGAAAATCTCACCGAGTACTGGGTGACCGTCAAGCTGCCCTGCCACAGCTGAAGAAGCTCCTGGATGTGCACCGCACGGAGGGTGGCTGGGACGAACTCCGAGCGGAAGAGGCTCTCAAAGTCCGACCAAAGAAGAGATGCCTCATCGTGCACCTGGAGCATCAAGCTCCACCATCTGCCTGCTTCCGCGTGTAGTAGGCTCGCTATGAGGATCACCATGATGTCTGCTGGTGTCCTCACTAACCTGAGAACCCGTACCACTGCCTCCAGCCAGTCCTCGGCTGCCTGGGGGTCCGTCTCCCCATGGAACCTGGGTGGGCACTGGAACTGGAAGTCATGCAGTTCACTAAGGCAACGTTCATCGTCAGCGGTTGGGGCTGGTAGCATCTGTGGCTCGACAGGTAGAGGTACCGCCGGGGCCTCTACTGTCAAAGGGCCCTGTACCGAGGCCTCATCGATCGGTGGGATGTCATCACGCTCAACTCTTGGAACCCTAACTGGCTACTGTCGTGGGGCCATCCTGAAAGGAAACAGATGTGCCACTGTCAAACAGTATACCTGGTGAGATGACATATAGTAATCACAAAGAAAACTTGAATCACTAATGCAATCAATGTTTTAGTGCATTAAGTCAGAAATCAGAAGTCAGGGTCCTGGTGTAGGGATATGTCGGCCGCCGCACCAACACTAGACTCCCAGGACTGATAACCACACCCAATATGCTTAACACTATTGCTTCACATAGAAAAAGATCAGAGTCCCAAGTTCTGCGGTAGAACCGAACTGCTTTTGATACGAATTTGTCACGACCCATCCTCGGGGCCCATGCCATGACTACCCCAAACCCGCCTTCCATAGTCTAGGGGATGGCGACAAGCACCAAAGTGTAAATCCCGGTAAAAAGGGAAGGCATTGCCTTTGTAAAGTAAACGAACACCACAGAGCAAGCAAGCAGTAGAAGGAAACACTAAGTAAAAACTGGGTGCAATAGTATGTGCGGAAAAGTAAATGGGACAGAATACAAACCCAAACTAAAAGTAAAGTACAACTCGAAAGGGAAAACAACAACTGAAGGTAAAGCCACAGTGTCGAGCCGTCCACTGGAAGTCCCACCTGAAGGGTGAGTATAGATAGCCTCCAAAGCTCCTCGGGTCCAGCCGTCCGCTCCGAGTACGTCTCGCCCAGTGGTCCACCTCCAGGTACTGTCCTACTCCGCAAGCCTCCCCCACGATCAGCGCTGTCCGTCATCTGCAACCAACACAACGTAGTGTGGGCATAGCCCGTGCATGGGTGAGTATAAGCTGCTCATTAGGGACCCCGAGACCCTCGAAGGTCTCCCAGAATCTACAAAGGATAATCCACAAAGGAAAGATACAATCACGAAGTAACATCCGACACTACTTAGGTATATGCCCATACATATACCTAAGTCACCAATTCTCATTCGGCTCCAACACCCAAGCTCAAGTACAACCCAGTACACACCGGAAAGAAAAACATCAATCCACCTAGGATATCACAATACAATCCACAAAGGAAAGCAAAACAGGATTCAGCTCACACAGGTATACTTCTTCATATGACGATAGAGATGATCAGATATATCCACTGATTCATATAAGCCGTCGGACCCACAAATGATCGATAGGTACTAACCCCCGCAATGACCCAAAAAGGATCTGATCCACACAGAATCGATAGGTAACTAACCCCCACAATGACCCACACATGATCGGACCCACACAGGATCTATAGGTGCTGGCCCACACAAGACTGCTGAGCACTGACCCACATAGGATCGGACTCACACAGGATCTGTAGCACTGATCCATGTAGGATTGATGTGTGCTGTAGTCGTTGCTGTCGAATCCACTGAGGATCTTTGCACAGTCGTCGTCATCATCGTCATAGTCGCAGCCACCACTAGGGTTCCCGCACACAACAAGCCTGTTCGGGAGGGGCCACTCCACGAGCCGAGAGGCTGATACATCAACTGACACATAGTCCAGAGTTGATGTATCAAAAAGTTTCGTGTCACCAACAGGAAGTAAACTTCACAGACGGCGCGTCAATCGGACGCCCGGTCTGAGAGTTATTGGCTTTTTTGTCCCAGGGCCCCGGTTGGTTTTTAAGTCAAAACCAACCCGACCGTAATTCACCTATATCCAAAACTCTGGTGAAGTAATCCAAAAGATCCGTATCACTTAGAGGAATCCATCAAAGTCGACGGTACGTCAATCGGACGTCCGGAGATTAAGTTATAAGCGTTTCCGCTCTGAGGGCCCGATTGGTTTCGTGTACGAACCAACCCAGCCAAACCAAAAGTACTCCAAAACATTGAGTGAGATATACCGAAACGTCCGTCTTGATCCAAGGATCGCATCGGCTCTGACGGTGCATCGATCGGAGGTCTTCAGCCCAAGATATGGGAAAAAGACCGAAAAGGGTCCTGAAACGGGGGGTCTAGGCCCGGGGCGACCTGGCTAGCGCGGTCCGGCCCGGCCTGGGTGGCCCGGCCAGACCTGGGCGCGACCCAGTCCGGTCGCCAGGCGGGTCGGCTCGGCCAGTTACGGTCGAGTGGAGCGGGGGCGTGCTGCCCCCGAGTGAGGAAACTGCGGCCCCACGTGGGGCCGCCCTTGCCAGCAGACACGACCGGGCCGCCGCGTCCCGTCCTCCTCTGGTCCCACGCGGTCTTGGGACTGCGTGCTGCCTCCACGGTGGTTCCTTCCGGCGGTGCGTCGGGCGCCGCCGCCATCTTCCGCCGGGGCCGCCGTGCTGGCGAGGCGCGCCGGCGGGCTACTCCGCGGACCACCGGATGAGTTCCGGTGGTCAGAACTTTGCACCGTCTTCGCCAAAGGTCCTCCCGGGGTCCGTCCTTCGCTGTGAGGACCTCGCATCACCCGTGCAGCCTGCTTTGTCATCATACGCCATTTCATGAACCAAGAACGAAAGGGAGGTGGGTTTGGACTTGTTCGTTGGTCTGCACCCACCACGTTAGCGGTTTTAAAAGTCTCACAACAAAAATTTAATCAAACGCCGCGGGTATAAATCACAAAGATTTAAATGAAACAACCCCTACCTCGACGTTGTTGTCGATCGTGAGTTCATCGTGGAATTGACCGTCGTGGAAGAAGGGGATCGTCACGTCGCGGAAGGGGCGTCACTGTCGTCACGGTACACGGCGTCGTGTCGACGATCTCCGAGGGTTATAAACACACAGATTTAATTGCACCAATTAAACCCATGTTAAGGATATAATCCTCAAAAGACAAATTAAAAGAACCGAAATCCCCTACCTCAATTGGTTGTCGATCCAAGGTTGTTGTGGGGAGGGAATGCCGCAGAAGAAACGCCATGGAAGGAGAGGATCGTCGGCGTCGTCGATCTCTAAGGGTTCGACGTTCTTCATCATCCTTCGTTGGAGGCCGGCATTCTTCACGTTCTTCGCGTTCTTTACATTCTTCATGAAGAAGGATGAAGAACATAGAGTTTCTCCAAATCTTCTCAACAAGAACCCACAAGTAAAACACGTGTTGGTATTATTTTATTCTTATGACAACAAACGAGAATCAAAGTTATGAAACGAACCATTAATTCGATGAATTAATGGTAATGACTTAACTACCCAATTAATAGGGGCATTAAGAATTTAAGAAAACACACCGGTTGAATTCCATTTAAAAGGGGTTTTCGCGGGTGCGTTACTTAGAAGAAAAGAAATGGTGGGGCTTGTGCGGGCCACACCTCACAAATATCCTACCAGGTGGGTAGGATATTTTGGGTTCCACCCTATCCGCTCAACTTAGTTTAAGTGGCTTTAAGTGAAATAAAATAAATTTGTCGCACCACTTTATTTTATTTTCTTAACTTAACCCCAAAAAATTAGAAACCACACCCGAGAAAACGCAACTTCAGAAACGGATTTTCTATGAAAATACTGGCGCTGCGGTTCCACCGGTGCCCTCGGAATTCTATTCTAGGCACTGGTTCAAAAGTTAGAAAAACCCGCTCGTTCGTTCACTGAAGGTACCCGAGCCAAATGTCGGAAAATGACTCCGGGCACAACGGGCCTTGGAATCAGGTGCCGTCAGAAACTGAATTCTTGTAAAATTCCAATGAAAATTAAGAAAAAAAATTTCCTTGAATTTTACGGGTCTTTACAACCTGAGAATTGTATTTTTTATAGGCTTCCACTTATAGGTTATTATCCTAAAATGGTTTTTTTAATTTTCTTATTTAATGATTAATTTTTTTCTAGATCACACAAGGTGTGTATCCAATGAGTAGAGATTCTATTTTTTTCCTAGGAATCCTTTTATGGGGGTTTGGATTGATGTGTACTATGTCACTTCTCTGAGGCAGTTTAGGGTCATTCATGTAAGACCAATATAAATGATGTTTAATATTAAATAAAATTTACCCAATAATGATAACTTTCTGGTCATATAACTTTAAAAACACATTGCTTTAGTTTAAGGTCTTATAGCATTGACTAATGTTGCTTCTGTTTATGGACGTAAAAAATAAACCATATGTTGCTGTAATTTAATTTCATATATTTTAGACCATATGTTGAGATAATAATATCATGTCATGATTTTTGGACACATTGAAAATTTAAATAAATTTTATAAGAGATTTAATCGGGGTGATAAGATGGGATATACATGACGAAAATAAATGTGAATCACACTGGGGTGTTGAGTTCCGCTGTGATCTTGTTAGGGTAGACATGGATTAGTGGAACATTTTACAAAGATAAGACACCTATGGGTGATAGGTCAGAGCCTCTTATATAAGATACAATCATTTATACATGTATAGTCAAGTAGATAGTCCCATGAAGCCAAATAAACTACTCACTAAGGGATATAGAAGATATTTTAAGGGTTCATGTATGAAAGGTATGAAGTGTACCAAGGGAAATGAGAATTAAAAATTGTTATAAAACATGGGGATAGTTCATATAGAATGAGATGAGTGAAACCCGTCATGAATGGTGAAAAAATAACTGGTATAAACTTCTTTGGGAAAGGGTGGAATTCATTTTATAGTCCCGATTCCTTGAAAAAATGTCAAAGATGTTAAATCCACAAAAATAGAAAGATTATAGGTGGTTTAAATAATGTACTAATTATTTTCAATTGATGATGATGGGATGGGATAAACCATTCAAGGATACTCATGAATCACACAAGTGTAGAGAGTTATTATATGATATTGTTAGGGAACACATGGATCAGAGAACCAATTAGAAAGTTAATGAGTCCTCTGGTTGATAGGATGAAGGATCATATATGGGAGATAATAGTGTGGGGACCGAGTTGGACAGATAAAGAAGTAAGAAGAGTTTGCTGTTTGAGATTGTTGTTTTTTTATTGTCAATGAAGATAAATCAATTCACTTTGTAATGGACTTGTAAACCAGATGATGCTTTGCGGATATGTATTTCAGAAAAATCATAAGTCAGGAGAACTTGTGAAGAAAGCCTTATGAAGGAAAGGGGGAGAAATGATGATGGTAGTCATATATAGTTTTGATTGGAAAGAATGATACTGCTGGATGATAGGGAAGCTTTAGTACTTTCCATTATAATTCTGGGGATGCTAAATATGATCTATCAAAGGATATAAATCACGATAGTGTATTTCATGATTAAATCTAAAGAATGGTTATAGGATGATGTTAAGAAATAAATGACAAAGGAATGGACATTCTGGGGATGATACAAAAGAACAGTTCAAAGTGGTGCTGTTTTCTAGTTTTTTCCAAATTTTAGGGCCTGAAAATTGGGAGATGAAGAAATGTGTTTCTGGCAATTGATATTGTGAGCAAGATTGAATATGGTTTAGATTTTTGCGTGAAAGGCATGATTCAAGGTCAGAACATAAAAAAATTGCGAAGGCATGCAGTGCGTGAAAAATTTGGAAGAGTGCGCCAAAAAATGAAGCCTGCATGAAATAATAGTGGGCTGCATGAAAAATCAGTGGGATGCACAAAAAATAAAATAGATATGGGAAATATTTGTGGGATGTGCGAAATATCAGAAAGATTCATGAAAAATAAATTTGTGCACGAAATATCTGCGGGATTCACAAAAAATAAATATGTGCACAAAATATGAGTGGGATGCGTGATAAATAAAGCGGTGCATGAAATATTAACGGGCTATGTGAAAAATAAAGGTTGCATGAAATATTAGCATGGGGCGCAAAATAGATGAATTGTAGAGACCCGAAGCCTAACGTACATTGACATTACATTACATTTGAGGAATACTTAGTATATAACAAAAACACACACACACAAGGATCGTATTAGTTTAGTGTCTTTGGAAACTCGGAATATAATCTTCTAATCCTGGTGAAAGATCTTCAACATCTCCCATAAAGATCTTCCTTTTTTTATACCTAAAACCTTTCTTCATATCCTGGGGAAAAGAAAACATAAAAGGGTGAGCTCAAATTCTCAGTAAGGGTAAACAAAAGAAATATCAATCACATCATATACATAAGCACATAACTTTTGGAAATCTTAACCTGTAAAAGAGAGCATAATTTCATAACCTGGGACAAATCATGGAAGTGAAATGTAATCACAATAATCATAACTTAAAACATGAAACTTTGTGGCATACACACATAATCATAGAGAATCATTTCTTGTTAGTCAAGACTCATTGCCAAGACTATCTTAGTGGACAAAGTCCCTTTCTGAACCGAGTCACCCTCATTTTAGTCCTGTTTCACTGAACCGGTATAACCTACCGTTCCAGCCATGTCTATCTCATGAGATATAAAATCTTTACCCAATGCATTAGAGGTAGATATAGGTCCCACCCATATCATAATGATACCATTCTTATGTGTGCCACAAAATCATAAATCATACATCTTTACATAACCCATGTAATAAAAAATGGATTTCTTAAACAACATGACATCATAAAACAATTCATATAAGATAAAGGAATTTATAAAAATATTTCCATCACAACATAATCAAATCCATGTAATAATAGGGATAAAAACAGAACCCTTTATTATCTTATATGGAAAATAATTTTAATAAAACACTTGAACTTCATTCTTGAGGAAAATATCCTTTCTACTTCAAAAACACTTTTCCTTTCTTAACATGTCATATAATTTTAAACTAAAAGAAGTTGATTAAAAATAAACTTGAACACATTAAAAGGAAGCTTCTTGGAAATAATGTTTTAAAAATCCATTCATGCCGTATAAGTTAAAAAAACATTCTTCTCGTACTTTTGTCGGAAAAGTCAAAAAGTACCTCGTACGAAAAATGACAAAATATTTCTTTCATATCCTTTACTAAAAACTCAATGAAAGGTAAAATTGGATTTAAACAATAGTAGGTGGATGGAAATAATATATCATACCGAGGAATCATGGATGTGGATGATAAAATACACCCCAGTAAATACCAAAGTATAAACAATCTCGGATAAAAATGAGATTGTGATATTTCCCTTACCTTAGGTCCGATTTGCTTCGTAAGTGTCTGAACCTCCTGTATAATGATTTAAATATTGTTATTGACTAATTCAAGAATCATACTTATTTTTATGATATCATATATGGTCATATTATTATATTCTTAGTAGTAATATTTCATTGCTACTTGTTATTCGGGTGTTTATAACTTTTTGTTCTTATGCGTGTTTTGTAGAATAAATTCTTATTATTTTCTTTAGGTTATAGATAACTCATTTCTATAATGGTATTAGTGTAATATATATCATATTCATTCATTCAATTCATTTATATAATCATTATTAAATGAATATCATGTAGAACGAGTCGCATCACATCGTGGAGATGGTATTCCGTACGTACGCACGCGTGATGATATCATTCCTATGATCGTGGAATTGTATTGGAGTATATGTATACTATTTCAGAATAAATATCACTTTATAATAGTCATATATAGTCATTATTTACACCATTATACCCATCCAAGTAAGGTGGTGGTGGAAAATAGATTACACCACGGCGTGGAGACGGTATTCCGTACGTACGCACGCGCGGTGATTTATTTTTCCGTAGGATGAATAGATGGTGAAATAGGGTTGTTTCATACTTATAATAACATATCAGTATATGAGTGATACTGATGTTATTACTTCATAATGAAAAAACTAAAGAAGAAGAAGTGGAAGAAGAAATAAAGATGAAAGAATCGGTAATGGACATTACCTCTTCTTTGAAGTGCTTCTTTGAGACCCTCTTTTAGGGCACTAAAATTGGTCTTTGAGGAAGAACAGAACCTCTAGGATGTTGCTAGGGAAGTGTAGAGGAGAATTGGATAGGGGTTGTCCGAGCTTTAAGGCTCAATGTTGTGTGAGGAAGAGAGGGAGGAGGTGCCCTCTTATAACGGAGGAGAGGGGCACCTTTGGAATAACTAAAAATATTATTTTATTATAAAGTCAAGTTCGGTTTTAAATAGCTCCAAATTGATTTATTTCGAGGCTAAGGTGGGTATGGGTCGAAATCCTCTCATCCAATAGAATTTAGACAAGTTTAGGTTCATATTTTAACCTTATCATTTAGATTTAACATTAAGTTAAATAATTTTACTTTTACCATGTCTTCTTGTGTTCTTACACTATAAGGTTAATAAACTTACAATAAGAAGCCAAACGAACCCCAAGTTGTTTATTATTAATATATATAACCTTATTTAAGTCATTTGGCCGAAACATAGATTTTTAGGAATAAAATAACAATTAATAATATAATATTTGTTTTAAAAACTATTTTATGTCAATTTTGAAACTATTTAGTAATTGATTTTTGTGAAAATCATAACAGAATGATAAGTTAGAAAAGAGTTACTTAAATTAATACTAACATGTCATATTAACCTAGAAAATTAGTGTAATTCATAAAAAGTCTCAAATTATATTTATTTGGGTATTTATAACATCAATTATGTCAATATTGTATTAATAAGATAATTACTACATCATCGTTGTGTCAAAAATAAATTAAATTATTTAATGTCTAAAAATTACAAATAAAATACAATTATGTAGGAAATCTTTTTATCTTTCTAATTAATATTTATAGTCGAATTTATTTTATGTATAACCCCATATTAAATTTTTTTTAGTAAATAAACATTGATTTTAACTCTTTTAACCCTTCTTTAAATAAATTAATAATAAATGTCCTAATCTAATCCAAGTGGGCCTAAACGGTCATATGTTATTCCTAAGTTTCTTTTTGGTCGAATTAAACTTGTCCAATAGAATTAGGACATGTTTTAGGGTATTAATAATATCATTTCTACCCATAATTACCCTATTTACTTTTAACTGTGGTAAAAAAAGTAAAAAGTTACTATTCACCAAAAAATTATTTTCATCTCATTGAACCACATTTTACTTATTGAAATCAACCGTGTCTCTCAGATTTTTGAAATTCCACTCACAGAAGCGGTAAAATTAAGTTTTATGAACAATTCAGTTTTTTTAACTACCACTTAGTGGTTTCACTATTCATCAAAAATTGAATGTTTTCAAAAAAATACCAAAAATTAGGCCTAAGCTATATTTGATATTATGAACTCAAAAATGATTTCTATTTTAAAAAATTCAAAACATATCAGTTGCATTAATTAATTTAAAAATTAATTCCCGTCGTCAAAACAAATAGCGTGTTCTTAAGAGATAATAACTATCAAAAGATTGACACTTGTTTATATCTGGTTTAAATGTGAAATTACATCCAATGACCATCATTGTATTAAATTGTAAAAATATATTCTAAATATACTTTAAAACCACTCAAATTAATAATTTATCACTATTAATTATTTCGATTGAAAAAGTTTTTTTTAATTAAAATTTAGTAATTTTCACTATTCATCAAAATATGAATGTTATCCGAAAATCACCAAAATTTCACCCTAAGCTAATTTCGATATTACGAATCCAAAAATGAATTCCATTTTGAAAAATAAAATTACAAAATTTTAAAAAGTGGTTATTACTATTCATAACGGCTAGTTTTAATAATATTTTAATAGCATATTGTTGTTTAGTGAAACTCGTTATTGCGTACTACACACGCTATCGAGGAAGGTCGTGATTGCATGTAATGAAAGGCAAATCAAGGATGCATGTTATGCAAGCTCCTTTTGGTGTAGCGTACAAAACAAGACATTAGTGAAATTAAAAAGAATATTTTTCATAAAATCTCAGGGTGTTACATGAATGAGGTTTTTCATGCAGAAGGTGTTTCAAGATCAGAAGCTCAAAAATTGGAAAAGGCATGAGGTGCCCAAAATATTGGACCATTGCGCGAAATATGAAGTTGCGTGAAAGTGTTTTTACGCGCACAGAGGGGGTTTCACGCTAGGATTAGTGGTTTTCATGTGGAGTTAAAAATTCCAATAAATACACGGTGACACCCTCTAATTGTGTGTGGCTTGACACTTAGAGATATCCTGAGCTCTAAAGTCCATAAAATTATATGCTAAGTGAGTTGCACGAAAAGAAAGTGGTTTTACCGAAAAGAAGAAAGGTGCACGAAAAAGTGGAAAGTTGTGCGAAAAGTGGAATGTTGCGCAAAAAATGGAGTTTGTGCAAAAAAGGTTTTTCACCCCAATAAAGAATTTTTATGTGCAAGACATTTGAATTGTGCTCAAGGCACCCAAAAGGCTATGCCATAGAATTTTGGTCTTCACAAAAATTCGGTTATGCATAAGATAGTTCTTACCAGCTTCTGGGTACAAAAGTGAAGATTTTAACTTCAAAGAATACATCTGTTCAATTATAAAGAAGCACTAAAATACTGTAATTCCATATTTGTGCTAAGAGGGTTCACGCACACTTGAATATTGTTTTCCAAGTGCTAAAATAGTGTAAGGGTATATCCTACTCATTGTATTCCACATCAATGGATTGTTTTATTGTTTATTGTGTGGTATTGGATTATTTTCGTATCATACCAAGGACGTTGCTAATCTTGTTGAGTAGTAAACCTTGTAAATCTTGTGTTCCTATGGTTGTGTGTGTTCTTTAGAGAAGAAACTCATTAATAAGAGGCATGTGTTGTTTCCAAAATAAAGTAACATAAAAAGAAAAAAAGACATCACTGATTCTGCCCACCCTCTCTCAGTGATACTTAGATCCTAATTGGGAACTTAAAATAGGGTCAAACATATAATCATGAAGGGATTATATTAAAGTAGGAATTTCTTCCCACTAAGGTCCATAGAATTTTTTAAATTATTAAAACACTTGAGTAATGAAGCAGGACTCTAGAATGCTTTTGAAACCCCTGAGATAGATTTTAAAATTGGGAATGAGTAAAACATATTTTTAATGGAGGGTTAAATACTTTATATACTGCCTCATAAAATAGGGGCATTCATTTTATTATCAAAAATCTTGGAATGATAATGAGGTACCCCATACATTCATTTATGATGGGTATTAAAAGTGGTGACATAATATATTTCATGTTGAATACTCTTGAATTTTTGGATTACAGGATATTTAAATCACACATAAATGAGTTTTCACATAGTATGACAGGATGGGATATAAATGTTGGGGAAGACTGTGAATCACTCTGGAGTGACATACTCTATTTAAATTTTATAAGGTATCATTGGGGTCTTATGAACCTTTTTATAAGGTGAAGACACATCCAGTTGTTATCCTAGAGGCTCTTACATAGGAGAAAATATGGGAATAAACTCATATTCTAATAGATTCCACTAAAGATGGATATGATCCTTTCCAAGGGCCATGAATGATTTTGAGATTCAAACACTTGATAGATAGTGTAGGTTATGGGGGAAGTGGTATTTAGGAAGAGTTTTTTCACACTAAAAGTTGTGTTTCCATGTCCTGAATTCATTCCCAAGGTGAAAATTCATGATAAATAATTGTACTAAATTATTCTTATGACAAAAATGGTCAATTTATTGAGGATTATATTTTTATACTATCATAAGATAGTGCATCTGAGTAATGTGCTATTTTTATTTTCTACATAACTAATTCCAATGATATTAAAGAGTGAATCTTAGTGAGCATAAACATATATTTTTTAAGGACACCCTTTATAGGTTTTCAATTTTTCATGTTTTATGTCTTCTTTAATATTATTTAGTGTCATTCTATTTGTACCATCAAGGGTCATAGTTTATGGTTATAAAAATATGACCACCAGTCATACAATTTATTGTCATGATACATAGACCATGAAAATGGGGAAAATGACGCATAATATCAAACTTAGGGTTCCCATGGTTGATAATACTCTAACACCATCTTGAAGAGTGGATAAAGATGATATAAATCAAGGATTAAGGAATAAAAATGAATCACTATGGGGAAAAGACTTAGTTTCACTGTTTTCAGGACACACATGGATCAAAAGAGCCTTTTTAAAGGTGAGTATGATTAATACTGATAGGATATAGGTTCTTATGTAGGAGAAATCATGGGTATTACATGAATAGGTATAAAAAGAGTCCCTTGAAGCTAGAAACTCATTTCCAGGGGTCATGGAATCATTACATCAGTCCAAGACACATAATACATGAAGTGAAATTTATATACCATGTTTTTTATGAAAGATATTAGAGGCAAACCAAACCTCATTTAACCATGAAGAAATTATTATAGTCCTTCAATAATGTGTTATAATGAATGACGATCTATACAGTTTAACATCATGCAATAAGGGAATAACTATCATGTAGTTTAGCATCATACAACAATGAATCAAGTGTTCTACAGTTTTGGGTCAGGTGATGAAGACCATATTCTATTTATTTTAACATCATACATATTGAATGGTATTTAGGTGAAATTTTATTTTTTCATAAATTTATTGGTAAATATCAATATAATAGATCTCCTTATGAAGATCAAACTCATAGGTTATGTAAAGAAAGTATCTAGGACTAGACCATTCTGGAGAAGTCTAATGATTTTTCATGGTGGACCACTATTGTACCATTGTTAGTCATGAAGAACTCAGTCACAAAAATTGTGTTAGATGATACCTACAAACTCATTCAATTCATTCTCGATATGAGTAATATGAAGTGGTAAAATAATAAACCATATTGTGTTAGATATGGGTGCGTTATTGAGAGTGATAAGTAATATGGGGGAAATTTTGTGATATCATTTGTTTTTCAAGGAGTGAATCCTTGATGGGGAATCCTATACAGACATGGGTCATTCATAGGAGGTGTTCCATTACCATTTTCTAATTATGAAGGGATATGGTTTATGTGTGAGGTATAAAAAACTTATCTTAGTGCTGATAACTGAAGAGAACCATTGTGGACGATACATAATTTGATCATGCACCAAGAAAAGTTTGAGGAATTTATAATTTATATGGATGGACCCATATGGCTGTCACTATATATCATATAAAAATAGAAATCAAGAAACATTTATATTTTTATAGGGATATACCCACCAAAGATCCATCTTTTATTCATGATAATTTCTTATTAGGATCTAGGTCTAGGTATAATATAAATGATCCAAACCTCACAATGTCTCCTATAATGATAAATATCTAGAAACACATAGTTCTTATTTGGTTACCAACATAAACTAACCTCATATATAGAGAGAGGGGAATTTTTATCAAGTTGCACACAATATTTCTGACGCTTCCTATACACAGATCAAGATATTGTATAGGGATGGTCAATTAAGAACATAGGTAAAGGTAATTGGTGATTTGAATTATCTTTATAGAGGTTCAAATAATATAGTTGGAGGGGTTATTATTTTTAAATATATGGTGAAGCTCGAGATAGGTGATCTCAGTGATAGTACATATCTTGTGTTGGTAGGAATAAAAACACATGTAGTACATTTATGGGCCATGATCCCTATATAGATTTGTGCCATATGCATGGGGATGAAAAGGGGTTTCACATTAGTGCATTTATATTTAGTAATGTATTATAGGTTATCACATGAAGGTAAAAGGGGGAATTTTCATTCTTTTTTTACAAAGACATAATTAATTAAAAAGAATAAAGCCTTACTCCTTAACTCATATCTAGCTCGTATGCAGAGAATAAAATTGGGTATTTTTCTTTTAAAGATTTTGTATGGGCCTAGGATGGAAAACCATGCATCACTACATATCCTATATAGATACGAATTAAGGAAAATGTAGTTACTGAAGAAATTATCCCCTAAACATATCAATCTCATTTTCTAAGGAATTATTAATGTTACTCATCAAAAGAAATGTTTTCAACTATCATATGAGTGCAAGATATGAAAATATTGATAGTATAGTGAAGTAATGTCTCTTATATTGGGAGAGGCCTTCACTTGTTTCTGTGTGTGTGTGGGGGGGGGGAGTGATATTCACAACTTATTGCTAAATGGTGGTGACATATTTTGATACAGACCAAGCACCAATAAGGGTAATAATGGTGATTATCATTTGAAAATTTCTAGAAAAATATGCCTAATAATATTTTTGTATCAAAAAAGGTTATGAATCTAGGAACATGTAGTACATAAAGATTATTTCATCAACATTTATTTTCCTCCTATGTATGGGGAGGAAATGTTTATTAATATTGTTGTTAGGTCTTGGATAAGAGATCTTGGTGTCACTATGAGTCATGTATTGATAGGAATCAACACCAATATAGTTTTTGAAATTAATGAGGTCCCTCGTATAGATCTAAATAATATATAGGTTAAATGTTAACTTTTTTCCATGAAAAAGTCCATAAATGAGTGAAACAATTTCTAAATTTTCTACATATACTATCCAAGTCCGTAGAAGTGGGTATGTTCGATTTTTATTAAAAATATGGGGGATAGTTCTATGGTAGGGTACCTATAAGTCAATACACATCCCATGGTTATAGGAATGATTTAAGAATGTAGTTATTTTAAATAAATATTCCTTGTATAAATATACTTCATATGAGAGGAATATGAGGAATCAATGGTTTATGTTTCAAGTATACCATGTCAAAAAGAAATTTACATGGACCAAGTAATCATGTAGGAGAGAAATAGGTCACAAATAATGAACCAAATTTAATAGTTTTGATTCATGGAGGATTGTCTTCCTCCATTTAGTTTAACATATCATGTTAAGGTTTTTGATTGTGCAATTAAATTTTAAATGTTGAGGATGTGAATGATTTTTAGATTTAATTATATTCTCAAGGACATGGATGATTTTGTGGAAACAGAATAATGTATTTATGAATAAACCTTTAATTATTGGGGGCATGATCTCTTCCACATACATTAAATATAAAAAAGCAATCTCCATTGGAACAGAACTTGTGTATGATATATGACTCTTCCCACGATGGTACCATCATTAGAGGTTTCTTACCTAATATCTTTAAGGTTCTAAGAACCAATACCAACTCCCCATACCAGAAAATGAAAAGGTGGGACATCTAGTTGAATTATTATGATATTTATTTTTGATGGACTTCTACACCATGCCTTATATGAAATCTATTTCCATTGAGTTATTATAACTCACAATGTAACTACAAAAATCTGACTTGTTCTAATAGAAAATTACTGATATATAATATATTTGTTGGTAAAAATGTCTTATTTCAATAGATAATAATTTTTTTTGATATTAATTATAGGTACCAATTATTTTTTTCACCAATAGATATATATGTTTATATTAATAGTTCAATACCAACAATTATTTTACCAACATTTAATATGTTACTTTATAATTACAATACCAAAAAATAATTTTCCAATGAATGAATTTTTTATTATTCATTATTAAAACCAATATTTTTATCATTATAAAAATCCATTGTAATAAATTAATCAATAATATTCAATATATATAAATATATATATTACATATTAAAAATATATAATTTTTTTCAAAATAAATATATGATTACTTAAAATATTTACAATTTAGTAATATTCATTGAAAATAATTCACACACACACACACCCACACACACACAAATATATATATTCAACTTTGTTTTATGTATATTATAGTTTTTTTCTAAATGAATTATAAGTAAATTTACTTTATATGAGCTTGTTAATCATAAATGTTGATAATTTTTTTAAAATTATCATTTTTATTATATGAATTATCATTTTTCTAATCTTGGAAACCTTATGCTCTCTATTTCTCAGTCTATTACCATGCCCTCCATGGTACCCATAAAAACCTAAATTCCTCTTACTGTTCATAATTTCTTCATGAAATTACTCCCCTAACAATTAGATTCATATAGATCCCATTATATTCATATTAAGTTTTGTGGTTTCCATATTTTGTGCATCTTTCTGTCATATATCCTCAATACCCATCCACACATTGATGATATGCAGCCTGTCCCCACACACCTAGTTCATATTCATTTTCATCATCATCCTACACACCCACACCCTCATGTATCCATCATCACTTGTAATCCATCCATAATCCTCACATATCAACATGCCTCCCCCTCTCTATTCCTCCGTTCTGGCAGTCCCATCACTGGCGGTCCGCGGACTCCCCTGTCCACTAATGTTCTATCATCGTTTCCCCCATTTAGAAAGTTAAAGTGTTATGAAGATGATAAACATAGGATTCACAAGAAATTGGTCCTTGTTTGAGCATCTTCATAGGTATGTGTTTCTTCCCTTCATGATTTAATAACTTGAAATCACAAGTATCTCATATCTAAAATGACATGTAGTTAAGGATGATGTGAAATTCAAATGAAATGAGTTTTCATGATGTTTTTTTGAATTAAAAAAATTATTGTAGAATTCCCTAAATCCACTGAAGTGATTTGATCCAGGACATGGTACTTATGCATTCCTCAAGTTATCACTCTCATGGTGACATTGAGGACATGATTTCAACCCTAAATATAGTTAAAATGAACTCATTACTTGATAAAAAAACTAATATTTATTCAATAATTATTTTATTAATATTGGTTTCAATATATTTATATTATGATTAAGAAAATCATTGATCATTTTTTATTACTAGTAAGTTATATACAATATTTCCAAGGGACATGTAGCATATCTTTTTCTATCCTTTTGATGATTTTTTCTCCAATATTACATTATTTATTGTTTTATTTTATATCATTTCAACTAGAAGGATATTTTGTTTTCAATTCCTTTGTTCATGTTGGTATATATATCAATTATATTTGTGCTATTTTGTATGCCATTTTAGGTTGTACATATGACATTGTATTAAATTTTGAAAATAAGTTTACATGTTCAAGGTTATTTTTTTTTACATTTTCCATTCCAATTTTTTAATTTATTATTTATTATAAATGTAAATTTTTATTCCTTGATTTTTAAAATGTATATTCTATTGTGGTAAATTTTGAAATTGCCTTATGGTTTTTTCACCTAGAAGTTTCATCCCCCTCCAATTCATTGTTTTTTATTCAATATGTTTTCATTATATTTTATGTCTTAAAATATATTCATTATATTTTCAATACTCATCTTCTATTCAGTATGCTGGTGAAAACTCTTACTGCAATATTGTTCAAACATGTTGTGCATTTCTTAAATTCAGTGTTATTTTTTGTAACTACAAATATGATTATAATAAAATCAGTTCCTTATTTTTCTTTTTGGTTCTTCTAAAAATTGAAATGTCAATATCAATACACCTTTCACTATAGTAAGTTTTGTAATTTGAATACCTATAATATGAATTTTATATTTAATATTCAATATAAATTTATATATGCAATGATTATATAATTTTTAAAAGTCTATATGTATACTATGTTAATATAAAATATCAATATATGCAAATTGTAATATGCATTCTACATTAAAGTGAAATAGCTATACATGTGATATGCACTTGGTTTCTAATATGAAATATTCATATATATAATATGAATTTTTTTAATATGAAATATAAATATATGTGATATGCATTCCATTTCTAACATGAAATATGCATTATGTTTATAGTATATTATATGTATTGTACTTATTCCAAGTATATGAAACATCCATTCTCTTTTTAATCAGAAATATGAATTTTGTCTATTTTTAATATATGATATACCATCTATTTTTTATTCATATATGAAATATTGAATATATAATATACATTCATAATATATAATATTTTCAATAGTAATTATGAATAGATGCAATACGACACATGTTTTATGTATATATACAATATTAAATACTCATTTTATTTTGATATAAAATATGAATATATGTAATATTCATTTTGTTTTTTCATATTCAATATGAATTATTTTCAAAAAAAAATATGATTTACAATATATTTGTATTGATTGAATAACGTATATTATTAAAATTAAAATTTATTTTATCTTAATGAGATGTATGAGTGAAGTACAAAAAGATAACACATTTTTAAAACAACATAAAAGTGTAGTTCACAACACATTTTCATTAGGAAGAAATATAGAGATGGAATATAATGAGAATGAGAATAGATGTAGTGAATCCTTACGCTTTTCCACCCCTCAAATCCAAGGAAATATGAAGTTATGGTCTACCATGTGAATGGTCTAGAGTTGGTCTTCATAGTTAAAAACTACCTTCTAGGATTGGTCCCTGTTTAGAAGTGAAAGGCCTCTTTTTTATCACCTTCAACATCAACTTCCTCTAATATCACAACCACCCACATTATTCTCTACATACAGGTTGATCACTCTAACCACACTATAACCACAATACATTTGTCAATTCATTGTTTCCGACTCTTAACAAGCACATAAAATTCAATAGTTTTAACTAGATGAGGCACACACTATTGAAAAACCATAGGAAAAGTGACACAAAAACATGTCATAACTCTATTAAAAATTCATAGTTTAGACAATACTTTGAATATATTCTAGGATACATCAATATGAACATCATTCGATAATTTAATTTCTCTTACCACCCTTTCATGAAATAATAAAACTTTCTACTAGAAACATTCAAACCAGTATAAAAATATCAAACCAATGTCATGAAAGAAAAAAAAATCAATAACTATTTAAGACAAAGTCTCCATATTTTAGAATTATACAATAAACCCTAGGTTGTGCCTTTTTTAATATATAATGGTGGAAAGCATAAAAATACTTCAGCACATACTGACATGTAGAGAGAATAAACTAGTGTAATGTTGGAACTATGATGAAATTCACATGATAAAATTTCAAGAACATGTAAAAATCCAAATTTATCAAAAATAAATATTGGTACAATAAAATTGGTCTATTGGTTTTAGATCAACTTTAACTTAGGATTCTTCTATTACTTGAACTGCACTAGAAAGTATGTCCCAAAATATTTTCCTAAGATAAAAATTTCAGTCAAAATCCAAACCAATAAAACTATCTTTATAAAGAAAATAATAAAGTGAAACACCCTATTTCTCTTGACTATAGTGAACTAAATGTATAATATAAATCAAACCAACCACTTCTCTATGCCTTAAAAAAACATTCTTGATAAAAAAACCTACATATTCTAAGAGATCCAACAGATTCATATCTATAACTAGCACTTGAGAACATATAATATGTTAATAAGGCATCCTAGTGAAGTTTTTTTTGTAAGAGCAGGGTAACAAGCCTGATCATCGTGAAAAAAAATAAGAAAACTATCATCAAATGGGTGTATGTGTAAAAATAATAACTCAGCTAAAAAAATAAATTTTCCTTTGAATTTGACCATAGAAATTTACTCTTACAACATTTCTTTAACCCAACTCTTTTCCAAATTTACAATCTAGAGCACATTACAAACCCAAAAATGACCAACATGTTGTTTGTCCCATGTCCAGAATCATACTCTCTATAAACCATTTGACCTTTGAAAATTCATGTCAATAATTCTCCCACCAGATTAAAGTGTTTTATAATAAATAGGTTTCAAATAAAATAAATAATAATGAATTACCTTAAAAAAATTTCTTTTCCCTCATATGTACTCAGAAAAAATTCAAAAAACCAATATCGATGATAAAGTGTATAGTAACTAAACCTACTAATGACCAAGCATCACAAATTCAAATCCTCACTGACCAGATCCTCCATTCTCTCTTGAACATGACCATATTCAATTCCAAGTCCATCTTCATGTTTTTCTTCATTATTATCTCCAATGGTATATTTTTTTTCCTTGTGATCATATTGAAGGGATTTGGTCTTTAAAAAATATCATCTTCTTCACACACCTTTTTCTTAGCATTCTTCCTCCCGTAAAACTCTATAAGTCATTTAGGACTAGAAAAATATGAACCAGTCTCATTAAACATGCATCTATTAACATGAGAAACCTGATATTTTCTTTCATTAAGACTTTGAACCCAATATTCAGTTTTCATCTTTTTGGATAATGATCTAGCATGACACCCACACCTATCTAGACCTTTAGGTAAATGGAAATCACATCCATATTCTAGGAATGATTTACTTGGGAAAGTAATTCTTAATTAGAGGAAAATTCCATGGGAAACCCACTCCATAATGTTGGGACTATCACGATCAAGACAAACAATATATCTTATAACAAAAAACTTCTCTTCTTTTAAAATAAATTTCGCAAATCCAAAATTTTGATTTCATCAATGTTTTTGGTTTTAGAACAATACCCCTTTTAATCCCTACAAACATTCCTCTAAATGATGAGGATATGTGGAGAAAGTGGTCACATATCTTCTGTATGGGATGATATGAGTTCAAGCCTTGTAGGCCATGAAACCTCCCCCTCTCTCTCCAATCGATCTCCATTATCAAACCATATTTTGCTAAACAAATAATGATCTATTTGAAATTCCTTTTGATGTAATTTAAGGCCATGAGCATCATCAACAATGAAAAGCACCAAAACTAGGAGAAGATTCTTGAAGGACATATTAACATCATTTAAATTCTCTAAATTTCGGTCAAAATATAAATGAGATTGATTCATGTGGTTGGGTTGGGATATATAATTTAAATTAATAACTAGAGTGCTAGTACTCCGTGGTTCACATTTGGAGAAAGATCCTTATTCCAAAATTGGATGGTTTCAAGATTCTGCATCTTTTGTTTCATTTTAGAGAATTGTACTAGCTTTGTGGAATATTTTAGTGAGATTTTTTACACTTCCAATACTAGTAAGGGAAATTTTAAAATAAATGGGGTCAAAGGTCTTTGACGTTGTTGGAACTTGTGGTCGTTCTTTAGAATTGGAACGATTTTTACCATGAATAAATGTTCACTTATATTCTTCAAAATACATACATTTCCAGAAGAAAATAATAGGAACTATTTGTTTAGTTTCATTAGAAGAAGGATGAATGTGGGATAAAACTACAAGTTGTGATAAAAATATAGGAGATCCAGTTTCATCTTGGGTTCCTAACAGACAATCAATAAGATTGAATACTCTAGTTTCTTTCCTTAAATATATTCGTATATGTACCCTAAAAATTTCTTTTATGATTCATTTTTTACTAATTTAATTCCTCTTTTTAAAGCTATTTCAATTTTGGTACATATTTTATATTAATTTTCTTAAATCTCTGTTTATATATAATGAATATTTTCAATTCTATTCATATTTTATTGAATATTTGTTTATATAAAATTTATATTATAATTTAATTTTTTACTATAATTGAGTATATCCCCTATGTTATATACTACCATTCTTTTTTATCACTATTATTTTACAGCGATTGGGATTTAATTTGAATTCTATTTTTGATTATTGAAATTTAAAAACATCACATTCCATATTTTTATTTTTTCAAACCAAAAAAAATAATCATTATTGAACAATGAATCTGGTGTCTTTCTTTGATATGTTTCTACAAGAGGAGAGTTGGAGTCTTTACACCTGAAGAAAGCTGCTGAACTTGATCTAACCCCTGAGAGGAGTGGGTTTCCTAATGCCTTAGAGGAGGGATAGAGTCTTAACACCTGAGAGGAGTATTAATGAATGATATTCTTAACACTTGATAAGATTCCCAATTCCTTGGAACTTTTACACCTAAGGAGAACTGGAGTCCTAACACCTTGAATTGTGTAATGAATTTCATTATCTGAACCAGTCAAGGTGTTTTAGGATAAAAAATGCTTGGTTCAGATTTCTCCACACAATGGAGAACATGGTGTTGGAAAAATTACAAAGTGGATATAAAGGTTCAAAAAATCATCATTAAGGTCAAATATCATGAAAATTATGGATGATGTGTTTGAAGATGGTATGTGATTTGGCTGTGGTCTTATTGGCATCTATCATGACTAGTAATCCTTTTCACAACTATTATAGTTTGAGTTACTAGTTTTTGTCATTTCAAGGTTAATTGACTATATGGGTCTAACTCTACCTAAAAATGGTGTTTTTAGGTAATTCAATTCTGATAGGTGTGAAACATTCTCAACATATATGTGGACTTGTGACATCATCACTTATTCATGCATCAATTCATGGATATAGTTTACAGTAAGAGTTGGTATGACCATTTCTCACTTCATGGATTCTTCAAAGTGTTTTTATGTTAAACATTTTCTATGACAAAATGTATCCTTAATTCCACTCATTTTGATAGGTCGAGTGATTGATTTTTTTTTGTTTTAGGTGTATCTTTTTGGATTTGATATCAAATATGGGTAAATGTTGCAGTCATAAGGGGATGTATTGATCAAGGACTCTCCATATGTCATTATCAGAGATGGTCACACTTGATATATGGAAGACCATTTTAGGAACATAAATATAATGGACAAGAGATGATTCTGGTCACATTGAATTATTTTTGAAGCTCCTATGACCATCTAATGAAAAAATAGGTAAATATTTCTTCCTCTCATGTATCATTTTTCACCATGATATAAAAAAATTGAAATGTATATAAACCAGTATATTAGATTTGAGTAATCATAATTGTTGTTGTAATCTTGTTAATATTTCAGTGATTCATAACTCGCTTTTTAGCAATTTTATAAACCTATTTAAAATTTCCATATTAATTTTTTTTGAAATGAACCTGAGTTTCCCTATTTGATGATTTATACAAATTTTATTTTTGATTACATAGTGATATTGGGGAAAAAATGCTTCCATAAAAAATTCTATGAAAGGGGAATTTCAAAAATAATGGTGAACCCTGACAGTGACAACTATCTCATAGACATATGCTTATATCCCCAAGTACAAGTGTAATAATGGGGACCTGTAACAATCATAATGAAGAGAATTTTTTGGTGAACCATGATTGTGAAAACCATCTCATAGATGTACACTTTCACACACATGTGAAATAAAAGAGATCCCTAAAATGTGATACACTTAAATGTGTGGATACCATCGATAATGTGGACTAGGATCGTGAAACGTGATGAATGAGAGAAATAATTATAGATGAAAATGTTTTTAATTTATGTTTGAACACAAAATTTTAAATAAGGCCCCATTTGGTTGGAGTTTCAAATCACCTAATTTTATAATTATTTTATAATAAATATAATGATTATTTTATATATTGTTAGATTAATAAATATTATTATGAATTTTAGAAATAAATATTGGAATACCTATATATAATATTTAAAAAAATAATAATTTAGAAATAGATATTAATTTTTAGTATTAATTATAATCTTGTTAATAATATTACCAATGAAAAAATAAATGTTGGTAATAATATTATCAACAGGTAAATCTATTGTATGACTATATTGAAAAAAAATTTAACCAACATGTATATTATTTTTTGATATTATTATAATTGCAATAGTACTATTTTATTGGTCATAATAACATTCAACGATAGAGTTTTTACAATCAATTTAGTGACAAAAATATTTTTCAAGGTAAAATGATTTACCATTAGAAAATTAAATTATACCAAAATGTATATTTATACTAGAAAGTAAAATTATTTTGTAATGAGTCACTTATATGGTTTTTCATCTTCCTAGAGTGTATAAGAGTATCAATTCAATGTGAGAGTTATTGGAATTTAATCTGTATAACTACCTTTTCTCCATAGATAACAGAATATTGGGTCACTTTTGAAGTGGTTTAGGTCATGGTTAGATAGGATCACTATAATTTCATAATTTTTAAAATGATAATAGTGGAACTTTTTGATAAATTATAAATATATTATGAGGAAAAAACAATTTATATGTTAAAATAAAATGGGTTAAATTCTTTGTAGAATGGTAAAATATCAGTTAACAATTTGAAATATTCAATGGAAGATTTTCAAAGTCATACATTGAGTTTGTGTGAGATTTTGTGGCCCAAAATGCATTGATGAAGATCGAATAAAAATATTAATTATATTATATTATGTGTGGACAATTTATTCAAAATAGTTTATTAACTTCAAAACGACATGTCATATGAGAAATATGAGACCACCGTTAGTTCGAAATGTGATATTTACCCTAGGTGGAGTATAAAATTATATGGTGTCAGATGTTTTTATGCCATGATCATGAGATAAAGTTATTAAATAATATTTAATATAATATTTTATTGAATATAATTAAATATATACCAAATAGTTCATCGTATGGGAAATATAATACCATCGATAGGTCCATGACATGTTGTTTACCCTAGGTGGGGTAAAACATTTGTAATCCGCAGAAATTTGGATGCCTCACTATTTAAAGTAACAATTTTTATATTTCATTAATTATTTAATTTTTTTCTAAATAATATATAATTAATTTATCTCAAATGATGCGTCGTTTGAGAAATCTGAGACCATCATTAGGTATGGAATGGTGAGTTTACTCTAGATAGTGCATATATTCTTTGTACAATGGGTCTTAGGGGTAATTTAATTTTTGTGTTAAATTATTAATTTTATTTAATTATTTAAATGGAATTTCACACATCTCTATCCTTATGCAAAAAACTCCATTATTTCCCACCAAATGTTTTTCTAACCTTCAATTTACACCATTTTAACCAATTTAGAATTTTTAACACCATTAATGGATGAATTTAGACACTTTGCCATTAAATTTAATTTAAATAATGGAATAAAAGAGTGTTTTTAATTTATTGTATTTAATGATGGTTTTTGGTTGAAATGTATATAGTGACAATAATTAGAGATAACTAATAATAAAAATAATAATTATTGTCATTATTATTATTATTAATTATGAAGGATAATATTTTAATGGTTTATTATTATTTTTATTTTTAATTATTATAAAAAAGTGTTGCTATTATTATTATTTATAATATAAATAATATTAGGTGTTAATAAATTAAATGGTGATGAAGAGGTGTATGGTGATAGATTCAACATACAACAAACATGAATGGGTGCCACATCCTTCATGACTGCCAGGAGATATGGGGATTTCATACCCCATTTATTTGATAAAATTATAATACATGAAAAGTGATATTATTAAATAAATTAAATTGTAAATGGGTGTAGCACACATGGATATCTCATCATGGCTTGGATAGAGTTTTTTTAATATTTATTAATAATAATATTAAATTATTATTATTATTGTTGTTGTTGTTGTCAAAATATCATTTCCTCTGTAACTTCTTTGTACAGTGTCAGATTGATACACCGTTAGCGGTTACAAGACCCTAAAATGGAGGCGTTCATTTCAAAACTTGTGTTCAATATTTAATTGGGTCTCATGGTACAGGTCCATGAAATTACCAATATGATGATGGGTTATTGCCTGAAATTAATAGGGGAAAGTAATAAATCAGTGATGTAATTAATACTTGTTACTAAATTGATTAATGATTTTTTTTATAAATTGGATCTATGTTGGTTCACATAATATGTGTAAGAATCCAATTATTTTTGTTCCACTCCCTCTCTCTTACACACACACTCTCTCATATTCTATTTTATTCTTCTAAATTTTTCTCCTCAACACCTTCTTTGATATTGATCAGATTGACATGCCGTTAGTTCTGTTGGATTCATATAGATGAGTCTAAATTTATTAATAATATTTTTTGAAGGAGGTGAGGATTATGTGGCATGAAATTGTCTTCCAGTTTGGAGTGAGCATTTTTTGGGTGATGAAAACCATTCCAAACCTCAAAGTTAACTTATAAAACCATGGGGTAGGAGGTTCCTTCCCATTTTGGGCCATGTATATATGATGTTATTAGGATGTGATGTTAATTATGGACTAACACAAGCTTGTGATGGATTTTATGTGAGAATGTGAGTAGATATAGAAATACTTGTTTATGTTTTATTATCCTTTCTTTTATCATGGTGTGATTTATCATTCCTTGTAATGACACATTTTTGTGTGTGTTTTTATAGCCTGTGAAATTGAATTGTAGGTCCCAAGATACTCAGGTGGAGGATTGAGGTTGAGAGTATGAGGTTACCCAACCTGATGCGGCCATAATGTCATTAGAGGTGGTCATGGATACCCTTGTTCAGGGGAAAGCATAATGGCTAGCTGGAAGATACCAATATACTCAGGTGGATCCTTGAGGTTGGGTGATGAGGTTACCCAACTTGATGTGGTCCTAACATCCTTAAAGGTGGGTGTGTCTACACCTATAGAGGGGAAATCAAAATGGATAGGTAAAAGATACTGAAATACACTAGTGGATCCTTGATGGTGGGGGTTATAGAGTCTAGTGTCCAGTTACCCATCCTGACACAGTTCTAATGTCCTTAAAGGCGGACATGGGTACCCTCATAGAGGGTAAATCATAGTGGATTGCTGTAAAATAGTGCTCATGGATTCCATTGAACATGGGTCATGGGTGATTAAAAGGATAATTGGACCAAATATAGGCCATAAGAAACATAGGATGTTCCTTTAACAACCTTCGTAAGGGTGTAGTGATCTATATTACTTTGATAGATGTATGTGTGTTCTTGAATTTCTTAAGGGAAATGATCCAATGTTTGGAGGTGGGGTCGTGGGTGCTTGGTCGGCACACAATGACTTGACACATGTATGTTTACATAGTATTTACTTATGTGATGATATAAACTATTATATAATTTTTGTTAACTTATGGTAAGGATGCATTGGTGGTTTCCTACTGAGTCTTGTACTCACACCCGACTTTAGAATTTCGGTGTGCTTATTGATTTCATGACTAGAGATCGGGCGATAATAACAGACCCGAAGGAAGATGGTTGAGAAGTAGAGCATGAAGCTAGAGTAGACCAGGACAGATGCCAATTTATCCCATATATGGATGTTTATTTACTTTTATCATGTATTTTTCACTTATTTATAGTTCGAACAAGCTTACCACATTGGGAAATACTATATGTATGTAATTATTCTATTTCCACATTAACTATGATTGTTTATTATATGGTTTATTTATTATTATTGATTTTATAAAATGATATATAGGGTATAGTTTCCCCAAGGTTTCACTCAAGACCCCCACTGCTAGTCGGAAACCACTTACGTACAGGGTGGTTCACATATGGTCATGTAGCATTCTATATCAGACATGATGGTTCGGGGTAGGATGATACAAAATGGTATTAGAGCATTAAGACCAAATAAATTTGTTAACTTTCTTATGTTGGGTTGGGGATGTTTAAACAAGAGATATAAAATTGGGACATAGGAAGGGGAATTATGATAGTGTCTAGCTAATACTAAATAGTGGACCTAAGAGTTTCCATAAAGTGTGGAATTTATGTTTTGTTTTTACTATTGATTCACCTTGGGTGACACACATGATTGTATACATGATTTATGAGATTTAGAATATGTTCATCTATCTTTACAAGGAAGAAAGGTTCACATGCCATATGTATACCTATTTTTGTGCTCCACAAAAGTTGATTTTATTAAATTGTTTTATTTTTTTTATCCGTTCAGGATAATTTAGTTGTATTATATATTTGTGTTCCCATGTGGTGTGATAAATAATTATTAGAATTAATTATTTGAAAAAAGAATGATATTATGTTAGTATATTTATGATGTCTCTGACTAATGTGAAGGGAAGAAATCACCAGTTAGTTCTATGAGGGGTATACCTTGGGTTTAGGGTATAATCCTAGGAAACCCTTGTTTGATCCCATTGACTATTAGGACATGTTTTTTTTCCTAATTATCCTTTTTGGAGAGATGTCACATCAAAGATGTTTTATGAAACCACTAGTTATGGCAACATAGGATGCTCCTTTTCCACCACCTATGGTACATGGGGATGTACCCCAACAAGATCCTATACTGACACAAGTAATCCATGCCCCAGAGCCTGCTCAACTGGGATTTTTTTAGGTTGGTTCCTATCCAGGGTGGGGCTATTTAGAGAACTATGACCAACCATTCTATGTATTTTCCAGCATCAAAATACTCCAACATTCTATGTTATTGGTGGTTCATAAAACAGAGAGGATTTGCTAGACTATATCAAATACATTTTTGAGCAAGTGCAGACCCCTGAGGAAGGAAAAAATGAATATGGAAACCGTCATGTTATAAGTTCCTTCTAGGTGATTGTAGAATTCCATGAATCAAGTGGGAGATGATAGGGTCTTACATGGATGACCATTATAGAGTTTTTCCTCAAATAATACATCCCTTAAATAATGAAGTTGGATCATGCCCCGGATCTCATGAAATTATCACAAGGTTCTATGACTATATTTTCTTACTCTACACATTTAACATAATTTTTGTGATTTTCTCCTTTGTTTTCGTGGAATGTGGCACAAAAATATTAGAAATTCATGATTGGTTTATAACACAATCATAGATGTATGGTTAGGTGTTTTGACCTGATGGTGTACTCTCAAGTGCTTTGCAAGGCCCTCACCTTTGAGAAGGGGTTGGAGAAGGATTAGAAATAAGGGATACTTAATATTCATGGTGATCTAGTGATATTGTTTTCCATTTCTACTATAAGAGTACCATTATATGGTAGGAATAAAAATGAATGCCAAGAGTATCTATGCGATTAACAGTCAGGATAGAACTTAAACATTTTATAAAGGTGCTACAATTATGGGCAATACGGGCATTATAACAACACTTTTATGAAGCCAATAGTGGACTGCCACTAATGTGTCAAGGTTGGACATCTTCAAAAAAAAATTCAAAGGTTTGCGAGAGAAATTCTATGAGGTCAAGACAGTTTGGGTTTTAATTAACCCCGTAGAGGATATAGACTCCCTAGAAGACCAAAAACCAGGATATTCGCATGCATGATCATATAATTGAGGCAGACATGTCTATAGAATGGATATACAATGAATAGATGGGGAAATGGAACTTGTTACCCTACAGACTGGAGACTAGATTCGTTATTTGATATAATACCTTGTTTTAATAATACTGTTTTCCTTATATCCATAATCCATGACTAGACTTGACTTACTAGAAGAGCTATATTTCCCTATAATATGTTCATTTAAAACACCATTAAATGATGAAATAAATCCCTAGTATGTGAGAGAGTGATATTAGGTGATTATTTTAATGTTAGGCTAATGAGGGACTCACATAGTGTATAGGGGATATAGAGGATCATTTGGACTTTCCTTCTCACTATCGAGGTATGCATGATGCATTTGTCTTTTCTCATCATCGGATGTACATGCTTGATCCTCTACATAGTATAGATTTTATGGATGGTGAGTTGGAACATATTTCATCTTACAATGAGTTTCTTATGAGGATTAATGATCTGAGTGATAAATTACTCTAAATAAGTATGACACTATAATTCTGGTTTCTGTGGCAATATAGACAAATACAGGAAGATATTTGGAAATGTGACTATAACATTCAATCTTAGTGGTCTGATTAATTTTAGTTAGACCACTAGAGATTATTTTTGAGGATGAGAAGTTGATATAGGGGGGAAATTGTAATATACTTATTTTTACAATGATAATAAAATACCTTTTTTTTATAAATTATAAATGTATAATGAGGGAAAAAATAATTTATCAGTGAAAAAACATAAATTGTGTTCAATGATTTGTGGAAGGGTAAAATCTCAGGTAACACTTTGAAATATTAAATGTAATATTTTCAGATTCAGTCATTGAGTTAGTGTGAGATTCCGAGGCCTGATAAGCCTCTGCTGAGATTAAATACAAATATTAATTTTGTTATATTAACCACGGTTAATTTATTAAAAATAATTTAATATCTCCAAAATGGAATTTTTTATGATAAATATAAGACCTCCGTTATGTCTAAAAAGTGGTTTTTACCCTAGGTGAAGTATATCATTTTAAGGGGTCAGATGTTTAGATTCCTTGCTTGTGAGATAAATTTATTAAATAATATTTATTATATTATTTTATTAAACATAATTAAATATCACAAAAAAGGTGCATCATATTGGAAATCTAAGACCAATGATAGGTCCCTTATGTAGTGTCTACTCTAGGTTGGTTATAATAATTTTATGTGTCAGACGTTTGGATTCCTCACTCGTGAAAATAACCATTTTTATTTTTAGTTTATTATTAAACCGGTTTTTTAATAATAAATAACAAATATATCTCAAACGATGCATTTGTTTTGTGAAATCTGAGACCTCTATTTAGTTGAAAACATTGATTTTACTCTAGAAAGGGCACACCATCTATGTAAAATGGTTTCTAGGTATTATTTACTTTTTTTTAAATATTTAATTTTATTTAATTATTTAAAAGTAATTTCACTAATCACTTATCTTATAATGAAAAATCTAATATTTCCCACCAACAGTTTTTTAAACCATCAATTTACACCATTTTGAATAATTTGAAATGTGTTATTCCATTAATGGATAAATTTAGACAGTCCTCCACTGACAATAAATTGAATGATGGATTAAACAGGTGTTTTAAATTTATGGTATTTATTGATAGTTTTTTTTGAAATGTAAATGATGACAATTATTAGGGATAACTAATAATAAAAATAATAATATTTGATGTTATTATTGTTAATATTAATTATAAAAAATAACATTTTAATGGTGTGTTGTCATTTTTCATAACAATAATAAAGTTGTGTTATTATTATTATTTACGATATAAATAGAACTACGAGTCAATAAATTAGATGGGGATGAAGAGGTTCCTGTAGGTAGATTCTGCATACAATAAACGTGAAGGGGTGACACCTCCTTCATGGTTTCCTAGAGATGGGGGGATTTTATATCCCATTTATTTGATAATATCATAATAATGAAATGGAGATAATATTAAATAAATTAAACTGAAAATGGGTGTAGTTCACATGGTGATCCCATTTTGGCTTGGATAGTGTATTTTAAATATATATAATAATAATAATAATAATTTTTTATTTTTTTATTATTTTAAAAATCTAACATTCACTATACCTTTTTTATATGGTGTCAGATTGACACACAGTCAGTGATGGTAAGAACCTAAAATTGAGGCGGTCATTTCAAGGCCAATGATGGATATTTAATATGGTATCATGGTACAGGTCCAGGAAATTCCCAATATGATGATGGTTTGGTTCATGAAATTAACAAGAGAAAGTAATAAATATGTGATGTAATTAATAATTGTTACTAAATTGGTTGATGAAAATGTTTTATAAGTTAGATCTATAGTGGTACTCAGGCCATGGGTAAGAATCCCATTATTTTTTACACCACTCCCCTCTCTCTTACTCTATCTACCTCATATTCTATTTTATTCTTCTATATTTATCTCCTCAATTTCTTCTTTGATATTGATCAGATTGGTAGGCTGTAAGTTCCATTGGAATCATCTTGATGAGTATAAATTTATACATAATATTGCTTTTGAAGGTGGGGAGGATTTGTTGTAATGTGATCATCTTCCTGTTTGGTGCGAGCATGGTTCAGGTGATGACAACCTTTTTAAACCATGACGTCGACTTGAAAAAATGTGAGGTAGGAGGTTTATTCCAATTATGGGACATGTATATATAATGTTATCATGATGTGATGTTTATTTTGGAATAAAAAATGCTTATCATAGATCGCATGTGGGCGTATGAGTAGCCATATGCATACTTATTTATGTGTAATTATCCTGACATAGATTTTGGTTTGACTTATCTTTCCTTTCTACGACATGTTTTGTTTTGTTTGTTTCGTAGCCTATGGAATTGCATTGAGGGTACTAGGATACTCAAGTGGAGCCTTAAGGTTGGGTGTATGAGGTTACCCAACCTAACGCACTCATAAATTCCTTAAATGTGGGTGTGGATAACCCTATAGAGGGGAAATTATAGTGGCTAGCAGGAAGATACGAAGATACTCAGGTGTAGCCTTGTAGTTGAGTGTATGAGGTTACCAAACCTAACACAATTATAACATCCTTAATGGAGGGCGTGGATAGCCCAACAGAGAGGAACACAAAGTGGCTTGCTAAAGATACTAAGATATGCAGTTTGAGCCTTGATGGTGGGAGTTATGCAGTCCAGTGGATGATTACCCATACTAACATAGTCCTAACATCCTTAAAGGCTGATGTGGATACCCCTATATAGGGAAAAACATAGTGGATTTCTGGATAATATTGTTCATGGATTCTTATAAACATGGGTTGTGGGTGATTAAAATGAAAAGTGGACTAAATATAGACCCAGAGGAATGTACCTCATTTCTATAACAACCACTGGGAGAGTGAGGTGATATATTTGAACTTGATGGAGGTATGGGTGTAGCTTAATTTCTTACCTGTAATGATCTAGAGTAAGTGGGGCTGAGGTTTGTGGTGGCTCAGTCAACACACAATGACTCAACACATGTCTGTTTACTGATAATTTACTTATGTCACAATATACATTGTTATATATGTTTTATGCACTTATGGTAAGGAAACAATGGTGGTGTCCTAATGATTCTTATACTCACACCCTACATGGGAATTTTGGTGCACATGTATATTTCGTTTTTAGAGATCCGGTGAAGGGAAAGGGCCCTACGGTGGATAGCTGAGCAGTGGAGCATGGAGTTGGAGAAGACCGAGACAAACAATTGAGTACCCCACATATGGGTGTTTATTTACTTTTATCTTGTTATTTCTAATACTTTATAATTTTAATAGGCTTACCACATCGGTATCTCTTCTATGTATGTCATTATTCTTTTTCTTTATTTACTCTGATTGTTTATTATTTGGTTTATTCATTATTATCGATCATATGACATGATATAGATGGTATAGTCTATCCAAGGATTCACTCGAGACACTCGCTTATAGTCGGCAACCAATTACATACAGGGATGTGAACCAGAGGTTATGTAGCATTCCATCTCAGATCCTATGGTTCAGGTTGGGAAGTTTGACTCACTGGGCATATAATTGTTTGTCCATTCAATATTTATAGTCTTTTTCCCACATTTTCTGGAGTAAATTTGAAAATGTATTATTCAACACCTACATCTACCTTGTTTCTACATTATGATAGAAATAAGAATTGATGGACGAAATATTATACCACTAATTAAGACTTTTCAACTTAGAAGAATAAAAATTGGTTTCATTTTCCCTTAATAATGAAAGAGAGAAAATAAATTTAGAGATGATGTTTGACTTGAATAACTTAATTATATTCCTCATATGAACTTCTTGAGGCATATAAACTTGGGCCATTTGGTAAATAAGTTGATGGTTTTATGGATTTACTTAAATTACATAGTTTTAGTGTGGGGTTATGGCTTAATGGAATCTTTTAACTATGATAAATAACATGGATTATTTACCATCACAAAACAACTCCAAGTATGGTGGATGAAATTTTCATGTATTTGATAGCTGTGGCACTCCTTAGTGAATTCCTTATAGTACTACATTATTTTTCCTTTGAGAAAAAGCAATCCTTCATAATTTTGTTGGAGTTACTAGTTTCTAACTAATGGGATCCACAAGATCCTACATCAACTTATTCCATTACTACATGGGTCAATCCTTTCATGATTAATTTAAGGAGGACTCCATAGAAAACCTATTTATAGAGTAATTCCTATTTATATTCCCCACCATGAAGGGTAAATTTTGATTCCCATCCATGGATATGATATCTATTGTATTAATATGGTGAGTGGGCCCCATTTTGGAGGTATTCTATTATGGCTCTCATTCATCCAATAAACGAAATTTTATATTTACAGTCATAGGAAACACTAATTTTACTGACTTATTTAGTCTCATAATATATAACTAGAGAGACTGCACTTTTATTTGTGATGTGCAATATTGCATTGTCCTAGTTGGGATTGGATATGGCCATGGATGTGTTAGGTAGTGCATCATCACAAGAATTCTATGAACGAGGCATACAATTTAGTATTGGTTAACAATGGAACTCTTCCATTATTGCCCTCATATAGCCAATGAGAAGAGTTTATTACTCTTTTTTGATGGTGTATTCATAATTGATCTACTTAATCACAAGTTATGAATTCTTTTTTCATTAAAGAGGGTTATTTGTAGCTTTAAGTCCATATTTTGGCCATCAATGAGGTCTTGGTACTCTGACTCATTGTAGGGGTAGCCTTAAAATAATTGGAAGGAATATGGTAGTATTTGATTGGTTGGGGAGATGAAGAAAAACCCCAGACTAACCTAGTTGAACATTAAGATTTCTATTATTCTATCAGTTAAACATATAGTTCCCCCCATCAAAATACATCTCCCATGTTATAGAAGTTTCATGGGAATAAATAACTCTTCATCTGGAAGCTTACTATTTATTATAATGATTTTGGGGGTAAGATGTGATATGAGGAAATTGATCTTAACCTTCAATTTGATTTCTATTCATTACATGAATTATATATCATATTATTATAGGATGACCTCCCATCATACCAGATACCCGGTTACGATAGGGAGAATAAGAATTCACTTCAGTAGAATTATATGAGGGTCCATGTTGAATTTATTCTGTTGCAAGTGATGCATAAGTATTTATTCTAAAAAAATGAGTTAAAGGTAGTTCTTCCTGATATCGAAATACTATATCTTAGTATCTAGTGTTATTCTACTTTCATAGTAAATAATATTTTATTTCCTTAAATCATTTTTATATTCTATAAGGATATTGAAATATCTCTTTAAAGAAACCACATATACGATTAATGGATTTACTTTTATTAGTGATTTTATTATCTTTAGGTGTTGAAGATATTTCATGAGGTTCTAGAAGGATTTATAGAAATCATCATCCAATTGATATGGGACTCCCTTCATCATAAACCTTTTTAATGAGAGGAATTTTCTGGAATGATTGATTATTGAAATTCCTAATGTGAGTGAGGTGTCCCTAAATCACTCTCAAAACATTATGGTTTGAAGGTGGAAGAATAGTGAGGATTTAACTAGTCTTCTCACAGTAAACCTCAATTAAACAATGTAGTTCCAAAAAGATAATAAATTTACATGGTGTTACCTCAAAGGTACACTTTAGAGGGATCATTTTCAATTTTTTTTGCTAAAAATTATCAAATACTATTTGATTGTCGACAAGATGACCACAAAACATTAAACACATAACCACCAAGTCATCAATATGAAACTCTGTTATTCTTCCTAGAAATATTTTAATGATTTGACGAATAGAATATTGGTAGGTGGATCCATAATTTATTAAGCCAATGGTATTGTACTCAAAGAAGAATATCCCTTGAGGAACCTTAAATAAAATGGCTTTCTAATCATATAGGGAGATCTGGATCTGGTTATACCATTAGTACATTTTCATAAAGGAATAATCCTGGAATCTTATCATTACATCAATCATAAGTTATGTGTTTGGGACTAAGAAATGGTCCTTTGGAAATTTTTGATTGAGATCCCCAAAATTGTGCAAAGTATGCTTTTCTTGTTCTTTTAATTAATAGAGATGATGTTGGAATTCCATTTTGGGTATTTCACCTCTCATGTGAATCTGTTTATTCTATGATTTTATACATTATATTCCACCTTGGCACCATGAGAAGGATGTCACCTCCTTGATACCAGTTTGAAAACTTGATGGTCATTTGGAAGGGATAGGATATGGGTGGCCACATAAAGGACCAATCCTATAATTTTTTTATAATTGTACGAGAAAAAATGATTATGTTTATTTAAAAATAAGATATATATCTCTTTATCTTCAAGTGTTATGGAGGAACTGATAAATGTGGATCACAAGTCCCATCCTGATAGAAGATTTTCATTCTCGAGCTCATTGATGGTTTCAGAGAAACCTTTCTCAAATTCTCTAGGGGCTTATTTGATCTAATCTTCTTTGTCTTTCATATAATCTATAATTGTAGTATCATCATGATTGGTACATAGTTTTGGAGAATCACTAACTTTGGTGATAGAAAAGGGCCACCCTTGGGCCCTATGACTGACAAGGAATGGGTAAAATCATTGGGAGTATTATAGAGAACCTCACATTCATAATATTTTCTCCGTGGGATGATGGATTATTATCATCCCATGATATAAGGTGTATCGTAATGCTATTTTCATTTTTTGGTTTAGAGGAATCCCATGATCTGGATGGGGAATTAGACTAAAGGGCCTAATTTAGTTTGTATAAACATTATTTCATATACATAAGCTATTAATGATTATGACATGTGTTAGTATTATGGGGCCCGATCTTATAGAAAAAGAAGATTTATCGGTAGTTCATAGTCACTGCTGACCATGCTGCATGACATTATAAACATAGTCCATAAAACATTAGGAGTGGAAACCCACATGTCAACCACTATCATTTGAGTTTTCCTTATTCCTTTGAGAAGACTATCTCTACATATATGGATTCATAAGATTGAAAGAAGGTTTTATCAATAGAAATTACTCCAAAATAATTATTGATGGAGTACTATATAAACTAATGGTAAGAAAATGAAACTTCCAAAAAGGTATATATCCACATTCTTTTGAGCAGAATATTGTTTTTCATATCCTACTAAATCAACATGAATGGATAATTAGATTATAAATCTCAAAATAATTCATTGATTTTGATCTTCCATATGGTACTATTTTTTCTCTTTTCTTTCCCATGAATAATCAACTTCATGGGAGAAATATTTCGTCCTTTATCCCAAATTTCAATGAGTTTGGACAAATATAGGATTAATCATTGAGTCCTTATCAATCAGATACCATTGTATCATGACATTATGAAGTTTTTTATAAATTCATTGGTGTATTATATTCCCATGAATGGTTAAATCTCAATAAATATCTATGAATTTAATAGGTGTACTATATTATACTAAATAATTCATCTAAAAAAAATATTTGTTGAAGAGGATTATGTCTCAAATACTTATGGAATTTGGAGGGCTTCGATGAGTGTCTCCCTGACCACTTTTAATGGTTTTAAAGAATCTAATATCGATATCTTAACTAGGATAACTACATACTATTTCAAAATTTTATACTTATACATTAGATTAATGCACTTTCAAGTAGAAGGGTTCTCCATGCAATGTACCTTAGGGGATGAAGTTTGCTATATAGATGGATTGAGCACTTGAAAAATAGTTAATGGCTCAAATTTGGCTAAAATATTAAGTTGGAATAGTTTTTCTACTCTTTTAGGTTGTTAAGATGTTTTCACACCGAAAATCCTGCCTTCCAAAATTATTAGGTTTGGATGACTCCTGAAATATTATGGGGTCTATCCATGCTCTTACTGGGATAAATAGATAGCTTTACCAAATGTATCATCCACATAAATGGATTTAGTGGGGATGTTTCTTGGATATTGGGATCTTCCATTACTATGCATTCCCATATTCCATCATCTTCAACAACCTCTACCACTAGCTCCATAGTCAGGTGTAGAAAAATGTGGTTCATATGCTTGTTTGTCATTAGATAAATTGTATCATAGTTGAATCACATTGATAGAATGAAATATTATCCCCTAATTAAAGATAATTATATTTTTGGGTGTAGTTATCACGATCTATATGATGATGGAAAACAATCTTTTAGAGTTAGGGAAGGTTTGTGAGTTAGGTAAGACTCATTTTCTTGTGTACTACTCTATTTTGGATGGTTGAATCTTATTTAAATGTTATGTTTTATTGAAGACACTGGGATGATCTAAGAGGATTCAAGACCAAAATAAATTAAAAAAGATCTAATCGAAGAATATTGTGATCCGTATTGAATTTCTTTCATGTGAAGAAATTATCAAACTTTTAGACACTCCAAGACAAGACTTCATTCCAATCACACTCTTCCTCTTGTTGGGTGGTGGAAACATGAGATACTTGAGCTAGGTTCTACCACAATATATATTAAAAAAATTAAAAAATACCCAGGGGTATTTACTTTAGTAAAAAAAATTCACACCCAAACATTAATTTTTTTATTTCATGATTTCCCTTAAACTTTGGGCTATAAATTTATTTTTTTGGAAAATTTTGAGATTCAAGGTAAGTCAAACAGTTTTATCACACCTTTTCATAAAACATGAAAATATTTTATTGGTGAAATAAAACATGTACAGAATGGTTTCATAGGATTGTAACATGATTAGTCAAACCATGTAAAGTAGTCATACAACTTCTAGACGTATCTTGAAGGGTGTAAAATTGGAACATGATTTATTAAACCATGAAACCAAACTGTTTGGGTGTCTAGACCAAATAAAATAATTAAAATAATGATGAGGATAATGATAATAAAAAACAAATATTAGTAGACCTATCCTATATTTTCTACCATGACCTAACAACCTGGGGTATCCCCTCCTATGCTGACCCTATCCCCTTTCCTTGGGACACAATGTTGCTTCCCTGGAACTCCCCTCATGATTTTAGTGTTCTAGTTCCATGCATGGGTATATCCCCTATCTTCTCCTCATTTATCCTCTCTTTGTTTCTCTTATCTTTTTCACCCACACTAAAATCATGGTTGGTCGAACCCCATATTGGGTTTTGGTATAATTCTACATTGATGGATCAGTTTTCATGGGGGGTTTTGGTTTTGGATTAATTTTCCTATTTTGATGTTCTTAATACCTTGTTACCATGATTTAAGGCATCATTTTTTAATGTTAGTGATTTATATGTAGCTTTTACCCATTAATGACCATTTATTTTTAAATCCTTTGATTTCTTAGATTTTAAATAGGCATTATTGATGCATCATAATATTGTTATAGATGTTTGTAAAATATATACGGATGAAATTATGTTCCATCATTTATTTCCATGTGGTTCGCATTTGACTCCATCTATTTTCTGAAAACATAATCTACCTTTACCGATAAAATAATTATAATGTGTTTTCAGTGAAAATTGGTGTTTTTAGTGTCTCATAAAATATTTATAAAATTTTTATGTGAATTAATAATGGAACTTAATAAAACTTATTAGCTTTACTCCACTCTAGGTTAATTTTTATATTTTTCAATAAAATAATTTTTATTTATTCTTTCCATTAATCATTTAAAGATATATAAATTTTTGTTTAAATATATATATCCAAATATTCCAAAAGTGTCTTAATAATGGATTCAGTAAAGTGAATGTGATGTTCTGAAAATATATATTTGGGTTTCCAAAGAATATCTGTATATATATGGGTATATATATATATATAAGCGTACAAATTCAGTTGGTTAAATTTGAATTTTGTCTACTATTGGAATATATGTGTTTGTGTGTTCATGTATCTAAATATGGAAATAACCATAGGAAAACTTAAGATTATGATTTTTTTCCAACATGATTTCCAACAAGTATTGGATGCAATTTAAAATGAATGTAGTCAGAATAGTTGGAAATTTCAAAATTATTTTGTAATGTGAAGTGAACTAAAACAGAATGCCATAATTTTTTGTTATTGTGGGACTAATTTTTGATATGACTAGTATATTGATATTATTCTATAAAAGGGGCTTCAAAATTGTTGTGAAAGGTGTTGAGGTGTGAATGTATGCTAATTTGGCATTTTTGTGTGATTGAGATTTGGTTTTTCTACTAAACCTCCCTTATATATCATGGTTATGAGAATGGAACATGAGAATCCAAATAAGCATGGTGGGAAAAATAGGTCTAGTATGTTAGCAGAGTTGGAAAGGCTACGGTATGGCCTCCCCGACATGATTATGCTACCACACTAGCTAAACTATATGATGTTAAATTATACTGTTGAGACTTGGAATTTCACCTCCAAAAACTCATTCATAGGAAAGGTTATATGTTTAAGGTTTGATCTCCCTAAGATTTTGAGGATCCTATGACCCTGATTACCATAGAAACATAAGGATTTCCTATGGTTCAGTTTCTCATTTACTCCCATTTCTATGATATTATATTTAAAATTTCTTTTACTTTATTTTCTTTTACATGTTTTAAATCATGAAATCTTGTTCACATTACTTTTATACATGATTCCCACCTTCTTTTAGTTCTATAAAATCACTTCTTTTGATGATGTTTAATATATGTTTCCTCTATTTTACATTAAAAACTTTGTCCTACACATTTTGTGGTCACTACTAATTCTCTTCTTTTTTTACATTAAATAAACCATCAACTATTTTAGAAACTTATGGTCCAAATGTAAAATGGTTTTTTTAAAATATAATGTTGAAACAAAATTTTATGGAATTTTGCAATAGAAATTTTCAAAAGAATTTATAATAAAAATGGGGGAATTATTATAAAAATTATTTCATAAAATTTTCCCTTTGAAAAATCAAATTTAATTTTTTTTAAGATATAGATGATGTGTGACTTTATTTTTGAGTAAAAATCAATTTTTATTATTTTATTTTCAAAATATAATGAAAATTTATCATTAATTGAATGGTAATAATCTTGTAAGGAAGGTGGTGGCCTACTAGGATTTTATATTCTCACACACATAAATATTTTTTCTAGTGTAGGTTCTTAGATCATTTCTCTTGTCTTTATGGAGAGAAATATTTTCTATGATTTTTTTTATATTATTGTATTTGGATAGGTTTTCCTATTACATGATTTTAGTTGGACAAATTTTTACTTTTCATAGAATTCCCAAGAATTTACTATTTAAATGATTTACCTTGGGAAATTAGACTTTTATTTTTTTCTATAGATGGAGGGTAGCTATAACTACTAGTGAGTAATGAAAAGTCATTTGGTGGGCATACTTTTCTTATAGGATTGGGAGACTAAGGTAGTGAGGGAGGTATTTATGCTCATTGTTGTTAACTATTTTTATATTTTTTATTAGTTATTTATCTATATTTCTCACTAGTGTGGATGTTTTAGGATTGAAAAATCTTGAAATGATTATATTAAATTTATGATTCTATTTTTTTCATTATAATTTAATGGTAAAAATATTTCCCAAGAAGTGCTACATTGATTCCAGGATTTTTACCAATATCTGGGGATCAAGAAGAACCTTTGAGCCCCACCACGACCTCAATCGAGCATATGAAAATGGGAAAAATCATGTTGGTTAAAGAAAAAATGACATCAAAGCTAGTCAGATTATTTCCTCTATAGGATTCTTTTCTCTCCCATGAGTAGCCCTTATTATATGGGATATCTCATAGATGGTAGATTTGATTATCTAAGCATGTGAGGTGGGTAATGATTTGGTTCTAAATAAATAGAACTCATGATGAAACCCATGTTACCTAGGTTTATCATGTTTTCTATTTCTAAATTTAGTTTTTTATTAAGTCTTTTTATGTGTTTCTATGTGTTGTTTCAAAAATATGGGGAGAAAAGGTAGTGAAATGGAAGGAATCAGTAGCTCACATGTCCTAACAAACCATGTGGACATGTGTGGATGATTCCAAGGTACTATTTGTGGTAGTTTCACGATTGAATCCATCAAACCATGCAGTCTAAGAACATATAAACATTATACCCTTCAGAATATTTTTTAGGTACCTTTGGATTTAGAAATTGTTTTGGGTGATATGTTGATATTAACTGGAACAGTTTCCAAAAATGTTTTAAAATTAAATATAATTTTTTTAAATTGTAGATTTTTATTTTGAAATTGTTAATGAGGGCCTTCAATAAAATGAAATTTGGTTCTAAATGATAAAAATGAGTTTTGAAATAATCATTGAAGATTTTATTTAAAATGATGTAAAATGGAGTCCTATGATTAATGACTCATGAAGTGTTTTAAAAAAGAACTTTTTAAGTTTTTAAATGATTTGAAATGTATTTTTAGTGTTTTATGAATAGAATTGTGGAACTTTAAACCTGTTTTAAGGGGTACCCAATGTTTTAAAATTGGAATGTAATGATCAAAATGGTTTTTCGATACGATTTTACAGTTTAAAAGTTCAAAATGTTATTCTAAAAATGATTTTAAAATAATAATTAATGTATTTATTCATTTTTTAATTTTTTTGAATAATTTTTCTAATTTTTTCGATTATTATTTTTAAATGTGAATTTATTTTTGTTATAGTGTATTAATTTTTTTTTTCATGTAATGGGGTGTGGAAATTTTGTATTTTTTCATATTTTGAAAGGATTTTTTCATTTGTCTTATTATGATGAGTTTAGTATTATATTGGAAATATTGTTTATTTTTTTAATATTCCTTTTAAAAATATTCTCATGTTATTAGGCCTTGGATATTTAATATTATAGATTCATTATATATTGAGTTCTTAGTTATTCCTTGCAATGCGTTAGGTATTTAGGTCCATCCAACTTCAATTACTCACATCGTTTGAGTTGATTATTGGTTAGGATATAGACTCTTTAGTGGGTAATGTGATTTTTGATGATATTATTTGATTAAGGTTTTTTTTAGGTATTATTTTAATTTACTGGGCTTGGGAAAACCTTAGTGTGTTTTTTGGGTGACTAGGATTGATTCCAAAGTAGTTGAGTTTATACTCAGACTAATTTCGGTTTTGTTATTGTTGAGATCAAAATGATTGGTGACTTGGAATGGAGAACCTTGGTCATAATTATATTATTATTTAAACTATATTGATTCCCATTTCACTATTTAAGAGACATGTTTCTGATTTATACATCTTTATCCTTTGTTTCTAGATAGAAGTGTGGTGATGAGTGGGTTGGTAATCCTTGTTTTGGGAAATCATTATGAGCTCTTTATATTGTTTTATTCTTTTGGAATAGTTGGGTAAATTTTTTTGTTACTCCATTCATTACCTAATTCAATTCTTTACTTCTGATCAATTGTTTCTTGAATATTTCCATTTTGATCCACAGTTTGAAGCTTGAAAAGATTAGTGTTTTTTTATGTGTGATTTTTGATGAGAATAAAGTCATAACATATTCTTGAGTATTATTATTTTGGAATGTTAGGTTGTGATTTTATAGTTATCATATTGTTTCCATGACTTATTATTCTACCAATATAGTGGAATCATAAAATTGTGGAGAGATCTATTGTGAGTGTCTATTCTTTTTATTCATTGATAAAAGTGGTTAGTTGTGACTTGTAAATTTGAGGGCATATTGGGTTTTGAAGTGTTGTTTTGGATATTTAATTAGTGACTACATTGGTTTAGTTTTCTATTATATGTTCATTAAATGTTTCTCCCTTTATAATTATGATGTATTTTTGGTGAAAAAAATGGATATAGTGAGGATAATTGTCACTCCCTAACCTTTATTTTGTTTATTTATTTCCTGTTTTACATTGAACTATGGGATATACCATTTATATTTGTGATTTTTTTTGGTTCAAGGTTGGTTACATAGTTAGATAAAATCTTGTATTAAACCATTATGAGACCATGTTAGTGAGATACGACTCAAACAAAATGATTTTGCATAGTTGGATCAAAATTAGTAAAAATATGAAGACCAACTATGTAGCTTCTAGATGTGTCTCTTAAGGGGAACACAGTTTTTCAGACAATGCATAAAAATATTATGAGTGTCATGACCTAAAAAAATTATTATTATAACAGTAATAATAACAAAAACAACAACTTAATACTAACCTACTAACTCCCTTTCCCTTCATCTCCCAACCATAGGAGACATTCCCTCCTAGTTCATCCCTCTCCCAATTCCTAGGAATGTAATGTCTCTATCCCCAACATCCTCTTATCCTAGTTTCAGTGAACTCAACCTAGTTATGGGTGTCTCCCCTAATTCACATCCTTACACATCTCAATTCATTATCCTTTATTGTTCCCTCATTCTGTGTTTATTTGATGATGATCCCTAGATCGGGTTTTGGTCCAATTCCACTTTTATGGATATATTTTCATCAGGTTTATTTGGGTTTAGGATTCGTTTTTCTCTCTCAAAGTTCATGGTCCCTTTTTAGGTAATTTTAGGTTTTGAATGTCAAAGTTAGTTAGTCACAAGTAGGTTTTTCCCATTATTGAACATTTAATCTTTCAAACATTGATTGATTACAATTTAAACTAGTATTATTGATATAAAATATTTTTATTATTGATGTTTCTAAAATATCTAAGAATGAAATTATGTTTCATCTTGCTTATCCATAGGCTTCCCCTTTGATTCCATCTAATTTTGGAAAAAATAATCTCTCTTTACATATACAATTATTTTGATGATTTTTAAAGTGAAATTTTGTTTTTTAATGTCTCATTGTTTATTTATAATTTTTTATATATGTATTTTCAATGGAATTTAATGGAACTAATTAGCTTTACTCTACATAGGGTTAAATGATTTTTTTTAAATGATTTTTGTTACTCCTTAAAATAATAATATATATTTGTGTTTATTTATATATATCTAGTATTCCTAAAGTGTCTCAATGTTTTTTTAATAAAGTTAATTTTATTTTCTTCAAATTTATTCTTTCTTATCAAATGGTTATGAGTATATACATGTGTGAACACACAAACAAACACACACACATATATATATATATAAGTTTAAAAATTCACATGGAGATTTTGAATTTAAGTTATAAAATGAATAGATATATATATCTATGTGTGTGTGTGTTTGTGTGTGTGTGTGTGTGTTTGTATACGGTAATGACTAGAGGAAACCTTAAGATTACAAAGTTGTTTTGAAACTCAATCCAAAACATGTATTGGAATGAATTTAAAATGAATTGTACATTCCTGGTTAGAACTCTCTAAAGTATTTAATTTAGTGAAAGTTCACTCTAGTGGAATCCTAATTTATTTATTATTATGTGACATGAATTTGATATGATTGGCATTTTTCATGATTCTTTGTAAGGGGATTTTCATTGGTAGTTCAGGTAGGTGTGGTGTTATTTCATACTCTATTATCATTGTTTTGTGACTTATATTTGGTTTTTCTATGACACATCCCTTATATATTTTGGTTATGGGAATGTAACATGAGAATCCTAGGTACCTAAGTGTGAATACTAGGTCTAGTATGCTAGGTAAATCAATAAGGCTTTGTTATAGCCTCCATGGAAGCATTACAATACAACACAAACTAAACTACATGATTTGAAATACTATAGTTAGACCTTGGGGTCCACCCATATAGAGGCTCACACACAGAAGGGGATATATGTATGTTGTTCGATGACTTTAGGAGTAAGAGAATCCTAGGACTTTGATTACAGTTGTTACCTAGGGATTTACTAGGGTTCTTTCTATCATTTAATTTTTTTTCTATGATACTATATTTATATACTAATTTATTTTATTTCATTTTCCATGTATAAAATGTTATAATCTAGTTCAATTTAATTTCTCACATGATTTTAAACTATATGTAGTTCTATACTAATATATTATTATTATTTTTGATTTTTTACCACCCTTTTATATATACTATTATTTTCAAGACATTATATTAGTTACCACATGTTATCTTCCCATTTTGGTACATTAAATAAATCCTCTACTATTTTTTAAACTAATAGTAAAAAAGGAAATGGTTTTTTTGAAACATATTCTTGTATCCCATGTTTAGAAAAACGTTTAGAAGGGTAGTTTTTACGGACTTATTAAATAATATGGGGGAATTATCTCAAAAATTATTTATAGTATTTTCTTCATTTAGTAAAATAAAATTACATGTTTGTAAAAGATAGATGATGTTTCAATTGATTTTAAGTAAATACATATTTTTATTGTATTTTAAAATGATCATGATAATGGATATTTAATTGACAGGTATGAATGTGTCATGGTAGATTGTGTCTTACTAGGGATTTTTTATTCCCATGCCTATATATATATATTTTTCCAATGAATGTTCTTGGTTATGTTCTTAGAAATTTCTTGAGAGAGTTGTTTCCTTTGAGGTTATTGATAATTTCATTGCATTAAAATAGGTGTTCCTATTAAATGATTAGAATAGAAACTCTTTTTAGGTTTCATATAATTCTTGATAATTATGCCTTTAAATGTTTACTTTGTCAAATTATGCTTTTATTACTTTCTATGGATTAATGGTATCCATAGTTGTTGTTGGGTGAAGAAAATCAATATAGTGGGAATTTTTGGCTCACAGGAGAGGGAGATGATAGAGGTGATGGAGGTCTTTACTGGTCGCTGGAATTTACTCCTAGCATAATTTCTTATTAGGTTGGTTTTCTTTATTTTTTATTAGTGTGAAAATCCAATGATTAATTTGGTCAAGTTGGAATTTTATTTAATTTCAAGTACTTGTTTTTCATTATTATTTAATGGGAGAAATTGTTCCCTATTGGTCCTCCCATGTTTTGCAGACAATTGGGAACATGGATCTTGAAGAGGGTTTCTTCCCTTAATATAAAAAATATGTGCCTCTCCATCTCTGAAGAAATATATATTATTTATTTATTTTTTAAAATCATTGAAGACCATATAAAATTTCCTTTAGATGATGGTAGATTTTTCATTATTGTCTCTAGATAGGAGGTGTGGGGTGATGAAGAACATTCATAGGTGATTCAATGGTCACTGACACTAGTTCATGTGTGATGAAAAATATTTATACCTTCTTAGTTATAACAATCCAACCCAGGACACACTAAAAAATAAGAACCTAGCTTGATCTGCCAAATATTGGATGAGCATTCATGATCATTATGGGCCGATGACTAGCACCTCAGCATAAAAAAGAACACGATAGAATGATTTATCCTAACCAAAAGTAGATAAAATAATATATATATATACCTATATATTCATTATAGACAGAAACAATAGAAGAATAACTAGAAAGACATATTCTATAACAGAAAAAATAGTAGTTGGGATGCAACTCATAATAGTAAAAAAATATCCAAAGTAAATGTTGAAAAAATGAGCAACTAAAACAAATACAATTACTCCATTTGATAATGTGAGAAATGACCCAATATCTCACCACCAGCTGTTATACCAAACTTATAGAAAACCACACCACCTAAATCTAGGGCCCTGCCTTTTCCATTATCAAAAAACATAACCAAGACTACCCACTTTGAAAGGGGTGTGTAGGGTGTAAGACAAAAAGTATCAGTTGGATCCGACAAAGGTGTTCCTTTTCATGTATTTATACAAAAAATTCAAATATACTCATTTCAATAAAACATGGAATGCTAAATGAAAAAGTGGTTTATATCAAAAGCATGGTAACTATTTTCCTATGAAAAATTTTCACAATACATACCAAGAGAAAATGTTTCAAATGATAATTTCCATAAACATTTATCAAAATCAAAGTTGGTATATAAATTAAAAAAAATAAAAATTCAAAGCACAGGTTAATCAAAACAAGTAATCATAAAATTTTAGGATAGAATATTAGTGCTTACTCGAGCCTGTAAAACACATGCCAAAGGACTAGGAGAACACCCCATCAGTGAGCCACAAACCAATGTCAATATCATATCCCCAAAACAAAGTGACTAGGGAGCACAGGAACACCCCATGAGTGGACCACCTAATAATAAATGGATGATAGACCTAAACTACACATTCCAACTAAGTACCTAATGATTTCCATGTCCTGCATTTATTAAATCATTTCCAAAGAGATTTCCACAATTTATTTCACAAAACCATATTCTACTATCAATTATTCTTTTAAAACCCATTTATCAATACTTTGAGAACACCAATTTTACATTACCAAAACCAAGGAAAAACCATAATTTATTTCAAATACATTTACAAATACAAATTATTCATTCCAATAAGTTTATAACTCAATTTATAAAAAAAGATAAATCAAGGTATATTTAGTAAATTATAGAGATGGAACAACATACCTCAACTCGGGTTGCACATAAACACAAACTTAAATGAATAAGAAAACCAAAAAGGAGGCCTTAGAAATGACTAGCACATATTAGAATTAATGCAATGATAAAATTGATATTTGGAGAATATTATACATTAAATACCTAAAAGAAAATGCATGTTTCACTATAATTGAAATGTGGGTAAACCTATATGACATGACTTCATGATGGATGTATGATAGATCAAATAAAACATCACCAAAAATTCAATTAATCCAAAAATAATTGTAATAGTTCTTCCATTCCCAATGGATACGAAGGAGAATAATGGCCTCTTACAAGTGAGATGTGACACAATCACCATGGAGATCAAAGTTTTAATTGAGTGACTCATATGGAGATGATAATATAAATACCACACCTAGAATCACAAAGGGTTTGATAGGGGAAGCTCGAAAATTGAATAACAAAAATTTTAGGAGTGAAATATAATTAAAATGTGATGGGATGAAGGATTTATGTTATAAACACATAACTTAAAATATCCCACAAATTCTATGCACTGAAAAAGAATCACATTGATTTAGATTTATCTTGATAAATGACTTTACACAATAAATGAAAATCTCATTTCTCAAAAGGAATTTATAATATCAGGAATTATTTTATGTGTTTCATGATTCATATACTTTAAACCATAATATAATTGGCTTCCAGTAATGGACTTAGACAAATTCTATAACTTACAACATTAATGTTTCCAACAAGAATTCCTTACCCTATATTTTGCACTAAAAACTCCTAGAAATAGATCCTAAGTATTCTAAACCGCCAAAAAAATCTTAATCATTAAAATACAATAACATTAAAATCCAGGATGTTACAATCCCACCATTATATGACCTTCCATCCTTGATAAGTCATATAGATGATGGATACTATAAAATGATATAACACCATTACACCCTCACTGATAATTCATGATCTCATGTCATATGAGAATCTAATTTGTTTTATAATAACATTCAGACCAATGTGATAAAATTCTCAGACAAGACTTTCATCTGAGAAAAAATGATCACCACTGGATTCTATACAATGAAAACAAATGTCTCCAAATTGTTATCTTCCTGGATTAGAACATGAGTGGGATTAAGATGGGGTATCCAAACATGAGTATGTGAAAAACTTCAGGGATACCTATCAATAGAGCTAGTAGTGGAATATGATATGAAACCCACCCAAGCCACTTAGTGACATCAAACGATTCAACATATCAATGAGCTAACATTCCTTATTTTCTATGTCAACTGTGACATAACTGAGGGGAAAAATTTTATATAACCACATATTCAATGTATAACTACAATGTAAACCATTGATGATCTGCATATGATTATTACCAACTCTTAACTGTAACTAGATAATGATATTTATCTTAAATCATTGTTAATGTCTTTTAAATGAGACTTTATCAAAACAAGAGATCCCTCACCCATCTCTTCCCAAAAAATAGGTGACCTAAAAGGGAAAAAAATAAAAATACTCAAAGGGATCCATTCTTGATTGATGATTGATAACTAATGTTGTATGAAAATTCAACTATTCCCAAATAGCCACCCCATAATCCACCGAAATCCAATAAATACATAGAGAACATGTCATCCATTATATTAATATCAGACTCTGTTTGAATGTCTCTTTATGGATGGTAAGATTTATATAATCTGACCTATGTTCCCATCATATCTTAGATAGTCTTACAAAACCTGGGGGTAAAATTGAGATACATATTTGAATAAATGAAAAATGGAACCCCATGTGACATCAAAATCTCCTACCCATACATCTTAACCAAATATTCAACATTAGTGGTGTCTTTAATCGGAAAAAATGTGCAATTTCTTCAACCAATAAACCAAAATATATATATAATTCTTCAACTATGGAGTCCATGGTAATCCAAAAATAAAGTTCATGGAAACCACATCCCATTTAAATACCTATAATGGAATAGTAATAAATAAGAATAGATGGTTTTAGATGTTATTCTTTTATGTGATGGTTAGTCTAATAGAAAGGCACAAAATCTGGAATGCCACGCTTCATACCCAGTGTAACACCCCGAAACCTTGTACCCCTTGTGTTGATCAGTTTATGTTTACATTTTATTTTAATTCCATAATAAATGAAAAAACTTTATTCTCATGATAAAGTAATAATATGGTTTTAAATTATATTAGAATGAAACTGAGTAAAACCTTCATTATGGACACAAGGATTTTCATAATAAATAGAACACCGTAGCATTTATAATATGTTAATATCACAATGAAACATCTTACCCAAAAATGCCTAAAAAATACTATCAGAACTATGGTAAGGCCCCTTACAAAGAGAACAAGACATAGTAAATAAATGATGTCCTTCGGGTTAGTAAAAATAAAGAACAACACCACCATGATCACATAAACCGTGCTGAGCATCAACAGAATGGCATGCACCACCTCCTTCTTCTTGTTGAGTTTAGGACTCTCTAAGGCGTGTTTTTTCAGAGAATCAACCTAACTGTAGTTCTGGTGACTGTTGAAAGCTAACAGTTATAATTATAGCCATTTTACTTTGTAGGATAATTGAAATTATTGAAATAATAATTAGTTCCCAAATATTTAAGTTATGATTGATATTATGATTAAACCATCATTCTAGATCTTTAAAATGATATGATTTAAAACATCGTTTCACCCTTAAGTGATTTTAAAAGTATTAATTAATTTAGAACACTTTGCTAAAAATTTCAAATATAATTTAATGATTTTCATTCCATAAACAATGTTGTAAACTATGTTTAAATTCTTCAAATTAAATTATGTTTTGATTAAATTAATTTTTCTATGATACTAGCACAACAATTTTCATATAGGTTTATTAAAATATTTTTTATAACTTTTTATGTTAAAAAGGTTTAGTGTTTTTAATTTTAGAATTATTTTTAACTAAGACAAAGTTTATTTTGTATTCATTAATATTTAAATATATATATTTTATATAGTTTTAACAAATGAATTGTTTTCTCTTATTTAAAATTTTTTAATTATGAGTGTAAAATTTTATAAAAAATTGGCCCGCTAGGGACAACCCTTTATGGATAGGGTCGATGGAGGCAGCTCACATGAAGTGGCTCAGCCTAAGCCTTCATCCTATGCCAAGGTCGGCTCGAGTCTGGGAAGAGGTCCCTCAAAGGGCACATGGGAGCAGGAGCGCAGAGATGCACCACCGCGGGGGCGAGGCCACAATAGAGCTTGGGTAAACCAAGGCCTACAAGGGCGGGGCGGGAGCCCATGCATAGGCCCCCCTTCGTGTGTGTTTTGTGTTTTCTTAGCAATCATTGGGATGGTCGAGCTTAAAATAGAGGCGAAAACAACTTGCTGTTTCGATGTGGGATGGGTTTTTTTGGGTGAAACACAATCTGGTCTATTGGATTGTGTCACATGTGATATAGACCGCAGATCATGATCTCATTTTTGACCTTCAAGAACCCCAGTTTTCCACCATGTTTCTCTACGCCGTTTCATCTACCACAGATCTAATCGTGGCCGTCAATGTGTTTTAAAATGCCACGTCGAATCAGGACCGTCCGATGAAACTCAGATCTAATATGAGCCACCTGTTCCTTTTTAAATACACGGACGCGTCTCAACCATTCGATCAAGATCAGGATCGATCTGGACTTTCTGTTTTTTTGGTTTTCCCTTTTGTCGCGTCATCTTCTTCCTCCTCGCATGGGTTACCCCAGTAACCCTACACCTATGTCACCTCTCGTTTTCTTTTCCACTGACCACCTGGGACCCTTTATTCCCCACATATTTCTCTAAACATAGAACCCCCATTTAACGCACTGTAAGGGGGTACGTTTTGCATGAGAATTTTGTGTGTTCCTTTGTATATAAATACGCAAGACCTCTCATTTCTTATCCCTCTCCCAAGTCTCCAGAAAGTCCCTGCCAACCTCCCTCAAGTCATCCTCCCCCTAGTTTCAAGTTAAGGGTTTAAATTTTTCCTTGCTTCATTTCATCAAGAGTGTATACACATATATAATATAATATATATATATAGTTATAACTTCATGGTTTAGTTCCAACGACCATCTATGCTGAACCTGGGCCTTCGGGTTTTTGTGTTCAAAAGGCATAATGGACGTAAGGAGTATTTTTCATTGATGCGTGGTGTTGATTTTATAAATATATCTATATATATAAATGTATTCTCATAAAACCTCGTATTTTAAATAACCCTATGGGTTAGTTTAAACCATTCCTTAAGACCGAACCTAGGACCCTTAATTTTATACTTTTAAGTGTTTGTAAAATTGAAGGTTAGTTAAGGTTCACAAGTCATAAGACATGCTATATATATATAAGACATATATATAGTATATATATATACTTCAGTTTATAAATGCATTGGTATTGATGTGGCCTGTCAATTTCAAGTAGAGACCCAAAATTACCAATCTACCACGTTATGAAAATGTTGATAAAACTTTCAACGTACAAGTATGGTATTTCTATGTAATAGTTTTATATGAGAAATTATATACATGGTACATGTTTATATAAATTTACATTATATGGAAAGTGACATATATGTTCGGTTTATACCAAGTTCTTTAGGTCTTTGTACAATGAATCTCAATGTTTTCGTGGAATTTTAAAACATAAGAAATTTTGTGTTTTTTTTTTCAAAACATAGATCCACATTTATGAGTCACTTATTTTCTTAAATGTTAAATGATGTTGATTATGGTAAAGATTCATTCTTTCTATTATGGACTCTATTTCTGTGGTATAAAAAGGCTTTTCTAGATTGAATGATTTAGCATCTATAAGATTACAACACTACGTGAAAGTTTTGGTTTACTTTTTTTAATAATTGGTTAATAAGGTTTTTAGAATTTGAAGAATAACATTGCATGTGAAAAAATCATCCTTCTTGTAGTACCTTTTATGTCAATGTACATACCATAACATTGCTTTCTTTTTTTCATTTAATGGCAGTCACATAGTCGTCAGCTCCGTTTCTAAACATCTAGATACATGTCTCACTTTATAAGTATGTTAATATTTGAAGATGAAATTAAACTACTATGACCAACTATGAATGAATTATTCAAAATGGTATGAGACATTTTGAATATTCAACCCTATTTGAGTAAAGAATTAATCCATGTGGCTGACATGAAATGAAATACATGTAAAGGGTGCACCCTGATAGCGCTCCAATGCATTGGGTATAGAATTAATCTCTAGAGATGACAAGCTTCATGATCCTTTGGTAAATAACCTTGGTAATTTTTATGACACCTTAGGGATGGACCTTGGGGATATGAATGTCAAAATGGAATGTTGAAGCCATATATTCATGTTATGTTACATGTCCTCTTCAATATGATATTCCTATTCATTAACTTCTCTTGTCTTTATGTTTTTATCAAGTTCTTATTGATTTCACAAGTAAAATATTAGGGTATGAATTGTGTTTAACACTTAGTAGAATAGTATCCAACATATGAAATTGAAGTTGTTTCCTTCACGTACAACTCTGATTAATCATTACTCTTAGCTGTTCAACTTGTGCTTAAATGTTCATGTGTTAGACCTGTTTAGAATGTCTTTTATTTATTACTCTTTTTGAACATTCCCTAATTGATTCATATATCCTTGAAAATTTTAATTGAGCACTGTCATTTTATGTTACATTTGTAACAATTATTCTTTTAGATAAATGTTCTATGGAATGTTTTAAAGAATTTTTTCAAAATTTACATTGGTTTATTCTTTTAAAACCCCTTACTCGGCATTCTTATGATCACCCTACATTTTGATTTAAATTTTTCAAGTAACTATTTTTTTAGAGGTGAAACATTTCAGAAGTAGGTGGTTCCCCAGAGCCCAAACCGAATTCAATCCTCTGTATCTTTCATGAATTGTAGTTTATCAGTGCATATTTCTATTTAAAATGACACATCATGTTCATAAGGAACTCGCTCATGGTTTTATAGAGTTGGGTCAACAAAGTTGGTATCATAGGAATCAGTTCGGATAACTCTGAAAAACCCGAAATGAAACAAAGGAAAATTTACTTAAGAATTACTAAATATGATTTTTTCTAATTTTAAGATGGAAGATGAAGGTACTAATATTTTTTCCCTTCTTAATGAGGCCCGAGAAACCATAATTTCAATAGACAACCGAGAAAATTATTTAAACTATGCCTATATCCGTATGTCATGAAAACATCTCTATGATATATCCAATTATCCCCAAGCACTTCAACTCCATTGAAGAGTGGGTCTGGATTACATCTTTATGATTCAAGACAAATTTTTGTCATATGCACGATGGGAAAATTAATACGAGGGACTTTTTAGATGCTTCACCACAGCGGAAGGCATCCAGTCCCCCACGGCCTTCCAAGAAGCTGCAGTAGCAGGAGACCTCCGTGCAGTGTATATGTGTCAAGTCTTGTCCTATGGCTATTATAGTCAAGTAATGGACATCAATGTTCTTAAATACGAATCCTCCCAATCGGTGTATAGACATCAAGTGCATACTGATGTCTCTCAACTGTACACCCCTCATGTGAGACTATGGAGACACCATAAGTGTTTCCAAAATATCAAACCTCATTGCTCGGGTTGCATATGGTTTAGGGATATCAAAAGTATTGATCTTGATATGGGGATTCATTTATTAGGGAAGTGGGGAAACCATTAGCCTTTCACTTTTTATGAACATGTGGTAATATGAGAACACAATTTGTTATTCCTCATTTTCTATGCCATCTTGTCTGTGTTTATGTTTGTGAATAGGTTTCACCGATTGAACATTCATCATAAATGTTTATATGGAAGGAAAAACCCACATGTTATCTCTTCTTATTGAGATACAGGAGATCATTTCTATCAAAACCTATGAAGAAGAGTATCACCCCTTCGCAAAACTGTGAGAAACGTGCAAGCAACTATATGATGTGAAAAATAGTCCAGATATTCTCCACACCTGTCAATGGAATGCTTCCATCTACTACAGAATTGGTTCAACACAATTGGATGAAGGTAGGTGAAGAGAAAAATACCATGAAGGACATTTCCTATGTTTCACCCTATGCCAGAACTATATGGCAATGATAAGATATTTAGAGGCTTCTTTAGAGGGAAACGTTTGTGTGACCTACATGTACCAACTCTTCATTGTTAGCCAATACAACACCATCTATGACATATATGTTATCGATAGAGACATAGTTTGTCAAGTTATTTGTGTGTTGGTCCACTCGGACATTTCCAAAATTGTTACCGTTCAAGCCTCCCTCTGGAAGCCCAAGTGTTCGATGCACGAGTTCACCCCCTTCGGCCGAAGGTGTGTCTGGATTAGAGAACTAGAGTATTTGAGCATCAATTTGAGTTTTTTGGTGAACACACCTGAGGATCCCCTATGATGGGGGTTGTGGTTAGAACATCAAAGAACCATTTTGGATATATGAAATGAATTGCAAGGACACAATTCTTTGTAGGGGGAAATGTAACACCCCAAAAAAATTTTCCCCTTGTATTGATTATTTTATGTTTTAATTTTATTGTAATTCCATAATAACTGAACAAAATTCTTTCTCATGAGAATGTAATAATATGGTTTTAACTTATATTAGAATTCAACCGATAAAAATATGCATTATGGACACAAGGATTTTCATAATAAAAAAACAATGCTGCATTTATAATATGTTAAGATCACAAGGAAACATCTTACCCAAAAATGCCTAATAAAAATCCTATCAGAACTACAGGAAGTTTCCCTACAACGAAAAAAAGACATGCTAAATAAAGGAGATCCTTCGGGTCTATAAAAATAAAGAACAACACCACCACGATCACATAAATAGTGACAAGCATCAATAGTATGACTTGCACCATATCCTTCTTATTCTTGAGTTTAGGACACTCTGAGGTGTGGTTTTATAGGAAATCAACCTGACCGTTGTTCTGGTGATCGTTGAAAGCTAATGGTTATAATTATAGCCGTAGGAAATTTTGGGATAATTGAAATTATTGAAATATTAATTAGTTTCCCAAAATTTAAGTTATGATTAAAAATGTAATTAAACCATTATTTTAGATCTCTAAATGTATATGAGTTAAAACTTCATTTCACCCTTAAGTTATTTTGAAAAGTATTGAGGAATTTAGAACACTTTTCTAAAGATTTAAAATAAAATTTAATGATTTTCATTTCTTAAATAATGTTGTAAACTATGTTTAAATTCTTCAAATTAAATAATGTTTTTATTAAATTATGTTTTCTATGATACTAGAAAAAAAATTTCATATAGGTTTATTAAAATCTTCTTTATAACTTTTTGTGTTAAAATGGTTTAGTGTTTATAATTTTAGAAATACTTTTAACCAAGACAATGTTTATTTTGTGTTCATTAATATTGAAAAATATTTGTTTTATTTAGTTATAACAAATGAATTGTTTTCTCTTCATTAATTTTTTTAATTATTATTGTAAGATTCTATAAAAAATTTCCCTGCTAGGGCCAGCCTTTTTTGGCTAGGGCTGAGGGAGGCAACTCAAACAAAGAGGATGAGCCATAGCCTTTTGCCCAAGATGAGGCCAGCCCGAGTCTGGGAAAAGGTTCCCCAAAGGTCACATGAGAGTAGGAGTGCAGAGACGCACCACCATGGGGGAGAAGGCCATGAAAGAGCTTCAGTAGGCCAAGGCCTGCGGGGGGGGGGGGATCCCTTTTATAGGGCCCCTTTGTGTTTGTTGTGTGTTTTATGAGAAATCTTTGGGAGGATCAGGCTTATATGAGAGGTTAAAACAACTCACCGTTTCGATGTGGGATGGGTTTTTTCAGGTAAAACATGATCTGGGCCATTAGATCATGTCGCATGCAATCTCAACCGCTGATCATGATCTCGTTTTCAACCATTAGAAACCGCTATTTTCCAATGTGTTTCTCTACACTATTCGATCTACCAGATATCTAATCGCATACGTCAATGTGTTTTAAAATTCCACGTCGATTCAGGACCGTTCGATGAAACTCAGATATAATCTGAGCCGCCCGTTCCTTTTTAAAAACATGGACGTGTCTCACCCTTTGGATCAAGATCAAGATTGATCTGGACTGTTAGATTTTTTTAGTTTTCCATATTGTCACTTCATCTTCTTCCTCCTCACATGGGTTACACCAGTAACCCTACACCTATGGAACCTCTCGTTTTCTTCACCATTGACCACCAGGGACCCTCCATTCCTCTCATTTTTCTCCAAACATTACACCACATTTAATGCACCACAAGGGGGTATGTTTTTCGTGAAAAAGTTCTGTGTTTTGTTGTATATAAATACCCAAAACCTCTCAGTTCTTCTCCCCCCCCCATGTCTCCAGCAAGTCCCTGCCAACCTCCCTCATGTCCAACTCCCCCTAGTTTCAAGGTAAGGGTTTAAATTTTTCCATGCCTCTTTTCTTCGAGAGTGTATACACATATATACTCTAATATATATATATATGTAGTTATAGTTATAACTTCACGATTTAGTTCCAACTTCCATCTATGCTGAACTTAGGCCTTCAGGTTTTTGTGTTCCAATGGCATAATGGACATAAAAAGTATTTTTCTTTGATGAATGGTGTTTTGTTTATAAATATATCTACATATATATGTATTCTCATATAACCTTGTATTTTAAATAACCCTACGGGATAGTTTATACCCTTTTTTAAAACTGAACCTAGGACCTTTAATTTTATACATTGAAGTGTTTGTAAAATTTAATGTTATTTAAGGTTCACAAGGATTAAGACATGCTATATATATATAAGAAATATATACAGTGTATATATATATATATATACTTCGGTTTATATATGCATAGGTATTGATTTAGCCTCTCGATTTCAAGTAGAGACCCACAATTACCAATCTACCATGTTCTGAAAAGGTTGATAAGAGTTTCAACGTACAAGTATGGTATTTCCGTGTAAAATTTTTATATATGAAAGTATATACTTGGTAAATGTATTTATAAATTCACATTATATGGATAGTGACATATATGTTTGGTCTATACCATGTTCTGGAGGGCTTTGTTCCATGAATCTCGATGTTTTCGTGGAGTTTTAAAACATTAGAAATGTTGTCTTTTTTTTTTCCAAAACATATATCCACATTTATGAGTCACTTATTTTCTTAAATGCTAAACTATGTTGATTATGGTGCAGATTCTTTCGTTCTATTATGTAATTTATTTTTTTGGTATACAAAGGCTTATCAGCATTGAATGATTTATCATCTATAAGTATAAAACCCTACATGAATGTTTTTGTTTACTTTTTTTTATTAATTGGTTAATAAGGTTTTTATAATTTTATGAATAACATTGCATGTGAAAAATTCTTCTTTCTTTTAGTACATTGGATGTGAATGTATGTGTCATAACCTGCCTTTATTTTTTTTTCAATTTAATGATAGTCACATAGTTTTCAGCTCAGTTTCTAAACATCTACATAATTGTCTCACTTTATAAGCACGTAAATATACAATGAATGCATTATTCAAAATTGTATGAGACATTTTTAATTTTCAACTCTATTTGAGTAAAGAATTAATCTATGTGGCTCATATGAAAGGAAAGACATATAAAGGGTGCACCCTGATAGCACTCTAATGAATTGGGTAAAGAATTAATCTCTAGAGATGAAAAGTTTCACGATACCTTGGTAAATAACCTTGGTAATTTTTATGACACCTTGGGGATGGACCTTGATGATATAAATGTGCAAATGGAATGTTGAAGCTACATATTCAAGTTATGTTACAAGACCTCTTCAATATGATATGCCTATTCTTTCACTACTCTTGTCTTTGTGTTTTTAACAAGTTCTTATTGATGTCACAAGTAAAAGTTTAGGGCATGAATTGTGTTTAACAATCAGTAGAACAGTATACAACCTATGAAATTGAAGTTATTTTCTTCTTGTGCAACTCTAATTAATCATTAATTTTAGCTGTTCAATTTGTGCTTCAATGTTTATATGTTAGACATGTTTAGAACGTCTTTTATTTATTACTCCTTTTTCAAATTCCCTAATTGATTCATGTATCCTTGTAAATCATAATTGAGCACTCTCATTTTATGTTACATGTGTTACAATTTTTCATTAAGAGAAATGTTTTATGGAATGTTTTAAAGAATGTTTTAAAAAGTTACATTGGTTTATTTTTTTAAAAACCCCTTACTGGGCATTCTTATGATCACCCTACATTTTGATTTAAATTTTGCAGGTAAAAATATTTTTTAACTAATGAAACTTTTCCGAAGTAGTTGGTTTCCCAGAGCCCAAACCGAATTCAATCATATTTATGGGACATGATGTGAAGTTTATCAGTGCATGTTTCTATTTAAAATGACACATCATGTTCAGAAGGCACATGCTCCTGGTTTTGTGGAGTCAGGTCACCACACCCAGCCATCCAAAACATCATCTCATGTAATAATACATGTTCATAGAACCCAAATAAATGAACCACGATGAAATATGATTGTAAAAAAATTGAACTCTTCAACGAGGCTGAGATGATAAAATAATCCTCAAATTTGATAATACTATTATAAGGGAGTGACCAATTAGAAATGGTCTCCCTACCATAAAGGGGTTCTGTGATTACTCTACAATAAAAAACCTATTACAAACATTATAGAATATACTCAAGGATATATGATAACAACTAAATACTAGTCAAAACCATAACCTAAACGACATTCTGAACGTACATATAAAATTCTATGAAGATATCCATTAGGTTCCCCTATTCATTTGATTCCAACATAGCCTCTATTGGTACTTTCTTACTGATACAATCAATAATGACATTCCCTTTCCTCTAGGTGAGGGAGATGTCGAAATAAAACATCTAGTTGTACTATACCCACCATATCAGTCTAATATTCACATCTTTCTAAAAATATAAATTTATAATGAACTTATAGTCTGATAGGACTATGAGTATCTCCCCAAAAATGGTAGTGTTACCAAAACATATGAACATGAATAATCATGGAAAGAACCAAATACTGACTATAAAAATTCATCTAATGCGGTCAAAGCTGACAAGATCCATGTTCCACAACACGATCATCCGACATATGCACGTAACTCAAACTAGAAAAATAATAAAAAAAACTACATAGTGTTTACCAAGATAAATTATGATCAAAATAGGATTATATGTTAGAATTAATTTTTGATCATTGAAATAATTTTGAAAATTTTCACCCCATACGAATTTCACACTTTCCTAGTAATAGTTTTCCAATGTGATACTAACTTCAAGAAGTCATTAAAAGACTACTGATAAAACCCAATGAGGCTAAGGGATCTCTAAATCTAAAAGATATTTCATGGATCCTACCTAGATAAGTAAACTTTCACCTTCTCTAGATAATTTTATAATCAATTGTTATAAATCATGTGATCTAAAAAAATATCTTCATGGATATAATAATCTAATTTTGAAATATTTTCATAATGATACTTATTCCTAAATATTTCAGAATCAAAATTCATATGGTGATCATGCTCACAATTAGAACAAAATTAAAACAAAATATATTATAAAAACACAACAAAAAAGTGTCATGATACTGATGGAATATCAAGTTCATTAGAGATATAAAAACTGCGAGATTATTATCTAGGCTAAAAATAATAATAGGATATTAACAGTGGTCCTTCCTGCTTCTGAATATCATCTTTAGTATATCAAACTCCCAAACACAAATCGAATGATAACTTAACCAAAACCCAATCTCCAAAAACCACATCCCCTATCACATAGTAAATCAAATCATCTACATAGTTAAAAGTATACTGATTATTTGAAATTACATGGTTCAACATCCAATAGTCCACACATAATCAAATTAAACCATTAGCCTTCTTGGAAAATTTATTTAGGGTTTACCATGATGAAATACTAGGGAATATAAAACCTTTATCTATGAAATCAAAAAAGAAAATAATGAGATCTCTTAGCTCTATAGGTTCCATATGATATGAGGGTGTTAAGATCAGATATGTACTTAGAAGAAAATTCATTGTGATCTCCACCTATCTCATTGGTGGAAGACCAGGGAAGTTATGTGGACAATTTTTAGAAAATACATAATAAAATGAGAAGATCACCATATAAAAAAATCATCAATATCAACTGAAAGAGTGGACAAAAAACTCTTGATATCTCGGTAGTAATGTCCTATACAAATAGATCTCGAATCCCATTCCCCATAAAACACTCAAGATCTACCATTAATGGTAAGGAATGAGACACACCAATGATAACAATGAACCTTAGTAAGATGAGTGTACTGAAAATAAATCCTGATGATTATGTCAAATAGATAAAAATCTTGAGTAAGGAAATACTAGAAAAAATATGCATCAACAATCAATAGGGAATAACAAGGTCCCTGAAAACCCTTCTCTTTACACTTTATAAGATGTTTCACTAACTCCATAATGAGGGACATGTCATCCCATTGATGTTTAAACACACTGAAAGAGCATGATGATATAAACGACTATGAGTAATCTATATTTGATAAAGCAGTCTCTATAGAGGATTCAACAAATATGGTACCTCTAACTTCCACTAGACTCACATCAATCTATGAAAAAAACTCATCTACTGCATGATGGTTATTTACTCCTAAAGCATGTGGCTGGAGTTCTATGGATATTGAATCATCCTAATATATAGTATTTTCCTTGGGATCTAATGATTCTTGGGTTAATAAGGTTATCTTATGACTTCTCCATTCCTATGGTCTTCTATTTTGAAAACCACAAAAACCTTTTCTTAAGTTATATTTTTTTGTTAGGTTCTATTTTTAAGATCCGGAATTGTCATTCTGTTATACTTACAGATGTATCATAATGATTTTTTATTCGTTTAGATTTACCAATTTCACATACCGTCTTTGTGATTCTGAATCTGGTGCAAAAGTGATTCTGTTTTGTGATTTCGAATCCGGTGCAAAAGTGATTCTATTTTTTGATTCCAAATCCAGTGGAAAACTGATTCTGTTTTATGATTCCGAATCTGGTGTATAAGTGATTCTGATTTTATGATTCGAATTCCAGAAACAATTAGATACTATTTTCCCAATCCAATATACTTTCCCTTATGAATACGTATTCTTGATAATGTTGTTCTTTTGAATCCATTTTTCTTAATATTGTTAGAGTTGTTTAATGTATCATTCCAATATTATTGTATTCCCTATTTCCTTATACTTAAAATTTATCTTTAGCTGTTGTTCGTTTTTTACTTGAAACGGTGATGTAAAATATGTTACAAAATAACCTTGGTATGTTTGACACGAGTTCAGGTCCCTCCGAAATTTAAAGAAAATATGACCGTTGGAGTGGAGTTGACCACTGGGACGTTTTTCCTATAAATACAAGCACATTTGAATGAGAAAATAACAATGGTATTGGATTTCTGCTTCAACTTTTGGCAGAGTGGATGAACTTGATGTATGGGAAAAAGCTGTGAAGTAATTTCTAGAGAGAGGCTCTTACAACTCTTGGTTATTCATGCATATTTCGTGAACAACTTGTTTGGGTGTGAACAACTTGTTCATACATTATTTGTGAAGACTCTGATCGTGTTGATCATGGGCATCCGGGTTCGGAAGACAGTGGTTCTAACTTTCTTCTAAATCGAGGGCTTGCGGGGATAGCAAGATAGATACTGATCTTCAGATTGAGGGCTTACTTGGGTTTGGGTAAGACATACTTTTTGAAAGTATAAATCAAGTAACTTTTATCCAAGGTTGTTGGAAACCCTTCTCATTGGGTAAAAGGAATATTGTTTCTAATTGTTTTCTATTTCATGTTTTTTTATTTCTTCCTTAATCTTAACTTTGTTAAAGATTGAAAGTATAAATTTATTATAATTTCTAATTACCTTACTTTGATTATATTAAATATTGTATTCACTTTAATGTAGAATCATTATTTTAAGAAAAAGGATTCTTTAAGAGGTTTTTTGAATGTTTGTTTGACCTTGTTAAAATTAACTTTAATGTTTCCAAATTGTTTTTAATGTCAAAAATTCACCCCCTCTTGTATATTGAGCATCTAAATTTATCATTTAGATCCTAAAATTGATATCAGAGGACATACAATTGATATAAAATGAGGTCTCTGAAATTCTAATATCCACATATAAGTTTTCTAGCTCTTGTTTTCTTTTTTCTGTTTGTTTATAAAATTTTACTTCAAACCAGTCTTGTAGAATGAAATTCCTTTTTGTATGCAAGGAATTCATGATGTATCTCTAGATAATATCAATCCAACTAGACCACCAATCTTAGATGGTAATTATTATGAATATTGGAGAGATCATATGAATAATTTTTTTCATTAATACTATATTGGACAAATTTTTTATGCTTACAGGAGATTACAAGATTTTTTATAAGGAAGTAAGAACTTTTAATAATCATGAGAAGTCAGAATATAAACTAAAATACAAGGTACAAAATACATTGTTGTGTTCCATAAATAGGAATATATATAGTAAAATTTCATCCTATGAAGCAGAAAATAGTATTTGGAAGAAGCTTCAAGTAACTCAATTTGGAACTTCCAAAGTTATAGAAACTATAATAGTAATTCTTATAGAGGAGTACCATGGTTTTTTTCTTTCCTTATGGAGAAGCTATATATAAGATACAACATAGTTCATGAATATTGTTAATAGATTACAATAAATGGGTGAGAAAGGTTTACATGATGATTCTCTTGTAAATAAGATTATAGAAATCGTGCCTAAAGAATGGGAATCCAAGAGAACTGCTATACATGAGAATAGAAAAGTTACACAGATTTCTATTAACGAACTGTTTGGAACCCTTCTTCAAAATGAAACCAGAATGAAGAGAGATTCTAATGATAGTAATAATAATAATGGGAATGGAGGTGTTTCTTCTACAAATAATTAGAATCTTATGAAAGCTATGACTCCTGAGAGAATTATAGGATTAAAATCCACGAATGTCACAATATTATTTGAATCTAGTGAACGTGAAACTGCTGAAAATGAGCTAGCTAATCTTGCTCAAAGGATGAAAATGATTGTTGGAAATAAGAACATTCAATATATATAGAGGAGGAAAGATATAAAAGATAATAAAGATGGATAAGTGACATGATATGAATGTTGAATAATTGGTCATATCAGACCTGATTGTCCCGTACTAAAGAAAATACACAAGAAGGACAAGAATTTTGAGAGAAAAAAGAAGATGTTATAAAGATCAAAACATAAGAAAGTCCTAAAAGAAAATGACACTTGGAGTGTGAGGGGTATAGATTATTCTGACGACTCTCCAGGTTATGAATCTTATGACAAGAAGAATATTACTTTAAAATCCTGAGATCCATTTCAAAATAAATGTCTTATGGCTAAGGTAAGAACTGTTGAATCCTTTACAAATATTTATTTGAGTGAAAATTTTTCAGATAAATACTTTTCTTCAGATGAATAATCTTCTTCATCATATAATGATAATGATTTGCTTTCCTATGAGGAAGTTTCTAGGTTTTCGATGTTGCTAGAGATAAGACGTTGTAATGTTTCTAGGAACCATGAATATGAAAATTCTAGAGAATTTATTTTAACAAAATAAATTTCAGATCTTACCAAATATATTGATAAGAAAAAATATGTTTTAGAAAATATTTCTATGAAACATGAGGAAGCTAATTCTGAGAAGGATAAGCTTTCTAACGATCTTAAAAATATATTTTTTTGAAAAAAAAATGTTTTAGAGGATAAACTTAACCTTAAGTCTATTATTCCAGAGGATAGGAATTTAGTCATGAGGCAATGGTCCAAAATATTTTCTTTGAAGAAACCTCTTGGAAATTTTACTTCTGGTAAGGAAAATTTTGACAAGATGTATTCTTAGATTTGACCTGATGGTAATAATCAAGGATTTAGTTATTCTCATGAAAAAACTGTTTTTAGAAACACTTATTTTGTTCCTCCTAGATCCCCTTTTTGTACTAAATGTAAAAGTGGTGGGTGTTGGAAGAAAAAGCGTTCTCTAAATAATGTTCAATATCTTGGTTTTCATAAATATTACTTTTCTAAACAAATGTGGATACCCAAAATTTTATTGTATAATAATTCTGCATCCAAGCAAATTTGGATTCCAAAAACCTAACTCTTATTTTTTAGGTTAATGAAGTAAGTACCAAAAACATATGGTACATGGATAGTGGTTGTTCCTGGAACATGACTAGTAAAAAATACCATTTCAAAATGATTTTAAAGTATAATGGTGGAAAATTAACCTTCAGAGATAACTATCAAGGAGAAATTTTCAGTATAGGTAATATTCTTCTTCTTGGAAAATCATTAATTTCTAATGTTTTATTTGTTAAAAGTCTTAAGAACAACCTCATCAGAATAAGTCAATTATGTGCTGAAGGATACCTTGAAAATTTTAGGAATGAAAAGTGCTTAGTACCAAATTCCAAGGATGAATTTATTCTCTCATCCCATAGGAAAGATAATGTATACACACTAAACCGAGAAGACATTAGATGTCAAGATCCTCCTTTCATAAGTGTAATCGAAGATCAACATTGGATTTGACATAGAATACTAGGATACTATATCTTAAGGAATCTTAGTACACTCTATAAGAAAGAACTTTTTACAGATCTACCAGATCTTAGGTTTGATTCTTTAAAAGTCTATAATCCTTATCAATATGGAAAGAAACATAAATATATCTTTAAACCTATAAAAGAAGTTACAACTTCTAATGCCTTACAATTACTACACATGGACTTATTTGGTCCAACACAAACTGGAAGTATTGGAGGAAAATACTATGTGTTTGAATTATTGGATGACTACACTAAATTTACTTGGGTCTATTTTATCGCAAAGAAATATAAAGCCTTTTCTTATTTTAAAATTTTTCATAGGTCAAGTAAAAAATGAGAAAAACCTTCCTTTGATAAGTATTAATAGTGATCACGGAGGTGAATTTCAAAATTCTGATTTTGTAACTTTTTGTAGTAGAAAAATGTATTACTCACAACTTTTCAGCTCCAAGAACTCTTCAACATAATGGTGTTGTAGAAATAAGAAATTGTATTCTTCAAGAGATGACTAGAACCGTGTTGAGTGAATATTCTATAGCTAATATTTATTTGGATGAAGCTATATGTACTGCCTGTTACACTATAAATGGAATTTTAATTAGAACCTTTCTTAATAAAACAACTTATTGTTTATGGACTAGCCAAAAACCAAGAGTCTATTTCTTTATAGTTTTTGGTTTCAATGTATTTATCTTGAATACCATGGATAACTTACCTAAATTTTCACCCAAATCAGATGGAGGAATTTTCTTAGGATACTCTACTAACTCTAAGGCATACAATGTTTTTAATAAAAACACTTACACTGTGGAAGAAACTATAAAAGATAATTTTGATGAAAATGATCCATTTATTTTCAAACAACCTGAGTATTTTCTTGATATATTTTCTAAAACTAATCATCAACCTTTGATAGAAGATATTTCAGTCAAGGGTAATGTTCAAGAAAATGTTTCTGGAACAATTTCCCCTGAATATTTTCTACCCTATGTTGATGATCAAGATTTTACAAAACCAAATCAATTGTTACATATCAATCATCCCTGTGATAATATCATTGGAAATATTAATCAACTAGTAAGAACTAGAAGATTTTTTAAAAGAATAAAGTTTAACATGTTTCTTTTCATTCCTAATTTGAACCAAAGACTCATAAAGAATCATTTGGTGATAAATATTGGATAAATTCTATGAAAGATGAACATAACGAATTTTTATGGAATTAGGTTTGGAACTTGGTTGAAAAACCTAAGGAAACTTATATTATTGGAGTAAAATAGGAATTATAAACAAATGAGATGAAAAGGGAGTTATTGTTAGAAATAAAGAAAGATTAGTTACCAAAGGCTATAACCAACAAGAAGGAATAGACTATGAAGAAAACCATTCTCCTATATCAATACTTGAATCTATTCATATTATTTTATCCTTTGCAACATTCTTTAATCAAACACATTATCAAATGGATGTAAATTGTTCTTTTCTTAACATTTATATACAAGAGGAAGTATATATAGATCAAAAACCTGTCTTTAAATATAAAAAACATCCTAATCATCTTTATAAACTTACCAAAGCTCTGTATGGACTTAAATGCGCCCCTAGAGCTTGGTATGATTGACTTTTCTGGATTTTTTGCTTCAAAATAACTATGTTAAGGGAACTGCTGATCCAACTCTTTTTATTATAAAATACAATAAAGATGTTTTCATTTTTTAAATCTATGTTGATGTCATGATATTCAGATCAACTCAGTAATACTTAACTGATTTCATTGGGAATTTTATGAAATAAGTGTTTGAGATTAGTATATTGGGTGAATTAACCTATTTTCTTAGTTTTCAAATTTCTCAAAAACCAGAAGGAACTTACATATGTCAACATAAGTACATAAATGATCTTCATAAGAAGTTTAGGTTTGATAGTGCTAAGAGTATAATTACTCTTATTTGAAACTCGGATACTCGTGATATTGATGAAGTAGGGAAACCTGTGGATCTGACATCTTATGGAGGAATAAGAGGAATTTTACTTTACATAACTGCTAGTCGACCTGGATTAATTTTCGTAGTATACTTATGTGCAAGATTCCAAGAAAAACCTAAATAATATCATTTAAAGGTAGTGAAAATAATTTTTCACTACTTAAAGGGAACATTAGATTTGAGACTTATCTATTCCTCTGGAAATAATTTTGAACATAAAAGTTTTTCAGAAGTGGACTTTGGTGATTATAAAATGGATAGAAAAATTAAATCCTGAACTTTTCCCTTATTAGGAGATTCTTTATTTTCTTGGTCATGCCAGAAACAACATTCTGTAGCACTTTCCACTACTGAAGCTGAATATGTAGCAGCTGGAAGTTGGTGTGCTCAAGTGTTGTGGATGCAACACACACTCACAAACAATTGTATGAGTTTTACTAAGACTCAAATAATATGTGATAACAGAAGTTCTATTTCCCTAAGTAAAAACACTCAATATCACTCTTGTGCAAATCACATAGATATTAGACATCACTTTCTTATGGATCACACACTAAAATGAGATATTATTCTTCAATTCATCAGAACACAAGAACAACTTGCTAATATTTTTACAAAACCATTGTGTTCCGACCAATTTGAATACATTAAATAGAAGCTAGGAATTACTTCTATAAGGTAATAATTAATATATACTTTTAGTTTTAATTATCTTCCAATATTAAACTACTTGTTATTTTCAAGGGAGTACATATTTTCTCTCTTTAAGTTATTTTTCTTCATATAATTTCACCTTCCCTTAAATGTTGTTTTTATTTAGAAATTTCCATATTATAAGTTTTATTATTTGAAATTTCGGTATTTGAAATTTTGGTATTCGATATTTCGGTATTATAAATTTAGGTATTAGAAATTTCTGTATTATAAATTTCAGTATTATAAATTTCTGTATTAGAAATTTCGATATTATAAATTTTGGAAATAGAAATTTTTGTATTCCAAATTCTGGTATTAGAAAATTCAGTATTAGAAATTTCGGTATTAGAAATTTCGGTATTAGAAATTTTGGTATTAGAAATTTCGATATTAGAAATTTCAGAATTAGAATTTTTGGTATTAGAAATTTTGGTATTAGAAATTTTTGAATTAGAAATTTCGGTATTAGAAATTTAGGTATTAGAAATTTGGGTTTTAGAAACATCAGTATTAAAAATTTCGGTATTGAAATCTTCGTTTTTGAATATTTTGTTTTTTTTCTTTTCAGTATTGAAATCCCAAATTTTAAAACATCCAAGAAAATTATTATAATTCCGATTAACTCCTCAGAGTATTCCAAAAAGAAAGTTTTCATACCCTTTATTTTTTTATCTCATGTTTCAATTGTTTGTATTTCAATTTTTTTAAAATTCGGATTTATATTACTATAAAAGATCAAAATACATATTTCCTATATCCATCCTCAACCTTCAGATCAGATTAGGTTATGTTTAGTTGTTTTTTATCTTATGGAAGTTGAAAGGTCATAGCCTCATCTATATAACGGGTGACTTGTTTATAAGCATCACACCATCCTTACTGATCTCTATGCCAAAGCTCTGTTTTCATCAAGGTTTTCATGTCGACTCTTTTTCTCCCCAAATGACTTTTGAATCCTTAGCTGATAAGATGCTGATTAACAAAGAAATAAAGGATTGGTAAATCTTTAGGGAATTTTTGGTATGCCCTAATTTCTTTTCAAATTATGACTCCCTTATTTTTTAGATGATTAGAACTAACGGCTCGGAAATTGTTTGTGTGGTTAAGGTGAAAAGTAATGATCTAGTTTTCCTTGACCTGGTTATATATTTCTACAAATCTATTAATTTATTTCAAAAGGATGGTAAGGATCTATTCATGTTCAAATGCTCTAATAAGACTTATATTATTCCTTATAAGAAGGCAACAAATGTTCTCAATATACCATATGAAGGGGGAGCTATTCTATGCTTTCAAAACTCCCTGATAAGGAAGGTTCTTTTGAGAAAGTGAAGGCTTTGGATTTTCTATGTCTCATATATGTAAAGGATCCAAAGATTACAAATCTTTCAACAAACCACAATATGGTAGCACTTTGGATGCAAGGAATTCCTATCCCAAGAAAAAGAGACAAGGACTTCCTAAAGATATGTGATTTTTTCTGTTAGACTTTCTCGTCAACTTAATAAAGATCAAATTTGTGAAGTACATCTTTCTCACCATCCTAGAAATACAAGGATGATCCATCAAGTCTCAGATACTTATGTATCCTACAAATATCTCCAATATAATTTTCATGTGCCTTCAAGAGTTGAATTTTCCTTTCCGATCAGTCTCAAAGCCTTTCATGATTTTGTTACTCAGTGATGACACTCTAAGGAAGATGAAGATATAGTTTTTACATGAATGCAAAAGTTTTTGATAAATAGTTGTACATAATAGGGGTTATGTTTTAAAATATTCAAAAACAGTACCCAAGAAAAGAAAACATGATGAACCAAGCTTGGAAGTACTGGCTTCTGATGTCCCAGTATCCGCACCTCCTCTTACCAAGAAACCAAAAGCCTATTCCGATGCAATAGTGGAAAATTGGAGACAAATGGCAGCTACCATAAAGTAAGGAGATCATTCCTTTTTCTTAAATAATGCATAGGTAGAGTACTTTAAAATCAAGCAATCTAAAAATATTGAGAAAGAAAAGAAGGAGAATAAGTTAAAGAAGAAATCCACAGAAGTGAAAGTTTGTCATTCTTTACTAAAACTTGTAGAAAAGAAATCCCAAAAAGTTCCTAAACCTCAATTTATTCATAAGAAGCTGGTTGTCTCTCCAAAAATCCAAAAATCCAAGAATGTTCTATCTTTATCAGAACCTGTTCATGAAATTGAAGATCAGATAGTTAAAGAAGATAACGATGATGTTTTAAGATAAGTAGAAGACTAAATTGGAACTCCTTCGAGTTTAGAATTTAAATCTGTTTCAGAATATCATGTTTGAGAACAAGTTGAAGAAGATGATTAGGAAGAGGTAGAAGTTGAGGAAGAGGAAAAAGTTGAGGAAGAGGTAGAAGTTAAGGAATAATTAGAACTTAATGAAGAAGAACAAGTAGAAATTGAAGAGGAAGATGAATAGAAAGAATAGGTTGATCATCAAGGTGGTGAAGAAGAAACTTTTTAAGAGAAAGAAGATGAATGATGAGATCTAAATGTAATCTAGGATTCTAATGAACAATCTCCAGTTTAAAATCCCACCAATGGAAAAAGTGTTTTGGTTGCTTCATCTGAAAAATAAATTCCTCAGAAGTCTTTTAAGATAATAGAAGAATCAATTTCCTTAATTCCAAGAGGAGCCCAAAAAGGAAAGGATGTGTCCGATTCCAAATCATCATTGTCTGTTGTAAATGACATTGTCAATCTATCATTATGAAAGTTGGTCAGAACCATTCTGGTTCTCACAAACATAGATGCCCAAATTCAAATGATGAAATAAACTCTGAACCAAAAGATGGAATTGAACAATACGCTTATGGACAAGGTGTTTAAGAAAGAAGAAGACTTCAGTAATCTTTTTATTGATTATAATCCTCAGAAATTGACTTGTAAGAAATTCTTTAACCACACAAAAATCATCAAGTAAGACCTAAGATAGTCTGGTGACTTCATTGATTCAACAAATGGTTCTTTTAATACCTGTGAAACTCAGTTCAACACGGTCAACGAATCAATCCTTGAGAAGGATTTCCAACTCCATTCCATTGCCCAATCTATAGGTAGTGAGAAGGAAGTCAGAACATAATTAGAGAGAATGGTGGCTGCTCCAGAAGAAAAAGTATTATCATTAGAAAAAAAAGAATCAGGATCAGGATATCTTGTTGAAGAAGTTTGAAGAAGATCATAAGGAAGTAAAGAAACTTAAAGCATTGATAAAGAAAATTCCATCTGGGAAGAGGAAGGATGGATTGATTTTTTTACATTCCAATATTTTGTTGTAATCTGAACATTATTTCCAAAATTTCCTTAAACAATATTCTGGCATATCTTTCTTTTTTTTTCGAATATATTCTTTCTTAACCTTATAGGTATATCTTATACTTCTCAATTAATTTCCCTATTTTTTAATATCACAAAGTGGGAGAATTTATTTAAAGGAATAATTTATTGAAGATCTTAAAGGAGGAGAATCTATTAGAGTATAGTAAAAAAGGAAAATGACCAAGTAATGGTGAGTTTTCTTTTAAGAAGAGATGTTTATCTAAGGGGGAGAGATTTTATTAAGAAATAAAAACATAAATTAAAGATCAAGAATAGAATCCTTGGGAAACTTAACCTAAGGGGGAGTTAGTCACATTCATCAAGAATCCCATTCAAAGGGGGAGATTTTTTTCCTACATCTTTATCTAAGTCAATATATTCTTCCTTAGCAATATTGTTTGTGATTTCAAAAAAGGGGGAGATTTTTGGGTCAATAAGGTTATCTTATGAATTCTTTATTAATATGGTCTTGTGATTTGAAAATAACAAACACCATTTCTTAAATTCTTTTCTATTTATGATTTTCTGTTTTTATGATCTTAAATTTTTATTCCGTTATACTTATAGATGTATCATTATGATTTCCATTTATGTTTCATTTAATAATTTTTCATACCATCTTTGTGATTTCGAATCTAGTGAAAAAGTGATTCTATTTTTTGATTCTGAATATTGTGAAAAAGATATTCTGTTTTTTGATTTTGAATCCGGTGCTAAAGTGATTCTGTTTTATGATTATGAATCTATTGTATAAGTGATTCCTATTTTATGATTCCTATTCCGGAACAAATTAGATACAGTTTTCTCAATCTAATTTACTTTCTCTTATGAAATTGTTTTCTTGATAATGTTGTTCTTATGAATCCATTTTTATTAATAATTGTAGAGTTGTTTAATGTATCATTGCAATATTATTGGATTCCGAGTTTCCTTATACTGAAAATTTATCTTTAACTTATCTTTGTTTCTTACTTAAATTGATGTTGTACAATATATTACAAATTAACCATTGTAATTTTGACACATGTTCAGGTCCTTCCAAAATTTAAGGTAAATATAACTGTTGGAGTGGAGCTGACCATTGGAAAGCATTGCCTATAAATACAAGCTCATTTGAACGAGAAAAGAACATTGGACTTATCTTGCTGCTTCAGATTTTTGCAGAGATTGGATGAACTTGAGGAATGTGAAAATGATGTGAATTGATTTCTAGAGAGAGAGTCTCTTAAAACTCTTAGTGATTCGTGCATATGTCATGAATAATGTGTTCGAGTGTGAACACCTTGTTCAGACTTGATTTGTGAAGACTCTGATCATGAAGATCATGGGCTTCCAGGTTTGGAAGACAGAGGTTCCAATTTACTTTTAAATCGAGGTCTTGTGGGGATACCAAGACAGATACTGATCTTCAGATTGAGGGCTTACCTAGGTTTTGGTAAGACGTGTTTTTTGAAAGTATAAATCAATGATCCTTTTTCCATGATTGCTGGATGCCCTTCTCTTTGGGTTAAATGAATATTATTGCGACTTTTTTTCTAATTCAAGTTGTATTATTTCGGCTATAATCATAACTTTGTTAAAGATATAATGTATAACTTTCTTATAATTTCTAATTTCATTACATTGATTATATTACAGATTCTATTCACTTTAAGGTAGAATCTTTCTTTTCAGAAAAAGATTTCTTTAATAGTTTTTGTGAATGTTTGTTTGTCCTTGTTAAACATAACATTAAAGGTTCTAAAAGAATTTTTAAAGTACACAATTCACCCGCTCTTGTATATTGAGCATCTACATTAATCATTTAGATCCTACAATTGGTATCAAAGGACCTACAATGATACCAAAGCATAATTAAGTATTTAAATATCCTAACAGAATATTTTTATATGGTCATAACAACCATATCTATTGCACATATTCTAAGGCAATGAACAAGAACACTAAGTGTTCTCAATCTTGGAAGAAAAATTTCAAGTCAATGGTACCCTACTAGATATAATTGATGGTGTTGAGGAGGACCATTGTTGATAACCCCCACCACCAACCATAAAATTATCATTACACTTCTTCTTATTTCCATACACACCATTATAGCTACCATCAGGTGCTAGAGAAGGGGTATATATTCCAATCATTCCCACCATGTTCATTTCTACATCCATTAGCCTATCTACTATCTCTGAATAAGTTGAAATTTTTAGCATAAATATATGTTATATGATATCTGGTTAGAAACACTATAGGTAATTTCTAGCTTTCAACTGATAATTATTTATCAATTCACTAGAAAAATGAATTATCTCCACAAACTAAATTGTGTATTTTGACACTGAGTGATCTCCTTTATTTAAAGAGAGAATATTTAGGGACTTTCCCACTATTAGAGACTCTGGATAGAATTTTTGGAATAAGTGTGTCAGAAACCAATCCAGTCCAAGCCCATGTGCTCATTTACATGTACCATATAATCCCACCATCACTTTCTAGGAGCCTTAATTTCAAACAATTTTCTCTTCAACATAATATTATTAGTGTATCTATAAAGTCAAAGATTTGAATAATATTGTCTAATTTTCTTCCACCCCATGGGGTTCATTTTTACCCTTAAAGTATGGTATTTTTCCATGTATGAATTCTTGAGATCGATCTATTTATCCTCCATCTCTTGCGTGAAACACAACAAATACATTTTGGACTTGAATTATATTTGGGTCTATAGAACAAACTTCTCGCATGAAAACCTCTATAGGAATCCAATCCAAATATGTATTCTGTTGTAAAACACCAAATTTTCGCTCCCATAGAACCCATAGAAGATGTATTATAGGCATACCACTATAAACTCAAAATAGAAGAAATAATTATATGGTAAATAAATGGAATTTCAAACTAGAAAACCATAATAAAAAACTAATATTATGATCAATTACTCATCATTGGAGACACACTTCCCAACATCCCATGGTAACTAGAGTGTTAATATATTAATTTATGGCCTTTAACCCACTCCATCTAAACAATAATGTCCTAAAAATCATGTCTCCCATATACCGAATTCCCAAGAATGATAATAACATGATATGATACCAAATTTGTAACGAACCGACCTGGGGAGCTATCACAAACAATCACATAGCTTGATCATCCACATACCTTAAGGGTGTTACAGATCCTATTGGGTGGGAAAATTATACTTGGTCATCAAAAATTACTAGTGAAAATGATTTATCCTAAACAAAAGAAGATGAAAGGACATATATATAAATATATAAGAATGAAATAGTGGAATATTAACTTTAAAGATATATGTCTGAACTACAAGAAAATAACAAAAATTATACAACTTAGAACAGTCTGAGAAAACCCAATGTAAATTTTAACAACATAGTCAAACTAAAACAAAGGAAAATACTCTATGTGATAATGTGAGTAAAGTCCCACCACCTCACCACCAGCTACCATACCTAGATGATAGATAACCACTCCACCTCGTTGAGACACCTTTCCTTTTCCTACATCAATAAAGATAACAAGGTCTACATGGCACTGAAGGGGTGTTAGTTAAATAGGCTCAGTACATCCCACCTAGGTTCTATATATCAATTAACTATAAGAACAATAAATAAATGATTATTTCAAGAAAACATAAAATAGTAAATGATAAATCATTCTATATAAAAAATATGGTAAATATTTCCATTTTTCCATAGTTCACAAAAAATTTAGGAAAAACAGTTTCAATTAATATTTTCTATAATAATTTATCAAAGAAAAAGTAGACATATCAATTCTAGACTAATAAAAATCCAAAAAATATGTTTACCATACCAAGTGATAAAAACAGGTCCGAATAGTAGACTAATCAAACCAAAATTAATGACTAGTGTTCACTGAAGTCCATAGAACATAGGCCCAAAGAGCATAGAAACACCCCATGAGTGAACCCCCCAACAACTTGAATATCATGTCCCTAAAAAATGGTCCTTGGGTGTTTTGGATACCCCCATGAGTGGACCCCATAACAATACACGAACAATAAACCTAAGATACACATTCTACCTAAGTACTAAAAGATTTATATGTGCTTTATGTCTTAACTCATTTCAAAATATATTTTAACAATCAATTTCCCACAACTCATTCCTTTCATCTAACCTTATTTGAAACCCCATTTAATAATTCCTTGAAAACCCCATTTTCTGTTACAAAACCCATAGAAGAACAATATTTTATAAAATATCCATTTACATGATCTAATAAATTGGGATAATACATTTATAAATTAGTTTATAATAACAAAATTTGTAAAAACCCAAAAAATTATCAATGGAATTTTCCTTCTTATAATTTTGTCATGTAGTATAAATCACTTGCATCACATGGATAAAACCAAAAAACATCATTACCATATATATAAAAGGATAATTTATTCTACCAATAAACTAATAATAATTCAAAATAATATAGCTGGAAAATAAATAAAAAATATGATAATAATAATATGATAATTTGGATCGGCCCGATCCACCGGAAAGACCACACACACAAACAAAAACTGTAGAATAAAACATAATTTTAACAAAAAATACTCATTTTGAAGATGAATATTTATACAATATTGATAGAAATTTTAATTGAATTAATAATGAATGGAATAATAGGTATTTATATGAAGTAGGAAACCCATATGGCTATTATAAATAAGACTGTTTGAATAGAAACTCGACCATTCGAATATTAACCTCATGGTTGGAATAGTAATTTGAACATTAGAAATAATAATCTGACCATTAAAATAGTATATTGACATATGTAAATGTAAATAATATTTAAGTATCTTATAGAATGAAAATATGATATATTTCTATCATGGTACAAGTAAATACATGTTTTATCAAAAATAAATTAAGTGTTAGTATTTTTGTAAAATATAATTATTTTATATGAAATTTTATAATGAATATAATAATTCAAAAAAAAAATATTCCTAAAATGGATTCATAAATTAATATTATTGTTTTATAATTATATGACAATTATACGATACAACACATAATTTTTTAAAGGGTCATAGAATCGATTATAATATTAAAATCAGTATTTTTTGAATAAGTGATGATTTTATTTAAAAAATATATTTCTTGTATTTATAAAATTATTTTCATAAAATGGATTAAATATTTTAAATCTACTCATATAAATAAGGTTAAGGGAATTATTTATATTTCTCTAAAAACCAAATTTTTTTTGAATAGGGAAATAAATTAATTTATAGTATTTAACATTATAAAAAAATACATAATTTTCTGAGTCATGGATGATGTAAGAACCCATTATTTTGAACTCACATAAAAATTTAAAATATATAGTCTCTTGAATCAATAATATTTATGTTCATGATCCAAAACAATAATCTAATTAATATAATAATTAAAAAACCCCTCTACTCCCCTTATAAAAATCACCTCTCCCAAACCCTTATCCTCACACATTAGAGGCCTTTAATCAGTAATTTTTTTTAATACCTATCCTATACAACCTGACCATGTAAAAGTTCTTATGGTCTCACCAAAAGACTAATTCCAGGTTTCTCAAAGGCTTCTTCATGGAGGTGATATTCAAGAGGTAACATTCTCGAACTACATCTTTTAATTTTCATCTTCTTCTACCTTCTCCTCGCATCATTCATAAATCAAATAATAATAACTGTTGTATCATTTATATAGAATAATTTAATATTTATAATGTAATATCTTCAATTAATCCCTTTTCTCATATCCTCTTATTCAAATAAATGAAGCTGTTGTTCACATTATATAGGTTAACCATCTTTGTGGATAATGAATTTTCATTTTCTATTACTGTCTTCAAGGATGGTCATTAGAAAATTATTATGGTTAAATTAGATTTTAATAAGTGTATTATTACTCATTTCTTGTTTTGGAACTAATATATAGATATAATACAAGTAAAATGAAACTATATCATGATGGTCAGCAAAAGCGAACTAACCACATGAAGATTAAATTTTTAATCAAAGAACCATCCCCATGTTAGAAAAAATGACATATTCTACCATTTAATTGTATTTTTGTTCATAAATAGAATTTCATTTCACTTTTATATTTTTATTTTCATTTTTCAAAATCATCCATAACTATACAAAAGTGAACAGACCATGAAACTATGAAACAAACGCTGTTGGAAAAATGAAATTGATATTTATAACTCATCAAAATAGCTACAAATTAACTTAATAAAATTTTAATAAATTATATATATATGAAAGAGGTTATGAATTAATAATTTGAGGAATATATTTTTATTATTTAGTGGATTAACTTCAATTTAATAGCACATTTATTCATAAGGTAAGGGATCTCTCTAAACTTCCATATTTCCTATTAGGTAATGATTTACCTCTATTTTCCTTTGATTATCTCTTCATTATTATCATATTATTGTCCAATATTCTGTATATATGTCCCAAAATATATATATTTAGTTTAATGTATATTTATTTTATGGTAAATTCATGTTTTAAAAAGGTTCCCTTCTAAATTCCTCTCGATAAAAATAACCTGATTAATGGGAACTTCTCAATTTCATTCCTATTTTCAACTAAACTCCATAAATATTTTTAAACCACTAATTTTCTTAAACCAATAATTTTATCATGATTTGTTTATTTCATTTATAGTTTTTTGGAAATAATCAAACATCTATCCTCTTTAAATAACATTCACTCTTTTTTGATAAAACTATTCTTAAGTGGCACATTTCTACATTCACCATGCCACTCTTTTTTATGTTTTCACTTTATTTTGAATTTATTATTGATATTTTCATATATAATATTTATGAATTTCAAAGAATAATTTAAATCCATTTATTTAGGTATATAATTACAATAAAACATTTTTTTCTTCTTTATGACATTATTAAGAAACCCACTTAATTCTATGGGTAACAATTATGATTATTCCTTTTTTATTATTTATTTATGTGGAACAAATATTCATGTAAAATTTATGATAGGTGTTCCTAGATAATAGTCCAATAATTTGAGTAATGTTTTAGTATCATGAGATTTTATGTACAAGATTAGGTGGTAATCCAAATCCATTATTGGACTTTTTCTACCATGTGATATTGTCTTGGCTGTTAGCCTTCACTCTAATTTATGCCATGTATTATATTTTTGTCATATTCCAATATTTTTATGATCATATGAATTAATGTTCTATATGTTAGGATTATATATTTTTATTCATGATTTTTTCCTTTTATGTTATCATGTTATTCCTTCTAAATCATTTGTTATGCTTCTTTTCCATGTTTATTCATTTACTAGGATTTTTAGATCACACATTTTTTCTATATATCCCCCAAGTTATTTTATGTATTTTTAGGAGTTTAAAATGAGTTATGATATAATTATGGATATACATAAAAATTTATCATATTAAATTTTAATGTTTCATAATTATTTACCTATTCTTCCAAAGACACCAGGACTGTTGATCCATGGTTTTTATTTGATGAATAATTATTCTTAAAATCAAGTAACAATATGTGTAAAAGGATTCTATTACTATAGATGGTATCATAGTACAATCATGTTATTTTGGGAACTGAGACTATAATACTTTAGTAAAAACCATAGCGATAATTTTATCAACATTGGAAACCTATAATGAAAAGGGGGGAATCATAAGTTAAGATATAATATTCATTTATAATTTTATCCTTATATGATCATTGTTTAATTTTTATATTATCACTATCTAAGTATTTAATACCCCCATAATTTACTTTTTCATTTTTAGTTAATGGATAGAAATAGGATAAACCATTCTAATAACTAATGGGATATGCAATGTGATGATTTCCCAAATGAGATTCCAATCATGTTGGGAACGAGAGCTCATAAATTATTGATAGTATTATTTTAATTGGATCTTGTTAGGAGTAATTATATGAATCATGTGGAACACCCTTCTAACCCAGAGAATGATCATGTTGTGGTTGAATCCATTAAGTGACAAAAACCTCATACCTATAGTAGATCTTATAATCCCCTTATCTGAAAATAATAGATTAACTTCATTAAGAATATATTATTTGTCCTCTTGTTCTTAGAAGAAGATAAATTCATGTGGGAGGTCTGTAATATTGACGGGGAAGCTAATTAGGGGTAGGCACTAATAAAGAACATGAAGTCTAAAGAGGAAATTGGTTTCATAGAATGGGAATCACTCAATTAAAATATTTTTCATTTATTTTTTCAAAACTCACTGTCTTAATATGGAGAGGGGGTTCCTCAGACTGAAGAAAAAGGAAGATGAGTCTATCAAGGCATATGAGGAAAATATAAAAAGTATTTTATGATATACATATGGATTTTTCATGAAAAATGAATGTAAGGTGGATATAGTTTTAGTTGAATAAATATGATTCTATAAAAATAATTGGCAATTAGATACTTTGATATCTATGATAAGATTTTCTGTTATTCCTTTAAGGTTAAGATTGAGACATGATACTCTCAGTGGTATCATGGTATATGAGATAAAAAGTGTAAAATAATTTCTAAATGGGATGATAAATAGATAAATCCCATGTATAAAAGAAAATTCAGCATCCTGTGTGTCAAATGTGGGTGGATAAACATATTAGGAAATACTTAAATGCAACCGGGAGATGATTTAAATATGGAAAATTGGTGCATCAAAACTATCATAATCAAAGAGATATGAATAATACCACTAACGATGAATATTAAATGATGTTTCAAATCAATACTATGACTAAAATATAGTGTTTCAACATGATATAACATAAAACATATCTGATCAAATTATTTAAACCGGGGGTTTTGAGAGAAAATCACCAATAAAAACCTCCAAGGCAACAAGGAACGAAAAATTAGATCATTAATACTGAATATGATACTAGAAATGATGTGGTGATAGGTATACTAGTTATTAATTCTAGAACAAAATACAAATTTTTTGATTTTGGTTCAACACATTCTTTGAAATCATTCATTTTTAGTATAACTATTCAAACACCACCTCCAAATATGGAGGTAGAGTTATCCATGAAGGCAATGAATGGAAAAATCATTACATATAATATATATAACTCCTCACAGATCAATGTTTGTGGAAGAACCCTCCCATAAAATCTCATCTTAATTCAATCGGTGGATTTTGATGCTGAATTGGGAATATATTGGATATATTTATATAAATACCAAATCAACTATCAGGAGAGGGAGATTACTCTTGGCATCCCAAGGCATCCTCAAATTATATAAAAATTTAAGTAGAAGGGTGAATAAACAATGTAATATCATTATCAAGAATTTTTAATTTTATCTTATGATAAATCATATCTAGATCAAATGAATGAGGCATAGGAGAAGATCATGATTGAAGACTTAACTATTGGGGGGGAGTACACAAATGTGTTCTCTAAAGAGATTCTCAGTCTTCCACATGGAAAATGGGTTGTGTAATTAATTTAACTTATACGTTGATCTATTAAAATATCAAATTATATTTATAAGATGGACAACAATGAGTTTTAAGTATTTAATAAGCAGTTACATGAGAATTTTTACAAGGGTTTTACACCCCAATGAGCTTCACCGTGGGGTCTATGGTCCACATCATCAAAAATAAGAATGTATAAATGTGCCCATGTATTGATTATTATAATATCAAAAAAATCATAATAAATAATAGGTATAACCTTCCATGAATTTATAACCTGTTCGATCAACTTTGCGGGGAAAAGTAATTCTCTATGGTGCACCTTCGGTTGGCATATCAGCAATTAATGGTGAAGAAAGAATATATTCCAAAAACTGCATTTTGAACATATATAGAGATTACACGTTCATATTTACTACCTTAAAAATCACTAATGGTCAAAAAAATTCATATAATTAATGAAAAAATTATTTATATATTACCTACAAAAATTTTTGGTAGTATTTATATATTATATTTAGATATACTCCAAGTGCAAGGAGAAGCATGAGGAGAATTCAAATACTGTTTAAAAGACATTTCATTGGGAGAAACTATATGAAAAGTTAATTAAATGTGAATTATGGATAGATGAATTATCTTTCTTGGGGAAAATTTATCAATATAAAAGGGATATTTATGAAGCCTTATAAGATTATTATAATCATGAAGTGTCCTAGAATATCATATATAATGAAGATCTAAAGGTTCCTTGTTCTATCTTGGTATTAATGATTATTTGTAAAGAAATTAACAGTATTTTAAAACCCACTAACCAAGATAACATGAATGGAAGTAAAGTATTTCTAGAATAGTGAATTTGAAGACCAATTCAAATAATAAAAAAGAGGCTTATCACTACCCCAGTACTTACAGTCCCCATAAGTGGGGAAATATTTGTGGTATATAATAATTTATAAAAGAAGTTTGATGGTTGTGTAGAGATGAAAAATTATAAAGTGATAGCATATATCTCATGCCAGCTTAAAGTTCAAGATAAAAAATGATCTAACACAATATCTGGAATTGTAAACCGTGATCTTCACATTGAAAATATGGTGGCATTATCTCTATGTGGTGCAGTTTGAGATAAATATGTATAAAAAGATCTTAAAATATAAATTAACACATAATAAGACTAATATTTACCCATTATGATGGTTAGATATCATCAAGAATTATGAATGCTCAATATTCTACCATCCTGGTAATGAAAATAACATGTATAATGATCTATATAGAAAGGATCCTGCAATAATATCAATGATGATAATTGAGAAGGATCCAATATTGTTATACTTTTAGAGGATAGAAATGAGAATAATAAAGAAAAAAAATCATCATTCCTTTCTCAAATGATTTCCAAAAAATCCATTTTAGACAAGAAAAAGGATACTCAAAGAGATGATGTAGTGATTTAGAAGAAATCCAATTCTTCCAGAAATGGAAAATCCTTGAAGTTAAAAACTGATGTGAAAGGAGTCATAATATTTGGTTCATGACTATGTGTACCACAAAAATCCTAAGATAAAGATGTATATTTTAAATGATCCATATAACTCAACCTTTTCCATCCACCTAGGAAGCACAAAGAATGGACTTCTCATTTTTAACCATTTCCTTAACCATTTCAGGTCTTAGCAGCATGCATTCACCAAATAAAGGCAATCGTCAATGTAGGATCGAAATAACGATATAGATGCTCAATATACAAGAGTGGGGGGGGGGGTGAATTGTACACTTTAAAAAATTTCCTAAAATAAAGAATTATCTAAGTTTAACAAAGTTTAACTTAAGAAAATTCACAACACTTCTAACACCAAAGAATGATTGGGAAAATGTATGAAGTTACAAACCTCTAGTTCTATGCACTTGCTTAAATCTACAATGTGATTTTGAAAAACATGTAATGGAAATATGGATTCGGAAAATGAAACTTAACCAAAGTTTACAATATGATATTATACCTTAAAGTGTATATAAACTAAATGAATCATAGTACATGTGTAAGGAAATATAAGAAGGTTATACTTTCCTTAAAATACAAAATGCAGCATAAAAACTTGTAACAAGAACAAGTAACAAGATATAAATCTTTTAAACCAAAGATAAGGGTATCCAATAACCTTGGATAAAGGTCCCTTGATTTATACATTCAAGAAAGTTTGTCTTACCCACACCAGGGTAAGCCCTTGATACGAAGATCGGAGTCTCTGTCTAGCTATCTCCACAAGCCCTCAACTATATGGTCGTTAGAACCTCTGTCTTCCTCAGCAAGGAAGCCCTCAATATCAAGGTGTTGGAACCTCTGTCTTATTCAAAAAGGAATCTCTCAACTTCAAGGTGTTGGAACCTCTATCTTCCTATCCTCAGAAGCCCTCGATTGTAATCACCAACAATCGGAGCCACGCAAAGCTAGTCTGCACAATGGTATGTTTGAACAAGCTGTTCAAAATTTTGGCACGAAGCATGAGAGTTAATAAGAGTCTCCCTCTCTATAGAAATAACTTCAACAGCATGTAAGAACAAGTTGTGTCAAAGTTGTCACTTCTTTTCAAATGATCTCCTATTTATAGGTGAAGATCCAACGGTCGACTCCATCCTCCAACGGTCATATTTATCCTTGAATTTCGGAGGGACCTGTATACGTGTCACTTAAACAATGGTTAGTTAAAAATAGAATGGATGACATAATTTTATAACAGAACTTGTGTAACTGAATGCACGACATCGTTTTGTAATGAAACAAGTGTAAGAATAAGTAAAACTAAAGTTGGGAATGTAAGAAAATAATAATTCGGAGTCTAACCAAAATGAATTTCAGAGTCTATAATAAAGAGATATTCGGATTTTGTTTTATAGGAATTTGGAAATTGAATTCTGTAGAAATCCGGAGTCTGAATTTCTATGGAAATTCAGAGTCTGGTTTCACTAGAATTCCGAAAATGAACTTACAGAGTTTGGAGTAGAACTTGTTGAAGTTCAAAGTCGAACTAGTAAAAGTTCGGAGTCGAACTCATAAATGTTCTGAGTCAAACTAGTAAATGTTCAGAGTTGAACTAGTAAATGTTCAGAGTCAAACTAGTAAAAGTTCATAGTTGAAGTCATAATAGTTCAGAGTCGAACTCATAGAAGTTGGGAGTCAATCTCATAGAAGTTCGTATTCAAACTTATAGAAGTTCAGAGTCCAAAAATCGGAGTTGAACTTTGTTAGAGTTTGTATCAAAAATTCGGAATGGAACTTTATTTGAGTTTGTATCCTGAATTCAGAGTTGAACTTTATTATAGGTCATATCCAGAATTTGGAGTGGAACTTTTTTAGCGTTTGTATCCAGAATTCAGAGTGGAATATTATTAGTGTTTGTATCCATAATTCGAAGCGGAACTTTATAAGAGTTCATATCCAGAATTTGGATCTGAAAACAGAATGATTTATATCTAAGAATTATATGATTCTAAGGTTTTGGGTTTGAATCCAATTTTTTATGATTAAGAAAAAAAATGATAGGTGTAAGGAAATCTAGGATAGTGTAAATTTCTTTATGGAAGGAAATTTTCCTTAGATAAGTAAAATATAAGATTTTTTTAATTATAAGGTGTTTGTGATTTTCAAAACAAGAAGGAATGGAAAAGTCATAAGGAAAATCTTATTGACTCAACAGTCAATGGGACCAAGATTTTGAGGTTAGGGAAAACATATTATTTCTCATTTCCCAATGGAAGAGATTAATGAGATTTGGGAAGAAGGGAAAGATATGTATGAGTTATATTGACCCCATTGATTTTATTGATGGTTTCAGAGTTGTGACCTATCGACTATAACTTTCAAAAACAATGTCTCAAGTACATGATGTATTCTACACATCTCTCTTGAAAAAATACATACTATATCCCTCATATATAATGAATTTATATGTGTTATAGCTATAAAATGATCTCTCTTATGAGGAGTATCTAGTGAAGATCATGGATCATAGAGATAATGTTATACGAAACAAAACTACTCACATGGTCAAAGTACTATGGAAGAAGTATAAATATATTGTTGGAACAATGTAACTAGAGGAAGATAAAATGAAGTAGTCCCCTCATGAGTTTTCACCTTAGTATGTATGAAGATAATTTGATGTCATAATTTCATAAGGGGGGGGGGGGGAATGTAATGCTTCAAAAATTTTATTAATGGAATTTCGATTTTTATAAATATGTCTTGTAATATTAATAACATACATCACATAGAGAAAACAAAAAATAGTATTATCATAAATAAGGAATGAAAAATTATTCATCACATAAACCAAAAAAACTCCAAATTTTATAGTAGTACTATAACTAGAAAAAAAATAAAATAATAAAAAGATAATTTTGATCTTCTTGATGCACCAGAGTGACTGTACTCATGAACAAAGTTGTATAAATAAAACATAATGTTAATAATAAAATATATTTTTTAAATATGAAAGTATATATAAAATTGAGTGAAAATAGAACTAAATTAATAGTTAGTTGAATAATATGTATTTATAGAATGTATTGAACCTATATGACCAATATAAATATAGTCATTGTAATAGTAATCTAACTATAGGATGAGTAAACCAACCATTGGAATAGTAATACAACTATTATCAATAGTAATATTACCATTAGAATAGTAAACACACATATTTAAAGGTAAAATAATTTTATGGTATCTTATAAAATGATATAAGATATATTTATATATTATTACAATTAAATAAATGTATTAAAAATGATAAATCAAGTGTTACTATATTTTTAAAATGTAACTATTTTATTTTCTATTTCCTAAAAAATAAAACTATTTAAAAGAAAGTTTATTTTCAAATAATTGATTTATAAATTAATATTATTTTTATTATAATTATATGATAAATTAATGAGACCATAAGTAATTTTTCAATGTTTCATTAAATTGATTATAATATTAAAATCAATATTTTTTTGAATAAAAGATGATTTTATTTAAAAATATAATTTCTCATATTTGGGAATCCATTTTCATAAAATGGATTCCATTTTCAAAATAGAACCATTGAAAAAATTTTAGGGTGAATTTTTTATATTTTTATAAGATAATTGAATTTAGGGTGAATAGTGAAATATGATAATTTATAGTATTTAACATTATAAGCCAAAGACATGATTTTTTGAGATGTGGATGATCTAAGAACCCATTATTTAAAATTCAAATGCATCATTTATTGTATATCATCACAATTATCAATATTATTGATATCGCTGAGCTAGAATTATAGACTACTGAATATAATAATAAAAAAACCCCTCTCCTACCATTATAAATACCACCCCTCACCATCACTTATCCTCTCATCATCAAAGGAATGATGATTTAGAACCTCCTTAGATTTCTCACCTACCCACTCTCCATAAATCCTACTGTTCCCAGTCTCTATAAATGAAAAATTTAAAATTCCTCAAGGGGTCCTTCAAGGAGGTGATATTCAAGATGTAACATTCTCAAACTACGTAGTTTTCTCTATTTTCTACTTCTAACTCCTCCTCACATCATTCTTCCATCAAAAATTATAAATAAAGTATCATTAATATTATTTAATTCTATATTTTTAATTTAATATCCTCTATCTATCCATTTTCCCATCTCCCCTCATTTAAAGAAATAAAACCATTGTCCATAATATGGCAGTTAACCATCTTCCTAGATAATGAGAATTATTTTTTAAATTTACTCATAAAATTCTGAAATGAAAACTATTATCATGGTTATAATAATATTTTTTTAAGTATATTATAGCTAATTTCATGTTATGGAACTAATATATTATCATTATATCAAATAAAAGGAAAATATTTCATGATAGTCGGTAAAACCGCCTAAATTAACAAACCAAATAACGATAATATTTTTACATAAAGAACCATCTGCATGTAAAAATAATAATATAAGGTACCATTTAAACTTTTTGGAAGTTCATTAATAACATTTTATTTCACTTTTGGAGTTCTATTTCCATTTGAAAAAAACATTCATAATTATAAATAATTTAACCGACCATGAAACCAATAAATGAACACTCCTGAAATAAAAAAATTTAACTTTATAACTTATAAATATGTCCGTAAATAAACATAGTAAAAATATATTGACACAAATATATGTGGAATCTTTTTTAATTAATTAATTAATTAATGTAATTCTCTTTTTAACTACATTAAGTGAAGTTCAAAATGTATTTAGACATCAGGTAATAGATCTCTGAAAACCTCCATTTTCCATTGGTTAATACGTTACCTCTATTTTTCGAAATTTTTCTCTTTAGTATTCTTATATACTTCTCCAGTATTTTTATATATATCCCAAACATATATACCTTCCTAAATTTATATTTTTTTTATTGGAAATAAATTTTTTAAAGGATACTTTCTCAATTCCTCTAAGAAAGAAAATGATATTAAAGAGAAAATCTACGTTTCTTTACTATTTTCTAGTACAATATATAATACATGAACATTTTAATAAAATCACAAATTTTATAATGAAAAACCATTAATTTAAATTTTTATTTTATGGAAATAATTATTCATTTATTCCCTTTTAATAACCATCATTATTTTCCCTAAAACTATTCTTTTGTGGCACATTTATAAAGTTACATTGACACTATTTTTCACATGTTAACTTAAATTGGTTTTGATTAATCATGATATATACTTATATTTGATTTATTAATATATAATAATAATTTAAATCCCTACATTCATGGATACCATTATGATATTCCCTTTGGTTTTTCCTTATGAAATTATTAATAAACACATTCTATTCCATTGGTATCCCATTTGATTATTAAATATGTTTGACTTATTTATGTAGCACACATATGCATGTAAATTTTATGATGTGTGGACCTGGATATTAATCCAATGCATTTAGTAATGTTTTAGTCTCATGAGACATTATGTATGGGATTAGAGCTTAAAATTATTCCATTATGGATCTCTATCCACCTTGTGATATCATCTTGGTAGTTAGACTTGACTCATTTTTACTTCATTATATATGTAACTAAAACATTTCTATATTTCCATGATTATATGATTCCATTTTTTATATGTTATGCCAATATATGATTATCCATGGGCCATTCCTTTTATGTTGTCATGTTATTTCTTCTGACTCACGTGTTATTATTCTTTTCCTTGTTTATACCCTTATTAGAATTATAGGATCATTGCTCTAGTCTATATATTCCCTAGGTTTTCCTAGGCAGGTGTAGGTGATCAAACAAATATAGTCTCTCACTATAGAGTTTAATATATTTATTTTTTATTCTAGTTTCATATTATCAAATTATCTACCTAGTCTTCTAAATACACTAGGCTTTTCAATCCTTGGTTTGTATTTGATGGATCAATATTCTTTAAATAATGTATTTATATGTGTATAACTGTTGGGCTGATATAGGTTCCATCAAGGTTCATTCAACAATGGTGATATATTGAACCACCTACCTCAACTTGGGTTACACATGCCCACAATAGGATCCATAAACATAAAATGGAGTTAAAAGGAAAATAGAGGCCCTAGAATTGATTTTCACATATTAGAATCAAGTCAATGATAATTGAAGTTGATAGAGAAGATAAAAAAGAAGACCTAATTCCAATAACCCACACATCATAAGGAAATAATCTAAGAGGTGATCACAAGATGGATCAATAAAGGGTCAAACAAAACATCACCATAGTGTTGACGAACAAAAAACACAACAAAATATCGCTACCCCAACCAATGGAAAATATGAAGCAGAAAGTTATTTTACTAGGGAGAAGAAATGGAACCACCATAGAAATTAAACATTGAATGGAGGGAATAATAAGGAGATGATATCACCCAAATCTCCTCTATAATAACCAAGGGTTCTTGAGAGGAAGATGCGCAAATGAATAAGAAAATAAACATTCATGAAACATTATTAAAAATTGAATGGATACAAGTGTTATTGAATAAAAACCATATTTATGGCATAAGTATCCCATAAATCATATATTACCAGAATAATAAATCCTGATCTAAATTTATCTTTATTGAAGGTTTATGAAAAAATATAGGTTTTAGGACATAAAAATTATTCATAGTATAAAAATTTATTTTACAGATTGCAAGATTATTTTGATGTGAAACATCATTTAGCTAGTGAAAAATGATGAAACTATGACATAATCTAAAAAATATGATGTAGAAGTACTTGAAAATTAATTTTCACCCCAATTTCTATAGAAATTACCAAAAAATATCTTATTACACTTGAACCTAAAATCACACTCTTAAACATTGAAAGGGCATACCATAAAAATGAACGATTTTATATCTATTTTATTCCCTTGTTTTTTAGGTGTGGGCATGGATTTCTACATATTTCCCCAAATGGAGTATTAGAATCATTGTTTCATTTTTTTTGAATTCACAAAATCTACCATAATATTTCATCACGATCAACAGTGTTGCAGCTAATCTTAGAAAATCTCTATATAGAGTTTAAAAAACTACTCCTACATGAGTGGAATGCAATGAATGTAAATATTACCTTTCCATAGGGTGAAAAAGACATATATTCTCATATTTTAAATTTTTTGGTAGTTTGTGAGGTTAAAAATAATTGTATTACATATCATGGTGGGGAATTAATAGAAGAATATTTGGTGACGGTCTTCCCAACTTGCAACAGACCCTGCTAGGGGGATACTATACTAGATGAATGATTTCCTCACCTGAGTCTACAAAAAGATTATTAGTTTTGATTCATATTTGTAGTATCAAATTCCCATAATTGGGCCACATTTGTAAATGAAGTGGGAAAGATTCTCCTTAACATCCCCAACACTATCGAAGGTTGAGAATTTGATATTTTAAAATTTTGTTGGAGGCAGAGTGGCATTCACGAAATTATGATTTTGATTCCCATTTGGAAGAATGGGGGAGAAACTTCTTTCCATGGATTCCATTTGATTAGAATGTGATGTGTTGGTGTCTTGGAATCTTGGGGGTGATGTTATTAAAATTTTTTCTTGATTGAATTAATCAGGATAAGCATGATGTGGGTTCCCAACATTCAACAACCACCGATTTCCAGCACATGAAAATATACTTTTGAATATTACAAATATAGGATTATAGAGAAATATTAAATTCATAACCATTATATATTATTACATTATTTATATTTTTTTAGTAATTCATGATATAATCATTATAAAAATTTCTACGTTAGTGGTAAAAACGACCCAACAAGAACATGTTATATTGATTTAATTATAAATAATTTGTTATTGAATATATATAAAGAAAAATTAATAAAATATTATTGTTTTTAATTATTTTTAAAAGGATAAATCATATTCATGGGGATGTGGATGAAAAGTATAAATTAAATATAAATGTAATAAGATATTACATACAATATTTCTCGATATGATCATTTTATGTAATGATGTTTTACAATCACAATTTATTGTATATATTATTTATATAATAGAAAAATTTCCTTTAAAGAAAAATACTAATCTGATAAATATCATCATTATTTATAAAATAATTTTTTAGAACCATCCATGTAAAGAGGTGGTGAAAAATTAAATACTTCATTCATAGAGGCAGTAATTTGCATGTCACATCAGAGAAGTTTTAATTTTCTAATGGATGAGAGGAAGGGGATAATAATTATTACATCAACATAATTTAATTTTATTATAATATATATATATATATATATATATTTAAATATGATTATAATGTATTTTAACGAGGTGAAAGAAGAAAAAAGTCCCAAAAAAATGCAGTTAAGACAATAACCTCTTCCATTGATATCCTCCATTAAACCACTCCTTAACCATTCATAGATAGATCATCTAAGGTTACCATAACCTCTATTAAGTTAGAAAGAGGGTTGGTAAGGGTTTATGGTATTTTTTTTCTAATCAAATATATTTTAGGTGCGAGGATAAGTGGGTGGTAAAGGGAACCATTTTTAAGTGAGCGTGGTGGGAATTTTGTAAATACACACTACTTTATATTAAATAAATGTAAATTTCATAGGGATGCTTATCAAAACAAATTAATAATATATAGTGAATAGTTATTGGTTGATAAATACCTCATAAATACATTTATAGAATGGTTTTCATGATATTTCATGGTTTTATCACAATATTTTAACACTTTTTAACTCATTTTATCTATATCGTGGTATCTCAACTTTTACCTCCAAAATTACTATTATTCCTGAAAATAAAATTCACCTTTTAAAATATTTTTAAAACTCTTATTTATAATATTAATTTTTTTAAAATAATTCTCATTCAAAGTGGTTTTTAAAATAAATTTTAATAAACTTATGTTGAACACAACAAAAATTTTTGTTGATAAAAAAACCTTTTAAGCAAAAAGAATTTGAACCAAAATAATATGTAATAATGATTTCCAAGATAATTTTTAGTTTATAAATAAACAATAAGTATTTGTTTTTTTAAAACAAATACCACACCAAATAGAACATTATAAATAATTATTTAATTGAAAATGTTCAAATTAGTATTTCTAAACTAGAATAAAATATCACTTAGGGTATAAAATGAAAAATTATGTTTATAAATTAAATATAATATTTTAAAATGATTTATTTTACTCATTCAATACATAATGGTAAAAAATGTTTTTGAATTTTTATGTCATTTTTATATCCTTATGGTTTCATAAAGGTTATAAAATTCACAAAAATGATATTTTTCACTATTCACCTAAATATCATTTTAGAAAACAACTAAAAATTCACCCTTAGATATTTTTTATATAATGAATATAAAGATAATGGTAATTATATTAGAATAATATTTTAAAATTTGTAAATTTATATTTATAATAAAAAATATATATAATATAAAATAAAAACATTTTTTTACTAAACATTTTTTCAATTAATAATTAAATTAACATTCATATTTGTTGATGAATTATTTATTATAGGTGATTAATTTATTTTACCATTAATTACATAATTATAATTGTTAAATTATAAAAATATCATTATAAAAATCAAAAAATATTAAAAAATATCAAATTTAGTAAAAAATTCCAAAAAAAAAACCCATAATAATGAAAACATGTAAAACCTTTTGGTTAATAATTACATATTTATATCAGTTTAATTAATACTCTAAAAAATCTAATTGAAATTTTATGTTGCCTAAAGGTAGGATACTCTTTATTTTTTATATTAGCATCTGTTCAACTAACATAAATTTCATAGTGATTTCCATGAGATTGATCTTATCCCATGGGTGATTTCACTCAAGAAGTACTTGTTGAGGTTCATCTATGTATTAGTTTAATGATGGTCCTAGTTACACCTACTTATTTATATGTTTGTAAAAATTCTCTTTTTTAGGATGAATAATAAAACCGGATGTCATTGATTTATATTTTAGAATGCGGTTACATTTATTTTTACCCAAAAAATCAATGGATTTATAATAACATCATTTTTGTCACCTATAAACATTAAATGGTTTTTCTTTAGTTATGTTTTTTATGTGGATAACGATATAAAAAATATTTATTTATGAATAAATAAACTTATACTCAAATCAAAAGTTGTTACTTTCTACCACCTTAAACAAATTGAATCCTCATAATTTCAATTTCTCTCATCATCGAAGAAAATTATGGTGTTCTCATATATTCATGACTCATGATATAACTTCTAAAGATATTTATTTTTTAATATTATTAGTATGAATCACATTTTACCTTATAATATAAAAACATATATATTATTATTTTCATAACTATTTTTTCCAAACATACATTCTCAGCTATAAGACTTATGAGTTTCTAAGGACATACCATTTCCTAAATCATTTTCATGATCATGTACTCAACCACATAATAAAACCACGTTTTTATGATAATAATTGATAAAAATAAATAAATCTAGTCACAAGAATATTATCCTTTTACTCCTTTATTTCAACCCATGTTATATTTGGTTTAGATAATAGTTTGAACTATAACTCATTTTGATCAACCTAGATCACATTATGTTTCATAATCTTTATATAAATATCATAATATTGAGGAATTTCAAAACATGAATTTACTGATTACTTTTTAATATATTTTATTCCTAGAAAAAACAGAAATTGTCTTCCCAAAATTCAACTTTACCACTATCCTAAAATAACATAAAATAACATATCAATAAATATATACCACAATCATATATATTCTCAAAAAATATTATTATTTTACCAAAAATATGTGAATCAAATTTTCACCAGGTAACTTTCTAAACCCTCTAATCTCTCTTAACAGATCGTCTTATATTACCCAATTCAATTAACCCATTATCTCAATTAACCATAACTAACTCCGCATCAAATGACTTACCAAACCAAAGGGTTATCTGACCATCAATAATGTATTATTCATAAAATTTATAAGGTTATTTTCAATCACATTAAAATCCAATCATATAGGTCTTCATATGGGTATATATACCTTTAATCAAATGATAATACTTAAACCCATTAGACTGTGATGGTATCCATTTCATTAAAATTATCCAAAGATAGTAACATACTAAAATCTAAAATTATGTAAAAAAAATTAATATAAATTTAGTTTCCCCTAACTTACACTCTTAGATAAAGTGCTAAAAAGATTTCAATTATATAGAAGAATTGATATCAATTAAAGAAACCCATATTTAATCATCTATAATTGCAATAAAATCAAAAAATATGGATACACCTAAACACTAAATACCTTTTTGGTTTATATTTTCATAGTGTTAGGAAAAGAAATTAACTATCAAAACCCTTATCCTTCCTATATAATTATATTTTTTTCCATAAAACACTAGATTTCTAGTTTTACGATACTACTTTCATATATCCCACAAAATTATCAGCACATAATACCCATATTGACATACATTGAACTATTTTATATGATCCGATGAAAATAAAATCGTATGGAATGGTATTTTCAAATACTTAGTAAGGGGTAGGGTACAACAAAATAAATAATTGAATAAATAAGGGATGAAAAAATATAGAAGGAATAAATAATAATCATATAATTCCATAAAACTAATAAAATGAGAATGTAATAGATTTATAGAAAATATATAAATTCAACTAATCATATGGAAAATAATAAATGATCTAATTTAGTGGAATACATAATTTTAAATATCATAAACTAACTGTCATTCCTTTTTGAGAATACATCATATATAAAAGGTCCATTTTTACACAAAATACCCAAACTAGAATTTCTCACGAGACCTAATGATTCATTAGGGGGACATATAATTCTATCCCTCACCCATAAAAACTTAATTAAAATTCTCTAATAATTTGGATAGAATGAATAAACAATATATAATAAAAATTCCTTAGTAACAAAAAATTATTGGTCTTAAATTAACAAGTATAGAAATTCACTGTAATTACCCGGTCAATAAATGGAATAAATTTATTGGTAAAAAACTTTTAATTTATAATATATTCACACCATATATATAAATGGATATAAAATTATTTGAATAAGGAGAATTATTAAGAATGATTCAATTGTATTAAGGAATTTTTACTTGACAGAGAAAAATAAAGTCAAGATAGGGATGAAGAGTGATAAAGAACGTACCTTTTATTAATATAGTGGGATAAGAACTTTAAATTTTTTATATAATTTATATTTTTATACAAAAAAATATCCCAAAAGGACATATATATTTTATATTTTAAGAGGATTGTGGATGAAAAACAAAAGAAGTGTATTTATAAAACATTTAATAAGATCTTTGTAAAAATATTAATTTACAAGTTACATTCAAAATATTTTTTTGATAAGTTGAAAAAATGAATTTTTCTATCTTTATCTTGAAATAAATTCATATAATGGATCACTATTAATGCATAAATGTTATCTAGATGAAAATTTGGACTGGAAAATAAAATATACGATTGTGAAAGAATTATTTTTTTAATATTTTAAAATATTTAATTTTAAATCCACATCGTTTAAATGAATACTAATGCTTCCTTCTGAAAAAATAAATTTAAATATGAATATCATTGGATATAATAAATTCTAGTATTTCAAAATAGGAGAAAAAATAATTTTCGGAATGATAAAATATGTTCATAGAGGAAAAATATAATTAAAGAAGAAGAAAATTATTTTTAACATAATTATACTTTTATAAGGAAGTAATTATGTAAGATATATTGTTTGAATTAAAAATGTCCATTTATAAAGAAATAGAAGATAACTTATCCTATTAGATATTAAATGGGGGGATATAGAGAACTTATAAGAAAAATTATAAAAAGAAACCACTTAAATAAAATAAATGAAGTTGAGTTTGAAAATCCCTTATATTTTGTATATTGTATGAATTTGAAAACATAGAAGAGAGATAGGGAAATGGAAATTTAAGTCAGATGATTAAAGGTTATGTATGATGAAATAATTCTTATATCATCCTATTACTAGATTTAATGTAATTTTAACTCATTGTTTTGATCTTCTGTTATCTTTATCTTATTGAAGGTTTTTCTGGATATTTGTTTCGTTTTTTGGATTTTTTGGTGTTTTTATGGTATGAATAGGGTTAGGGAAAACCACACATGTTAGAATAGAAAACTGTGTTCCTTTTATTTTGGTTCAATAAGGGGAAACATAGTTAACAATATGGACTCCCCTAATGCCATGCATCTTATCATAGTGGGGAGAGTATAGGTTCCAAATCGTGTGGCCAAAAAATGACCCCTTGTCTTGTATCCTAGATGGATGTGCACATTTGGTGAACTATTTTTCTAGCCATGGATCCTAATAGTGTTTTAATAGCCATAAAATATTTTTAAAACCCAAAACCCCCAATTATAAATCCAAAATACCATATAATCAAACATAATCTGACCCTTGGACTTTTGGAGGCCCTCTAAAAAGGATTTTGGTGCATGTGATTGATCCCTCCATAGTAAGTGTAATCTTATTGATTTGGAAACCATCCTTATTCTATTAACTACTGCCTTGTGTTTCATGGATTCACATGTTTCTGGTGGATATAAAAAGTGAATTGAAGGACTCTAATTCTTGGGATTCCTCATTGATATTCCCTACTATAAAATCTCCATTGATGCTTCCTATTTGAAGTGTTTGATTGACCATGTGATAATTGGTGGGTGGTTCTATAAGGATTATCACTAGACTTTTAACCTTCATTTTTTACAACTTTTGCAAGTTATTTTAAATTTTTTTACTTGAATTGAGTAGATTATAGGTATGTTTTTAAAAATTAATTTATTCTTTAGGAAAAAAAGATTTCTTAGGCTTTCAATAAATTGATTAGATTTTGAGAAAGGTTTCCTGAATTGTGAAGTGATTTAATGAAATGACCTGATGTTGATTCTCATGTCCTTAAATGTAATATGGTTTGGAAATGCATAAACATTAAGGAAACATATGATTTGCATTGTAAATTGAAAAGGAATGTAGAAACATGTAATTGTTTATTTGAACTGGGAATGATGAATTGTATTAGAATGAATGATTTTCCCACAATTGATTTATTTATCAATATAAGATATGATCTTGAGTTGTTAATGGGTCATTTGGACAATCACTCTAGGAATATTACTCCCTATAAATAGTTTGACATTGAAAAGTATAATTAAATCATGTTTTATATGATTTTACCCAATGGGGTGATGATTGATTCTATCCAAATTTCTTTATACAATGATACATTTTTACTCTTTTTATTATTATTTATTGACTAAGTAGTGTGAGGATACTATATCCTAAAAATAACTAAGCTCTAAGTATAAGACCATGGTGAAATGTTTTAATTTTATTATTTATTTCTAATTATTATAGAACTGTTATTATTCATACCCATGTTCTTATTTAAAAATGGTCCTGAAATATTATTTTTGATATATTTTATGTCCATTTGACACAAAAAATTTCATATCACTAAAAACAAGAAAATATTTTTCCATTTCGGTTTTTATTTTAATTTAATCATAAATTGTATATTTCTTAAGAACTTCTTATGTATCTTTTGGTGAAATTTTATGGGGATATATTTTGTTACACCCTAAATTTTTATTCTGGATTTTTTATATTATGTTATGCTATGTATACGAAAAGAACCACATGGAGGTGGAATGTGTTCCTGATTCATGGGACCTTAGATGATGGTAGTAACTGGTGAAGCATTGAGCCACTCATCATATGGATTTTTTGGGAATTTTTCTTGATGGTTGTCGGATAATATATTGAATAATGGATAATTTTGATCTTTATTTGTCTACTTATAGTACTTTATCCCTTTGAAGTGATTGTTATACTGATTGTATACATTTTCATATATAGTTTTTATGAACTTATTATCTCTTTTTAGGGTGAAATTATTCCCTATGACTATTTGTTGATGGCTTTGCACTATTTTCTAGCCCGTGTGGATTGGTAACACCCTTCCTACCATATCAAAACCAAATTTTGTACCATTATACCAAGTTTTTTTGGTTGGTTCATTAATAAATGGTATCAAATGATTGTTGAGAGTTTATATATGATTTTTTGTTCATTGTGGGATATCTTGGTGGGTAGGGGTCCAATTTTTGGGACTTAAGGGGTTGTTAATGAGCAAGTTCATAGCTTTACCTCATCATAGAGAATATTAAGTCACTATGGGTGTTTGGGTAAAGATTCATTGAGGAATAAAATGAAATGATTCAAAAAAAATTCCAAAAAGATATAGGTATTTTGAAATCCTTGTTAATGGAAATAATAACCATGAATCTATTGATTTAGATTGTGATTATAGTATTTTTTATGATAAATTTTTGTTTCTTATTGATGTTGTGTAGTATCATTCCCCCCAAAAAATGTTCTAATAGTCTTAAGGGGAAAATACACATAAAAAATGAAAATAAAACCCCCATGTTGATTATAACTCATTGGCATAGTGGTGAAATCATTCCATGTAACACCTCAAAATTTTAGAAAATATTTTTCTTTAAATAATATTATTTCTTTAATTGATTAAGTTTAATACAACACTAAGTTTACACAAACCTAGATATACTATTAGAATATTATAATGTGACATTTATATTATAATTGTTAGGATATAGGGTGTGGATAGGCCTAACTTTATTATGATAAATTTATCGTTACATATGAATAAATGGATTATTTGTGTATTAATTAATTAGAAATAAAAATAAAAGTCATTTCAAAGTAAAATAGATAATTTTATGAAAAACTATTTTTCTGTGAATAATGTGTTTTTAAAAATTATATAGTTTAGTAATGGTGAATTATTTTAATAAAATTTACATATCATATATTCATTAAAAATTTTCAACATTCCTTTATTATTTTTTTCTATGTATTAGATAAGAATAAACCAAATTTAATGCTTAAAAATGCTTATTTGAACAACTGGGTTTATTCATTTATCATGTGATAAATTTTAAAATTAATTTCTAAAACTTATTGAAATTTAGTTTTATAAAATGGATTCCATATTTATAATTTGGAAGTCAAATTTGAAAAAAACTTCCCTTTGATTTTTGGTCAAAATGGATAGTAACTATGGTAAAATTTATCACCACGATAATGGAAAAGTCAGGTTAATATAAGGGATAAGACCACTATTATTCATCAAATTTATTATTTTAATAATTAAATAAGACCCTTTTCACTTTTATCTAAAAAATTATTTCTTTAACAAATAGTTATCCAGGAAAATGACCTGTATAATATTTTATGAAAATAAAGTTATATAGTTTCGATCTCTTAGTTTTAAATAGAAATTATTTGCTGAAATAGGTAAAAAATAAATTTATGAACAAGTATTTAAATATATTTTGAGTATAATAAAATTAATTTTGTGGTGGTAATTTTTTAGTGATTAAATTATATCTTTAAATGTTTGTGAAATGCTTACACACTATTTAATCAATTGATTGAAATATAAAATAAATCTATTTAAAATATTAAAAATAATATATTTTGAGTGATTATTAATGTTCCTATAATTTTATAGACTAATATGACATATTATAATGGTGATAAAAAATTATATTTGAATTCAATCTTTTCTTAAGGTTTTTTATGTCTGACAATTTGAATCTTTTCAAAATTGACGTTAATGATATTTTATCAAAATAAATTTGGGTTAAATTATTTAAAAATCATAAAAATAATTTAAGAGGGAAATGAGGATAATATATATTATAATATTTAATCACTTGTACATTTATTTTTCATTTATCACTTTATATGTAAAATTAAAACCCTTTAAGAGTGAAAAAGTGTTTACCATGGTTAATTTCAATATGGGCCAACAAAAGGGTTAAACCCAAAGATAAGGTTTAAAACACCACATAATCTAGTAAAAAAATTATTAGTTGATTTAATTTCAATACCAGAAAATATTATCGTCGAATAAATATCATTTTGAAGGTAGTTTTATTGACAATTACTTCTTTATATTTTAATCTTCTATGAATTTCCAAAAAAGTGCCCCTCACTGCAATTTTAAAAGGGAACATCCTACTTTCACTTATTTAAATATTTTGATATTTAAATATCAACCAAACAATTAAAAAATCCATTATCAACCCTTTTTATACTCTCTAGTTATATGGGTATTCAAAAAAACCAACTCTAGGATTAGTATATGTAGAATTAGAGTTATTTCAAAGAAGTTGTAGTCACCTTGACTGATCAATTTATTTTTAATTATTATGTTTCATCATTTAAATTAGTTATATTTTTCATAAAGTAATAAATTATGTATCATAAATATACTAAAAATTAATTATGACTTTGAAATAACTTTTATTCACCCCCTTTCCATCAAATTGGAAGTGGACGTATCCCTTTTGCGTATATAAAACTTACCATCTTCACATAGCAACACAATTAATTTTCCATTACCATCATTAAAATGTGATTATTAGGATGGTTTTTATGTTTATATATTATTTTAATGAAATAATTATTCTTCTATAGTGTTAATATCAGATCTAATGTATTACCTTCCAAACAATTGGAAAACGATCGCATCACCTGAGCATACATGGGGACTATCACCTCCATGATGCGATGCGAGTCATTTTCTATTTTAATTTTATTAGGATAAAATTAAGGATATAATTAATTAAAATATATTATATAATAATTAGTCTTTTAATATTATTTAATAGTTACCTTAATTTTTTTTCAATCCTTCAAAAAGTGAAAATGAAATTGATGCGTACGTAAGACTTATCATCTCCATGATCGGTGTAATTCAAATTTCTATCTCTAAAATTTATATATATATATATATATATTTATGTATATATATATAATGAATATATATGATATTTATAAAATGATTAATTTTCTATAGCTTATGTATCAATGATCAAATTATATGGACTTTAACTACGAAACCAAATCATACATAAAAGACAAAGAATTTATCACTCAGAACAATGATTTTAATAAGGAATTGTAAATGAACAGGTGAAAAAAGGTTATACGAATATCATATATAGTATTATATATATGATTATGGTTTATCATAAATTCATAATAAATTTATATTAATTATACACGAGGTTCAAACACGTAAGATGGAATTGGCACCCAAGGCTAGGTATTTTCGCTTCAGTTTTATTTCTGTGAGACCCATTCCATATTCACAGCTTGTTTCATTTATATGGTGTATATAAAATAAATGAAAGTTATTTATGATATTTCATATTAATTTTATAGGTATTTAAATATCAATATATGGTCCTTTATTTTATATAATTTAAGATTCAAATATTATAAAAGTGATAAGGATTTTATTTTACAATTTCAACATTTCTCAGGATTGTATATTTATAATTTTATGATGATGAAATATTATGGTATAGCACTCAAAAAACTATTTTAGTTTCTTATAATATTTTAATTTATTTAAAATACACGTTCTAATATAAACTTACACACCTAAATTACTTAATATTCTAAAAATATATTTTTAAGTAAAACTTAATTCATTTATCTCTTTGGTAAAAAATCCTTTCTCTTCAATACCCATGTTTTATAGAAATATTTCCATGAATTTTTTTACTATTTGATAATTATTGTTAAAATTAATTTTTACAAATTTTTTACTTTTTAATTTTTTTTAAATGAATCAACTAGTTTTTTTATGAATGGGGTTCTACTTTACATTTTACAAAAGTGAAAAAGGAATGTTTTTATTTTAACTGATAAGTCATGATTAAAATATCATGCCCTCACGAAATCTCAATGATTTTATGATTCCCTTACAATTTTACATGGTTATTTCAAAAAAAATCAATTTTTTTTTAAATTTTAATATTTTAAATAAATTATTTCAAAATGAAAAATGTATTTTACACAATAAATTTTCTAGTTATTTTATAAAGAAAATTTTCTTCAATAACTGAATTATTTAATGATATTTATTTTTTAATGGGAATATGATCTAATGATTCCTTCCATATTTTATCACTATATGGTTTATGATATAAATATTTTTATGAAATTATTCCCTTTTCCATGGGATATATTTTAATGAAACAATAAAATGCTTATGAATCAAATTCCATTTAGCGGGTTTTGATATTATAGTTATTTTATTTTGTTTTCTACCAAATATATATGATTTTAATTATGGTATAGGTGGTATGGGAATTATATATCCCTCTAATTCATTGGGTAATGATAAATATTTCAAGAGAAAAATTTTACTGGAATGGGGAGGGAACCCATTTCAATTAGGAACTCTTCCCAATATAATTTCATTCTGAGTGAGAATTATCAACTAAAATGGTTTGGGGAGGGTACCGAATCATCTATGACAGTCTTGTAAGTGAACCTTTAATATTATTATTGTATTTGTGTTGATTCTAATACACTATGATAACATTGAAAGTGATCCAAGAATACTATGGAAAGGATTTTATATGCCTTTTTATATGGATCAAAGTCTTGTCTTTTTCCTATGTTATACTCTCTTGTATCATGTTATTTTATTCCATTAATATTCATATATTATAAATTAAAAAGATTTATTACATGAATTAAGATTATGACATATGATAATAAGTTTATATTATTAAAATGTTATTCTCATGTTCTGATACCCTTATGATCAATTTATATTTAAATGATCATTGATATCCCCCTTGTTAACCCTGAACAAGAATTAGAGCTCAAACTATCTTATGTTTCCTTTCCCCATGTTATAAAGAAAGGTATTATGTATTAAATATATTAAAAAGGTGATAGTTATGAAGAACGTAGTGGGATATGATGTGGTTGAATTATAAACCGATTTCTTATGTATCTTAGTTTCAAAATTCTCTTGACCTACATGATCATGGGAAAGATCACTAATTTATATAATGAATATTCATATACTTATATGTGATATCTATGTATAAAAATTATGGGTTTCTATAGTTGGTATCATTGAAATTTGTATTTAAGCATTAGAAAATAGGATGAAAAAAATTTATTCAGAACCTTGAAGATATGTTTAAGTATAGGAGAAAATTTTAATGGTATGTTTAGGATCATAGATGAACTAGGTTTAACCTATTGTTTAATAGATTGAAAATAAGGAATCTTTATTTAGACATCCTATAAATTATTTTTCATGATGATGTGGGTTTTTAATATAATTATTGCTCAGACTATGATTTTTGGTTTTTGCCGATGGCTAGAAATAGAAGGAATCATGATAATATTAAATTTGATAAAAAATATAATGAACATACTCTAATGAAACCAAATATTATAAGATATTCAAATAAAAATATAATTTCTATGCTCACATGAATTTCTCAGTCTACTAAACATGATGAACATAAAAATGTGAAAAAAATGGTTCGATGTTTGGTTGTGTTATTTATAAGTAAAAAATCCACATTATTTTAATTTCTATATTGTTCCACTAGTTCCTGAGAAATTGATAAGTACCACTAAAATTTATTTCTATTCTCCAGTGTTTAGAACATGAAAAAGTCATTATATTTTTTATCATTTTTATGGAAAAGTAGATCAATAGTGGGGTCTTATCAAGAATATAAGTAAGTAGAAGAAACATAATATGTGGTTAATTATGAGTTTAAGATCATATTTTTAAATAATTACATTCTTCATATTCTTCATATGAAGATAGAATATCAATTCCTTAAGTTAAATTAGATGGATGAAGAATCTATTCGTACCTATGAGAAAAATTTGTGAATACTTTCTAGGTACACTTCTTGTATTATAATATAAGTTAAAATTATGGTTGATCAATTTTAATATGGATTAAAAAAAGTTCCCCAATGTAGTTAACCACAAGTGACTTATGTACCTATCAATAAATAATATGATGTTTTAAAAAAATCATAAATAGTGATTATATTTACCAATCAATCCCATAGTTTTCATAAGAAAATAATGAATTAATTTAAAGAAAATCAAAAAAATAATTAAGTGAAGAATATGGAGTTCCCTTTATTCCTAATGTTTAGTAGGAAACCTAGTTAAAATTGTCCATTAAAAACTAGTAAATTTTTAAATGTTTGAAAAGAAGGCCATCAGGAAATTGAATGTAGACGTGGTTAGAATAATGTAGTTAATGAAGAAAACAGAGAAAAATATCAACAGAATGCACCACCAACACTCTAAAGATTAATGCACGGATAATGGGAATTCTGTAAACCAATGATAAAACCCAGAAGTTAGTAATTATTATTGATGTTGGAATCCTGTTAAGACAAAAGACAAATAGAAATATCATATGATCACTATTTCAAATGAGGGGTATGATAAAAACATGGTAAAATGTACACACACTAACTAATTTAGAACTAATAATATCTTGTTTTAATATGGGTTTACACACTCTTTTATATATAAATAATTTTCTATGGGTTGAAAAATTTCACCATGATGAATAAATATTGATTTAGCAGTGAAAACCTCTTATTATGTGACAATGACATTTCAAGCCAATGATTCTTCTTTAGTTGATGTTTTTATTAATATTATTAATAAAAATCATTGAATTCTCCCTTTGGTTGATTATAATTTCATTTAGGAATGGATTTTATTTCTCTACATATATCCACATAAATTTTTGAGGAAGGGAAGTCACATTTGATATACAGAATCATACTATATTCATTTATATGTTATATGATAATTATTAAATTATGATTGAAATATCATTTATTGTATCAATATTGATTTCAATTAAATAGGGTGTTTATCTTAAATGGTTGGGAATACAACCAACATTAATGATATACCTATTTCTATATCTAATGTATATTTATTTCTATAATAGTTTCTGGGTCTTACACAAAATAGTGATGTTTAGTTTTCAATAGAACTAATACCTAGTGCTACATATATTGGAAATATTTTTTGTAGAATGGCCTTGAATGAGTTACAAATTTTTATGAAGAAACCCCATGAGATTTTTTACAGTGGATTAATTCAAGAAAGTGTGTCGCAATGGGGTTTACCAGTTATTTTTTTAGAATAAAGATGGATCAATGTGGGTCTTCATTGATTACATGGAACCTAAATAAATCACTATCAAGAAGAAGTATCCCCTACCCTTTATTGATGATTTTTTATCTACTTTTCAGAGGTAACTACTTTTCAAGGATTTTACTCCATTTATGATATCATCAATTGAGGGTCAATAATGATGATATACCTAAGAAAATATTTCATACATGTTATAGAAACTATGTATATATAGTGATTACATTTAATCTTACTAATGATATTACTATATAAATGGATTTAATTATTATATACATTAGATATTACCTTGATAAAATTTTGGTTGTACTTATAGATTATATTCTTATATATTCAAAGATAAAGGAATATCATGAATATCACTTTAAGATTATACTAAATACCCAAATAAAAGATAATATGTAGGAAAATTATAAAAAGTTTGAATTTTGGTTACTAAACCCAAGTTGAAAGTTTTGCTATAGACATGGCCCAAAAATGTGGTTATAAGGGACAAAACCATGGATATATGATATAGCCACAAATCTAATGGTCTGTCTCATGTATTGTAGTGGGGTGGCTATCACCAAAATCTACAACCACTGTTTTAATGAGCTGTAGCCATGGTTTGAACTGTGGAAACAAGAACTATAGCCACATTTTGGAAACAATGGTAATAGACCACCCTATTGTACACCATGGCTATAGGGCCTTTTTACATAGTGTAAAATTGTGGCTATGACCCATTGAACTATTATTGTAGGTGTAAAATCATTTTTCCCAGTAGAATTTGATCTCAATACATATGATATGCATAACCAGGAACATTAACACTACACCAGAACAAAATTATAATATATATATATATATCTTTAAAAAACATTCAAATATGAATAATACTTATGGAAATGGATCTTTCCCCCAAATTACTAAATTATATTTTTCTCCCTATGCTTATGCGGGAAACCTATACCCACGATTCGCCTAAACTATAGATATATATAAAGGATATTTCCAAAGTTCTATGAAATTCATGGATATTTCCTTTTATAAAAACAAACTATGAACATTATTTATAGAAACTATTTCTATAGGTAGAGGCTACAACCATGGTTCTATGAAAATTGTTCCTATATCCTTTGAAAAATTAACATATAGCCATGGTTGTTTGAAAACTATGTCTATAGCCTTATATAAACAACCTATAGCCATAGTTCCACGAAAACCATGGATATAGAATTTGAAAATATGACCTATATCCATTTTTACATGAAAACTTTTGAAATAGGTACATGGTATAGACATGATTTTGGAGAAACATGGATATAGCCTTCGAAAAAACAATATATAGCCATAGTTCAAAAAAACCATTTCTACAGGTTCATGATATAGCAAGAGTTATATAAAAATAATAGATATATACATGACATAAGGGCCTAAATCCATAGTTTTGGAATTTCATGGCTATATAACCATGGATATAGAATTTTTTTGTTAGGGAAAGGCTTTATTTTTGGGTCATGTAATATCAAGAGAGGGTATATCCTTGGATCCGTCAAAGATGAATGTGTTTGAAAATTTGCCCAGACCAAGAACTATGACTAATATCTAATGTTTTCTTGTATTAGATAGATATTATCAATTATGGTGGATAATTTATCAAGACTATCTAAAACACTCACTTAGTTAACTCAGTGGGAGATAAGTTCCTGTGGATAGATAAATGTAAAAAAAATTTCAAGTAAATGAAGAGAACGTTAGTCAATGCACCAATGATTTCTTGACCCCAAAGTGGAAAAATGTTTTTAATATATATTCAATCATAAATTAAGGGACTAGGATTAATTCTCACAAATAATGATAGAGTGATAGATTATGCCTCACACCAATTGAATTTAAATAAGAAAAATTACCCAACTCATGATTAGAAGTTAGATGTTGTAGTTTTTACGTTCAAATATCGAGTAGTTACCTTTATAATGGAACAAGGGATATATATACTAATCATTAATTTTTAATGTATATTTTCAGACAAAACTATTTGAATATAAACAATGGAAATTGTTTGGAGAAGATTTATTATTTTAATTGGTGAATACATTACCACCTCGGGAAATCAAACAAGGTTGAAAATAATACGATTAAAAATGTTAAAGATAGATTATCTTTGATGGGGATAGAAAAAATATAATTTTCTATATTTTAGAAGATATTATCTTGAAATATTGATATAATGGGATATATCATACAATTCTCAAATGACTCTTCAATGGTATATCTATGTAAATATTAAAAATTTGCAAAATAAAGATATAAAACTACAAAATATGGATATAAATGTTAATATGTTTAAACTTATTTATGATTGAATGTTAATGTTCATAAAATGTGTATATGTTCTATATATCATAAGTATTAAGATGCTGTTTGAGGATTATCATAGTTAATCAATCACTATTAATATTGTAAGTAAGAATATGTATAGAGATCTGAATGATTATTTAATGTGGGATGATAAGAATAGAATTATTGTTGTGTATGTATCCCAATACTTAATACTCCATCAATATAAGGATGAAATATAAATGTATAAGTCGATGTAACAACTATTACCAATATCAAGACATAAATGGGAAGATTCCACCATAGACTTTATCATTAGACTCCCTAAATATTTTAAGGGACACAATGAAATTTAGATATAGTCGATCACCTTACAAAGAAAAAACACTTCCTTTATTTCATATAAAACTTCTCTCTTGATCATCATTCCATAATTTAAATTAATGAAGTGGTAAAGTTTCATGGAGTACCACATTTTATTATATCTGGTTGGGATTTGAGGTCTGTATAAATGTTCTGGGGAGGTATCTATTGTAATATGGATATATAGGAGAGTCTCAAAACATTTTATAATCATTAGACATATGGTCAGTATGAGGGAAAATTTTAAAAACTAGAGGATTGATGAGATATTTTGCTATATATTTCATAGGTGTTTGGGATCTAAACATTCATGTAATTGAATTTTTATACAAAAATATATTTCACTAAATCATTTGGATCGCACCATATGAAGACACCTATGGAATTAAGTGTAGAACTCAAACATGATAGAATGTTATTAGAGAAAAAAATATATTGTGACCTGATATATAAAATGAAGTTGTAGATAAAGATAATTCCATTCAACAACTCATTATTATAGCTCATATTATATAGAAAAGATATGTTGTAAATTGTCAATGTTATCTAGAATTTGATGTTTTTGGGAATGTGGTTATATGAATTTCTTTATGGATTTTTTTATTGATTTTGGAATAAAAGAAATTTGATAACATAGTATATTGGATAATTTTAGAATCTTGATTGATAATAGATGACAACGTATCTTTGGGTGCTTCCACCAAACTTCTCTCAAGTTCATGATGAGTTCCATGTATCTCTCCAAAGGGAGTACATACATAATACATAACATGTATTGAAAACTGAGATCATACTTCAAGGTAATGATATTTCTTGAAAAAAAACAAATTGCATAAATATTGGATCATAGTGATAAAGGGAATCTAAAAAAGAGTTCTCCCTTAGTGAATGTTATCTTAAAAAAATAAAAGATTCATAGATTCTACTTGGAAACCTTAGGATGTAATTAAACAAATATATCCTCATTTGTACTACCAATATGAAACATTTTGATGTAAGATTTTATTTTATGTGGGTTTTAATATAAGACATTGATATTTTATAATATAAAACTATTTAGAAAAATTTATATCATGGATGACTTGCATTGCACACAACACTATGTTTAAATGAATCGTGGTATACTACAATAATATTATTATGCGAAAGTTTTTCAATAGAAATTATATTAAAAGATATGAATAAGTTTAAATAAATTATATAATATGTACTCTAAAATAGGTATAAATTAATTATTCAGGAATCAATTAATTAGAAAAGGAATTTAAATAATTTCCAATTAAAAGAGATATTTTTTCTACAAATTTTTTTTATGCACAGTGTATTGTTATAAATTAAAATATTTAATATTGGTGTAACATCCCTGGTAAATAATGAAAAAGACATTTTCCATATTTATTAATATTTGTGATTTAAATATTAATTTTACTTTAAAAGAGATGCTATGTTTTATGGCTTACTCGATATGCAACAACGGGTTTCTTTGAAATCTTATATCGCACAATAATAATATAATATTATTAATTTAAATGGTTGTTAATTCATAGCCATTGTGTTGGAGGTAATGAATAGAACTAACTACAATATGATTATACATGTTTTTTAAATGTTATTACATTTATCCTATAATATTTAGAGGCATAAAATGTGAATGAATCTAATAATAAGCATAATTTACTTCAAAAGGTTGATTTACCAACTTTTGATGGTGAATGCTATTTAAATATAGTTTTGGTCACTTTTATATGATATTTTTGACAGAATAAAATTATTCTTCAGAATCATGTCATCAAAATTCAGTTTGGTTAAAATTTTGGTATTTTTCGGTTAAAATTAAATTTTTGTTGAATAGTGGAAAATACTCTATTTTAATTCAAAAATAATTTTTAATTTAATTTATTTATATGGTAAGATTATCTTTTTAATTGTTTTTAAGGTATCATTTGATTATATTTTTACCATTTAATACAATGTTTATCATTGGATGTAATTTCACATTTAAATTGGACAAAAAAAGTGTCGATATTTGATAGTTAGTATTTCTTAAAAAACATGCTTTTTGTTTTGACAGTGGGAATTAATTTTATTTTAGTTTCTGTGACTTTTGTGTTTTGAATTCATAAAAATGGATTCCATATTTGGATTCAGTAGGTCCATATTGTTTAAATAGGTAACTTTTATTTTTATAAATTTTAAATATTTACTTTAGTAAAATTTTTATTTACCATGGTTAACGTGTAAATCTTGTAATAAGTGTAAACAAATACTATTTTAATAATATAAAATTACCATAACATGTTTTATAATCCTATTGGATGATACATATCAATCTATGGACATTCTTGGGTAGAGTTTTGGACCCCATGGAGCCACTTAAGAGTGATAATGGAAATTTAGATTAATTAATTTAAAGTAATGACAAAAATGACCTAAACAAATATCTTTTTGTAAATTAATTATTAAAAGGGGTTTCAAAATATATCTTTAAGAATATAAATATTCTTTGGAAATAAAAAAATATTTCCTACATCATGGTATTTTTATTATATTTTTTTGACTTCATATAAATAAAATTATGTATGACACAATAATAATGAAGTGTTTACCTCTTTAATAAATGATTTAAATAAATAATATCATAAAGAATAAAAAAATATCTATAAATGTCTAATTTTTATTGTATGATTTTATTTCAACCCTTAGTCAACTTATATTCTACATTAATATGTTTTTGACCCTTAGAAAACTAAAATCCTTATATATTAAAATAATATTTTCACACTTTTCAAAAGAGCTTTTCTTCCCCTTATAAAAAGAACTCAACTCTAACTCATTATTAACTCTTCTAAATCCCCTTGGATCTTCTATAACCAACACAAATAAGATCTCAATATCCCTCTCTTCCACTTATAAGCCTTATCTTAGGCAGAAGTCACTTCAAAAGTCCTTCTGGTTCAAAACAAAAGGAGTTACCCGATTTAATGGAAACATATCATCTTAAGTTCTTTTTGTTTTATTTTCCATCTACAACCCCATAAAATCTTTTTTTTATTTTATTTTATAAAAAAGTATCCTCAATATACTAGTATTTTTTTATGGGACTTATTCAAACTACACTTACACACACCTCCATTTAATGGGTAAAGAACATAATGTTTCTGTTGATGGAAAACTAGTGCCTCACGAAATGATGATTGTTCAATTATCTTCTATTGACTCCGATGGTGGACATTAAGATGGAACTGTATTTATATAGGATATATATTATATTTATTTTTTATTTATTCTTCTGTATTTTTCATTTATATCATACCTTTAAGGTTTCCATTATGGGTAAACGCGATAATTTCATTTGAGGAAGTGCGGACTACCGCCCACTCAATGTGATATGACTCATTAATGACCTATGTGGGACTTATAAAGGATGGAGTTGATGATATTATATATAATATTTTTCTGGAATCATAATATAACTATGTATCATTATGTTTTAATTCCATTAAAATAATAAATAGTAATGATAGTAGCGTTCATGCATACGTACGACTTACCGTCTCCATTAATGATGCATTTCATTTGTTACATTCAAATTTTATGTACTATTATAAATACATGTATATACTGTATATATATGATATAAATGTTACCAAAATCATAAATATCATTCTTTGTATAATGAACTTTTGACCACATGAACAAATTTTAATTATAAGAAGTTCATTTTTTTACTCAAGTACCAAATATCACAAAATGACCTTTATTAACATAAATGATTACATAATGATTATAACATTGCAATAAGTGATATAAAATGAAGAATAAAGTTGAAAAGTGATCTTAATCAAGTAAAAATTAACTTTAGTTTATTACTCAAGAGTTTAAAAAACAAATGGGTCTAGTTGGACACTAGGTAAGAGGCTTCGTCTTAATCTCCTTTCATTGAGGCATATTTCATCTTAATACATGACTTCCTTTTAATGCTGTATAAAATACTTTGAATTTTCATTTCATTCAAATAGAATATTTTTCAATGATGAGTTTTACAAAATGAAAAAAATAATGTTTATTTTTAACTTAAGTGGTGACAATGACCTTTCCGTCGCTGTGATTATTATTTGATCTACGGCTTTCTTAACAAGCCGTAATGTTTTAAAAGGAAAGTAAATACCATTTTCTCTTTTTACATATATTGGTATTGAAATTGGGTTTGTTAATTAATTTATTATTTTAATATATTTAAATGATATATTATGATTGAAATGTGGGAATGTTATCTTTCCATTATGTTTATTTAATGTGTTATGAATATGTTATTGTTCTTGGGCATTGTTACATATATAGGTGGTTCCATGATAATCCTAGGGTGGGTGATCCCGAGATATCCCTCCAATGCAATGGGTAACGTGACATAGTTAAAAATGAATTTTTCTCCTATGAGATCTAGGGGATATAATGTGATGGGTATTCCAAATGTAACTCCCTACGCAGTTGTGATAGATAAAATGTATGTATGATATGGATGTCACAAGTTACCTTTATGATTTATGTTTTCTATGTGTTATTCATAAATCTTATTATTTCATGAGGTATGTTATTGAGCTTATGTTATGTATGAAATAATGAACTAATGTTTTCTTTATTTTTTTTATAACCCTTACTGAGATTTTTATGCTCATCCCAAGTTTAAAATATTTTTCACAGGACCTAAAGATGAATAGAGAAAAGGATGGGATCATGGAAAAGTTAGGCTGTTAAAAACATGGGGCTAGACATTACTATTTTTTGATAGTTTCTATTTTATGAAAAATGGATACTTTGTATAAGTTTCTACCATTTAATTCATAATATGTAATGTATTAGTTTTGTTCAAATTCTCTAAAGTTCTAAACCAGAAAAAATCCTCAATGTGAATTATTCTTTTAATTCAAGATTATGTAATGTTTATGTCTGGGTCCTTATAGTTGGAATGAGAGATATATTTAGATAACGTTTGAAGTTTGGGTATTTTTAAATTAATATACATATATTACATTATGATAAAATTTAAATGATATATAATTTACAGAATACCATGTTTCTTTGGCTAAGATATTTCTATGTTCAAAATGGTTTTCCTTAGAGGAAACACGACAACTATATTGGGACAATATAATTAGGAAGACAACCTTCCAAATTAGCAACATGAGATGGTCAGAATCAGAACTGAATAGTTTGTTGTAGTGGCGGCATAAATTACTCAGGATATAAATGGTTATGGTATCCATGCATGAGATGAGATAGATCAACCATAAAGGAACATGTTAGTAGTTGATAATTTCATGAGGCAACATCACCCATCATTCATATGATCATCTGACCGTGTTCTTGGTGAAGGGAGGATTAAAGAACTGGAGAATGTTTTTGATGTCATGGGTTGTTCAGTAAATCAAAAGGTTAGTCTCACTATTTACTATTTTGATGGTGAAGCTGATCAGTGGTGGTCGATGGTGAAAAATATTAGGGATAGTGAGGATATTGATGCTCTTGATTGGGATGAATTCAAATGTATGTTTCTTGGGAAATATTTTCCTAAGGTGGTTCGTCTTAGGATGGAAAACAAATTCTTGGAATTGGGGAAGGAGGATGAATCAGTGGCTGCTTAAGAAGAAAAATTCACTCAACTGGAAGGGTATGCTCCAAATTTCATATGAGATCTTGATAGTAAAATCATCAATTTTTACTCAGGATTAAAGCCAACGTAATTAAGGGATTTAGCTTCTTATGATTTCAAAATTTATGAAAAAATTGTTTGATGTGGGGAGAAGGTGGAAATGGAGTTTTTTGAGGATCATGTTTTTTTAGACTATAGAATAAGAGTTCAAGATGGAAGATGAAAGGGAATAAGTCTTCATAAAATTCTGATGGTAAGAAACTTAAATTTATACTTTGTAAAAATTTTGGTAAATAGATTGCAGGGGAATGACTTTTGAATTCGGGTAAGTGCTACCGATGTGGTAAAATGGGACATAAGGCTCGCAATTGCATTGAAAAAGAGTAGGGTAATGGTAAGACAAAATCTGATTTACAATTAGTAAAATGTTTCAAGTGCAATGAAAAGGGTTATTATGAAAATGAGTGTCAAATGTAGAACTCAACTTAGGGAAAACAACCAGAATACAAACAGAAAGGGGTGGTGATGTCTTTTTCAACTACTTCAACAGATGTTGGGCCATAAATGAAGTAGTATCCGGTACATTGTTTGTTTTTTCAGATTATACCAATATGTTGTTTGGTTCAGGGTCTACACATTTGTTCATTTCTGATAAGTTTTTTTAGTAAATTTGGAATTTCATATCAAGATATGAATCCTGATCTTATGGTAAAACCACATAGAAAAATGTTGAAATAGAATGAAATTATAAGAACCATTTTTTCCTTCTATGTGGAAAGAAACTACCTACAAACCTTATTGTTTTTCCTCTAGTAGAGTTTAATTTTATTTTGGGTAGGCATTGGATTTCTATTAATCATGCTAATAATGAATTTAGATATAAAGAGGTTTCTTTTCAAAATGATTTTTAGTTCTTGTACAGTAATGAAACATTACTTCTGATAACATATCAGGAAGCTGAGAAACTAGTAAAAGATGGAAATGAATGTTACCATGAAAATATTGTTGAAAATAAAGGAACTATTCAGATTAATGATGTGCCAGTGGTAAATGAGTATCTAGATGTTTCTTCTAATGAGTTTCCTAGTATTATACCTAATCAGGAAGTTGAATTTTATATTCACTTAGTTCATGATGCTAAGATAATTTCCAAACCCCCTTATCGAATGGATCAAATTAAACTTTTATAGTTAATAAAGCAATTGCATGAGTTATTAAATAAAGGTGTCATTCAACCTAACACATCACCATGGGGTGATCTTATCTGATTTGTTAAAAAGAATAATGGTTCAATGAGAATTTTCATTGATTATAGAGCATTAAATAACATCACTATTAAAAACAAGTACCATTTTCCTCATATCGATGATTTGTTTGATCAGCTCCATGGAGGTCAGTATTTTTCAAAGATTGATTTGAGTTCAGGTTACCATCAGTTGAAAGTAAAGGAAGCACACATTCAGAAGACTGCATTTTTATTAGATATGATCATTATTAATTTTTAGATATTCCTTTTGTTTTTACTAATGCACCTGCTATATTCATGGATGTAATGAGTAATAATTTCCGTGTGTGCTTGGAAAAGTTTGTGGTTGTGTTCATTGATGATATTTTGGGTTATTCTAAAAGTAAAAAGGATCATGAAAGTAATTTAAGTGTCATCTTCAAAACCTTAAAAGAAAAGAATTTTTTTTGGAAATTTAGAAAGTGTGCGTTTTGGTTACATCAACTTTCATTCTATGGTCACATTGTTTCAAAAAATGGCATAACCGTTCATCCTTCTAAAATAAATGTTCTTGAAGAATTGACAAGACCAAAAAATATAACCAAGAATTATAGTTTTCTTGGATAGGAAGGTTATTACCAGAGATTTGTTGATCATTTTTCACAGTTATCTAGTCTAGTGACAAATTTAACTCGAAAAGGTGTTAAGATTGTTTGGACAAAATAATGTGATGACAGTTTTCAGGAATTGAAAGGAAGATTGGAGAATGCTCCAGTTTTGGCACCACCTTCCAGAAATGGTGAGTTTTTATCTACAGTAATTCTTCATTTAAAGGACTTGGTTGTGTCTTTATAAAAAATTATTAGGTAATTGCTTATGCTTCACGATAGTTGAAACCTCCTGAGTTAAATTACCCTACACATGATTTGGAATTAGTTTCTATTTTTTTGCTTTAATAATTCAGAGGAATCAATTGTATGGAGTAAAATGTGAAATATATACTGACCACAATAGTTTAAATTATATATTCACTCAGAAAGAATTGATCATGAGATAGAGGATATGGATAGAATTAATCATGAATTATGATTGCACAATCCATTACTATCCGAGAAAAAAAAATAAAGTGGATGATGCTTTGAGTCAAAAAATTAATGCTTCATTAACCATGATATATTTGGAACGAGATCCTTTGGTTTTTGATTTTAAGAGAATTATCATAGAATTTGTTGGTGCAAGAAATTCTTCCATTTTGTTTTAGGTGTTAATGAAATTATCTCTATCAGACAGAATAAAGCAATCACAGAATGAAGAATGTGAGTTGCTGAAAAAGGTAGAGTCGGTTCAGGAGGGTAGGTTTCCTGAATGTCACATTGATAATGATTGTGTTTTGAGGTTTGTAAAGAGATTATGTGTGACTTTTTATTCACAGTTAAAGAATGAGTTGTTATGTGAAGCTCATAGTTCCCCGTTTACAGTTCATCCTTGTAGTTTTAAGATGTATAGAGATCATTGAGAGTATTACTAGTGGGATGGAATGAAAAGAGATATTGCTGATTTTACTATGAAGTGTTTGAATTTTCAGCAGGTTAAAGAAGAGTGGTAGTTACTGAAAGGGTTGATTCAGTATTTACCAGTTCCAGAGTGGAAATGAGAAAATATATCCATATAATTCATTGTGGGATTACTGAATACATCTCTAGGTAATAATTAAATATGGGTTATTATTGATTACATGAATAAATCTGGTCATTTCCTTTCTATTAAATATACTTTGTCTCTAGATCAACTTTCTCAGTTTTATGTTAAAGAGATAATATGTTTGCATGGAGTTCCCCTATATATTATATCTGATCATGATCCCAAGTTTACTTCTAACTTCTCGAAAGGCCTTCAGAAGTCATTGGGTACAGAATAAAATTGTAGTACAGCTTTTCATCTGTAATCAGGTGGGCAGTCAGAATGGAAAATTTAGACCATGGAGGATATGCTATGTCCTTTTTCACTAGATTACAAGTGAAGTTGGGACAAACATATTTCATTTATTTAATTTTATTAAAATAGTAGTTTTCATTCTAGTATACAGATGGCTCTATTTGAGCCATTATATAGAAAGCAGTGTCAAACTCCAGCTTTTTGGGATGAAGAAGGTGAAAGGAAGTCAATGGGAACAGAAATGGAATAAGAGATGGCAGAAAAGGTTCAGCTGATTCAGAAGCATGAGAACAGCTCAGAGTATGCGGAATAGTTATGTGGATAATCTTAGGAATGATTTTTTTTTGAGGTAGGTGATCATGCCTTTCTAAAAGTTTCTCCATGGAAAAGTGTGATGCTTTGTGGTAAGAAGGGAAAGTTGAGTTCGAGGTTCATTAGACCTCATGAAATCATGGATAAAGTTGGATCAGTTATGTATAGAGTGTCTTTACCTCCATGTTTATCCTAGGTACACAATGTTTTTCATGATTCAATGTTGAGAAAGTATATTCCAGCTCCATCTCATGTTTTAAGTCCAGAGGTATTTTATTTGGAAGAGAATATATCTTTTAAGGAACAATTAGTCCAAATTCATGACTGAAGAGAGAAAGTGTTGCGGAATAATGTGATTAACCAGGTAATGGTTTTGTGGAAAAACCATATGTTTGAAGAGATAATGTGGGGATTTGAAAATTATATGGGGCATAAATACCCCCATTTATATGATAAGTGAATTAAATTACGAGGATGTAATTTTCATAAGGGGGGAAGGATGTAACATCCCAGGTAAATAAAGAATTACACTTTTTCATATTTATTAATATTTGTGAATTAAATATTAATTTTTACTTTAAATGAGATGCTATGTTTTATGGCGTACCCAATATGCAACAACAGGTTTATTTTAAATCGTATTTCACACAATAATAATATAATATTATTATTTTAAATGGTTGTTAAGGTCTTTCCATTATATTGGTGTGAATGAACAGAACTAAGTATAATTTTATTATACATTTCTGTTAAATGTTATTACATTTATCAAATAAAATTTATAGGCTTGAAATGTGAATGAATCTATTTTTAAGCATAATTTACTTTAAAATGTTTATTTACCACCTTTTGATGGGGAACCCTATTTAAATCTAGTTTTTGTCACTTTTGTATGATATTTTTGAAAAAATAAAATTCTTCTTCAGTATCTGGACATCAAAATTCACTTTGGGTAAAATTTTGTTATTTTTCAGATAAAATTCAATTTTTGATGAATAGTAGAAAATATTGTATTTTAATTCCAAACTACCTCTTAATATTATTAATTTATATGGTTAGATAATCTTTTTAATTGGTTTTAATCTGTAATTAGATTACAGTTTTACCATTTAACCCAATTTTTGTCATTGTATTTAATTTTACTTTGAAATTGGACTAAAAAAGTGTCGATCTTTTGATAGATATTATTTCGTAAAAACACACTTTTTTTACAGTGAAAATTAATTTTAAATTAATTTGTAACACTTTTGTGTTTTGAATTTAGAAAAATTAATTCCATATTTGGAATCATTAGGTCCAAATTTCGTAAATAGATAACTTTCTTTTAGAGATTTTAAATATTTATTACAGTAAATAATTTATTTACCATGGCTAAAGGGTAAATCTGGAAAATAAGGGTAAATGAATATTATTTTAAGAATATATAATTATGGTAACATGAGTACAAATACAATTTTTTGATACATACTTGACCATGGTCATCCTTGGGCCAAATTTGGGACCCCATGGAGCCACATAAGAGTTCTAATGACACTTTATATTAATTAATTTAATGTAAAGACAAAAATGACAAAAAAAAATATCTTTTAGTAAAATAATTTTTACAAGGGGTTATATAAGTTATATTTTCAACTATAAATATTAATTGGAATTTCAAAAATATTTTATAAATCATTATATTTTTTTCATAATTTTTAGACTTCAAATAAATAAAATTATTTATGACACTGTAATGATGTAGTTTTTACCTCATTGACAAATGATTTAAATTAATAATATTATAATGATTAAATAAATATCTAAAACCTGTCCAATTCTATTTGGATGATTTTATTTCAACCACAAGTCATATTATATTCTACTTTAATAGGTTTTTGACCTTTAGAAACCGAAAATAATTATATATTAAAATAATATTTTCACAGTTTCCTTAAGAGACTCTCCTCCCCCTTATAAAAATCCATCACCTATAATCCATTCCTAACTACCCAAAGCCCCTTGGATCATCCATACCTAGCCAAAATAATCTCTTAGTATCCCTCTCTTCCTCCTAGAATCTATAACTTTGGTAGAAGGCACATCAATAAGTCCTTTTGGTTCAAACCAAAGGGAGTTACCCAATTTAAAGGTAACGTCTTCTCTTAAGTTCTTTTGTTTTATTTTCCTTCTCCAACCCCCTAAACTCTTTTTATTATTTTATTTTATAATAAGACCAATATCCTAAATATACTAGGATATTTTTATGAGATGTATTAAAACTACACTTACACACACCTCCATCTAAAGGGTAAAGAACATACCGATTCTGCGGATGGAAAACTAACGCCTCACGAAACGAAGATTGTTGAATTATCTCCTACCGCCTCTCAGGGTGTCCATTAACATGGAACTATATTTATATATGATATATATTATTTTTATGTTCTCTTCATTCTTCTGTATTTTTCATTTATATCATAGCTTTATGGTTGCCATTATAGGTTAACATGATAATTTCATTTGAGAAAGTACGGACTACCACCACTCAAAGTGATATGACTCATTAGTACCATATTTTGGACATATAAAGAATGGATATGATGATATTATATAGTATATGATTATAAGAACGCAGATTTTTCTTTCAGGTATGTTTTCATTTTCTAGTAGTTTTTTTGAAAAAGAGGAAAATCTAGAAAATCTGGAAAATTTTAAAAGAATACGCCATTTACTTTTTGAGTAAACGTCGTGTACTTTGATGCCGCTCGAAGTCATGTGATTGTTGTTTCATGGTCACACACACGGTTGTGTAAGAGTGACTTGGAGGCTGCCTAAAGCAGAGTACGGAAAAGGAAAGTACACGTCGTGTACTCCAGAAGTACAAGTCGTGTACTTTATTTTTATTTCGTTAAATGGACCGGGGTCACATCTAATCCCTATTTTCATCTTCTTCTCCACCTTTTTCTATCCAGATCATCCGAGGAGGCTAAATCATCTCCTAGCCACGTATCTGTCACCGGTTATCTGAATCGAACAATGTCGGTTGCAATAGGATCACAATGGTGAGTTCTTGGTTCTTCTTTGGCCATGTTTCATGATTCCTTCTCTCGTGTGAGTTATCTGAGGTTGAACGTTTTAGATTTTCTTACATATCTACTCCATTCTAGTCTGATTCATGGGAAGAGGTTCAGGTATATCGATCTCTTAAGATCGAGGTAGGTGGTTTGTTTCCTTGCGTTGAATGTCTTTGAGTTTTTGTAAAAAAAGCACCGGATACCCGTGTATCAGGTATCTCGGGTTAGGGTTTTGATCATGTATTATTATCTACCTTAGTTTGCATGTGTTCTTGAGGCTATTATATGAATAATGATTTCTTGTTAGCATGTTTGAGGATCACCCAATGGGTGTTTCCCTTGTTTTGGTTGTTTATCGCCATTTGGCTTAGGTTTCCTGTGAGGCAGACCTTGTTGCATTGATTTCCTGCCTTGATATAATTTGATTGCATGTATTGCATACAGTTTATATGATTTTTATGCTTAGTAGCTATTATCCAAGTAGTTGTTGAACTTACTTAGGGCTGCTGACAAATCGATTACGCACGACTAAACTGCTCAGGGCTGTGTGAACCTGGCGTAGTAGACTAAATAAAGAATTGACAATTAAGGGCTTCCCTAGAGAGTTAGTTATAAATTAGTATCATTTGTAGGTCCTACGAGAACTAGAATTTGTTATTCCTCAGGGTGTCCTTAGTTACGTATCGAGACTACAGGGGGAATTGGACATAAGTGCTTCATCAGAGAGTCTATAGCTATCGTTACTAGACCGTAAGGGAATTGACTATGAGAGCTTCTCAGAGTGTATGTGCCTTTGAATGATTACTTGACTAGAGGGGTCTACCAGTGTGAGCCACCCAGAGAGTCAGTGTAAATTTTGTTTGGTTGGTTGTGATGAGTCCACCAAGCAAAAGAACAAGCTTGGGTTTTCAACTGCTTGTTTTTTATGTAGTCTGTTGTGATACATATTGTGTTACTTGCTATGCCTTAGAAATATAGAGTTGTTTGACAGATTCCTTGGTTTATAATTTAATGATTTAATTTAATTAGTAAATGTATGTGAATGGAGATTTTTTTGGATTGTTTACTTTAGTTCACTAATGTTTCTCTGCTACATTGATTTTGATTACTTTTTCTATATAGCTCACTGACCGTAGGGCACCGATCATGTGGTGGTTGCCTACTGGGATTTGTCTCACACCCTGTTTGGGTCCTTCTCTTCATCCCAAACAGGTTATATGGTTGTAGGTGTGGATAGGTATTGTGGACCTTCTACTTCAGGTACATGATTTTTGGTTGAAGCTAGAGAGCATATGACCGACCTTAGCCTTGCGATGTAGCTGGAGTTTCTTTTTACCTTTCATAACTTGTTTTTCAGTTGTATTCCAGTACATTGTTGTGTTTTCTTATTTCCTTAGATACTTGTACCTGCTGCATTGTTATCATCATTATTATATTATACATTGCTTCCTCTATTTAGTTTTAGTTGTTTGTTTTTTACTGCTTCCACTATTTTTTATGTTTATCCTTATGTTGTATACTTTACCAAATGAGGGCATAGTTTCCCCAATGAGTCACCAATGCCCTCACTGCTAGTAGGCAGCCTCTGGTGTTTGGGGAAACGAGCTTGAGGTGATGTGGCGAACCAGGTATGGGGCACTAGTTGAGTGGCTCTGGATTCGGGTTGTTACAAAGTGGTATCATAGGAGTTATTTTCTTTTCTATTGACTTACTATTTATAAAAATTAGATAGGGACAAGACAGAGTAGGTAAATGGAAAATAGTTGTGCCCAGGAGTTCTAGAACCCATGTATAGGAAAAAATCCAGGCTACCTCGAATATTGCAATTTTCGAGTTTTGCAAATGTTTTAGTTTAATTGATTTCACCATTGGGTGGTACACTAGTGTTGTGCTGATACTGTTTATGTGATTGTGGTTATATTTTGTTGCAACCTGATGAGATGAGGGTATGCCATCTCATGCATCATATAGGAACTTGTTAGAAAATCACATGTCATGCATTTTGCCATGCCATCTAAATTGTATTATAAATTGCATGTTGTGGTGATAGAATTTGTGATAGACTATGCATGCTATTGTGATGGATATTGTGATAGAATAACTGCTATGTTGATAGGGTATCATTAGTTTAGAGCTTCATTATCATGGACTCCAAACGTTGGTCTAAGAGGTGTTATGGGACCTCTAGGATTGGAATTTGGTGGATCATGAGTTTTTTATACCGTTTACATGTTGTATGCATTGTTATGATGCTAAGATTTAATTCGCGAGGAGTATGACCCCCCCCCCCCCCCACAGGTCGGAATTTGGAACCTTAATGCTTGTTTTTCGGTGTTTTATGGGCTCTAGTGCATTTCTGAGGCTACTGTCCAGAAAAACCTAGAATACACGGCGTTTACTTTATGAATACACGCTGTGTATTTTTTAGTCGTGTCACTAACTGTATTGGAAGGGACACAGAGTTTTGAATGTTCTGGTATGAACACGTCATGCACTAGTTTACATGCTGTGTAGATTGACATGGGTATCCGGCCGTGTCATGAACAACATGGGATGGGTTTTTCCTTCAAGTGCACGATGTGTCCCTATAGAAAATTCCGTGTATAGTTAACCATGGATTCGACCGTGTGGCTAAAAACACGGGTCGATGTTACCTTTCTCGTACACATCATGTCTATTTAGAACACATTGTGTAGTGATGGCTGTGTGTTAGGCCATGTCGCTAACAACACGGGCCAAGTAAGGCATGTCTCATAGATGCCATGTATCCTTTGAACACACTATGTAGTTTTTTCTTAGAGGATCCCTATCACCTATCCGTGTAGCTGAATACATGGGTTGGGAAATACGCATGGAACTACACGGTGTACCATGTTGACACGCCGTGTAGTAGGTGTCCGTGTACCAGTCCATGTGACTAATGACACAGACAAGGGAAAAATATTAAGGACACACCATTTAGTTTTCTGTAGGGATAGTCTATGTTCCTAGCTGTGTAGGTGTAACTGGGAAGGAAGAAAAGGGTTATTACATGTCGTGTAGTTGAGAAACACCGTGTAGCCGGTGGCTTACATAGCCAAGTATGGCCAAGGTACACACCCAGGGTAAAAATTTAGGAAACACGCCATGTATTGGTACTACACACTTTGCAGTCATGTTTTCCCCAAATTTTAGAGTTTTTATCTGATGTTCCGTTTTACTTTCTTAAGTCGCAACTGTGTTCATCATTAATGAAGGTGTGCTTATGACCTGGTAGACTCATGCTGCCAAGACATCCTCTTATTGCATGTCAGGAACTAAGTAGTGACTGTACGCCTGATACGGTAGATCAGGGACTACCAGTAGTTCCACCTATCATTCCGGACATGTCACCTGTAGTGATTCCAGGCAGTGGTGCCGATGCTCGGTTCAGAGAGGGTCTCATGAGATTCATGCAGACCTTCCAGGGAGATCAGCATTCTACCCCGGCTATGGCAGAGTTGACATGGGGTTTTCAGTAGAAACATCCTCCCATGTTCACAGGGTATGGAGGGACTTAGGATATAGAGTCATAGATATATACCATTCTATCCATCATCGAGTACTTGGAGATGCCTCCGGTGAGGAGAGTGAAGCTCGCGACTTATATGCTGTGAGAATCTGCCAAGAGGTGGTGGGATGTGGTTTCACAGGCAGGGCGCCAACATGCTATGGCTTGGGATGAGTTTCAATGTACATTCTATGACTACTTCTAACGGTGATGCTGATGGCTGACAGAACCAGAGAGTTCATGAACCTATAGTAGGACACTCTCATAGTTATGGAGTATTCCTCTCTCTTCATAGAGTTACAGAATTTCACTCCTGTTCTGGGGAATGATGAGCTGTTTCTAGCAAGGAAGTTTGAGGAAGGCCTCAGACCAGACATCAGGTCATAGGGGAACTTCTTTCAGTTGACTTCTATTACATTGACACTCAACCTGGAACTTATCACAGAGAGAAATCTGAGGGAGACTGGAGCTGTGGACTAGGGAGGTTTAGCAACCAGGGATGATTCGTCTCAGATAGATAGAATGAAGCACCACCAAGAGTCTACTAGAGGTGACTTGAGGAAATGAGGTATTATTTCAGGTAGACGAGATCTTCCATATAAATACCATGTGGTGTTCTATCAGTGTGGAAGAAATGGGAATTATAAGCCGCAGTGCCCGAGAGACCTAGTGGAGTGCTGATCTTGCAGCAAGATGGTCCATTTGTAGCATTTCTGTATGGATCTTCTTCCAGTGGCTTGTGAAGGAGGGTCAATTTTGACTTCCTGGATAGGAGTAGGATTACCAGTTCTGCAGCAGACTGGGGGCTGGAGTTCGTAAGATTTTTTAGGCCAGGTTAGAGGTCATGGATGTAGTGGTCAGGCTTAGGGAGGGTCTGCTCAGGGATCTCAGGCTACTACACCGGGCTGCGGTGCAGGCCAAACTTTTGCAGTAGAGCTGATTCATCAATAGTAGAACCCTAGACCTTCTACAGTTCAAGGTACGATTTTAGTAGCATCATTTTTATCCTCTGCACTTTTCCATACAGGATCTTCTCATAGCTCTATTTATGTGCATACTGTGGAAACCCTTAGACTTACTGTTTATACTTCTGATGATATGATGATGCTAGACACTCCCTTGGGAATTAGAACTGCTAGCATGCGTCAGTGCTTAGACTACCCCTTGAGGTTGGTGGGTGTTGTTTTTCATGGATTCTCTATGTTTTAGAGATTAGAGTATATGATTTCATTCTCGGGATGGACTGGTTATTTCCCTTCTAGGCATTTGTCGATTTCTATCACCGTAGGGTGAGTTTCACATCACCGGAGGGAAGATCTTTTCTTCAAAAGGGAGAATGGGATGTCCAAGAGAGCATAGCTGGACCAGAGCATCATGAGTTGGGCGGTGTTACAGCACAGATTGATAACTTATATCATGATGACCAGGGGACTTCACAGTTTAATTTTCCTACAGTGGTTGATTGCTTTCCATATATCTTTATGGAAGAATTTTCAGGTTTGTCTTCAGAGCGAGAGGTAGACTTCTCTATTGAGCTTGTTCTAGAGCAGCTTCAGTATCCATACTTCCTTATATGATGGATACACCTGAGTTGCAGGAGCTCAAGAAGAAGTTGGTGGATTTCCAAGCAAAGGGTTTTATCCAACCTAGTACTTCTCCTTGGTTTTCGCCTGTCCTATTTGCAAATAAGGCAGACAACAACCTTAGGATTTGTGTGGATTATCGGAAGATGAACCAGCTAATGGTAAAGAGAAGATATCCCTTTACTAGAATTGATGAACTCTTTGATCAGCTTCACTCGAAGATCAACTTGAGATAAAGTTATCATCAGTTGCATGCCAGACCATCTGATATACCTTTTACAGCCTTCCGGAGCAGGTATAGTCTATTTGATTATTAGGTTATGCCATTTGGTCTCATGAATGCACCCAAAATTTTCATGGTGGTGATGAATAGAGTTTTCCATCCATACATGGATTCTTTGGTGGTGGTTTTCGTCGACGATATCTTGGTGTACTCTCACACTTGACCCAACCATGATAACCATCTTGATATCATTTTGAGTACACTGAGGGAGCATCATTTATATTCTAAGCTCTCAAAGTGACACTTTTAGATGGGCAAGATTCGATTCCTGGGTTATTTCATCACAGAGGCAGGAGTATCAGTAGACCCATAGAAGGTGAGAGCAGTAGTTAACTGGGAGGAGAAGAATTGTTTTTCAATGTATGATGTTTTTTAGGGCTGGATGGTTACTACATGAGGTTTATACAGGACTTCTCACTCTTAGTAGTGCCGTTGATGGGCTTGACTAAGAAGGGGTGAAGTATATTTGGTCAGAAGCCTATGATTCATCCTTTCAAGAGCTAAAGGGGGGACTGACTTCATTATAGATTCTAGTTTTGCCGGAGTCGGTCAAGAGTCATACAGTTTTTTGTGATGCATTTGGAATCAGGATTGGATAAGTTCTTATGCAGGAGGATCGTGTTGTTGCATATGGATCTCGGTAGTTGAGGCAACATGAGAGGAACTATCCAATGCACAAACTGGAGTTGGCTGCAGTTGTTCATGCCTTGAGTTGTTGGAGAAATTATCCTCTGGGAGAGAATTTTGTGGTATATACTGACCACAAGAGCCTCAAGTATATCTTCACGCAGCTTGAATTGAATCTGAGACAATAGAGGTGGGTTGAGTGCCTACAATATTTCAATTTCAAGCTTGCTTATACGCCTGCGAAAGGAAACATTGTGTCAAACGCACTAAGTAGGAGGACACAGATACAGGTAGTTCAGGAGGCTAGTAGTGAGTGGAAGCTTATGGCTCTGTTCTAGGAAATGAATTTGGAGGTGCACGATAGATAGGGTCAGACCTTTCTTTCTTCTATAGCTATTAACTCTACCCTTATTGACCGAGTCTGAATGAGGTAGCTATCAGATTCTGAAGGCCTGGTCTTATGGGAAAGTGTGTCAATAGAGGACCATCTTCCAGGATGGACCGTAGGCGAAGTTGAGATCATTCATTTCTAGGGAAGCGTATGCATGCTGGCAGATATACACGAGGATTTGATGTGAGACTTTCATTCCTCAGTTTGGGCAGTTCATCCTGGCGTCACCAAGATGTATCGTGATCTACACCGCTAGTACTTGTGGCTAGGTATTAAGGGAGATGTTGCTAGTTTTGTCATGAGGTGTTCCACCAGTCAGTATGTGAAGGTAGAGCACCAGCAACCAATAGTTATTTTACAACAACTACCCATTCCCAAGTGGAAGTGGAATTATGCCGTGATGGACTTCGTGATAGGGTTACTAAGATCACCTCAAGGGAATGACGCGGAATGGGTTGTCATTGACAGGCTCACGAAGGTTGTACACTTCTTTCTGATTAAGGATACCTCCGGTGTTGATGAGCTTGGATGGTTGAACATCTGTGAGATTGTATGCTTGCATGGGGTTCTGAGTACTATCATTTCAGATAGGGATGCCCGATTTATGCCACATTTCTGGAAAGGGCTACAGAGGGATTTGGGGACATAGGTACTTCTGAGTACAGCCTACCATCCCTAGATAGATTTCCAGCCAAAGCGCATGATTCAGGTGCTAGAGGACATTCAAGGATCATGGGTTCTTGATTTCTTAGGTTCTTGGGAGATACATATACCTCTAGTAGGGTTTTCCTACAATAATAGTTTGCAAGAAACTATTCAGATGGCACCTTACGAGGATTTGTACGGTAGGTCATTCCGATCACCCTTGTGGTTGATGGAGGCAGGAGAGGTAGCTATGCTGGGACCTCGTCTTCATCAGAAGACCACTAAACATGTGGAGTTGATTCTGAAAAGAATAGCTACTGCATAGTCTCGGCCGAAATCTTATGCTGACCAGCAGAGATGACCTTTGGAGTTTATGGTCGGAGATCAGGTTTTCCATCATGTTACACTAAGGTTGGGACACAAGATGATCCGGAGACAGGGCAAGCTTTCAATGAGATACGTCAGGCCATTTGAGGTTCTGGAGAGAGTTGGGCTGGTTTTTTATAGGTTGCAATTACCTCCTAGGTAGCAGACTATGCACGACATCTTCCATGTTTCTCATCTTTGATGCTATTTATCAGACCTTTCTCCTGTTTTTTAACCCTAGGACGTTGAGATGGATCATGATGCATCATTCGAGGAGCATCCTATCATGACTTTTGATCGTAGTGCAAAGGTACTTCATGCTCGGTCTGTTCCTCTGGTACGTGTTCTTTGTTAGCACGGTCGTGTACGTGATGAGACTTGGGAATTGAGGCTGATAAGCGATCACAGTGGCCAGAGTTGTTCGAGGTTTCTTCTTCTCCACCTTGTTAGGGAAATTTAGGGACAAATTTCTTTAAGGGGGGAAGTTTTTGAGAACCCAAATATTTCTTTTAGGTTTTTTTCCTTTTCTTGTAGTTTTAGAGAAAAAGAGGAAAAATAGGAAAATCTGGAAATTTTCAAAGTACACGTTGTGTACATTATGAATACACGCCGTGTACGTTGATTCCACTCGAAGTTGTGTGATAGCCCTGTCATGGTCACACACACATCCATGTATGTGTGACATAGAGGCTGCCTATTGTGGAGTATGAAGAAGGCAAGTACACAATGTGTACTCCAGAAGTACACACTGTGTACTTTCATTTTATTTCATTAAACGGACCTGGGTCACATCTAATCCCTATTTTCATCTTCTTGTATTCCCTTTTCCGTCTAGAGAATTTGAGGAGGCTGAATCTTCTCTGAGCTACTGATCCATCATCGGTTATCCGAATCGAACACCGTCAGTTGCAATAGGATCGTAGCAGTGGGTTCTTGGTTTTCTTTGGCCACGTTTCCCGATTCTTTCTCCCATGTGAGTTATCTAAGGTTGAATGTTTTAGATGTTCGTGAAGATCTACTCTATTATAGGATGATTCATGGGCTATGGTTCAAGTATAAAAATCTCCTAGGATCGAGGTATGGGGTTTGTATCCTTACGTTGAATGTCTTTGAGTTTTTGTGGAAAACGTGTCAGATACCCATGTATCAGGTATCTCGGGTTAGGGTTTTGATTCTGTATTATTATCTGCCTTATTTTTCATGTCTTCTTGAGGCTATTATATTAATAATTATTGCTTGTTTTCATGTTTGAGGATCACCCCGTGTGTGTTTCCCTTATTTTGGTTGTTTATCACCATTTGGATTAGGTTGCCTGTGAGGTAGACCTTTTTTCATTGATTTCCTGCCTTGATATTATTTGATTTCATGTATTTCCTTCTGTTTATATGCTTTTGATGCTTAGTATCTATTAGCCAAGTAGTTTTTGAACTTACTTAGTTCTACTGACAGTCGATTATGCACGACTAAACTTCTCAGGGATGTGTGAACCTAGTGCAACAAACTAAAGAGAGAATTGACGATTAAGGGCTTCCTTAGAGAGTCTATTATAAATTAACATCGATCTCAAGACCTAAGAGAATTGGACATTGTTCTTCCCTAGTGTGTCCATAGTTACGTATCGAGACTACAGGGGGAATTAGACGTAAGTTCTTCCTCAGAGAGTATATAGCTATCATTACCATACCATAGAGGAATTGATGGTGAGATATTCCCAGAGTGTATGTGCCTTAGTATGATTAATTGACTAGAGGGGTCTACCAGTGTGAGCCACCTAGAGAGTTAGTGTGAATATTTTTTTGGTGGTTGTGATGAGTCCACCAAGCCAAAGAACAAGCTTGGGGTTTGTACTGCTTGTTGTTTAGGAAGTCTGTTGTGATACCTATTGTGTTACTTGTTATGCCTTAGGAATATAGAGTTGTTTTCTAGATTCCTTGGTTGATGATTTAATGATAGAATTAAATTAATAAATAGATGTGAATGGATATTTTTTTCATTGTTTAATTTAGTGTACTACTCTTGCTCTGCTGCATTTATTTCCATTACTTTTTCTATATAGTTAACTGATAGTTTTGCAGAGATCTTGTGGTGGCTGCCTACTGGGATTAGTCTCACACCCTGTTTGGGTTCTGCCTTTCAGCCCAAACAGTTTATATGGTTTCAGGTGTGGATAGAGATTGTGGCCCTTCAACTTTAGGTACATGATTGCAGGTTAGAGCTAGAGAGCATAGGACCAAGCTTAGGCTTGCAATGCTACTGGAGTTGCTGTTTACATTTCACACCTTGTTTCTCAATTGTATTCCAGCATGTTATTGTGTTTGATGCTTTCCTTAGATACTTATACCCGATGCATAATTATCACCATTATTATAATATAAATTTCATCCAATATATAGTTTCAGTTATTGTGTGTTTTTTACTGCTTTCTCTTTTGTTTATGATTATGCTTCCATTGTATACATTACCAAATGGGGGTATAGTTTCCCCAATGACTCACCAAGGCCCTCGCTTCTAGTCGGCAGCCACTGGAATTTGTGGAAACGTGCTTGTGGTCATGTGGAGAACTGGGAAGGTGTACCAGTTGAGTGGCTTCGGATTTGGGTCATTACAATTAAACTGTAATTATAATATAACTATGCATAATTATGTTTTAATTCCATTAAAATGAGAAATAGAAACGAAAGTAGCGTTCATGCATACGTACGACTTACCACCCCCATGAACAGTGCATTTCATTTTTTACCTCAAAATGTTATGTACTATTATAAATACATGTATATACTGGATATATATGATATATATGATATCTAAATCAGGAATATCATTTTATATATAATGAACTTTTGATCATATGAACAAATTATAATTAAAGGAAGTCAATTTTTGACTCAAGTACCCAATATTGACAAAATGACCGTTATTAACATAAATGAAAACATAATGCTTATAACATTGTAATATGTGATATAAAAGAAATAATAAAATTTTAAAAGGATATTAAGCATGTAGAAATAAACATTAGTTTATTATTCAAGAGTTTAAAGAACGAATGGGTCATGTTTGACATGAGGTAAGGGATTCATCTCAATATCCTTTCATTGAGGCATATTTTGTTTTAATACATGACTTTCTTTTATACGATATATAAACTCCTTTGAATTTTCATTAAATTCAAAGGGAATCTTTTTCTATGAAGCGTTTTACTAAAAAAAAATAATGTTTCTTTTTAACGTAAGTGGTGACAATGACCATTCTGCCGTTGCGAGTATTAATTGATCTTTGGTTTCTTTAACATGCCATAATGTTTTTAAAAGGAAAGTAAATACCATTTACATTATTTTCTTATATTTGTATTGAACATAGTTTTTTTAATGTATTAATTATTTCAATATATTTAAATTATATATTGTGATTGAAATGTGGTAATGTTATTTTTTCTTTTATGTTTGTTTTATGTGTTATGAATTTGATATGGTTCATTGGCATTTTTACGTATACGGGTGGTTCAATGATTAAACTAGGTAGGGTGATCCCAAGATAGCTCTCCAATGAATTGCATAACGCGACAGAGGTAAACATGAATTTTTCTCCTAAGAAATTTAGGTAATATACCATGCTGGGTATTCCAAATGTAACTCCCTATGTATCTGTGATACCTACAATGTAATTATGATATGAATGACAAAAGTTTACTTTATGATTTATGGTTTCTATGTGTTATTCATAAAACATATGATTTCATGAGGTATGTCAAAGAGCTTATGTTATGTATTAAATGATGAACTGATATTTCCTTTCTTTCTTTTATAACCCTTAATGAGCTTTTTATGCTCATCCCATGTTTTCTCCCAGGGCCTAAAGATGAATAGGGTCAAGAATGGGATCAAGAAAAAGTCATTCTATCAAAAACATGGGACTTGACAAGACTTTTTTTAAGATTTTTTATTTTATGAAAAAAAATTGAAACTGAGAAGAAGATTCTTCCTTATAAATCTTGATATGTAATGTAATAATTATAGAATAATTCATTAAAGCTATATACCTAAAATGATCCTCAATGTGAATTATTCATTTAATTCAAGATTATGTAATGTTTATGGTTTGGTCCTTATAATTGGTAAATGTGTTTAAATAAAATTATATATTATATATTAAATTAAATTTTTTAACATTAATTTAATATTTTCTTTAGGTGGTGAGAACTATAAACCAAGTTTAATGAAAAAAAGGTTTTTTTCTAAAATGTGGTTTTCCTCAAGTTTTTTCTGCTTATTTTTAATTTTTTTTCCAACACATATAAAAATTGATTTTGATAGCAATTATTAAGTATTTTTAATTAGGATTTATAAACATTTAAAAAAGTTCCCATCTATTTTGTACAATATGAATTGTAATCATGGTAAAATTTATCACCTCGTTAAAGTATAAATCAGATTAATCTAGGTTAAAAATAAGTGATAAGAGAATAAATATTCATGGAGACTATCATTAGATGAATAAAATTAGACCGTTATCACCTTATTATGTAACATTATTGTTTCAATGGAAACTTATCTTTGCATGTGACCAATATAATATTTAAAGTAAAAGATGTTACAAGTATCAATCCATTAGTTCTATAAATCCTTTCAGTCTTTACATAGGGAAAAAGAAAGTAATGTTTGAATATAAATATAAATTTTTAGAATAATGAAATTAGATTCATTAATGTAATTTAATTTATTTTTTAGTGATTAAAAAATTATCTTAAATTCTTACACAACACTAATATTATATTTATTCAATTTACAGACAAATAAAATAAATGATATAAAATATAATAAATGTAATATATTTTTAGTGTGTTATAATGTTACAAAAATTTCATTGATGAATATGACATATCAGTGTTTTGTTAATGAATTATATTATGAGTTAAACTTTTTATTTATGTCATTTAATTCAAATGGAGTGAATAGTTTCAAAATTGACAATAATGATATTTTATCAAAATGATATTTTATTAAATTATTTTAAAATTGTAAATATATTTTAAGAGGTTTATAAGGATAGTATAGTGTATATAATTTCATCCATTTACACTTATATTTTAATTATCACCATATATTTAAAATCATTTCCCTTTGAGAGTAAAAAAGGCATTTCTTCAATTAATGTAAAAAATTCAGTTAACTAAGGTGTTAAACCGAATGATAAGGTTCAAAAACCCATTTAAACCTATCCAAGATTTATTGGTTGATGTTATTTAAACCCCATAAAATCTAAGGGTGAAATAACTATGTTTTTTGAAGAATTTGTTTAAGTACGACTTTATAATAATTTAATCATTTAAGAAATTCAAAAGCGCCACTCACATAATTTATAAAATGGAACCTCCTCCCCTCACTTCATCACATATTTTAAGACATATAGGTCAGAAATAACCTAAAAAATCACATATAAACCTAATTATATATGTTTTATAGGTCATTATATTCCCAAAATACCAACCCTATGGTCCTTTATAGAAAATCTAAAGAAGTTGTTTCAAAGAAATGGTAACCACCATAATCAATCACTTTCTTTTTAATTATTATTTTAACTCCTAAAAATCTATTTTATTTTTCATAAATTAAAAAATTTTGTATCCTAAATGTAAATAAATTTTATTATGATTATCAAACCTCTTTTATTCACCCTCTTTCCATCAAATTGGATGTGAAAGTTTCACCTGTGGGTACTTATGGATTACCGTCCCCACAAAGCAATATAATTTTTTTCCTTCACAATAATACATGGAAGGTTATTATTATAAGGAAAAATTTTATATATGATGTTTTTGAAATATTTAGTCTTCTCTAATGGTCATATATTATCTAACTTCTTACCATACGAACCTTATAAAAACGATAATGTTATTCATCCGTACGTGTGGACTGCCACCTCCATGTAGCGATGCAATTAATTATTCATTTCCATTTAACTTGGATGAAAATAAGGATATATTTAGTTACTTTATATGAAATTTATGATATAATAATTACTCGCAAAATATTATTTATTATTTACCTTTATTTCATTCTATATTTGAAAATGTGAAAATCGCATTCATGCATACAAACGGCTTATTATCCCCATGAATGATTTAATTAATTTCTATATCTTTCGATTTTTTTGATAACTATATTTATATATATATGTAATAAATATATAATATGTTTATATAGTGATTAAAATTTGGTATATGATGTATCCATGATCAATTTACCATGAATATAATTATTGAACCAAAACCTACATGAAAATGATGTAGTTATCACCTGGAACAATGATTTTAATAAAAAAGTGTTGCTAAACTGGTGATAAATCATTATAAGTTAATAATATATGGTATGATATAAGTATATTTTTTAATTGATTTATAAGAATTTTATATTTATTATATAGTATTTTCTCACTTTTATGAAGGAACGTAGACATGAGGTAATGTATTTTCCCTTGACTTGTATTTCAGTGAGTCACATGATATATTCACAAATTATTTATTTTATATTGTAATACAACATTCCAATAGGGCTTGACTGGCTAGTAAAAGGTTGGTATTCAATAACCCCAATCCTAAATATAATAGGCTATGGGATATATATTAGCACCAATAAGAAATAATGTAAATGGGAGGCCTTTACCTAGTGAACCAGTATGCACGCACAAAACCATATCCATAAAACAGTGAAAAGGTTCAATAATAAAATACAGTAACATATAGAGTAATACATCAAAACAAAAACTCTAGGTAATAAGTCAGTGTAATAACATACCACCAATGTGTATTGGGAAAAAATACAAACCCAAACCAAATTGAAGTCCCAACCCCATAACAACAAGAAAAGAATAAAGCTGAGATAGCTTATCTTTAGATCTACAAGTCAGAAAATTGTATGTGAACTATAAACCAGAGTATCACTTTTTTCCCCTGATGTCACCAACAATATTTTTTTGATGTTCATAATACATGACATGTGTGGGTGGAGCCCATGAAGGTGTGAGTATATACATACCAAGTAGGACGTCCCAAAAACCACAGAGGGATAAATAAAGATTTACTATAGAAGTAGTCACCTCAAAGAAATGCACGATGGAATCAAAAACCATATATATATATATATATATATATGAGATCAAAGAATCCCTAATGGGAAATAATGGGTATCTACATCTTTATAGTTCTACAGTGGATGATAAGTCTTCTTGAAACTTCAATGGCCCACCGTTAATGACCAACATCTCACATATCAGTTTGAAATAGCCAAGTGGAGGGTCCACACCTTGACATATCTATATATCACGATGGGGAAAATCCATTATAGGAATCGATCCATAATAAGAAATGGGTGGTAAAATTAGTATATTGAGGACCCTCCCCCTATAACTATTGGGCGATTCTACTCAGTAAATGGATAAAGGACATGAACCCTAGTGCATCAGGGGTTGCCACTCAGAGGATGGAGGATATGCACCCTATCAAAAAGTTTGGTTCCATTAAGTGTATGGATGATCTCAGACCTAGTGTGTACTGGGTGAAACTATATAGGTATTGATTGAGGACCCCACCCTAGATAATCTGGGAGGTTTCACTTAGTGGGTAGAGGACCTTCATCATAGAGCCATTAGGGGGTGCCACTTAGAGGGCAGTGTACCCACAATCCAGTACCATAATGGGTTCTACTCATATGGAAGAGGAACATTTACCTAGTGGATCAGGGCGTGCCACTCCACCAGTGTATATTATATGGGGGACCCACAGCCTGGTGAAATAGGGTTTTTTTTCAACTTCATCCACTTTTGACGATCTTTCTTGATCATGGATACTTGTTTAGTGTATCCTAATGAAGAGTCACACTCTCAAAATTACACATAACATCTTTAAATTCACTACTAAGGATTCAATTTAATTATACATTGAAAATTTCCTATGATGGGCTACTCATTGCCTAAAACCCAAGTCCAAATGAAGGTGATATGCAAAGAGTATGTCCCTAAAAATAATTATGTGTGTACTGGAGGTCCCAATACATGTGGCCTAACCTAGTCTCCTATTTATTTCCTATCTAACACACAACAAGTGTAGCCATGTAGAACTACATGTAATGTCAAGGTACTAAATGGAATGTCTGAACCACCCAGGGCCTATCTATGTATTGAGTTGTGCCCAGGTATGGGGTTGTACCTGTGTACCCCAAGGTGTGCCCATGTACTCCTATGGTATACATCATTTCTTTATCTATGTGTTTCTATAAGGTTATATATGGCACATATATAAGCCACTCACATAGTGTTACATGGAATGTGGTACCAACCATCTATCATGTGGTCATTATCATCCATGAAACCCTATAAGTGTATCTAGTGGGGCTACACAACATGTATGCATTACACTACATGTCATGTAGTCAATATTTACAATAAAACCTATGTTTCATCCTGTGGATCCCAAATCCACCATTTTCATAATTGATTCAACCCATTTACCATTAAAAATCAACTATCTACAATTTTTATGTCACCATATATTTATTGTATGACCTTCGGTGGTTAAAAACTAGAATTGAGAAACCCACATAATGCCAACAATGTTGCTTGATGCTTCTCCTGTCGCCTTACATCGCATCTTTGGATCTCATATCCCTAGGGTCTCACCCACATCACAAAATCTATCCTAATAATTACAAAAAAAACTCCATCTCATAAATCGTTCTCAAAACCACAATGAATCATGTGATTCAATCTCCCTCAAACCCACCCCGTAAATGTCCAACTATGACGCTAGAGGAAAATGGTGAAAAACATAAAGAATATTTGGGAGAAATTCATATGAATGAAGTAAATACTTTATTGAATAATAATTATTTTCCAAAAAAAAACACATAACATGGATATCAGGGGTGATATTAAAGAATAACAATCATAATTTTATTTAAACAATCAAATTATTGAAATTATCTCATTCAATGAATGGATAAAAACATATTAATAAGATGATAGAAATATGGATGTCCAATTATTTAATAAAAAGGGAGATAAAAAATTCAAAATCCATAAATTGATATAGGATTTATCATCATTGAATAATTATTCATTAGGGATGATGATGATCTTATTTATTCACTACCTCATGATCCACCGCGATCTGATCTCCACTCATACTCTAATGTGATCCAACAGTGAGTAGTGGTTAGAGATACTCTCAATTAACCTAATGTTTAAGATGATAAACAAAGATAATTTTTATAACTAGGTGTTTATAGGTGTTATTAATTCATTAGTATTTGATGTAAAATAAATAAAACTAATTATTTATATTAATTAACTGCACTACCAATGATTGCATCAATCAAACATCTGGCATCAACCACCCTTACAACCCTCATTGAATAAACCCATTGTTTTAGAATCAGTTATTGTTTGCAATTTATAATATACGAATCTTTTGGGGATATATTATAATTTTTTAGGAAAACTACACACGAGTGATATTAATATATTTAATATTTTTAAAATATCAATTCTGTGTTCACATGGCCACAAAATCATGCTCTGTTTTAGTGCATAGCTCTGAAAATATTATTTAATATATTTCAATGTCTTACAAAGAAAAAAACTAATCAATAAATTCTCTCATATTTCATGGATTTTAAACTCTAAAAGAACAAGATAAAAAATAGGTGGGGATACCAAGCTTGCATCAGGAACTCCCCTACCTAGGACCTCTCTTAAAAGATATTGAGTTTCCATTGAACACAAACATACAGAATTTTCAAACCTAACAGGATACCCTCCTTCCAATATTTTATCTCCATCGTGTACTCCCTAAATAAGGGTCTATCTTCGATGCCCATATCACCCCAGTCAATAATTTGCATCAAATTATGCATGTATTTTCTCATCTATGAAACATGGATGACATAATGAACCCACTCTATCTATGGGGGTTAGCATATGTGGTAGGTATCCATTCCAACCCAATGTATGATCTCAAAATTCTTGACAATTCTCAAGGATAATGTTCCTCCCCAACATACATCTATAATACTTTTTGTGGGGAGACTCTTGGGAAAATATCTTCTCCCTGATTAGACTCCAAGTGCCTAAAACATAGATATGCATGTGATTTTTATAAGTTATGGTCTATCCTCATATACTCTTATATCACATCAAAGTTCTCCATCATTAACTGAACCATCTATGGACCAATAAGAGATTCCTCACTAATATTAGTCCAATACCTGAGTTTCTTTTGGGGTCTCCCATATAGGTCCTCAAAAGGTGATATCCCGAACAAAGATTGATTAATATTACATTAAGAAAACTCTACCATTGGTATGTGAACCTACCATATAATTACAATGTCCCAGACATGAGTCCTTAACATATCCTCTAATTCATGGATTGTGAAATCAGTCTAAGAGTATGTCTGGGGGTGGAATGTCATACTCATCATCAACTAGGTCCCAAATCTATATGATAGTCCACCACACACCCATGACATGAACATATTATCACACTTAGAGAAAATCATAAATGGTTCCCCATAAAGCTGGATGATCTCTCATATGTACAGTTTCACCAAAATCTCTATAGAACTATGATCCCTAATAGAAAGGAAGTGATCTGACTTGGTAAGTTCATCAAATATCACCCAAATGAAATCATGGACCCTATATATATATGGAGTCCCTACCATAACCTCTATTGATATTCCATCTCATTTCCACTCTGAGATCTCAAGAGGTATTATCAAACTTTCCAGAACCTGGTGATTAGCCTTCACCTACAGACATGGGAGACATTGAATGATGAACTCTGATATTATATACCTCATGCCAATATTTCAAAACTACCAGTCATGTCTATTTTATATAATTCAAAATCCAATATTTACATCCAACATAAATGTATAAAACTAATTCATCACATATTCTTATAAGATGAACAGAACCACTGTCCTACCCCAGAAAAAGAAGATGTGCTCCCCTTCTTCAGAGAATCTATTTCTTGAATCCCATAAGGATGTATGGTCATGAAGAACCTCACAGCTGATGTATATCAACTAAGAATATATTATGTGATGAAGATGTAGATGTGTCACCACCATCAACTAAAGAAAATCTGAACTCCCATCCATCACTAGGATCAGCTTCAAAGAAGTTACTTTCTTAGATGAATCCTCCACTACGAAAGAAAGAGACATCCAACTAAGGAAAGACAACACCAAACTTCCATTCCTCAGAGTATAGACTATCTCAAAGTCATAGACCTATCAGAACTCCAACCAAATTCATAGTATTAGGTTAATATATCTCTGAGTGGAGATGTAACTAAGATTATACAGATCTATGTATACAAATAAATGTTCTCACAAATAATAGTGCCTCCACATCATTATATAAAATACTATAGGTGCCAATTACAGGTCGGGAGTAGTGTAATTCTTCTCATGGGGTATCAACTATCATGACCTATTTTTGATCAATTACCACCTCTCTATCAACACCTAGGAAACCTAGCTCCAGAGGAATAAACAAATTATATACTCCATGCCTTCCTCCATCAGTCTCAACATAGGTACATTGTTCAAACTCAACCTAAAATACTCAAAGGATCCGTGACATAACGTGGTTTAGATAAAAGTCTTCCCTTTCCATGACTGACATGTCAAAGGAACTAATAATCTAGATAATTCTGGAATGAATCACTTTTATTTTCCCTTTTTTCACTGAAAAATGTATCTAAGAATTCATAAAATGATAAGGATCATATACTAGAAGCAAAGTTTGTTTAGCAAGATTTGACCAGAAAGATCATGGATCCCAAAAAGACTTTTAAGTCATATTTTATGGATGTAAACAAAAATAAATATAAAAATGACCAACATGGGAAATTCTAGAAAAAATTATAGAATTCTACAAAACTCAAACATTCATTAAACTCATACTTTATCGAAAATCAACCCTTCATGAAACTCAATGTTTTGCGAATTCTAATATTTCATGAATGGTCGTAGGAGTGTTGTAAAAGTAAATATTTCATAAATGATTAAAATATTGGAAACATATATACTCCGATAACAATGGTTCATAAAAATACCCCAATCAAGTCATCATTTAGAAGAGTAAAAGATGATGTAAGAGAAAATACTATCACTGATCACTATAAAAAATGGAGATTGGCCTCAAAATGTTTTTGCATCGGGTAGAGGAAATTTTGGGTTTTATCTTATAAAACCCTAAATTCAACCCTATATAATACCATGATACAATATACTCATCTAAACTCCCTAAAACACCATGAGTCAACATAATCTTCTTCGTCCCTTTCCCATGCCACTATCTAGGATTACCATCTTAGTCTACTTGAATTCTTGTAGTTGGAAATCTTCGTAAGAAATTACTAAAATATCACCACATTACTCTTACACCTGGTTGAACCAAAAAGGTTCACTTTAGTGTATGTCCAAAACTAGGAATTTATAGGAAACTTTCACATAGTATTCTTCACTATAAGATGTTAAATTGTATTGTACCATATATTTCGAGAATAAGATTCCTTATATGGAAATCATTAGATGAATTATGTGTAATGTGTAAAATGCCTCATGTAATGATCATGAGATGACCAACAAGAGGTTCCCAGGGGCCTACAAATCAGTTGTAGCCTCTAATAATATTACAGGACACACATGTAGGTTAAGATTCCCACAAGACCCAACATGAAGAAGAAAGAACTAGCAACTCAATGTGTAATCCCCATGCACAACATCCTAAAACATGACATTAAATTATCGCCTTAACTTATAAGAAAAACATTGTATACCCTATGAATGAGAAAAATATTTCTTGTGTGATTGGAATTATATGTCTCACGGGATATTCATGTGATGAAAATCCATCCTCCAGGATTCTTCCAAGAATAAGCCCTAATCACACCATCACTGCTCCTAGTAAAACCTAGGTAGCTTCCACTCATAATCCCCAACCATATCATTTATGATCGTAGTAGAATTTGGGAAGCTACAACACATGATACTCATTCATATCATTGATTCTACTAGTAACAAATAGGTATATTTGATGCACAACACACAACCACAATATCCTTACTCTATTTAGGACATGTGAAACTCCTGCACCTAATGCCCATTCATAAAATACCTTATTTATTATAGTACATGGGAAGCCCAGCTATGTTAGACCCACTAATACCATCTTTTACCTATAGTAGAAACCTGGTATCCTAGTATTGTGATCCCCAATGATACCATTGTTTCTCCTAGCAGCACTCATGTATCCCTGTTCCATAAGCCCAATCATACCCAATGTCTGAGTTGCATGATGTAAAACTGAATAACCAAACATCCAGGTCAAATGACATAAACTATATGACAACCTCTTCATCACATGATATTAAACTGCATCCTTACATAGTTTGATGATCACAAGATTCCCCATGTATTCCCATCATGGTATGACACCACCTCCCCCACCATGGGATGATTCTCCTCATCCTGGAATCTTCCATGCATAAGGCCGACACCATCAATCATTATTGATCTTAATGTGACATGTGAATCCTTACTTCATGATGTTAAACTGGATTGACCGGTCCTATAACATGGCCTTAAACTGATGTATCAAACATCGATGGTATTGATTTCTACTTTTTAGTATGGTATCCAAGAAACCGCCATGAGGTTTATTCCTAAAGTACGAACAAACATGGGATACATACTTGAGTTTTAATCCTGAAACCCCAACCTCACTAAATTTGTATGTCATTTCTAAGGGGATCAAAATCCATCAAGTGTGAAATATTTTCCCCTAGAGAAAATATTTACCAAACCATCATGTCTGAAATCATACCCGTGGAGACACACATAACCAAACCTTCATGTATGAAATATTCTCATTTGGGGAAACACTTGATCAAACCTTCATGTTTGAAATCTTCCACCTATTGAAACACTTAAACAAACATTAAAATTTAATATACCCCTTGGGGAAATACATAACCAAACATTCTAGCATGAAATATTCCACACTGGGGACACACTTAACCAAACCCCCCAAGTTTGAAATATTCCCTTTAGGGAATCAGTTAACCAAAACCTCACTTTTAAAATTTTCCACCAGGGGATAAACCTAACCAAATGCTAAAGTGTGATCATATTCTACACCTTGGGATAAACATAGCCCCCATCCTATCTCCAAAAGACATTAATACTAGGAACTAGTTTGAACATCCACCCCATATAACAAATATGGGGTGTTTTGGGTAAAAATACTTAGATTCCTTAAGCCCCTAGAGTTAGAAAACACATGGTTAAAACAAGATGAATAAGGTAATGTACCAAAGATTCCTCCAAAGAGATATTCCTCAAACCTCAAAAGAGTAAGACTCTATAGGTTCCCAATAAGACCAAAATCCATAGATTCTCAGAAAATACCAACATTACCATCTACTCCGACAAAAGGTTACTTTATCATTGAGACAAATGTAGTGAAATTAACGAGTATCCACCACAATATGGTGATGGGAATGAGTTTCAAAAACTTGGGTGAAATTTGTGAAGGAGTTCCAGAATAAGTGATGAACATCAAGGAGGAGTCCATGGATGGAGGAACTAACATCTCATCATCCCATTTAGATCAAGGAGCCAACATCCTAAAACATGGTGGTGGAGGTCGTCCACCTTTAGAAAGCGGGAATATGGGGTGATATTAGCATGATGTGCGACCTTGGTGGTAAATTATTAGGAAGAAATTCTGAAACTAACATGAAACTCTTCTCCTTAAACTGTGAGTGGATAAATAATTCTGGTTATGTCCTAATCAAGGAATTTATAATGAAAATTGTAATATGATGATATTTTATGAATTATTTGTTCAAAAATTTTTAATTCTTTCAATAGTTTTCATTACATGCACCATCAATTTTGTCTTTAAATATAGGAAAAACCAGGGTTACCTTTCATTATAAGAATCAATGTGTTTAAAAAAAAGTTTATATACTATTAAAATATTATTATTCAAAATGATTGTTATCTCATAGTCAATGGAATGGTGGATATGAATACGATTAACTAAATTATGAAAATATATGGTCTAATAATGTATATAAAATGAAATCATTGATGACTACTTTATTATAAATTAGAATAAAAACTATTTTAAAATAAAGGAAATATTCTTCTAAAAACAACATAATGCACATAAAATAATTTTACCTTAATAAATTAAAAATAATTTTTTTTAAATAATTTATTTAAATTTATATAGTATATATTCAACCAAACATTTAAAATTCATCTTTTGTGACTTCTATAAATGTTATAAGAATAAATTTTATTTTTTGCTTAAAATTTTAATTTCTAAAAAAAAGTTATGTTATATTTTTGTGAACCTATATAAAAATTAATTTTTACACATTTTTGAAAATTTATTTCCAAAAATAAATTTAATTTTTGAAATCAGTTAGCCAAAATAATATTAGGGTGAAATTTTTTGAATTTTTTTAATAGTGACGAATCATAAATTTTAAGTAAAAATAGTCTTTTTGTATATTTTTTTTAAAAGTTAAACTATATTTTAAATTAAAATTAGTTCTATTATATATATATATATTTACCTAATATATATCTTTGGAATCATTTTAATATTGAATTTTTTTATAAGAAACTTATTTACTTTGGAAAAATATCTCTTTGAAAACAATATTTCTCATCATGTGTGTGGAATTCATTTTAAATTTAATTTTACCACTTATGTGAATGTAATTTGGAAAAATAGAGAACATATTTTGAATCATAATAATTTATATTATCTAAATGTTTTACTTAATGTTTGGAAATAATTACTACTATCAAATAGGCCTTTATTAGTGCAAGAATATGACTTTATCAATGTTAAAAAAGCGAGGAATAAAGCAGTGCAGTTAAAAAGACATGTATTTTATCAGTTCTAGAAAGGAATTGATAATGGAGATTTTTATCAGTGCTAAAAACACAGATAAATCTCCCTTTTATTAGTGTTGATAAAAGACACCATTTATTAGCACATTTATTTGAGGTTGATAAAGGAACCCATTATCAATTATATTACAAGTGCTAATAGAGGCATCCTTTATCAGCACTAATAAATGCACTCATAAAAGATACCATTATCAATGATACTAATTTTCTGGTAAAATATTCATTTATTTAGGCTTCCAAAATTGTTGATAAAGGGACCCTTTATCATCACTTATAAAAGTGGTAATAAATTGTTCCTTAATATGTTCCTAGAGAAGCACTGACAAATGATTCCTTTATCAACACATTTTGAAGTGATGATAAAGGGAAATACTATTGTGTGATGTTACAACACACTACAACACTAGAAAAACACCATAAATTATCAATATTAGATACAAAAACATAATTGAAATTAAATAATATTTTCATCACAAATATAAGTAAAAAAACTATTATAGATAAAAAGAACCCATCTATATAAAGGAATAACTCACCCCTGATCGAGAAAAAGAAATAAAATCTATAATAAAGTTTTTTAGTAATAATATAATGAAAAAAATTTAATAGAATGTTTAAATTTTAAACTAAACATTGATTCATACCATAAACATTGTGTATCAGATTACATTGTAGTTAATGTCAATTTTGAATAAAAAGATGCACTTTGAGTCATATCAATCACACCATGAATAACATTGATGTGTGGTTAATTCCTAAACATCACAAAAGAATTATTTATCATTTATCTAAAGTATGAAACAATTTGAATTTGTTTCCTTTGTTTTGAGTATACCACTTAGTTTTTTACTAAAATTTAATTTTAAACTAGGAACACAAATTTTAAGTCATACAGGTTAAAACATCTGTGGGTTTGATGTTAGACTGATTAATAGATTTCCCTAATGAAATATGAATCATTTTCATAAATTATCAGTATAATTGGAGTTTGTTTTATCAATTCTTTTGAGTAACACTCTCCTATATTAAAATGTCAATTTTAAACCCATAACAGAAATGTTGAGTCATTTGAGTCACACCATGCATCAGATTGAGGTGTGTATGATTCCTAAACATAAAAAATGACTTATAAATCATTTTTCTAAAGTACAAAACAATATGAATGTGTTTTTCTAGTTTTGAGTAGGTCAGTTTTTTTACTAAATTTAATGTCAATTTTAAATAAAAAGACACACTTGGAGTCATACCAATCACATTGTGTATCAAATTGAAGTACAAATGATTCATTTATGTAAAAAATTACTTCTGGATTGTTTTACTAAATTATCAAAACAATCCAAATCCATTAACTTAGTTTTTAGTGTGCCACCTCTATTTTTTACTAAAATTTCATCCAAAACTATAAGTAGACAATTTGAGTCATAAAAGTCCCCTCATGCCGGTGTTTGACCTACGAGTGTTTCATAAATATCTTAAATTAATTACGACTCTTTTTCCTAAATTATCAATACAATCTGATAATGTTTTCTCAGTTTTAAGTGACTGACACTTTTTTGAATTAAAATGACAATTTCAATTTAATAATGGACACTTTGAGTCATACCAATCTCACCGTGTGATGGATTGAGGTGTAGCTGAATCCTACAACTCGAAAATGAATTGTAGATCCTCTTACTAAATTACTAAAATGATATAGATTCATTTTATCTATTTTGAGTACATCAATTAGTTTTTTATTAATATTATCATCAATTTTAAATTAAAAGATGAACTTGGAGTCATACCAATCACACTGTGCATCAGATTCATGTGAGGATAATTCCTACATGTCAAAAATGACTTATGGATCATTTCACTAATGTATAAAATAAATATGAAAATTTTTCCTTGGTTTTGAGTATGACACTCCTGCTTTTTAATAAAATATCATTTTTAACTGGACAAACATAATTTGAGTCATATAGGTGACGTCATGTTTGGTTTTTCCATGTGACTGATTCTTAGACATAAAAAAGGATTTATGATCTTTTTTACTAAATTATAAATATAATCTAAGAATTATTCATTACTTTTTAGTGTGAAAAAAGGTTTGTATTAAAATGTCTATTTTAAACTAATAACAATCACTTTTGTCATAAAGGTCACATTATGCTTCGAGTTGAGGTTATTTTGATTATTATATTATAAAAATGACTTTTGAATAAAATTTCTAACGTAAAAAACATTATAAATGTGTTTAATTGGTTTTGATTTTGTTATTAGTTTCTAAAATCAAATTAGTGTCAATTTTGAATAAAAAGATGCACTTGGAGTTATACCAGTCACAACATTCATCATATTGAGGTGAATATGATTTCTAAATGTTATAGATGACTTATTACTCATTTTACTAATGTATAAAATATTACGAATGCATTTCTAGCTTTTAGTACACCGCATGTGTTTCTTACTAAAATTTCATTCTTAATTGGAATCATGAAATTTATGTTATAATGGTATCATTGTGAATGATTTTAAAATGTTACTGATTCATAATTATTAATTATTGTCCTAAATTATTAGAAAAATATGAGTGTGGATTCCTAGTTTCTAGAGAGTGACACTTTTTTGTATTAAAGTAATAAATTTAAACCAATAATGCACAAATTTAGTAATACCAATCACACTGTTCATAGGATTGAGGTGTGGATGATTCTTAAACATAAAAAATGACTTATAGACCATTTTCAAAAAGTAAAAATACAATCTGAATATGTCTTCTTGGTTTTGAGTATGTCAGTTTTTTCTTTTACTAAAATTAATTTCCATTTTGAATAAAAATATGCACTTGGATTCTTATCTGTCACACCATGCAACATATTGAGGTGGGGATGATTATTACATGTTAAAATAAATGATGAATCATTGTCTAAAAGTATAAAAACAATATTAATTTGTTTTCTTGGTTTTTTATAACACATTTATTTTTTTATTAAATAAATAGTTTATACTTGAAACATGCAATTTGATTCATACAGGTCGAATCGTGTATCAGTTTGTTGTGGGACTCCTTCACACATGTCACAAATTAATTATGAATCATGTTCTTAAATTATTATTGAAATTTTAGTGTTTTTACTCTTTTTTCAGTGAGTGAAATTTATTTCAAAGGGAAGTGAAATGTAGTGGTAGGTTGATCACATATAATTTATGATATGGGGAAGGGAATATTACACATTCTCAATTGAGACAATCTAATTTTTTTGATATAAAATTTATTATTGAATATTCCAAAGGTTTCCTCTTTATCAATATTATAATATTAGAGAAATAAGTCCATAAAAAAGCTTGTTCTTTCTTTATTGATGATGGGGAAGACATTCCAGGATGAGAATATACATCACCATATGTCAGTTAATTTATTGATTTAGGAATATCATGATGTTTTTTCTAATGATATTATATTTTGATTACTTCTCTATATAAAATCACTTAAACAAGTAGTGAAAAAAAAATTCAATAAGCCACCTAAAATACTAAAATAATGGATCTTACACTAGGGTACACGTTTTTTTACACACTTTTGAACATTTTTTCTAAAAAAATCTTTGAATGATCCTCATTTAACTTCATTTCCTATCAATTTTATTATTCTCAAGCCTGTTCTTCGTCTCTTAGTCTACCTTAGCATCTGCCTCAGTATCTTCCTTGATCCCTGCCTCTGCCTTATCCTCCACCTAAGTCTCTAACTCTGACTCCTCCTCTTCCTCTACCTCTACCTCCACCTTCACCTCCACCTCCGCCTCAACCCTGGCCATTGAACCAAAGTTTTTTTTGGTAAAAACTTCTGAAAAAATTGATGTCCCCCTTATACTTATCATTGAGAATGATATTAAAATAATATATAATTATTCAGACACTAATTCTTTTCTCCCCAAATATATTTATAAGGTCATAACTTGAACTAAATTCCAGACATATTAGGTAATCACCTAAATATTTTTTTGACATACTTTCTGACAAAATATACACATCCTTCTCATCTATAAATAAAAGTTACATATACTTTTGGGTATGAAGGATGTCATAAGTCATGATATTTCTGATAAAATATAGAAAAATAAATTATTATAAAATATATTTAATAAAATTTTTATTGAATTCATAAATTTACATTTGGGGGATGCTTTTATTTTTTTGGTTTATAATATCTTTAATAAATTTGTAAACATAATATCCACAATAAATTCCATTATATTACTCTAAACACTGTAGAAATATATAACAAAATAAGATTTTTTTGTGAATTTTTTTGATAGTTAAATATTTATATATAAAACTTATTTATTTCCCTTTTTTATTGAATAGAAGGATTTATCTATTCAAGAAGTGACTTCATTCCATGATTAAATTTATACTGACTGACCTCCATATCCAAAAAGCCTTTTTAAAACACAAATTTAAACATATAATTCAAATATTTTCTATAAAATGTGAATTGAATGTTATTACATTTTCAAAATAAACATCATTTGTGTTTGGTTAATTGGATATCCATCCATTGGATCTAAAAACATAATATTCAAGGTGTCCATATTAAATACCATCTGTATCCAGTGCTACCTAAAAAACAAAAAACTATGTAATGAACAAAATTTAAAATACATTTTATGTGTATAGATTTTATATTTTTACTTCAGTATTGTGGGCATCAAAAAGTTTCTGTCTTTTGATAAACTTATATCAAACATTTCAAGTAACACATAATGTTTCATCAATTTCTTCATTACCCAAAGTATGTTTGTTCAATGAAATGATACAGGGAATAATTAATTCAAACCAATCTATGAATGTTCCAACATTTATATAACAGTAAAATAAAATCCTATAAAAAATATGAATATATAATAACATTAATAAGAATATTATCTCTCTATTTGGATAGGAATATAATAAAAATATACCTTACATATGTATTAAAAACTAAGATGCCAGACCATTCATGATTGATAATCATAGTTATTGTCTTGATACCAATTACATAAGTCATGAAAATTCCATATATTTCTTCTTCATATGGAATTTATGAAATATTTTAATCTTTAAATGTGTTCTCTTCATGATTTTTTAATGATCATAAATCTTTCTCTGGAACTAGCGAAGAGAAGGTAGTCTCATACCATCATTTTAATTTATTGGTGGATTCACTAGATTTTTAATATCTAACATTCTGTTTTCTGACCACTTTATCAAACTATAATATTATAAATCACATTAATAATTTTATCATCAACTATTATAGGGTTTTAATATGGAATAATTTGATAAAGACATATCTCAAAAATCATTATAAGATTAGATAACCACACTTGGAATGCTCCAATATCGTCATGGACCATTGTAATATCTGGATCATCAAGTTGAATAGGAAACTCAGTAGTCATATCATGAGATACCATAATCCCCAATATCGTGTGATATTTTGGTAGGTCATAGTGGTGTATCTTGTCTCCTGATATATTATTCATTGTACCCATCACAATGAGACAGTGCATGGGTGTTAACAAATAAAAATCACATACAACTATGCCCTATATAATTTTAGTAATATTTATTCATAAGAGGTTCTTTGATTAACATTTAGGTTTAAGACTAATGGAAAAATTGATTACCTCATGTAAGGTATGATTTTGGGGGAATGACTAGCCTCAATGATTGTGGGATCATTTGGTTCTTATGTAGATCTTTGCTCCACTGCTGGTTTACATTGATCCTTGATCATACATTGGTATTCCAAAGCAGTCAGAATAATAATATATTAAAGTGAGTCTATTTGAGTCTGAAATAATCTAAACATACTAAATTTATCTTTGTGCGGTTATATGTTCTTGAAATATGTTCGAAGAGAAAATCCATAACCTAATCCTCTAACACAATCATATTATTCTGTCCACTTCAAAGCTACTAAAAGTTTCTTTTCATGAGGTAATTTTTTTCCGGTTATGGTTAATTAACCATACAAAAAAAATATGATCATAAATAGATATTTTTATGTCATATTGGAATAAAGGAAACATAATTACAATTATTTCAAACATACAGATGTTTCCCATACTATTTCTATGTTTCCATCAACAATTTTACCACCCTTATTTACATGATTCTCTTCCATAGTACATGACATTGGATTGAAGTAGATTCAAATTTTGATTCATCAATCTAAATATAAATAAAAGAACATGTGTTGTTTTACACACATAATTAAATTTTTTTTTGATTTAGAACACATACCAATTTCTTATCAATTGATGTGTACCCCATCATTGATTTTCATTTATGGGACATTGATTTTGAGGAATGTTCGTTATTTTTAACACATTTTTATGTTTTATAATTTTTTTTAATCATGTTGTATAAAATAAAAAATTTTAAATAATAAATTATCATCTTTAGTGAACTTAAATTATTTCTCAATATAATGATTTATAAATGCATCCCAAGATTCCTTATTTATAATGTGTGCATAACTCAATTGGGGTGGGGCATTACTTTCCCTTCAGTATCACTAAGATACAATTTCATAAGAATAATTGAGAAGCCTGTATGGATTTTTCTAGTGACCATTAAGATAAAATTATTATGAAAAATATTCTAAAATAAATAAAATCTATAAAGAATAATGAAAATTAAATCAACATTTCATTATATAGTTTTTTGATAATAAAGAGAATGTATATTGTACCATTACTGGTATATCTTTTCAAATAATTTCATTTATTATAGGTAGGATGTGGTTATATGAATCAATGTCAATCATAATATTCATCCTCACTTTGACCCGAAGATACCTAATGAACATTGATTGTTGGGGTTAATATTTTGGTCTTGTGTATTCTAGAAAACCTCAAATTTTATTCCTTGACTTCATGTCTTGATAATTTTATTCAACACTATCATATTGTGTTGTAGTTTTTTTCTTCAACATGTTTTCAATCCCCTAATAATTCTATATATACACCATCAATTTCCTATTATTCCTTGGTATTGGTTATATCATCTTGCATAGAACACATTATCTACATATGTATTCAACCATTTAATTTATCTTGAATAATAAAAATGTTAACACTACAGAAGGATTTGAGAAGGGCCACATGAATGAACTATAGACAAAATGATGAACTATTTAACGCCATATTCATACTATTTTTTCAAATGAAAAACAGTCATAAATTTTGATGAAAATGTGTAATTAAATTTACGAAAATAATTTCCCCACAATTGTAGGTGTTAACCTATGAATTCATCCAACGTTTAATGTTATAGAAATCTATCACCCTCATTAGCTTCATCCCTTGAATATTTATTATTGCATTTTGTTTCCCGATACTCATTACTCATATCTTGTGGAAAGATACATATGTTTCCTAAAATAATCTAACCAAAATTCATCCCATAATAGACACTTCTGATCATTTTGGTTGACTAATACATAGAATAGTTCAAAAAACATAGAAGAGATGGGGTATGAGCCTCCAAAAACAAAATGAAATAATAAATGTTCAGGAGGTGAAGTTGGTGAGGATGATATTTGTCTCCTTAAAACACTCTAAATTACCACATCATAATGGTACATTTCTAATCTCATATCAGAATTCAAAATTGTCTCGAACGCTACCTTAAGAACATTAACTCATCATCTATCATTCAATGAATCACTAAAATTTCTATAGTAAACCAAATTATAACGTACCATACCTATCCCTCACATAAAAACTCTCACTTATTATTTTTTTAAAAATATTTTTATCCCATGTATTATCTAAAACCCCTCATATTAAAAAATAACCTAAAAAAAATTTGAATTATGGATTCTAACATATTAAATTTCAAAAATTAATGAATGATCATTAAAATAAAAATTGAAATAAATTTTTATTCCCTTAATTTATAAAGTTAGTTATTCCCTAATAAATTCATTTTTCTAAATCAATATTTTTTTCACTCCCAACATATCCTAAATTCTAGCTTCCTTTAGCCTTTTTAGTAACCATGTTCACTACAATTGGATTATATGGAGAAAACGAAGGATGATGAAAATGTAACCATCTTTATTTTTCTCTAAAGGTGATAATTGTAGTGAAGATGAATCTAAAATATGGTCTAGAGATCTATGATCTTTGTGGGAGGAATACATTTAAGAGTCTGATTGTAACCCTTTTAAATTTATCATGGCCAAATGGAAAGAGAATAAAAAAGTGTTTTTGGCATGTTTTTTTGACAAAAAATATTCATGAATATGTTTTAGGAGGTCACATATCAAAATAGTATTCTCGTCCAATTATAACTAATAGTGGAGTTTTAATAGGATCCAATGTGGATGAACCCAAATTAAAAGTAATTCTGGATGAAGTATTTTCAAAAGTAACTGTGTGAGTCGCATGAGAAATGAATATCAAGAAACCAAAAAAATTAGTAATTATGTTTTGATTAATTTTTAGGTGTCATTTTTTAGTGTTCTCAGGAAGTAGTAAATGAGGAGGATGAAAGGAAGAATTAGATGATGAATTGGTTACGAGATGCAACATTCAGTGCCATGGAATCAGCTTGGATGATGATTGATGAATAAAATCCGAGTCTGAGTTATGCCATCAATGAAAATTGGAACTACAATAATGGGAGGAAGGCTATTTTGAAAGAGGGATTCCAATACATCATTAAGAGATTAATTCAAATCAAGCATCCAAGGAAAAATTTAATAACTGTTGTGAATGTTAGTTGTACTGGATTATTCATGCATTATATCTCTATTCATGAATGTAATAATTTAATGCAAGATGCACAAAAATGTGTAATTTTATGAATGAAGTGTATTGTATTGTCTATATATCCTACAAAATTGAATCAGTATTTACACAACCATATTTTTGAAACCCTTGGTTATTTGTATCATTAACAATGACTATGAACTCTAAATCCATAATCATAATCAAAGAACAATATCATATGTAACATAATTGTTACTCACGTTGAAAATGTTGTATGATCTTGATCAAAAATTTAATTCACTTTCCATACCAATATACCACAAACTACAATGTAATTCAAAGAAACACATTTCTATTTTACTGACTTGTATTTAATAATTCATTTATGGTAAAACTTACCACAATCATAAATATAATATAATAGTCCTAAGAAGCAATAAATTTTATAATATTACATATAGGTTTAACTTAAAACCTTTAATATTTATTGCATGTGGTAAATCAAAATATCATTATTAAATTATATATTTAGTTTTTAAAATTATATTCATATTTATATTCAAATTATGTATGAACAAAAAAATATGATAGAATATATAAATAAACCACTATAAAATTATATCATTTTATGAAATAGGAAAAACCAATTTATTCATTATACTTCATAACCTATGGAACATTAATCATCCAATAAAAGTTTAGAAAAGTCCACACCTATCGTTGTTTGAATTTTTATGGTGATAATTTTCTCAATAGATACACGTATATTCATGATTATTATTATTATCTTAAATTTTTTTCATCTCCTCGTGCATTCCATACTATTGTAACAATATAAAAACAATGAAAATACACACAATCTAAAAAGGTAACATGAAATAATATAATGAAAACATCAAGAAAATCCCCATCAGTTGCAAATACAAATGAAGATGCAGTTCATAGGGATCCTATATGATGTTGGAATGAGTTTACAAAGTAGAGGTGGTGTTGTGTATGTATAGGTAAGTGAGGGAGAGGGAGAGGGAGAGAGATAGAGAGAGAGATATGAGATGTAGGTTTCTTCATGGTTAAGAACATCTTAAAAATTGAAACCGTGGAACCCAAAAAATCTAAAATGAGGGTGGAAAATGAGAAAATCACACCTTTGATTTTAACCTTGATTCGCCTAAGAGAATCTGCAGGGGTAGTGCCAGTAGTATTGGAGTTCCATCGGAGCTTGAGAATCATGACTAAATGAGTCGTGGATATAGTTCTTTTAAACAGACCAGGGTCACTTTTATCATATATTTTAACAAAAGTTCCCTTAAAGAGCCATCTTATCATCACTAAATTGATATGCACTGATAAAATACATCTTTATTAGTGTTAAAAAAGTGCTGATAAAATTATCCTTTATCAGTGCTAAAACTTTATCACTAATAAAGGATCAATCATTATAATTTAAAAAAATTATTTGTAAAAATATTTATGTTTATATAAATTAAAATTTTATAATTAGTAAAATATACAATTATTTATTTATAAATATATTAATTTTTTTTTAAAAAAATTTATTTTTATTTAATAATGTTAATATATAATTTTTTAAATATAGTAAATATAAATTTATAAATAAATTTATAATTATTTTTATGTACTTATTTATTTATAATTATAAATATATTTATATTATTATATATATTTATATAATTTTATATATATATTGATTTAATAAATAAATATAAATATAAATATAATTATACTAAATATATTCACTATTCAAATATATAAATTATAATTTGAAAATTATAAATACATTTATATAATTAAATATATTTATATAATTTTATATGTATTTGTTTCATAAATATATTCATTATTTAAAAAATTTATTATAATTTTATAACTAATTTAAATATATTAAGATATTTATTGATAATTATATAAATACATTATTAAATATATTATAGATTTATTTATAATAATGAAATCTTTATAAAATTATATATATAGTAAATAAATAATTGTAAATTTATTTATTTATAAATATTTATTTTAAAAAATATTTTTAACACTATTAATAAATATATATTCATAAATACATACATTTTAAAAATGAGTAAAATTGAATAACTAAAAATGGCTATCCTTTACAAATATAAAAAATGTATAAGTTTTATTAAATAAATAAAAGTTATTAAAAAATAGGGATATATATATATTAAATTTAAGATGAATATATATTGAGAAAACCAAAACATAAGAAACAAATATATATATATAAATAATAATGAAAGATTGAATTTAAAAAGTAAAAAATAAAAAAATAATAAAAATGTATAAATATTACCTAACTGTAACAATATTAATCATAAATATCAAAAATTTACTAATTAAAACCCTAATAAATTAAAAGTACCATGATATAATGACATTAAAAAATATTCTAAAATTTGAATAAATTAAAAACATATTAGGTGTTTGTGTTTCTATATAAGATTTCATTAATTATGTAAATATTTGTCTACATGCATTGTATATAAAAATGTATTAACTATGTATACATATGTGAAATCAATATAATAAATGTTTGATATATGTTAAAATGAAAAATCAAACAACATTAAAAATGAATAAGATATTAATATATTTTTAATTATTGCATTTTATTCATTTTCTAAACATTTATATTTAATATATATTATTAATTACTATTAAAAATGCGTGTAAATATATATTGTACTTATTTATTTTTATTTTTTATTTCTTATTAATAAATTCTTAAATAATTTTGTAATTTATTCATTTTTTTCATTATTACAATATTATCATTTTAGATTTTTATAATTATAATAATTTCTTCATTTTATATATGTATTTAGAATATAATATTTACTAATATTTTTAATATATATATATATGTATATTAACTTTATTTATTTTCATCAATAATTATTTAATTAATAAAATGTATAATATAGTTTATTAATTTACTCTTTTTAAAATTTTATTTGTATATTTCCTTTTATTCAATTTACATATCTACATATTTAATATATACTATTTATTAATTTTGATAGTTTGTATATATGTATATACAGTTTGTTCATTTATATCGATAATTGTTTAATAAATAATATTATTAATTTTTTTTATTTTTATTTGATTAATTGTTTCATTTTTTCTAGACCTTTTTAGCACTAAAATGTGCTGATAAATCAAACCCCTTTTCAGCTTTAAAAAAAGTGCTGATAAATGTTATCCTTTATCAGTGCAAAAAAAATCACTGATAAAGGGTACCTTTTATCAGCACTGATAAAAGGTACCCTTAATCAACACTAAAAATAAAGCACTAATAAAGGTGTAATTTATCAACATTTTTTTCATACACTATTAAAGGTATATTTTTTATTAGTGAGTGAATACTAAAAGCAGTAAAAATTTGTTAACATTGTTAAGGTAAAAATTGTTTTACTTGCGGTTAAACTAAAATGAATTGGGTTAAAATTAACTTAAAATTTTCCTTCAGGTTGTATTTTAAAACTACCATGTTTAAATCTTTAGAATACCTCATTTTTAACCTTATTACATTTAAAAAATGTGAATACAACTTTCTATTTTCAAAAACTACTAATGTTCCACTCACATCACTTATAAAAGGCCACAGCTCTACTCTCCTCTTCACACATTTAAACCCTTTTTTGGCCATTATCTGCCCAAATAAATTCCCAAATTCCATCCTATAATCATAGAAAATTTATTTTTGACATAAACCCTACCAAGGAATTCTTTTGGTGAAATCCTATAGAGGCTACCCAAAGAAGAGGTAATATTCTTCAATTAACATTTTTAGTTTATTTATTCTCACACTTCCTTAAAAACATATTAAACAATGATGAAATAAAAAATCATTATATTAAATATAACTAGAATTTATATTTTAATTTAATGTTATAAACCCATATATACTTTCACTAAATGGGTTATGAAATAATTATTTGTGTGTACGGTGTACTACATCCTCACAAACTAATGTCATTCGTTTTTATATTACCACATCTAACTATTGGGTTTGATGATGGATATAGGGAATATATATATGATATTTATAATATAATTGAATATTAGGAGTCATTATATCATATATACGTTTTACCTTCCATTACACAGGGGATACGATAATGCCATTCATGTGTATAGTGGATTACTGCCTCATGAAGTAATGCGAATCGTTCTTCACTAACTCTTTACATTGAAGATAATAAGGATATATTTATTAAATATATATTATATGAACGAAATAATAATGATACTAATTACATATTTATAATTATTTAATGATATCATATCTTTTTTTACCATTTTACTCACATAGAGATGATAATGTCGTTCATGTACATGTAGACTACCACATTCATGAAGCAATGAGACTCTCTATTATCATCACCACACTACAGAGATGATATTTAGAAGTATATTTAAAGGAATAAAACATTTTTATGATAGTATTAACATTATTAAAAGATAAACTATTTCATACCTTACTTCTATAAAAATTATTTAAAAATATAAATGTTACTCATTTTTATGTATGACCAACTGTCTCCATGATTGTAACATAATTATTTTATTAGAACCCTCATTAATTATATTTATTAATAGTATAATTTATTTATAAATATTTTAATTGTTTCATAATTATTTTTATGCCTATGATTTATCTATAATCAAAGCAATAGAACTGAAAATAAAAAATCCAAACATATATGAAACACAATGTGGTTATTAGATGAAACATAATTTTTACCAGGAATTGGTAATAAATTGGTGGTGAGTGGTGATATATATATTGTATATGGTATAATATAAATAATTAAAGTTCTATAGTAAATTTATATTAATCTTATATTTATTTTAAATGAATTATGAATGTGTAGTAAGGAAGTCGAGACTTATAATAAGAGATTTCTACTATCTTTTATTTATAGGAGACATTGAAAATTCACCACTCATTTCTTTTTTGGGGTTAATATACAAACAGAGAATTTTTTTTATGATTATATTGATGAATATTTTTGTTATTAAAATATAAACATTAGTATTTCTCTTTTACGGGTTTTACCATTTAAAAGATACAAAAGCGGTAATAGATTTTTGTCTCAATATTCATTCTATGGGACATATAATATGTTATATAAATGTATTATTTTATGATGTGTATATAAAAAGTCTTTGAAATGTAATATAATTAATGTAGTTTTTTTATTAATCTTCTTATATCATGGGCCTTACAATTGAATATTACTAGAGTGGTAATGGATTTATTGTATAATCTCATCTATTATAAGGATTGTTTTTGATAATTCTTACAATGTTGAAATATTATGATCTATCTCTCCAAAAACTCAACTACTTTATTCTCCACTTTTTATTTCATGACAAAACAAGTCTCCTAATTTTTTTTCAATTTATGCAATCAAGAGTTCAAAAATATTTTTAAGAAAAAAAGTATCATTGTTTTTCACCTCGATTAAAAACCCTTTTCTTATAAAAAAATGTTTTATGAAAAGAATTTAAATATTTTTTAACATTATTCAAATTATTTATCAGAGTCATTTTTACGCATTTTTATTTTTTCAAAAATGTTTTAAAAAATATTCTTTATTTTTTCTCCTGGAAATTGTAATTTTTCTTTGACTGAAAATCTTAATGAAATATTTGTTTTAACATGTGAAAAATAAATAGAAATTTCTACTATCACAAACATTATTTTCTTGGAGGATTTTTTTAAAATTTTTCTTGTTTTTCTTCAAGGAAAAGGATTTTTAATTTTTTTTAAAAAGTTTGTTCATTTATTAAAAGAAATTTTCATCAAGAAATGTTTAATTTTTTTTTAAATCTTACTTTATATGTTTTTTAAGTTTACTTTCCTAAAAATCAGTTCAAAACTATTTTATTAATTTTTAGGTTTAAAAAGTGATTTTTAAAAACATTATCTCCCTCTTGAAATGTTCTATTTGATTTATCTTTTAAAATAATTCTCCATATAATATTTCATCCTTTAATATAACTTCTGATTTTCTGATGATATATACCAATGATACTATTCTTATTACTTATATTAATAGATTTAATTTAGAATTAAAATATGATTATGATTGTATTTACCTTCCATGGTTTATACCAATATAAATTTCTTATGAAACACTCTTCTTTTTTCCAGGGCTATGTTATGATGAAATAATGAATGACTATGAAACCTATCTCTTTTCCACGTGTTAGGATACGATGAATTGTTTATGAAACCATTTTTATTTCATGTTTTATTGTAAAATTATTGTCTTATGATCATGTTGATTACATATTCCTAATTTGTATTATATTATGGGAAATACCTTTATCTCCCTCTAATGCATTAGGTAAAGACTAATAACTCTTAAGTAAATTTTTTATGAGTGGAACTCATTACATGTTCACAATTTTATTCATGAATAGAATTACATGTTTAAAATGTTATGTGTGAACATGATGGAATGTTCGAAATGTATTCATAAACTTGTTTATAGTGTTATTCACTGACCAATTTTTCATACTTATAATGTTAAGAATGGACCTGGTAGAATGTATATATGTTTATGTGGGGTCCTGATTTCATGTCTTCAACTTAATGAGTAAACATATATCTATTTAACCATTTTCACAATATTATAAGATGATGTGTATGCCACAAAAAATATTTCTTATGAAAAAATTATGCTCTCGTGGATCATATTACTTTATTCCCATGTGATTTATATCATATGAACTGATATTCTTTATTACCTAACTCCTTTATCAAATCTCTGATATGTATGGTATTTTATTCTTATGTTAAGATCATGTTCTCATTCCCTTATGTTCATGTTATTCTTACGTATATCCATTTTTTACCCTTACTGAGAATATAAGCTAGTAATTTCTTATGTTTTGATTCCCCAGGTTTTGAAGAAAGGTTATCAGTAGGGTATATTTTTTAATATTCTTAAAGGGTAATATATTTATGGGATATATTTAATATCTTTCACAAAATTATGAGATATTGTACATCGTCTCCAAATACACTAAACTATTTTCGAACTCAGGAATGTTTTTGTGTAATGTATTGAATATTAATCTTAAAAGATTTAATATATATTTATGAAAACTGGGGATTCTATTGTTGGTATCGATGGAATGGTTTATTTAACATTTAAAAACTTGGATGGAAAAATATATTGAGATCCCAAGAGATACTTTTTGAAGATATTTCTAGTAATGTCTCTATCGATTAGTTTATGTATGAGTTAAAGTATAGAAAAATGTATTGAAATTTTGGTAAAGTATTGATAATGTGGATTCCAAGAAATGACATCCATGTTTGGATACTACAAGTGCATTTTTACTTATCATAGTGTTACCTTGGGATAATAACTTTGAATAAGGTGCATTCAGTTGGACTCAATCAATATGTGGTTCATGGAAACACGGCTTGATGAAAAATAGGTTTGACACTCCTAGGGGATACTCTTTGGAAATTGAAAAATCATTATGAAACGTCTAAAATTATTTCAATTTATATTTACTATGAATAACCTTGGATACACCTAAGGTGTCATAGATTAAAAATCAGGTGTGATTATTTGTACATCATATAATTTTTTTCATGTTAATTTGGTTTCTTATTATTAATATGATTTCTCGAACAATGATTTTTTGTTTTAGTCTTTTGAGGGAACCAAAGAAATGGAAAATCTTGAATGCGAAGGTAAATTTTTTAATGAGTAGACAAATGGGATGATGGAAGAAGTAAATGATATTGTTATTATTCCTAATCAGTGATCATGGAACATGATTAACAACATTCTCCTTCACCAACTATAGATAACACCAATGAAGATAGAGATTGATTTTGAAAAGAGTTCAGGTAGTAGATACCATTGAGGAAAGAATATTTAGTTTCTTATATATGTAAATATTGTGGAAATAAGAACTCAATGGAATTTATTAGAGGGATAGAAATATGTTCAAGGTATAGAAATGATGGATACAAAGAAGGTAAAAAAGTAAAAATGAAATACTTGGTTAACTCAAAGGATGAGAATAAGGGTGTCCATAAGATATCATTGAGTGTTGAATGTTTTAAATTATTATAGTATAAGAATTATGAAAATCAATATCCTAATGGGAAACCTTATGAAGTGAATCAAAAGGTTGTATGAGTAATGGTTTTTCTATTAGTGATGATGATACCTAAAATGACATATAAAAGGAAATATGTATTAAGCAATATGATAATAAAGAATAATTAATGTATTTTAGATGAGGTGGAATAATTGATGTGTCCATGTATTGGAATTATAGAATTATGTTATATAAATCATTATTTATATCAGGATTGTTTGTAGAATTGTTTCATTAATGATTTTAATAATGTGTTGACTATTGATGATGAACGAGAGAATATATGTAATGACATAGTGAAACCTTAGATTAAATGAATGATTAATGGGAAAAAAACAAATATGCTCATGATTTTTAGAAAATGATTTTGGTATAAAGAGATGTTGGATATAAATAAGTATATTGAACAGTATTGCTGACATTTAAATTGATTATTGATTTTTTTTAAAAAGTGATTTATTCTATCATTGATGAAGATTTAAAAAATTGTATTTAAGAAATATATACAATAATATATGTTTCTCTGTAAGCAATGAGGTTGAATTTATGTTTTCAATAAGGTTTTATTGTGATTCAGCTTATTACCATGTATCAAGAGAATACATGATGAAGGTATTCACTTGTTTAGTATGTTATAATCAAGAGCTACATTATTATATTTGGGTGATTAGTTTTATGTTGAACTTCTTTTAGAAATTTTAATTTTGTGAGGTTTATAAGGATACCTATTTATAAAATTATTTAATTTTAACTTTTGATCAGGTTAAAGAGATTGATATATTACTTTACTATATGAAGATCAATACATATTGGACTAATAGTGTTAAAGTTTTTTAGAGATTGAAGGAATAAATTGTTATTCTTTTTTGGATATTGCGATATGTCATTTCATCAGGACTAAAAAATAATATTTTTTAATTTGATTAAGAGATAATGTGTAACTTGATCTAAGAATAAACCATGTATGATATTGTGCTTAAAATATAAAGGAATGTTAATTTATAGATATATCAATCCTTATGAAATTCATGATTGTATCGGGGTAGTATCATATCGACTAGTGATCTCATAAAACCATTGTCATGCAATTGATGTGTTCCATGTATCTCTCATAAGGAATTAAGTAACTAATCATTCCACTTCCCCTCTATTATCTGTATGTTTGGGAACCTATTTTTTAGATTTAAATGTTTTGAGAGAAGAACCCATTCTATTTTCCACCCCATTTACCCTTGAATTTGGGTCGAAGTGGATGTGTTAAAAGGGCCTCTTGATTTTGTTTGGAATTATGTTGATGAACAAGTACATTATAGAAAATTTTATTGATATGAATCGTGGGTGGATTTTTTTTTCTCTATATGAAGATGGGTCATTTGAAGAAAGTGTGTAGGCGCAGGGGCAAGACTAAGTTCTAGGGGTCAGAGAAGGTATCAGGTAGCCATTTTCCTATAATAGTTGTTGGTTTTAAAGAGTTAGTATTATTTGGTTACACAAAAGACTGACTCAGAAATTCAAAGACTATACAAGTTACTCATCTTGAGGACAATGAATTGGTGGGGCATGAATTCAAAATGGGAATTTCAGTAGAAAAGTATATTTCCTATGAAGTAGTGAAGGATGTTAGTATCTAATAAAAGTATCAAGGGCTTCTATTAGATCCAAATGATCCTCATGATGGTTATGGAGGATTTGATCAGGGTTCTGGAATGAATGATTGTATTATTTCTTTGAGGCAAGTAGTAAAACAAAAAAAGTTAATGTTTTACCTTCTAATTTGGGGTATCTATAATTTTTAACAGGTTGAGCAGTGATATGGTAATTCCTCTGGAAGAAACTTTGATTTTTGGGGGTTCATAGGTCAGTTAAATGTTTGAAGCTAATTTGTTTATGCATAATGCTAATGCACATGCTCCAGTGGATTCGGTTGAGTAGATGGTCCAAAATCTAAGTTTGATGCGATACCAAATCCATCCCACTATGTTATGGCTATGCATACAGGAATTAGTAACAACTATAAAAGGGTGATATAACTAAATGAATGGAGTAGGTCTAGGGATGGCCATTTTTGGTAGAAGACATCACATGGTGTATGTAGGAAGACCAATATGAAGAGGATATTGTCCAGTCTCAACTTAAACAACTGATTTGGTTGTTTGAGTAAAGAGGGAGGGATTGAAAGAAACTAAATTTGTCTCTCAAAAGCTATGTCTGATATATATTGACAAACCTCAGATGATTATGTTATATGAGGAGTCCGTAAAGGAATTTACAATCCATGAAAGAAGAAGGGAAATAAGGAAAACAGGTACATAGGGAGATTCTTTATTTCCAAGAAGCAGAAACCAAAGATGTGTAAAACCTACTCCTACCTTCCTAGGCCGATAAGGACTCAGTAATACAAAAAATATGGTAAATTCATGGAACACAAGGCCCATATAGTGGATGGTGTGGTGGTTCAGTACATCGGAGACATCGGATCCCAAGATAATGAAAACAAGGCCCTGAAGGTAGAAGGTACCTCGATAGCATTGGTGACCCCTCATGGGGATATAAAAAATATATTGTAGGATAAATAAGGGTAGACACATATACGATTCAAGGGGGGGGGTGATACTAGTGAAACATCATACTCTCCCACCTAGACTGTAGTGTGAGATAGGGAATCCCAATGGCTCATAGAGAGAAATGGTCATAGATCTGGAACATAAGAGAGATCTACTCATGCACTTTCATGATGAAATGGTGGAGAAAATTAAGATTATTAAGGAAATGAATGAATATGTTGATCAAATGATGGGAATATTTCTCCAAGTGGATACTATGAGGCAGTAATGTGAGTGGACTAACAATCAGGACCGCATATTTGTTAGAGGCTTCAATGGAGGGAAGATTGGTCAATAAGAGTACATGAAATCTTAGTAAAATCTAGAATATCATTATGAAGATATCCTAATGTATGATTCAGATAGCCTGTTAAATTTATTTCTATAGAAATTGTTTAGGTAATGTGATTCCAACCATCTTAGACTTTTCTTCAATAATTCAGTGGTCTTTTTTCTACTTGATCTTTTTTAAATGTGAGGGTTCTCACTTTCCCATAAAAGTTTTTTAAAATAAAAATGTTAATTTAGAGGTAAATAATTTTTGGTAAGACCCATTGTTTGAAGAAGCTATGTGGGAACCTGAGAAAATGATGAGAAAGAATTATCCTCATTTTTTTTGTAAAAATGATGAATTTTCTGGGAACACTCCATTTAAAGTGTGGAAGAATGTAACACCTTAATATTTTGAGGTTTTTTTTAAATTAATTTAATATTTTAGATATTATTCATCACATGAAACACATTGTTTATCTCTCCATAAATGGAACACTGAGTTTATATTGCACTAAACACAATACTGGTTTAAAAAAACATTCCATGCTATGAAAATATTATAACATAAGATGATAGTTATTTTTTAGTCATTATAATATATGATATTAATAGAATTAAATAAATTATAAAAATATATGGTTTAAAAAAATTTATAAAATGACTTCTTTATTGACCAAATAATTATACATGAAATTTTAAACAATTTAAAAAGAAAGGAAATATTCTTCTAAAAATATATTTTTATACACCCAAATGAATTTTACATTAATAAATTTAAAAAATAACTTTTTTAATTATTTTTGTAAATTTTATATAGTTTATATTCAAAACAGTATTTAAAATTCATCTTATTTTATTTCAAGACAATAGATAATAATGAAACAAATTTTATGATTAAAAAAATAATTTTCTAAAAAGATGGTTTTTCACATTTTTAAGAACTATTTTAAAACTATTTTTTTTAATTTTTATAATTTTTATTTAAAATAATTAAATTTTTTAAATCAGCCTGTAAAAAATAACATGTGGTAAATTTTTGGGAATTTTTTGAAGAGTTTATTTTTTTATAGTGAAAAGTACTGAATTTTAATTAAAAACTACAATTTAGTTTAAATTATTTTAATGTTGAATATAATTATAAATTTATTAATTTTAAAATTAGTGCAGTTATATATCTATTTATCCAATTTATGTCATTGGAATCATTTTCATATTGAATTTTGATATCGGATCCTTGTAAACCTTCGAACATTTTTTCTTTGAAGACCTGGATTATCATTGCAACTGAGAGATTAATCATAAAATAAATTTCTTCACTTATGAGTACAGAATTATAAAAAATTATATTCCATAATTGCAATCAAGATAATTTATCTTATCTAATATGGTCACCATAAATTTTTACCATAATGAACAGTAAAATCATAAAAAATTACTTACCACGATTAAGGTAAAAATGGGATTTACATGGGTTAAACTAAAAATATAAGGGTTAAAATAACATAAATAATTAAAATCCTATTTTTTAATACATTAAAATGTTTTTGGAGCTACTAACTGAGGAAAAATTTCATTTCAAGGCATGGTGTTCCCATAATTAATTTTATAAAAATATTTTCTATATTATTTTCTCATGTGTGTACAATTTTTTCGATATAGTGGTGTAAATTTTAAATAGATTCAATTATCGAAAGTTGAGACAAATGTTAAATCCCTAACATGTGTTCTACCTTAATCATGGCCTAAGGTTTTTCAACATAGGTTGATTGTGTAAGGAGGCCATTGGTGAGTTTGTTCGATGAATTAATCAAGTAATTATTAATTTAATATATTAAACACCTAAAGACTAATTTCTCCTATATATAAATAATTATAGAGGATATAAAGGGCTATCCACATAACCATAGGACTGTTGAGATGATATTTATATTTTCATCAATTGCGAATTGAGATCTAACAATGATGAGGCTCTGGATTAAGGCGAATTAAAACATAGCGAACACAATAGACTTGCCCACTATATTGGAATGTACATTCTTCATCAATTATTGATCTGAGTTGATATAAGAATCATCAATTTAGATTTCCACTATTTGTATTGAATTTTTTAAAAATGTTTTATCAATATTCTAATTGATCTTCAATTCTTGAAACCTTTACATGATCCATTTTCAAATTTTACTGAGAATTAATTAATTTAATCCCCATTATGCCTTGTTTTATGCCCCCAATATCCTTGATATAGTTCATCGGAGAATAAATCTTGGAGAATGATTATTTTACCCCTTTTCTCATTCTATTCTCCAAATAGTGCTTCATGTTCTTCATCATTATACCATGTGGTCACAATTCAACTATTTTTGGGCATGACTGATTAGAATCAAACACAAGGATTCATGGTAGATATGTGTTCAATGAATGGATTATCTATTAGAGGAATAATCAGGATGTTTCATTGGATTATGGTGATTCCACAAAGGATTATGAATATGATGAGGTAGTGGGAATGGATAGAGATATAGTTGTGCATACTGAGTTCCTACATGCTCTGAGTGATGGATTGGAATATAATTTTCACCTATTGGAGGTCCAAAATAGATGACCGAAGTAACCTTACCCTATTTTTATGTATTTAATTAGATTTATATATGGTAGTGATCATTTAATAAGAATGCATGGAGATGATATATATTTTTTTATGAAAAAACTGACTACAATCCAAATATACTGAAGACCACACGACATGTATGACCCTAGTTATGGTGTATAGGGTTTTTAAAAGAGTTAATTTTCAAATGCCATGTGGGATCCCATACGATGTGTGACCCAGTGTGGGAGACCCAATGTTTACTTTAATAGTATATAGACACAGACATGACCGACCATGTGACATGTGTATACAGACATGACCAAGGTAAACAGACTCAGACAGGAGTACGGGTAGGACCCTTAGTGGATGAGGAATGTTGTGTATTCTTCTTACATGTCGTGAAGGGTTATATGGGTAGTAGGTTGTGGAATTTAAGGGTCACTACTAGGCAGCAGGGCAAGACCACAAGCCATGTGGGTCCCCTAACACCCAGTGTACCCGTTTTTTAGGAAAATTCTACCTCTGATATTTCCTTAATTTGGACTTATATTTTGTCACATTAGTAAACAATATTGAGCATTTTTCTGCATTTAATAAAATCATGGCTGTAATTTTGAATTTCAAGATATGATGATATATTTTCTAAGTGCGATTCTTCTTTAGGGGATGCTTAATGAAAATTGTTTTTAGATAAAATCATTAGAGTGTTACCCCCTTTAAGGACTATGGTGCGGGACCTCTATCTATGGAGTGGTACCCCCTATGGAATTCGATATTGGGTCATTTATCTAATATGTGGTACCCCTAATGGAATTCATGATCATTTCCTCTATCTACAGATTGGTACCTAATTATGTAATTAGAGAGTGGTTCCTTTATTGTAACACCCATATGCCTTTATGAAATATTTTCTTTAAGTAATTAAAATTCATTATTACCTTGAATTGCACACAAAAGTTAGTATAAAATAACCACAATATTCCCACAGTATAAAATAACTGTTATAGCATGGCTGTTATGTTAGTGGGAATACGTATAACTAACTTTTGAAAATCCATCATGAATTCATTGACTATTAATTATTTTTTATAAAATATAAATTAGATATTTGTATTTTTTAGTGAATTATTATTTTTAATGAAATTATATAAATATATATATATATGCTATATAATTAATAATATATTTCTTATATTCATCCAATGTATATTTTAATCATATGCTGTGAATAAACCCCATTTTTTGTATAAAAAAGTATTTTTTTCAAAAGGAGATCTTATGACTTTGAAAGGAGAACCCATTTTAAATTAATATTTTGAAAAAATAATAATATTTATATGACAAAATAAAAATTTTATTTTAAAGGGGGATATAAAAATTTAAATTGGATGAATTTTTGATATTTTTCTCAAAACATACAAGTTTTGATGAATAGTAAAAATACACTTAATTTTAAGTTAAAACATTTTTTTTCATAAAAAAATTTATGTTATTAAATTATAATATTCAATGATAAAGTATAAATAGAATTTATTTTTATCATTAAATATAATTTATGTCATTAGCATTAATTTTACATTGAATTCAAACAAAAAAATATTTCAATCTTTTGCAATGTTTAAACTTTTAAAACCTCGTTCTCTCATTCCGACAACTAGATTGATTTTAAATTATTTTCTAAAAATTTAATGTTTTTAATTTTAAGAAATTGAATACAAATTTGGAATTACTAGGTCCAAATTATATTAGGAGGGTACTTCTACATTTGGTCATGATATATAGTAACTTTGGTAGTTATTTTTATTACCATGGTTGAAAGTAAAGCAAGTAATTAAAGATCAAAATAATATTACAAAATTACCATAAAACCTCTAAAAATCATATTGGAGGACTAAATTAGACCATGATCATTTATTTTTCATTATTTAATCAATTAATGGACACTTTCCCATGAATATGAAATGAATATACTAAAAACAAATGAATGTAACAAAATGTAAAAATCTCATTTTATATAATTATAACAATTTTAATATATGTATAAGTAGGAGATAATATCAACTATAGGTATAATTTGGAATTCTAAAAGATTTATGTACAACATATAATTTTTTTTTATAAATTTTAGAGATTAAATATTTACCATTGATGATGACACAATCATGATTCCTAAATTATTTTATTAATAGAAATATCAAATAAATGGTTTTAAAAATGTTGAAAGAAACAAAATCTTATTTAATTAAGGTTATACACGAATTTTATAGGTTTATATAACCTTTTAGTAGTACTTTAAATAATTTTTTCGAATTTATCTTCTGTTTGGATTTTTTTAAAGTCAAATAAATTAATAGTGTCAAAATTGACACTATTTCTATTTTATAAGCACAACATATGAATAAAATATTTAAAAATAACAAAAAAATTAAAAATAAATAAGTGAAAATAATAAGATCTAAAATTACATAAAGTATCCAATTACATACAATTGAAAACATACAATTAAAAATTTATAACCATTTAATATTTAGACTAATATTACCAAAGTGAAAATTAAATTGATTAAATAAGGATAAATGTTAATTATAATGTTTAAAATAAAGTCAAAACATGCCTAAATTTTATTGGTTGAGAGGAGTTCAACCCATAATCATCATATCTTCAAAATAATTCACTTTAGATGCATTTTAATTTAAAAATTAATTTATATTAATTAAATAGATTTAGTATTTCTAAAGGTGCCCCCACCCCTCTCTTATAAAAGGGAAACTCTAATTATCTTTTAATCAGACATTTAAACCCTTTTTAAACCCAACCCATTTAATCTCAATAATTCACTCACTTAATCCTAGAGGAAACACTTTTGGAAGAAATAAATCCTAAGGTGACAATTTTTGCAAATCAAAAAGTGATAATCGATAAATAGTTAATTGTTTTATCAACTCTTTTAAAATTCATTTTTTCTTCAACTGCTTATTATTATGTTTTTTCCATAGTAATGTAATAAATCTAGTATCTTATATATTATGAGATGTTATTATAAGTATGTGAAAACCTTATACCTCATTTTATACGTCTTAAAAATATCAATATCACCATGCGTGTGAACGTACAACATACTGTCTCCATGCCGTGGTGTAATTTTCTATTCAACAAATATTTATTTAATGGGTATAATGGATTTAAATAAGGAATATAATAAGATAATTATTCTAGATAATTAAAATATCATCCAATTCTATACCATTTAACCATCAAGGGAATGATATCATCACTCATTTGTACGTACGACCAACCATCTCCTCGACATGGTGAGATTCATTTTCAAGTCGAAAATTCAATAAAGATTATAAAATTTATATGATGAGTAAAAATAATAATTATGAACTTAATTTCATTCTATAAATTAATTAAATACATCATAATAATAAAAAACACAACTTACATGAAAAAATATGAATGGGAAAATGAAGCAGTTAACACACAAAATAATTTCAATATTGAAACACTATTTACAAAATGATATAATAAGACCATATATGATATCATAAATATGTATATGGTTCTGGTATAATTTAATAAAAACTTTAACCATTATATAGTAGGTTAACACACCCTCGACTAAAAGAAGGTAGAAGGTAAGAGACAATTTTTGGAATCACATTTATATGCGAGATTATTTACATGTAAGTATTTACTGGGGTATATTTGTAATCCAAATCCATGTTTCCTAAGTATGTAATATTATTTATATTATTCTAAAATTTTTTATATTTAATTTTACCCTTTTGTGATTTTTTATTAAATGGCATGAAAGGAATCATTTGTCGTTATTTGATTTGAGGTACTTTTTTACTTTTCTAGCAAAAGTATGAGGATAATGTTTTTTTAACATATAAAAAATGAATGGATTATTATGATTTCTTAACACCTTATTTAAATGAATATTAATTTACAATATTTCAAGTGTATTTTCAAGTAAATTCTTATTTTATGTGGTTTTTTGAGAAAAGGAAATATTTTTGAAGTAGGATGGATATTTTCCCAAAGAATTAATTTCAAGTATTTTATCAAAATTATTTTCAATATAAGATTACACAGGGTTATGATTCAATCCCTATTATTACATTGAATTTATTGTGTTTATGATAGAAATATTTCAATGAAATCCATTTATTTTATATGTATTATGATGGAATGATGTTTAAAAAACCCATTTTTTGCTCCTTGGGTTTTTCTGTTTTGAATGGTTTATGTTTTTTTGGAAGATTTAAGAATGATTTCATTATGAGATGGGTGGGACCTATATTTACATAAAATTCATTGGGTAAAAATTTATATCTCAGGATATAGACATGACTGGAATTATAAGTAAATTCAGTTTAGTAATATAGGGCTGAAATGACAAGTAAAACCGACTCAGTATCTAAATTTTTTCCACTGTGATGGTTTTGGAAACAAGCATTGACGTATATGTAAGGATTTCCTATTCTTATTTTTATTCCACAAAACATCATATCTTATGTTATGATTTTTTTTATTATGTCCATTAATTCGTATGATGTTTTATCCCATGACATGATATCACGATCTTTCTTTTGCAGGATAATACTTTAAAATGTTTTGTTCTTATGTCTTATGATTATGATATGATTTATATTATCTTTGTACACCCTTACTAATAATTTAGGATCACACTTTCATATGTTTAAATTCCCCAAGTCAGAATGAAGGGTATTAAGTATTCTATGTCAAAAAGGATTCTAGTTATGAAGAAATAAGTCTGAGAAAATTTAGATGTTTTATGAACTAGTTGTTTATATTTCCCAGTTTAAAATGAAAATATTCCTATAAGATAAAATAATTTATTTTTTATATTTTTATATGGATATAATCCAATTTTCATGTAATATCAATGTATATATAGTATGTGTCGTTACAGTCGGTATTAGAGGGAAATTATAGTTAACATTTGGAAACTAGGATGAGAAAGCCTTTGTAATAACCCTAATGATATATATAAGTATATGATACAATCCTAGAGTTATATAAATGACAATTAATATCCTATTATGAAACCAATTGCGCACAAAATTTAAATTTTATTCTTGGTTATGTGGTTTTTCTGTTATGTTTAGTGTTTCTCACACTATGATTCTTTAGTTTTATTCAGTGGTTAGAACCTAAAGGAACTGTGTTAATGATGAATGCTACAGAAAGTGAAATGATTGTCCCCATGAGAAACTAAATGTCTAGGTATATGGAATGAAAAATCACGTGGCCATGATCACACAACATTCTCAAGATATGAATCATGCAAGACTTACAAACAAGAAAAATAGTGAGTAACATTCTATTGAGTCTTTCATGAGGCAGCGTCCACCTTCTTTTAGTGGGTCTTCCGATCCACTAGTGGATAAGCAATGGATCAGTACCACTGAAAATATATTTTCAGTTCTACAATGTTCTAAACATGGTAAGGTCATCTTAGTATTATATCATTTGGTAGGTTAAGATGATCAATGGTGTAATCATATTAGAAATACAAGGCAAAGAGATGAAATTGATTCCATGTAATGGGACATGTTCCTGAACTTATTTTATAATAAATACATTGCTCGTGTTGTTCGAACAATGATGGAGGAGTTCCTTGAAATTAAGAAAAAGGATTATTTATCCATCGGTACCTATGAAGAAAATTTTACAAGACTTTCAAGATATAATTATAGAATTATTATCCTAACTAAGAGTAAAATTGATCAATTCTGTAGTGTCTTAAAACCAAGGATCTGAATAGAATTAGAAATAATTATATTTAATAGCTATGAGGAAATTGTTTGATGAGCTCTCATGGTTTAGATGGGGGTTGGAGTAACCCATCAGTCCTATGAATTTGATAAGAAGAGAAAAACGGGATACAAAGGAAAATATAAAGACCACACCAAAAGGAAGTTGAGTTTTCTCTTATGCTCAGTGTTTGAAAATAAACATGGATGAAATTGTCTTAAAGGGACTAGTTAATGTTTTAAGTGTGGAAAAGAAAGTCATTGGGAAGTTGAATACTGATGTAGTGGGAAATAGATGTCTAATTATGTTAACAAAAAAAAAGTCTAAAAAAATCCATATCCTACAATTCATTTCCAAATGTGCAAGTAAATGTGTAAGGATGCCAATCAATTCTCTAATATAAGAGTTATTTATGATGATTGACATCAAAAACTCTTAAGGCCCAAGAAAAAGGAATGTCACATGCAATCACTACAGGTGACATGGAGTAAGATAATGAAGTTGTGAAAGGTACCCTTACCATCAAATCTAAAGATGAAAATGATTTATTTGTTTCTGGATCCACCCACTCTTTTATTTTTGAATAATTTTCTATGTTTATCACCATATTACCTCAACAATTAGATGTTGAGTTACCAGTGATGACTCTTAATGGCACAAGATTCGCATCCAAAGTTTATAATTATTTTCCGACTAAAGTTCATGGTAAAGTGCTTCCTTCAATTCTTGTGAGACTTACTATAGTGGAATTTGATGTGATTAATGTCCTAAATTGGATTTCTATATATGGATCTCATATAAATTACCAAGGAATGGAAGTCAAATTTCATATTCCAGATCAATCTATGATCATCTATCAATGTACGAATGAATATAACCTTCCAATAGAAATTACTTCCATCTTATGGGTATTTATTCATATAAAAGAAGGTTATTTATCACCAATGGTTAGGGAAAAATCTATGATTAAGAATATACCTATTCTATGGGAGCTTGATGATGCCTTTTCAGAGGAATTGATAGGACTTCCATCAAATCATGAAGTTGAGTTTTCAATATAATTCATACTGGGTATGATGCCTATTTCATAGACACTTTATCTAAAATCCTCAATTATGTTGCTGGAATTGATGAAGCAAATCCAAGAGAATCTTGATATGGTATTCATATGCCCTAGTTCATCAACTTGGGAAGCACCTGTTCTATTTTTTAATAAGAATGTTGGATCGACGAGACTCTGAATTGATTATCGAGAAATTAACTGGATCACTATCGAGAAAAAATATCATCTTCCATGCATTGATGACTTATTCAACCAACTAAGTGGAGATCAATAATTTTCTATGATTGATCTTCATTTAGGAAATCATGAATTAAGGGCCAAGAAGAAGGATATACCAAAAATTGCATTCCGTACAATGTATGGACACTATGAATTTATATTGATTCCTTTTGGTCGTACTAATTCCTATGCTATTATCATGGATCTAATGAATAAAATCTTTAGAGACTATCATGATCAGTTTTAGGTAGACTCTATAGATTATATTCTGGTCTATTTGAAGATAAAGTATTAATATGAACACCACTTGAGAATTATACTGAAGACCCTGAGAAAAGTGAAGCTTTATGAAAAATTTATGAACTGTAAATTTTGGCTTCAAAAAGATTAATTTTTGGGTTAGATAATATCAAGAGATGGGATATATGTGGATCCACCAAAAATAGAATTTTTGGAAAGATGGGTGAGACAAAAAATGGTAGCTGAGATCCAAAATTTTCTTGTATGGGATGGATATTATCGAGGTTTGGTAAAATATTTTTCACAATTATCTAATCCACTCACCATGTTGACTCTGAAAGGTTTTATGTTTTTATGGACAGAGGAATGTGAAGAGAATTTAAAAGATCTAAAAAAGAAGGTCAGCCAGTGTACCTATGCTCACACTACATTGTAGTGTGGAATGGTTTTTTATCTATAGTAATTCATCCAAGAAGGGGATAAAATTTTCTCTCATGATAAATGATCATGTGGCATCTTATGCCTCCCGAAAGTTGAAAATCCATGATAAAAATTACCAAACTCATGATTTGGATTTAGCTATGGTAATCATGGGATTTAATATTTGAAGGAATTTTATTTATGGTGAAAGGTGTGATGTATATACTACTCATAAAAGTTTCACGTAAAATTTCACACAAAATTAGATGAATTTGTGCCATTGAATATGGTTTATTTGATTAATGATTACGACTTCTCAATACATTACCACCGTAGGAAAGTGAACAAGGTGGAAGATGCTTTGAGTCGGTAAGACCATGCTATCCTATCAATGATGGAAATTATAAAAGATCCAATATTTATTTATTTTCAAATAATGTATCTTGGAATTTTTATAGAATGGGAGAAATAATATCTTTGTCAAATGAAATTTTGACCAACTTTGAGAGGATAAGTTTGGGATAAACCTACCATTAAGTGGGGTGGGAGGGGGGGGGGGGTAAATCAGTGTTGGGGACTTATGATACCAATTACAACTTTTTTATCCCCATACCTCTTGACCTATTAGGATCTTGATTCTCTTATTCTCTTTTCCTTGTCGCATGCAATAATGAAAATTTGTAAAAATATGCACATGATGTTTTTACAAGGTTCACCACTTAATAAGAGTAGCTACATCCTTCCCATGAATGGTAATAACCAGTGCATGGATTCTCAACTATAATGTGATATGTTGTTACAGTGGGTTGACTAGGAAAACAATACTCTAGTTAATGTGGCTCCCTACACATGGAGGAGGGAAGGAGATAATCGCTTCATAGTGTCTGTCCCTAAACATAAAGGGAGGAAGGGAAACAATCCTCTTCCAACTTTCAACAAGTTGGATATTCCCTTACCCTCACTGGTTCTTTATACTGCTAGTATAGATAGTCTCTTATAACCTTTAGGTGGTTCCATATAATACCTGTGAAGACAGTCTTATCTCTATTGATAAGGGTTTGCGAAACCAATAAAGTCCTCCACAAGTTGTGACATGTTGGATGTCATAGTGCTATTCTTGTCTTCTTATATTCATTTTTTTATTTCCTAGAAGCATGCAAGTAAACACCTACATATTTATATATAGAAAACCTGAAAGATGCACACTCTTCTTCCCCTTAATCTTTAGTGAAAAACCTACTGCACTAAGACTTATGCTTCTACATTCTAGAATCAAAAAACCCTTTGTGATTATCAGAACAATGAAGATCAGATCAGATTAGTATCATCACGGTTTTTTGGATTGAACAACTAAATGTAGAATGGAAACTATCTTCTTTTTCTTCTTTTACTTCTGATTTACACTCCGTGCAAGCGAGGAGCTCCACGGGTCTACTTCTTCACATAGAGGATGCAAGATTATTCTTCACAGAACTAGGGTTGATTTGGTGATCTATCTTCGTGAATCACTACAAGAGTGAGTATTCCACGGTTGTGTACTCATGGGATCTCCTTCATTAAACACAGTGAGGGTTTGAGAAAAGTAGTTTCTTGTTTGTGCTTTCTTCTTTGCACAGATGGTGCGGTTCTCCTTATTCATGAGACACTTCAAGAGTACATAGCACTTTTTAAATGCATGTGGGACCTTGAAATTTTTTTTCACAACCTTATTGTGGGATTGTGTGTAAAATTAAAATCTTTCACATAAAAACACATTTTGTTATGAAACATTCTCTTCATGCAACTCTTCTTTTTCACACAGAACTTCCCTTTTCACGCAACACTTTCTTTTTCATGCAACACTTCTTTTTTCGTGCTCTACTCTATACTTCAATTTTTCCATGCCTCATAGAATGAATTTTGTCTATGTTTGAGCCTCAAAAAATGATAGGGGGCTACCTCATATTTATATGCATTTTTAACCCCATGCATAAAATCCCTTCTTACGCATAAAATCCCATCATGTCCGTAAAACTACCTCTCACTTCATTATATTACAAGCACCTTCTTTATTTTCACACACCAACTGGACTTTTCGTGCACCTCATGACTTTTACATTTTTCATCATTATGAACATGAAGCCTCTCTTCTATGAAAAACATCAAACGCACATTTTTTTCCCAACCAATTTTACGTGCACATGTCTGATTATTCTCGCACATTGTGCGAGCATCTCCGATTCTTTGTGCGCCTCTTGAATTTTTCATTTTTTGACGTTCTAATCACAATACACCAATTGTACACACAATTACACACCACTTTACATATTGTACACACAACCAATATTTCATGCATCATCATTTTTTGCGCACATTGCCCAATTTTTCGCGCACTCCCTTCATTTTTTATTTTTCTTCTTTTTGATTTCAAAACAGCATTTTCACACAAAATTCTAAACTCCATTCCATTTTGTGCACGAAACCAATATTTCATGAAACCTCATTTTCATGCACTTTTTCCAATATTTCATGCAGTCCATGCCTTTTCCATATTTTCCTCTTACAGTATTGTAAATCTTCTTGCACATAAAAATACAAGCCAATATGGCACGCATGAACAATCTTTCGCACACATACCTGATTTTTCGCACACAACCCTAATTATTGGTGCACAACCCTACTCTTTCTCACACCGTCCTTTACCAAAAACTGATGTCTCTATCTCCCGTTTTTCTAGCCCAAAATTTTGGAAAACACTAGAAAACAACACTTCCTTCAATGTATGCTTCAGCCATAACCTTCATGCTTCTTCTCTATAATGTGGCGTCTTCATCACCTATTCTACTTTCATCACGAACTCCACTAACATCTTTCCTTCCAATAAGAGAAATATAAGACTGTCATCACCTTTACTCCCCCTTTCCTTCATAATTCTTGATCACAAGTTCATCTAACTTATGATATTTTTGATATAAAAATACACATTTCATCGTCTAATTTTATCACCAATCTTCATTGTTGTAGACAATGTATAACATTTAATACAAGTGATTTGAATTTAGGATTAGCTCAATAATCATATGAATTTACTCCATGGATAATTTCTCAAGGATGAAATGAAATTCTATGATTACATAACAATTCTCTAGGCATCCTCACTTCAGCTGGTTATCATTAACATTGGATTCATTCTTCATCGCCTTCTTAATTTTGACAAGCATTAACAGTTATTAACAATAAAGTCAGTATGCATACATAAAGTGGTCAAAAAATCTATACAAGTAATGATTAAAGAGGCATATAAGGATATTTTGGAGCTAAAAAGGAAGGTGAGAAATGTTATTAAATTCAACCTTGATAGTGAGGAAATAATACAGTTCATGAATTGGGTTTGCATTCCACCCATACCAGAATTAAAAAAGTAGCAATTGGATGAGGCTCATAGTTGTTTATTCTCTATTCATCCTAGAAGAACAAATATGTACAAGGACCTGAAATATTATTTTTGGTGGGATGACATTAATAATGATGTTGATGAATATGTCTCTTGATCCTGGGATTTTCAGCAGGTAAAGGCAAAAAGATACAAGTCTAAGGGGATGTTACAACCATTACTAATACCATAATGGAAATGTCAAAACATCAATATGGACATTGTCTTCAGACTTCCCAAAACATCCAAAGTCAATAATGCTATCTGGGTAATGTTTGATCAACTTATGAAGTCATCACATTTAATTGCTATTAGAATGGATTTCTCTCTTGATCACACTTCCATGATATATGTAATGGAAGTGGTATGACTACATGGAGTAACACATTCCATTATATCTGATCAAGAGCCAAGGTTTTCCTAGAAGTTATGGAAAATTCATTAGCATTACCAAGATATTTCGTTTTCTTTTAGTAATGCTTATCATTCTTAGATAGTTGTTCAGTCTGAGAGGAAAATTCAAACTCTGAAAGACATGTTCTGAGATTTCTCTATGGATTTCAAAGGTAGCTATGGTCAAAATTTATCATTGGTGTAAATTTCTTACATAAAAATAATTAAATATAGTATTTATATAGATCCTTTTGAATCTCTATATGTAAAAAAGTGTGGAACTCTAACTTTCTAGGATGAAGTTGGGGAAAGAAAGCTATTAGGACCAAATCATGATAATAAAATGGCAAAAAAGGTCAAATAAATTAAAAAACTGATAAGTGAAGCTCAATGTAGAAAAAAATGTTATTCTAACCACTGAAGAAAAGTCCCAAAGTTTGAAGTAGATAATATGGTGTTTCTAAGAATATCTCCTTAGAAGATAGTAATGAGATTTGGAAATAATGGCAAGTTGGGCCTTGGGAATATCGGTCCTTCTGACATTCTGGATCATGTTGGGAAGGTATCTTACTGATTTGTGCTTCCAACAAATCTATCTAAAGTTCATGATATGTTCCATGTATATATCATGAAAAAGTACATACCTGATACATCACATGTACTAAATGAAATAGTCATACCACTAGAGAAAGTTATTTTATATTAAGAACAACTGATAGAGATTCTTGATTAGGGTGAAAAAGTTCTATGAAACAAGACCACTCGCTTGGTTAATGTTCTATAGTCAAAAAAAATTTTAAGGAAAATAAATGGGAACTTAAGGATATGATGAGGGATAGGTATCCTTATCTTTTTGTTTCTATGTGGATAATTTTGAGGGAAAAATTCAGTTTAAGGGGTGTAGAATACAATATTGGGATGTTTTTATGAAATATTTTATTTAAATAATATTATTTCCTCAATTTATTCAAATGCAGGAAATCGTATGATTTAAAGAACTACGAGATTCCCTTAGTGTAAAATTACTATTATATCCTAGCCATTTGGTTACTCGGAATATGTATAACTAACTTTTGAAAATTCATTATAACCTCATTCTCTATCAATTTATTTTAAATATAAATTAGATATTTGTATTTTTGAGTTAATTACTATTGGTATTGAAATTAATGACATATATAAGTTATATACATAATAAAATATTTTTTATATTTATCTAATGGATATTTTAATCATATGGTGTGAATAAACCCTATTTGTTGTATAAAAACCAATAATTTTTTATAAAAGGGAAATCTTACACCATTGAATGGAGATCCCATTCTAATTAAAATTTTGACACATTTATAATTTGTATATGAAAAAGTAATAATTTTATTTTAAATATGGAAATAAGAATTTAGTTTGTATGAATATCAGATATTTTTTTGAAAACATTCATGTTTTGGTGAATAGTAAAAATACACTAAATTTTAAGTTAAATTATTATTTTTCATCGAAGTAATTTATCTGATTAAATTAAAATATATAATAGTTTTAAAGTAAAATTTAATATATTTTATCATTAAATATAATTTATGTCATTATCTTTTATTTTATAGTGAATTCATATATAAAAATATTTTAATCTTTTGCAATATTTTAACTTTTAAAAACTTTTTATACTCATTCTGACAATGGGATTGATTTTAAATTAAATACAAAAAATTTTTTGTTTTTAATTTTTAAAATTGGACTTCATATCTGGAATCATTAAGTCCAAATTATGTTAACAGGATCTTCTAATTTTTGGGAATTATAAATGATAACTTTGGTAATTATTTTTATTACCATGATTGAAGGAAAATCAAATAAATAAATGTAAAAATAATATTATATAATTACCATAACACCTATAAAATTAATATTGAATGAATTTTTTCTAACCTTATTATCTATTATTAGAAATGGATTCACTTAATTGCTAATTTTCTTTTGAATACAAATAATAAAGGCTGATGTGTCTGGAAAAATATCACAATCTCAGTTTATATAAGTTTATTAATCGTAATATTTGATTAACCTTGAGATAATATAGACTACAGGTAGTCTTTGTAAATAAAAAATATTTAACTACATCATATAAATTTATTTATAATTTTTATAAATTAAATAATCACAGTTACTGATGACATAATAGTGATTCATAAATTATTTTATTAATACAAATATAAAATAATTTTTTTTAATTTTTTTAAAGAAATATAATTTGAATTGATTAATGTGATAAAAGAGTTTTATAGGTTACTGGGACATGATAGAAGTATATTAGATATTGTTTTTCTAATTTATCTTCTATGTGGATATTATTTAAAATCAAATAAATGAATAGTGTAAAAATTTGAACTATTGATATTTTATAAAAATAACATATTATTAAATAATTTAAAAATCCAAAAAATATTTAAAATCTAAAAAGAGAAAATTATAAGGTCTAAAATGTCATAAAGTATCTAATTATAGGAATTTTACTTCACATAAGTAAATATTAACAACCCTGTAATATTTTTAATTTTATTACCACATTTTAAATTAAATAGATTAATTAAGGACAAATCAAATTGATAAATATGAAAATAAAATAAAACATGAATAAATTTTACTAGCTGATAGAATTTAGACCCATACTCATCTTATCTTAGAAATAATCCACTTTGAATCCATTTTAATTTAAAAATTAATTTATATTAATTAAATTGTTTTGGTATTTACAAAGGTTCCCCTCCCCTCCATATAAAAGGGAACATCTCCTTCCCTTTTAATAACACCTATAAATCAATTTTTCATGCCCGAAACCTATATATTTCTTCTCAAAAAATCCCTCAGTTCATCCTATAGTGCACACATTGGGAATAAATCCATCCTAAGAGAACATTTTGTAAAAATAAAAAGGTGATACTCAAAAAAGAGGTATTTGTTTTATCATATTTTTCAAAATTATTTTCTTATTCTTCTTACTATTATTATTCTTTTTTTTGTAATAATTTATTATATTTAGTATCATATGCTTTATGAGATGTTATTATAGTTATGTTACAAACTTATACCTCCTTCTATCCATCCCACTAATTACAATATCAGCATGCCTGTATGCATACAGCTGACCATCTCCACATCGTGGTGTAATTTGTTATTCAAAAATAATTTATTTTTATTGGTATAATGATGAGTATAATTAATTTAAATAAAGAATATAAAATGATAATTATTCTTTATAATTAATATATCATCCAATTTCATACTATTTAACCATAAAGGTAATGATATCGTCGCTCATGTGTACATACGACCTACCGCCTCCACGTCCCGGTGAAACTCATTCTCCATGTTAACAATTCAAGAAAGATTATAAAATTTATATGATGAGTGAAAATAATATTTATTTCCTTAATTTTATTATTTTCATGAATAAAATACATCCTAATCATAACAAACATGACTTACATAGAAAAAACATGAATGGGAAAACAAAGTAGTTAACACACGGAATAACAGAAAAAATGAAACACTATTAACAATATGATATAATATAATAATATATGATATCATAGTTATTTATATGGTTTTGGTATAATTTAATAATATAAATTAACCATTATACAAGAGGTTAACACACCACTGACTTACAAAAAGTACATGGTAAGGGATACTTTTTCAATCTAATTTTTATCCAAAATTGTTTATATGTAAGTATTTACTAGGATATGTTTTTCATACACATCCATATTTACTAGGTATTTAATATTATTCCTATTTTTATAAAAATTTTACCCTTTGGGGGTTTTTTAATATGCTATATGAACGGAATATTTTTTCATTATTCGATTTGAGGTACGTTTTGACTTTTCTGGAAAAAGTATGTGGAGAATGTTTTTAAAACTTATACCGCATGAATGAATTCTTATGCTTCCATAACACCGTACTTATATGAATATTACTTTAAAATATTTAAATTTTATTTTCTATTAAATTCTTTTCTTACATGCATTTTTGAGAAAATAAAATGTTTTTGAAGAAAAAAAGGATATTTTCCTAAATAAATAATTTCAAGTATTTTATCAAAAAAAATTCCATCTAAGATGACATAAGGTTATGTTCCTTTCCCTTTATTACTTTTATTTTATTGTGTTTATTTAGGAATTATTTTTATTAAATCCATTTATTTTATATAGATTATGATTGAATTATGTATAAAAATCCCATTTTTTGTTCCTTGTGGTATTATATGATGAATAGTTTATGTTTTTGTGGAAGACGTAATCCCAATTTCATTATGAGAAGGGTGAAACACATATCTCGATCCAATACATTGGGTAAGTATTTATATATCATGGGATAGAAAAGACTAGAATGACCACTAATCCAGTTCAGTAATACCAAGCTTGAACTGTATGTAAACCCACCTCAGTAATGGACATTGTATGCTATAATGGACATAAAAATGATCCATGACTAATATGAAATAATTTTCTATTAATAGGCATACGCAAAATTACTTATTGTCTTATATTATTACTTTTGGGATTATGTCCATTAATTCTTATGAATTCTAACCTATTACAAGATATCATAATCTTTTATATGCAGGATAAGACTTAAAAATGTTATGTTCCTATGTCGTATGATTGCGATACGATTGATATTTTCTATTAATACCCTTAATGAGAATTTGATCACCCCCTTTCATATGTTTATCTTCCCCAAGTCGTGAATAAGGGTATTAGGAAATATATTCCAAAAATAATTCTAGTTATGAATAAATTAGTGTGAGACAATGTAGATGTTTAATAAACCAGTTTTTTATGTTCCCATGTTTCTAAAGTAACTATGATTATACTGTCTTGTTGTTGATTTAATATATGTTATAATGTATATAATTAAATTTTTATATAATTTTAATGTATGTAAAGTATGGGTAATTATATCTATCTACTGAGTGGTGCCCCATATAGAGTTGGGGTGTGGGTCCTCTATCTATATAGTGGAACCTCATATTGGATAGGGTATGGGTCCAACTTATATTGAGTGGAACCCCAAACTCATTAGGGTTAGGTTCCTATTCATGGTAATTCTTTCCCCTCATCTATATAGAACAATGTAAAGGTTTGGGAAATTCATATGGTTACTCTTATGGATATACATTCAAGATACTAGTTACCACTGATGGACCCTCATAACTGATGGGAGAATATTTTATTGGGCTGGTAAGTGAGATGGAGATACCATTTCTCTCACATTTTGGATTAGTTTGTTATGAATATATATATATCCATGTTGTTGGATACCATTCCTCTATTTCTATAGGATTAATTTCCTATTACTATCATGTCTCTTAATACCCCCCTTCACCTTTTAGGGTGTCCTATGGGGTATGTATATATTCACCCATGCATGGGATTTTCCCATATGTTTCATGTATTATGAAGATGATAGATAGTTAATTGGTGATTACAGAGGAGCATAGGGACACCCTGGTGCATTAGATCACATATGGTGGTTGGGGATTAAAGATATAGAGATGATACCTCCCCAAAAAATAATTTTCTTGTTTTTTACGTTTCGACATATTATTGGTTGAGGGCGTATTTTACCTTTTTTACTTTTCAGATTATACACCTCTACTCTTGTAATCCCTATAGGGTTTACATGCATGGTTTATTCTCGAAATTTTTCATTCCTTAGTATTATTCCTCTAAAATTCTACATGGATATGTTCAAGTGTGTGAATATAGGTGCATTAGAAAAAGGCAACCCCTACTAGTTATTCCTTTCGGTGCTTGCCTCCATCCCCGACCCTATAGAGGTAGGAGTTTTGTAGTTTCTGATCAATCCCATTAGTTTAGGTTGTGAAAGATTGGTATAAGATGTAGTTCATTATTTGGGATAGTGTTTAGAATTTTCCCTTGATGATGATTTTGTTGGTAAATAGAAAAACAATTTCAAATTGTCTAACTTTGGATCTCATTCCAGGGAATCTAGTGTTGGTGAGGTGGCTAACATATGCATATATCAAGACTCTCACCAACATCATGTCAAATTGGAATACCAATACATTGGTTGTAGAAAAATTTTGTAGACGATTCATATAGTATGGATTATTTGAATGTCCTTATGGATTAATATCTCCACATATATATACTCATCTGACCATGGTATGTCTTCATTAAATTTCGAAGATTCCTCCATGAAGATAACCACCTAGTTTACCCATTCAAGATCATATAGACGATCTGATGGGGGATGATGCCTTATTTTAGGGGCAATCCTATGGTATTCTTTCTATAGGTGGAAAGGTAGCTACACCCCAAAAATTCAAGCAGCATATTGTAGTATTAAATTCGACTAATAATACACATAGTCTTAGTACACTTTGTGAGTTCTAGTTCTAGAGGCCACTAAGTTTCTAAAGTGGGTCAGATCCCTATGTAGAGAGGATTGGCAAGAGTTTGTGTTATGTGTTTTTAGGATTATCCAAACATCGATTGATATGGTGGTTCCACCGATAGCTATCCTTACCATGGTGTTGTTGGGCATTATTGGGGTCTTGTTAAGTAGATACATGATTAGTCGACACTCTATAGGTTAGAATTTATGTAGCTATTTACTAAGTATCACTACCCCTCATGATTAATCCTAGTTTAGATTCAAGAGAATTATGAGATACAATATAGAGAAATGAAATTTAATGAGTATTATTTGAGATTCATCGGACATACATAGTACTCTATCAACATGATTCAAGATGGATACTTTTAGGTGTTTAAGTTTGAGTAGGGTATCCACAGAGAAATATTTTCCAATGTGGTACCACTATGAATTCCCACCTATATAGTAGTGTTAGAATAGGTGATGGTGGTCGAGAGATTATTATTATATGGATTCCATGTATCTAGTGAAGAAAGTGGGAATTCTAGGGATTATCCATAAACAATAGCTAATATATGTTAGTTAGAAGGGTCATGGTTTAGGATGCCTCCACTTGAATAGACATAATGATTCATTCGTGTGTCCCAGGGACTGCGTAGAAGTCTTGGAAAGTCTTGAGAGTGGTAGTGTTATTCATGTGAGGAGTAATGTCACATTCAACCGGATTTCCCAACTATATGTGATAATTATGAAAAGAATATTGTGGATAAACAACCACTGTAGAGGCAGCTCCATGATCACAGAAATCCAAGGAAAGGGAAGCATGGCCTCAAGGGAGGTAGAGCTGATAGAGGCATAGGTGGGGCTCTATAATGAGATGAAAATGGTGGTGGATGAAGTTATGATCTCCTTATATTAAAACCACTAGAAATCCCACATCAGGCTCGTGGAGAAAGAGTTCCAGGATGTGGGAAGCTGTAGGCTGTGAAGGTTTATCACTGAACTGAACATGAGATGATTATATGTATGGTCTATGTTTATTAAACTATTTCTTTAGTACTATTATACCTTTGTTTGAATTTTTTTCCATCAAATCATTACTCCTGGTGCAAGAGTTGGAGCTCCCTGTTTGACGCTTTTTACGATCACCTTTTCCTTGAGGTATGTACATGTAGTGCTTCTTCTAAATATTTTATCTTTCAACAGTTCCATATATCACTTGGGAGGGATAGATTCTTGTGAGACATTATGGCCATCATGATGAAAACATATGAAATAATCTTGGGTATAAATTATTTTTCCGGGGTCTGACCCCTAAACCACTATCACCATAGATGAGTTAAATTCCATCACACTGATGAGATGATATTCTCTTTTGTGGGTGAGAGATATTTCAAAGAGGGATGAGTGGTTTTTCAAGAATATTTTTAAATCCAATTACCCATCCATTAGTGAGTGCAGCCCTAGGAATATTAGGATGTTTAGTCATACTTATTCCTTCATTTTATGAGGATTTTATGGATATCTTATCTGAGTAAATTCGAGGACAAACTAGGAGGATGTAGATGAGGTTTTGTATTGACTTTCATATAAGGAATGATCTATTACTTTATTAGGTATATCAAATGACCCTTACCATGCATTGGGAGTTGTTTTAATAGTTAGAGGTGATTCAAGAGAAGGGTTATCAGTGGCCCATTGTTCCACCCTTAATAGAAACAATGTTGCTCATGATAAAGGAGGATTGGATCATATAACTTTGTGTGGATTATCATCACCAAAACCAGGACATGAAAAAGAACAAGAACCTCTTTCTGGGGATTGATGACCTCTTTGATCAGTTCCAAGGTGCGATATGGTTCTCAAAAATAAATCTCAGGTTTGGCTACCACAGGCTGACAGTTCACATGGAAGATATTCCCAAGATGAATTTATTATTTCTCTATACACACAATTAGTTCTTTAAAATACCTTTAGGTGTGATGAATTTCCCTACTATGTTTATAGATTTCATAAACCGTATCTCCCCATTGTAATTGGTCTGATTATTCCTTTAACTAATTGATGGAAAACTCATTAAATCTATGTCATAAGTGGAGCATGCATAGCACTTGATAATGGAACTTGACTTACATGAGGTGAACTAATATTATGGTAATCTCTCAAAGTGATACTTTTATAATTATGAGTTTGACTTTATTAGGCATGTCATTTATGATAGTGGATTAGTTGTGGACCCAGCAAAGATTGATGCATTGCTTTCTTGGGATACACCCATGTTCATGTTAGAAGTTCCTAGTTTTCTTGTCTTTTAATGGTACTACCAAAGGTTTGTGATATATTTATTGATAATTACAACCCATTCGACAACACTAATGTGGAATGGGTATCCATTTCCCTTGACTAAGTACTGATAGAGATCCTTTGAGGAGTTGACGATGAAGCTAAGGAGTGCAAGTATTTTGAGACTATCGGAGGATGTCATGGATTTTGTATTGTATTTCAATTCCTTTGGAGAAGATATCAAATGTTTTTTGATTCATTGTTAGAATGTTATCACGTATGGAATGAGGCAATTGAGACCCCATGTGAAAAAGTATGCAATGAATGAACTAGAGATAAAATTGGTAGTATTCTTCCCAAGGATGTGGAGGCATTATCTCATAGAATATTTCATTATTGGTTGCTCAAACTATTAGAGTCTTAGGAATGTTTTCACATAGAGAGGATTGAACCTATAATTTATTAATTGGTTGGGGTTAATATATGAATATTACCTTGAGATAGTATAAAATTAAATGAAGGGAAACATGATGGCATATTACCTTAGAAAAATGTCATAATCTCAATTGATGTAAGACATTTCAGAGCAGTTGGAGTTCGTATAACTAAACTGAGTTATGATGGAGGGTGAGAATTTTCATCAGTTTATGGTGTTAACACCTCCACTCCTTTAGTATGTGAGAGATTCCTAGTATGGAGATATTGAATGTGAGGTGTTATGTGACCAGATATCCATAGGATATTCACCCAGTTGGATTTATTGAAGGTGGGAATCATGTTATCCTTTTCAATGGGAAAACAGTGGTCCCAATCATGATACAAGAGGAGGTAATGATATTGTTTGAAGAATATCCTTTTTATGTACATGAAAATGTAGGTAATATTTACATATACCTTTATCAGTTTTTTTGTTGGGATGTATTGTAACGAAACGTTGCTAAGTTCATCTCTCAATGTCTGTCAGTAGTTGAAGGATGAGCACCAGGTTATGAAATATTTTTTGTATCACCTTTAAATACCAATGTGGAATTGAGATAACATATCCATGTACATTATGATAGGGTTTATGGAGATATCGAGAGGCCACAACACCATTTTGGTGATAGTTGAATGACTTATAAAGTTGGTGTATATCCTTACATTTAGTTAGTATTGTTTAGTGTGGTGTTTTGGGTAGTAGTATGTATAAGAGATCATTTACCTTCATGGGGTAACCTTGATGACTATCCTGAACTATGATGCGCAGTATGTTTCACGAATGTTTAGAGACATGTAGGAGTTAATCAAGATACAAATGAGTTTTAGTACAGTATTCCACCCCCATACATATGGGTAGACTGAGTGAAATATCCTATTGCTGTAAGATATTCTTAGGTATTATGTGTTATACTACATTTGAAGCAACAAATATCACTTGATCATTGTGTTCGATTAGGGATACCACGTTTTCCTAAGAGTATCTCCATGATGTGGATTGTAAAGATTTTGATAGATATGAATGCTATCCTTGGGGACATGAGTCCATTCGAGATTATGTAGTGGGTTGGTGAGTTTTCTTACCACATCACCTTACCCCCACATTTCGAGCAGGTTCATGGAATCTTCTATGTGTCACATATGAGGAGATATGTGCATGACCCTAGACAAATTATCGACTAGGGTGAGCTGGATATTGAGGATTGAGCCACTTTTTTGGAGCATTTAGTGGAAATAAAGGATCAATAAGAGAGTATCATGTGTAGATGGAAAATTCCCTTAGTTTGTGTGTTATTCCAGTAAGGGAGCATGCAGGAGAGCACCTAAGAGAGGGAGGTCCATATGCAGGATCAGTATCCCATTATTTCTTAGCTTTTTATCTTCAAGGAAGTAAATATTCAATGAGGTAATGATGTCAAGAAATTTTTTCCTTTGAATACATTCAACTATTTTTCATGTTAGGCACTGAGATGATGTGTGATTCTGAGGCTTGGTTTGTCCATAATAAAATTTCTAAAAATAGTAATTATATCATATATCTTCTGTGTATGATTTATAAAAAAATAATTGGATGACTATTAATTAGAGTCTAAGATCTAAAATTTGAGAACATGGTTGAATCCATAATGTGAGTTTTTCCCTAGGCACTACCTAAATTTGGTCAACACACAGATTTCAGATAAAGTGACTATGGGAAGGTGCGGTCAGTGATTTAATTACTTATTTAATTAAACACATAAAAAAATCTTCCTATTTATTATCATTGTTATAGAAGATCTCTATGGTTATTTGTATAAACCTAAGATCATTTAGAAGATAATTTCACATTCTTTTTTGGGGGTTTGAGATCAGATGATGACAAGCCTCCTTATCAAGGATAATTGATGGGTAAAAAATGCAATAGACCATACTCTTTCATTTTTGAGCTTATTCTTCATCAATGATCAATATAAATTGAGGTAGGTCTCATAAAATTTTATTGTTTCTGTCATGATTAGAAAATATTATCTTGTATTATCAGTCTTTTTAGTGAAATGAAATTATTAAAAACTTCACATAATTCCTTTTCAAATTAAACTAATTAATAATTTGTATAATACTTAGTGTTCCATGTTATATCACCCCATATGTCCACAATCTTGTTCATTGAAAAAAAATTCCTAGAAAAAGACTCTTTCGTCATTTTATTTATTGTTTTTTCCAAATTGTTCTTCATGATCTACATCGTTGGACCATGAGGTCATGATTTTACTGTTTCTGGGAAGGACTAAGCAAGATCAGACACCCTAATTTGTTGAAGATTCACCAGAAATTAATGGATAAAATAAAAAAGGATCAGGATGTTTTGAAGGAAGAGTATGATTCCAACATGGACAGGTAATCTGATGAAGGAATGAGTGATGGATGTAGGGTTAACAAAGAGTTCATATGGGATTTTAGTGACAGATTAGAATTTTATTTCTATCATTGGAGGGCCATAATCGACTATTGTATAAGTGTTCCAAAATTTTCAAGTGGTTTAACATTAAAATTCATTGTAGTGGTAATGGGATGGGAATTCGTAGAGAATATATTTACTTTCAACAAAAAATAAACTAAAGGTTCTTGAGTTTTAAGAACACGCAACATTTAATGCTCTAGTTATGCTAGCTGTGGGTTTTATAGTGGGTAAAATATCACATGATGTGTGGGACCCCCACAGTTCATGTGAACTAGTGTTGGTGACTCAATGTATACTCTGGGATTACATGTACATAAGCATGGCCAAGCACACAACAAGTGTATATAAACATGAACAATATACATGAACATAGCCAAGATCAAAGGCACGACTCTATGTTAATAAGGCATGTCATGTAGTCCCCATGCATGCTGTCTAGGAAAAAATGGGTAGAAATTTGTGTATTTTCTGGGACAAAACTAGATAGTTAGGTGGGACCATATGTCATGTGGGTCCCCTAACATGCCATATTCCATTATTTTTTGGTATATTTATACCAATAGTATCTTCTTCATTTGGACCATGATTTAGGACAATGAGAAGCATATCCCACGTTTTTTTCTATGTATAATGTGATGGTGGAATTCATGGTGTATTTTGTGATATGATGCAAGATTTTATAAGAGTGATTATTATTTAAGTTGTGATTGAAGATGAAAATGATTAGGTGGGATCATTATATTAGAACCCCCCTGAAAGACTAGGGTGTGATTCCTCTATCTACCTAATAGTACCCTCAATGGAATTAATGTGTGGGTCCTCTTTATACTTTTTGATACCACGAATGAAATTGGGGCACAAGTGCTCTATCTTCTAAGTGGTACCCAACTATAGAATTAGGGGACATGTCCTCTATATTCTGAGTGGTACCCATATGGAATTAGGATGTTAGTCCTCTATATACTGAGTGGTAAACCCTATAATATACGGCATGCGTTCTCCATACACTAAGTCACCACCCCCCTGATGCACTAGGGAGTGGGTCATCTGCTTGGAGATTATTCCCCCACGACTATGGATAATAGTGGTGAGGATTGGAACATCCATATGGTTTCTCTTAAATAAATATTCATGAGATTCTAGGGATCATTTATGGACTATTGGAACTGATTCCATACACTTATCCTAGGTTGGGATATGATATGAAGATCCCCTTTCTCTCTTGTTTGTGTTGATTTTTTGAATATATATATATAAATATTTTTTGAAGCTGTTAATCTCTTACGATGGGATGAGTTATTTATTCATATCATGTCTCTTACTCCACCCCTTCATCTTTGAAGGCATCATACTGGGTATGTATATACACACCACTACATGGGATTTCCTACAAGTGTCATGTCTTATGAAGATGATGAAAAAGTTGGTGGATATTATAGAGGATTATAGGGATACTCTAGTTCATTGAAAAATGTATTGTCTTCAGGACATAGAGATTTGGAGTGGATCAATCTTAGCACATTACATTTCTAGGTTTTTCAGGTTGGGAAATCTTTCTAGTTGGGTGTGTATTATTTTCTTTTTAATATTCAGACTACACTATCATACACTTGTACTCCCTGCAGGTTTTTTATATATGTTAATTATGTAGATGTTGAATTGTTTATTTTTATTCCTAAAAAATATTCATGGATGTGATCAGGTGTACATACATGAACATTAGGCAATGGACTCCCATATTAGTTATGCCTTTCCGTTCTTGTCACCAGCCCCTGGCCTATGGATTTAGGCTTAGAGTAGTTGCGGCTAGAGCCATGTTTGGTTGATTCATGACATAAAAACCTATCTAAAATATACATTATGGAAATATTTTTGATTATATAATGTGTAATTATCAAAAATAATATAATTTTGCGACTTATTTAATGTGAAAAATATAGGTACAACAATATATTTTCAAAAAATACAAGTGCCCCACTCACCTCGCTTATAAGAGGCCACCCCTCTAATCTTTTTTTCACAACTTAAAACAAATTTTGATTAGACATGTCATACCCTATCACTTCCCAAATTACATTATATCATCCTAGAATCATTATTTTTGGTATAAATCCCACCCAATACGGATTTTGGTTCAAACCTAAGAAGATCACCTAAAAAAGAGGTAATGTTCTTCAACAGTTGTTTTTATTTTATTTCTCAGTCAACATCTTTAAATTATTAGTAAATTATAATAGAGTAAAAGAATAAAAATTTTCCATATAAGGATAATTTTTTAAATTAATATAATGAACTGAAACCATTTACACTTTCATTAAATGGTTTATGAAAATATCACCCATTTTTACGGTGGATTACCTCCTCATGAACCAATTTCATTCAATTTTCCATTAACACCTCCCACGGTTGGTATTTATGATGGATAATAACTATATATATGATATTTATAACATAATTATACCTTTTGATTCATTATATCATATAAAAACTTCTTTTACATTCCATTCCATAGGTGATACAATAATGTCTTTTGTGTGTATGACAGACTAACTCCACATGAAGGGATGTGGTTCTTTTTCACTAACACTTTACATGAATGATAATAAAAGAAACTTTAATGATTATAGGTGATATAAATGATGTAATTAAGAAATTAATGAAATATTTATCAACCTTTAAAAATAAAATATCATTTCATTTCTTATATTTTCACTAACTGAAGGATGATAATGTTGTTCATGTATGTGTGGACTACCGCCATCACGAAGTAGTGTAAATATCTTTTTTCAATACTAGAGAAATTGGATGATATGATTAAGTTTATTTAGAAGAATAATATTTTTTTTATGATATTATTATAATTATTTAATCATAAAATATTAATTTCATCCTTTTCATAAGGACAAGGAATAATTAAAATGTTACTCATTAGTATGAATGACCTACCGTCTCGACAATCGTAATGTACTTCATTTCTCAAAACCATGTTTCCTGAATGGTAATTAAATTATAATTTATGTATAAATATCATAATTTTTTAATTTTTATTATTTTGTAGATGATGTATCCAATATCAATGTATGAGGACCGAAAATAACTAATCTAAACGTACACAAAAAAACAAAGCAGTTATTACCCGAAATATGATTTAAACAAAGAATTAGTAACCAAAGGAAATGAATGGTCATAAGAAAATCATTTTTGGTATACTATGTATAATTATTTTTATATATTATATTTATAATAAACTTATATTTATTATATAAAAGGCTATAACATGTACGAATGAAGTCGATACATAGGGTAAGACAATTCTACACTCTCATTTTTTAAGAGAGACATATTAAAATTCAGCACAAATTTATTTTATGGATTTTATATAATTCCCATGAATGTATATTATTATTATTATCTATAATACAATTTTTCTAACATATAAAATAGTTTATCTCTCTTTCATCGAGTTTAAAATAAAAAATTTACCAAAGTGATAATTGATATTTGTCTCAATTTTTATTTCTTTGAGACATATGTTATGTTATGAACCTGTATTCTTTGTTGAGAAGTGTATACATAACATTTTAAATGTAATATAATTATTTTATTTGTTATCTTGATATTATATGTTTAATTATATTTTATTATTTCATTGGGATTTAAATTCAATTTTACCAATGTGGTAATGGTTTTATGAAACTATATAATCTTTTATTAGGATTCTTTATGATTATTATTACAATGATGAAATATTATGTTAAATCACTCAATAAAATCATTAGTTTTGTTATCTCATTTTTATTTCATGATAAAAAATTATTTTCCTTTACTTATCCTCTATTTATTTAATTAGGAGTATAAAATAATTTTTTAAAGAAAAATTCATATTTATTTTTATCTTCTGCGAGAAATCTTTTTCTGCCAAAACAATGTTTCAAAAAAACATTTCAATAACGGTTTTAAAATTATTAAAATTATTTATTAAAAAATTAACCATTCTTGATTTTTTATAGGAATATTCTTGCCTTTTTTCAAAAAAAATCTTTTTTTTATTTTATGGAAAACGTGAATGGAATATTTCTTTCAATGTGTACAACATGATTTAAATTTTTAGCCATCATGAAAATTATTTTATTTGAAGCTTCCATTATAAATTTTAATGGTTATTTTCCAAGAAATGGATCTTCAAAATATTTTAAAATGTGTTTTCAATGTGTAAAAAATACTTTTATGTAGAAAAGATATAAATTTATTTTTAAATATTCCATTATAAGTTCGAATGGTTATTTTCAATGAAACAGATTTCAAAAATATTTTAGGAATTAAATTTTTTAAAAACGTCACTTTTAGTAAAAGAAATTCTTCCTTAAGATACATTCAATTGTATTTTTCTTTCAAAATCATTATCTATCTAATATTAAATCCTTTTATGTTACTTATTCTTTTCTAGGTATATGAACCAAATATACCATTCTTATTATTACTCTGAATGGTTTATGTTTATGATAAAAAGATGTTTCTAAAAACAGTATATCTTCCATGGGTAAAATTGTGATAAAATTTCTATGAAACCAGCTTATTTTTTCATGGGTTATGCTATGATGAAAAGATGAATTATTTTGAAAACTATATCACTTCAACAGGTTATGATATGATGATATTTTTATGAAAACTATTTCCTTTCATGGGTTATGATAAGGAAGATTTTTTATGATCTTATGGCACACATAACATTGATTTTTATTATGTGAGGGGTAGGACCTATATATACCTCTAATGAATAGGGTAGGTATTGATAAATCATTAGTAAATATGTTGTGAGTGAACCTTATTACATGTTCATAATGCCATGATGAAGATAATTACATGTTCATAGTGGTATGGGTGATCCTTATTACATGTTCACAATGTTATGTGTGAACCTTGTTTCATATTCAGAGTGTTATGAATTGACAAATATTTTATGTCCATAATGTTATTCCAGGAGCTGTTTTCATGTCCATAGTTTGTGAGAGGGAATCATTTCATGTTAGTGACTAAATGATGGAACTTTCCACTATTTATACATGTTCACAATGTTATAATCTAATGTTTATTGAAAAATTCCATGTATTATTCAAATTTTATGTTCTCATAGATCACATTCTTTGATTTATATATCATTCATGCCTTATGATATGATAATATGTATTCCATGAATCAAGATTTTGAATTTTGAAATGAATGTTATGGTTTTTATATGTAGTGGTTACTTTCTCAATAAAATATGTCTATATAATTCTTATTATCTTCATTGCTTACGCTTACTATGAATATGAGATAACCTTTTCTTATAACTCGTTTCCATGGGATATGAAGAATGGTTTTAGATAGGGTATGTTTGTGATGTGTACTAAAGGGGATGTTCTTTATGGGAAATATTGATGATATTTCACCAAATTAGAAGACTATGTACATAGTCTCCGGAGACAATAAACTATAATGGTTCTTAGGCTTGTGTTTTTATAATGTATTTAATATTCGTCTAAAAATGTGAAATATCTATGTATGAGATATCTAAATCATTATATAAATCCCTTATCATTTATATGCATGGGGATGAGTATCATTAGACGTGTGAATACCTAGAGGATGTGACACCAAGACAATTACACCACCCATAGGGGCCACACTAGAGGATACCACCTCAGTCATAATAACAATTAATTTTAGTATTATCACCCCATTGTGTTATAGTATCTCAATCCCCTACACCAAGGATGTAGTGGAATATTATTCCACTATAGTCCTGGTCACTACCCTAGATCTACCCAATAGGGCTCTAATCAATCATTCCCAATAATGTCGACATTCTCTATAGGATGGAGGTTTGGATCATCCATTCCATGCTCCACTATCCCCTAATGTAATACACTCAAAGAAAACTTCATGGGTCTGACACAAAACCATATTGATAAAAGAAAGATAAAACATGTCATGGGTTCCATCACCCCATATTTTCAGTTTTATAGGCATCCAATAATTAAAGGATCCCTCACACCCTCATTTATTAAAGATTAGAATCCACAAATCGGAGGCATTTTCACCACATCATTTTAATGAGGTGGGAATCAGAATCTCCTGGGATCCCTTGCCTCATCATTTCAGTGATATTGGTATCCACACCTCATATGTGACCACTACCCATCATTTTGGTGAGATAGGATCCCAAAACACTTGTGTTTCCTCACCCCATCATTTTAGTGATATGGGCATTCACAGCTCTTGGGTACCATTTCCCCGTCATTTCGATGAGATTAGAATCCACATATTGTGGACTCCATGTAACTACCCAATGTTATTCAATGGAAACTCCCTTATTATATTTATGTCATAAAATAACATTTAATCACAACATAATGAACTAATAAGTGATAAGTGACCTTTAAACATAAGTTTTTCACTTTTGTGTTGGCAATTTTGAAAATCTGACATACACGGTTGTGTTCAAGATGGTTTTCGGAGTCTAATGAAACAAAAATATTTTTTGGTGAATAGTGACCTACCCTTATGAATAGTAACATACCCTTATGAATAGTAATTTGACCCTTATGAATAGTAAATCTTCCAACATAAGAGTAAAATTACCTATGAATAATTGAATAAAATTTTGACATCTTAGAAAGTGACAATTTGACCTTAGTAAATGTTTTGGTATTTTGTAAGTCTTAAATAACTAATTATAATTAATTAATTAATTTAAAAGAATATTTATTTCACTAAAATTTATTCATAAATTATGTAATTCTTGTCTTATATTTTTTAGATAATTTTATAAGACCCTATGTAATTTTTTAAAGCACTATAAAATCTGTTTTAATCTTAAAAACATTTTTTTAAGTAAATTATTATTTTAATTAAATATGAAATTATTAATATTTAAAAAAATAGTTTTGAAAAATGGACTTAATTTTTGAATTCTACACATCAAAAATGGTTGTGGTAAATTTTTGGGATTTTTCTGAGATACTTGAATTTTGGATGAATAGTAGAATCCGATAATTTATAATAAATTCTAAATAATGGAGTAATTGAGTCATCGATTATGCTCTATGAATGTAATACCACTTTTTTAGGGATCAAATGATACAATTACTATTATTTTTCATTCAAGACTCACTATTCCTTGTCTTAGGGGAAATTAATAATCTAATGAATTTTATATTAAGGAAACCCATCTCCCCTCCACTACAAAAGCCACCCTTCACAACCTCATCTCCTCACACCTATCAAGCTCCAAGACTTCACTAAACTTTGCCCAAAAACCTTCCCTATCCCCTCCCCCACGTCCATGTTCTTCTGGTCCCATCAAAAGACCATGCTTGTGACCTTAAGGAGGTTCTCCAGAAAATGATTCTAGAGGTAATTTCCCTCACTCATCTCCTTTAATTTCCTTTCAAGTTCAAGTTCATTTCATGATCTCTCCCCACCTATCTTCCTCCAAAGTGTATTGTAACTAAATTATTATACATATACTGAAATTTTATGATTCTAATGGGATATTATATTATCCATCCCCCTTTCCCTATTCATTTTATTTTATTAAAGAGAACGTTGTTCGTGAGGTGTTAATTTATCACCTTCAAGAACGACATGATTTCTTATTCCATTTCTACCTTCAGATCTGGTCATGAAACCATTTTTATGGTTGAACCAGAATATTTTATATGTATTGTGTTCTATTTAAAGTTCTTTAAATAACCTATTCTCATATTAATAAGTGCTAAGCTAAAACAAGCTCGTTGTGATCCAAAAACCGCCCAAATTGACCCAAATAACCATCATTTAAATCTCATCAAATGATTAATCCACATGGATCTAATATATTTCATTATAAGATCATTAAAACTCCTGTAATATCATTAATTACATTTAATATCATATCTGGATGTTTACCCATGTTCTACCCAAACATCAATATGTGAAAATACAAGGGAACCACCAAATAAAAATCATAAAACGAACATCCATGAATAATGTTTTTGAACTCTATAAGTCATCCAATGGATCATAAAATGACATAATGAAATGAGAATTAACCCTATTAATGTATAAAAGGTTTTTTAATTTCTAATTAATGAATATAATGTCATTATATAGGACATTAAAGGGAAGGAAGCATTCGGGTACAAGGTAAGGGGAAATTCTCGAACCCAACTTTCATCCTTCACGTTCTCCCTCTTACAATCCATTTTTCATATGGTTACTCCTTAAGGGTTATTTTTTCATAATTATATTACCTTTCCTGGAATATAAATGTTTTTTACTAAAGTTTATGTCAATCAAAATGTTTTCCAAAATAAATCTTCATTTATGAACTCACCTTTTACCTCTAATTCAAGGTTGAGGGTTCCTATATCATGTATGTTGTTCCCTCTATCTTTTGGGTACCCAAAGTTTATTAATGTTTTATTATGAGATGAAACCCATTAATTTTCATGTTTTAGTTATTTTCATTTATTTTATATGTTCATTGTGGCATGCATGATAAATGATAATGTTATGATGTGACAGGTGCGCCCGGAATTATATAGCGCAACATGAATGTTTAAATATGACGGGTGCACCCAAAATTATATAGCACTCAAATGCATTGGGTAAAGTGATGAATCTCATGAGTAAATGTGAATTTATTAGTGAAAAAGATTCTATCTTGGTTCACAAGTATGTGTGGTAGTTAACAACTAAGACATGATGTTTCATTTTTATGCATTGCCACATTTCAAGTCTTTTATTGATGCTCCTTTCATGTTCATGATATTTTGACTATGTTATGATTATGCTCACCCCGCGATATATTTTTCTTATCTATCCTCTTACCGGGCTTCTAGATCACCCCTTTTTTTGTATATCCTCAAGTGGTTACATGTATTAAGGAGGGGACAAGTGCCGATAAAAATCTAGAGAAGAATAAATTAAAAAAATGTTTATGCTTGATGTTGTATTTGTTATGTGTGGTCCTAGTTTTCCCAAGACACCAAACCTTTGGATCCTCTATGTGTAATAATATTATGTTTTTTATCTTTGAAATGATGTAATAGTAATGAAAGAAAAGGCCAGGTCTCTATACTCCATTTCCCTATCATTGAAATCATATAGGTATCCACAACTCATGGGAACACACACACCATCATTTAGGTGAGATAGGCATACTTATCTCATAGGAACCCATACCCTTCCATTTCAATTAGAGAGGCATCCACATCACTTGGGAACTCTCACCCTGTCATTTCAGTGTGATAGTAATCCATAACTCCTAGAAACCCTCTCATAGTTATTCTAGTGAGACTTTAATCCACAACTCTTGGGCGACTTCGACCCATAATTTTGATGAGTTTGGCATCTTTATCTCCGGGGTACACATTAATTGTTATTGCAGTGAGATAGGAATCCACGACTTCTTGGTGCTCTCACTCTATCATTTCATCAATATTGGAATACATCGAATACGGTAACACACAATTTATTCAATTTATTTAAAAATAAAATAAATGTATTTAAAATATTAAAATTAATATAATTTAAGTGATTTTTAATGTTCTTATAATTTTATAGACTAATATGTAATATTATATTGGTGATAAAAAATTATATTTGAATTCAAACTTTTCGTTAGGTTATTTAAGTCTTACCAAGTGAATCTTTTCAGAATTGACTTTAATGATATTTTATGAAAATAAAATTTTTTCAAATTATTTAGAAAACATAATGAAATTGTATTAGGGAATGAAGGATAATATATATTATAATATTTAATCACTTGTACATTTATGTTTCATTTATCACTTTATATGTTAAATTATACCTCTTTAAGAGTGAAAAACTTTTTACTTGGTTAATGTTAATATGGTCCAACAAAGGGGTTAAACCCAAAGATAAGGTTTTAAACACCACATAATCTAGTAAAAAATTTATTATTTGACTTAATTTCAAAACCATAAAATATTATCTTCGAATAAATATCATTTTGAAGGTAGTTTTCTTGACAATGACTTCTTTATATTTTAATTTTTTATGATTTTCCAAAAAAGTACCCCTCACTGCAATTTTAAAAGGGAACTTCCTACCTTCACTTATTTAAATATTTTGAGATTTAAATATCACCGAAAAAATTAAAAAAATCCATTATCAACCTCTTATATACACTCTAGTTATATGGGTATTCTAAATAACCAATTATAGGGTTGGTATATGTAAAATTAGAGTTATTTCAAAGAAGTTGTAGTCACCTTAAGTGATCAATTTATTTTTAATTATCATATTAACTCATTTAAATTTTTTATATTAATCATAATGTAATAAACTAATTTTCATAAATATAAAAAAAATGTTATTATGACATTAAAATAACTTTTATTCACCCCCTTTCCATCAAACTGTTAGTGAACGTATCACTTTTGCGTATCTACGACTTACCATCTCTACATAGAAACAAAATTAATTTTCCATTAGCATCATTAAAATCTGAGTATTATGATGGGTTTTAATTTTATATATTATTTTTATGAAATAATTATTCTTCTAGACTGATAATATCATATATAATGTATTACATTCCAAACCATTGGAAAACAATCACATCACTTGTATATACTTTGGGACTATCACCACGACGGAGCGATGCGAGTCATTTTTTATTTTCATTTTAATGGTATAAAATTAAGGATATAATTAATGAAAATACATTATATAATAATTATCCATTAAATACGATTTAATATTTACCTTAATTTTTTTAATCCATCAAAAAGTGAAAACCAAATTCATGTGTTCGTTAGACTTATCGTTTCCATGAGTGGTGTAATTCAAATTTATGTATCTAAAATTTATGCATAAATATATAGATATATATATAATGAATATATATGATATTTATAAAATGATTAATTTTTATAGATTATGGATCCAAGATCAAATTATATAGACTTTAACTATGAAACCAAAACAAACATAAAAGACAAAGTATTTATAACCCAAAAAAGTGATTTTAATAAGGAATTGTTAATAAACAAGTGAAAAAAGGTTATACGAATATCATATATAGAATGATATATATGATTAAGGTTTATCATAAATTAATAAAAAATTTATATTTTTTATACATGAGTTTCAAACACGTATGAAGGAATTGGGACCCAAGGATAGATATTTTGGTTTCACATTTATTTCTCTGAGACCCATTCCATATTCACAGATTGTTTCATTTATATAGTGCATATAAAATAAATGAAAGTAATTTATGATATTTCATATTAATTTTCTAGTTATTTAAATATATATATATAGTCCTCAATTTTATGTAACTTATGATTCAAATAATATTAAAGTGATAAGGATTTTATATTACAATTTCAATGTATATTGAAATTGTATATTTTTAGTTTTAAGACGATGAAATATTATGGTATATCACTCAATAAAATAATTTAGTTTCTTATAATTTTATTTATTTATTTAACACACATATTTTAAAATAAACTTACTCACCTAAATTACTTAATATTCTAAAAATATATTTTTAAGTGAAACTGAATTCATTTATCTCTTTGGTAAAAAATCCTTTCTCTTATATACCAATGTTTTATAGAAATATTTCCAAGAATTATTTTAAAATTCTATAATTATTGTTAAAAGTAATTTTTACAATTTTTTTTCTTTCTAGAAAATGTTTCAAAATGAATCAAATTGTTTTTTTTTTGTTAATGAGGTTCTATCCGACTTTTTAAAAAAGTGAGAATGGAATGTTTTTCTTTTAACTTATAAGCCAGGATTAAAATATCATGCCTTCATGAACTCTCAATGATTATTTGATTCCGTTACAATTTAATGTGGTCATTTGAAAATATTTTTTTCTAATGTTTTTTTACAAAAATTATATTTTAAATAAATGATTTCAAACTGAAAAATATATTTTACAAAATAAATATTCTAGTTATTTTATAATGAAAATTTGCATCAATAATAGAATTATATAATGATAGTTAAGTTTTAATAGGAATATAATATCATGATACCATCAACATTTTAACACTATATTGTTTATGATATAAATATATTTATGAAATTATTCCCTTTTCAGTGGGATATATTTTAATGAAACAATAAAATGCTTATGAATCCTATTTCTTTTTGTGGTTTTTGATATGATGGTTATTTTATGTTGTTTTCTACCAAATATGTATGATTCTAATTATTGTATAGGTGGTATGGGAGTTATATATCCATCCAATGCATTGGGTAAAGATAAATATTTCAAGAGAAAAATTTGACTGGAATGGGGAGGGAAACCATTTCCATAAAAAACTCTTCCCACTATAATTGTCTTGTGAGTGAGAATTATCTAGTAAAATGGTTTGGGGAGTGGAACAGATCATCTATAATAGTCTTGTGAGTGAACCTTTAATATTATTATGGTTTGGGTGTTGATTCCAATCAACTCTGATCATATTGAAAGAGATCCAATAATACTATAGAAATGATTTTATATGTATTTATATATACCTTAAAGTCTTGTCTTTTATCTATGATATACTCTCATGTATCATGTTATTTGATTCCAATAATTTTCCTATATAATAAATTACCAAGATTTATTACATGAATTACGATTATGACTTATGATAATAAGTTTATATTATTCAAATGTTATTCTCGTGTTCTGATACCCTTATTCAAATTTTATATTTAAATGATCATTAATATCCCCCTTGTTAACCCTTACAGAGAATCAGAGCTGAAACTATCTTATGTTACCAATCCCCATGTTATAAAGAAATGTATTATGTATTAAATATCATAAAACGGTGATAGTTATGACGAAAATAGTGGGATATGATGTGGTTGAATTATAAACCAATTCAATATGTATCTTAGTTTCCAAATTTTCTTGACCTATATGATTATGGAAAAGATAACTATTTTATGTAATAAATATTAATATACTAATATGTGATATCTTTATTTAAAATTTATTGGTGTATATAGTTGGTATCATTGAAATTTGTAGTTATCCATTTGAAACTAGGATGAAAAAACATTATTCAGAACCTTGAAGATATGTTTATATACAAGACATCATTTAAATGTTTTTTATGATCATAGATGAACTAGGATTATCCTGTGGTTTAATATATTCAAAAGAAGGTATCTTTACTTAGATATCCTATGAATTATTTTTCATGATGATGTGGGTTTTCAATATAATTATTGCTCAAACTATGATTTTTGGTTTTAGTTGAAGGGTAGAATTAGAAGAAATCATGATAATATAAAATCTGATAAAAAATGTAATAAACGTACTCCAATAAAACCAAATATTATGAGAGATTCAAATAAAAGTATCATTTCTATGCTCACATGAATTTCTCAGTCTATGAATCAGGATGAACATAAAAATTTGAAAACAAGGGATCGATGTTTGGTTATGTTATTCATAAGTAAAAAAATCGACATTATTTTAATTTCTCTATTGATCCACTAGTTCATGAGAAATAGATCAGTTCCAATAAAAGTTATTTTGATTATCCAGTGTTTAGAACATGAAAAATTCATTATCTTTGTTTATCATTTTTTTGGAAAAGTAGATCAATAGTGGAGTTTTATCAAGAATATAATGAATTAGAAGAAACATAATATATGGTTAATTATGAGTTTAATATCATATTTTTAAATAATTACATTCCTCATATTCTTCATATGAAGATATACTATCAATTCCTTAATCTAAATTAAATGGATGAAGAATCTATTCGTACGTATGAGAAATATTTGTGAAGACTTTCTAGGTACACTTCAAGTATTATAATCCAACATAAAATTAAGGTTGATCAGTTTTAAAATGGATTTAAAACAAGTATCCCAATGGAGTTAACCACAAGTGACTTTAGTAGCTATTAATAAATAATATGATGTTCTACAAAATTGGAAATAGTGATTGTATTTACCAATCCATCACATAGTTTTGATAAGAAAATAAAAAATTAATTCAAAAGAAATTAAATAAATAGTTGAGTGAAAGAGATGAGGTTTTCTTTATTTATATTGTTTAGTAGGAAACCAAGTGGAAATATTCTTATGAAAAATAGTAAATTTTTAATGTTGGAAAATTAGGCCATCTGAAAATTGAAGGTAGAAGTGGTTAGAAGAATGTAGTTAATGAAGAAAACAGAGAAATATATCCACATAATGCACCACCAATTGTCCAAATATTAATGCAAGGATTATGGGTATTATGTAAAATAATGATCAAACCCAGAAGTTAGTAATGATGATTGATGTTATAATCCTGTTAATCCAAAAGACAAAGAGAAATATCATGTGATCACTATTTCAAGTGAGGGGTATGATAACAACATGGTAAAATGTACACATACTATATAATTTATAACTCATAATATCTTATTTGAATATGGGTTTTCACACTCATTTATATATAAATAATTTACAAAGGGATGAAAAATTTCACCATGATGAATAAATATTGAATTAGTAGTGAAAACCTCTAATAGTGTGACAATCACATTTCAAGTTTATGATTCTTATTTAGTTCATGTTTTTAGGAATATACTTCATAAAAAAATTTCATTCTCTCTTTGGTTGATTATAATTTCTTTTACGAATTGATTTTATTTCTCTATATATATCCACATAAATTTTTGAGGAAGGAATGTCGCATTTGATATAATGAATCAAATTAATTTCATTTATTTGTGATATGATAATTATTAAATTATTATTAAAATAACATCTATTGTATTTATCATAATTCCAATTAAAAAGAGTGTTTATTTTAGATGGTTGGGAATACAACCAAAATAAAAGATATACCTATTCCTATATCTATTGAATATTTTTTTCTATAAGGGTTTTTGGTTCTTACACAAAATAGTGATTTTTAGTTATCAATTGAACTCATACATAGTGCTACATAAATTTGAAATATTTCATATAGAATGTCCTTGACTGAGTTAGAAAATTTGAAGAAGAAACCCCTTGAGAATGTTTACAGTGGATTCATTCAAGAATGTGTGTTCCAATGGGGTTTACTGGTAAATTTTTTAGAAGAAAGATGGATCAATGTGGGTCTTCATTGATTATAGGGAACCTAAATAGTTCACTATCAAGAACTAGTATCCCCTACTATTTATTGATGAATTTTTTATATACTTTTTATAGCTATATACTTTTCAAGGATTGAACTCCATTCATTATATCATCAATTGAGCGTCAAGAATTATGATATACCTAAGAAAATATTTCATACATGTTATAGAAATGACCCAAAAATGTGTTTATAAGGGAAAAAATCATGGATATAAGATATATCCACATTATTAATGGTTTGTCACATGCATTGGAGTTGGGTGGTTATCACCAAAATCTACAACCACAGTTTGGATGAGATGTAGCCACGGTTTCCACCGTGGAAATAAAGACTATAGCCACGTTTTGAAAACCATGGTAATAGAACACCTAATTGTCCACCATGTCTATAGGGCCCTTTTCCCTAGTGGAAAACTATGGCTATAGCCCATTGAACTATGGATGTTGGTGTAAAATCATTTTTCCCAATAGAATTTGATCTCAATACCTATGATACGCATAACCAGACACATTAACACAACACCAAAACAAACTTATAATATATATATATATATATATATATCTTTAAAACCTATTCAAATATGAATAATAATGATGGAAATGGATCTTTCCCCCAAATTACCACATGATAGTTTTCTCTCAATGAAAATGTGGGAAACCTATACCCACGATTGGACTAAACTGTGGATATATATAAAGTATATTTCCAATGTTCTATGAAAATCATGGATATTGCCTTTATAAAAACAGCCTATGGACATGGTTTAGGGAAACTATTTCTATAGGTTAAGGCTACAACCATTGTTCTATGAAAACTATGCCTATATCCTTTGAAAAAAAATACATATAGCCATTGTTCTATGAAAACCGCATCGATAGCCTTATAAAAAGAACCTACACCCATAGTTCCATGAAAATAATGGATATAGATTTTGAAAATTTTAACTATATCCATTGTTATATGAAAATAGTGGAAATAGGTACATGGTATATCCATGATTTTGGGGAACCATGGATATAGCCTTCGAAAAAACAACATATAGCCACATTTTAAGAAAACTATTGCTACAGGTTCAGGATATAACCACAGTTATATAAAAATCATGGATATTGACATGACATAAGTACCTATAGCCATAGTTTTGGAAAGTCGTAGCTATATAACCATGGATATAGAATTTTTTTATTAGTGAAAGGCTTTATTTTTGGGTTATGTAATATCAAGAGAGGGTATATCCCTAGATCAGTCAAAGATAAAAGTTATTGAAAATTGGCCCAGACCAAGAACTATGACTGAGATCTAAAGTTTTCTTTTATTAGATAGATATTATCAATTCAGGGTGGATAATTTATCAAGACTATCTAAACCACTCAATTAGTTAACTCATATGGGAGAAAAGTTACTTTGGATAGATAAATGTAAAGAACATTTCATGTAAATGTAGAGAACGTTAGTCAATGCACCAATGATTACTTGAACCCAAAGTGGAAAAATGTTTTTAATATATTGTGAATCATCATGTAAGGGACTAGGATTAATTCTCACACATAATGATAGAGTGGTAGATTATGCCTCACACCAATTGATGTTTAATAAGAAAAATTACCCAACTCATGATAAGAAGTTAGATGTTGAAATTTCTTTGTAAAAATATAGAGGCATTACCTTTATGACAGATGAAGGGATTTATATATAATTATAAAAGTTTAAAGTATATTTTCACGCAAAAAGGTTTGAATATAAACCATGGAATGTTTTTGGAGATGATTTAGAATTTTTATTGCTCAATACATTACCACCATGGGAAATCAAACAAGGTTGAAAATAATATGATTAAAAAGGTTAAAGATAGATTATCTTTGATTAGGATAAAAAATAGAATTTTCTATATTTGAGAAGGTATTATCTTGAAATATTGATTGAAGGGGATAGATCATACCTTTCTCAAGTAACTATTCAACCGTATATCCATGTAAAGATTAAAAATTTGAAAAATAAAGATATAGAACTATAAAATATGGTTCTAAATATTAATATGTTTATCCTTATTTATGATGGAATGTTAAAGTTCAGGAACATTGTATGTGTTCTGTCTATCTTAAATTTTAAGGAGCTATTAGAAGAGTCTCATAGTTCATCAATATCTATTAATATTGTAATTAAGAATATATATAAATATCTGAAAAATTATTTAAAGTGGGATGATATGAATAGAATTATTGTTGAGTTTGTATCATAGTACTTAATACTCCATAAATATAAGGATGAAATATATATGTATAATTGGATGTTACAACCATTACCAATATCAAGACATAAATGGGAAGATGCCACCATATACTTTCTCATCAGACTCCCTATATATTTTAAGGGACACAAGGACATTTAGATATAGACGATCACCTTAAAAAGACAGAACACTTCATTTCCATCATATAAGACTTCTCTCTTGATCATCATTCCCAAATTTAAATTAAGGAAGTGGTAAAGTTGCACGGAGTACCACATTTTATTATATCTGGTTGGGATTTGAGGTCTATCTAAATGTTCTAGGGAGGTATTTAGGGGAATATGGATATATAAGGGAGTTTCAAAACATTGTATAATCATTAGAAATATGGTCAGTATGAGAGAACAATTAAAAAACTAGAGGATTGATGAGATTTTGTTCTATATATTTCAAAGGTGTTTGGGATCTATACATTAATGTAAGTTACTTTTTATACAAAAATATCTTTCACTAAATCATTTGGATCTCTCCAGATGAAGACATGTATGGAATGAAGTGTAGAACTCAAATGTGATAGTTTGATATTAGAGATAGAAATATATTGTGACCTAATCTATAAAATGAAATGGTAGATAAATCAAAATACATTCAACAACACATTAATATAGCTCATATTAAATAGAAAATATATGTTGTAAATTGTCAATGTGATCTAGAATATTATATTTATGGCAATGTGGTTATATGAATTTCTTTATAGATTTTTTTTAGATTTTGGAATAAAGGAAAGTTGAGAACTTGGTATATTGGATAATTTGAGAATCTTGATTGATAATAGATGACAACGTATCTCTTGGTGCTTCCACCAAAATTCTCTCATGTTCATGATGTGTTCCATGTATCTCTCCTAAGGGAGTATATACCTAATCCATCACATGTATTGAACATAGAGATCATAGTTCTAGATAATAATATTTATTGTAAAAAAACATGTATAAATATTGGATCATAGTGATAAAGTGTCTTTAAAAATACTTCTCCCTTAGTGAATGTTCTCTTCAGATACAAAAAATTCAAAGATTCTACTTGGGAACCTTATGATGTAATTAAACAAATATATCCTCATTTTTTCTACCATTGTGAAAACTTTTGAGGTAAAATTTTATTTTATGTGGGTTTTAATGTAACACATTGATATTTTAGAATATACATCTCTTTAGAAAAATTTATATCATGGATGACTTTCATTACGCACAACACCAAGTTAAAATGAATCGTGATATACTACTATAATATTATTATGTGAATCTTTTTCATTATACATTATATTAGAAGATATGAATAAGAGTAAATAACTTATATAATATGTATTCTAAAATATTTATGAATTAATTCTTATGTTATCAATTTATTTGAAAAAAATTAAAATAATTGGAAATTAAAAGAGATATTTTTTCAAAAAAAAATGTTTTTTATGCACAGTGTATTGTTATAAATTAGAATATTTACTATTGGTATAAAATCCATGGTAAATAAAGAATGAGAAAGTTTCCATATTTATTAATATTTGTGAATTAAATATTAATTTTACTTTAAAAGAGACGCTATGTTTGATGGAGTACCCGATACGCAACAACAGGTTTCTTTGAAATCATACATCGCACAATAATAATATATTATATTTATTTTAAATGTTTTTTAATTCATAGATATTTTATTGGATGAAATGAATATAACTCACTACAATTTTATTTTATATATTTGTTAAATGTTATTACATTTATCCAATAAAAGTTAGAGGCATAAAATGTGAATGAATCTAATAATAATCATAATTTACATTAAAAGTTTGATTTACCACCTTTTGATGGTGAACCCTATTTAAATTTAGTTTTGGTCAATTTTATATGATATCTTTGACTAAATATAATTTTTATTCAGAATCGGGATATCAAAATTCACTTTGGGTAAAATTTTGGTATTTTTCGGATAAAATTCAATTTTTGATGAATAATGGAAAATACTGTATTTTAATTCAAAATAGCCTTTTAATATATTTTTTTTATATGGTTAGATTATCTTTTTAATTATTTTTAAAGTATTATTTGATTATATGTTTACCATTTAATCCAAATTTTCTAATTATATGTAATTTCACTTTGAAATTGGACAAACAAAGTGTCAATCTTTTAATAGTTATTATTTCTTAAAAAACACGCTTTTTGATTTGACAGTTGGAATTAATTTTTAATTAATTCCTACCAGTCCTATGTCTTGAATTTAGAAAAATAGATTCCATATTTGGAAAAATTAGGTCAAAATTTTGTAAATAGGTAACTTTTATTTTTAGTCATTTTTAATATTAACTACAGTAAAAAGTTTATTTACCATGGGTAAAGGGTAAATATAGTAATAAGGGTAAACACATATTATTTTAATAATATACAATTACCCTAACATGTGTTATAATACTATTGGTTGATAAATATATGCTCTTGGACATCCTTGGGTCGAATTTAGGGCCCCATGGAGCCATTTAAGAGTGATAATGATAATTTATATTACTTAATTTAATGTAATGACAAAAATGAAAAAAACAAAAATCTTTTTATAAATTAATTATTAAAAGGGTTTTATATGTTATCATTAAAACTATAAATATTGTTTGGAAATTTAAAAATATTTCCTACATCATGGTAATTTTATTATAATTTTTTGACATCATATAAATAATATTATTTATGACACAATAATGATGAAGCGTTTACCTCTTTAATAAATGATTCAAATAAATAATATTATAAATATTAAAAAAATATATAAAAATGTCCAATTATTATTGGATGATTTTATTTCAACCCTTAGTCGACTTATATTTTACTTTAATATCTTTTTTACATTTAAAAACCGAAAATTATTATATAATTAAATAATATTTTCACACTTTTCTAAAGAGCCCCTCCACCCCCTAATAAAAAGCCCTCACCTCTAACTCATTCCTCACTCCTATCATGCCCCTTGTCTCTGCCAACCCCAACACATATAGGATCCTAATATCCCTCTCTTCCACCTAGAAGCCTTAACTTAGGCAGAAGGCAATTTAATAAGTCAATTTGGTTCAAAACAAAAGGAGTTACCCGATTTAAGGGTAACATCTTCACTTAATTTATTTTGTTTTATTTTCCTTCTCCAACCCCCTAAAATCTTTTTATTATTTACTTTTATAACAAAAAAAAGTATCCTAAATATACTCGGATGTTTTTATGAGATGGATTTGAACTACACTTACACACACCTCTATCTAATGTGTAAAGAACATAATGTTTTTGTGGATGGAAAACTAACACCTCATGAAATGGTGATTGTTCAATTATCTCTTACCAACTATCATGATGGACATTAAGATAGAAATGTATTTATATATGATATATGTTATATTTATGTTTTCTTTGTGCTTATAAATGTTTCATTTATATCATACCTTTAAGGTTTCCATTATAGGTAAACATGATAATTCCATTTATGGAAGTGCGGACTACCGCCCACTCAAAGTGATATGACTTGTTAATTCCCTATATGGGATGTATAAAGGATGGAGTTAATGATATTATATATTATTTTATGCTGGAATAATAATATTCTTATGTATCATTATGTTTTAATTCAATTAAAATAAGAAATAGTATTGATAGTAGCATTAATGAGTTCGTACGACTTACCGTCTCCATTAACAGTGCATTTCATTTCTTATATTTAAGTGTTATGTAATGTTATAAATACAAGTATATACAATATATATATGATATAAATGATATCAAAATACTGAATATCATTCTTTATATAATGAAATATTTACCACATGAACAAATTTTAATTATAATAAGTTCGTTTTTACTAACATACCAAATATCGAAAAAACGACATTTATTTTCATAAATGATTAAATAATGATTCGAACATTGTAATATATGATATAAAATGAATAATAAACATGAAAAAGGATCTTATGAAATTAAAAATTAACTTTAGTTTATTACTCAGAAGTTTAAAAAATGAACGAGTCTAGTCGAACACGAGGTAAGGGACTTCTTCTTAATATCTTATCATTAAGGCATATTTCGTTTTAATACATGACTTCCTTTTATATTCTATATAAACTCCTTTTAAATTTCATTTCATTCAAAGGGAATATTTTTCTATTAAGTGTTTTAATAAATTACAAAAAATGAATTTTTCTTTTTAACGTATGTGGTGACAATGACATTTCCGTCGCTGCGAGTACTATTTGATCTGTGGCATCCTTTATAAGTTGTAATATTTTAAAAGGAAAGTAAATTATATTTACAATTTTTACATATATTGGTATTGAAAATTGTTTTCTTAATAAATTTATTATTTCATTATATTTAAATAATATATTATGATTGTAATGTGGAAATTTTATCATTCCTTCATATTAGTTTTATGTGTAATCAATATGTTATGGTTCTTGGGAATTGTTATGTATACAGGTGGTTTCATGAAAAACCTAGGGTGGGTGAACCTGAGATAGCCCACTAACGCATTGGGTAACGTGATAGAGTTAAAAATGAATGTTTCTTCTAGAAGATTTATGGAATATGCTATTATGGGTATTCCAAATGTAACTCCCTACATAACTGTGATAGCTACAATGTAAGTATGATATGGATGCCACACGTTAACTATATGATTTTTTTCTATGTGTTATTCATAAATCTTATTATTTCTTGAGGTAAGTTAAAGAGCTTATGTTATATATTCAATAATGAAATAATGTTTCCTTTCTTTGTATTATAACCCTTACTGAGCTTTTTATGCTCATCCTATGTTTTAAAATGTTTTTCACAGGACCTAAAGATGAATATGGTCAAGGATGAGATAAAGGAAAAGTCAGGCTGTCTAAAACATGGGACTAGACATGACTCTTTTTTAAGAGTTTTTATTTTATGAAAAAAGGAAACTTAGTATAAGTGTATAACTTTTAAATCATAATATGTAATGTAATAGTTATGGTCTAATTCTATAATGTTCAAAACCTAAAATGATCCTCAATGTGAATTACTCACTTAATTCAAGAATATGTAATGTTTAAGTCTGGATCCTTAAAGTTGGTATGAGAGGCCAGTTTAGATAACTTTAGAAGTTTGGGTACTGTTAAATTAATATCCATAAATTACGTTATGTTATTATTGAAATGATATAGAATTTACAGATTACCATGTTGCTTTGCCTAAGATATTTTTGAGTTCAGAATGTTTTTCTCTAGAGGAAACATGACAGCTATATTGGGTCGATATCAATAAGAAGACAACCTTCCAAATTACCAACCTGGTATGGTTAGAATTGGAACTATATAGTTTGTTGCAGTGATGGAACAATTGACTCAGGCTATAAATGGTTGTGGTATCCATGAATGAGATCTGCTAGATCAACCATAGAAGAACATGTCAGTAGTGGAGCATTTCATGAGGCAACATCACCCATCATTCATAGGATCATCTGACAATGTTCTAGGTGAAGGGTGGATTAAATAAATGGGGAAAGTTTTTGATGCCATGGGATGTTCAGTACATCAAGAGGTTGGTCTCACTGTTTATTGTTTTGAAGTTGAATCTGATCAGAGGTGGTCGATGGTGAAAAATATTTGGGATAGTGAAGAGATTGATGCTCTTTATAGGGATGAATTCAAAGGTATGTTTCTTGGGAAATATTATCCTAAGGTGGTTCTTCCTAGGATGGAAAACAAATTACTATAATTGAGGATGGAGGATGACTCAGTGGATGCTTATGAAGAAAAATTCACTCGACTGGGAAGGTATGCTCAAAATTTTATAGGAGATCTTGATAGTAAAATCAACCATTTTTACTCCAGATTAAATCCAATTTAATTAAGTAATTTAGCTTCTCATGAGTTAAAAAGTTATGAAAAACTTGTTCGATGTGCAAAGAAGGTGTAAATTGAGTTTTCTGATGATCAACTGTTTTTTTTCAGACAACAGAATACAAGGTCAAGGTTGAAGGAGAAAGGGAAGAAGTCTTTAGAAAAGTCTGATGCTAAGAAACATAAGTTTACACTTTTCAAAAATTGTGGTAAAACGCATCATGGGGAATGTCTTTTGAATTCTTGTAAGTGCTACCGATGTTGTTAAATGGGACATAAGGCTCGTAATTGCTCTGAAAAATACCAGAGTTACGGTATGAAAAGATATGATTTACAACAATTAAAATGTTTTAAGTGCAATGAAATGGGTCATTATGCAAATGAGTGTCAAATGAAGAACTCAACTTAGGGAAATAAACCAGACTACAAGCAAAAAGGGGTGGTAAATTCCTTTTCAACTACTTCAACATATTCCGGTCCATCAAATGAAGTAGTATTAGGTACACTATTTATTTGTTCAGAATATGAATATGTGTGGTTTGATTCATGGTACACACATTTGTTCATTTCTAAGAAGTTTTTTTGTAAATTGGGAATTTCATATCAAGATATGAATCCAAAAAATATAGTAAAAACACGTGTAGGAAATGATGAAATAAGGAGAAATTATAAGAACCTTTTTGTCCTTGTGTGTGGAAAGAATCTACCTACCAACCTTATTGTTTTTTCCCTAGTAGAGTTTAATGTCATTTTGGGTATGGATTGGCTTTCTGTTTATCATTATATGATTGAATGTAGATATAAAAACTTGTCTTTTTAGAATGATTTTTAGTTTGTGTACAAGAATGAACCCTTAATTTTGATAACATATTAGGAATCTGAGAAACTAGTAAAAGAGGGAAATGAATGTTACCATGAAAATATTGTTAAAAATAAAGGAACTGTTCAGATTAATGATGTGCCAATGGTAAATGAGTATCTTGATGTTTTTCCTGATGAGTTTCCTGGTATTATACCTGACCGGGATGTTGAATTTACTATTCACTTAGTTCCTGATGCTAAGCTAATTTCCAAACCCCCTTATCGAATGGCTCAAATTAAACTTTTAGAGTTAAAGAAGCAATTGCATTATTTATTAAATAAAGGTGTCATTCGACCTAGCACATCACCATGGGGTTATCCTGTTTGATTTGTTTAAAATAATATTTGTTCAATGAGACTTTGCATTGATTATAGTGAATAGAATAATATCACTATTAAAAAAAGTATCATTTTCTTCATATTGATGATTTGTTTGATCAACTCTATGGTGGTCACTATTTTTCGAAGATTGATTTGAAGTCAGGGTAGCATCAGTTGAAAGTAAAGGAAGAAGACATTCAGAAGACTGTGTTTTGATTGGATATGGGCATTATGAATTTTTAGTTATGCCTTTTGGTTTATCCAATGAACCTTCTATATTCATCGATGTAATGAATAGAATTTTCCATGAGTTCTTGGATAACTTTGTGGTTGTGTTCGTTGATGATATTTTGGTTTATTCTAAAAGTAAAAAAATTTAGGAAAGTAATTTAATGGTTTTCTTACAAACAATAAATGAAAATAATCAATTTGGGAAATTAAGAAAGTGTGAGTTATGGTTACATAAAATTCCGTTCCTTGGTCACATTGTTTTAAAAAATGGAATACCTGTTGATCCTGCTAAAATAAAAGTTCTTGAGGAATGGCCAAAACCAACTAATATAACCAAGATTCATAGTTTTCTTGGTTTGGAAGGTTATTACTGGATGTTTGTTGAAAATTTTTCATGGTTATCTAGTCTAATGACTGAGTTTACTTGAAAAGGTGTTGTGTTCGTTTGGAGAAAATAATCTGATGACAGTTTTCAAGAATTGAAAAGAAGATTGGAGAATGCTTCAGTTTGGAACTACCTTCCAGAAAGGGTGAGTTTTTATCTAAAATGATGCTTCGTTTAAAGGACATGGTTTGTCCTTATGAAGAATGATTAGGTAATTTCTTATTCTATATGATAGTTGAAACCTCATGAGTTAAATTACCTTACACATGATTTGGATTTAGTTTCTCTTTTTTTTCTTTAAAAATTTGGAGGCATCATTTGTATGGAGTAAAATGTGAAATATATAGTGACCACAAGAGTTTCAGTAATATATTCACTCAGAAAGAATTGAACATGAGATAGAGGATATGGATGGAATTAATCAAGGATTATGATTGCACGATCCTTTACCATCTAAGAAAAGAAAATAATGTGGCTGATGCATTGAGTAGAAAGAGAAATGCTTCATTAATTGTGCTACATTGGGAATGATATCCTTTGGTTATTGATTTGATGAAAATTTTCATAGTTGTTTTTGGCGCCGTGAATTCTTATGTTTTGTTTTAAGTGTTAATGAAATCATCTCTATCAGATTGAATAATGCAAGTGCAGAATGAAGATAGTGAGTTTCCAAAAAAGGTAGAGTTGGTTCAGGAGGGTATGTTTTCAGAGTGTAACATTGATAATGATTGTGTTTTGAGGTTTGGAGATAGATTATGAGTACCTTGTGATTCACAGTTAAAGAATGAGTTCTTATGTGAAGCTCATAATTCCCCATTTACAGTTCATCCTTGTAGTTCTATGATGTATAGAGATCTTCAAGAGTATTGTCAGTGGGATGAAATTAAAAGAGATATTGCTGATTTTACTGTGACATGTTTCACGTGTCATCAGGTAAAATCAGAGTGGTAGTTACTAAAAGGGATGATTCAGTATCTATCGGTGCCAGAGTGGAAATGAGAAAATATATCAATGGAATTCGTTATGGTATTACAGAATCAATCTCAAGGTAATAATGAAATATGGGTTATTGTTGATCTGTTGACTAAATATGCTCATTTACTTCCTATTGGAGATACTTTGTCTCTAGATCACCTTTCATGGTTGTTTGTTAAAGAGATAATTAGGTTGCATGTAGTTCCCTCTCCATTGTATCTGATCGTGATCCCAGTTTTACTTCTAACTTTTGGAAAGGCCTTTAGAAGTCATTGGGTACAGAATTAAATTTTATTAGATCATTTTATCCACAATCAGATGGGCAGTCAGAATGAAAAATTCATACCATGGAGGATATACTATGTTCTTGTTCAATGGATTACCTGGGAAGTTGGTACCAACATATTTCTTTGGTTGAATTTTCATATAATAACAGTTTACATTCCAGCATACATATAACTATATTTAAGCCATTATATAAAAAGTGGTGTCAAACTCTAGATTTATGGATGAAGTAGATGAAAGGAAGTTGATGAGACCATAATTGGAAGAAGAGATGGAAGAAATGGTTAAGTTGATTTAGAATCATGAGAACAACTCTGAGTAGGAAGAAAATATATGCGGATAATCAAAGGAATGATCTTTCTTTTGAGGTAGGTGATCATGTCTTTCTCAAATTTTCTCCATGGAAAAGTGTGATTTGTTTTGGTAAGAAGGGAAAGTTGAGTTCGAGGTTCATTGGACCTTATGAAATATTAGAAAATGTTGGATCAGTTGCGTATAGAGTGTGTTTACCTCCATGTTTATCCCAGGTACACAATGTTTTTCATGTTTCAATGTTGAGAAAGTATATTCCAGCTCCGTCTCATGTTTCAAGTCAAGAGGTAGTTCATTTGGAAGAGATTCTCTCTTTTGAGGAACAACTAGTCCAGATTCTGGACTAAAGAGAGAAAGTGTCGTAGAATAAGTTGATTCACCAGGTAATGGTTTTGTGGAAGAACCATATGTTTGAAGAGGTAATGTGGGAATTTGAAAATTCCATGAGGCATAAATACGACCATTTATTTGATAAGTGAATTAAATTGAGAGGATGCAATTTTCAAAAGGGAGGAAGGATGTAACATCCCAGGTAAATAAAGAATAAGAAATTATTTATATTTTTTAATATTTGTGAATTAAATATTAATTTTTCTTTAAATGGGATGATATGTTTTATGGCGTACCCGATATGCCACAACGGGGTTTTTTGAAATCTTATGTCGAAAAGTAATAACATAATATTTTTATTTTAAATGGTTGTTAAGGCCTACCCATTTTATTGGTGGGAATGAACAGAACTAACTATAATATTATTATACATGTTTGTTTAATGTTACTACATTTATCAAATAAAATTTAGAGGCCTCAAATGTGAATGAATCTAATTTAAAGAATATTTTACTTTAAAAGGTTGATTTAATGCCTTTTGATGGTGAACAATCATTAAATAAAATTTTGGTCACATTTATATGATATTTTTGAAAAAATAAAATTCTTCTTCAGTATCGGGACATCAAAATTCACTTTGGGTAATATTTTGAAATTTTTCTAAAAAATTCAATTTTTTATGAATAGTGGAAAATAATGTATTTTAATTCAAAAAGAACTTTTAATATTATTTATTTACATAGTTAGATTATCTTTTATATTGTTATTAAAGTGTAATTAGATTATATTTTTACCATTTAATCCAATTTTGGTCATTATATGTAATTTTACTGTGAAATTGGACAAAAACAAGTGTCAATCTTTTGATAGATATTGTTTCTTAAAAAGACGCTTTTTGTTTTGACATTGAGAATTAATTTTAAATTAATTTATACCACTTCTGTGTTTTGAATTTAGAAAAATGAATTCCATATTTGGAATCATTAGGTCCAAATTGTGTAAATAAATAAATTTTATTTTTATAAATTTTAAATATTTACTACAGTAAAAAAATTATTTACCATGGTTAAAGGGTAAATCTGGTAAATAGGGGTAAATGAATGTTATTGTAACAATATATAATTACCCTATCATGAGTACTATTACTATTTTTTTATACATATCCGACCATGGTCATCCTTGGGTTGAATTTGGGACCCCATGGAGCCACTTAAGAATTGTAATGACACTCTATATTAATTAATTTAATGTAATGACAAAAATGATATAAACAAATATATTTTAGTAAACTAATTTTTAAAAGGGGTTATATAAGTTATCTTTTTGACTATAAATATTAATTGTAATTTTGAAAATATTTCCTACATCATGGAATTTTTTTATTATTTTCAGACATCAAATAAATAAAATTATTCATGACACCATACTGATGTAGTGTTTATCTCATTAAAAAAGAATTTAAATTAATAATATCATAATGATTAAAACAATATCAAAGACATGTCCAATTCTAATTTGATGATTTTATTTCGACCAAAAGTAATATTATATTCTACTTTAATAATTTTTGGACCATTAGAAACTGAAAATCATTATATATTAAAATAATATTTTCACACATTCCTAAAGAGACCCTCCTCCCCCTTATAAAAAGTTGTCACCTCTAATCCACTCCTCACTCATGTAAATCCCATTGACTCATCCAAAACATACAAAACAAATCTCTCAATATCCCTCTCTTCATCCTAGAATATTGAACATTGGAATAAGGCACTTCAATAAGTCATTTTGGTTCAATCCGAAGGGAGTTACCTGATTTAAAGGTAAAGTCTTCTCTTAAGTTATTTTGTTTTATTTTCCTTCTCTAACCCCATAAACTCTTTTTATTATTTTATTTTGTAACCACAACATTATCCTAAATATACTAGGATGTTTTTTATGAGATGTATTTGAACTAAACTTACACACACCTCCATCTAATTGGTAAAGAACATACAGATTCTGTGGATGGGAAACTAACGCCTCACGAAACGGTGATTGTCCAATTATCTCTTACCACCTCTCAGGGTGTCCATTAACATGGAACTGTATTTATATATTATATATATTATGTTAATGTTTTTTTATGATTCTGTATTTTTCATTTATATCAAACATTTATGGTTCCCATTAAGGGTAAACACAATAATTTCAGTTGTGTAAGTGCATACTGCCGCCCCTCAAAGTGATATGACTCTTTAATTCCATATTTGGAACATAAAAAGGATGGATTTAATGATATTATATATTATATTATAATAGATTTATAATATAAGAATGTATAATTATGTTTTAATTCCATTAAAATGAGAAATAGAAAGGAAAGTAGCTTTCATGCCTACGTACAACTTACCGTCTCCAAGAAAGGTGAATTTCATTTTATACCTCCAAATGGTATGTACTATTATAAATACAAGAATATACTGAATATATATGATATATATGATATCTAAATCATTGATATCATTTTGGATATAATAAAATTTTTACCACATGAACAAATTGTAATTAAAAGAAGCCCATATTGGAATCAATTACCAAATATCGACAAAACAAACTTTATTAACTTAAATGATAACATGATGTTTATAACTATGTAATAAGTGATATAAAAGAAAGAATAAAATTTTAAAAGGATATTAATCATGTATAAATTAACTATATATTATTATTTAGGAGATTAAAGAACGAATGGGTCAAATCGGACACGAGGTAAGGGCTTCATCTCAATCTTCTTTCATTGAGGTATATTTTGTTTTAATACATGACTTTATTTTATATGTTGTATAAACTCCTCTGAATTTTCATTTAATTCAAAGGTAATTATTTTCAATGAAGCATTTTACTAAAAAACCAAAAATAATTTTTCTTTTTAACGTAAGTGGTGACAATGACCATTATTCCGCCATGAGTATTAATTGATCTTTGTCTTCCTTAAAAATCAGTAATGTCTTTAAAAGGAAAGTAAAAACCATTTAAATATTTTACATATATTGGTATTGAACATGGTTTTTTAATGTATTGGTTATTTTAACATATTTAAATGATATATTGTGATTCAAATGTGGTAATGTTATCTTTCCTTTATGTTTTTTTATGTGTTATGAATATGTCATGGTTAATGGGTATTGTTACATATACGGGTGGTTTTGTGATTAAACATGGGCGGGTAGGCTCGAGATAGCTCTCCAATGCATTGTACAAAATAGAGGAGGTAACCATGAATGTTTCTCCAAAGAGATATAAGGAATATACTCAGATGGGTATTCCAAATGTAACTCCCTACCTATCTATGATAGCTACAATGTATGTATGATATGAATGCCACAAGTTAACTTTCTGGTTTATGTTTCCTATTTGTTATTCATAAAACTTATGATTTCTTGTGGAATGTTAAAGAGCTTATGTTTTGTATGAAATGATGAACTAATATTTTCGTTCCTTTTTTTATTACCCTTAATGAGCTTTTTATACTCAAGCCAAGTATTGAAATGCTTCTCACATTCCCTAAAGATGAATTGGGTCAAGGATGGGATCAATGAAAATTCATGTTGTCTAAAACATGCGACTAGACATGAATCTTTTTAAGCGTTTTTACTTTATGAAAAAAATTGAAACTGAGAAAAAGTTTCTACATTGTAATTCTCGATATGTAATGTAATAATTATGGAATAATTCATTAAAGCTCTAAACTTGAAAATATCCTCAATGTGAATTATTCATTTAATTCAAGATTTTGTATTGTTTAAGGTCAGGTCCTTATAATTGGTAAATGAGTTTAAATATATTTATATATTATATATAAAATTAAATTTTTTAACATTAATTTAATATTTTCTTTAGGCAGTGAGAAGTATAAAAAAAGTTTAATGAAAAATAGGTTTTTTCTAAAATGTGGCTCTCATCACATTTTTGTTGCTTGTTTTTAAAATTATTTTCCAGCTCATATAAAAATTGATTTTGATAACACTTATTATGTATTTCTAATCATGATTTATAAACATTTTAAAATGTTCCCATTTATTTCCTACAATATGAATTGTAACCATGGTAAAATTTATCACCTCGGTAAAGGATAAATTAGATTAATATAGGTTAAAAATAAGTTATAAGGGCATAAATATTTAGGATAAGTATCATTAGATGAATAAAATTAGACCATTATTACCTTATTATGTAATATTATTGTTTTAATGGAAAATTTTATTTGTATATGACCTGTATGATATTTAAAGTAAAATATTTTAAAAGTATCAATCATTTAGTTTTATAAATCCTTTATGTTTTCAAATAGGGAAAAAGAATGTAATGAATGAATATAAATATAAATTTTGAGAATAATTAAATTTGATTCATTAAGGAAATTTACATAAATTTTTAGTGATTAAAATAATTATCTAAAATTCTTTCAAAACTCTAATACTATATTTATTAAATTTACAGAAAAATAAAATAAATGATATTAAATAAAATAAATGTAATATATTTTTAGTGTCTTATAATGTTACATGAATTTAATTGATGGATATGACATATCAGTATTGTTTTAATGAATTATATTATAAGTGAAACTTTTTATTTATGTCATTTAATTCAAATGGAGTTAACAGCTTCAAAATTGACAATAATAATATTTTATCAAAATAATATTTAATTAAATTATTTTAAAATCGTAAAAATATTTTAAGAGGGTAATGTGGATAATATAGTGTATAAAATTTCATCCATTCTAACTTATAATTCAATTATCACCTTATATTTAAAATCATTTCCCTTTAATAAGGGAAAAGACATTTCTTCAATTAATGTAAAAAATCAGTTAACTAAGGGGTTAAACCAAAAGATAAGGTTCAAACCCCCATTTAAACCAATCCAAATTTTATTGGTTCATGGAATTTAAAAACCATAACATCTAAGGGTGTAATAACTATTATTTTTAAAGAATTGCTTTCAGTATGACTTTATAATAATTTAATCATTTAAGAAATTCAAAAGTGCCACTCACATAATTTATAAAAGGGAACATCCTCCCCTAACTTCATCACACATTTTAAGACATCTAGGTCAAACATATCCTAAAAACATACATATAAAATTAGTTATATATATATTATGGGTCTTTATCTTCCAAAATTCCCAACCCTATGTTCCTTTTTAGAAGATCTAAAGAAGTTGTTTCAAAGAAAAGGTAATCACTATAATCAATCACATCCTTTTTAATTATTATTTTAACTCCTAAAAATCTATTTTTTTCATAAATTAATAAATTTAGTATCTTAAATATAAATAAATTTTATTATGATTATGAAACCACCTTTATTAACCCTCTTTCCATCAAATTTGAAGTGAATGTTTCACCTGTGGGTATATATGGATTACCGTCCCTAAAAAGCAATATAATTTTTTCCTTCACAATAATACATGGAAGGTTATTATTATGGGGAAAAAATTTGTATATTAAGTTTTTGAAATATTTATTCTTCTTTAGTTGTAATATCATATCTAACTTCTTACCATCCAAACCTTTGAAAAATTATAATGTTATTCATCCGTACGTGTGGATTGCCACCTCCATGCAGCGATCCAATTCATTATTCATTTACATTTAACTTGGAAGAAAATAACGATATATTTAATTAATATATATACATTTTATTATAAAAAAATTACTTTTAAAATATTATTTATTATTTACCTTTCTTTCATTCCATCTTTCAAAAGGAAAAAACCGTATTCATGTGTACAAACAACTTACTATCTCAATGAAAGATTTAATTAATTTCTCTCCCTCTATATTTTATTGACAACTATATATATATATATGTAACAAATATATACTATATTTATATAGTGATTAAAATTTTGGATATTATTTATCCAAGATCAAATTACAATGAATATAACTATTGAACCAAAACCTACATGAAAAAGATGCAGTTATCAACTGGAACAATGATTTTAATAAATAAGTGTTGCCAAACTGGTGATAAAAGGTTATAAGTAAATAATATTTGATATGATATAAGTATATTGTTTATTAATTTATTTATAATAAGTTTATATTAATTATATTTCAGTTTATAAAATGTATTATGGAACCTAGACATGAGGTAAGATATTTTTATCTTACTTTTATTTCAGTGAGACACATGATATATTCACATATTATTTATTTTATGTTGTAATAAACCATACCACCATGGCCTGATTGTCTAGAATAAGGTTGGAATTCCATAACCCCAATCCTAAATATAATATTCTATGGGATAGAGATAAGCACCGAGAAGAAATAATATAAATGGGAGGCCTTTACTGGTAAACCAGAAAGCACACACCGAACCATATCCATAAAACAATGAAAAGGTACAATAATAAAATACAGTAACATATAGGGTAAACCAATAAAACAAAAACTCTAGGTAAAAAATCAGTGTAAAAAATACCACTAATGTGTATTGGGAAAAAATACACACCTAAACCAAATTGAATTCCCAACCCCACAAAAACTAGAAAAGAATATAGCTGAGATAGCCTAACTTTAGATCTACATGTCATGAAATTGTATGTGAACTATGAACAAGAGTAGCACTTTTTTCCACCGATGCCACCGTCAGAATTTTTTTCATGTTCATATTACATGACATGTGTGGGTGAATCCCATGAAGGGGTGATTATATACATACCCAGCAGGACATCCAAAAAACCACAAAGGGGGAAATATAGAGATACTATAGAAGTATTCACTTCAAAAAAATGCATGATGGAAACCAAAACCATATAATATATATATATATATATATGAGATAAATGAATCTCTGATGGGAAATAAGTGGCGTCTAAATATTTATAGTTCTACATAGGATGATAAGTCTTCTTGTAACTCCAATTGTCCAATGTTAATGCCCAACATCTATCATATCATTTTGAGAAATCCAAGTGGATGGTCCACACCTTGACATTTCTATATATCACATTGGGAAAAAAATAAATTATAGCACTCAATCCATAATAATAAATGGGTGTTATAATTAGTATATAGAGGATCCTCCTCTATAATGATTGGGTGATTCCACTCAGTAAATGGATAAAGGACATGCACCCCAGTGCATCGGGGGGTTCCACTCAGAGCATGGAGGACTTGCACCCAATCACAAAAGGGGGTTCCACATATTGGATGGATGATCAAGGCCATAGTGCGTACTGGGTGACACTCTATTGGTATTGATGTAGGACCCACACCCTAGAGAATCAGAGAGGTTCCACTCAGTGGGTTGAGGACCCTCCTCATAGAACCATTAGGGGGTGCCACTTAGAGGGTAGTGTACCCACAATCTAGTACCATAATGGGTTCTACTCATATAGAACAGGAACCTTTACCTAGTGGATCAGGACATGCCACTCCACCAGTGTATATAGTCTCGAGGAACCACACCCTTTTGAAATAGGGGTTTTTCCAACTTCATCCACTTTTGATGATCATTCCTGATCATGGATACTGGTTTATTGTATCCTAATAAAGAGTCACACTCTAAAAATTACAGATAATATCTTTAATATCACAACTAATGATTCAATTTAATTATACATTGAAAATTTCCTAGGATAGGCTACTCATGGCCTAAAACACGAGTCCAAATGAAGGTGATATACAAGGAGTATGTCCCTAAAAAGTATAATGTGTGTATTGTGGGTAACAATGCTTGTGGCCTAACCTAGTCTCCTATTAATTTTGAATCTAACACCCAACATGTATAGCTATGTAGCACTACATGGAATGAAAAGGTACTAAATGGAATGTCTCAGCCTCCCAGGGCCAATCTATGTACTATGTTGTGCCTAGGTATGGGTTGGTTTATGTGTACAATAAGGTGTGCACATGTACTCCTAGGGTATGCATCATTTCCTCCTGTATGTGTTCCTAGAAGTTTATATGTGGCACATAGATAATACACCTGGAGTGGGTTACATGGAATGTGGTCCCAACCATCTATCATGTGATCATTATCATCCATGAAACCCAAGATGTGTATCTAGTGGGGCTACACGACATGTATGTATCACACTACATGTCATGTAGTCGATATTTACAATAAAACCTATGTTTCATTATGTGGATCCTAAATACACCATTTTCACAATATATTCAACCTATTTACCATTAAAAATCCACTACCTACAATTTTTATGTCACTATATATTGATTTTATGACCTTCGGTGGTTGAAAACTAGAATTGTGCAACCCACACAATGCCCACAATGTTGCATGATGCTTCTACTATCGCCTACTATCACATCAATGGATCTCATATCCCTAGGGTCTCACCCACATCCCAAAATCTGTCATAATAAATACAAAAACCTCCATCTCATAAATTTTTCTCAAAACCACAATGAATCATGTTGTTCAATCTCCCTCAACCCCACCCAGAAAATGTCCAACTGTGAACCTAGGGGACAACGGTGAAAAACATAATGAATAGTTGGGAGAAATTCATATGAATGAAGTAAAACCTTTATTGAATAATAATTCTTTTCCAAAAAACACATAACATGGATATCGGGGGTGATATTATAGAATAACAATCATAATTTTATTTAAATAATAAAAGTATTGAAATTATCACATTTGATGAATGGATAAACACATATCAATAAGATGATAGAAATATCCCTACCCAATAATTTAATAAAAATGGAGAAATTAAAAAAATCAAAATCCATAAATTGATTTAGGATTTAACATCGTTGAATAATTATTCATTAGGGCTGAGGATGATCTTCTTTATTCACTAACCTTCAATCCACCTCGATCTGATCTCCACTCATACTCTAATGTGATCCACTAGTGAATAGTGGTTAGAGATCCTCTCAATTAACATAGTGTTTATGTTTATGAACATATAAATTTTTTTAACTAGGTGTTTATAGGTGTAATTATGTCATTATAATTTGATGTAAAATAAATAAATTTAATTATTTTTTTTAATTAAACACACTACCAATGAAAGAATCAATCACACGTTTGGCATCAACCACCCTTATAACCATCATATGATAGACCCTCTATTTTGGAATCATCTATTATTTGAAATTTATAATATAAGACTCTTTTGGGGATATATAATACTTTTTTTTAATGAAACTACATACGAGTGATATTAATATATTTAATCTTTTTAAAATATCAATTCTGGGTTCACAAGGTCACTGAATCATGCTCTGTTTCAGTGCATAGCTCTAAAAATATTTTTTTATTATATTTCAATGTCTTATAGAGAAAAAAACTAATCAATAAATTCCCTCCCCTTTCAAGTATTTTCAACTCTAAAAGAACAAGATAAAAAATAAGGGGGTAACTGTGTCTACATCTGGAACTCCCCCACCTAGGACCTATCTTAAAATATCATGAGTTTCAATTGAACACAAACATATAGAATTGTCTATCCTCATAGGATACCTTCCTTCCAATATTTGATCTCCATCGTGTAATCCCTGAAAAGGGCTCTATCTTCTGTTTCCAGATCACCCCAGTCAATAATGTGCATCAAATCATGCATGTATCTTCTCATCTATGACACATGGAATAAATAATGAACCCACTCTAACTATGGGGGTTAGGATATGTGGTAGGTAACCATTACAAACCCAATTTATGATCTCAAAAATCCAGGCAATCTTCAAGGAGAATGTTCTTCCCCTACATACCTCTATAATACTTATTGTGGAGAGACTCTTGGGAAAATATTTTTTCCCTAATCAGACTCGAAGGGCCTAAAACAATGATATGCATGTGATTTTTATTAGTTATGGTCTATCCTCATATTCTCTTAGATCATATTATTATTCTCCATCATTGAATGAACCATCTATAGACCAATAAGAGATTACCCACTAATATTATTCCAATACATGAGTTTATTTTGGGGTCTGCCATATAGCTCCTCAAAAGGTGATATTCCAATCAAAAAATGATTAATATTACTATAAGAAAACTTTACCAATGGTATGTGAACCTACCAGATCATTCCAATGTCCCAGACACAAGTCCTTCACATATCCTCTAATGAATGGATCGTGAAATGAGTCTATGAATATGTTTGGGGGTTTCATGTCATACTCATCCTCATCTAGGTCACAAATTTGTCTTATAGGCCACCCCACACCATTGACATGAACATATTATCACACTTAGAGAATATCATCAAATGTACCCCATGATGATGGATGATCTCTCATATGTACAGTTTCCCCAAAATCTCTATAGAACTATGATCCCTAATAGAAAGGAATCGATCTGACTTGGTATGTTCATCAAATATCATCCATATGAAATCATGGACCCTATATATATATATAGTGTCCCTACCATAACCTTAATTGATATTACATCTCATTTCCACTCTGAGATCTCAAGAGGTATTATCAAAATTTCTAGAACCTGGTGATTAGCCTTCACCTACAGACATGTGATACATTTAGTGACGAACTCTGCTATTATATACCTCATGCCAATATAACGAAACTACCACTCAAGATCCTTTAATATCATTCACTCTCCTAGATTTACATCCAACATAAATGTATGAAACTCCTTCATCACCGCCTCTTGCAACATGACCAGAACCACAGTCCTACCAAATAAAAATAAGCTGTTCTCCCCTCCTACAGAGAGTCTGTTTTTTGAATCCCCTAAGGATGTATGGTCATGAAGAACCTCACAGCTGATGTCTTTCAACTAAGAATATTTTTTATGATGAAGATGAAGATGATTCACCACTATCAATTGATGAATATATGCACTCATATCCTTCACTAGGATCATCTTCAATGAAGTTACTTCCTTAGATGAATCCTCCAACAAGAAAGAAAGAGACATACAACTAAGGAAAGATAACACAATATTTCTATTCCTTGGAGTATAGACTATCTCAATGTCATAGACCTGTCAGAACACCAACCAGATTCTTTGTATCAGGTTAATATATCTCTGAGTGGAGATGTACCTAAGACTCTGCTGATCTATGTATACAAATAAATGTTCTTGCAGAAGATAGTTCCTCCATATCATTATATAAAATACTATAGCTGCCAATTACATGTCAGGAGTAGTGTAATTATTGTCATGGGGTATCAACTACCTTGACCCATTTTTGATCAATGCCCACCTCTCTATCAACACCTAGGAAACCTATCCAGAGAGGCATAAACAAATTATATACTCCATTCCTTCCTCCTTCAGTCTCAACATAGGTACACTGTTTAAAGTCAACCTAAAATACTCAAAGGATCCATGACATAACCTGGTCTAGATTAAAATATTCCCTTTCCATGCCTGAGAAGTCAAAGGATCTAATAATCTAGATAATTCTAGAATGAATCACTAATATTTTCCATTTTGTCACTGAAAAATGTATCTAAGAATTTATAAAATGATAAGGATCATATTCTAGAAGAAAACTTTGTTTTTGTAAGGTTTGACCAGAATGTTCATGGATCCCAAACAGACTTTTATGTTATATGTTATGGATGTAAAAATCATTAAATATAATAATGACCAAAATGGGAAATTCTAGAACAATGTATAGAATTATAAAAAACTCAAACAATCCTGAAACTCATATTTTTTCGAAATTCAACCCTTAATGGAACTCAATCTTTTGTGAATTCCAATATTTCATGAATGTATGTTAATGTGTTGTAAAAGTAAATATTTAATAAATGATGAAAATATTAGAAAAATATATTCTTTGATGACCCTGGTTCCTAAAAATACCCCACTCAAGTAATCATTTGGAAGAGTACATGATGATCTTGGACATAATAGTATCACTGATCACTATAAAAAATGGAGACTAACCTCAAAAAGTTTTTGGGCCGGGTAGTGAAAATTTTGGGTTTTATCTTATAAAACCCTAATGTCATCCCCATATAATACCATGATACAATATACTCATCTACACTCCCTAAAACACCATGATTCAACATACTCCTCTTAGTCTCTTTTCCATTCCAGTAGCTCGAATTAACCTATTAGTCTACATTGAATTCTTCTAGTTGGAATTCTTTGTAAGAAATTCCTAAAACCTCACCACCTTAATCTTACACCTAGTTGAACCAAAAAAGGGTCGCATTAGTGTAATTACAATATTAGGCATTTCTAGGAAACTTTCACATATTATTCCTCACTATATGATATTAAATTGTATTATACCATATATTTTGAGAATAAGATTCCTTTTATGGAAATCAAAAGATGAATTATCTGTAAAGTGTATAATTACTCATGTACTGATCATGAGATGACCACCAAGAGGTTCCCATAGGATTACAAATCAGCTATAGCCTCCAATCATATTACTCGACCCACATGTAGGTTGAGATTCCCTCAAGACCCAACATGAAGAAAAAAGAACTAGAAAGTCAATGTGTAATCACTACACACAACATCCTAACACATGACATTAAATTATCGACTTAACAAATAAGAAAAACATAGGATATCCTTTGAATGAGAAAAATATTCCTAGTCTGATGGGAGTTATATTTCTTATGGGACAATCAGGAGATGATAACCCATCCTCCAAGAATCTTCCAAGCATAAGACCTAATCACACCATCACTACTCCTAGTAAAACCTAGGTAGCTTCCACTCATAATCCCCAACCACATCATTAATGATCCTAGAAGAATATGGGAAGCTACAACACATAAAAACCATTATTATCATCGATTCTACTAGTAAAAAATAGGCATATTTGATGCACAAGCCACAACCATGTCATCTTTACTCTATTGTAGCACATGGGCAACTCTTGCACCTAATGCCCATTCATAAAATCCCTTATATATTGTAGTACCTGGGAAGCCCAACAATGTAATACCCACCCATACCATCTTTTCCCTATAACAGAACCCTGGTATCCTAGTAGTGTGATCCCCAATTATCCCAGTTCCATAAGCCAAATCATACTCAATGTCTAAGTTGCATGATGTAAAACTGAATATCCCAACATCCAAGTCAAATTTCATAAACTATATGAGAACCTCCTCATCAGATGTTATAAAACTGTATCCTTACCTAGTTTGATGATCACATGATTCCCCATGTATTCCCATCATGGGATGACACCACCTCACCCACCATGGGATGATCCTCCTCATCCTGGAATCTTCCATGTGTAAGGCCCACACCATCAATCATTGATGATCCTAATGTGACATGTGAATCCTTGCTTCATGATGTTAAATTGGATTGACTGGTCCTATAACATAACCTTAAATAGATGTATCAAACTTTGCTGGTTTTGATCGCTACTTCTCAGCATGGTATGCAAGACACCACCATGAGGTTTATTCCTAAAGTATGAACAAACGTGGGATACATCCTTGAGGTTTAATCCTGAAACCCCAACCTCACTAAATTTGTATTTCAACCCTTAGGGGATCAAAAACTGTCAAGTGTGATATATTTTTTCCCAGAGAAACTCTTTACCAAACCATCATGTTTGAAATCTTACCCGTGGACACACACATAACCAAACTATCAAGTTTTAAATTTTCCCATTCGGGGATACACTTGATCAAACCATCAAGTTTCAAATCTTCCCCCTATTGAAACACTTAACCAAACATTAAAATGTTAAATTACCCCCTAGGGAAATTCATAACCAAACCTTATAGTATGAAATATTCCACACCAGGGACACACTTAACCAAACCCCCATGTTTGAAATATTCCTTCTAGGGAAACAGTTAACAAAAACCTCACTTTTAAAATCATCCTCCAGGAGATAAACCTAACCAAACACAAAAGTGTGATCATATTCCACCCTGTGGCATAAACATAACCACCAACATATCCACAAAAGACAATAATCCTAGAAACCAATTTGAACATCAACCCCATATAACAAACATGGGGCGTTTTTTGTAAAAAGAATTAGATTCCTTAATCACCTAGTGTTACAAAACTCATGGTTAACACAAGATGAATTAGGTTATGTACCAAAGATTCCTCCTACAAGATATTCCTCAGACCTCAAATGACTAAGACTCTATTTGTTCCCAATAAGACCAACATACATAGATACTCAGAAAAGACCAACATTACCATCTACTTCAACAAAAGGTTACTACATCATTGATACAAAAGTAGTGAAATTAACCAGTATCCACCACAATATGGTGATGGGAATGAGTTTCATAAACTGGAGTGAAATTTATGAAGAAGATCCAGAATAAGTGATGAACATCAAGGAGGAGTCCATGGAAGGAGGAACTAACATCTCATCATCCCATTTAGATCAAGGAACCAGCATCCTAAAACATGGTGGTGCAGGATGTCCACCTTTAAAAAGCGGGAATATTGGGTGAGATTAGTGTGATGTGGGACCTGGGTGATAAATTATTAGGAAAAAATGGTTAACCTAACATGAAACTCTTCCCATTAAACTGTGAGTGAATAAATATTTCTGGTTATGTTTTAATCAAGGAATTTATAATAAAATTTTTAATATGATGATATTTTATGAATTATTTTTTCAAAAAAGTATAATTAATTTGATAGTTTTCATTACATGCACCATCAATTTTATATTCAAATATCAGAAACATTAGGATTTCCTTTCATTATAAGAAACAATTTGTTTAAACAAAACTTTATATACAGTTAAAATATTATTATTCAAAATGGTAGTTATCTCATAGTCGATGGAATGGTGGATATGAATAAGATTAACTAAATTATGAAAATATATCGTTTAAAAATGTATAGAAAATTAAATAGTTGATGACCACTTAGATATAAATTAGAATAAAAACTATTTTAAAATAAAAGAAAATATTCTTCTAAAAACAAAATAATGCACGTAAAATAATTTTACCTTAATAAATTAAATTTTTTTTGAATGATTTTAATTAAATTTATATAGTATATATTCAACCAACCAATTTAAATTTAGTTTTTGTGACTTCTATAAATGCTATAAGAATAAATATAATTTTATGCTTAAAATTGTATTTCTTAAAAATAAGTTATGTAATCTTTTTGTGGACTTATTTTAAAATTAATTATTACACATTTTTTGAAATTTATTTAGAAAAATAAATTTCATTTTTGAAACCAATAGGTTTAAATAATATTAGGGAAAATTTTTTAGATTTTTTTATCCTAAATTTTAAATGAAAATAGTCTTTTCATTTATTTTTATAAAATTTATATTATATTTTAAATTAAAATTAGTTCTATTATATATATATTTACCTAATATAGATCTTTTGAATAATTTTAATATTGAATTCTGATATATGAACCTTATTTACTTTGGAACAATATCTCTTTGAAAACACACTTTCTCATCGTGTCTGTGGAATTCATTTTAAATTTAATTTTACCACTTAGGTGAATGTAATTTAGAAAAATTGAGAATATATTTGGAATAATAATAATTTATATTATCTAAATGTTCTACTTAATGTTTCGAAATAATGAATACTATAAAATATGCCTTTAACAGTGCTATAATATGACTTTATCAATGTTAAAAATGCGAGGAATACTGTAGTATAGTTAAAAGGCCATGTATTTTATCATTTTTAGAAATGAATTGATAATGAAGATTTTTTTCAGTGGTAAAAAACACCAATAAATATCCCTTTTATTAGTGTTGATAATAGATGCCATTTATCAGCACATTTATTTAGGGTTGATAATGGAACCCATTATCAATTATTTTTCAAATGCTGATAAAGGAATCCATTATCAGCACTAATAAATGCACTCATAAAGGATACCATTATCAATGATACTAATTTTCCTGTAAAATAATCACTTATCTAGGCTTCCAAAAGTGTTGATAAAGGGACCCTTTATCATCACTTATAAAAGTTGTAATAAAGTGTCCCTTTATCTGTTCTTAGAGAAGCACCGATAAATGATTCCTTTATGAACACATTTTTTCAGTGATGATAAAGGGAAATACTACTGTGGGATGTTACAACACAGAACAACACTAGAAACAACACAAAAAATTATCAAAATTAGATACAAATACATAATGGAAATTAAATAAAATTTTCATCACGTATATAAGTAAAAACTATTATAGAGAAAAATAACCCACCTATATAAAAGAAAAACTCACCCCTACTCAAGAAAAAGAAATAAAAAATATAAAAAAATTATTCTTTTGCAATAATATAATGGAAAAAATTAAATAGAAATTGTAAATTTTAAAGTAAAAATTTATTCATATCATAAACACTATGTATCAGATTACATTCCAGTTAATGTCAATTGTGAATAAAAATATGAACATTGAGTCATATCAATTACACCATAAATCAGATTGAGGTGTGATTGATTTTTAAACATCACAATATAATTATGTATCATTAATCTAAAGTATGAAAAAATTTCTAATTTGTTTCCTTTGTTTTGAGTATGCCACTTATGTTTTTCACAAAAATTTAATTTTAAACTAGGAAAACACATTTTAAGTCATACAGGTCACAACATGTGTGGGTTTGATGTTAGACTGATTAATAGATTTCACTAATGAATTATGAATAATTTTGTTAAATTATAAATATATTTGGATTTTGTTTTATCATTTTTTTGAGTAACACTTTCATATATTAAAATGTCAATTTTAAACCCATAATAGAAATGTTGAGTCATACCAGTCGCACCACGGATCAGATTAAGGTGTGTATGATTCCTGAACATACAAAATTACTTATAAATAATTTTTATAAAATAAAAAACAATATGAATTTGTTTTCCTAGTTTTGAGTATGTCAGTTGTTTTTTTTTCAAATTTTAATATCAATGTTAAATAAAAAAGACACTCTTAGAGTCATACCAGTCAAATTGTGCATCAAATTGAAGTATAAATGATTTATTTATGTAAAAAAGTCTAATGGATTATTTTACTAAATTATCAAAACAATACAAAACAATTTTTTGAGATTTTAGTACGCCACTTCTATTTTTTACTAAAATTTCATCAAAAATATAAACACACAATTTGAGTCATAAAAGTCACCTCATGTATGGGTTTGAACAAAGACTGATTCATAGACATCAAAAATGAATTATGACTATTTCTCCTAAATTATCAATTCAATCTGATAATGATTTCTCATTTTTAGTGACTGACACTATTTTGTATTAAAATAAAAATTTCAACCTAATAATGGGAACTTTGAGTCATACCAGTCTCAACATGTGATGGATTGAGGTGTATCGGATTCCTACAACTCAAAAATGAATTATAGATACTCTTCGTAAATTAATAAAACAATAAAAATTCATTTTATCAATTTTGAGTACGTCAATTTGTTTTTTATTAATTGTAACATTAATTTTAAATTAAAAGATGCAATTGGAGTCATATCAATCACACTGTACATCAGATTCATGTGAGGATAATTCCTACATGTACAAAATAACTTATGGATCATTTCACTAATGTTTTAAATAAATATGAAATTTTTTCCTTGGTTTTGAGTATGCCACTTCTAGTTTTTAATAAAATATCATTTTCAACTGGATGCACATAATTTGAGTTATATGGGTGAAATCATGTTTGGGTTTTCCGTGTGACTGATTCTTAAACATTAAAAATGATTTATGATTTTTTTTACTAAATTATAAATATAATATAATCATTATTCATTACCTTTTAGTGTGTAAAAAGTTTTGTATTAAAATGTAAATTTTAAACTAATAACAATCACTTTTGTCATTAAGGTCACATTGTGATTCGAGTTGAGTTTATTTTGATTATTATATTATTAAAATTACATTTGAATAAAATTTCTAGAGTAAAAAACATTCCAAATGCGTTTACTTGGTTTTGAGTTTATTATTAGTTTTTTTACAAATATTATTATCAATTATGAATAAAAATATACACTTGGATTTATACCAGTGACAATGTGCATCATATTGTGGTGAATATGATTACTACATGTAAAAAATGACTTATTAATCATTTTACTAATGTATAAAAAATATGAATTCATTTCCATGGCTTTGAGTACACCACCTGTGTTTTTTACTAAAATTTCATTCTTAATTGGAATCACACAATTTATGTTATAAATGTATCATCGTGAATGATTTTAAAATGATATCGATTCATACACATCTCAAATTAATTATTTATTATTATCCTAAATTATCAGGAAAATATGAGTGTGGATTCCCAGTTTCCAGAGAGAGACATTTTTTTGTATTAATGTACTAATTTTAAACCCATAATGCCCATATTGAGTCATAACTGTCACATTGTTTATAGGATTGAGGTGTGGATGATTCTTAAACATAAAAATGAGTTATGTAACATTTTCATATGGTAACAAAACAATATGAATATATCTTCTTTGTTTTGAGTATATCAGTTTTTTCTTTTACAAAAATTAATTTATATTTTGAATAAAAAGATGAACATGGAGTAAAATCGATCACATCGTGCAAAATATTGTGTCTAGGATTATTATTACATGTTAAAATGAATGGTTGATCATTTTCCTAAATTATCAAAACAATATGAATTTTCTTTCTTGGTTTTTTATGCAACTTTTTTTAATAAATAACCATTTTATTCTCAACACCCGCAATTTTATTCATACAGGTCGAATCATGTATCATTTTGGTATGAGAATGATTCACACATATCTCAAATTAATCATTAATCACTTTCTTAAATTATTATGAAATTTTGAGTGTTTTTTATCTTTTTTCAATGAGTTATATTTTTTTCAAAAGGGAAGTGAAATGTAATGGTAGGTTTATCGAATATTATTTATGATATGGGGAATGTAATATTACACATTCTCATTTGAAATATTCTCATTTTATTAAAGTAAAATTTATTCTAGAATATTCCCAAGGTTTCTTCTTTATCAATAATATACTAATAGAGAAATAAGTCCACAAAAAAGCTTGCTATTTAATTATTGATGATGGTGAAGTCATTCCAGGATGATAATACTCATCACCATATGTATGTTATTTCATTTATTTAGGAATATCCGGCTGTTTTTTCTAATGATATTATATTTGGATTACTTCCCTATATAAAATTACATAAACAAGTTGTGAAAATATTTTTATCAATAAGCCATCTGAAACACTCAAATAATGGCTCTTACACTAGGGAACAAGTTTTTTACACACTTTTGAACATTTTTTATAAAAAAAATCTTTGTATGATCCTCATTCAACTTCATTTCCTATAAATATTATTATTCTGAGGCCAGTTTTTTGTCACCTCCTCCACCTCAGTATCCTCCTCGGTCTCTGCCTTGATCACTGCCTCTTTCTTATCCTCTACCTCAGTCTCCAACTCCAAATCCTCCTCGTCCTCTATCACCACCTCCACCTTCACCTCCACCTCTACCTCAACCAATACCACTAACCCAAAATTTAATTGTTTTTAGGTTAAAACTTCTGAACAAATTGATTTCCACCTTATACTTCTCACTGAGAATGATATAAAAATAATATATAATTATTCAGAAACTAATGATTTTAACCCCCAAATATATTTATAAGTTCATATGTAACGCCCCGACCCCAGATACCCAGAGTCGGTGCATTATTACATAACATTGGCATTATCACAAGAAAGATCAAATCTCGAAAGACCGATTGGTTTAGTAGCCTTGGAAACACTAGATATATTCATAAGTTTTACATTACATCATAAAATGAAAAACTACTACAACAAAATAATGTTTCCACAGTCCACACTATAATCCCCTCATAATATCCCTACAGGTCATTCATAACTTACATCTTCACATCCTGGGAAAAATAAAACATAGAAAAGGGGTGAGCTCAAATGCCCAATAAGGATAACAATATAGCAGAAACTTTCATAAATAAGAATAAACTTTTAAGGCAATGTATAACTAAAACAAAATCCTTTCAAACAGGAACTTTCAACATGGTATGGCATAAATAAAATGAAATAATGCCATTTACTTATTCACATGGATATTCTACTAATTGAATAATCACATGCAAAAATCAATAACCACTTTCATAATGTTGGAATGCATAATGCCAGACTATCATAACCGCATAGCCAAGGCCTCGTGCCAGGACTACAAATAAGATTTTGTCAAGGACTTGTGCCAAGACACTAGTTTGTCTCATGAGACCTACCGATGCATCGAGGAGCTATAGCGGGCTCCACCCGTCACTTATTAAGTCCAATGCATTCCCATATGAAAAGGTTTAAACATAACATAAACATTCGTATTAAAACTAGCATACGAAATGTCAATAATTTCACCATAAACTATGAATGGTATAAAAATAGCACATCCACAGTCAAACATATCACAAAACCTTCAATACAATATAGAAGTTTTGTATCATAATAAATCAACTTCAAATAATCTTAAAATCCATCAAAGGATGTTGACATAGATGAAATCAAAATTCTTTTTAAAGAAGTATCTCCTTTTATTTTGAAATCATTTAAGATCCATATAAAATAAAACTTTTTCTTTGAAAATATTCTTATAAGCTTGTATGGAAAGCTTCGACGATTTTATAACGGCGGAAAATAACCTCACCCGCCGTATAAGTTAAAAAAAACATTCTTACCTCAATTCTGTCGAAAAGGTTAAAAAGGACCTTGTTTTGAAAACGACGGAAAGATTCCTTTATAAAACTCTTATAAAAAGTCAAACAAGGGTATAAATGACTTTAACCCATATTCTTGTAAATAGTAAAAATGTTTTGAAATACATTTCGAAGAAACATGGATGTGGATGATAAAGAGGTCCCAGTAGATTATTACGTATAATACAACCTCGGATAATGAAGAGATTGTGAAATAACCCTTACCTTGTACTTTTCCTTGGTTGGGGTAGGTTAACCTCCTGTATAATAGTGAAATAATTGTTACTAAATTATAAAAGAATCATATACATTAATATGATATCATATATGATCTTTTAATATTGATTTGATAATAATATCTTAGTATTATCGCCGTTTCGGGTGTTAACTTACTCATTTTCTTTATATGTTTTGTTACATAAGTCATGTTTGTTGTATCTTATTCATATCCATAATGATATCAAGTCCTTAAACATCATTTTTAAATCATTAAATGATAATTATACTTGAATGGATACGATGGAGAATGAATCTCATCGCGTTCGTGGAGACGGTAGTCCGTACGTACGCACGAATGCTACTTCCATTTAATTTTTATTTTAAAAGAATCGAATCCAAATGATACATAGGTATATTACTATTCCAGTATAATATAATATTTTATATATGTTACTTAAGTTCATTAACCCCATCCTTTATACGTTCCATGTGTGGTATGAACGAGTCATATCATTTTAAGGGGGCGGTAGTCCGCACTTCCTCAAATGAAATTATCGTATGTATATACAACATGAAACGAATAATGGTATGAAATAAAATGGAATTACAGAAGCTTATATATAAAATATATATCATTAATATCATATTTAATTATAGTGCCATCATAATGGCCACCATGAGAGGCGGTAAGATGTATTTGAACAATCATCGTTTCGTGAGGCGTTAGTTTGCCATCCACAGAAACATTATGTTCATCATCCATTAGATGGAGTTGTGTGTATGTGTAGTTTGAATACTTCTTATAACAACATCCTAGTATATTGAGGATACTGGTGTTGTTACAAAAGAAAGGAAATAAAAAGAGTTTGGGGGTTGAAGAAGCAAAATAAATGAAAATAATTTAAGAGAAATTGTTACCTTTAATTTAGGTAACTCACTTTGGTTGGAACCAAAGGACTTGTTGAAATGCTTTCTGCCTAAGGGGAAGCTTCAAGGAGGAGGAGAGGGATTTGGGGAGCTTATTTGGGCAGAGTTTGGACGAGCCAAGTGGCTTGAGAGGTGTGAGGAAAAGAGAAGGAGGAGTGCCCTTTTATAAGAGGGGTGAGGGGCACTTTTGGAAAGGCTAGAAATATTAATTTATAATAAATTCATATTCGGTTTCCAAAGGCTCCAAAGTTGACTATTCAAAGTATGAGGTGGGGATAGGTCGAAAAAAACTCATCCAATAGAATTTAGACAGGTTTGGGTACTTATATTAACCTTATCTTTAAGTATTAACTCTAAGTTAATTAGTTTCACTTTTACAATGTCTCTTTGTATTTTTATATAATATGGTTAATAAACATACTATATACATCCAAGCGACCCCCAAGTGGTCCATTAATGATTAAACTATCATAATATCAGTCTCTTGGCCGAACCTTAGATTTTTAGGAATTTAATATCAATTAATAATATAATATTTGTTTTAAGAACTCTTTTATGTCAATTTTGACACTATTCAATAGTTGATTTTTGTGAAACTCATAACAGATTGATTACTTCGAACAAAGTCAATTAAATCAATCCTAATATATAATATCATCCTAGAAAATTAGTTTAATTCATTAAAAGTTTCATATTATATTTTTTTGGGTATTTATAATATCAATTATTTTAATTTTTCACTATTATAGTAATTACTGCATCATCATTGTGTCATAAATAAAATAAATTATTTAATGTCTAAAAATTATAAATAAAATATCATTATGTAGGAAATCGTTTTATCTTTCTAATGAATATTTATAATCTAAAATCCAACTTATATAACCCTATGTAACAATTGTTTTTCTAAAAGATATATGCTTGTGTCATTTTTGTATTCATTTTGACTTTAATTAAAATAAAGTGTCATTATCACTTACAAGTGGATCCATGGGGTCCCAAAATTGACACAAAGATGCCCATGGTCGGCCATGTATCAACCAATAGGGTTAAGACACGTTTTAGGGTAATTTAGTATTATTATAATATTATTTTTTTAACCCTTATTTACCGGATTTACCCTTAACCATGGTAAATAAAATATTTACCGCAGTAATTATTCAAAATGTCTAAAAATAAAAGTTACCTATTTACGCAATTTGAACATCCTGATTCCAAATATGGAATCCATTTACCTAAATTCTAAACACAGAAGTGGCAGAAATTAATTTAAAATTAATTCCCGCTGTCAAAACAAAAAGCGTGTTTTAAGAGATAATAACTATCAAAAGATTGACACTTGTTTATGTTTGGTTTAATTGTAAAATTATGTCCAATGACCAACATTATATTAAATAGTAAAAATATATTCTAAATATACTTTAAAACTAATAAAATTCATAATTTATCACTATTAATTATTTTGATTAAAAAAGTTGTTTTTAATTAAAATTTAGTAATTTTCACTATTCATCAAAATATGAAAGTTATCCGAAAAGTACCAAAATTTCACCTTAGGCTAAATTAGATATTCCGAATCCAAAAATGAAGTCCATTTTGAAATATAAAATATATATAATTTTAAAAAGTAGTTATTACTATTCATAACGGCTAGTTTGATTGGTTGTGGTGTGTGTTAGAACTCGAAGTTGCGTACAACACACGCTACTGTATTATTCAAAGGAAAGCGTACCGTGGAAGCTTGGGATGTTTCATTTTAAATTTTTTTGATGTCCCCCATTTAGTCAAGAAGTTTAAAATATTGTATTTAAAAAGGGTTCACTATTAAAAGTTGATAAAAGTGCAATATTGAAAATGAATTTGTTCTTGCATTATGTCTAAGATACTCATAATATGGAAAAATTATAAGGATTATATAAAGTTTAAAATTTAGATAATACTATTAATAACCTCTTTTGAATGGCATTTTTTTGTAAGTCATGGTGTGATTGAACTCGGTGTTGTGTGTAGTGCAAGTTATTGAATTATTTTGAAGAAATAACACACTATGAAATCTTGGGGTGTTACATTCTCCCCTCCTTCAATAAATTGCGTCCTCGCAATTTGAAATTGTTCTTCGAAAATAAAAGGTTGAAAATAGAAAATATCTTTGTGGTAAAACCCACATCGGAAATTAGGTTACTAAAATTTAGTCTTAATATGAGGAAAAGAGAAATGAAAGAGTCACCACCAAATTATGATCTCGATTAGGAGAACATTGGTGGCAATTAGAGACATATAATTGGAGGAAAAACGTAAATATTTATAGGTAGTGATTGAGGTCATCAATCACAAACAAGTGTATAATTGAGGTCCTTAAACTCATCAATCTATGATGATTTGAAGTACCATCGGTTCAACAAAATATAGGGTATTGGGATAACACATTTTTGACGTTTCAAAATATCTTAGTTGAAATCCCACATCGAAAAATGAATTAATGAGGCCTCTATTTAAAATAAAGAGTGGAAAGTATGAAGATTACCGAAAATAACACATACTAGGGTTCCATGTAGGAAAATATGGATATGGAAGAGAAATCTAACCATCAATTATCTGATGGAGAGTGGTAGAGAACATGGCTATGAAAAGGCCAACAATCCCAAAGCCATAAATTTGTGATGATTTAAGGTACCATCTAGGACAACATTTTTGTTCTAAGTTTCTATTATTAATGTTGAGGAATTTATTTATGAGATTGGCTAAGATCATAAGGAGATATACATACTTTATAATTAGAGTTTTATCCATTAATAAATTTCTTCCACAAACTCATCTTTCACTCTAAAAGATAATAGAATGTAAAAAAAATTCTATTTACACTATTCGTATAGGGTTCCAAAATAAATGAATTTATAATTCATCTACCAGATCTTTAAAAAAAACAACATTATTTAATCCAGGACATCTCGTGGGCCAGTGGTAGGTGATACACCCTTGTCGCCCTTCGGTTGCGGGTTCAAGTCTCGCAGCCTTGCCGGACGCGACTGGTTGCCGCCCGACCTCCGGGTTGTCCTTTTATGGCAATCCAAAATAATCCAAACTAGAACTATCCAAAATACATCTATCCAAACTCATAGTCCAACATTTATAAGTAAGGTAAACATAATGTAGAACCTTTTTACCCCGTAATTGCATATGAATACCTTCATCATGTATTCTTTTAATACACCGAAACATCCTGAATTACCATATTCCTTATTGATTACATTCATACTCCCTTATTCCATATAGAAAGCTGGATATACTTCATTAATCCAAAAATGTTTTAAACCCCAACAATGATGGAATATACAAATCATTAATCAGCTTCAAGGTAGTCAATAATATCCAGTATAATTTATCCAAATCAATCATGTATTATTCTAAAATCACCACCTCGGTATCTGAACCATTTTATGGTTTATCTTTCTCTCAACCATATATTTTCCAAACATTTAACCTGCTACTGAGTCACTTTTCTTTGTTCCACACCATCTCAAGTCCTTAATGAAATAGTACTGCAGTACAATCCTTATATACTCCATAATTATTATAACAAGTACATTGTTGATACAACACTCAATTTACATAATCAACATAAGAACTCTAATCATCCCTCTTCATCTGTGGTAGTATCATAACTTGATTATTATCCAATAGCATCATTTGAGGCATAGTCTGATGACTGGGACATAGGTTCGCGTAGTGTCCAAACTCCTTGCAAATGAAGCATTGTACATTTGAAACCATTTTCTTACCCTTGCAGTCACGTACTTTGTGCCCTTTTCCTCCACACTTATAACAAACTCCCATTCCTTTCAGGCAAGTTCCAGGGTGATTCTTTCCACAGTTACCACATATGGGAAAATTATTCTTTTCCCTCTTCCCTTTATCCATCTTTCTCTCTTCCATCCTTTTCTTCTCTTGCTTCCCTTCAAAGCCATAAGACTCAGTAAACTCTTTACTTATCTTATCAACAAATGAAATTATTTCTTCATATGATGATAATACATGGGAGACTATTTCTCTTATCAATTCTAGCTTAATACCATGAAAGATATGATCCTTCCTTCTCTTTGGATCATTTGCATTTCTGGAGTTCTCATTCCTTCTACTGGGCGCCATTTCTAAACAATGGCATAAACTAGATCAGTTTATGAATCAAAATACATAATCCCATACTTATAAAACACTTAACATAAATTAAACTATTTATGGATATAATCCATAATCATAAAAATGTTTTCTTTGAGGAAGTATATACTCATAAACCCTTCATAATGATTTGTAAAGATAGTGAGAGTTATCCTAAGCATATCCCCCGGGAGTGTCGTAACCAAGAGTGCAGCAAGGCCCGTTGTCGTGCACCAGTTCCCGTTCGAGTCTAGCTCAAAGCGGTGTTTTCGGGTTTTACCCCTAGGTACATCTGTGCCAGAGCCGCCTCTACCTGCTCGTATCCAGACAGGGATGTATTGCTCGGAAAACTCACAAAATCTCTACAATACCAAAATTCTAGGAAGTTCTTCTATACTAATCCTCAAAGTTCGTCTTAGGTCCACGTGCTCTAATCAGAGTTTATCTAAATCTAGCTTCCAAGGTTTGTACTAAACTTCCTCTGATACCAACTGTAACGCCCCGACCCCAGCTACCCAGAGTCGGTGCATTTTTACATAACATTGGCATGATCACAAGAAAGATCAAATCTCGAAAGACTGATTGGTTTAGTAGCCTTGGAAACACTAGATATATTCATAAGTTTTACATTACATCATAAAATGAAAAACTACTACAACAACATAATGTTTCCACAGTCCACACTATAATCCCCTTATAATATCCCTACAGTTCATTCATAACTTACATCTTCACATCCTGGGAAAAATAAAACATAGAAAAGGGGTGAGCTCAAATGCCCAGTAAGGATAACAATATAGCGGAAACTTTCATAAATAAGAATAAACTTTTAAGGCAATGTATAACTAAAACAAAAGCCTTTCAAACAGGAAATTTCAACATGGTATGGCATAAATAAAATGAAATAATGCCATTTACTTATTCACATGGATATTCTACTAATTGAATAATCACATGCAAAAATCAATAACCACTTTCATAATGTTGGAATGCATAATGCCAGACTATCATAACCGCATAGCCAAGGCCTCGTGCCAAGACTACAAATAAGATTTTGTCAAGGCCTTGTGCCAAGACACTAGTTTGTCTCATGAGACCTACCGATGCATCGAGGAGCTATAGCGGGCTCCACCCGTCACTTATTAAGTCCAATGCATTCCCATATGAAAAGGTTTAAACATAACATAAACATTCGTATTAAAACTAGCATACGAAATGTCAATAATTTCACCATAAACTATGAATGGTATAAAAATAGCACATCCACAGTCAAACATATCACAAAACCTTCAATACAATATAGAAGTTTTGTATCATAATAAATCAACTTCAAATAATCTTAAAATCCATCAAAGGATGTTGACATAGATGAAATCAAAATTCTTTTTAAAGAAGTATCTCCTTTTATTTTGAAATCATTTAAGATCCATATAAAATAAAACTTTTTCTTTGAAAATATTCTTATAAGCTTGTATGGAAAGCTTCGACGATTTTATAACGGCGGAAAATAACCGCACCCGCCGTATAAGTTAAAAAAACATTCTTACCTCAATTCTGTCGAAAAGGTTAAAAAGGACCTTGTTTTGAAAACGACGGAAAGATTCCTTTATAAACCTCTTATAAAAAGTCAAACAAGGGTATAAATGACTTTAACCCATATTCTTGTAAATAGTAAAAATGTTTTGAAATACATTTCGAAGAAACATGGATGTGGATGATAAAGAGGTCCCAGTAGATTATTACGTATAATACAACCTCGGATAATGAAGAGATTGTGAAATAACCCTTACCTTGTACTTTTCCTTGGTTGGGGTAGGTTAACCTCCTGTATAATAGTGAAATAATTGTTACTAAATTATAAAAGAATCATATACATTAATATGATATCATATATGATCTTTTAATATTGATTTGATAATAATATCTTAGTATTATCGCCGTTTCGGGTGTTAACTTACTCATTTTCTTTATATGTTTTGTTACATAAGTCATGTTTGTTGTATCTTATTCATATCCAGAATGATATCAAGTCCTTAAACATCATTTTTAAATCATTAAATGATAATTATACTTGAATGGATACGATGGAGAATGAATCTCATCGCGTTCGTGGAGACGGTAGTCCGTACGTACGCACGAACGCTACTTCCATTTAATTTTTATTTTAAAAGAATCGAATCCAAATGATACATAGGTATATTACTATTCCAGTATAATATAATATTTTATATATGTTACTTAAGTTCATTAACACCATCCTTTATACGTTCCATGTGTGGTATGAACGAGTCATATCATTTTAAGGGGGCGGTAGTCCGCACTTCCTCAAATGAAATTATCGTATGTATATACAACATGAAACGAATAATGGTATGAAATAAAATGGAATTACAGAAGCTTATATATAAAATATATATCATTAATATCATATTTAATTATAGTGCCATCATAATGGCCACCATGAGAGGCGGTAAGATGTATTTGAACAATCATCGTTTCGTGAGGCGTTAGTTTGCCATCCACAGAAACATTATGTTCATCATCCATTAGATGGAGTTGTGTGTATGTGTAGTTTGAATACTTCTTATAACAACATCCTAGTATATTTAGGATACTGGTGTTGTTACAAAAGAACGGAAATAAAAAGAGTTTGGGGGTTGAAGAAGCAAAATAAATGAAAATAATTTAAGAGAAATTGTTACCTTTAATTTAGGTAACTCACTTTGGTTGGAACCAAAGGACTTGTTGAAATGCTTTCTGCCTAAGGGGAAGCTTCAAGGAGGAGGAGAGGGATTTGGGGAGCTTAGTTGGGCAGATTTTGGACGAGCCAAGTGGCTTGAGAGGTGTGAGGAAAAGAGAAGGAGGAGTGCCCTTTTATAAGAGGGGTGAGGGGCACTTTTGGAAAGGCTAGAAATATTAATTTATAATAAATTCATATTCGGTTTCCAAAGGCTCCAAAGTTTACTATTCAAAGTATGAGGTGGGGATAGGTCGAAAAAAACTCATCCAATAGAATTTAGACAGGTTTGGGTACTTATATTAACCATATCTTTAAGTATTAACTCTAAGTTAATTAGTTTCACTTTTACAATGTCTCTTTGTATTTTTATATAATATGGTTAATAAACTTACTATATACATCCAAGAGACCCCCAAGTGGTCAATTAATGATTAAACTATTATAATATCAGTCTCTTGGCCGAACCTTAGATTTTTAGGAATTTAATATCAATTAATAATATAATATTTGTTTTAAGAACTCTATTATGTCAATTTTGACACTATTCAATAGTTGATTTTTGTGAAACTCATAACAGATTGATTACTTCGAACAAAGTCCATTAAATCAATCCTAATATATCATATTATCCTAGAAAATTAGTTTAATTCATTAAAAGTTTCATATTATATTTTTTTGGGTATTTATAATATCAATTATTTTAATTTTTCACTATTATAGTAATTACTGCATCATCATTGTGTCATAAATAAAATAAATTATTTAATGTCTAAAAATTATAAATAAACTATCATTATGTAGGAAATATTTTTATATTTCTAATGAATATTTATAATCTAAAATCCAACTTATATAACCCTATGTAACATTTGTTTTGCTAAACGATATATGCTTATGTCATTTTTGTATTCATTTTGACTTTAATTAAAATAAAGTGTCATTATCACTTACAAGTGGATCCATGGGGTCCCAAAATTGACACAAAGATGCCCATGGTCGGCCATGTATCAACCAATAGGGTTAAGACACGTTTTAGGGTAATTTAGTATTATTATAATATTATTTTTTTAACCCTTATTTACCGGATTTACCCTTAACCATGGTAAATAAAATATTTACCGCAGTAATTATTCAAAATGTCTAAAAATAAAAGTTACCTATTTACACAATTTGAACATCCTGATTCCAAATATGGAATCCATTTACCTAAATTCTAAACACAGAAGTGGCAGAAATTAATTTAAAATTAATTCCCGCTGTCAAAACAAAAAGCGTGTTTTAAGAGATAATAACTATTAAAAGATTGACACTTGTTTATGTTTGGTTTAATTGTAAAATTATGTCCAATGACCAACATTATATTAAATAGTAAAAATATATTCTAAATATACTTTAAAACTAATAAAATATATAATTTATCACTATTAATTATTTTGATTAAAAAAGTTGTTTTTAATTAAAATTTAGTAATTTTCACTATTCATCAAAATATGAAAGTTATCCGAAAAGTACCAAAATTTCACCTTAGGATAAATTAGATATTCCGAATCCAAAAATGAAGTCCATTTTGAAATATAAAATATATATAATTTTAAAAAGTAGTTATTACTATTCATAACGGCTAGTTTGATTGGTTTAGGTGTGTGTTAGAACTCGAAGTTGCGTACAACACACGCTACTGTATTATTCAAAGGAAGGCGTACCGTGGAAGCTTGGGATGTTTCATTTTAAATTTTTTTGATGTCCCCCATTTAGTCATGAAGTTTAATATATTGTATTTAAAAAGGGTTCACTATTAAAATTTGATAAAAGTGCAATATTGAAAATGAATTTGTTCTTGCATTATGTCTAAGATACTCATAATATGGAAAAATTATAAGGATTATATAAAGTTTAAAATTTAGATAATACTATTAATAACCTCTTTTGAATGGCATTTTTTTGTAAGTCATGGTGTGATTGAACTCGGTGTTGCGTGTAGTGCAAGTTATTGAATTATTTTGAAGAAATAACACACTATGAAATCTTGGGGTGTTACATCATAACTTGTACTATATTAAAAAAATAGTAGGTAATCACCAAAATATGCAATTGACATACATAATGACAAAATGTGAACATCCTGATCATCTCTAAATAAAATTTAATTCAACTTTTGGGCATGAATGGTGTTATAAGTCATGATATTTGTGAGTAAATATAGAAAAATTAATTATTATAAAATATATTTAATGAAATTTTTATTGAATTCCTAAATTAACTTTTGGGCATGATTTTATTTTCATTCTTTATAATATCACTCATTAATTGGAAAACATAATATCCACAATCAATGCCATTATCTTACTCCAAACACTGTAGAAATATATAAAAAATATGATTTTTTTCTTGAAATGTTTTGATAGTTAAATATTTATATATACACCTTAATTATTTCTCATTTTTATTAATTCACTAGATTTATCAATTTAGACAACGACTTCATTCCATGATTTAACATATTGACTAACCTCTCTATCCAAAAAATCTTATTAAAAAAATTGAAACATATAATTCAAAGATTATCTATAAAATGTGGATTGAATGTTATTATATATTCAAAATAAACATCATATGTGTTTGGTTAGTTGGATATCAATCCATTGGATCTAAAAACGTAATATTCAAGGTGTCCAGATTAACTACAATCTGCATCCAGTGCTCCCAAAAAAACAAAATTATATTTAATGTAGAAAATTTAAAATATATTTTATGTGTATAGTTTTTTGATTTTTACTTAGGTATTGTGGGAATAAAAAAGAGTCTGTATATTGATAAATTTTTTTCAAACATTTCATATAACTCATATTTTTTTATCAATTTCCACATTATCCAATGTTTGTTTTTTCAAAAAAAAATGATTTAGGGATTAATGAATTCAAATAAATCTAAGAATGATCATACAAATATACAGGAGTAAAATAAAATATTGTAAAAAATATGAATATTTATTTACATTAATAAGGATATTATCTATCTATTTGGACATACATATAATAAAAATGAACCTTATGTATGTATTAACAACTAAGATGCCAGACCACTCATGATGAAGAATCACAGTTATTGTCTTGATTCAAATTACGTTTGTCATGAAAATTCCATATATTTCTTCTTAATATGGAATGTGATAAATATTTTAATCTTTAAATGTGGTATCTTCATTATTTTTTAATGATAACATATCTTTCTTTGGAACTAGCGAGGAGAAGGTACTCTCATAACATCATTTTAATTTATTGGTTGATTCACTATATTTTCAATATCTAACATTCTATTTCCCGAACGCTTTATCAATCTATAATATTTTAAATCACATTAAAAATTTTATAATAAAATATTATAGGGTTTTCATATGCAAAAATTTGATAAAGACATATCTTAATAATCATTTTAAGATTAGATGACGATGCTTTGAATTCTCCAATATCATCATGGACCATTGTAATGTCTGGATCATCAAGTTGAACAGGAAACTGAGTAGTCATATCATAAGATACCTAAATCCCAAATATCATGTGATATTTGGGGAGATCATGGTGGTGTATCTTGTCTCTTGATATATTATACACTTTACCCATCACAATGTGACGGTGCATGGGTGTTAACAAATAAAAATCACATACAACTACACCCTACATAATTTTAGTAATATTAAGTCATCAGGGGTTATTTGATTAACATTTAGGTTAAAGACTAATGGAAAAACTTATTAAATCATGTAAGGTATGAGTTTGGGGGAATGAATAGCCTCAATGATAGTGGGATCATTTGGTTCATGTCTATATCATTGCTCCACTGCTGGTTTACATTGATCCTTTCACATACATCAGTATTCCAAACCAGACAGAACAATAATATGTTAAAGTGAGTCTATTTGATACTAAAATCATATAAACCTATTAAAATTATCTTTTTGTGGTTATAAGTTCATGAAATACGTTCGAAGAGAGAATCGAAAATCTAATCCTCTAATGCGACTATATTATCCTAGCCACTTCAAAGCCACTAAAAGTGGCTTTTCTTGATGTAGAGTTTTTTACGGTTATGGTTTATTAACCAAACGAAAAAATATGATAATAAATAGATATTTTTATTTAATATTGGAATAAAGGAAACATAATTACAATTATTTCATACTTAATGATGTTTCCTGTACTATTTCTATGTTTTCATCAACAATTTTACCACCCTTATTTACATGATCCTCTTCCATAGAACATGAAATTAGATTGAAGTAGATTCAAATTTTGATTCATCAATATGTATATAAATAAAAGAAGATGTGTTGTTTCCAACACATAATTAAATATTTATTTTTGATTTAAAAAACATACCAATTTCTTATAAATTGAAGTGTACCACATCCTTGATTTTGAATTCGGGTACATTGATTTTGATGAATGTTCGTTATTTTTAACACATTTTTATGTTCTATAAATTTATTTTTTTGAGTCATGTTGTCTAAATACATTTATATAATTAAATATAATTGTGATAAAAAATTATATTTGAATTAAATCATTTCTTTAGGTTATTTATGTTTCAAAATGTGAATATTTTCAATATTAACGTTATTGATATTTTATCAAAATAAATTTTTGTTAAATTATTTAAAAATCATAAAAATATTGTATCAAGGAAAGGAGGATAATATATATTATAATATTTAATCACTTGTACATTAATGTTTCATTTATCAATTTATATGTAAATTATAACCCTTTAAGAGTGAAAAAGTGTTTACCATGGTTAATGTTAATATGGTCCAACAAAGGGGTTAAACCCAAAGATAAGGTTTAAAACACCACATAATCTAGTAAAAAATATATTAGTTGATTTAATTTCAATACCATAAAATATTATCTTCGAATAAATTTCATTTTGAAATTATTTTTCCTGACAATGACTTCTTTATATTTTCATCTTTTATGAATTTCTAAAAAAGTGCCCCCACTACAATTTTAAAAGGGAACTTCCTAACTATACTTATTTAAATTTTTTGATATTTAAATATCACCCTAAAAATTAAAAATCCATTATAAACCCCTAATATACACTCTATTTATATGGGTATTCTAAAAAACCAACTCAAGGGTTGGTATATGTAGAATTAGATTTATTTCAATGAAGTTGTAGTCACCTTAACTGATCAATTTATTTTTAATTATTATGTTACCTCATTTAAATTAGGTATATTATTCATAAAGTAATAAATTAAGTATCATAAATATACTAAATTGTTATTATGACTTTTAAATAACTTTTATTCACCCCCTTTATATCAAATTGGAAGTGAACGTATCACTTTTTCGTAATACGACTTACCATCTCCACATCGCAACACAATTCATTTTCCATTACCAACATTAAAATGTGATTGTTGTGATGGTTTTTAAGTTATTATACTATTTTTATGAAATAATTATTCTTCTAGAGTGATAATATCAAATCAAATGTATTCTCTTCCAAACCATTGGAAAACGATCACATCAGCTGTGTTTACTTGGGGACTATCACCTCCACGAAGCGATGTGAGTCATTTTTCATTTTCATTTTATTGGGATAAAATTAAGGATATAATTAATTAAAATACATTATATAATAATTAGTCTTTAAATATTATTTAATATTTAGCTTAATTTTTTTTTCAATCCATCAAAAAGTGAAAATGAAATTAATGAGTTCGTAAGACTTGTCGTCTCCATGAGCGGTGTAATTCAAATTTCTGTCTCCAAATTTTATGGATATATATATATATAATGAATATATATCATATTTATAAAATGATTAATAATATATAGATTATGGATACATGATCAAATTATATGGACTTTAACTACAAGACCAAAACATACATAAAAGACAAAGCATTTATCACAAAGAACAATGATTATAATAATGAATTTTTAATTAGCATGTGAAAAAAAGTTATAGGAATATCATATATATTAGGAAATATATTATTATGGTTTATCATAAATTCATAATAAATTTATTTTTATTATTATACATGAGGTTCAAACACATATGATGGAATTGGGACCCAAGGCTAGGTATTTTCACTTCAATTTTATTTTTGTGAGACCCATTCTATATTCACAGCTTGTTTTATTTATAAAGTGTATATAAAATAAATGAAATTACATTATGATATTTCATATTAATTTTATAGGTATTTCAATATCTATATATGGTCCTCTATTTTATGTACCTTGTGATTAAAATCTTATAAAAGTGATAAGGATTTTATTTAACAATTTCAACATTTATCAAGATTGTATATTTTTAATTTTATGACGATGAAATATTATGGTATAGCACTCAATAAACTCTTTTAGTTTCTTATAATATTTTTATTTATAGAAAATACACGTTTTAATATAAACTTACTCACCTAAAGTTCTCAATATTCTACAAATATATTTTTAAGTAAAAGTGAATTCATTTATCTCTTTGGTAAAAAATCCTTTCTCTTCTATGCCCATGTTTTATAGAAATATTTCCATGAATATTTTTACTATTCTATAATGATTGTTAAAAGTAATTTTTATAAATTTTTTACTTTGTAAAAAATGTTTTTAAATGAATCAACTTGTTTTTTTATGAATGAGGTTCTATCTGACTTTTTACAAATGTGAGAAAGGAATGTTTTTCTTTTAACTTATAAGTCATGATTAAAATATCATGCCATCACAAACTCTCAATGATTTTATGATTCCATTACAATTTTAAAAGGTTATTTCAAAATATTTTTTTAAATATATTTTTAAATTATTATATTTTAAATAAATGATTTCAAAATGAAAAATGTATTTTAAACAATAAATAATCTAGTTATTTTATAAAGAAAATTTTCATCAATAACTGAATTATTTAATGATATTTATGTTTTAATGGGAATATGATCAAACGATTCCTTCTATATTTTATCACTATATGGTTTATGAAATAAATATATTTATGAAATTATTCCCTTTCCTGTGGGATATATTTTAAAGAAATAGTAAAATACTTATGAATCCTATTTCTTTTCATGGGTTTTGATATGATGGTTATTTTAGGTTTTTTCTACTAAATATTTATGATTTAAATTATGGTATAGGTGGTATGGGAATTATATATCCCTCCAATGAATTGGGTAATGATAAATATTTCAAGAGAAAAATTTGACTGGAATGGGGAGGGAACACATTTCAATAAGGAACTCTTCCCACTATAATTTTCTTGTGAGTGAGATTTATCTACTAATATGGTTTGGGGAGTGGACCGAGTCATCTATGATAGTCTTGGGAGTGAACATTTAATATTATTATGGTTTCGGTGTTGAGTGAAATCAACTCTGATCATATTGAAAGTGATCCAATATTACTATGGAGTTGATTTTATATGCCTTTATATATGCCTCAAAGTCTTGTCTTTGGCCTATGTAATACTCTCATGTATCATGTTATTTGATTAAATTAATATTCCTATACTATAAATTAACAAGATTTATTACATGAATTAAGATTATGACCCATGATAATAAGTGTATATTAGTTATAATTTTATAACTAATTAAAATATATTTAGTTATTTATATATAATTATATAAATACATTATTAAATATAATATAGATTTATTTATAATAATTACAATATATAAATTTATCTATATACTAAATAAATAGTTATAAATTTATTTATATATAAATATTTATTTGAAAATATATTTTTAACACTATTAATGAATATATATTCATAAATACATGCATTTTAAAAATGTGTAAAATTAAATAATGAAAAATGACTATCCTTTAAAAATATAGAAAAAATGGATAAGTTTTATTAAATAAATATAAATTATTAAAAAATAGGGATATATATATTATATTTAAGATGAATATATATTTAAAATACCGAAAAAAATATGTAACAAATATATTTAAATAAATAATACCGAAAGATTGAATTAAAAAATAAAAAAAGTATAAAAATGATAAAAATGTATAAATAATACCTAAATTTAATAGTATTAATCTTAAATATCAAAAATTTACTAATTAAAACCCTAATAAATTAAATGTACAATGATATAATGAAATTAAAAAATATACTAAAATTTGAATAAATTAAAAACATATTTGGTGTTTGTGTTTCTATATAAGATTTCATTAATTGTGTAAATATTTGTGTGTGTGAATTGTATATAAAAATGTATAAACAATGTATATGTATGTGAATTCAATTTAATACATGTTTGATATATGTTAAAATGAAAAATCAAACAACATTAAAAATGAATTAGATATTAATATGTTTTTAATTATTAAAATTTATTCATTTTCTATAATTTTATATTTAATTTATATTATTAATAACAATTAAAAATGTATATATATATATATTATACTTATTCATTTTTATTATTAATTTTTTATTAATAGATTTTTAAATAATTTTGTAATTTATTCATTTTAATTTTTTTAATTATTACAATTTTATCATTTTACATTTTTATAATTATTATAATTTATTAATTGTATATATGTATTTAAAATATATTATTCATGAATTTTTTTAATAAATATATATTTATGTATATTAAATCTATTTATTTTTAGCAATAATTATTTAATTAATAAAATGTGTAATATATTTTATTAATTTACTATTTTTTAACTTTTATTAGTATATTTTCTTTTATTCAATTTACATATCTATATAGTTAATATATAATATATATTAATTTTGATAGTTTATATATATGCATATTCATTTTATTCATTTATATCAATAATTGTTTAATAAATAATTTTTTTAAATTTTTTTAATTTTTATTTGATTAATTGTCTAATTTTTTCTGAATCTGTTTTAGAAGTTTAATGTGCTCATAAATCATACCCCTTTTTAGTTCTAAAAATAAAGTTCTGAGAAATGTTATCCATTATCAATTCAAAAAGAAGCGCTAATAAATGGAACCATTTATCAGCATTAAAAAAAGGTACCCTTAATCAACACTAAAAATAAAGCTCGGATAAAGGTGAAATTTATCATTCTTTTTACACTGTTAATGGTCTATTTTGTATTAGTGAGTGAATACTAAAAGTAGTAAAAATTTGTTACCATGGTTAAGGTAAAAATAGTTTTACATGTAGTTAAACTAAAATGATATGGGTTAAAATTAACTTAAAATTTCTCTAAAGTCTATTTTTAGGTGGTATTTCAAACCTATCATGTATAAATCTTGAAAATACCCCATTTTTTATCCTTATTACATTTTAAAAATGTCAATACAACTTTCTATTTTAATAAACTAATAGTGTTCCACTCTCATCACTTATAAAATTCCATAGCTCTACTCTCCTCTTCACACATTTAAACCCTTTTTGGCCATTATCTGCCCGAATAACTTCCCATATTCCATCCTATAATCCTAGAATCTTAATTTTTGAAATAAAACCTACCGAGGAATTCATTTTCTGAAAACCTATAGGGGTTACCTAGAGAAGAGGAAATATTCTTCAATTAACTTTTTTATTTTATTTCTTCTTACACTTCCTTAAAAAAATTATTAAAAAATGAAGAATTAATAAAATCATTCTATTTAATATAACTAGAATTTATATTTTAATTTAATGTTCTAAAACCATATATACTTTCACTAAATGGGTTATTAAATAATTATTTGTCTGTATGGTGTACTACCGCCTCGCAAACTAACATCATTCATTTTTCTATAACCACCTCTCACGATTGGGTGTGATGATGAATATAGGGTATATTTATGATATTTATAATATAATTAATTATATTGAGTCATTATATCATATACACATTTTTACCTTTTATTCCATAGGGTATACGATAATGTCATTCAAATGTACAGTAGATTACTGCCTCATGAAGCAATGAAATCATTATTCACTAAATCTTTACATTGAAGATAATAAGGATATATTTATTAAATATATATGATATTGATGAAATAATAATGGTACTAATTCCATATTTATAATTCTTAAATGACGTCATATTTTTTACCATTTTACTCACTCAGAGATGATAATATCATTCGTGTACATGTAGACTACCACATTCCTGAAGCAATGAGACTCTCTATTTTCATCGCCACACTACATAGATGATATTTAGAAGTATATTTAAAGTAATAATACATTTTTATGATATTATTAACATTATGGAAAGATAAAATATTACATACCTTATTTCCATAATAATTATTTAAAAATGGAAATGTTACTCATTTTTATGTATGACCAACTGTCTCCATGATTGTAACATACTTATTTTATTAGAACGACCATTAATGATTTTTATTAATATTTTAATTGATTTAAAAATATTTTAATTATTTCATTATTATTTTTATGCATATGATTTATCCATTATCAAACTAATTGAACCGAAAATAACAGATCAAAACATATATGGAACACAATGTGGTTGTTAGATGAAACATAATTTTTAAAAAGAATTGGTAATAAATGTGTAGTGAATGGTCGTATGTAAATTATATATGGTATAATATAAATAATTAAAGTTATATATTAAATTTATATTAATCTTATATTTATTATAAATGAAGTATGGATGTATTTTATGGAAGTCGAGACTTATAATAAGAGATTTCCCTAAATTTTTTTCTCTTTATGCATTCAAGAGTTTAAAAAAAAATTTAAGAAAAAAATATCTTTGTTATTCACTTTGATCAAAAACCCTTTTTATTATAAAAACATGTTCTATGAAAAGGATTTAAATATTTTTTAGCATTATTCAAATGATTTTCTAATTTCATTTTTACCAATTTTTTAGTTTTTTAAAAATGTTTTAAAAAATTTTCTTTATGTATTTTCCCATGAAATTATAATTTTTCTTTTATAGAAAATGAGAATGAAATATTTGTTTTAACATGTGAAACATAAATAGAATTTTCTAGTATCACATGAATTATTTTCTTGGAGGATTTATTTATAATTTTTCTTGTTTTTTTTCAAGGAAAATGATTTTTTATATTTTTTAAAAAGTGGGTTCATTTATTAAAGGAAATTTTCATCAAGATGTTTTTTAGTTTTTTAAATCTTACCTTATATGATTTTATGTGTATTTTTCTATAAAATCATTTCAAAAATATTTTATGAATTTTTAGTTTTAAAAAGTGATTTTGACAAACATTATCTCCCTCTTGAAATGTTCCATGTTATTTATCTTTTAAAATAATTATTTATATAATATGACATCCTTTAATATAACTCGTGATTTACTGAGGATATAAAACAAGAGTACAATTATTATTAGTTATCTTATTGGATTTAATTTATAACTAAACGATGTTTATGAATGTATTTATCTTACACAGTTTATACCAATATTCATTTTTTATGAATCCTTCTTCTTTTTCCCATTGGTTATATTATTATGAAATAATGGATGACTATGAAACCTATCACTTTTCCACCCGTTATGATATGATTAAATGTTTACGAAACACATATTATTTCATGGGTTATTATAAAATTAATGTTTTATGATCATATTGAACACATATTTATGATTTTCATTATATGATGGGAAATACCTTTATCTATCCCTAATGCATTAGGTAATGATAGATAACTCTTGAGTAAATTTTTTATGAGTGAACCTGATTACATGTTCACAATTTTATTCATGAATATAATTAAATGTTTAAAATTTTATGCGTGAACATGATTTCATCTTCAAAATGTTATTCAATAACCTGTTTACTTGTTTACATTGTAATTCAATGACCTGTCTTTTAGGTTTATAATGTTAAGAATAGGCTTGGTAGAATTTGTATATGTTTATGTGGGGTCCTGATTTCATGTCCTTAACTTAATGAGTTAACATATTTCTATTCAACCATTTTCACAATTTTATAAGATGATGTGTATACCACAAAAAATATTTCTTATAAAAAATTATGATATCAGGGATCATATTAATTTATTTCCATGTTATTTATATCATATGAATTGACATTATTTATTCCTTGACTGCATATTAAAAATTATGATATATATGTTATTGTTTTCTTATATTAAGATCATTTTCTCATACTCTTATGTTCAGATTATGCTTACGTATATCCTCTTTTTACCCTTAATGAGAATATAAGCTTATTATTTCTTATGTTTTCGATTCCCCAGGTTATGAAGAAAGGTTTTCAGTAGGGTATGTTTATTAATATTCTTAAAGGGTAATATATTTATGGGATATGTCTAATGTATTTCCCAAAATTATGAGATCATGTACATGGTCTCCAAATACACTAAACTATTTTGGTTCTTAGGAAAGTTTTAGTGTAATGTATTGAATATTCATCGTAAAAGATGTAATATATATTTATGAAAAACCTCGGACGCTATTGTTGGAATCAATGGAATGGTATATTTAACCTTTGTAAACTTGGATGAAAAAAATTATTGAGATCCCAGGAGACACTTTTGAAGATATTTCTAGTAATTTCTCTATGGATTAGTTTAAGGAAGATTTAAAGTATAGAAAAATGTATTGAAATTTTGGTAAAGGATTGATAAAGTGGTTTCCAAGAAATGACATTAATGTTTGGATACTACAAGTGCATTTTGATCTATCATAGAGTTACCTTGGGGTAATAACTCTGAAGAAGGTGCATTCAATTGGACTCAGTCAACACGTGGTTCATAAAAACAAAGCTTGATACACAAAAGGTTTGACACTGCTAGGTGTTATGCTTTGGAAATAGAAAAATCATTACGAAACATAATAAAATATTTAAATGGATACTGACTATGAATAACCTTAGATACACCAAAGGTGTCATAGATTAAAAATCATGTGTGATGATTTATACATCATATAAGTTTTTTCATGTTAATTTGGTTTCTTATTAATATTATCTTTTCTCGCACAATGATTTTTTGTTTTAGACTTTGGAGGGAACCAGAAAAATTGGGATAACCTCAAAAGTGAAAGTAGATTTTTTAATGAGTATCCAAATGGGGTGATGACATATGTAAATGATATTGTGTTTATTTATAATCAGTGATCATGGAAAATTATTAAAAACATTATCTTCAACCAACTATAGACCAAACCAATTAAGATAGGGGTATATTTTGAAGAGAGTCCAGGTAATGGATACCATTGAGGAAAGAAGATTAAGTTTCTAATATGTCAATATTGTGGAAATAAGAACTCAAGGGAATTTATTAGAAGGATAAAAATATGTTCAGGGTGTAGAAATGATGGATACAAAGAAGGTAAAAAAGGAAAAATGAAATATTTGGTTAACTCAATGGATGAGAATAAGGGTATCCCTAATATATCATTGAGTGTTGAATGTTTTAAATTTTAATATTATAGGAATTATTTAAATCAATATCCCAATGGGAAACCATATGAGGAGAATCAACAAGGTTTTCTGAGTAATGGTTTTTCCATTAATGATGAAGATTCTACAAGTGGTTTATAAAAGGAAATATGTATTAAGGAATAAGATAATGAAGACTAATCAATGTATTTTAGATAAGGTGGAATAATTGATTTGTTCATGTACTGAAATTATAGAATTATGTTATATAAATCATTATTTATATAAGGATTGTTTGTAGAATTGTTTCATTAATGATTTTTAATAATATGTTGACTCTTACTAACGAACTAGAGAATTGATTTAATTATCAAGTGAAAATTTACATTAAATGAATGATTAATGGAAAAAAACCTTAATATGCTCAAGATTTTTAGATAATGATTTTGGTATAAAGAGATGTTGGATATGAATAAGTAAATTGAATAGTATTTATGACATTGAAACTGATTATTGATTTTTAAAAAAGTGATTTATACAATCATTGATGAAGATTAAAAAAAATATTGATGAATTATATCGAATAATATATGTTTTTTTGTAAGGAATGTGGATGAATTTGTTTTTTAAATAAGGTTTTATAGTGATTCATCTTATTACCATGTATCAAGAGAATACATGATGAAGGTATTCACTAGTTTAGTATGTGATAATCAAGAGATACTTTATTATATTTGGGTGATTAGTTTTATGTTGAACTTCATTTTAAATTATGAATTTTGTAAGGTTTATAAGGTTACCTATTTATAAAATTATTTATATTGAACTTTTGATGAGGTTTTAGTGACTGACATATTAATTCACCATATGAAGATCAATTCATATTAGATTACTAGTTTTACCTTTTTTATAGATTAAAGGAATTAATTATTATTCATTTTTGGGGATTTCGATATGTAATTTCATTAGGACTAAAAAATAATCTTTATTAATTTGATTATGAGATGAAGTGTAAATTGATCTAATAATAACCAATGTATGAAATTGTGCATACAATATAAAGGACTGTTAATTTCAAGATATATGAATCCTTGTGAAATTCATGATTGTATCCAGGTATTATCCTATCGATCGGTGATCTCATAGAACCTCTATCATGAAAATGACGGGTTCCATGTATTTATCATTAGGAAGTATGTAACTAATCAATCTACTTCCCCACCATTATATTTATCTTTGGGAACCTAGTTTTTATATTCATATGTTTTGAGAGAATAACTTGTTCCATTTTCCACCCCATTTCTCCTCGAATTTGTGTCGAAGTGGATGCGTCAATAGGGCCACTTGATTTTGTTTGGATTTATGTTGGAGAAGTGTTAAAATATAGACAATTTTATTATTATGAATCGTGTGTGGACTTTTGTTTTCTCTACAAGAAGATGGGTCATTTGATGAAAGTGTGTAGGCTTAGGGGCATGACTATGTTTTAGGGGTCGGGTGAGGTATCAGGTAGCAGTTTGTCTATACAAGGTGTTTGTTTTAATGAGTTAGTATTGTTCGGTGATACAAGGGATCGACTCATAAATTCAAAGACTGTGCAAGTTACTCATCTTAAGGAAAATGAATTGGTGGGGCATGAATTTCAAATGGGATGTTCAGTAGACCAGTATATTTCCTTTGGATTAGTGAATGATGTTAGTATCTAGAAAAATACTGAAGGGATTATATCATATCAAAATGATCCTCCTGATGGTTGTGGAGGATTTGATCAAGGTTCTAGAAAGAAGGATGGTATTATTTCTTTGAGACAAGTAGTAAAACATTAAAATTAAATGTTTTACCTTCTAAATTGTGGGTATCTAAAATTTTTAATAGGTTGAGGAGTGATCTGGTGATTCCCCTAGAGACACTTTGATTTTTGGGGGTTCACAGGTCAGTTAAATGTTTGATGTTAATTTTTATATTCATAATTCTAATACACAAGCTTCGGTGGATTCTGTTGAGCACATGGTCCAAACACTAAGGGCGATGTGATACCAAATCCATCCACCTATGTTATGGCTATGTGTGCAAGTAGTAGTAAAGACTATACAAGGTTGATCTAACTGAATGGTGGGAGTATCTCAAGGGATGGATAGTTGTGGGAGAAGACATCACATGGTGTCTGTAGGAAGACTAATACGAAGAGGATATTGTCCAGTCTCAACTTAAACAACTGTTTTAGTTGTTTGAGTAAAGAGGGAGGGATTGGAAGAATCTAAATTTTTCTCTCAAAAGATGAGTCTGATAGATATTGACAAACCTCAGAAGATTATGCTATACGAGGAGTCACTAAAATCATTTACAATCCAAAAAAGAAGATGGGAAATAAATAAAATAGGTACCCAGGGAGATTCATTATTTCCATGAAGCAGAAACCAAAGAGGTGTAAATACTACTTCTACCTTCCTAGGCCTATAGAGACTAAGTAATCTAAAAAATATGGTAAATTCATAGAACACAAGGCCCATATAGTGGATGGTGAGGTGGTTCAGTACATTAGAGACATCAGGTCTCAAGAGAACAACAACAAGGCCCTGAATGTAGAAGGTACCTCGATTGCATTGGTGACCCCTCATGGGGATGTGGAAAATATATTGAAGGATCAATAAGGGGTGATACATCTATGATTCGAGGGGGGGGGGTGAGGCTAGTGAAAGACTATACTCTCCCACCTAGATTTCAGTGTGAGATATGGAATCCTAATGGCTCATAGTGAGAAAAGGTCATAGATCTGGAACTTAAGAGAGATCTACTCAAGCACTCTAGTGATAAAATGGTCTAGAAAATTCTGATGATTAGGGTGATGAAAGAATATGTTGATAAAATGATAGGAATATTACTCCAAGTGGATACTACGAGGGAGAAATGTGAGTGGACTGAAAAGCAAGATCGTATATTTTTTAGAGGCTTCAATAGAGGGAAGATTAGTCTATAAGAGTACATGAAATCTTAGTACAATCTAGCCTATCATTTTGAAGATAACCAAAAGTATGCTTCAGATAGCCTGGAAAATTTCTTTCTATTGAAATTGTTTAGGTAATGTGATTCCAACCGTCTTACACTTGTCTTCAATAATCCAGTTGCCTTTTTTCATCTTGATCTTTTTTAAATGTGAGGGTTTTCACTTTCCACATAAATTTTATTGAAAATAAAAAAGTTAATTTGGTAGTAAATAATTTGTGGCAAGACCCGTTTTTTGAATAAGCTATGTGGGAACCTCAGAAAACGATGAGAAATAATTATCCTCATTTTTTTGTAAAAAAATGATGAATTTTCAGGGAAAATCCATTTAATGTGGGAAAGAATGTAACACCTTAATATTCTAAGGTTTTTTTTAAATTAATTTAATCTTATAGATATTTTTCATCTCATGAAACCCATAGTTTATCTCTCCTTAAATGGAACACTGAATTTATCTTGCACTACACACAAGACTGATTTTAAACAAAACATTCCACGCTATTAAAATATTATAACATAATATGATAGTTATTTTTTAGTTATTATAATAGATGATATTAATAGAATTAAATTAATTATGAAAATATATGGTTTAAAAAATTATATAAAATGAATTCTTTAGTGACTAAATAATTATAAATGAAAATTTAAACTATTTAAAAAGAAAAGAAAAATTCTTCTAAAAATCTATTTTTATACACCCAAATAATTTTACGTCAATAAATTTAAAAATTAACTTTTGTCTAAATATTTTTGTAAATTTTATATAATATATATTAAAACAGCTATTTAATATTCGTTTCATTTTATTTAAAGACAACAGATAATAATGAAACAAATTTTAGGATTGAAAATTTAATTTTCTAAAGAGAATGTTTTTCATATTTTTAAAAAATATTTTAAAATTAATTTTTTTTAAATTTTATAAAATTTATTTAAAAAAAGTTTATTTTTTAAATCCACATGTAAAAAAACATCTTACGGTATATTTTTGGAAATTTTTTGAAGATTTTATTTTTTTTATAGTGAAAAATACTGAATTTTAATTAAAAACTACAAGTTAGTTTAAATTATTTTAATGTTGAATTATATTATAAATTGATTTATAATAAAATTAGTGAAGTTATATATCTATTTTTCTAATTGATGTCATTAGAATCATTTTTATAATGAATTTTGATATTGGAACCTTGTAAACCTTCAAACATTTTTCTTTGAGAACCTGCATTATCATTGCATCTGAGAGATTAATCTTAAAATAAATTTTCTCACTTTTGTGTACGGAATTATAAAAAATTGGATTCCATAATTGGAATCAAGGAAATTTATCGTATCTAATAAGGTCAACATAACTTTTGACCATAATTAATAGTAAAATCAAAAAAAATTATATACCATGATTAAGGTAAAAATGGGATTTACATGGGTTAAACTAAAAATGTAAGGGTTAAAATAACATAAAAAATTATTATCCTATTTTTTAATACATTTAAATATTTTTGGAGCAAGGAACTAAGAAAAAATTTGATTCCAAGACCTGGTGTTCCCATAATTAATTTTATAAAAATATTTTGTATATTTTTTATCATGTGAGTACACGTTTTCTGATATAGTGGTGTAACTTTCAAACAGATTCTATGATCATAAGTTGATACCAGTGACAAATCCCTAACCTTTTGTCTACCTTAATCATGGCCTAATGTTTTTCAACATAGGTTTATTGGGTAAAGTAGCCATTGGTGATATTGTTTGATGAATAAATAAATTTATTATTAATTTAATCCATTAAACACCTAAAGAATAATTTCTCTTATATATAAATAATTATGTAGGATTTAAAGGGATATCCATATAACATTAGGACTGTTGAGATGATATTTATATTTTCCTTAATAGCGAATTGAGATCAAACGATGATGAGCCTCTAGATCAAGGTGAATTAAAACATAGCGAACACAACAGACCTTCCCACTATATTGTAATGTACATTCTTCATCAATGATTGATCTGAGTTGAGTTAAGAATCATCAATTTTGGTTTTTAGTATTTTTATTAAATTTTTTTAAAATGTTTTATCAATATCTTAATTTATCTTCAATTCTTGAAACATTTACATGGTCCATTTTTTAATTTAATTGATTTTTAATTAATTTATTCCCCATTGTGCCATGTTTTCTCCCCCCCAATATCATTGATCTAGTTAATCAGCCAATAATGCTTGGAAAATGATTCTTTTACCCTTTTTCTCATTCTTTTCTCCCAATAGTTCTTCGTGTTCTTCATCATTATACTTTGAGGTCATAATTCAACTATTATTGGGTAGGACTGATTAGAATCAATCCCAAGGATTCACGGTAGATTTGTGTTTCAATGAATTGATTATCTATTAGAGGAAGAATCAGGATGTTTCATGGGATTATGGTGATTACACTATGGATTAGGAATATGATGTGGTAGTGGGGATGGACAGAGATGTTTCAGTGCATACTTAATTCCTACATACTCCGAGTGACGGATTGGAATATAATTTTCACCTATTGGAGGTCCAAAATCAATGACTGGAGTAACCTTACACTATTTTTAGGTATTTAATTAGATGTATATGTGGTATTGATCATTTAATAGGAATTCATGGAGCTAATTTAAACATTCTATGAAAAACATCACTGCAATCCAAATATTCTGAAGAACACATGACATTTATGTACCTAGTTATAGTGGATAGGGTTTTTAAAAGAGTTAATTTTCAAACGCCATGTGGAACCCCACATGATGTGTGACCCGGTGCAGGAGACCTAATGTTTACATTGATAGTACAGAGACAAAAACATAATCAATAATGTGACCAATGTATAAAGACATGACCAAGGTACACAGACATAAACAGGAGTACGGGTAGGACCCTTGGTGGATGAGGAATGTTGTGTAGACTTCAAACAGGCTATGAAGGGCTATATGGGTAGTAGGTTGTGGAATAGAACGGTCACTACTAGGAAAAAGGGCAGGACCACGCGCCATGTGGGTCCCCTAAATCCTAGTGTACCCGTTTTTTAGGAAAATTCTACCTCTGATATTTCTTTAATTTGGACTTATATTTTTTCACATGAATAAAAAATCTTGAGCATTTTTCTGCATGTAATAAAATAATGGCTGTAATTGCAAATTTCAAGATATGATGTGATATTTTCTAAATGTGATGCTTCGTTAGGTGATGCTTAATGAAAATTGTGATTATATATGACCATTAGATTATTACCCCATTTATGGACTATGGTGTGGGTCCTTTATCTATGGAGTGGTACTCCCCCCCTTATGGAATTGGAGTTTGGGTCCATTATCTATTGAGTGGTACCCCCATTGGAATTTAGGAGTAGTTCCTCTATCTATATATTGGTACCTAAATATAGAATTAGTGAGTGGTTTCCCTATTGTAACACACATATGCCTTTATGAAATATTTTCTTTAAATAATTGTAATTCCTTAGTACCTTGCATTTCAAACAATACTGAGTTTAAAAGAACCACAATATTTCCTTAGTATAAAATAATCGGTATAGCCTTGTCATTACGTTAGTGGGAATAAGTATAATTAACTTTTGAAAATTCATCCTGAATTCATTGACTATTAATTATTTATAAAAAATATAAATTAGATATCTGTATTTTTTTAGTGAATTATTATTGGTAATGAAATTAAGAATATACATATGTTATATAAATAATAAAATATTTCCCATATTCATCCAATGTATATTTTAATCATATGGTGTGAATAAACCCTATTTGTTGTCTGAAAAATTATTTTTTTAAAAGTGTAATCTTATGCCTTTGAATGGAGAACCCATTTTAAATTAATATTTAGACAAATTAATAATTTTTTTCTGACAAAATAAACATTTTATTTTAAAGGGGGATAAACAAATTTACATTTGATGAATTTCTGATATTTTTCTCATAACATTCAAGTTTGGATGAATAGTAAAAATACACTAAATTTTATGTGAAAACATATTTTTTCATAAAAATAATTTATGTTGTTAAATTATAATATTGAATTATTTTAATCTATAAATAGAATTTATTTTTATCATTAAATATAATTTATGTAATTATCATTAATTTTACATCGAAATCATATATAAAAATATTTCAATCTTTTGCAATTGTTTACCATTTAAAAACTCATTCGATCATTCAGACAACTAGATTGATTTAAAATTATTTTCTGAAAATAATATGATTTTACATTTTAAAAATTTATTATATATTTCGAATCAGTAGGTCCAAATTATTTTAATAGGCTACTTCTACTTTTGGGCATTATAAATAATAACTTTGGTAATTATTTTTATTACCATGGTTGAAGGTAAATCTAGTAATTAAAAATAAAAAAAATATTATAAAATTACCATAAAACCTTTAAAAATCATATTGGATGACTAAATTCTACCCTTATCATCTATTTATCAAAATTTAATCAATTAATGGATGCTTACCTATGAATATGGAATGAATTTACTAAAAACCAATGAATTTTACAAAATGTCACAATCTCATTTTATATAATTATGATAATTTTAATATATGGATAACCAGTAGATAATATCAACTATAGGTATAATTTGGAATTCTAAAATATTTACCTACTGCATATAAATTTATTTATAATTTTTAGAGATTAAATAATTACCATTAATGATGACACAATAGTGATTTCAAAATTATATAATTAATAGAAATATCAAATAAATGGTTTTAAAAATATTTAATGAAACAAAATATGATTTAATTAAGGTTATACACGAATTTTATAGGCTTCTATGACATGTTAGTAGCATATTAAATATTATTTTTGAATTTGTCTTATGTATGGATTTTATTTAATGTCAAATAAATGAATAGTGTCAAAATTGACACTATTGATATTTTATAAACACAACATATGATTAAATTATTTTAAAAAACAAAAAATAAATTAAAAATAAATAATTGAAAATAATATGGTCTAAAAATTCATAAAGTATCCAATTACATACAATTTAAAACATATAAGTAAAAATTTATAACCATTTAATATTTAGAATTTCATTACCATAGTTAACATTAAATAGGTTTAATAAGGATAAATAAAAATGATAATGTTTAAAATAAAGTAAAAACATGTCTAAATTTTATTGGTTGAGAGGCTTTCAACCCATCCTCATCATATATCAAAAATAATTCACTTTGGAGGCATTTGAATTTAAAAATTAATTTATCTTAATTTAATAGATTTGGTATTTCTAAATTTTTCCCCTCCCCTCCGTTATAAAAGGGATACTCTAATTATATTTTAATCACACATATAAAACCTTTTTTTTAAACAACCCTGCCCATTTTTTCAAATCAGAAGGTGATACTCGAAAAATATGTAATTGTTTTATCAACTCTTTTAAAATTGTTTTCTTCTTCTAATTCATATTATGATGTTGTTTCTGTACTAATGTAATAAATACAGAGTCTTATACATTTTGATATGTTATTATAAGTATGTGAAAACCTTATACCTCATTTTATACATCCTACAAATAACAATATCACCATGCGTGTGTACGTACAACATACTGTCTCCATGTCGTGGTGTAATTTTTTAGTCAAAAATAACTTATTAGAATGGGTATAATGGATTTAAATAAGGTATATAAAAGGATAATTATTCTTGATAATTAATATATCATCCAATTATATACCATTTAACCATCAAGGGAATGATATCATCACTCGTTTTGACATACGACCTACCATCTCCACAAAACAGTTTGATTCATTTCCTAGTTGACAATTCAAGAAAGATTATAAAATTTATATGAAGAGAAGAATAATAATTATGAACTTAATTTAATTCTTTAAATTATTATTTTATAACCTAATAATAAATTACATGGCTTACATGGAAAAATATGAATTGTAAAATAAAATAGTTAACACCCAATATAATTTCAATATGGAAACACTATTTACAAAATGATATAATAAGATCATATATGATATCATAAATATGTATATGGTTCTGGTATAATTTTAAAAAATACATTAACCATTATACAGAAGGTTAACACACCCTCAACTAAAGGAAAATAGAAGTTAAGGGATAATATTAGAATAATATTTATATGCGAGATTATTTATACGTAAGTATTTACTAAGGTATATTTGTAATCTACATCCATGTTTCCTAAGTATGTAATATTATTTATATTCTCATAAAAAATTTTAAATTTAATTTTACCCTTTTGTGATTTTTTATTAACTGGCATGAAAGGAATCATTTGTCGTTATTCAATTTGAGGTACTTTTTTACTTTTCTACCAAAACTATTTGGATAATGTTTTTTTAACTTATACAAAATGACTGGATTATTTTGATTTCATAAAACCTTATTTACATGAATCATAAATTACAAAATTTCAAGTGTATTTTCATGTAAATTCTTTTCTTATGTGTTTTTTGGAAAAAGTAAATGTTTTTGAAGTAGGATGGATATTTTCCCAAAGAATTAATTTCAAGTATTTTAATAACATTATTTTACATATAAGAATACATAGGGTTATGTTTCAAGGGATATGGAATGAAAAATAAGGAGTAACATTCTATTTCCTTAACATTCCCAAGAGAACCTTCATTATTAGGCAATATGTGAGTGAAAAATATATCTTCTCATTCGTAGGGTATATCCAAGATACATGAATCTTTCTTGTAAGATAAATAATATCTATTTCCATAACTCTTAATGGGGAACATATCCTGTACACCTAGTTTAAAAAATAAAATGGTATCAAAAAAATTTCTTACTAAATCAGCATATACCAAATCTTGATTAATTTATATTCCTATATAGAGGGTATCCAATCCATTTAAATTAATGATCATGTAAATCAAACATCTACACATAGAAAATCTATTTGGGTACACTAAACATTCTCGGAAGATTGGCCAATTGTTGAGTTCCTTGTTTAATTCTATATAAGTATACAAGGATACCTCAAGAAACATTCATATATTTAGGAAAATGGGAAAAAATTGATGGAAATTGTGGGGAGAAAAAGAGAATCTGTGCAAAAACACATAGAAAAATGATGCGGGACACGAGGAGACGATGCTAATTATATAGTTTTGGTGGAGATGGTTCATCCTCCCAAGTTAATTAAATGGTTGAGATTTATTTGATCTGATTTGATTGTTGATATAAATACTGGAGAAATATTTATGGATTTCTATTTATTGAGGTTTTAAGGAAAAGTTATATTTATGGAAGTTGAATCCGATATGGTATTCTTAAGTCTGGATAGAAATACAGACATACAAAAATTCTATTATGAAGATATAAGTACGGAAATTTACCTTCCGGATTTCCCAGAATTATTTTCTATTATTTATAAGATTCTTCTTGGAAAACATATATTTTGAAAAATTGTATTAGGGCAATAAAAAATTTTATTTTTCAAAAAAATTGAAATGGAAAATCTAAAAAAATAAACTTTTGTACTCCCCCAATGAAAATGATTATCCTAATGTTAAGATATGATTTCAAAAAAAGTAAATATGAATTATTTGCTTATGGTTAACATTCCTAACCATTTTTAATGTATTCTAATCTATCAGAGGGTAAATTTTTTGTAAAAATGTCTGCAAGTTGATCTTGATTTCTGATAAATTAATTTATGATACCTACTTTAACTATGTGATATCTATGTATGTGATGCCTTATATCTATGTGATTATAAAAAGTGTGATGTGAAAGGTATTTTCTTAGAAAAATGGAACATGTATTAGCCCACATTATACATATTTTTTGTAAAACTCATGAAATATGGAATTAAAAATCATGTGGCTATGCTCACACAACTTTCTCAAGATATGAATCACGCAAGACATAAAAACAAGTAAAATAATGAGTAACATTCTATTTAGTCCTTCATGAGGCAGCATCCACATTACTTTAGTGGGTCTTCTGATCCACTAGTGGATAAAAAATGGATAATTACAAGTGAAAATATATTTTCAATTATACAAAGTTCTAAATATGGTAAGGTCATCTTAGCGGTATATCATTTGGTAGGCGAAGTTGATCAATGGTGGAATCTTATTTGAAATACAAGGAAAAGAGATGAAATTGGGTCTATGGAATGATACATGTTCAAGAACTTATTTTCCAATAAATACATTACTCATATTTTTTGAACAATTATGGAGAAGGAGTTCCTTGAAATTAAGAAAAAGGATTGTTTGTACGTCAGTACCTACGAAGAAAATTTTCAAGACTTTCAAGATATACTTTTAGAATTTTTATCCTATATAAGAGTGAAATTGATCGATTCTTAAGTGGCTTAAAACCAAGGCTCTGAACAGAATTATCAATAAAAGAATTTAATAGCTATGAGGAAATTGTTCTATGGGCTCACATGGTTTAGATGGGGGTTGGAGTAACCCATCAGTCCAATGGATTTGAGCAGAAGAGAAAAATGGAATAAAAATGAGAATCTAAATACCACACCAAAAGGAAGTTAAGTTCTATCTTATGCTCAATGTTTGGAAATAAATATGGATGAAATTTTCTTAATGGTAGTATTAAATGTTTTATGTGTGGAAAAGAATGTCATTGGGAAGTTGAATACTGATGTAGTGGGAAATAGATGTCTAGTTATGTGAACAAAGAAAAGGCTACACAGAATGAACCTCTTACAATTCATTTCTCTATGTGTAAGGAAATGGGTAATGATGCCAATAAATTCTCATATCCAGGATTTATTGATGATGATCGACATCAACAAACTCTTAAGGCCCAAGAAAAAGTAATGTCACATGAAATCACTATCGGCGACATGGAGTATGATAATGAAGTTGTGAAAGGTAACCTTACTATCAACTCTAAAGTTGAAAATGATTTATTTCATTCTAGATCCACCCACTCTTTTATTTTTTATTTAGTTTCTAAGTTTATCACCATATTACCTCAAAAATTATATGTTGAGTTACCTGTGATGAATCTTAATGGCACAACAGTCACATCTAAAGTTTATAATTCTTTTCCGACTAAAGTTCATGGGAAAATGATTCCTTAAAATCTTGTGATCCTTACAATAGTTGAATTTGGTGGGATTAATGTCCTGAATTTGATTTCTCTGTATGGATCTCATATCAATTACCAAGGAATGGAAGTCATAATTCATATTCTAGATCAATCTATGATCATCGATCAATGTAAGAATGAATATAACCTTCCAATATAAATTTGTTGCATCTTATGGGTTATTATTCTTATAAAAGAAGGTTAGTTAACACCAATGGTTTGGGAGAAACCCATGATTAATAATATACCCAATTTATGGGAGTTTGATGACGAATTTTCAGAGGAATTGATATGACTTCCACCAAATCTTGAAGTTGAGTTTTCAATATAATTCATACTAGGTACTTTACCTATTTCCTAGACACATTATCGAATAACCCCAATTATGTTGCAGGAATTGATGAAGAAAATGCAAGAGAATAATGATAAGGGATTAATTTTTCCTATTGAATCACCTTAGATAGCACCTATTCCATTTTTTAAGAAGAATGTTTGAACGATAATACTCTGTATTGATTATCAGGAACTTAACAAGATCACTGTCGAGAAAAAATATCCTCTTCCACGCATTGATGACTTATTCGACCAACTAAGTGGAGATCAATAATTTTCTATGATTGATCTTCATTTAGGAAATCATGAATTAAGAGTCAAGAAGGAGGATATGCCAAAAATGAAATTCCATACAATGTATGGACACTATGAATTTATATTGATTCCTTTTGGTCATACTAATTCTTGTGCTATCTTCATGGATCTAATGAATAGAGTCTTTGGATACTATATTGATCAGTTTTGGTTAGACTTTATAGATTATATTCTTGTCTATTTGAAGAGAAAGGATTAACATTAATACCACTTGATAATTATACTGAATACCCTAAGAAAAGTAAAGATTTATCAAAAAAATTTGAAGTGTAAATTTTGGATTCAAAAGATTAATTTTTGGGTCAGATAATATCAAGACAAGGGATATATGTGGATCCATCAAAAATGGAATATGTTGAATGTTGTTCGAGACCAAAAACAGTAACTAAGATCCAAAGTTTTCTTATATGGGATGGATATTATTGATGTTCTGTGAAATATTTTTCACAATTATATAATCCACTCAGCGTGTTTACTCTGAAAGGAGTATTGTTTTTCTGGATAGAGGAATGTGAAGAGAATTTAAAAGAGCTAAAAAAAGAAGGTCATCCATTGCACCTAGGCTCACACTGCATTGTAGTGGAGAAAGATTTTTTATCTATAATAATACATCCAAGAAGGGGATAGAATGTTCTCTCATGATAAATGATCAGGTGATATCTTATGCCTCGTGACAGTTGAAAATCCATGATCAAAATTACCAAACTCATGATTTGGAGTTAGCTGCAGTAATCATGGAATTTAAGATTTGGAGGATTTTTATTTATGTTGAAAGGTGGGATGTATATACTGATCTTAAAATTATTAGGTATAATTTGACACAAAATTAGCAGAATATGTGCCAAATAATATGGTTTTATTTGACTAAATATTACGACTTCTCAATACATTACCACCCTACGAAAGAGAACAAGGTGGAAGATGCTTTGAGTCGGTAAGACCATGATATCCTATCCATGATGAAAATTACAAAAGATCCAATATTAATTGATTTTCAAAGAATAGATCTTGAAATTTTGATAGAAGAGGGGAAATCATATCTTTTTCAAATGATTGTTCAACCAACTATGAGAGGACCGGTTTGGGATAAACCAACCACTAAGAGGGGTGGGGGGTAAATCAATGTTGGTGACTTATGATACCAATTCCAACTTTTTATCCTTGTACCTCTTGACCTATTAGGATATTTATTCTCTTATTCTCTTTTCCTTGTCACATGAAATAATTGAAATCCGAAAAAATATGCAAATAATATTTTTACATGGTTAACCACTTAATAGGAGTAGCTACAACCTTTCCATGAATGGGAATGACCAGTTCATGGATTCTCCACTATAATGTGATATGTTTTTACAATGGGTTGATTAGGAAAATAATACTCTAGTCAGTGTGGATCTCTACACATGGAGGAGGGAATGAGATAATCACTTAAAATTGTTTCTCCCTACACTTGAGGGGAGGAAAGGATACAATCCTCTTCCAACTTTCAACAATTTGGATATTCCCTAACCCTCATAGGTTCTTTATAGTGCCAATATAGATAGTCTCTTATAGCCTTTAGGTGGTTCTTTATACTTCCTATAAAGACAGTCTTATCTCTATTGATAAGGGTTTTCAAGAAAAATAGAGTCTTCCACCTATTGAGACATGTTGGATGTCACGATGCTACTTTGCTCTTCCAATATTCATTTTTTTACTTGCCTAGAAGCATGAAAATAAACACCTACATATTTCTCTATAGAAAATGTGAAATCTTCACACTCTTATTCCCCTTCTACTTCAGTGAAAACCCAGCTACACTAGGGCTTGTTCTTCTACCTTCTAGAATCACAAACTCCCTTTGTGATTATCAGAAAAATGAAGATCAGATCAGCCTAGTATCATCATAGTTGTTTGGGCCGGAATAACTAAAGATAGAATGACCACTATCATCTTTTTCTTCTCTTACTTTTGATTGAAACTTCGTGCAAGCCAAGAGCTGTATGGGTCTACTTCTTCACACTGAGGATGCATTATTATTCTTCATAGAACTAGGGATGATTTGTGGATATATCTTCATGAAGCACTAAAAGAGTGAGTATTCACTGGTTCTGTACTCATGGGATCTCCTTCATGAAACATAGTGAGGGTTTGAGAAAAGTATTTCCTTGTTTATGCTTTCTTCTATGCAAACATGGTGCAGTTCTCCTTATTCATGAGACACTTCAAGAGTGCATAGAACTTGTTAAAGGCCTTTGGGACCCTCAAAATTCTTGCACACCCTTATTTTGGGCTTGTGTGTAAAATAAAGATCTCGTGCGAAAAAACACATTTTGGCATGAAAAAGTCTTTTCGTGCAACTCTTCTTTTTCACACAAAACTTCCATTTTCACAAAATGATTTCTTTTTCATGCAACACTCCCTTTTTCAAGCTCTACTCTATACATCAATTTTTCGATGCCTCAGAGGATGAGATTTTTCTAAGTGTTGAGCCTCAACAAATGAGAGGGGGTTACCTCATATTTATATGCATTTTAAACCTGCGTGTAAAATCCATTCTTACGCATTAAAGACCTTCCTCTGCGTAAAACTATCTCTCACTTCTTTATATTATGCGTACCATCCTTTATTTTCGCACACCACCAGGAATTTTTGCACACCACATGTCTTTTACAATTTTTATCATTCTGAACATGAAGCCTCTCTTTCATGAAAAAAATCAAAGCCACATTTAGTTCCAAACCAATTTTACATGCACAAGACTGAATATTCGCGCACATTGTGCGAGCATCTCCGATTCATTGTTCACCTCTTGACTTTTTCATTTTTTTACATTCTAATCATGACACACCAATTGTGCACAAAATTCCACAACACATTCCATATTTCACGCAAAACTAATCTTTCACTCATCATCATTTTTCGCGCACTTTGCCAAATTTTTCACACACTCCCTTCAATTTTCATTTTTCTTCATTATGATTTCAAAATAGCATTTGCATGCAAAATTCTAAACTATATTACATATTGCGCGCAAAACCAATCTTTCATGAAACCTCATTTTCTAGCGCTTTTTCCAATCTTTTGTGCAATCCATGCCTTTTCCATATTTTCATGTTCAGATCTTGGAACTCATCTTGTGCATAATAATCCAAGCCATTATGGAGCACATGAAAAATCTTTCGCGCACAGACCCAATTTTTCGCACACAACATTAATAATTCACGCACAAACCTGATATTTTTCACACCATCCTTTACCAAAAACATATGTCTTCGTCTCTTATTTTTCTAGCCCAAAATTTTGGAAAACACTAGAAAACAGCACCACCTTTAATGTATGCTTCAACCATAACCTTCATGCTTCTTCTCTATTTTGCAGCGTCTTCAACAACACTTATACTTTCATCGCAAACTCCACCAACATCTTTCCTTCTAATCAAAACTATATATGAATGGCATCGCCTTGACTCCCCCTTTCCTTCATAATGCTTGAATCATAAGTTCTTATAATTTATGATATTTTGGATATAAAAATCTGCAAACCATTGTCTGATTTTATCACCATTCTTCATTGTTGTAGACAATGTACCACATTTAATACTCGTGCTTTGAACATAGGATCAACTCAGAAATCATCTAAATTTACATCATAGATAATTTACAAAGGATGAAATGCAATGCTATCATTGCATAAAAATTCTCTGGGCATCCACACTTCAGCTGGTTACAGTCAACATTGGATTCCTTCTTCATCTCCTTCCTCATTTTGACCAGCATTGACAATTATTGACAATAAATACAATCTCAATACACAAAGTGGTCCCAAAAATCTATACAAGTAATGATTAAAGAGGCACGTAAGGAAGTGGTGTAGATATAAAATAAGGTGAGAAATGTTATTGAATTCAACCTTGATAGAGATGAAATAATATGGTTCAGGAATTGGGTTTGTATTCCACCCATATGAGAATTAAAAAAGTACCTATTGGATGAGGCTCATAGTTATTCATTATATATTCATCATAGAAGAAAAAATATGTACAAGGACATGAATGAGTATTTATGGTGGGATGACATTAAAAGAGATGTTGATTAATATGTCTCCTAATTCTGGGGTTGTCATCAAGTAAAGGCTAATAGATAGAATTCTAGGGGGATGTTATAAACATTACAAAAACCATAATGGAAATGTCAAAACATCACTATGGACCCTATCATTAGACTTCCCAAAACATCAAAGGCAATAATTCTATCTGGGTTATATTTGATCAACTTATGAAGTCATCAAACATCATTGATATTAGAAAGGATTTCTTTCTTGATCATATTGCCATGTTATAGGTAAAGGAAGTGGTATGACTACATGGAGTAACACATTCCATTATATCTGATCAAGATTCGAGGTTTTCCTAGAAGTTATGGAAAATTCATTACCATACCCTAGATACAGAGTTTTCTTTTGGTACTTCTTATCATCCTCAGACAAATTTTGAGTCTCAGAGGAAAATTTGAACTATGGAAGACATGTTCAAAGCTTTCATTATGGATTTCAAAGGTGGTAGTGATCAACTTTTATCTTTGGTGTAAATTTCTTACATAAACAGCTTTCACTATAGTATTCAGATGGATCCTTTTGAATCCCTCTATGTAAAGAATTGTGGAACTCTAACTTTCTAGGATGAAGTTGGGGAAATAAAGCTATTAGGACCAAATCATGATGATAAATGGAAAAAAAGTTCAAATCTTTTCAACAACACTTAACTAAAGCTCAATGTTGAAAAAAATATTATCCTAACCACCAAAGAAAAGGACTAGAGTTTAAATTGGATAATATAGTGTTTCTAAGAATATCTCTTTTGAAGATAGTAATGAGATTTGGAAAAAAAGGAAAGATGAGCCCTGGGAATATCAGTCCTTTTGAAATTCTAGATCGGGTTGGGAATGTATCTTACCAATTTGTGCTTCCAAAAAATCTCCTTGAAGTTCATGATTTGTTCCATAAATTTATCTTGAGAATTTACATACCTGATACATCACATGTACTAAATGAAATAGTCGTACCACTTGAGAAATATATTTTATTTAAATAACAACTGATAGTGATTCTCAATTAGGGTGAAAAAGTCCTATGAAACAAGACCACTAGCTTGGTTAATGTTTTATAGTGGAACAAAAAATTTGAGCAAAATAAATGGGTACATAAGGATATTATGAGGAAGAGGTATCCTCATCTATTTGTTTCTATGTGAATTATTTTGAGGGAGAAATTCAGTTTAAGTGGTGTGGAATATAACACCAGGATGTTTTTATGAAATATTTTATTTAAATAATTTTAATTATTCAATTTATTCCAATGCAGGAAATTGTAAGATTAAATGAAATACGAGATTCCAGTAGTTTAAAATTACCATTATATACTAGCCATTAGATTATGAGGAATAATTACAACTAACTTTTGAAAATTGATTTTGACCTCATTCTCTATCTTTTTTTAACATATCAATTAGATATTTGTATTTTTGAGAGAATTACTATTGGTAATAAAATTAATGACATATATAAGTTATTTACATAGTAAAATATATTTTATATTCATCTAATGGATATTTTAATCACAGGGTGTGAATAAACCCTATTTGTTGTATAAAAATAAATATTTTTTAAAAAAAGGGTAATCTTACACCATTGAATGGAGAACCAATTCTAATTAATATTTTTACACATTAAAAAAATTTATATGACAAAATAATAATTTTATTTTAAATAAGGAAATAAGAATTTAGTTTGTATGAATATCTGATATTTTTCTGAGGACATTCATGTTTTGATGAATATTAAAAATACACTAAATTTTATGTTAAATCAAATTTTTTCATCGAAGTAATTTATAAGATTAAATTATAATATTTAATGGATTTAAAGTATAAATTGAATATAATTTTATCAATAAATATAATTTATGTCATTATATTTAATTTTATAGTGAATTATTATATAAAAACATTTCAATATTTTGCAATGTTTTAACTTTTAAAAACATGTTCTCTCATTCTAACAATGGGATTAATTTTAAAATAAATACAATTTTTTTTTTGTAATTTTCAAAATTGGACATCATATTTGGAATCATTAGGTCCAAATTATTTAAATAGGACCCTTTAATTTTTTGGCATTAAAAATGATTACATTGGTAATTATATTCATTACCATGATTGAAGGCAAATAAAATAATTAAATGTAAAAATAATATTATATAATTACTATAACACCTATAAAAATCATATTGAATGATATTTTTTTAACCTTATCATCTATTGTTATAAATTCATTCACTTAATTGCTTCTTTACTTTGAATACATATAATAAAGGCTGATGTATGTGTCAAAATGTCACAATCTCATTTTATATAAGTTTATTAATTGTAATATTTGATTAAGCTATAGATAATTTTGACTATAGGTAGTCTTTGTAAATATAAAATATTTAACTACATCATATAAATTTATTTATAATTTTTATAAATTAATTAATTACAATTAATTATGACATAATAGTGATTCCTAATTTATTTTATTAATACGAATATTTAATAATTTGTTTTAATTTTTTTAAAGAAATAAAATTTGAATTAATTATGGTTCAAAAAGAGTTTTATAGTTTACTAAGACATGTTAGTGGTATATTAATTATTATTTTTCGAATTTATATTCTATTTTGATATTATTTAAAATCAAATAAATGAATAGTGTAAAAAATTCAATAATTTATATTTTATAAAAATAATATATTATTAAATTATTTAAAAATCATAAAAATATTTAAAAATTAAAAAGTGAAAATTATGAGGTCTAAAATTTCATAAAGTATCCAATTATGTAAAATTAACTACACATAAGTAAATATTAATAACCATTTATTTTTTTAATATTATTACCACATAAAATATTAAATTGATTAAATAAGGAAAAATCAAAATGATAAATATTAAAATATAATAATACATGTTTAAATTTTACTGGTTGATAGAATTTAGACCCATCCTCATATTATCTTAGAAATAATCTACTTTGGAGACACTTTAATTTAAAAATTAATTTAAATTAGTTAAATCGTTTTGGTATTTCCAAAGGTGCCCCTCCCCTCTTTATAAAAGGGAACATATCCTTCTCTTTTAATCACACCTACAAATCACTTTTTCAATGCCAAACCCTACAAATTTATTCTAAAAAAATACCTCAATTCATCCTAGAAGCCACCCATTTTGAATAAATCCATCTTAAGAAGAAATTTTGTGCAAATCAAAAGGTGATACACGAAAAATATGTATTTATTTTATCACATTTTTCAAAATTATTTTCTTCTTCTACTTACTCTTATTATGTATTTTTATAATAATGCATTATATCTAGTATCATATACATGATTAGATGTTATTATAATTATGTTACAAAATTATACCTCTTTCTATCCATCCCATGAATTAAAATATCACCATGTGAGCGTACAAACAACTTACTATGTCTACATCTTGGTGTAATTTGTTATTCAAAAATAATTTATTTTGATGGGTATAATGATGAGTATAATGAATTTAAATAAGGAATATAAATTGATAATTATTCTTTATAATTAATATATCATCCAATTCCATGCTATTTAACTATAATGGTAATGATATCGTTGTTCATGTGTACGTACGACCTACCGCCTCCACGTCCCGGTGAAACTCATTCTCCACGTTAACAATTAAAGAAAGATTATAAAATTTATAAGATGAGTGAAAATAATATTTATTAACTTAATTTCATTTTTTTTCATCAATAAAATACATTCTAATCAGAACAAACCTCACTTACATAGAAAAACATGAATGGGAAAACAAAGTAGTTAACACATGAAATAACGGAAATATTGAAACACTATTAACAATATGATTTAATATAATCATAAATGATATCACAATTATTCATATGGTTCTGTTATAATTTAATAACTTACATTAACCATTATACAAGAGGTTAACATACCACTGACTAACAGAATATACAAGGTAAGGGATACTTTTTCAATCTCATTTTTATCTGAGATTGTTTGTACGTAAGTATTTAATAGGATATGTTTTCCATCCAAATCCATATTTCCTAGGTATGTAATATTATTTATATTCTTCTAAAAAAATTAATTTAAATTTATCCTTTGGTGATTTTTTTATTAAGCAATATGAAAGGAATATTTTGTCATTATTCGATTTGAGGTACTTTTTGACTTTTCTAGAAAAAGTATGAGGAGAATGTTTTTTAAACATATACAGCATGAATGGATTATTAAGCTTTCATAACAACTTATTTCCAGGAATATTTATTTATACTATTTAAATTTTATTTTCAATTAAATTATTTTCTAACATGCATTTTTGAGAAAATAAAATGTTTTTGAAGAAAAAAGGATATTTTCCACAATAATAAATTTCAAGTATTTTATCAAAATTATTTTCCATCTAAGATGAAATAAGGTTATCTTACTATACCTATTATTACTTTTATTTTATTGTGTTTATTTTGGAATTATTTTTATGAAATCCATTTATTTTATATAGATTATGATAGAATTATGCTTAAAACCCCCATTTTTTTTCCTTGTGGTATTCTATGATGAATGGTTTATGTTTTTATGGCAGACGAAATCATGATATCATTATGAGAAGGGAGGAACATATATCACTATCCAATTAATTGAGTAATTATTTATATCTAATGGGGTAGAAAAATACAGGAATGATAAGTAATCCAGTTCAGTAATACAGGGCTGGAACAGCATGTAAACACGGTTCAGTAATGGACTTTGTCTGCTATAATGAACTTAAAAATTATCCTTGACTAATATGAAGTAATTATCAATTAATAGGTGTATTCCATATAACTTATTGTCTTATATTATTACTTTTGGGATTATGTCCACTAATTCTTATCAATTTTATCCTATTATATGATATCATGATCTTTCATATGCAGGATAAGACTTTAAAATGTAATGTTCTTATGTCATATGATTATGATATGATTTATATTTCCCCTGAATAACCTTACTATGAATTTTATCACCACTTTCATATGTTTATCTTCCCCATGTCGTGAAGAAGGGTATTAAGTAATCTATGTCAAAAATTAGTCTAGTTATGAAGATTTTAGTGGGAGACAATGTAGATGTTTTATAAACCAGCTGTGTATTTTTCCGTGTTTCTAATAAAACTATACCTATACGGTCTTGTTGGGTATTTAATATATGTTTTAATGTATATAATTCAATTTTTATGTAATATGAATATATGTAATGTATGGTTCATTATATCTATCTACTGAGTGGTACCCTATATAGGGTTAGGGTGTGGTTCCTCTATCAACATAGTGGTTCCCCGCATTGGATAGGGTGTGGGACCTCCTTATATTGAGTGTCACCCCTAACTCACTAGGGTTAGGGGCCAATTCATGGTAATGTTTCCCCCTCATCAATATAGCACATTTTAATGGTTTGGGACATTCATATGGTTACTCTTATGGACATACATTCAAGATACTAGTCACCATTGATGGACCCTCAGAACTGATGGGAGAATATTTTACTGGGTTGGTCAGTGAGATGCAGATACTAGTTCTCTCACATTTTGGATTAGTTTGTTAAGAATATATATATCCATTTTGCTGGATATTATTCCTCTATTTCTATAGTATTAATTTTATATTACTATCATGTCTCTTAATACCCCCCCTTCACCTTTTAGGGTGTCCTATGGGGTATGTATATATTCACCCAGGCATGGGATTTTCCCATATGTTTCATGTATTATGAAGATGATAGATAGTTAATCAGTGATTACAGAGGAGCATAGGGACACCCTGGTGCATTAGATCACGTATGGTCGTTAGGGCTTAGAGATATAGAGATGATACCTCCCAAAAAAATAATTTTCTTGTTTTTTTATGTTTTGACATATTATTTGTTGAGGGTGTATTTATCCTTTTTTACTTTTCAGATTATACACCGGTACCTATAGAGGTAGGATTTGGGTAGTTGATGATAAATCCCATTATTTCAGGTTGTGAAAGATTGGTATTAGATGGTGTTTAGTGTTTTCTCTTGATGATGATTTAGTTGGGAAATAGAAAAACAATTTCAAAGTGTCTTAAGATTGGTTCTCATTCTAGGGAACCTAGTGTTCGTAATGTGGCTGACATATGCATATGTCAAGACTCTCACCACCTTCTTGTCAAATTGAAATACCAAGACATTGGATGCAGAAAAATTTTGTACATGAATCATATAGTATTGACTCTTTCACTATCCTTATAGAATAAGATCTCCACATATATATGCTCATCTGACCATGGTATGTCTTGATTAAATTTTCAAGATTCCTCCATGAAGATAACCGCCTAGATTACTCTTTCTATATCATGACGATGACATGATGGGGGATGTTTCCTTATTTTACGGGCCATCCAATGGTATTATTTCCCCAGGTGGAAGGGTAGCAGCACCCCATACATTCAAGAAGCATATTGTGGTATTAAAGTATACTGATAATACACATAGTCTTAGTACACTTTTCAAGTTCTAGTTCTAGAGGCCACTGAGTTTCCATAGTGGTCCAGATCCCTATGTAGAGAGGATTGGATAGATTTAGTGATATGAGTTTTTAGGATTATCCAGACACTGATTGATCGGGTGGTTCCACTAGTATCTATCCTTATAATGGTGTTGTTGGGAATTTTTGGAATCTAGTTAAGTATATACATGATGAGTCGACACTCTATAGTTTAGAATTTAAGTAGCTATTTTTTGAGGAGCACTACCCCTCATGATTAATCCTAGATTAGATTCAAGAGCATTATGAGATACAATATAGAGCAATAAAATTTTATGAGTATACTTTGAGATTCTTTGGCCTTACATAGTACTCTATCAACATTATTCAAGATATATACTTTTAGGTGTGCAAGTTTGAGTAGGGTATCCAAAGAGACAACTTTTCCAATGTGGTAGCACTATTCATTACCACCTATATAGTGGTGTTAGAATAGGTGATGGTGGTTGGGAGATATTTTTTAGATGGATTCCATGTATCTAGTTCAGAAAGTGGGTGCTCTAGGGATTATCCATATACAATAGCTAGTATATGTTAGTTGGAAGGGTCTTGGTCTAAGATGCCTCCCTATGACAAGACATAAGGATTCATTCGTGTGTCCCTGGGACCACGTAGAAGTCTTGGGAAGTCTAGAGAGGGTTAGTGTTATTCATGTGATGAGTATGTTCACATGGAAAATTATTTCCCAACTATATTTTATAATTGTAAAAAGAATATAGTGGATATCCATTATAGAGGTAGCTCCATGATCATAGAAATCCAAGGTAATGGAAGAATGGCCTCAAGGAAGGTAGAGCATGAAGAGGAATAGGAGGGGCTCTAAGATGACATGAAAAGGGTGGGGGCTGAAGTTATGATTTCATTATAGAAAAACCACTAGAAATCCCACATCAGGATCGAGGAGCCAGAGGTTCGGGTTTTGGGCAGCTGTAGGCTGTGAAGGTGTATGACCCAACATAACATGAAATTATTATACGTATATTCTATGTTTATTAAACTCCTACTTCAGTACAATTAGAACTAGGTTTGAGTTTTTCCTTTAAATATTTATTTCTGGTGCAAGAGTTGGAGCTCCCTATTTGAGGATTTAGACAATCACCTTTTCCATGAGGTATGTACAAGTAGTGATTCTTCTATATATTTTATCTTTAAACAGTTCCATATATCACTTGGGAGAGAGTGATTCTTGTGGGAAATTCTGGTCATCATGATGAAAACTTATGAAATCATCTTGGGTATAGATTTTTTGTCCATGGTCTGACCCACAAACAAATATCACCATATATGAGTAAAATTCCATCACACTGATGAGATGATATAGACTTTTGTGGGTGAGAGATATTTCAATGAGGGATGAGTGGTTTTTTCAAGAATATTTTTAAAACCAGTTAACTATCTATTGGTGAGTTTATCCCTAGGAATAGTAGGATCTTTAGTCATATTGATTCCTTCATTTTTTGATGATTTTATAGAAATCATATCTGAGTAAAATCTAGGACAACCTATGAGGAATTTTATAGAGTTTTTTATTGACTTAAATCTAAGGGTCAATCTATTATATTATTAGGTATATCAAACGACCCTTACCAAGAACTGGGAGTTGCAGTTGTAGTTAGAGGTGATTCAATATAAGGGTTATCAGTGGCCCAATGTGTCCCCCTTGACAGCAAAAATGCAGTTCATTGTAAAAGGAGGATTGTATCTTATAACTTTTTGTGGATTATCATTACCAAAACAAGGGCAAGACAAAGAACAAGAACCCCTTTCTGGGGACTGATGACCTCTTTGATCAGTTGCAAGGTACGATATGGTTGTCAAAAAACAATTTATGGTTTGGATACCGCATGTTGATAGTTCACATGAAAGATATTCCAAAGATGACCTTTTAATTTCTTTATACACACAATTAGTTCTTTAAAATTCTTATAGGTCTGATGAATTTCCCTACTATGTTTATGGATTTGATGAACCGTATCACCCCATTGTAATTGGTTTGATTTTTCACTGTATTTATTGATGACAAAATCATAAAATCTATGTTAGAGGAGGAGCATGCATAGCACTTGAAGATGGAACTTGATTTACTTGGGGTGAAATAACTTTATGGTAATCTCTTGAAGTCATAGTTCTATAAAGATGAGGTTGACTTTCTTGGGCATGTAATTTATGAGAGTGGATTAGTTGCGGACCCATCAAAGATTTATGCATTGCTTTCTTGGGATACACCTAAGTTCATGTTAGAATTTCCTAGTTTTACTATCTTTTAATGGTACTACCAGAGGATTGTGGTAGATTTATTGAGAATTGAAACCCATTTGACAAACCTAATGTGGGAATGATATCCATTTACATTGACTAAGTAGTGATAGAGGTCCTTTGAAGAGTTGACGATGAGGCTAAGGAGTACAAGTATTTTGAGACTAATAGAGGATGGCATGGAGTTTGTATTGTATTTCAATTCCTATGGGGCAGATATCAAATGTTTTCGATGCATATGTAGAATTTTATCACATATGGCATGAGGAAATTGAGACCCCATGAGAAAAATTATGCAATGAATGAACTAGAAATAAAATTGGTTCTATTCTCTCCTTGCATGTGGAGGAATTAACTTATAGAAGATTTATTTATTGTTTACTCAAACTATTAGAGTCTTAGGTATGTTTTCACATAGAGAGGCCTGAACCTATGATAGATTAATTGGTTCGAGTTCCTATAAGAATATTACCTTGAGATAGTATGTACATTTGTGAAGGGAAAGATGATGGAATATTCCCCTATAAAAATGTCATAATCTCATTTAGTGCAAGACAAGTCAGAGTAGTTGGATTCCGTATAACTCAATTGGGTTATGAAGGAGGGTGACAATTTTATCCAGTTTATGGTGTTAACTCCTCCACTTCTTTAGTATATTAGAGAGTCCTAGTATGAAGATACTGAATGTGAGGTTTTATGTGATCAGATATCCATAGGATATTCACCTAGTTGGATTTATTGAAGGTGGGAATCATGTTATCATTTTTAATGAAAAAACAATGGTCCCAATCATGATACAAGAAGAGATAATGATAGTGTTTCAAGCATATCATTTTGATGTACATGAAAATTTAGGTAATATGCACATATACATTTAGAAGTTGTTTTTTTGGGATTGAATGTAACAAAACGTTGTTGAGTTCGTCTCTTAGTGTCTCACCTGTCTGTAGTTGAAGGTTGAGCACTACGTTATGACATATCTTTTTCATCCCCTTTAAATACAAAAGTGGAAATGTGATAACTTATCCATGTACATTGTGATAGGGTTTATTGAGATAGTGAGAGGCCACAACACCATTTGAGTGATAGTTGAATGACTTATAATGTTGGTTTATGTCCTAAAATTTAGGTAGTAGTGTTTAGTGCCGAGATTGGGGTAGTTATATGTATGAGAGATCATTTACCTTCATGGTGTACCCTCAATGACTATCTGTAAATATAATGCGCAGTACGTTTCAAGATTGTGTAGAGACCTGCAGGAGGTAATCAAGATACAAATGAGGATAAGTACAGTATTACTCCCCCATACATATGGGTAGACTGAGTGCACTATCCTATTGTTGGAGGATATGCTTAGGTATTATGTGTTAGACTAATTTTGAAGCAACAAAGATCACTGGATTTGAACAATAGTGTCAAGAAGAATAAAAATACATCTATTCGAAATCATAACATGCACTAGACTGAGGATAGTCAGTGCAAGAGCCCTGATAGAATAGACATTTCCCCTGATAATGTTGAAAAAATGAAAGATGAACAGAATGTAGCTCCCGAGGATGAAATCAAGACAAGCATTGATGAGAAAAGGTAGTGGCTATGCCTCCACTTCAGAGAATAAGACAACATATTGGGCCTCCATCTTCTCCAAAGAGACTAATGTCCACAATGATAACACATATAGAAAATTCAATGGCAATGTCTTGTTGGCTTCTTACATGCCAGGAAGCATTGATGACAAGATGGGTGAAAAACTGATTGAAGACGAGATACAAAAAGAAGATGACCTCCAACACTCACAAGAAAATTTGGCCACCTCAGGTAGCAAGGGAAAGAAAATTTTAAAAAAAGACACCCTGGTCAGTTCTAAAACTTTTCATGCTTCTCCCAAATCTATTGTGGATAATGAAGGCTTTCAGCTTGTTTCTCACAAGAAGTCAAAGCCTTCTATTATGTTTCAAGAAGTGGTTGAGAACCCGTTTGAGATGGCTTCACCTAAGACAATGGAGGCTAAAGGGATGTTGACTCCAGTGACAAGAGACACTTCCTTTGAAAATGAGCAGGAGGAGGATAGCTCTGATTCTGACAGTACTGATGTTGAGACACTTCTCAAAAGACTCTAACCACTTCTTCCAAGTAGAGGGAGAGCGAGAGGTAGTGGTCATGGTTGTGAAAGGGGTACATGGAAGGTAGTGGGAGAAGAAGAAAGAATTCTCACTAAATGACTGAAGAAAAAGATAGGTAGTTAGCTTTTCATTGGGCTTTTTCTTTGTTTTCATGCACACTCTTGAGTTCATATCTTTTGTTTTCTTTTAATAAATGAGCCACAAACTCCATCTTTCTAAAAAAAAGAGATACCGCTCTACTATCAGCATGGGAATTTTTGAGGCCCTAAATGAGAGACCATGTTGGATACACTTATGTTGGACTAATATTGGTGAAACATATATTATTAGGCCATATATGATGCTTGTGATGATGGAAAAGTTCTAGTTAATCCGTTATAATATTTGGATACCACAGAGAATGAAAAAAATATATTTAGATCGACATCATAGAGCCTTTGTGGTTGAGTAGGGATACCATGTTTTCCTAAGAGTCTCTCCCTGATAAGGATTGTAATGATTTTGATAGATATGAAATATATCCTTGGGGACATGAGACCATTCGAGATTATGTACTAGGTTGGTTAGTTTTCTAACCAATCACCTTACCCCCACATTTTGAGCAGGTTCAAAACATCTTCTATGTGTCACATATGAGGAGATAATGTCATGACCCTACAAAAATTATTGACTAGGGTGAGCAGGATATTGAGGATGGAGCCACTTTTTTGGAGTATTCAGTGGAAATCAAGGATCCATAAGATATGACCATGTGTAGATGGACAATTCCCTTATTTTGTGTGTTATTCCAGCAACAGATCATGCATGAGAGCTCCTAGAAGAGGGAGATCCATATACAGAATCAGTATCCCATAATTTCTTATCTTTTTATCTTCATGTACATAAATACTGAATGAGGTAATGATCTATAGAAATTTTTTATTTTTAATACTTTCAACTATTTTCCATGTCAGGCACTGAGATGATGTGCAATTATGAGGCTTCATTTGTCCAAAATTAATTTTATTAAAATATTAATTATATCATATATCCCCCATGTGAATTTTATCAAAAATAATAGGATGACTATTAATTGGAGTCTAAGATCAAAAATTTGAGAACAAGGTTGAATCCAGAATGAGATATTTTTCCTAGGCATGACCTAAATTTGGTCAACACAAGGCATTCAGATAATGTGACTGTGGGAAGGTGTGGTCAGTGAATTAATTAATTATTTAATTAAACACCAAAAAAAACTTCCAATTTATTATCATCGTTATAGAAGGTCTCTATGGTTATTTGGATATCCCTGGGATCCTTTAGAAGATAATTTCACTTTCATTTTTGGGTATTTGAGATCAAATGATGATAGGCCTCCTGATCTAGGATAATTGAGGTGTAAAAATGAAATAGATCATCCTCCTTCATTGGTGAGCTTATTCTTCATCAATTATCAATATAAATTGAGGTAGGTCTCATAAAATTTTATTTTTTATATCTTGATTATAAAATATAATCCTGGATTATCAGTCTTTCTATTAAAATGAAATTCATGAAACCTTCACTTGATTCCTTGTAAAATTATACTAATTAGTAATTTTCATAATCCTTATTATTCCATGTTATATCACCCCATATATCCCCATTATTTTTCGTTGAAAAATAATTCCTAGACAAGGACTGTTTCATCATTTTATTTATTCTTTTATCCAAAATATTCTTCAAGATCTACATCGTTGGACCATGAGGTCATGATATGATTATTTCTGGGAAGGACCAAGCAATATTTGACCCCCTAATTTGTTGAATATTAACCTGAAATAAATGGATAAAATAAAAAAGGATCAGGATTTTTTGAAGGATGAGTATGATTCCAACATGGAAAGGTAATCTGATGAAGGAATGGGTGATGGCTGTAGGGTCAACAAAGAGTTGATATGGGATTTCAGTGACAGATCAGAATTTGATTTCTATCAATGGAGGGCCAGAATCGAATATTGTATAAGTGTTCCAAAATTTTCAATTTGTCCAAAATTCATATTCATTGTAATGGGAATGGGATGGGAATTTTGAGAGAATATATTTCATTTTACAAAAAAAATCAACTACAGGTTGTTGAGTTTTAAAGAAGACACAACATTTAGCTCACTGGTTGTGGTGGCTAGGGTTTTATAGTAAGTAAAATAACCCATGATGTGTGGGACCCCCACAGATCATGTGAACCAGTGTTGGTGACTCAATGTATAATCTAGGATTACATGTACATAGGCATGGCCAAGCACACAACCAGTGAGCACAGACATGACCAATGTACATGAACATAGCCAAGAACAATGGGAAGACCCTATGTTACTAATGCATGTCATGTAGTCCTCTTGAAATCTATCTATAGATAAATGGGTAGCAATCTATGTAATATCAGGGATAAAACTAGATAGTTGGGTGGGACCATATGTCGTGTGGGTCCCCTAACCTAGAACATACCATTATTTTTTTGTATATTTATACCTATCATATCTTCTTCATTTGGACCATGATTTAGGACAATGAGTAGCATATCCCAAGTGTTTTTCTATGTAGAATTTAATGGTGGAACTCATGGTGTATTTTGAAGTATGATACAAGAAGTTATAATAGTGATTCTTATTTAGGTAGTTCTTGATGATGAAAATGATTAGGAAGGGTCATTATATTAGAACCCCCCTAAAAGACTAGGGTGTGAGTCCTCTATCTACCAAATAGTACCCTTAATGTAATTAGGGTGTGGATCCTCTTTATACTTTCCGATACCCTGAATGAAATTGGGGAACTGGTGTTCTATCATCTGAGTGGTACCCCACTATAGAATTAGGGAACATGTGATCTATATTCTAAGTGGTACCTCCTATGGAATTAATACGTTCTTCCTCTACATACTAAGTTGTACACCCTATAAGATAAGGCATGGGTTCCCCTTACACTGAGTCACCACCCCCATGATGCACTAGGAAGTGGGTCATCTCTTTGGAGATTATTCCCCTCGACAATGGAGCACAGTGGTGAGGATTGGGACATCCATATGGTTTCTCTTAAGGAAATATTCCTGAGATTCTTGGGATTATTTATGGACCATTGGAACTGATTGCATACCCTTATCCTAGGTTGGTCTATGAGATGAAGATCCCTTTTCTATCTTGTTTGTGAGGATTTTTTTAATATATATATATATATATATAGATATATTTGATGTTGTTACACTCTTACTATGGGTTGAGTTATTTATTCATATCATGTCTCTTACTTCCCCCTTCATCTTTCAAGGCATCCTACTGAGTATGTATATAAACACCCCAACATGGGATTTCCTGAATGTGTCATATCTTATATAGATAAGGAAAAAGTTGGTGGATATTCTAGATGATTTTAGGGATAATCTAATGCATTGAAAAATATATTTTGGTCAGGACATAGAGATCTGGAGTGGAGTAATCTTAGAAAATTACATTTCTTGTTTTTTTGTGTTGGGAAATCTTTCCAGTTGGATGTGTATTATTTTATTTTTAATTTTCAGACTACACTACCATACACTTTTACTCTCTATAGGTTTTTCATATATATTAATTATCTAGATGTTGAATTATTTATTTTTATTCCTAAAAAAATATTCATGGAAGTGATTAGGTGTGCATACATGAATATTAGGCAATGGCCACCAATATTTGTTATGCCTTTTAGTGCTTTTCACCAGCCCTTTGCATATGGATTTAGGATTGGAGTAGTTGCGGCTAGAGCCCTGTTTGGTTGATTCATGACATAGAAATATATCTAAAATCAACTTTATGGAAATATTTTGATTATATAATGTGTAATTATCAATAATAATACATTTTTTATACTTATTTAATGTGAAAAATCCAAGTACAACTTTATATTTTCAAAAAATACAAGTGCACCACTCACCTCACTAATAATAGGCCACCCCTATACTCTTGTCTTCAGAACTTAAAACAAATTTGGTTCAGACCTTTACTACCCTATCACTTCCCAAATTACCTTATATCATCCTAGAATTATTATTTCTGGTAGAAATCATACCCAATATGGATTTTGGTGAAAACCTAAGTAGGTCACCTAAAAAAGAGGTAATTTTCTTCAACACTTGTTTTTATTTTATTTCTTTCTCAACACCCTTAAATTGTTATTAAATTATAATGGAGTAAAAAAATAAATATTCACCGTAAAAGTATATTTTTTTTACATTATTATAATGAATTGAAACCATTTACACTTTTATTAAATGGTTTATGAAAATATCACCCATTTTTACGGTGGATTACCACCTCATGAACTAATGTCATTCATTTTTCCATTACCACCTCTCACGATTGGGATTTATGATGGATAGTAACTATATATATGATATCTATAACATAATTATACCTATGGATTCTTATATGATATAAATTTTTTTTTACATTCCATTCAATAGGTGATACAATAACATTATTTGTGTGTATGAAAGACTACCACCACATGAAGGAATGTGGTTTTTTTCCTCTAACACTTTACATGAAGGATAATAATAAAAAATTTAATGATTTTATGTGATATAAATTATGTAATTAATAAATTAATAAAATATTTATCAACCTTTAAATATACTATATCATTTTATTTCTTAGATTTTCACTCACTAAAAGATGATAATGTTGATCATGTATGTGTGGAATACCGCCATCACGAAGTGGTGTGAATCTTTCTTTTCATTACTGCAACAATGGGATGATATGAATAAGTCTATTTAGAGGAATAATATTATTTTTATGATATTATTGTAATTCTATAATGAAAAAATATTAATTTCCTACTTTCCGTAATTATAAGGAAGAACTAAAATGTGACTCATGAGTATGAATGACTTACCGTCTCGAGAAACGTAATATACATCATTTCTGAAAACCATATTTCCTAAATGGTAAATAAAGTATAATTTATGTATAAATATAATAATTATTTAGTTCTTATTATTTAGGAGATGATGTAACCAAGATCAAAGTATGGGGACCGAAAATAACTAATCTTAACATATACAAAAAAACGAAGCAGTTATTACCTAAAATATGATTTAAACAAAGAATTAGTAACAAAAGGAAATGAATGGTCATAAGTAAATAATATTTGGTATAATATATATAATTATTATTATATATTATATTTATAATAATCTTATATTTATTATATAATAGGCTATAACATGTATTAATGAAGTCAATACATAGGGTAAGATAATTATACACTTTTTTTTATTTGTGGGAGACAAAATAAAATTCACCACTCATTTATTTTATTGATTTTATATAATTCCCAAGAATTTATTTTATTATTTTTATCTATAATATTATTATTTTCAACATATGCACTAGATTATCTCTCTTTAATGGGGTTTACAATGAAAAATATACCCAAGTTCTAATGGATATTTTTGTCAATTTTTCTTTCTTTGAGACATATGTTATGTTATGAACCTGTATTCATTGTTGAGAAGCACATACATACCCTTTTACATATAACATCATTATTTCATTTCTTATCATGATAATATATGCTTAATTTTATTTTATTCTTTCATTGGGCTTAAAATTCAATTTTACCAATGTGGTAATGGTTATATGAAACTATATCATCATTTATCAAGATTATTTATGATTATTATTACAATAATTCAATATTATGTTCCATCACTGAAGAAGATAATTAGTTTTGTTATCCTATTTTTATTTAATTATCATACCATTTTCCTTTCATTGTTCTCTCATTATTTAATCAGGAGTACAAAATAATTTTATAATGAAAAATTCATCTTTATTTTTCTCTTCTGCCAGAAAACCTTTTCTTCCAAAACAATGTCTCAAAATAATATTTCAATAATAGTATTAACATTATGAAAACTATTTATTAAAAAATTAACCATGCTTGATTTTTAATTTTTTTAAGGAAGCTTCTTGGCATTTTTATTTTAAAAATATTTTTTTCTTTTACGAAAAACCTAAAAGGAATATTTGTCTCAATGTGTACAACATGGTTTGAATTTTTAGAAATCGTGAAAATTATTTTATTTGAAGCTTCCATTAAAACTTTTAATGGTTATTTTCCAAGAAATGGATTTTCAAAATGTTTTAAAAAGAGTTTTCAATGTGTAACTAATAATTTTCTACAGAAAAGATTTATATTTATTTTTAACTATTCCATTATAAGTTCCAATGTTTAATTTCAAAGAAACATATTTCCTAAAATATTTTAGGAATTATTTTTTAAAAAAGGTCACTTTCAATAAAAAAAATTCTTCATTAAGATACAATCCAATGTATTTATCTTTCAAAATAGTTATCTATCTAATATTACATCCTTTTATGTTACTTATTCTATTCTAAGTATATGAACCAAGGATACTATTCTTATTATTTTTCTGAATGGTTTATTTTTATGATAAAAATATGATTCTAATAATCGTATATCTTTAATGGGTAAAATTGGGATAAAATTCCTATGAAACCAACTTATTTTTTATTTGGTTATGCTATGATGAAAGGACTAATTATTTTGAAACCTATCTCATTTCAATAGGTTATGATATGATGATATTTTTAAGAAAACTATTTCTTTTCATGGGTTATGATAAGAAATATATTTTATGATCTTGTGGCACACATAACATTGATTTTTATTTTGTGAGGGGTGGGGCCTATATCTACCTCCAATGCATAGGGTATGTATTCATAACTCATGAGTAAATATGTTATGAGTGAACCTGATTATATGTTCACTATTTAATGATGAAGATAATTACATGTTCATAGTGTTATGGGAGATCCTTATTACATGTTCACAATGTTATGTGTGAACATTATTACACATTCATAGTTTTATGAATCGACCAATATTTTATGTTCATAATGTTATTCCTAGAGCGGTTTTCATGTCCATAGTTTGTGTGAGGGAATTAATTCATGTCCTTTACTAGTGAACTTTACTCTATTTATACATGTTCACAATGTTATAATCTAATATTTATTCCGAAATTCCATGTATTATTCAAATTTTATGTTCTCATAGATAACATTCTTTGATTTATATATTATTCATTCATTATGATATGATAATATGTATTCCATGAATCAATATTTTGATATTTGAAATGCAGGGTATGGTTTTTATATGTAGTTCCCACATTCTCAAAAAAATATGTTCTTATAATGCTTATTATATTCCTTGTTTACTCTTACTAGGAATATGAGATAACCTTTTCTTATGACTCATTTCCTTGGGATATGAAGAATAGTTTTAGATAGGTATTTGTTATGAAGAGTACTAAAGGGGAAGTTTTTTATGGGTGATGTTGATGATATTTCACCAAATTAGAAGATTATGTACATACTCTCCAAAGAGCATAAACCATTATGGTTCTTAGGCTGGTGTTTTTGTAATGTAATTAATATTCATCTAAAAATATGAAATATCTACGTATGAGATATCTAAATCTCCATATAAATCCTCTATCATTTATGTGTGAGGGGATGAGTATCATTAGACGTGTGAATACTTGGAGGTTGTGACACCAAGACAATTACACCACCAATAGGGGCCACAATAGGGGTTACCCCCCTCAGTTATAATAGCAATCCATTTTAGGATTTTCACCCCTGAATGTTCTAGAATTTCAATCCCCTACACCAAAGAGGTAGAGGAATATTGTACAACTCTAGTCCTGGTCACTCCCCTAGATCTACCCAATAGGGATCCAACCAATCCTTCCCAATAATGTCGACTTTCTCTAAAAGATAAAGACTTGGATGTTCCATTCCATGCTCCATTAGCCCTAATGTGGGTCTGACACAAAACCTTCTTGATAAAAGGAAGATCGAACATATCAAGGGTTCTATCACCCCATATTTTCAGTGTGATAGGCATCCAATAATCTAAGGTCCCCCCACACCTCAGTTGGTAAAGATTGGAATCCAAAATTCCAAGGTATTGTCACCCCATCATTTTAATGTGGTGGGAATTTGAATCTACTAGGATCCCTTGACTCATCATTTCAATGTGTTTGGTATCCACACCTCATAGGTGACCACTACCCATCATTTCGGTGGGATAGGAGCCCATAACTCCTCTGTTTCCTCACGACATCATTTTAGTGAGATGGGCATTCACAGCTCTTGGGTACCCTTTCCCAGTCATTTACAAGAGATTAAAATCCACATATTGTGGACTCCATTACCCTATCATTAAAATAATATATGTATCCACAACTCTTGGGAACACTCACACCATCAGTTAGGTGAGATAGGCATCCATATCTCATAGGATCTCACAACCTTCCATTTCAATGCGAGAGGCATCCACATCTCTTGGGAACTCTCGCCTTTTCATTTCAGTGTGATAGTCATCCATAGTTCCTAGAAACCCTCTCCTAGTTATTCTTGATAGACTTTAATCCAAAACTCTTTGGTGACCTCGACCCATTATTTTGATGAGTTTGGCATCTATATCTCTTGGGTGCCCATTCCTTATTATTACAGCGAGATAACAACCACATCTTCTAGGTGCTCTCACTCCATCATATCAGAAATATTGGAATACATAGATCATGGTAACCCACTACCCATCATTTCTACAAAATTGGAATCCACATATCAAAAGAACTCACTCCAAATAATTTTACCATGATAGGCATCTATGTCTCTTGGGAACCATCTCCACATTCATCTGGAGGGTTAGTCATCCCCACCTTCTAGTCCTCATCAACTTATTCATATGATGAGTTAGAATTATATGCTTCTTCAGAATCATTGTCCCATTCATCCTAATATTTGTGATTACACACCTCCTTGGTGTTTTCCCTATTTATTCAGAGATTTTAGCTTCCACTCCTCCTAGTATCCATCACCCTAATCATTTAGAGAGTTAGGCTTCCACAACTCTTGGGCATCGCAACCCCATTCATATAGAATGTGGTGTATCTATAGCTACTGGGTTTTACCTCCCAATTCATTTGGATTATAATTATTCCACTCTATCTAGGAACAATTTCCCAATTCATTACTAGAGTTTGGATTCCTCCCATCATTGGCGTCATTTCCCCAATCAATCGAATAGACAAGCCTCTATTCCTCAGGTAAACCGTCACCCCATTAATCTAGACAGATTGATATCCCCAAATCATAGAACCCTTTACCCATTTAACCAAATTGATATACTTAGAATGATCTCCAATTTCAACTCCCTATTTCTTTAATTTGGTTTTTTAGGGAGGAAACAGTGTTAGTGCACCATTACAAATATCATAGAGGGAATCATATTAGGGAAACCAACCTCACACTGGGGGATAGTCAAAATCCATGATCCATTTCTATTCACTTTGATATCCATTTACCAATCGATGTTTTCCATTATGGTGGAATTCTATCTTCCTTTTTACAATTTACATCGCTTTAATAGCTCATCTGACCCCTTCCACCCTTGGGGAACTCTGTGTCGTCCCAACTAATACATAGGGATGAATGTCTGTCTGACAATGATCGATACCTCAAACATATAATATATGTGTGCGGTAAAATATCCCAAACACTTTTTCCATTAACAAATATCATGGATGTCTTCCCCATATTGAAAAACAACTATAAAGGTCCTCTCTATAGCCCCAACACGAGTTCTTGAAAATATACCCATTTCATTTCCAAAATCACATGTGGAGAACATTCACATATATGATAGAGGAATTGAATGATAATAATATAGTAAGTTTACCCATATCCTCAAGGTTCCCAAAATATTAGGATAGGAAAGATATTAACATTCCTCTGCTAGCAAAATCATGGGTGTTAGATCTCAAAAACAATCTAGGGAACTCATTCTAGAGGATCTAGCATATGAATGTTGTTGATGCCTGAGAAATCACAGTATGATGTCTCTTTAACTGGGGGAACTATGTGTGGGACAATTAACTAATATTATTAGAAAGATAATGGAAAACTATTGAACATATTCTATTATTGATACATGATGTTAAAACTATATAGCATTGTTGGTTTAATGCACATGACCATAGAAGTCACATATTACATCATTTTATCATGATGTTAAAACTACATAGCATAATTCTTACTATGTGAATGACCTCAAAAAAAATCTTTCAACATTTTTTGTAAGATTTTGAAATTTTATATCATTATTCTATATTGATAAGCTTAAAAAAAACAAATTTATCCATGATTCATTGGATTAAATGGTGTATCATCACTGGTTCTTTCTTTATGACCTTAAAAATCACATACTACAATATGATTTCATGAATTTGAAACTAAATAGCATCATTGGTTCTTTGTAAATGGCCATAAATGGAATGTCTTACATTATTGTTTCATGATATTGAAACGATATAGAATCATTAGTACTATGTACTTGACCTTAACTTGAACATATTACATATGTGTTTCATGATGTTAAAATTATGTAGCTTCATTTCTCATGCATGCATGACCTTAAAATTTTCATATTACATACTTTATATACGATGTTAATTCTATGTAGCATTATTAGTCTGACATTAATTAACTTAAAAGAAACATATTATGTTTTTGATAAAAGATTTTAAATTGTGTGTCACCATTGGTCCAATGTGAATGACCGTACAATACACATCTTATTTGCTAACTTTATAATGTAAAAGATATTTAGAATCATTGTTCCTATGTTCAAGATATTAAATGTAACATATTACATCTGTTTTATATGACGTTAAACTATGTTTCATCGGTGGTCCTACTCTTATGACCTTAAAATTAAGATCTTATGTCCTTTTTGAAAAAAATAAATGAAATTATCTTTTACACATGATGTTAATATGTGTGAAAAAATACTGGACACCCACTGTTAAACTATATAGAACTATGGTCAGATCTATGATACATTAAACCATAGATACTTCATCCTTGATGAATGGAATAAATATATAATACATTTATCCATTACCTGATAGGTACCCCCTATTTGATGTCGGTTTCGAACTATGAAGAATTATAAAACAACATACAACATGATTCCCAATCACATGGGATATAAAAGATTTCTTGAGCATCAAATCCTAGGTCCAACCCAACCATCAATATTTTTCAGGATAATTCCTCTTATGATCATTTATAGTCTCCACTCATTCATTCTCCCATTTCATTCATTTTGGCACATTACAAGATAGATCCTAGAGTGTGTGTCTCTTCCCTAAATAGCACCTCATGCACAACTACACACTTTGAGTCTTCCATGATTTTGATCCTAATCAACCTTCAAACCTAACCTAAAGCCTTTATGGATCATTCTTGTTTCTGGGATATATCCAAAATATCAGTCCTTGCCTCAGAAAAACCATCATCGATTTAAACACCTAGAATTTTATACCACGTCTTGATTTAAAATTCATTATATTTGAAAATGAAAACTCAAATACCCTCTTGAATTTCCAACTCATCTGGATGTAAGAACTTACATCCTCTACAATATAATTATTCTGGTCCCCATGATTTAAATGTTATCAATCATCCAAACCTCCTGAATTTCATCAATCACTTATTATATAAATCAGAATCATTTCATTTCTGATTACCCGAATCATATCAAAACCCAACATAAAATAAGGAACTCAACCAAACAAAACATGATCCAAATACATTTTACCATAATTGTAACACCATAATGGATATTATCCAAGCCCATCCAATGGAAATGTTGATCCCAACATCACCCAATCACTCATCGAGATATGGTTTTATCACCCCAAGAATTAGATTATAACCAGCAAACATCGATTCGTGGTGACTGAACCATCAGAATATACCAAATAAAACAAACACTTTATCTTATGACATGGATGAAATGTTTCCCAAAATATTGTTCCCCAATACCCTCAAGAACAAAAATCATCATCAACTCACATCCTCATTAACAGACCAACTGAAACGGATTCAGACCCACCATCCAAAAAAATTAATAACAAACCTATTTTACCTTGACATATAAACTCCAACCCAAAATACACCTATCATTCCCAAAAATACACCCTAGACATGGCTTGAAACCTTCCTTACCCTCATTGTTTTATAACCTAATTCATACTATATTCATTAAACTTTACCAAAAAATGATTCCATGTGCTAGTCTACCATTATATTACCTAATCACAATGCCTTCACCCCCCAAGGCATTCCGAAACCTACAAAAAAACACCCACTAGATTTCATACATGATCACAGGGATACTACATAGTTAGAATCCCAACTGAATTAGATTCATCAATGTAATCTACCACACACATTTGCGCATATTTAAAACAATAACCTCCGTTTAGTTTTTAAACCTCTCTAGAGAAGGACCATGCTTAGATCGATCATCCACCACAACTTATTTCATGTTTTCTTTCCCTATAGAATCTAATAATTCACCTTTATGAATCACCACTAGAATCACGGTTACACTATGAATGATCCATGACCAAAACTACACATCTATATCCCCTCAAGCATAATTCTTGCACATCTATAAGTAGTATTTCACTCCCAAACATAGAAGTTTCATTTTCATTGTTACACTATCAAAACTCCAACCACCTTAAGTAATGTTCAATTCACTAGTAGTCCAAGAAATAGATGTACCCATATCACTCTCACTAAGTAATCAAAACAAAATATAAACTAGAACTCGTCCCCATATCCTATGAATAGTGAATGAGGTATTTACAAACATACAATCGATAATGAGGACCCACTCACAATCAGATATTGGTATATATCCACTATTAAACTCTACTTACACTGCTCCATGAGAACCACATCCAAGGAGGACATACATCTAATCAGAAATGACATTATATTATCTAGGATTGTAGTCATTTCCCTATCAATTTACTATGGATGATATCAATATATTAGACATGATAACCTCCAAAATAAGAGTACACTAAGATTTAAAAAATGAATTCCACCACAAATTAGTCATTTCTGATGGAACCTCATACTGTAGGGATATTTCAAACCCATTTAGAGGCACCGATCCTACATTCCTATAAGCATCTTATCACAACCAGAACATTAAACAACCTGTTTATGGAAACCTACTTAACACAAGAACCTCAGGTGTATACTCATCTATTTTTTTATATGTAATCCAAATAACTTAGTATGGTTACGTTCACTCATTACACCAAGATCTGATTAATTATGAGTTATTACATACTCATTCATAAACTAACATAGAACCTTTTTATTACTCTATTGAGTCACACCACTTAAAAATTCTTCTCACAAAACCTTTACAATCGCCATTATTTTAATATAATCCTATCTCACCTATCATATTCCACCCATTGTGCATTCAAAAAATAAACCAAACAATCAAAAACAAAACCACTTTTTTTATCAATCAAAACATGATTGTCATTCCAAAAAAATCAACTAAGACCATTCATGCTCTTACTATGTTCCTAGAGACATATCCAGTGATAACCAGGAAAGATATCGAACTAGAAATACCTTCGAAAACCACATATGAAACTATAATATCAACACTACATGAAATTAACATCTCACGTATTCTAGACACCTACATGTGATTCCTGACGAAACCTATGTCACATGCATGGAAACTACATAAAAAATCAGAAACCTGAAAAAAAAATTCCTCAAGAACAACTTGTGTTCTGGTTAAAAATTATAACCATCAGTAACATCTCACATAGAAAATATTTCTGAGGCTTGGAACCCAAAATATCCTTCCCCTATAAAAACCAAACCCAACGTTGTAGTATTATAACAAAAATTCTCATACAAAAAAAGGAATTAAATGTGTCTAAATATCTTTATAGGTACAACCCTTCATGAAAACTATCAATAGTCAAAAAATTGCACCAATGCCTCAAAAAAACAATAGAACACGCAAATAGTTCAACCCCTCTCACAATTCACCCTCGATTGTAACATTGTACTAACTCCCAAAACTAATGTCACATCATGAATTCCACTAGGCTCTACCACCTAGCCCAACTAGTCAATCCTCATGACAAGCAGTAGGTCTATCCACCTAGGTCTATACTAAATCATTTTTTTCCATAACACATAGGGAATCAATCATGCTCATGATCCAACACCACAAAAAATCAACATGTAAAAACACTCATCATTGGGGCATCACATATCCAAGTAATAACTAGTTAAACCAACCACAAATAATAGAGAACATGTCACCTCTAAGAATCTATGCATTAACTGACTCCCTATAAGACTATGTAACCTAGAAAAACATAAACAAAACCACTCACAGGGGTCTAATGACTATATACTCAAACAAACTCACCTTCTAGCATCACTACACCATCTATTCACAAAGACGAAACCATCTCTCTCATCAATGAGTGTCTCACCAAATATCTATAGAAACATCCATAAAAAATCATAAAACAACAAACTATAATGCCAATAACATATGAATCCTACGATTATACAATAATTCATTACATCCATCTTCCCTCTATATGAAAGGATTAAAAAACAAATCACATGCATCCTTCAAATGGGACATGATCAATAAATCCATAACGAATCATAAAATCCAAATAGCATGTGTGTCTCCAAATAAAAAAATGATGTACGACCGTAACATAAATAATTAGAACAATAATCACTTCCCTTATAACCTATAATTCCTTCTGAAATTGGAGTTTGAAATGAACCATCCCAGTATCCATCACAATTTCCAAAAGTTGATATATCTACAATGTACCAAATCCAAAATTGTTTATGGAATGTAAACCCTCTGATTCCACTTTATAATGTACCAACTAAGATTCCACAAAAAGATGAAACAATCCAGTTTCCCACAAGTCCTCAAGCATGAAAACTCATATGCTAGTGGCTACTAACTAGTATTGGCAGAGTAAGTTATGATTGTGGGGAGAATATATCCACATATCAGAGTTTAAAATTAGAAGTAAATAACAAAACTTCATATAAATTAGAGTCCAAATAAATAAAAAATGAACTTAAACATAAAAATGTTGTAATAAAATAAACTGAAGTAAGGTAACGAACAACATTTTCACACAAATGGCATTGTTCTCCCACTAGATATGTCCCATACATTAAAATAAGTTACTAAAACATAACTACATCAGACTCAACTTCCAACCCTAATCTACTCTATACTCCTAGTCTCGAGTACTATAACACTGTATAAGCTATCATTCATGATCATGAAACACTAAATATGTGTCGAAACTCACACTTTTTCATACAATGAGCAAACGAGAACTACCCAGGTACCCATTTTTTGTGGTAGTTTAAGTACGAGGACAGTAAAATCTATTATTCCACCACCAATGGTGTGTAAAGAAAACACCAGTCATAATATTAGTGTATGCAATGAAACATAGAAATAAATACATAGAATTGAAAGGGTGATACATGCCAAAGAAGACAATAGTTCATCTGGTACCCCATAGCCCTCAGGATCAAAGGAAACACCCAGAAAAAGAATAATTTTATCATCCTTTGTTAGTATTATAAAACACATAACATAGGGAAATACATATTGTGAATAATAAAAATGGGACTTCTTGTTTACCATTTATTACAGGGAAGGAAAAAAATGACAAGGTCAACAACGTTGGGAACCTCAGTCTCACACAAGGCCCATACCCAAAACTATTAATTCTAATACAAAGTATTAAGTCTATCATTAAAATCATACAATTTAAAAATAGGTCTTATAGAATCAATCCAACACCTACTCATAAATTCAATAATAATGCCCAGACCATAAGTCTATCGCCTTTAAAACATGGATGCAAAGCATTAGTCCACATTCAATCTCCATTTGTTATAAAAGAGTTCCTAGAGGATCTCTCTAAATCTACATCCATATAGTATACTACATGTTACTATATCCTCAGTCCAACACATGTTCTATATAGTATACTACATGTTCATGGACCATCATTCTATCACCTAATCCGTTTCCAAAAATTCCTAAAATACTAAGGTATAACATGTTGAACATAATAAATTTTAAAAATGACATATCCAAAACATTTTCAAACCATTATCATTTACCTAGGACCCTTTAGTAGTTTAACACTAAAACTCTATCAAGACCATTTTTTCTTCTTCATACACTAAAAATGTAAATTTAAGGAATCTCACTAAAGGGGGAAACCACAAACCCTTTTTAAATCAACATTGAAATCAATTTCGAGACCCCTTTTTATGAAACCACTTAGAGGCCAACGACCCATTTTTAAATAAGAATATTTTCAAAACATTGATTTCCCCTTTTTTACACAAAACAAGGTTAAAACCCAACACAGTTGGTTAAAAACATTTCAAAGGACTCCTAAGCATTTCACAAATTCATAACACATCAAGACCCCACATCTATTACCAAGTTCTACCCATTAGATATTTAAAAATTTATTTAATCTTGAAGTGCACTGTGTTGCATTTGTTGTCAATGAGGTATGTTGTTGTCAAGGAATGAATGGATGGATGTCAAGGAGGTTCAATATGAGAATGACAAAGGATGTGATGGTGTTGGTGATGAATGGAGAATGGCCATGGTACTAAGATGCATGTCACTTAGGAGATTCACTAAGTGACAGAGGATGTTGTGGTTGAAACATTCTCTATGTATACCAGAAGATTGAAGAACTGATCTTAATGTTTCAATACATGTATCAAGATGATACTAAGTTACACCACTTGAAGAATGGATGATGATGGAACATCATCATTACATCTGACGATTGATGAGCTGTTCTTAAAGTTCAAAGAAATTGTATCAAGTGGATACAATGTTACAACAATGTTAGAAGACCATGCATTGTACTGACAATGCATGAGGAGTTGAAGATGATCCATCCACAATCTCTAAGTGGATGAAGTTGTTTTAATGAAGTCCATGCACTAACTCGTAGTGCATGTGAATTGAAAAAGTTCCAATTGATCTCTGATTAGATCAATAAAAAACATTGAAGCTTATAAGTGATTCAGGAGTTCGGTTGATGAAGATGAACCTTTTGAATTCCATATCCTAAGTGAAGATCATATGAGGAGAAGTAATGGAATTCTTAAGAAGAAGATGAGAAGAAATGAAGAAGAATAATGGCTTGGAAGAAGTGGAATTTGGCATTTGAACTTGGGTTACTTTGTTTTTATACAAAGTCCCTAAGTCTCTACTAAGGCAAAAAAATTAGCCACCAAGGGCCAGCCTTAAGGGTTCAACCCCAAGGCACATGTGGGACTCGAGGTCGCCACGCCCAAGGGGGATCCCATGGGGCCAGCCCGAGAGGCTGCGGCCGTGTGTAAGCTGGGGCCACGCAGGGGATCAGGTCCTGCGCAGCATGGGCGCCAGAGCGCGTGCCCGAAGGATGCATAGTGGGCACCAGTGGCACGCCCGAGTGGCAGAAGTGGGCGCAAGAGCGCGCCCGCAGAGAGAACACGGTGCGGGGCGGCACCGTGGAGGTTGGAAGTTCAATCGGGGGGTTGTGGCAGCGGCTGGGTGATAAACCGCGAGAATTCCGCGACCCGTTTCGATGTGGGACAAAGATTTTTCCCGCGGATTGAATCTGAGCCGCACGATTGATCGCGCGCCAGATCTCGGCCGCACATCTAATCCGCCGCGGCCCATTCTGATCGCGGTCGTCCAAATCTTCGATCCGACGGCTCCCCGTCCATCCTCTACCTCGAGCTCAGCCGAAGGCTCCCCGCGAGCTCCGTTCGAACCAGAGGCCTCCCCGACGATGGGTTTTGAGATCCCGGCCACCTTCGAGCAAACCGAGTCCTCCATGGAGATCGTCTGGCTCTACTGAACACGAACATGCACAAAAAGAGACTTGCATGCAACAAATGAGAAAATTCGATGAAGGCCGAAGGAAAACGAAGTGCCGAGGCCTCGGGGTGTTCGTGTTTTGCATGGGATGGCCAAAACAGAGGCCGTGCATGCGTTCTAAGTCGCATGCACGTAGAAGATAAAAATAACAGAGGAGGGAACCCACGTGAAACAAGAGAGAAAGTTCAAGATTTTCAAAATATTGAAAACCCGATAAATTCGGGGATTCAAAGATATAACTCCGCGGATGTTTTGGCACCGCCTCTGCCTATATAAAGAGAGGCTGAGACCTCGATGAGGCTTGCTGATGCACTGAATTTTTCAAGACCCGTGAGTGAACTATCTGCCTCGCGAAGATCTCCCCTGCGCGCACCGCTTGCGCGGCAGCAGCCCGAAGCCAAACCTTGACTTCGTGAGTCCCTTGCGTGCTACTTATTTGCGTGAAAAGAAGAAGGATCCTTTTGTGCACTCCTTGCACGAAAGAAGAAAGGGATTCCCCTGTGCGCCTTCCTTGCGCGACAGGAAGACCCGTGGCCGCATCCTTGCGCGCCCGTGGTTGCATCCTTCTCTGCCCGCGGACTTGCGCGGCCAGAGGCACTTGCGCGACACTTGTGCACCCTTGTGCCTTGTGACTTGTGCAACCCGCGGCTCAAGCATACCTTGAGCGCTTGTGGTCTTTGAACCCTGCTCGGCGAAGCCACCCAAGAGCCTTGTGCGCCTTCACTAAGGCAGGAGCTTCAGTGGAGTAAGAAACCCTATGGGTTGTGTGTGCAAGAAGAAGTGAAGGCCGAGACTTGCATCTCTTGTGTGCAATGTAAAGATCACACATTTTGTGTGTGCATGCTAAGTGAAAAAGAACAAGAAGGCCGTGGGAAAGTTTGAAGCAAAAGGATAGTGGCCACCATATTTGTGTGTGTGCAAAACAAGAGGAAGGTCGAGGCATTAGTGCCTTGTGTGCAAAGTGAACAAGAGAAGGCCGTGGCCCTATTGTGTGCATAAGGAGGAAGACTACATCAAGTAGTAAGTGCAAAGAAAGAACAAGGCCAAGGCTAGCACCCATGTGGACAAAATTTATATAATTTGTGTGTGCTCAACAAGTGTGAAGGCCAAGCTCAAGTGTGTGCCAAAGTGAAGAAGTTTTGTGTGCAAAGAGACAAGAAGGCCGAACCTTAGTGTGTACAAAGTGATGTGCACACTTTGAAGAAGAACAAGACCCACACTAAAGAACAACACATTTGTGAGTGTGTAAACAAGTTTAAGTGAGAAGGTGTGTGCTTAAAGTGACTACACCCTTTGAGGGTTTATTGCACCAAGAGGAGAAAGAGGAGAGTGCATGCATGCATGCATGCACATGCACACGTGAACAAAGACAAATCTGGTTATGTGCATCTGAGTTGACCAAGACCCGAAGTTCTTGAAGAGAATTAAGAGGCCATGCAGTCAGTGCATGAGGAAGCAGAGATGCCATGCACTCAGTGCCTGAAGTTGTTCTGATGAGAGACTGGACCAGACTGAAGTTAAAGATATCAGTTGTCTGAGTATTCAGTAGCTAGAGAGAAGCCATGTCATCCTCAGAAGAAGGAGATAAAACCTGAGCAAGACGAGAAGACCTGCTCAACTCAAAGTGAGCAGAGGTACAGAGCAAGGCCAGCAGCCTTTATCCCAGGCTGCTGTGGATACTTGAAGAACTTACAGTGAAGGAGAGCTACTCGTGCGACTCGAGGAGCCAGGAGAAGACCCTGTGGGACTCAGGGAGAAGAAGTCTTCAGTGGGATTCTGGAGCAGGCCAGTGGGACTCTGGTAACACTATGGGACGCAGTATAAAGACCCTCCTGTGGGACTTAGGAGAGATACAGTGGGACTCTGTATCGACCATTGTAATTCTAACAAGTTATAATGGAAGAAACCATGTTGGGGTGTATAACCAACATGGCAAGGACGTAGTCCTTTGGTGCCGAACCTTGAAAATCCTTGTGTCCAGTGCCTTTACATTTACTGCATCATTCGTGGAAAGGTGAGAGATACAAGAAGAGTGGATCGAGGCTTTAACCAGCCATAGAGGTTTAATTGATAAGGAATAAATTAGTAAAAAGTTTTAAGGGATCACTAATTCACCCCCTCCCCCTCTCAGTGATTCACACCGATCTGGGCACTTCAATTGGTATCAAAGGGAAGGTTACCTCTAAACGATACAAGGGAGTCTTTATGAAGTGCAGATTTGAAGAAATGAGCGACCAGCCTCAAATGGAGATATCTGCCAAGACTCAGAAAAATAGAAAGAAGAAACAGTCCAAGAAGATGAAGAAAGCCTGTCCTAGCTGTGATGAAGTTGAAACAATGAAAGATCTTCAAATTGCAATCGAATATCTTCAGAAGGCAGTCCCCAAGGAAGTGGAAATGTGTATAGATATAGGCATCCTTGATCTTCAAGAAGAAAAATTACAGCTAGAAGAAGAAGCCAATACAATGGAAGATCAGTTGGCTAAAAGGGTTGGCATAACCAACACTCTCAGAAAGCTGGTGAAGGCTAAAGATGAAACAATATCACTTTGCAATAAAAGATATGAAGACACTACTGAAGAATTGCAAAGAAGCCTTTCTAAGAAAGAGTTCTTTAAAATAATGGTCAGAGATGTTTTCCATGCACTGGAAAAGAGGCACAAAGTGTCAATGAATGTCAGAGATGCTCAACTCGAAGAAAAAGTCAAATTGGTGAAGGAGCTAGAAAATTCATTGCAAGAATTGAAGAAGGTGCATGAAGACCAGATGAAACAACTGGTGGAGAATTGGGAAGGAAAGCTAAGAACTGTTGAGGATGAGAAGAACTCCCTCAACTTGAAATACTTAGAACTAGAGGTGATATTGAAAAATATGCAATCACCCAAAGCTGAATCCTCCCAGTCAGCTAAAAGAAGAAATGTTGCCACTCAAGTGAGCTTTGAGAAGGATGATTCTAAAAGAAAGACATCCTCTAATAAAAGGCAACATCTTCTAGAAAGAAGGTACCATACATACCATCTTGTACTAATGCTTCTAATTGTGTTTCCACAAAAAGTGCAGGATGGAAGAATAATTCCAAACAAGTATGGATGAAGAAAATGAAGAAGCAGATCTCTCCTGAAACAACACAGCAGCTCCAGAAAAGTACCCTAAAATCAAAAGGACTGAAGAAGTCAAGATTTGTGGGTCAATTTTGGTGTTGTAACAAGTATGGGCATTGTGCAAAGGATTTTTGGTACAATCCACTGAATGCCAAAGCACAGAGGAAGCCCATGCCAAGGGGGAGCAAGCCAGAAGGAAATAAGCAACATCCAAAGGTCCAGAGACATCTGTTTACTACTAACAGATTTGGATTTCTCGACAACATCTGGGATGGTTGCAAAAGTGGTCAAAAGAATGATACATTTCAATCTCCAACTGTATCTAAAGCTGGAAAGAAGAAAAGATCACAGAACCTGGCTCAGAAAGATTCCTTGGGAAGCAAGCATAAGAAATTGGAAGATGCTCCCAAGAAGATTATGAAAAAGGAAAAGAAGTCCTTGGAGTCTAAATCCAAGAAGGGTGATGCATCCAGAAGGACCACCATGAAAACATGCTTCTACTGTGGAAAGAAAGGTCATACCATGGATCTTTGTGAACAAGCCATGGAACTGAATAGAAGAAGACTGGACTCAAACAGACAATCAATCCAGAAGAAGCAGAAGGGATTGATTGAAAACAAGTTGCCTAAGAAAGGTATCTTGAAAGTATCAAAAGAACCATGTGGAATTTCCAAAACTGAGGCCCCACTTCCAAATGACTTGTTAGTCATATGGCCAAATCAGTTGCAACTTGCCAAAGATCTGCAGAGAGCTGAAGATGAAGTTCTGGCAATTGCTAAGGCAAAAGGGAAGAAGAAGATTTCACATGAAGATGTGTTGAGATCCACACCAGCACAAACATCATTGAAGATCAAATGTGCAAGTGTGAAGAATGGTGAAAATGGTACATCTCGGTTGAGAGAATCTTCTCAACCTTGTTGTTCACATTGATGAACCAAGGAGGTTCCATCTTATTCCCTAATCACTTGTATTTACATGTGCTAACACTGCAGGGAATTGAAGATGATGATCATTCTCAACTGGAGGATGGTTTGGACAGAATAGAGTGCACCCCTTGAGGGGGAGCCAATCTGGAGAAGATGGTATTCTAAGATTTAATACCATCTTGAGAAAAGTGAAGGTATTCCAATCATACTTTCATCCCTTGTTTCTTAATTGTATTCATCATGTCAATTAAGGGGGAGTATTGATTGAAGGCAAATGAATGAAAGGGGGAGCTTTATCTTTGCACCTGAACTTTCTAATGAGTTTTGTGAAGTTGTGCAGGATTTAGCAAATTCATTGTTATATCTGAAAAATTTCAAACCCCTGAAGAATGATTTCACATGTACAGTAAATGTTGGACAACATTGAGTTCCTTGGTTACATCACTCTTGTTTTCTACACCGGGTTAGCCCATGTAGACTTAGAGTTGATCTACTAAAGGTTCCTTGCTCAAGAGAACATGTGACATCATCCCTCTCTTAGTGATTTTGAAGAAAATGCTTTTATAAGGGAGGAAGAGATTTTTGAAAGAGAACCACACCACACCTTTGCATTTGATTTCCAATAAGGGGGAGAAATATTGGCACACATATTGACCCATTCATATGTGCTCTAGTGTATTGCCAACAAATACAAAGGGGGAGATTGAAGTGCACTGTGTTGAATTTGTTGTCAATGAGGTATGTTGTTGTCAAGGAATGAATGGATGGATGTCAAGGAGGTTCAATATGTGAATGAAAAAGGATGTGATGGTGTTGGTGATGAATGGAGAATGGCCATGGTACTAAGATGCATGTCACTTAGGAGATTCACTAAGTGACATTGGATGTTGTGGTTGAAACATTGTCTATGTATATCAGATGATTGAAGAACTGATCTTAATGTTTCAATACTTGTATCAAGATGATACTAAGTTACACCACTTGAATAATGGATGATGATGGAACATTATCATTACATCTGATGATTGATGAGCTGTTCTTAAATTTCAAAGAACTTGTATCAAGTGGATACAATGTTACAACAATGTTAGAAGACCATGCATTGTACTGACAATGCATGAGGAGTTGAAGATGATCCATCCACAATCTCTTAGTGGATGAAGTGGTTTTAATTAAGTCCATGCACAAACTCTTAGTGCATGTGAATTGAAAAAGTTCCAATTGATCTCTGATTAGATCAATAAAGAACATTGAAGCTTATAAGTGATTCTTGAGTTCGGTTGATGAAGATGAACCTTTTTAATTCCATATCCTAAGTGAAGATCATATGAGGAGAAGTAATGGAATTCTTAAGAAGAAGATGAGAAGAAATGAAGAAGAAGAATGGCTTGGACAAAGTGGCATTTGGCATTTGAACTTGGGTTACATTGTTTTTATACAAAGTCCCTAAGTCTCTACTGAGGCAAAAAAATTAGCCACCAAGGGCCAGCCTTAAGGGTTCAACCCCAAGGCACATGTGGAACTCGAGGTCGCCACACCCAAGGGGGATCCCATGGGGCCAGCCCGAGAGGCCGTGGCCGTGTGTAAGCCGGGGCCACGCAGGGGATCAGGTCCTGCGCAGCATGGGCACCAGAGCGCGCACCTGAAGGATGCATAGTGGGCGCCAGTGGCGCGCCCGAGTGGCAGAAGTGGGCGCAAGAGCGCGCCCGCAGCGAGAACACGGTGCGGGGTGGCACCGTGGCGGTTGGAAGTTCAATCGGGGGGTTGTGGCAGCGGCTGGGTGATAAACCGCGAGAATTCCGTGGCCCGTTTCGATGTGGGACAAAGATTTTTGCCGCGGATTGAATCTGAGCCGCACGATTGATCGCGCGCCAGATCTCGGCCGCACATCTAATCCGCCGCGGCCCATCCTGATCACGGCCATCCAAATCTTCGATCCGACGGCTCCCCGTCCATCCTCTACCTCGAGCTCAGCCGAAGGCTCCCCGCGAGCTCCGTTCGAACCAGAGGCCTCCCCGACGACGGTTTTTGAGTTCCCGGCCACCTCCGAGCAAACCGAGACCTCCATGGAGATCGTCTGGCTCTACTGAACACGAACATGCACAAAAAGAGACTTGCATGCAACAAATGAGAAACTTCGATGAAGGACGAAGGCAAACGAAGTGCCGAGGCCTCGGGGTGTTCGTGTTTTGCATGGGATGGCCAAAACAGAGGTCGTGCATGCGTCCTAAGTCGCATGCACGTAGAAGAGAAAAATAACAGAGGAGGGAACCCACGTGAAACAAGAGAGAAAGTTCAAGATTTTCAAAAACTTGAAAACCCGATAAATTCGGGGATTCAAAGATATAACTCCGCGGATGTTTTGGCACCGCCTCTGCCTATATAAAGAGAGGTCGAGACCTCGATGAGGCTTGCTGATGCACTAAATTTTTCAAGACCCGTGAGTGCACTCTCTGCCTCGCGAAGATCTCCCCTGCGCGCACCACTTGCGCGGCAGCAGCCCGAAGCCAAACCTTGACTTCGTGAGTCCCTTGCGCGCTACTTCTTTGCGTGAAAATAAGAAGGATCCTTTTGTGCACTCCTTGCACGAAAGAAGAATGGGAGTCCCCTGTGCGCCTTCCTTGCGTGACAGGAAGACCCGTGGCCGCATCCTTGCGCGCCCGTGGTTGCATCCTTCTCTGCCCGCCGACTTGCGCGGCAAGAGGCACTTGCGCGACACTTGTGCTCCCTTGTGCCTTGTGACTTGTGCAACCCGCGGCTCAAGCATACCTTGAGCGCTTGTGGTCTTTGAACCCTGCGCGGCGAAGCCACCCAAGAGCCTTGCACGCCTTCACTAAGGCAGGAGCTTCGGTGGAGTAAGAAACCCTACGGGTTGTGTGTGCAAGAAGAAGTGAAGGCCGAGACTTGCATCTCTTGTGTGCAATGTGAAGATCACACATTTTGTGTGTGCATGCTAAGTGAAAAAGAACAAGAAGTCCGTGGGAAAGATTGATGCAAAAGGAGAGTGGCCACCACATTTGTGTGTGTGCAAAACAAGGGGAAGGCCGAGGCCTTAGTGCCTTGTGTGTAAAGTGAACAAGAGAAGGCCGTGGCCCTAGTTTCTGCATAAGAAGGAAGACTACATCAAGTAGTATGTGCAAAGAAAGAACAAGGCCAAGGCTAGCACCCATGTGGACAAAATTTATATAATTTTTGTGTACTCAACAAGTGTGAAGGCGAAGCTCAAGTGTGTGCCAAAGTGAAGAAGTTTTGTGTGCAAAGAGACAAGAAGGCCGAACCTTAGTGTGTACAAAGTGATGTGCACACTTTGAATAAGAACAAGACCCACACTAAAGAACAACACATTTGTGAGTGTGTAAACAAGTTCAAGTGAGAAGGTGTGTGCTTAAAGTGACTACACCCTTTGAGGGTTTATTGCACCAAGAGGAGAAAGAGGAGAGTGCATGCATGCATGCATGCACATGCACACGTGAACAAAGACAAATCTGGTTGTGTGCATCTGAGTTGACCAAGACCGGAAGTTCTTGAAGAGAATTAAGAGGCCATGCAGTAAGTGCATGAGGAAGCAGAGATCCCATGTACTCAGTCCATGAAGTTGTTCTGATGAGAGACTGGACCAGACTGAAGTTAAAGATATCAGTTGTCTGAGTATTCAGTAGCTGGAGAGAAGCCAGGTCATCCTCAGAAGAAGGAGATACACCCTGAGCAAGACGAGAAGACCTGATCAACTCAAAGTGAGCAGAGGTACAGAGCAAGGCCAGCAGCCTTTATCCCAGGCTGCTGAGGATACTTGAAGAACTTACAGTGAAGAAGAGCTACTCGTGCGACTCGAGGAGCCAGGAGAAGACCCTGTGGGACTCAGGGAGAAGAAGTCTTCAGTGGGATTCTGGAGCAGGCCAGTGGGACTCTGGTAACACTGTGGGATGCAGTATAAAGACCCTCCTGTGGGACTCAGGAGAGATACATTGGGACTCTGTATCGACCATTGTAATTCTAACAAGTTATAATGGAAGAAACCATGTTGGGGTGTATAACCAACATGGCAAGGATGTAGGCCTTTGGTGCCGAACCTTGTAAATCCTTGTGTCCAGTGACTTTACATTTACTGCATCATTCGTGGAAAGGTGAGAGATACAAGAAGAGTGGATCGAGGCTTTAACCAGCCATAGAGGCTTAATTGATAAGGAATCAATTAGTAAAAAGTTTTAAGGGATCACTGATTCACCCCCTCCCCCTCTCAGTGATTCACACTGATCTGGGCACTTCAAATCTAACCAATTATATTAACTAGGATAACCTCATCACCGAAAATTTTTACCCTTAAAAACCCAACATACCATTTTCTAGGAATTACACACCTAATCGGGGTTGTATGTTTGTTCTTATAAACACCAATAGAACCGAAGGGATTCATGGAAGGTATAAAGTAACAATTTAATCCTCAAAACAATTTATTTAAAATATTAAAGAAAATGAAATATCAATTAATTAATTATAACAATTATAATTAATGAGTTCATTGAAAGAAAACATGTAATATTGTTGAAAAATTCATTGGTTTCTCACCTCTTATCAAAACATTATGAAACTTCCATGAGAGGTCCACAATAAGCTACCAACAAATTCTCATAAAAATACCTAAGAGGTGATACCATTGGAATACTAAATTTCATTAATACATTCAGGAAACCATTATATATTTACGATGAACAAAACCCATAATGAAATTCCATGAAACAACATGGGGAATATATCTCAAGATCTTCTCTTTAAAATAAATATCAAATATCCATGGAAAATGGATGAATCCACCAATATCCAGTGTAATATTCAACAAATCTTAAACTGTAGAACTCCAAAATGAGATCGGAGAATGAGAATTTAGAAATAAAATCTCTAGAGGTGGATTCTTATAATAATATGAAAAATAAAACAACCAACAACACCTTTTTCTTGATTCTTGATGAAGGGAGTAAGAGAAGGGAATCCCTCCTCTAGTTCGTCTGTGCCTGGGTAAGGGAAAGGGGAGGGGAATGTTAAAATCATGAAGGGTGAAAATGTTAAAAAGTAGATTTTAATGAAATATTGGGCAACTAAATGGTCTGTTCACATGGTTTTCCACACTATGTGAAAAATGTTTTGTTGGACCTATCTAATCCAACACACCCTCATAATTTTCCCACATAATTGTATAGCCTATACACCAATAGTTACTCATTATACCAAAATATGTTGTATTTTTTTGTCAAATATCATTCTCATGATATACAATATTTCTAGGACCTCCACAGCCTTGAACCTTTTACCCTTGAACCCCACTCATTTTTTCCATAACTATGTAAAAGCCACACAACACAACCATGATTGGTTTAAAGTGAACTGAAAACCTATTGACCATTATGTTGTTACATAGTTTCTCCTAAAATGTTTACTCAAATCTATTAAACCTAAATCCAATACACCAAAACACAAATAACATAACAGAAATTCTCCTAGTCTAATCTGAACAACTAATATACCACCCTAACATCATTCCTCACTTCAAAAAAACACAATAAGGGATTCCAGCACTAATAATTACATTATGAGTATTGATTCAAAATTTGAAGCATCCAAAAACCAGAAAATTCAAATTCCCAGGTAAATTTCAAACTCTTCTAGATGCTTGATCATAATGAATAGTTCATAAAGTTAAAGATATCTCTCCCCTAATAGAGACTTACAACATCTTATGAGGATTTTTTAGATTATTGTAGTCAAATTGATTTTATTTTATCTCATACATTTAAGGAGGTTAATATAGTCTACTTTCGGGGCGAGCCACTCCCCCAGCATATACCCTCCTTATCGGGTCGCCTAGACTTCTTTGGGCGGAAAAAATGAGGAGCGGCCCAATAGATGACGGATCACTGTGACGGACCATCACTGCCAGACCGTTACCCTCGGGGATGCTCTGCCATCTCTGCTGGAAATGTCTCCTTCCCCGGCTGGGGAGCTGCCTCTGGGTGCTACCCCTTTGTTGGGGAGGGGGCTTTCTTTGTGTGGAGGGTTCGAAAAGGCAACATTGGGGAATTATCTTTTCTAAAAAAAGCATAGTAATAGAGTCTCTCATGAAATTTACAAATCATTAATTGGATTGGAGGAGTATTTAATTAGTATTTTTTCATTCTGAAGATGATTTAAGAGATCTTGTTTTCTATCTATAAAGATCCATTTTTTATTTTTATAATATTTATAGTCTCTGTAACATTGATCTAGAGAGATCTATTATTAATATTATTAATTTTTTGATGTTATCGATTTATTTTAATTATTATTCATTGAATATAAAAAAACAATCTATTTATATCATCTATAGAAAATAATAACACTAGATAAAATATATATTTCATAAGGAATACCAAATGTATAAAACTATACAAATTAATGAAAACATGTTCATTTTTTCCAATAATTACATGTTAATATTTTCTTAATTTTTAGATAATAAACCATTCATGACTTCCAAATGATATAAAGGGTAAAAAATGATTTACTGGCATTCATAGGTGGTGGTTGATCGTTCATTGATCACATAGTGATTTCCTTATGTTTGAAAATATTATACATGTGATTTCTATCAAACTATTCATGTTGATGTTTAGCCTTGTTTATGTCAATGTAAATCCCGAGTGATACCACCACCATTCCATTATTAGAAAAATGATCCCCATATGGAAGAATCCTACTACTTAATACCGCTTCTATAGATTTCATAATGTGTTTATTTCAATTTATATGAACTAAATCAATGGCTATGTAATAATATGATACTTTAAACAAATAAATTGAAGGAGGTTTTTTTTTCTAGGTGTTTTGGGTGAAATAATATACTTCGAAAAAAATATTTATATGAAATATATATACACTAAAATCTCATGATGTTATATAAATTCGTCCTAATAATTAATTCAGATTCATGTTATTTCATAAAAAAACATTATTTACCTCATTTCATTATTATTTTTGTGATATATAAAAATATATATAGTATTATTTTAGAATACCATGTCCATCACAAACTAAAATGTGCTTTCTACTAAAAATTATACAAATTATTTTAGAAATACCTCATAAAATTGATTCACAATTGGAAAAATATTAATATTTATACTAAATTTCAATGATCTAGGTGTTATTACTATATTTTATAGTGTAATAGAATTAAAATTTCAATAATAAAACCATGACCCACTTCCATGAAAATTTCATTATCTTGATAAAACATAAAACTCATCAACTAAGAAAAAATGTCATTCAACTCCACTAGTAATCAATAGAATCATAAAAACAAACCAACAATCAATTATTATAATCACATTAAAATTTTTCGTTTTATTAATAAATAATCCCCATAAAATACCATATTAATAAAGAAAAATAGAAAACAATGTGAATATTTTTATGGGAACCTCTCTTATACCTAACAGTGTAACCCCATTCAGTAGTTAGGGGAAAAATAATAAAATAAAATTATGTGTAAGAAAAATAAATAAAAATGAATGAGAAAAATTGGTATCATGTAAAATATTGTCCAGAGTAAATTTTACTACAATCACATGTTATAAAATCAATGATCCCTTACTTATATTTTTTGGTTCTTTCTCAATCAAAAATAAATTTCTAGTATAAATCCCATTACTCTAAACCTAAGTCAAATAACTTCTCTAAGAAACATCTTCCCTATAAAATATAACCTTATGAATTGCTTCCCATTTTTTGAAAATACATTTTAGACAAATATGACTAGCACTATGCAAGGGTGTGAATGTGAATATATATGATGCTTGAGTAGATACCAGATTTGGACCTCAAATCTTCTATTCCAACATACAACAATTCATATTAATATATTCATTAATTCACAATGGTGAATTTATTTTTCTCACTAAGAAATATAGATTGGGTATGACCTTTCCTCCCATAATGATAGCACATTAATGGCACCCTACATCTAAATATGGAGAGTAATGATGCTTTCCATGGCCTCTAAATCAATCAATACTAAATTGATAATCATCAATGTTCCACTTTTTAAAAAACCGTAGTTCTAAAGGACTAGGATAGTTCCATTAGAGTGTAAGTATAACTCAATCATTCAACACAAATTGTGAACATAACAAAAAATAGTATAATAATATGAATACAAAGTATTTTGTGATTAAAAAATATGAAAATATGAATGAAAAAATAACAAATTATTTTATACCTGTGTGTAGTCATCAGTCACCATGATTGATTCATAACATCATTGGATAGTGTTATAATGTCTTTTAACATATCACATAACCATGAATTGGAAGTCCCGACGCAAATAACAGTCAATGGGCATAACATCCCATTATAGTATCATGACCAATAAGTGAGAAATATACCTCATAACATAAAATTATAGCGTAAAAACGTACATGATTTGTCACATGAATCATTACATGTGTAGAATGTTCCAATAATTGACTCAAAATAGTTGGAGTAACATCCCTATAGAATCATATGAAAATTTATTCATGTATCCACTACAATATCATATAAAGGCCCAACATCCCTAAAAGTCATATTCAAGTAGATATCATGTACACAAAAAAATCTAAAAAATAAGGAATACCAACAGATCCTTATTTCCTTTTGACTTTTGTCTTCTAAAGATAATTGGATTTTTTTTAGAAGGGTTTTTTTCATATTTAAGACTTATGTTTGAATTTTTAGAGTTTTATAATAATAAAGAGATATTTATTGACATGGGTATAGGGTAGGAAGGTTCCTCATGTTCGTGAGAGATAGCTAGATTCTTAATGATAAGTTTATTAAATTTTTGAATTTTATTTTACTTATACAAGGGCACTAAACGGTTATTGGAAAAGGTGTGGGAGAAGTTTGTAGGACAGTTTTTTGTAAGGGCCTGGAGTATAGTTATGGAATGGTTTTAGAGAAATTATAAAATCTTGTAATTTAATTATTTAAGTTTCTTCATGTTTAGATCATGATTATGAAAAATATGAAACATTTTGTGTCTTAGACAGTGAAATTCACACAATTGGTGCACAATTTTGAAAACTAAGTGAAAAAACCATAAAAATACCCATAATTCATTAAAAAGTTTAAAATAAACATTTTCCCTCTAAATTTTGAAGCCAAAACGCTCATAACATCTCACTCAAGTGGAGATTGACCATGTGATCTTGAGAGAGATCCTTCTTCTCCCACAAATTAGATTTCACCGTGGAAATAGGTCACATCATGGGTTCTTAGTGGTGACTAGATTTGAGTTTATCACTTCTCTTAATATATTTTATTTCCTTATTATGTTAATTTATTTGATATTATCTATAAATATTATTTCATTGATTATTCCACCAAAAATAATATAATCATGTCAAAATGATGGGTATTTTTTTACATAGTTATTGGATCTCTCAAGATGATGTATATATGTCATTTCTCTCCTTTTTATGAAATTATACAATGATATGGATTTAATATTTTGTTTTGATTAAAATTAGTTGAATTAGATTTTTAATTAATGTAGTTTGTTAGAAATTATTCCTAAAATAATCTTAAGTTTGTGTTATAGACCTTCCACTAGGGATTTTTGAGATATCAGGGGGACAATATGACTTGGTGAGCTATAAGGTGTTTAAGAGTTATTGAATAAAACTGAAAATTGATAATAGATTGTTGTATAAATTTAAAAAATAATTATAATTTCTAGAAATTTATTTTTTTTGGGAGACGTGTTTTATAATATGTATTTAGTAGGTGATATGATATTGTACATACTTAGGAAAATGGGAATCAGGCTTCGCTTAAATTAATTACTCTGTATGAGGTATGTAGTCCATTAAAATGTCATATTGTAAAAACATGTTATTTATATTCAGGTATTAGGGGGTATCCCCACTATTGTAAATTATCCTCTCATCAATTTAAATATCTTTCAAAACAAAATTTGATGGATTGGAAAAATGGTCAAGGTCCATGATAGACCCTTCAACATTGGTTGGATTCCTTGTTCATCGATGGTCAATGGATTGATTAGAAATTATAGGCCTTGTGATGATTAGACTCTCAGGGGTGTACATAGTGTTAAATGAATTAATTGGGTGTCCCTAGTATAGGTTCCCTTATAGACCACCTTAAATGTTTAATTATTGGATTGTGATGAATTCCTTAGTAGAACCTAGTTAGAACATGAGATGTCTTAAATCCTTTGGGATATTGGATGTGGTGTGGGGTTAATTTATCCTCCCAACTCTCATGTGTGTACATAGGAGAATACACCGTAGGAATATTTTTATAGGTTAGGTGAGTAGACAAACCCATGACATGGGAAGTGAGATGGCCATTATTACATATACTTGGAGTAGTTTTGATATGGATTTTTTAATGAGGATAATGTGGAAATAATGTGATTATAGAAATTATGAGGGATGTTATTCCATTCGAGTTACAAGAAAGCCCAAGAAATGAGAATTTTAAGGGGATCTCGTGTTGGGTGGTCAAAGCTATTATGTGACCCAAGGGACCTCATTGGGTGCCAAAAAATTTTCTTTTTCCATGTACGGGTTAGTGACAAGAGGTACGTATTGTCAACTTTTGGTGTCTTCTATGAACAAATAGATCTATTTTAGGAGATGATATAGATCTGAGAAAAATCAACCTATTTTATTTCCTAATATAATGGTGTTATGAATGATGAATAGGAATACATATAGTACTCTATAGGATCATGGTGTTATTTATCATGATTATAGATTCCTAGTATATTACCTATGATATTTTAATTACACTAGATTACTATAGATGCCAAAGATACTCCCCAAGATCTAAACAATTCTCATATATTGGATACTTAGGATAATTACATGGATTTTTTTAAAATCACCTTATATGAAGATAGACCTGGAATGATTCTTAGCATCTAAACGTGATATGACTACGATATGATATTCAAAAGGTGATAATTATAAATTATATTTAAGGATACTATACTTTGGGTTTCGATAGATTATTCCTATGATATGTTGGTTACACATAAAAAGAATTGATAAGTTCTTAGTGTAAGACATATTTCATATTCAATGATCTAATATATACTAAGAGAAATTTTGACACTAGCTAAATCAGGTATGTCTGAGCCCAAGAATCACTATAGAACCTGAGGATTTACAGTGGTAAATGTGTTACCTTTCAACCAAATATAATTTACTCTAGTCATGTCACATGTATAAACACTTAATTTAATAGTTATTGTACATATGCCATTAGTGTTTCCCAACCATGTCCTATACACACCATGATCGGGTGGCCATATAACTTAGGTTCCCTTGTAGAATTTACAATTTCCAGGTTCATGTAAAGAATAGGCCTAATATTGCATGATTGAGTGGTGTATCTCATATTTTTTTAAACATGTGGATAAGATGATTATTTGAGGATTTGAGTGCCACATATTAATTATTATTATTATTTTATTTATATTTTCATGTTTGGTTACTTGAGTGTGAAATTAGTCATTATGAATGATTATAGGCTTAGAAAAATCTATTTTTATAGTACGGTTGTTTATATATTTTGCATATACTATTTATTTCTATTTATTTTTCTTGTTTATTTTAGTATCATGATCACTATGACATGATTGTATATGGTCCCCATATTAAAACCTTAGAAACTTTCTTCTAGTTAGTGGCATCTATCATATTGGGTTGGGTTCTTCTGGTCAAGTAACAACTCTTAATCTGAACATCGATGAGTTTTATAGGGAAATGAGGTGTTTCAATGTGATATCATAGAATCTTTTTAGTGAGTTAAAATTTTGGGATAATTTATATAGAGATTATGTATGTGTATAATATTATGATGTTCCATAAAAAATTGGTGTCATAAACACTTTATATTGGAATTTTAGGTTAACAAGTTTATGGGATTATTGTTCTTGGGTATCACTATTACAATTGAGATATTTATTTAATATGATGTGCGTATTGAGATTTATTTTGGTTTTGGATCTTGGATAGTTTGAAAGATGAATTTTTAAATACATTCCTTTTGTAATATAGGGTCTACATGATATATGGATGTTTGGGTGTGATTCAAATCATTGATAATAAGGGTGAAATTCATTAATGTTTCAATATAAATTTTACCATTATTTTTTACACAATTTTATAGTGGAGTTATTCTCTATTGGGACATGTTGTTTCTTTGGATAAAAATTCTTATGGATCTAAGTTATGGATTATCTTTGATAAGAACTATATAGTCCCTCTATGAAGGTGATGTATATCGATTTCTAGTGATTTAGTACATGTATTTTGTACCTAAAATGATCAACCCCTTGTGGGTAATTATTTTACTCATTCATGATATTGAATAATTGTTTCGGTTACTTAAAGTATCAAAAAATACATATATAGTGTTTTCATATATAGATTCATGGTTACATTATACGTAACTAAACCATATAACTATGGTTTCAATCGATAAGAATCATATTTGGGTTATGTCTCTATGTCTTTTTAGATGAAGTCATGGTCCTCCTGGGGTTATTCTGTTATACTAATACATGATGTTGAATAGTTCACTAATCTGGGGTAATGACATCGAATGTGATACCAAGTATGTATATGTAAATGATAACCATAGAGTGACTATTTTGGCATGCGAGCTTCCTTGAGTTATTTGAGGTGGGAGTAGGTGGTACTAATTTTTCTCCTCCGTGGGATTTTATTACAAAGGTCCTGAGTTTTCATTATGGGGGAGGTAAAATAAAAAACCATGGATGAAAGGGGATATTACCACCCATATGGAATGTATAGGCATTTTGTTTCCACCACATGGATGGTAGATTTGGATGATTTCACTATGGCATATGGACTAGAGAGGCTTGTTACATAAAAAGGTAGTTTTTCTGAAACAACCCTTAGTTGGACATACACCCCCTTGCAATGTTCCATGTCAATATGACAAGTGGTGTCCATATTCCTCTCCACCTTCCATGTGGCATGTACTATACCCTATCATCTGAGTTTTTTTATTCTACCTAACTTATAACTAGAACACATGACATCTCGCATAATATACCACCTAAATGCATTATGAGTAGTAGTGATACAATATATTTGTCATAATTGGAATGATTTTTTTTGTTATTATTCTATAAGTTCCCAGATTGAGTTATGGGTGATGTAGAATAAAAAACCTATATGGTAGGGGAAGGTAACTGCCATATGGATAGTGGAGTGGAATTTGGCTACCACATGGCCAATTGACATGGCTCATTATGGTTTAGTGATGAGCTATAGACTATATGAGATATGATTTATGTGATATTTTTGAGATACTACTGAATCTCGGAGGTGTATTAGGACAATAGAGTGTTTAGTGTTAAGATTGAGTACGTAGAAATTTTCCCCCCATCATTGAAAAGAGTTGTGATATATGAGAGTAACCTGAGTGAGGGGTTATCCCACAATTCATAATTCCATGGAGATTTGAAGAATTAATTGATTATTTAGAATATTATATTGGTGTATAATTGGTTCTATGAGAGACATGGTATAACAATGCGATATTACTTGGGGTTACTTGAGGTAAATCACTCTGAGTTCCAATTATTTTAGGAATATGGTTCATATTTGGATGATAGATCAATGGGATGTCTAGACCAATATAATTTTTATGCATATTATTTATAATAGCAGATACATGGAATGATTATTTGTGGTTATAGGAATTATGTCGAGTAATGGGTGATCATGTGGCATGCCTTGGCATGAATGATATGTTTATAGAAATGTAAGACCTAATATGATTTCAAGTTGATGATAATTATGGGATATTAGCAAGTTAAACCCTTTAAGTAGATGAGAATAGAATTGATAGCATTAAATTTATATTTTTTTAGTTTTTGGGTATGTTTTCAAGAGTTATGTGGGTGTACACCTATTGGATTCTGATGAAATAATGCTAGTGTGCACTAGTTATTCATGTTTCCTATCAGTTAATATATCTGTGAGTGGTATAGTGTTGTTTGAGGGTTGGTGGTTCTAATGAGACACTTATGGGCATAGTGACTTAGTTTTTTATGGGACTGTTGAATGTTACCCATGAAAATGGTAGGGTTAGTACGGATGGATCAGGTTAACATGGTATAGTCAACTAAAGGTTGGGCCTTGGTAGGGGATGATAGGTTGATCATCATGGATCAGAAATATGCAATTTATTATAGTGATATAACCTATTTAGGAAGCACTCAAAGAGTACTAAATGGTAATATATAAGGTGGGAGTCCACCATTGGTTATTAGTGGTTGTGGCCCTTATTTCATGGAATTTTGGGAGAAGATGAAGATGATTTTCCAGGTGAGTCAGGAATGGGTAGTGATTGGTGATTCATGTTAGCACTTAGGTATGAGAGGGATGGTTGTATCTAGACATTATGTGATTGTTTCATCAGGATCTAAATGTGGAATGGGGTTTCACCCGATGGTTTCTATGGAAGAGTGTGTATGGCCTCTCTCAAATGCTCACATTATGGTTTTCATTTGTTATATATTCCTTAAAACTACCAATGGTCCCCATTTCCATAACTGGGTATGAAACTACTTTCCAAAGGCATGTGGTCTATTAGGGTTTCACACCCAATGATTCTTAGGAACATACATTAGTGGAGAGGATGGGATGTCTATCACATCAAACCCCTTTGGGGTAATTGTTTAATACTCTCAGATGCTCTGATAGATTTATTATATGTTCAAGAAATCCTTCTCAAAACCTGATACATGACTAGTTACCCCTATTTAAATGAAATGATTATGAACCCAAATTGTTAGGAACAATTGCAAGAATATCACAACTTCTCGATCTCTCTCTTATTTATTTATGATGCTTTCGTCTATGGCCATGTTTGAGAACTCTAGAGTTTATTGTCGATAAGGGAGGCAGTTGTTGTCTTAGATATGGGATTGAACATCTATGAGGCATAATATATGTAATGTGAAAATAGGAATCAAAACCCTCATAGTTCTTTTCCTATAATTTATATTCATATGATTGGACCCATTCATGTAGTTTAATGTCATGTGATAAGGACATGAATATTGGGATCAAAACATAATGGGGAGTCCTACATATCCTTTTTATATAGGAACAATTGTATATTTTTAGTTATTTTAATGGTAATCAGTGTCAAGAGAGAAATGAAAATAGAGGCCCCAGACGAGAATTATGCATATAAGACTACCCTGGATTTCTTCTTTATGAATGTGGTCCTTTGAGAAGGGATGATATCTAATCAGATTTACATTGTAATTATGGTCCCACACTAGGAGAAATCTCAACATGCTTTTAATACAGTCATTGTTGGACTCAAATCCCGCATGTTCCTTTCTCGATGTGATAAACAAGAAATTGTTGTAGATTCTGTACATTTCATGACAGTATTTCTATATAAGACTTACACATTAAAGTTTCCCATTGAGGGGTATAATTTATCGTATCATGGAAAATATGGTATGGAACTCAGGCCTTAGAAATGTGGTCTATATATCATGTTTTATAATAATAATTTAAGTCATTGTAGTTTAGTTCATCCCAAACCTGTTGATGGGTTTGAGGTACATGAGGGCATGATCGAGAATTATACACAGAATGATTCTCATGTGTGACCCCACATCTCATCCAATGATGTGTGAGGGATTATGTCAGACTTATGGGAGAATTTACTCCCTTATGTCTGGAATACATTGGATATGATGGGACATAAACCAAAGTGGATTCATGTTGGAGCTCTATCCTTATAAAGGTATCCAACATATCTTGGCTATCATAGGAATCAGAGTTCTTATAGTTCACTCATTCCTTAACACACTGATGGGCTAAAGTGGATGATCACACATGGAGATATTATTGGTTACCCTCAGGTTTCATGAATTTCAAGGGATTATTCCAGGATATATTCCCTAATTATTAGGGGTTTCAAATTGAGGATTCCCTTTTGATCTGGGACCAATTATGTTAATAATGGATTACACACTAAGGATTCCCATTGATATATTCATTACTTATCCCTTGGTATATTAAAGATAGGTAGTAACAATGAAAGGTTTCACTGAGATCACGACATTAGTAGGTTCGTATGAGTATGTAACCTTATCTATTAAAGGACACTTCCATTATAGAATAAGGATGTGTGTGAAGGTTATTGGCTATCGTCCATAAGGAATGAGTCCAAATGGGTCTATCGGATGAGATTGAAATATCCTAGAGAATCTTTTTGACATGATTTATTTTCTTTATAGGAATATACTGGTTTTCTACATGATATGTTGGGATACCATTTCTAAAATGAAGACATGTCAATGGGTGTCTACCTGACATGTTCACAATGCCTTACATTTCATAGGCTTGCTTACCCATGTTACTCTACATGACAGAAGTGTACATGTATAGGGTCTTTTCATTGATAAAAAAAAGTATGAGACTCTTTCTCTTGAATTAAGTGAGTAATTATAATATGTTTCAAATAATCAAAGTAATCATGTATGTGGTCTTCCACATGATCAGAGAAAACAAGACCATTGTTTTTCACATGATTAACCTAGCTTGTCCTCAGACCATCACATGACTATGAAAATATGTCCATGGACGGTCTTTTGATCATGATTCCATATCAATGTACAATTTTCATGATCAATGGGTATTGTCTATGAATTCTTCATATGATCAAGGAGGATAACTCCATGGTGATTCACATGATTTATACGACTTTTCCAAGTCTTTTTGTGTGATAATGCATAAATTTTAAGGGGATATCACCTGATCAATTTTATATGTACTCGAATTATTGCATGATAATGGTGATAGGTTGAGGGGATATCATGAGACCAATCATACTCATCTAAAGACTGTATCGTGAACAAATTGACACATCCAAATCCACCAAATGACATTTTGAGTCCCATTAGGAACTTGTGATCATGCTATTTTAAATCATTCATGTGGTGGGGTCTTGTGAATGTGTTTAGGAACTCTCATATATTTATGTGATAAAAATGCACATACAAATGGATAATCCAAAGGGATAATTACCTAAGACTATATAGACAACGGTTTCCCATGGAAGAGGGTGTATGAAAATGTAATGGTTTTTCCAGGAGTAATCATATGGGTCAACACTATATTTAGACTGGGGTATGTCCATATGAGGGAGTCACATTAAGATACATCATTCATGCAATTCACATGAACCTAAAGGGATCTCATAAGGGGTATTTTGTTCATGCATGGTGGTTGTGTATCAAATCCCCCACATGAATGGGTAATGGTAGATTCTACATGGATAGGAAAATGCATTAGCATCCTAAATCCTGCACTGTGAGGCTAAGCAAGGATTCTATCATGAGACCTAGGCATGTATTCTTAAAGCCATATGGAAATGTGGTGCTTTACAAATCTTTAAATGAACTTCATGGTATCATGATCATTATTATATCATGTCATATCGAAGGAATCATATGGGAGACACTATATATGTGCACTAGGGATGCTTTCTGGTTCCACATACACAACAAATGGTTCTTATTTGAGGAATATTGAAACACTATTAGTGATAGGGATCATGTAAATGAGGTATATTAGGGGAAATTTCATGATTGATATTGATCCTCCTTTGTGTAGGTAGAGACCCGTGGGTCTTTTCATATCGAAGCCATTAAACCCAAAGAGACATTTGAGAATCACGATACTGAGGGTTCGGGACATCAATGTATGTGTGATTATTGATGTTTTTGTTGTATGGAAAAAGACTCACATTGTTCCATGGATGAGATCCAATGTATCCATTATTGTATACCCATGGGCACTGTCTTGGAAATCACATTATAGAATAAATCTTATCAAAGAATGAATACATGATAGGGTAAACTAAAATTCAATAACCCATCTAAAATTGCATAACCTTCAGGGGGTCTTGCAATGAAATATTTGAAAATGGTGAGGTGGACTTGTCCAAGGTTTCTTGTGAGAACCAAAACACAAAGGGGGTCTTGGAATCTTGGGATCGATGGTGGGACTATATGGATGGCTGAACATTTTTCTTGGTGAGGTTGCAAACCTCACAGGTATCAAGTGATCACACGAACACCTCAAATTATAAGGAATGACATGATGATTCTTTCATCAGGAAAAAACTTAATCTTTATTGGAGAATTTAGAAGGTTCTCAAAATTACCTGAAAAAAGTTCTTCATGAATGATCATTAACACACTCTCCTTCTCATCCTTCTTTTTCTTTTGAATATCCCACTCCTTTACCCCACATTCATTTCTCTTGATGGGGATTAGCGTTTTTATAAGCTGCAAGAGGCTGAGTTTTATGCCACTCTTTACAAGAAGGATACCACATTCTCTGAATAAGGTGATGGATATTTTATAGATTGACACCATGTGGCAGCGAGGGAAATTTGTGTGATCATAATTCCCTTAATATCCTTTCCCAACGTCCAGTGATCAGATAAATCAAAATTAATTAGGATGAAAATAATTTAGGGGGTGGAATGGATTTAATTCATAAGCCACTCATGACACCTTTATTGGGTTTTCTCACTTTGGTTGGATTATAAAAGGATGATCATGTGATGGTTTTTAGAGTTGGTAGGAGATTGTGTGAAGAGCCACTGGGGTTCATGATTGGATGTCATGGTGGCTAGTTCTATCTCTCTCAAGCTCATTCAATTATTTGTGAAGGATAGATGAGGTGGCCATGCTAATCATCAAGAAATTACATGAGCAACGCCATTCCATGTTGAACAAACTACTATCAAAGAGTTATAGTTTTGTTGGAGTTTGAAGATGGAGGTCCCTCACTACATAGGATTAGCTGAGTTAGGATTTCTGAGGTTCATGATGATTTGTTTTGAACATGAGATGTGTGAGTCTGAAATGGTTGGTAGAGATCAACAAAAGGCAGGATCAGATAGTGTGGATCATAGGGAGGTATGATCTAATAGTTAGGGTTTGATTTCTATGATAAAATTCCATCCCACATCGATGTAATTTAATTCATCCCCTCTGGTATATAATCCATTATGTGATTTTTGATGGTTCGAGCTGACAATGGGGTCAGTACTCATACCACATGCAGCACCTCCACTTCAGTGTCAGCTTACCAAAATTCTTTCTTGGACTATGGACACCTTTTAGATCACACAACAAGGGACCAATACATTGGTCCCCTCATTTCCTATGTTAGTTATGCTCCCCTTCTGGTCCACTGACTCGACCAAGCTGTCTCATACTAGGAATGTATAGACTTGGCCCCACATGTGCCTTTGGTTGAGTGTGCCTTGGATAGATAGTGTACTGGCCATATTTTTTGTGGAAAAGGCCATAATAAAAAAACTTAACCACAATTAATAAAACTATATGTACAATTTAAGGTTCCCAAATGTATCTTTTATGAATCCAAACCCATTCTTCAAGGATTCCATGGAATCTATATCTCTATCCCAACATAATTTTCAAACATCTGTAATTTTCAATAGAAAAGTGAATGATGCACAATTTGGTGTGCAAACAGAATTCCCCCTTAGGATGAGATTCATTTGTAATAGAAAGAATTTGATTATAAGGTAAATTTATATCACTTTTATACATATCTGAATATCTAATGGGCTATGATGTTAAAGCCTCATGAGATAATTTTTCTAAAGTATTGACTGAGAAACTCTCAAGTGTCATGAAGATGATACTTCTAGCCATAAATGCTTGTTTGAGTCCAATATAGGAAGTATATTTGATGAGGGTTAGGTATACCTTGTAATTTTATTGTGTATGAATTCTATAATGGAACAAGGATTGGGTGATAAGAAACATGTGTCTAGTTCAAAATTGGAATAATTGGATGTCACAATGTATCCCTTGTGGATGGGAATCAAGACTCACTTAGTTTTAAAATATACAACAATGCACAAAAAACTCATGCACAGGGAACATAGGTTTATATATAAATAAATCATTGATGAATTTTCTTATATATATCTATCTTATACACATAATGGGGAATATCACAGTTTTTTTGAAATCCAGGTTAGAGATCCATGTTCCTGTGGAGATGTCAATCTGATCGTCCATGATTCCCATCCTTTGTGTGTAATACCAAATGTATCCAATCATCTAGATTTGAGTGATTGATTTTAAATAGGTAACTCATTGAGAAAAGTTCATGAATGTCCTCTAACATGAAATTATTCATTGATTGAACTATTATAGTAGTATTGAAACATCCAATTTAGAAGGAAAATTTCAACATGGAATTCTTCATGAATGCTCTGACTTTTATCTACGTCAGGGGACATAGTGAGCATGGTTTCATTTTTTCAAAGGCATTGTGATGGACCTCAAAAGCTTTGTTTCATTTTATATTCTTTCCATAAATTTTTCCTAATCACCATATGTAGGAATACATAGTGATCATGAAATTGGTTTTTCTTATCATTCCTTTTTATAGGTTTTTTACATGACAAGTTTCTAAGCCTCTTTAGTTTTATAGATTCTTGATATTTTATTGATCACTCAAAGTGCATGTCCTGTGTGTGGAGACACATATTTTTCCCAGAATTCCCTTATTGGGTTTTTATATTAGTGATTATCATTTATCTTTATATTTTATTATCTTATATGTTACACCATAAATGTGTTTTAATTTAGGGACATTTAGTTTGGAGCTTTGGTGCATTGTAATTTAGGTCCTTTGATCTTAGAATATTTGTGTGTTATAATTTAGGATCTTTGAGCTTAGGAGATTAGATTTCTGTAATTAGGGTCTTTGAATTTGTACATGATAGAGACAACCATGTATTATAGTTCATACATTCCATGAATGACCTAAAACACACATAGGTGATTGGTTATTCCATTGTGTTTCCAGGGATCATCAGTATTGGATTCAGTTTCTTCCAAGGAAGAGATGCATTTAGTATGTGGGTTTAAAACATTAAGTGTCGATATCAGGGCTAACAATATCTAATCACTACTCTTCTCCAAGGGTCATGAATGATTTATGGAATCAATATATGTTTATGGTGAAATACTAAGGATAATAGGCATGCCTATATAGTTGTAATGTGGGTAACATAAATCATAACCGAAAATAATCAGTCTCTGAATACAGGATGGATAATACATATTAGGAATGTAATTTAACAAACTTAGATGTCCAGGGATACGTTAGTGTTGCTAGGGTTCACATGCATTGAAGCTTCCTTCATACAGTGAGGCAATGCCTTTAGTTGATGGGTTATTTCCATTATACATTGATATCCTGGACAAGAAAATATAATTTCTACTTCTTTCTAAGGGATATGAAAAAATGTTTGAAGACTGAAACATTTAGATTATTAATTATGGTTTCTAAAGAAGGTTTCCTAAGACAGGCTCTAGTACCCTATGGTAGTTTATCTCTTTATATGAAGCCCAAGATCTATTACCTATTGTTTTTAATTATGATTCATGGTCCATTAAAGTATTGAGAATGGAGTGTCTCATTATGGCCTTGTGAAAGGGTACAAAACAAGGAGATATAACATCAATGATATAAAATCCACATGAATACTTTTGTTTTAGGAATTTTAAATCATGCCCACAAATATCGGAGTTAACAATAGAGAAATAAAACTGGTGTGTATTGGTCAGTAGAGCCTCTACTATTCCACAAGGGAAATACGATAACTCCAAATTTTAATGGCGGCCTTGCAGGGAATATATAGTCTATTCAGAAGATTGATTCCCTATTACCAGTCTTCTAAGTGAGGTTACATCAACTCATACATCAAAGGAATGGAGGGGGACTATGAAATGTGGAATATTATTGAAAATGTTGAGCACCCTAAATTTTTTGTCAGAACATATATAACATATTATAATGGGGATGAGATGTGAAAATTAATTTCTCTAACTTTTTCCTCGAAGAGGGGGTCCAACGAGCATAGATTGGATTTTAGTATGACCAAAATGTGGACCCTATAACCTTTATTCATTTTTAAATTTCATCCTAATTTTTTCCTATACTAGAGATAATGATTTTAGAGTGAGAATAGTTTACTTTTTCTCATGTCCCCCTTTGTGTGTTTTCAAATTGATAGGTTTTGTGAATATTTTACAAGAAGATTAGGGTGTTGGGATTTGAAGCATTATAGGCTAGAGCATAAGGTCATACAGATTTGAAAAATATTTTTGAAGTTCATGTTCAGGACACATGTGGAACTAATAAGTGATATGCCACACAAGATCCAAATTTGGATAACCATAGCCAAGAGTAACCCAACATCTTCTTGAGAGGGAGATGGAAATGTTATAAAACAATGGTTGATTTTCTTAGGTCATGAGTAATGATATGGGATTGTCCTGATAAGTTGGAACTCCCTCAAGTGCTATGTATTTCTACTACAATGTCAAAATTATAGGGATTAGAAAGAACTTTATATCGGGAAACGATGTTGTTGTTTTGTGGATATGAATCTCTTTTGTATCGATAGTGTGTAAAAACTGAGAGATCTCTTTTATTTTCCAAGGGATATGAAATGATTGCGGAAACTGGAGGTACTGAAGACATGAAGTGTGTAATATGAATTGAGGTGATTTTAAATTATGGAATAATCACCCCGTACTCTAGTTGATTATGTTTAGCCTCTTTTGGTTCTTTTATATTGAATAAAAAATGGGTGGGGGTCTACAAAGTTTATCTTCATATAGTGTGGAAATTATCTGTACAGTTTAGAATCATATAGTAAGGAATGTTTTCAGGAAGTTTATCATCATATCGTAAGAAATTATTTTTTATGATGTTTTATTGTCAAGTGACAAAGATTTATTCTTCACATTTTAACATCATAAGGTATTGAAATTATTCCTTGAAGTTTATCGTCATCCAGTAAGAATGTATTCCCATGTAGTTTAATGTCATATGGTAAGGACGTAATCCCGTGAAGTTTAACCTCATGTGGTAAGGATTTTGGTATTGAAGTGAATGTATGGAAATATTTTGGTTGGGACCAAAGGTAAAATTCATGGTGTAAAAAGGTATCTCAGGAAAATGGAAATCAAACCATATGTAGTTCGTGATGGTAGGGCAGTTTAACATCTTTTACTGAGGAATTGTATCCCTTAACATGAAATGGTGGTATTGAATTGGTCACATAAATAAAATTATGCTTGTCACTAAATATCCCATAGTGAAGGAAATGAATCCAAAAAATGTTCTTAATGAAGTTCGCTATGCAGGTCTAACACGTACACATATAGGGGGTCATAATTATGTTTGATTTGTTGTGACTAGGCCCGATTGTGTAAATAAGGGCTTCCTTAAGTATCTCGTGAGGATATGAATGAAGTCATACAATGTTATTAATTGGGAAACACTCTATGCAATTCATTATCATTTGTAAATGTGGGAATTAGTTCTGTCAATCATTGTATTTAGGCCCAGTATTGAATTCTTAGGTGTCACTATGTATATTCTGATTGAAGGAATCAAGTCATTGATAGTTCTTAAGGAACAATGTAGTTAAAATTCATGAAAATAGGATGGAGATGGATCATTGTAGAAAACTAGTGATGTGGTATAAGGTAACAAGGATGGAAGTCCAAGTGTCTCTACGTATTTCATGAAATGTATAATCAATTGACACGTGGTTCTGGAAGAACTCTGTAGTTTAAGATCGTGTGGAAATGATGTGGTATCCCTAGAACAAAGATTTGTATATTGGATATAGGTGTGATATAATACTAACACCAACTGTACTGGTCCTCTTGTGTGAGGTATATTGGAGTGTACAGTTTCATGTCATGTAGGATGCATTAAATTTTCATTTTTACATCAAGTTGCAAGGAATCAAGGTATTCCATTTATGTTCTTGCATTAAAAACTGAGATGGGTATATATAAATATGCTATTCCTTGTTTGTTCATATAATCCCTTATTAATACTCTTATGCTAACATGATCTATGATTAGTGTGAGAAACAGTGAATGGAAACGATTCCACTCATAGTGTTGTAGAATTTAAGGGAAGGGTAGGGGCATCTAGTATCTAGTGGTGGTTGGACAAAGATATAAGATCAAATCTTCCCTATGTACTACATTAGAAATGAGAATCAAGTCATACATAGTTCTAGGAAACTAATGTAGTGTAATGTCATGTGGTAAGAAAGTGGGTGACTCAATGTAAATGAATATGGGTATTATGTGTCCGTCTAGTTTTATTTTATACAGTAAAGATGTAGGTTACATACCATAATGTAAAATGGAATTTTACGGATCTGTGTAGTATAATGTAATGTGGTATGGAAATTTTCCTTAAAGATTAATATGATGTGGCTATGACATTTTTCGTGAAGTTTAGTTTCATGCGGTGTGTACATTGGCTCACCCTATGTGAAAGGAATGTAATCCTATGTTTGGGGTCAATAATTGAGGTTTGGGAGTAAATTTGTATAATTTTATAGTAGAAATAAATCCATATATAGTTCTCAATGAACAGTGTAGCTTATTGTCTACTGGCTAGGAATAAGAATAACTTTCTGTTTAATGTCTTATTATTAGGACTCAATCAATTCATTTTAATGCCTTGTGGTGAGGATGAAGGACATGTAGTTTAACATATTACTATAAGGATGATGAATTACCTTATGTGAAGGGGGAGATAGTTTGGGAATCATTTCAGTTATACCTTGTGTGGTGAGGACATGATAAACCATGATGTTTATCGTCTTTTTGTTAGGAAATGTTAGTAAAATTTAGTTTCATTTATCAAGGAAAATCTTTGTAAAGTATAACATCATGTGTTCGAGATGAATGCAGTGTGAGTTTAAAAGTGAACTCTTCCAATAATCCACTTATGTAGCTAGTGGGGGGGGTAGTTCTTCTTTTTAAATAGAATATTCACCACTGATCTAATTAATTACCAATTCCAAGTCCCCTTTGATATTAAAGTTTTCTATGTGATGTTGTATGGATTATATTAATTTAGTGGTGAGGCTTTAATACTTAGCCTCATTATTTGTCTAGCGTTTAAGTAATGCGAACGAGTAGGGGTTATCTTCTTTGTTGGTATAGGTGATTAAAATCACTAGACCAACCTAATTGAGTTTGGGATTTCTATCCTTGTGCTGACGGGAATCTGTGAGGAACTACCAAGAACATTTCCCATGTCTAATGTGTTTCATGGGCATAAAATGCATCTTTATTTGGGATATCTATTTCTTCATGTGTATTTTATTGTGTATGATGTTCTATAGGTAAATCAGTGAGAGATTTTCCATTTAAGGACTTATAAGAGGATCAATACAAGAGACCAGATGAACTTCATGGTGCAAGCATTGTCCAACTAAGGTTATATAGAATATTCTCCCTTACTACACCATTTTTCAATGTTAGGAGGGAACCCATTGAGAATTATATGATGGGAACATATAAGATACATGTCCTCCCTTATATTTGTGGCATCATAACATGTTGATTAAATATGTACTACATGAGGCTTTCCATTGATTTTTAGCATGAGATGGGTGCATCCACATGGCTGCCTATATTAAGCCTAAATTCTCATCGGGTTAGCTGAGATGGTGCTTTGCCACATTTGGATTTATTTTGGGGATTTCTAGGTAGTTATAAGAGAACACATATCAGGGATTCATTATAAATGAAATTTATATCTATTTATCTCCAAGGGTCATGTCAACACTAATAAGAGTTGGTCACAAGTCCACTTTATTCCCTAGATTAATCTTATTGAGATCATTTATAGTGTTGAAGACACATTTCCCAGATGTTGGATCGCCCTTCTTAATATCATACTCATCTTCTTTCTATTTAGATTCTGTTGAGTCATTTTTAGTTGATATAGGAAATCTGGGGTCATCTTCATCACTATTAGGGTGAGGGAGGCTATTAGAATAGACACCATCATCTCTTTCTATATGAGTATACATAGATAGATGTTAGAGATGATTTTATTTTACACTTTTGATAACTAAAGGAGGGGATTAGACCTCTGATATTAGATCTTGTACATTGACTAGACTTATAGGGATCACATAGTCATTATAGATCATACTCTAGGGTTATGCGGGGGTGGTTTCAAAATTCATTTGGAGCTGATATCTATATATCATAATCATCCAATGGTTTCTTACCATTGTTCATCTATAAAAAATCATTTTCATATATGGATCCACAAGTCTCTAAGGGTGAATTATCACCATGTAGTATGATGACTTTTCCATCTAATGCTAACAATGTCTCCCATAGATTTGGATTCCTTACGATTTATTAGAATTTGATAAGGATGTGTTCTGTGAAATTTTTCATCATGTGGTGCATATTTGAATACAGGTGGATAGTCTTGGATATATAATCTATGAATCCGTTAGTATCCATTTGGGATAAAATAATGTGTTAGGGAGTTCTAGAAAACCCATGCAGTTTAATGTCATGTGGAAAGAACCTAATCCATGCAGTTTAACGTCTTTTAATAATAAAATGTGTCATGATGTTTTAATGTCAAGCAACAAGAATGTGATCCATGAAGTTTAATGTCTTTAGAAGAGGATGATAGCCAGGCAGTTTAATGCCTTGCAGTAAGGAAATGAGCTGTACAAGTTAATGTTAGGGTAAGTATGTGATCCACATAGTTCAATATCTTATTGTTTGAAAGAGTGTTAATAACCAATTAGAAGAGTTTCTCTTATAAATTGTTTTGAACAACTATTATGAATATTTCATGAGTTTTAGGATCATTCAACTTTATTTGGAAGGTAAATACTTGATTATCGAATAGATCTTTGAAGACATACCAACTTTCTATTCTGTATCTACAATGTCAATGTTAGGGGAAATGGTTTTCATGGCCAATCAACTCTACCTAATTCTGCTTACTCATTGTTGGGAAATTTATTAGATCATTTTAAACAGTGTAGTAAAAATATGTAGACACTTGGATTATTTGGAAGGGATAGGTTTTGTTTACTCATAGACTGAAAGATGATCATTTCTCCCTAGGATATATGTAGCTCATTCTTTTTTGCACAATTGTTGGGCCCTTTTTATAGTGATCAGATAACTGGATCAGAGATTTAGATGTCATTGGTTACAAGAACCACAAGTCCATATGAATTTCAATAAAGTATTTAGATGGAAAAAAATATTTTATCATGTCCTTGAGATATTGATAGTAGGAGAAATGATTGACATGGCCTATCATTATTTCCACACCTAGTTTTCACATATTTGGGAGATTTATCAAATAATTCTGCATGGAATAGTTCAAATACCTAGAAACATTTTTTTTCTTGGACGAAAAATAATTTTTGTTGTATTTATTCATGATATGGGTAACCAAGATGATTCTCCTGCGTGTTATCTATGCCACCATTAATGAGGGTGCATGGATGCGTCTAGAGTATGGGGTACAATGTACAATTCTTTATTGATCTAGGGGTAGGTGTTGAAGCATTGGGGGTCATTGATGTTGCAGCCACATCCCATGGATTGAAAGTTCATGACTCTACGAGAGGATTAGTGGTGACATCTAAGGCGAGATGGTTTCAAGAATATCCTAGATGAGGAGATGAAAAATATGGAAATTCCCCCATTACATCATGTTGGGGTGAGGTGGAACATTTTTTGGATTTCACCTGGTGAGGGGATGATAAATATAAAAATTCCCATAGAACATGGGTTTGGGGTTCTCCATTACAATGCGAGATTTTATAGGCCTAAATAGGTTCATCATCCTAATGTATAGATCTCATAATTATTCCTACAATTATCTCCTAGATATCCCTATTAGTTTTTTGGAGTTTAGAGATTTGTTAATTTTTATAAATTGCCTTATCATCCTCATGAGGCGGGCTAGAAGGTGCCATGAAAACACTATTTTCTCTATTGCTATCAGGGTGAGGGGATGATGATGGGAGTTCTGAAGTGGACCCCAGAGACTAATCCAACGAATTCCAATGTTTGTATGATCCATTATTATGACCAAATAAAAAAAATATATTTGGTAACACCTTATATATATTATTGAAAGAAACAAATGAGCGTTTTTGTTCTTGTGCCAGAGGTAGAAGATAGGCATAACTTTATCGGCACCTCCTTGTGGAATCATAGCCACATGATGGTGATTATGACCAGATAAGATGGGAACCCTCATAGGTAGATCCTATGTTATTGAGTTTATTTTATAATTTTCCATAACCACTACCCTTTTGTAAGGAAGGTGTACACTTTTATGCTATATGGATATGCTCCTGAGGTGATTGAAAGTTGTAGCATGTGACACTTTCTATCCGGCTGTTTGTCTTGGGAAAGATGACCGATATGAAATCAATGTCAAAAGTTTTCCAGGAGTCCATTCCAGAGTTAGGATAGATCTACTGATGTAGTATTTGTGGACCAAGATGATCAATAATCTATAATGTATGTGATGTGTTGGTGAAAACATATGTCTAGGCCTTAGTACCAAAGCATCTTGTCTAGTGATCTCTGAATCCATTGGCTCATTCGATGATGTCGTTTCAACTACAATGCATATAGAAGTCCAGAAAAAGAACATATGACGCCTTATCCATATATCATCATATATATGAGTAAATGTTTGATCAATAACTTTCATATTTAATGGATATAGAGGCATTCCCTTATGTTTAGGACAAGATATAGTTTGGTTAAAAGAAACATGTTGGTTTTATCATTTTCTTTTTTAATAAGCATTGAATAAAATGGACAGGTGGGCACTAGGAGATCTATCATTTTGACTTTTGAAGTTGATGACATTGTTAAATGAATTCATGTTGGGTTCACCATTTTGTCTCCTCGTTATCAAGAGCTGGAATGGTATTTTGCTTACCAGTTTTTATGGTAGAGCAATTAAAGACTCACTGAATCGTTCGCACTAGGTTTTCCATTTTCATAGTCTTCACTATAATCTCTCAGTGGTTCCCACAATCATAATAGCGTATGAACCTAATTTCAAAAAGAAAGTGTTTATTTTGGGTTTTCACTCCCAAATATTATTAGGAATACCCATTAGACTATAGGATGGGAGGTCAGGCTCATCACACCCTTTTGGGGGAATTTTTTCATACTCTGAGAATCAATTATAAATTTAATATATGATTGTGAAATCCTTCCCAGACACTATTAAGGTTTTGGTTACACCTATGGAAATGAAATTATTATGAACACCCATTGATAAGAACAATTGTGTGAATATCACATATTCTCAATCTCTCTTTTATTTGATATTGATTCATTGGGTTGTGGTTGTGTTTAATAACTCTGGAGTTTATTATCATCTAGGGAGGTGGTTGATGTCTTGTAGATGAGATTGAACCTCTATGAGTCATCTTATGTATCTTATGAAAATTGTAATCAAACCCCACGTAGTTAGCTTGGAATAGTTTGAGGTCATGTGGATGGACCCATCCATGTAGTTTAATGTCGTTTGGTAAGGACATGAATAGTGGGATCAGACAACAATGAGGTGTCATATGTATCAAGTTTAAACATGAATCAAAGTCCACATAGTTCTTGAAATTGGTGTCAATTTCATGAGAGATATGAAATCATAGGGCCTAGATAAGACTTATGAATATAAGACTACACTGGATTGATTCTTCATGAATTTGTTCCTTTGAGAAGGGATGAGATGTAATTATACTTACATCCCAATGATGGTCCCACACTGGGAGAAATCTCAACATGCCTTTTATACAATCATTGTTGTTCTCTATGATCATGGGATCCATGATCAATGTAAGAAACAATATATACCATTAGATTGTGCACATTACCTGTCTGTATATTTTTATGGGACTTACATATTAAAGTTTCCCTTTGATGGATATGATTTCTTATATCATGGAGGATATGTTATGAAGCTCAAGCCTTAGTTAGGCATCCTATATATCATATTTTATAACACGAATCAGATTCATTGTAGTTCAATTCATCCCAAACCCACTAATGGATTTGAGGTACTTGAGGGAGTGATCGAGGATTATGCTTAGAATGATTCCAATGAATGACCCTACATATCATATTCGGATGGATGAAGGATAATTTCATACCAGTGGGAGGATTCCGTCCCCTAATTCGAGAATACATGTGATTGGAAGGGACTTTCACCGACATGGATGCCCGTTGGAGCTCGGGAATTAATAAGGAATCCCATATATCCCATTTTTGGAGATAAATAGAGTTCTCATATATCACTTAACCCTTTTCCCACTAATAAGTTAAATTGGATGATCAAAGGTGGATATATTATTATTTCCCTCCCAGGTTTCATTAATGATAGTGGATTATACTAGGAAGTATTCACGATTGATTAGGGCTTATACACTAAGTCTTTCCTTTTGAGCGGGGACAAATTATGTTGATCAAAACTTATACACAGAGGTAGTGCATTGATTGTGTATTACAATATTAGGCATCCCATTTAATGGGGATTATGCACTATGTTGGCCCATTAATTGGTGATTACACTCTTAGTCTGGTCATTGATACACTCATTCTATATTCCCTAACGGATTGAAGAGATATAGTAACCATGAAAGGTTTTCTTGAGATCATGAAATATGTAGGGTCACATGAGTGTGTAACTCAATCTCATCACGTAAACATACCTTATAAGAGGGGGATGTGGATGGAGGTTCCTAGCTAGGGTCCACATGTAATGATTCCAAATGGGTATGGAGGATGATGTTGACATGTCCTTAATGATATTCATGGCCTTTTTTTTCTAGGAATTTCCTGATTTTCTACTTGATATTTTAGGGAATCATCTTTCCAAGAAAAACATGTAAAAGGGTTTCTTCTAGACATTTCCATGATTCAAAGTATGTCTTATTTTGGAAAACCAATGTTATTATGCATGATCAAAGTGGACATGTCTGGGGTCTTATGCATGATCAACCGACAAGTCTTTAATTCCTTCTCATGAGTGAAGCGAGTATGTCCAAGACGATTTTATAATCAAAGAGAACATTTATAAGGTCTTACACATGATTATAGAAATAATGAACATACTTTTTTCATAATTAACTAGAACTTTATTTGAAATATCACATGAAAATGTGAATATTTCTATGGAAAATCACATGATCATGCTTCTAGGTCAACACCCCCTTCACATCATCAAACTGTATTGTATAGGGAATTTTTAAATGAAAATGGTAGAAAACTCCAAGGTGCCTCACATGATTAATATTAATTATCCTAGGATTTTAGTGTGATAATGGAGGCATTTCAAGGGGTTGTGGATAGATCATTTTGACTTTTCCTTGCATCATTACATGATAATGGGGACACGTTAAGGAGATTTTGTTAGAAAAATATGAATGATATGAGGTCTTTCTTTAAAACAAAATGACATATATAATGCATCCCAATAGAATTGGAAGTCTCATGAGGAATATTGTGATTTTGTTCTCTTAAATCATTAATGTGATAGGGTATCATTGATCTCATTAGGATCATGTGTATGTATAAGTACCACAAATGAACATCCCAAGGGATAATTCCCTAATTATATATTGACAATTGTTTTCCTAGGAAGAGGGGTGAAAGAACATGGAATGGTTTTACCATGAGTTATCATGTGGTTCATGGCCATATTGAGACTAGGGTATGTTTGTATGGTTGAGATTCAGGAAGCTCAACCATTCATGCAATTTTCATGACACTAATGATGTTCCATGGGGGTGTTATAGTCATTAGTTGGTGTCGTTTAACAAAGCCTTTACATGCATGGGTAATGGTAGACACTATATGGAATGGAGGATGGGTGAACATACAAAATATTGAACTTTGAGGCCGAGTAGGGATTCCATCATGAAACTCAGGGTGTGTCTTGTTAACTCTTTATAGAAATGAGGTTCTTTCCCAATGATTTTCTATAAAAATTATGGTCACATGATCACCATGTGAGCACATGATATCTAAGATATCATGTGAGAGAATCTATGGATATGCATTGGGGAATCTTGTTAGTGAAACATATACAGACAACAGTTTTTGTTTGAGGACTTTCGACCTATTTACAGTCATGGGGATTTCACCCAATAGATTGCACCACAAGAACAATTATGGGATAACTTGTGACTAGGAATATAGCTACGTTGAGGAACTAGGGACCCATGGGGTTTGTAAACAAAATACCTTACTGCTGATGTTATATTTTATCATTACGAGACTGAGGGTTCGTGTCTCCATACGATTCGTGCCTACTGAGGTTTGGGTTGTATGGATAAGGACTTGTGGTATTACATGGTTGAGGGCCTATATATTCCTTATTGTATTCCCACAAACACAATGATGGACATGGACTAAAAGAAGTTATTTGACCAAGGAATGACCACATGATAGGGCTATTAAATCTTTAATAACCCATCTGCAATCAGTTGACCTCCAACAACTCTTGTGATAAACTCTCAGACTATGGAGAGGTAGTTATATATAGGGTTTTCAGAAATTACCATGAGACATAGGGGTTTTGAAGGACCCCAGAACACCCTGATAGGGGAGGGGTGATATAGGGTGTCAAAATTTTCATTCAAATAGATGGGTCTTTTTCTCACATTGGTAGAAACCTATTAAAACTGTCTAAAGAGGATGTTTAGAAAATAAACACTGACATGAAAAGCAACAAAACAAAAAATTTACTTGGTTAACCAATAAGGGATACAACCAAGGAGAATACACTGATAGTTTGTAGCTCATTCCAAAACCACTAATCTTCACATGTTTTGGATTAAAAGTGTATAACACAGTCACTCTGTGTCGGGCGCACTACCTTTACATGTTTTTTGGGATAGTACATTGCGTCCCATGGATCGCTTCCACTGACTCGCCCTTTCTAATGACATTGAAAGGGTCTTCACTCAGTTTAATGACCTGAAGGATGATTCAATTGTTTAGCATCAAATCATGCATCCTCAACTGTAAATGGATTCTATGTTGAAGTTCTATAATCACCCATAGATGTAATTTATTTTCATGTACATTGATACTATATAGAAATTAATTTCTCAAACTAATTAGGTCAATTTTTAGGATTCCATGGGTTTTATTCAAACTACTATTATTTCCATGTTCCACTTTAATTTTCACATACCATCCATCTCCTCCGCGTGCTGACATACTCCTTCAAAAACTGCCCTTCTCGACGTACTTCCCTACTCCACATACTGCTCCACTCCTCCACGTACTATCCTGCTCCGCGTACTACCTTTCTCCTCTGTGTACTACTAGGGAAACCTGCCTGACCCACACTCTCTACCATGCACTATTTTTCTTATATCAATGATTCTATCTTCTTACCATCTCCTCCACCATGTACCACTTCAGACATCACTGAATATCGTCCCAAAATTTTAATCTTCAATACCTTCCTCCATCAAAGGGGATTACCATTCCTTAAATAGGCACATAACTCTACAAATTTTTGTAATCTGAATTTCCCAAATTTTCAATGTAGTATTACTGATGCTGTAAATTAAAATCTATTCGTGTACTGTTAGGATCCACCATGTACCACTCCTATTTTATGAACAACAACAATCATTCCAACCTTCGCTACTCTGCATACTTCATGCCTTCACCGCATACCATCGATGCGAAGTAATTTTGGTTTCTTCCTTCAGCATTCTGTGCACTGAATTCTTTCACCACACATTGCATGCCTTCACCACATATTGTTGCTATGAACAGTTTTTAGTTCTGCGCACCGCTCTACGACAAACAATGTGCACTGTAACATGCACTGTTCCTCATTCCTCTCATGTTTCCTAGAATGTTTCCTTGAACCATTCCTAGATCATGGTACACAGTCTATGTTCCGAGGTGTGCAATTCAATTATTTTTCAGATTTTCTATTTCATTCTGAATACTATTCAATCCTTTCTAAAAACCCATTGTTTTACAACACCAAACTCCCGATCTGGAGACCCAAAAATTTGGAAAACACTAGGAAACTGCTCCACCTTCAGTACTACTTTGATCCTCAAAATTTTGACCTTATTCCTCACAAACTTCCTAGTAATCCATGTGCAGATGGAAAAAAACCACAAATTAAACTCCATTATTAGCAAAAAATGTCCTTGGTTCCAATAGGATCGTGGCATCACGAGATTGATGATGGGATTTTATGGATGGTGGTACATGATTCATGGTGTAGTCATGAACTTTGAAGGTATCACATGATCATACAAACATAAAAACGGAAACATTCATTTCATAATTATCCTTTCATCAGGCAATATCTAGATATTAAAAGAAGCATGCGATAGGTTATCACAATTAGCTAATGGGGGATCTCGAGGTATGATGATCTGTGCACTCTGTTCTTCTATCTTCCATCCCATTCAGAGCTCCCTCTCCTTTCCCCCATGCTCATTTTTCATAAATGGGAAAAAGTTTTTTATCATCCATGAGAGGCTGAGTTTGATGTCACACATCACAACAAAGATAACACATACTTTAACTAAGGAGGTGATGATTTTATAGATCAACATCATGTGGCCATTACATAGCTTCACATCATCATTATTTCTTTGGATTCCATCCTAAATTTCATTTTATCAAAAAATCTAAATTAATTTGTATGAAAATATTTTTGGAGGTGGAATCGATCGCAGTCATAAACCACTCACTACACCTTCCTTGGTTTTCATCACATCATTTGTATGATCAAAGGGTGATCTTGAAATAGTTTGGAGTAATGAATAGAGATCATGTAGTGATCCATTGGTGTTCATGATTGGATTTCAACTTAGCTAATGATGGTTGTATTGACCTCATTTACCCATATACAAAGGATGTATGTGGAGGCCATGGTGATCATAAAGTGATCACATGAGTGGTATCCTTCCTTGTCAAACCAAGGTCTATCAGAGAGTGGTTGGTGAGAGGGAGGTTGAAGATGGAGCTCTCTCCCAGTACAGGATCAACTAAGGTTGAATTTGTAAAGAATAGGATGAATATTTTTGAACATTTTATTTTAGAGTTTGATATGGGTTGCTGAGATCAGCAGAAGGCATGATCGGATGACAAAAATTGTTTGGAGGCATGATCAAAATAGTCAGGATTTTATTTTCAAGAAAAAAATATCACCCCTTGTAAATGTTACTACACCTACCCTATGATATATAATTGATTCTTTAATTTCTATTGGTTCAAGCTGACAATGGGACCGAAACTCATACAACATGTAGTACCTCTACCCGAGCTTCATCCCACTGAGTATTGGGCATGGACTATGAGTGCCTTCGAGTTCATGCACCATTAACCATATACATGGTCCCAGTCATTTACTACTTTATATATGCTCCCTCACATATTCTTATGGCTAGAGCAAGCTAGATCCCATTGGAAGTGGTTGGACATGGCCCTACAGGTGCCTCTGTTTGAGGCTGGTTTGGTTATATAGTGTTCCAGATATATATTTTGTAAAACGAAAAAATTGAACTATTATGAATAAAATTATAAGTATATTTTTTGGTTCCCAAATGGATCTTGTATCTATCCAAACCCATTCTTCAAGGATTCCATGAATGTTATATCAATATCAATACAAAATCATCAATCATCTAAAATAATCAATGGAAAAGTGTAAGATGTACAATTATGGGATCTAATAGTGTGGTAATTGATGGAGTGTGATCTATGGTGGTATGAACCTAATGCTGGTAGGGCTATTGATTTGGTATTAGAAGGATTCCTTGTGTATATATCAGGATATGGATGGTTTTGAATAGTATATGAGTTTTTCTATTTAAATTAGAGTTAGTTATTGAAGTTATATAATATTGATTAGTTTGTTTGGTAGAGGATCCAACCATAGAAATATAAAGAATTTTTATCTGTACATTGGTTATGGGGTTTTAATGATCTCTGGACTCCTTAAAGAGTTATGTTAGTGAAATAAAGTGACGCTATTGAACAATAGAGTGTGAAACTGAGTGATTTCAAGAATAGCCAATCAGATGGTCAATGAACAATGTTTTTATGATAATTTTGGTGAAACATAATAACAATCAAACCAATCATGTGATTAGACTATTAAAAATGTATTTTCAGTATGTTATTATGATGGTGGGAAGCATTAAGGCCCAGAATCTTTGTTCATGTATATTGAAATATTTTGGTGAGAACTTTGATCTTAAAAATAAATTATTTTATTAAACTTTTCTTTTTGGGGGAACATATTTTTTCCTAACCACTATATATATGATTTAATGATGGTGTCCAAGAGTGTCTTGGGATTTGATTGATATTTCTCCATTGTAAGATTTGATGTCCTAGAACCCACTGGTTTTACTTTGATTACATGGATATTTATTGTATTAGGACATATTGATCATTGTTATGAATAATTATGATGAAATAATGTCCTTGAGTATTTTTTGCATTGATGATGTCATGGAAGTTCCCCGCTATGATGAGATACTTGAAATTCTAAAACAATATTCTTAAATATAGTTTTTTGGTTGGATGACACGCTAGGATGCGACACATATCATGCAGACCGTTAGGTGTGAAAACTCGTTAGCAGATGAGATTTCCTCTCATGATGATTGAACATGGTAATCCCCTTGATAAGAGATTATGATTACAAACTCACTAGTATAAATTTGGAATGTTCTGTTGTCATCGTATATTTCTATCATTGAGCATGTGTAATGATCCACAGACTTTAAGATTATCATTAATATGTTTCATCACTTACGAACTTTGATTTACTAACGAAAACTGTCACGTAGATAGTTGGCGGAAAGTAGAGTACATTGGGTACGTCATGAGTGGCATGTTATTAATGGATAATTCGAGGAAGGATTGGTCTCTTCCATTTACTAAAGTTGATATCTCGTCCCATTGACTAAAATAGAACAGTCGAGTGAAATTTTCGGGCCGTTGTTATAAGAACCCGATATTATTACATTCATAATCTTGAATTTAGTCAGGAAAACAATTCCTTTTACATTGAGGATCTTTTCAAATTTAGAAATTTAGAGAATTGGGACAATACATTCATAACATTACGCATTATTACAAAGTCGATAACATAAAAAATAATGTCCATTTTTTTCAAAATAAAAAACATTAAAACTTAAACATGACTCATAGACAATTCTTCAAAAATTAACCTGGATTCCTTCCTTGTATTACACATACATTAACCTGTGAAAATCATTTAAAAACTTGTGATGAGCACAAAATCTCAAAAAAGGGATGGAAAAGAAGAAAAGAGCACATTAGTCCATGAATACTCGAAACATATGAAATCATAACAAAAGACATGATTTTTGCCCATATATACATACATTGTGTAACATGAGATTTAAAAAATATCCACACAAAACATGAGAACATAAATATAATCATAGAGGTATCTTGTAAAATTACTTATATAATCTTGTAACCATTTTTGGCTACCTTATAATTTGTAACCCTCACGGCTACCTTACTTTGTGTAACCATCACAGTTACACTTGGAGTAACCATATGGCCGACCTCCGACATACACATTTCCAATGCATTTAATGGAAATATAGGTCCCACACTTCATCATAATGAATTCTCAAGAACTAGAACATAATCATACAACAAGAATAATATCCTAAAAATATTACTTTTGAATTTTGTAAAACATAATTTTAAAAGAGGGTTTTAAAAGAAAAGCCCCTTATAAAAATTAAACATTTGAAGAGAGAGTTAATAAAGTGGATGAATTATGTATATATACTGTAAATACACATAATAAAACATAAAATAAACATAACCCATCACACAAAAAAAATTAAATAGCACATAAATAATTAAGTTTAAGGTTAACCCGAAGAATGAAAATCAGTTTAAGAATTCCCTTACCTCAGGTTTGTCATACTTCCAACTTCTTTAAAACTTCTGTATAATGGTTAAAAGAGTGTTATTAATATTTTATAGAAACATGTTCATGTTTATAACATCTTATATGATCATTTCATAACTTCATTTCCCCCTTTAATTGTTAGTGTTTTGTTAATTGCCTTGTTTTGGGTGAGTTCTTTACATGATTTCTATGATTTGTTCATGGTGGACATTCTTGTCGTTTGGAAGTGATACTCCAGAATTGGAATGGATTGGTATTTACATATATCCAGTAATATAAATTATACCATTTATCATGTTTAATTCTTACATGAGGATGATTCATGTGTTAAAACATTAAGGATTTTCATTTAGATCATTTTAGTGGTTCTTTGATAATAACAACCTCATTTAATTTTCTAAATTAGAACCATGTGTTAAATGATTTTCAAGTTGAGTTCATGATAGATGTTCCTGTCAATTGGAATTGAAACTCCATAATTGTAATGGAGTAGTATTTACATATATCCAGTAACATTAATTATATAATTTATCATTTTTAATTCTTACACGATGATGATTCATGTGTTAAAACATTAATGTTGTTTGTTTAGATCATTTTAGTGGTTCTTTGATAATAATGACCTCATTTTTTATAATAACTTAATACCATACCTCAAAAAGAATTACACAACCATGAAGGATCTATAATAAATATATTATAACTTTCTTACACCAGAATTATGGTTTCATAACTAAACTAGAAGAGTTAATGAAAATTGAAATCACATCATCCACGATGTTGGTAGTTTGACACATCACAGATAATGTTTTTATTCATTGAATAAGTGAGATACGAGAAAAATGATGATGAATTTATCATGAACATGAGAACATCCGGAATATACATTATTTTAGGATATTTCATGCCTATTGGGTAAGAATAGATTAAAAAATAATCATAAAAGAACTCAAAATAAAAGAATAATTGAGAAATCCTTAACAAAAATTCGGCAGCCTAACGGCTACACAACATGGTTTTAGAAAATATTAAAAAAATGATGGGACAAGGGTCACCCATCCCGAAATGAATCATAATATAGAGTTGATTAGGAATAAGAAATAAATAAGAACATGGTATGGAAACTAGAAAGTTATACCACATAAAAGAGAACTTGAAAGGAAAAAAGAAAGAAATTGAGAATTTTCTTACCATGTAGAGTAACCCTTAGAACATAAATGTTGGGACCTTGGTGGATTGAGGAAAACTTTGGGGGACTACTAGGAAGGTTAAGAGTCTAGAGATTTGTTGAGGAGGAATTGGTAATGAAGTTAATGAAGGAATGGGTAGGTATTTATAGGAAAAGTAAGGGAATATTTTTATAATTTCCAAGGGACACCTCATGGGTGGTATTTGAAAAACCATGTGCTTGACCAAGGTATTTTCCCATGGTATAAGCCACATAGGACACCTCACATCTTATTTAACTATAAGTAGAACATATTTATGACATCATTATTATATCATTAATGATGTCATTAACACACCTAAACAAAAAACTGTATTTTTTTACTATTCACTAAAAAATTAAATGTTTTAGAAAAATTCTGAAAATACACCCTTACCATTTATCGATGTGTAGATTTCAAAAATGAAGTCCATTTTTTAAAATAATTTTCTAAATACTTTTAATTTAAATTTTTAATAAAATAATACTTAATTCAAAAATAATTATTTAAAAACTATTACTGCTTTTATATCACATTGAAAAATTAATCAAGATTAAATTATCTTAATGTCTTAAGAAAATAAGAGAATAATACAATTTACTATTAATTAGGGTCATAGTACTATTCATAAGGGTATGCTACTATTCACCAAAAAAACATGTTGGTTCCAAAAGAATCCAAATAACATACTGACCACAATTGTTGATGACAGTTTATTGCAATTCAAAACATAGAAGAGAAAAAATTTATGTTTTAAAGGCTAGTTATAAATATCTACTTTAAAAAAAAGTTCCATGTAATTCAATTTATTTTTAGAAAATTAGGGGGTGTTACATTATCCTGACCTTCTTTAAATTGGGTCTTCACAATTTTATTTACTTATTAAACAGTCGAGGGTACTTTTCCCTCCTAGCATTTTCAGACTCCTATGTTGCTTCTTCAACCATGTGGTATCTCCACAAAAACCTTTACCTGGTGGATTACCTTAATGCACAATACATGTTCCCTTCGATCAAGAATTTGAACTATTTTCTCTTCATAATAAATGTTCTCTTCTAGCTAAACTGCTTCTGGACTCAAGACATGTGTTGAATCTGGCACATACTTTCTCAACATCAAAACATGAAAAACACTGTGTACCTGAGACAAACTCAGTGGAAAAGCTAAGCAGTATTCCACTGTTCCAACTTTTGCTATGATTTCAAAAGGATTGATGAACCATCATCACACTTTTCCATGGAGGGATTTTATTTAAAACATGGTCACCTACCTTGAAAGATAATTCTTTACATATATTTTATGCATATCTTTTTTGCCTACTCTGAGCTGTCCTCATGTACTACTGGAACATCCTCACTTTCTCAGCCACTTTTTCTACTAATTCTAGCCCCATAAAATATCTTTCACAGACTTCATCCCAAAACGCAGGAGTCTGACATCTCTTCCCAAACAGGACCTCAAAAGGTTCCATATTAATACTATACTGAATACTGTTATTATAAGAAAACTCAAATAAATAAAGATGTTGATCCCAACTTCCCTGATAGTCCATTGAAAAAGATCGAAGCATATCCTCCCAAGTTGGAATCATTTGTTCTGACTGCCCATCTGATTGAGGCTGAAATGTTGTACTGAAATTTAAATATGTGCCCAATGAATTCTGAAGTCCTTTCCTAAAGTTAGAAGTGAACCTGGGATCCTGGTCAGATACAATGGAATGAGGAACTCCATGTAACATGACAATCTTTTTTAGGTACAATCAAGAATGATGATTAAAATACATTGTATCTCGAATAGAATAAAATGTGCATATTTTTTCAACTGATCAACAATAACCCTAATCACATTGTCACCTTGATAATTATTTGGTATTCCCCCCCAAAGTCCATGGATACATTCTCCCATTTAAACTCAGGCACTAGAAAAGGCTGAAACATCCCATTTGGTAACTGTCTCTCTGCTTTAAACTGTTGACATGTCAAAACTCTCATGGTAAAATCAGCAATATCTCTTTTCATTCCATCCCACCAATAATACTCCCAAAGGACTATCTATATCCTAGTACTTCTAGGATGAATAGAAAATAGAGAACTATGAGATTCACACAACAATTATTTCTTCAATTTTGAATCACAAGTCACACACAACATTTTAACAAATCTTATAACACAATATTTATCAAGATTAAATTATGGAAACTTACCCATTTTAACTAATTATACCTTTTTCTGTATATCGTGATCTTTTTTCTATGGTTGTTAAATTCTTTTAGACAATGAAGACTGCATTGAATCCTGAAACAAAATAGAGGTATTCCTAGAACCATGAAATTCTAAGCCAAATGTCATTAAATCATTAGTCAAGGGTTCATGTTCCAAACGTAGCATGGTTAATTATGCATGATGTTTCCGACATAAGGAATCTTCCACTTTGTATGCTTCTCTAGGATGGTAATTGATCGGGCAGTCATAATTGCTTATCAGTTCTAGACATCTTCTCTGGGACATTTTTAATTCCTTCTAAGTGAATATATACTTCAGACTTTTATGGTCAGTATATATTTGACATTTGGTTCCATATAAATGATGCCTCCATATTTTCAAAACAAAAACCACAGCTGCCAATTCCAAATCAGGTGTGCGATAATTTAGCTCCTGAGGTGTAATTTGTCTTGAAGCATAGATAATTACATAATAATTATACATCAAAACACAACCAAATCCATTCAAATAAGCATCACTGTAGATGACAAACTCACCATTCTGGGATGGTAAGGCCAAAACTGGAGCATTCACCAATATCTTCTTCAGTTCCTGAAAAAAAAACATCACATTACTCTTTCTAAACAAATTTATCCTCTTTCCATGTCAACTTAGTTATTGGGATAGATAACCGTGCAAAGTTCTTAACAATCCATTTGTAATAACCTACTAACCCATGAAAACTATGAATCTCTATAACATTTGTGGGTCTTCTCCATTCATCAACTATGTTTGTTTGGGTAGGATCAAATGTTATTTCATACTTATTTACAATGTGCTCAAGAAAAGAAATTTGTTTCAACCAAAAATCACAGTTTCTGAATTTTCCATACTGTTTATTTTCCTTTAATGTTTGTAAAACATCCCTTATATGTTTTTTGTAACGCCCCGACCCCAGCTACACAGAGTCGGTGCATTACTTCGTAACATTGGCATGATCACAAAAGATCAAGTCTCGAATGACCGATTAGTTTAGTAGCCTTAGAAACACTAGATACATTCGTAAACGTTACGTTACATCATAAAGTGAAAAACTATAATAACAAGGTCTCTATAGTCCACACTCATATCCTCTTCTGACTATCCCTGCAGGTCATTTCATAAAATACTTCTTCACATCCTAGAAAATATTAAAACATTGAAAGGGGTGAGCTCAGATGCTCAGTAAGGATAACAATATAGTGGAAGCTTTCACAAATAAACATTATCATTTAAGGCAATGTATAACTAAAACAAAAGCCTTTTAAACATGAACTTCAACATAATATGGCAAAAGTAAAATGAGATAATTCCATTCACTTCTCCACATGGATATTCTACTTGTCGAATAATCACATGAAATATCAATAACCACTTTCATAATGATGGAATGCATAATGCCAGACTATCATAACCACGTAGTCAAGGCCCCGTGCCAAGACCACAAATAATATTTTGTCAAGGCCTCGTGCCAAGACAATAGTTTGTCTCATGCGACCTGCCGATGCATCGAGGAGCTATAGCGGGCTCCACCTGTCGCTTATTAAGTCCAATGCATTCCTCATATGAATAGGTTTAAACATATCATAAACCATAACATAATCGTATCACATAAAACATGCATAAAGGAAACATAAAATCTCCATATTTCAATCAAAAGATATAAATACAACACATTGATATAATAACAACTCTTTCAAAACTATTTTCAATACCAAAATAAAAGAAAGTTAAAACTTTGTATTTATTTTTCATTAAAAAAATGATGGCTTGTAGAGGAAGCCGAAACTCAAATAATGGTCTCGGCGGTGGAGAATTCGTTGTCGCCGCATAAGTACGGAAAGTAAAACATTCCCTTTTTGTCGTTTAGTAAAACGCTTCGTATAAAAAAGATTCCTTTTGAATAAACGTAAAAGTCAAAGGGGTTTATACACCATATAAAATAAAGTTTTGTATAAAACCAAATATGTCTCAATGAAAGGGGATTGAGACGAAGTCCTTAAAAAGATCATTTTTTTAAATAAAGTACATCTATAATGTGTATTCACTATAAGTACACATAAATAATGTACAAATACAATATATGACATAATAATATCATGACATAATTTGAAAGTAGGAGATTAACCCAAAGAATGAAAATTGGGTTAAGAAATTCCCTTACCTTGCATCTTGTCCTGACTCGACCGTTCTTTAACCTCCTGAATAATAAACTAGAGTTAATTTCTATTTACTTAAGAACCATTTTCATTTTCATTATTCCTTTTATATCACTTATTACCATGTTATGATCATTATGTAATTATTTAAGTTAATAACGGTCATTTTGTCGATCTTTGGTACTTGATTCAACAATAAACTTCTTATAATTACAAGTTGTTTATGTGGTAGAATATCCATTATCTCCAAAATTATATTCATGATTTAGATTTCATATATATCATATATATCCAGTATATACATTCATTCATAATATTACGTAACATTTAGAGGTAAGAAATGAAATGCACCGTTCATGGAGACGGTAAGCCGTACGTACCCATGAACGCTACTTTCATTTCTATTTCGTATTTAATGGAATGAAATCATAATGATATAAATTTATAATATAATTACAGTATAATATAGTGTATAATACCATTTAATCCATCCTTTATAAATCCCACATATGGCATTAACGATTCAAATCACTTTGAGGGGGCGGTAGTCTGCACTTCCTAAAATGAAATTATCGCATTTTACCCATAATGGAAATCATAAAGTATGACATAAATGAGAAATAAAGAAGCATAAGTAAAACATAAAAATATTTTATATCATATATAAATATAGTGACATCTTAATGTCCACCTTTTAAGGTGTTATATAAGTGTTGAACAATCATCGTTTCGTGAGGCAGAAATTCTCCATCCACAGAAACCGTATGTTCTTTAACCCTTAGATGTAGGTGTGTGTAAGTGTAGCTCTAATACTTCTTATAAAAACATCCTTGTATATTGAGGATACTGGTGTTGTTACAAAAGAAATGAATAAAAAGAGTTTAGGGGGTTGGAGAAGAAAAATAAAACAAAATAACATTAGAGAAGACATTACCTCAAAACCGGGTAACTCTTTTTGATTTGAGCCAAAGGCTTCCTTGGGAAGAGTTCTTCCCAATGTGAGGCTTCTAGGAGTAAGAGGGGGAAGTTGGGAGAGTATTTGGGTAGAGGTTGTCCGAGCCAAATGGCTTGATGGTGTGAATAAGGTGGGAGAGGTGGGGGCCTTGTATAAGTGGAGAGGAGGGGCTCTTTTGGAAAGTAATGAAATTTAATTCTATTATACAATTACTTTCGGATTCTAAAGGTCCCACACTTGTATAATTCGTGGATAAGGTGATAAGGGTTCTAAATCTCCTCATCCAATAGGCTTTGTACAAGTGTAAGCCTTGTATTTTTCATTATCTTCTCATTTTATTTAAATCGTTAAATAATGAGGTCATTGCTGCATCATAATGATGTTATAAATAATTTAATTTATTTAATGTATAAAAATTATAAAAAAAATACTATGATGTAGGAAATTGTTTTAGCTTTCTAATGAATATTTATAGTCAAAATTTGGACTTGTGTAACCCACATAAAAACTGTTTTAGTAAAACAACTCATGTTTGTGTCAATTTAAGTTTAACATTAAATAAATATATATTAATGTCATTTTCCAACTAAAGTGGCTCCATGGGGTCCCCAAGTTGACCCATGGGTTGTCTTGGTCGTCCATGACTCATCCAATGAGGTTAGGACATGTGTCAAGCTCATCTCATATTATTAAAACATTATTTTTACCTTAAATTACACTAATTACCTCTAATCTCGATTAAGAACTTAAAAGTTACTTTTCACCCAAAATTATTTTAATCTCATTGAGCCACATTTTACATCTTAATGACAACCATGTATGTCGGATTTTTGAAAATCAAATCACAGAAGTGGTAATATTTCATTTAAACGAAAAATCAGTTATTTAACTACCACTTAGTGGTTTCACTATTCATCAAAAATTGAAGTTTTTCAGAACAATGCCAAAATTTCACCCTAAGATATAATTGATATTCCGAATTCAAAAATGATTTCTATTTTAAAAAATTCCAAACATATAAGTTGCATTAATTAATTTTATAATTAATTCCCGTTATCACAACAAATAGCGTGTTTTTAAGAAACAATTTATATCAAAAGATTGGCAATTGTTTATGTCCAATTTCAATGTTAAATTAATTCTAATGACCACCATTGGATAAAATGGTAAAAATATATTCTAATTATACTTTAAAACCATTAAATAGTATAATTTATCACAATAAATTATTTTGATTAAAAAAGTTGTTTTAAGTATTTTTCACTATTCATAAAAAATTGGAAGTTCTCAGAAAGGTACAAAAAATTCAACTTAGGATAATTTCGATATTACGAATACAAAAATGAAGTCCATTTTGAAATATAAAATTTATATAATTTTAAAAAGTGTTTATTACTATTCATAACGGCTACTTTGATTAGTCACGGTGTTTTAGAACTCGAAGTTGCGTACAATGCAAGCTATTGCATTATTGAATGAGAAGCGTATCATGCAAGCTCGTGATGTTACATTCTCCCCTCCTTCAATAAATTGTGTCCTCGCAATTTGAAATTTTTCTTTGAAAGTAAAAGGTTGAAAGGAGAAAATACCTTTGTGGAAAACCCACATCGGAAATAAGATTAATAAAATTTAGCCTTAATAAGAGGGAAATGGAAATGAAAAAGTCACCCACCCCCAATTATGATATCAATTAGGAGAACATTGGTGGAAATTAGAGACATATAATTGGAGGAAAAACGTAAATATTTATAGGGAGTGATTGAGGTCATCAATCACAATCAACTGTCAAATTGAGGGCCTCAAAGCCTTCAATCTATGTTGATTTAAAATATCATCAGTTCTACAAGACATAAGGTATTAGGATAACAAATTTTTTTGTTTTAATATCCCTTTACTAAAGTTTAAGAATTAATTTATTCATTTAATAAGAGATAGGTATATATATATTTATGCTTGACAATTAGAGTTTCAACCTTCAACTCATCTTTCACTCAAAAAGATAATAGAACTCAAAAATATTATACTTATCCTATTTGTATAAGGTTCCAAATGTTAACACATACCATTTAGATTAGTAAAATTATTTTGTAATAACCAGGGACTTCCTGTAGGCTAGTGGTAGGAAATAAAGGCCTGTCGCACTATGATTGTGGGTTCGATTCCTGCAGCTTTATCCGACGCGACGGGTTATGCCCCACCTTGCAGGTTGTCCTTTTCCTAAAACTATAGTATTATAATATACAAAAATAATCTTCATAAATTTTTAACCTTAAACAATACTATCCAAAGATCAACTTAATCCACTCCAACCATTATAGTTATCCAAAATACCTCCGTCCAGACTTTCTCTAAAAGGTCTCTAAATTCCAAAATCAATTGTAACATCAGATTCCCCAAACAAAGAAAAGTTTCTCTAATTATCACATACTAAAAATATGATTACCTTAATCATATTACCTTAATCAAAAAGTATTGTATTACAATCTTTATATATATCACATTATTCTTATAACCAGAATATAATCCTTGAGTCCAAAAGCACCAATACATTAATTATTCCGCTTCAACTGTAGTCACATAATAAGATTGGCCTTGATCCCTTGGCCTTTTCTGAGGTAAGTTTCCTTGACGCTTAGGACATTCATTTTCATAATGCCCCATTTCCCTACAATTGTAGCATTCAACTTTGACAACCTCTTTCTTTCCCTTGCAATCACGAGCCTGGTGACCCTTTTCTCCAAATTTATAACAAACTTCCATTCCTTTTAGGCACGTACCATGGTGATTCTTCCCACAATTATCACATAATGGAAAATCCTTCTTTCCCTTTTTCCCTTTATCTGTCTCTTGTTCCACCGTTCTCTTCTTCTCTTGCTTTACATTGTTGTCATAAGACTTAGAGAATTCCTTTTCTGTCTTGATATCACACAAGACAATATCTTCGTATGATGAGAATGATTGTTACTAAAGCTCGACGGAGAAATGGTTTTAACCCATCAAAGAAACGATCAATCGTACTCCTTGGGTTATGTATATAATCGGAAGCATGCCTCGCTAACCTTGTAAAGTTAGCCTCATACTTTGCGACATTCTCATCCTCCTTCTGCCACAGACTCAGAAATTGCCTTTCCATATCTGCTCGATGGTCACAAGGAACGTATTTTTCTAAGAAAAGCTCTTTGAACTCCCTCCATTCCATATTCGATACGTCATCATCTTCCTTTGTGTTTTAAATCAGTGACCACCACTGATCGGCATCTCCAGTGAGGCGGTAAACTGCCATGATAACTTTTTCCCTTTCACTGCTCCCCAAAGCATGAAATATTTTCTCTAGGGAATTTATCCATTGCTCAGCTACTAAGGGATTTGTACTCCCATTGAACGTTGGTGGTTGTTGCCTCATGAATCGATCTAACATTGATCCTCCACGCTGTGGATCAGGGTGCTCCATACGGGTAAGGTTATTATTCATAACCTGAGTAAGTTGTCCCAGTATGGTGATTAGCTGATCGGCACCAGTTGCATCACCATCCCCACTATAATTATCTTGAGCAGGAGGGAAATCCCTACATGGAGTGCGTGCATTGATACGGTTTCCATTTCTTCCACTCGGCGCCATTTCTAAACAATTGCATAAACTAGATCAGTTTATGAATCAAAATACATAATAAGATACTTATAAAACACTTAACATAAATTGAACTATTTATGGATATAATTCATAATCATAAAAATGTTTTCTTTGAGGAAGTATATACTCATAAACCCTTCATAATGATTTTTAAAGAAAATGAGAGTTATCCTAAGCAAATCCCTCGGGAGTGTCGTAACCAAAAGTGCAGCAAGGCCCGTTGTCGTGCACCAGTTCCCGTTCGAGTCTAGCTCAAAGCGGTGTTTTCGGGTTTTACCCCTAGGAACATCTATGCCAGAGCCGCCTCTACCTGCTCGTATCCAGATAGGGATGTATTGCTCGGAAAACTCCCAAAATCTCTACTATACCAAAATTCTAGGAAGTTCTTCTATACTAATCCTCAAAGTTCATCTTAGGTCTACGTGCTCTAATCAGAGTTTATCTAAATCTAGCTTCCAAGGTTTGTACTAAACTTCCTCTGTTACCAACTGTAACACCCCGACCCCAACTACCTAGAGTCGGTGCATTACTTCGTAACATTGGCATGATCACAAAAGATCAAGTATCGAAAGACCGATTAGTTTAGTAGCCTTGGAAACACTAGATACATTCGTAAACATTACGTTACATCATAAAGTGAAAAACTACAATAACAAGGTCTTCATAGTCCACACTCATATCCTCTTCTGACTATCCCTGCAGGTCAACTCATAAAATACTTCTTCACATCCTAGAAAATATTAAAACATTGAAAGGGGTGAGCTCAGATGCTCAGTAAGGATAACAATATAGCGGAAGCTTTCATAAATAAACATTAACATTTAAGGCAATGTATAACTAAAACAAAAGCCTTTTAAACATGAACTTCAACATAATATGGCAAAAGTAAAATAAGATAATGCCATTCACTTCTCCACGTGGATATTCTACTGGTCGAATAATCACATGCAATATCAATAACCACTTTCATAATGATGGAATGCATAATGCCAGACTATCATAACCACATAGTCAAGGCCTCATGCCAAGACCACAAATAAGATTTTGTCAAGGCCTCGTGCCAAGACACTAGTTTGTCTCATGAGACCTGCCGATGCATCGAGGAGCTATAGAGGGCTCCACCCGTCGCTTATTAAGTCCAATGCATTCCTCATATGAATAGGTTTAAACATATCATAAACCATAACATAATCGTATAACATAAAACATGTATAAAGGAAACATAACATCTCCACATTTCAATCACAAGATATAAATACAACACATTGATATAATAAAAACGCTTTCAAAACCATTTTCAATACCAAAATAATAGAAAGTTAAAACTTTGTATTTATTTTTCACTAAAAAAAATGATGGCTTGTAGAGGAAGCCGAAACTCAAATAATGGTCACGGCGGCGGAGAAGTCGTTGTCGCCGCATAAGTGCGGAAAGTAAAACATTCCCTTTTTTTCGTTTAGTAAAACACTTCGTATAAAAAATATTCCTTTTGAATAAACGTAAAATTCAAAGGGGTTTATACACCGTATAAAGAAAGTTTTGTATAAAACCAGATATGACTCAATGAAAGGGGATTGAGACGAAGTCCTTAAAAAGATCATATTTTTTAAATAAAGAACATCTATAATGTGTATTCACTATAAGTACACATAAATAATGTACAAATACAATATAGGACATAATAATATCATGACATAATTTGAAAGTAGGAGATTAACCCAAAAATGAAAATTGGGTTAAGAAATTCCCTTACCTTGCGTCTTGTCCTGACTCGAACGTTCTTTAACCTCTTGAATAATAGACTAGAGTTAATTTATATTTACTTAAGAACCTTTTTCATGTTCATTATTCCTTTTATATCACTTATTACCATTTTATGAACATTATGTAATTATTTTAGTTAATAACGGTCGTTTTGTCGATCTTTGGTACTTGAGTCAACAATAAACTTCTTATAATTACAAGTTGTTTATGTGGTAGAATAACCATTATCTCCAGAATTATATTCATGATTTAGATGTCATATATATCATATATATCCAGTATATACATTCATTAATAATATTACGTAACATTTAGAGGTAAGAAATGAAATGCACCGTTCATGGAGACGGTAAGTCGTACGTACGCATGAACGCTACTTTTATTTCTATTTCGTATTTAATGGAATGAAATCATAATGATATAAATTTATAATATAATTAAAGTATAATATAGTGTGTAATACCATTTAATCCATCCTTTATACATCCCACATATGGCATTAACGATTCAAATCACTTTGAGGGGGCGGTAGTCCACACTTCCTAAAATGAAATTATCGCATTTTACCCATAATGGAAATCATAAAGTATGACATAAATGAGAAATACAGAAGCATAAGTAAAACATAAACATATTTTATATCATATATAAATATAGTGACATCTTAATGGACACCTTTTAAGGTGTTATATGAGTGTTGAAAAATCATCGTTTCGTGAGGCAGAAATTTTCCATCCACAGAAACCGTATGTTCTTTAACCATTAGATGTAGGTGTGTGTAAGTGTAGCTCGAATACTTCTTATAACAACATCCTAGTATATTGAGGATACTGGTGTTGTTACAAAAGAAATTAATAAAAAGTGTTTAGGGGGTTGGAGAAGAAAAATAAAACAAAACAACATTAGAGAAGACATTACCTCAAAATCGGGTAACTCTTTTTGATTTGAGCCAAAGGCTTCCTTGGGAAGAGTTCTGCCAAAAGTGAGGCTTCTAGGAGTAATAGGGGGAAGTTGGGAGAGTATTTGGGAAGAGGTTGGCCGAGAAAAATGGCTTGAAGGTGTGAATAAGGTGGGAGAGGTGGGGGCCTTTTATAAGTGGAGAGGAGGGGCTCTTTTGGAAAGTAATGAAATGTTATTCTATTATACAATGATTTTCGGATTCTAAAGGTCCCAAAATTTTATAATTCGTGGATAAGGTGATAAGGGTTCGAAATATCCTCATCCAATAGGCTTTGGACAAGTTTAAGCCTTATATTTTGCATTATCTTTTCATTTTATTTAAATCGTTAAATAATGAGGTCATCGCTGCATCATAATAATGTTCTAAATAATTTAATTTATTTAATGTATAAAAATTATAAAAAAATACTATGATGTAGGAAACATTTTTAGATTTCTAATGAATATTTTTAGTCAAAATTTGGACTTGTGTAACCCCACTTAAAAACTGTTTTAGTAAAACAACTCATGTTTGTGTCAATTTAATTTTAACATTAAATAAATATATATTAATGTCATTTTCAAACTAAAGTGGCTCCATGGGGTACCCAAGTTGACCCATGGGTTGTCTTTGTCGGCCATGACTCATCCAATGAGGGTAGGACATGTGTCAAGCTCATCTCATATTATTAAAACATTATTTTTACCTTAAACTACACTAATTACCTCTAATCGCGATTAAGAACTTAAAAGTTACTATTCACCAAATATTATTTTAATCTCATTGAACCACATTTTACATCTTAATGACAACCATTTATGTAGGATTTTTGAAAATCAAATCACAGAAGTGGTAATATTTCATTTAAACGAAAAATTAGTTATTTAACTACCACTTAGTGGTTTCACTATTCATCAAAAATTGAAGTTTTTCAGAACAGTGCCAAAATTTCACCCTAAGCTATAATTGATATTCAGAATTCAAAAATGATGTCTATTTTAAAAAATTCCAAAAATATATGTTGCATTAATTAATTTTATAATTAATTCCCGCTGTCACAACAAATTGCGCGTTTTTAAGAAACAATTTATATCAAAAGATTGGCAATTGTTTATGTCCAATTTCAATGTTAAATTAATTCTAATGACCACCATTGGATAAAATGGTAAAAATATATTCTAATTATATTTTAAAACCACTATATAGTATAATTTATCACAATAAATTATTTTGATTAAAAAATTTGTTTTAAGTATTTTTCACTATTTATAAAAACTTGGAAGTTCTCAGAAAGTTACAAAAAATTCAACTTAGGATAATTTCGATATTACGAATACAAAAATGAAGTCCATTTTGAAATATAAAATTTTTATAATTTTAAAAAGTGGTTATTACTATTCATAATGGCTACTTTGATTAGTCTCGGTGTTTTAGAACTCGAAGTTGCGTACAATGCAAGCTATTGCATTATTTAATGAGAAGCGTATCGTGGAAGCTCGGGGTGTTACATTTTTCATGCTCCTCTTTATTTTTAAAAAATACTAGAATGTCATAAATAAATACAACCACAAACTTATCCAAGAACTCATGAAATAATGTATTCATAAGATTCATGAATATAGTAGGTGCATTAGTTAATCCAAATGGCATAACAACAAATTCATAATTCCCGTATCTAGTACGAAAGGCTATTTTTAGAATTTCATCCTCCTTCACCTTCAGCTGATGATATCTTGATCTCAAGCCAATATTGGAAAAGTACTGAGCTCCCTAGATCTGATCAAACAAGTCATCGGTATGAGGAAAAGGATACTTATTTTGAATAGTGATGTTATTCAAATCACTATAATTAATGAAAAGTCTCATGGAACCATATTTCTTTTTTACAAACAAAATAGGAGCTCCCCATGGTGAGGTGCTAGGACAAATGAAGCCTTTGTTAAGAAAATCCTACAACGAATTTTTCAATTAAATAAGTTCTATTATAGCCATATGCTATAGGGGTTTTGAAATTGGCTTATCATCAAGAACTAAGTCAATTGGGAATTCAACTTCTCGATAAGGTATGACACTGGGTAACTCATCAAAAAAAACATCAAAGTATTCATTTACCACTGACTCAACATTAATTTGAAAAGTTCCCTTGTTTTCAACAATATAAGAAAGAGAACCTTCATTTCCATCATTTAAAAGTTTCTCAACTTCCTAATATGTAATCAACTGTATGGATTCATTCTTGTATACAAACTGAAACTCATTCTGAAATACAACTTATTTATCTCAACAGTCAATCTTAGATTGATAACCAGAAAGGCAGTCCATTCCCAGAATAACATCAAACTCGACTAAGGGTAAAAGAACAAGGTTTCCAGGTATAGTATTTCCACAGACCACAATATCAAGATTCTTATAATTCATCTTTACTAAAACATTTCCCCCTCGTGTTTTAACAACAAGTTTAGGTCTCATTTGTGGTGGTGATATTTCCAGTTTACTAGAAAATTTCTCAGAGATGAAGGAATGTGTATACCCCATATCAAACACAACTTTAGAAAAATATGATTGAAAATACAAAGTAACTGATACAAATTCATTGGATGGCCTGAAATATACTGAGGTAGTCCCAAAAAAACTCACTACATCTTTATGCTAGTATTCTAGATTCTTTGCATCATTCAGATCACTCTTTGGGTAGGCATTTTCATAATGACCCATCTCGCCACATTTAAAACTCTTTATAGTCTACTTATTAGGATTAGTCTTAGTATAATTTTAATTGAAATATCGTGCCATATATCAAAACATACCATATTTAAAACACTTCCCCATTTTTCTAAGACATTCCCGAGGGTTTTTCTGGACACACTTTTAACAAACTGGAAATTGGATTTTCTTCCCATCAGATTTATTTCGTTGATTATTACCCATTGCTTTCCAACTGGACCTCTTCTTATCTTTGTTTCTAAAATGCACGTGATAGTCAGCAAACTCCATCTATACCCTCTCAGCAGATCAGACAAGCTTATCATAACATTTGAATTCACTGGAGGCCAACACCCTATGTTAATTTAGCTTCAGTCCTGAGTAAAAATGATTGATTTTGCTATCAAGAACCAGTATAAGATTTGGAGCACACCTCGCCAGTCGGGTGAAGTTATCTTCATACATAGCCACTGAATCTTCCTCTTTCTGTTTCAATTCAATGAATTTCTTCTCCATTCTCATTCGCACTACCTTAGGAAAATATTTTTCAAGGAAAAGTCTTTTAAATTCATCCCACTCTAAGGAATCAAAATCCTCTCTACCCTTGATATTCCTTAACATTGACCACCACGGATCAGCTTCCCCTTCAAAATGATAAATGTCAAGACTTTCCTTTTGATTTTGTGAACATCCCATAACATCGAATATCTTTTCAAGGGATTTGATCCATCATTTAGATACTACTTGGTCAGGAGATCCATTGAATGAAGGAGGATTTTTTCTCATAAAATGATCCACTACTGTCATGTTCCATTTGTGGTACCTCTATTGGTTCTCTTACATGGATGCCCCCACAATTTATTTCCTACGTTTTCTGAGCCATTACTGTCACAAACTATTTGGTTCTAATCCCTACCATTCCGGGCTGTTGTTCTTAAAGGATGTCATTCTGTTGGTTCATATCCTCTCCAGCATCCTTCTTTCTTCTGTGTACAACCATTCTGAACAAACATATCTTAGATGAAGAAACATGGTAATCTTTAAATTTTATAACATTTCAAATTAAACATAGAGTAAAAATCATTTATGGTATTCTATTAACATCGCCTTAAACCCTAATCTTATCTAAACCATCCTTTGATACCAACTATAAGAACCTGACCTTATTACATACAAAATCTAGAATTTAGTAAAGAAAACAATTCTTTTTACATTGAGGATCTTTTAAAGTTTAGCTATTTAGAGAATTGGGACAATACATTCATAACATTACACATTATTATAGAGTCGATACCATAAAAACAGTTTCCATTTTTTCAAAATATAAACATTAAAACAAAAACATGACTCCTTAACAATTATTCAAAAATTAACACGGCTTCCTTCCTTGTATTACACATTCTTTAACCTGTGAAAATCATTTAAAAACATGAGATGAGAACAAAAGCTCAGTAAGGGATAGAAAACAAGGAATGATCACATTAGTCCATGAATACTGATAACATATGAAAACATTACAAATGACATGCTTGTCACCCATATATACTTGCATTATGTAACATGAGATTTACACAAGGTCCTCACAAAACATGATAACATAAATATAATCATAGACATATCTTGGGGAATTACATACAAAATCTTGTAACCATTCTTGGCTACTTTATAATTATTAACCCTCATTACTACGTTACTTTGTGTAACCGTCGCAATTACACTTGGAGTTACCATTTGGGTGTCCTCCAACATACACATACCCAATGAATTGGAGGGTAATATAGGTCCCACCCTTCATCATAATGAATTCCCAATAACGAGAATATAATCATACAACATGAATAATAGCATAAAAAATTTCATTTGAATTATTTAAAACATAATTTTAAAAGATGATTTTAAATGAAAAGCCCCTCATAAAAATCATACAATTGAAGAGAGACTTAATAAAGTTGATGTAATATGTATATATGCTTTATATACACATAATAAAACAAAAAATAAATAGAACCCATCACCCAAACAATTTAAGTAGTATATAAATAATGAAGTAGAAGGTTATCCCAACAAATGGAAATCAGGTTAAGAATTCCCTTACCTCTGGTGTCTCTTACATTAAACTTGTTTAAACCTTCTGTAAAATGGTTAAAAGAGTGTTATTAATATTTTAAATAAACATTCTCTTGTTTATAAAATCTTATATGATCATTTCATAAAATAATTTTGCCCTTTAATTATTAGTATTTTGTTCGTTGCATTGTTTAGGGAGAGTTCTTAACATGATTTTTATGATTGGTTCATGGTTGATGTTTTTGTCATTGGAAGTGAAACTCTGGAATTGGAAGGGAGTAGTAATTACATATATCCAGTTACACAAATGACACCATTTATCATTTTCAATTCATACATGAGGATGATTCATGTGTTAAAAAATTAATGATGTTTGTTTAGATAATTTTAGTGGTTCTTTGATAATAACGACCTCATATCATTTTATAAATTAAAACCGTGTGTTAAAAAATCTTCATCTTCAGTTCGTGATAGATGTTCTTGTAGATCTGAAGTAAAACTCTATAATTGTAATGGAGTAGTATTTAAATATATCCAGTAACATAAATTATACCATTTACCATTTTTAATTCTTACATGAGTATTATTCATGTATTAAAAATTTAATGATGTTCGTTTAGATCTTTTTAGTGGTTCTTTGATAGTAACGACCTCATTTCATTTTATAAATTAATACCATGTGTTTGAAATAATTACAGAACCATGGATGAGATATAATACATATATTATAACTTTTTTCAACCATAATAATGGTTTCATAACTATACTTGAAAGAGTTAATGAAAATTGAAATCACATCATCCACGATGTTGGTAGTTCGACACATCAAGGATAATGTTTTTATTCTTTGAATAAGTGAGAGAGGAGAAAAATGAAAAAAAATTTTCATGAACATGAGAATATCGTGAATATACATTTTTTCTCTAGATTTCACGCCTCTTGGGTAATAATGGATGAATAAAGAATCAAAAATGAACTCAAAATAGAAGAATAATTGAGAAATTCTTTACAAAAATTCTGTATCATAACGGCTACGCAACATGGTTTTAGAAAATATTTAAAAAAAATAGGGAAAAGGGTCACCCATATGTAAATCAATCATAATATATATTATATCAAGAATAAGAAATAAATAAGAACATGGTATGGAAACTTGAATGTTATACCACATAAAAGTGAACTTGAAAGGAAAAAAGAAAGAAATTGATAATTTTCTTACCTTGTAGAGTAACCCTTTGAACTTGACGGATGGGACCTTTGGGGTTGAGGAAACCTTGTATGGACTACTAGGAAGGTAAGGAGGCCAGATCATTGTTGAGTAGGTATTGGTAATTATGTTATTGAAGAAATGGGTTGGTATTTATATGAAAAGCAAGGGAATATTTTATTAATTTTTAAGGGACACCTCATGGGTGGTAATTGCAAAACCATGGGCTTTCCCATGGTATTAGCCCATGGTATAAGCCACTTGGGACACCTCACATATTATTTAATTATACACAAGTCGACCAGATTTAGGAAATCATTATTATATCCTTAAGGACGTCATTAACACACCAAAACTAAAAACAGTATTTTTCTACTATTCAAACATTAATTATTTAAAAACTATAACTACTTTTATATCACATTGAAAAAAAAATCAAGATGTCATTATCTTAATGACATCATAAAATAAAATTAAATTAAAATTTACTATTCATTAGGGTCATATTACTATTCATATTACTATTCATAAGGGTTTGTTACTATTCACAAAATAACAAGTTGGTTCCAAAAGACTCAAAATAACATGCTGAACACAATTGTAGATGGCAGTTTATTTAAATTCAAAACATAGAAGTGGAAAAGTTATTTTTTAAAGGCTAGTTATATATCTACTTTAAAAAAAAGTTCCATGTATTTATATTGATTTTTAGAAAAACATGGGGTGTTACAATGTTGTAATGACGAGTTTATTTCAAGATGTCAAAGAACGACGTATCAAGCGTAACAGTTGATGATACAATCATGAAACATGTTTGATTAGATATTGTGAGAAAGGGATTATATTATATAGGGTGCGTTCGTATGGGGATGTCGTTGTTGTGACATTACGTTCTTTCTCTTGGGTTCCTTGACTCGATGCTAGATAGTACACTTGGACATTAGGTAATCCCACCTAATTCCAACGATAATGTATCCTAGAGGGTCACACACTATGTGTTTTTGGTGGTCTCAGTTAAAATCTATCTGGATTTAATTAATGAAATAAATATAATTTTGAAGACCGTGGAATAATTTTATTCATATTAAGATGATCGCATAAATTAAATAAAATATATTTACTTATTTTACTGAACATTTAAAAAATATTTATTTACTAGTTTGTAGATAAAGTATTTATTTAAGAGAATACATTATTTATTAATTTAGTCAGGTGATCTATTAATGGAAGTGGAGTTCGATCGGACCATGGTCAATTCGGTAGTAAAATAATTATTTACAAGATGGAAAATACTTATTTAACAATATCAAACAAATTAAAATAACGCTATTATTATTCTATGAGATGGAAGTTTATTTATAATTCTGTTTTGTGCAAGTTAGAACACTATAAATAATGGAATGATTTTATTATTAAATGCATGGGTTTTCTTTAAGTTCATGAATGTATTTAATTGTTTCTATTCAAATAATTATTGTAACTGAAATTCCATGAATATAAATAGGCAAGTACCCCTATTGTGCTACACAACACACCACACAACCGATGAATTGAGAATTGTTGAGCCAAATAATTTCCCTCTTGGATCCTCTTCTCTCCCCTCTCAAGAAGGAGAGGCGTTCTTCAAGGCCAATGAACAAGAGATCAAGAACAACCAACACAAGACAGTCGATTCCCTGCGCTAGCACCCAGAGAACGAGCAGAGTCGATCAGAGGCCATTAGAGCACGTGTGGATCAACACAATAGGGATTATAGTTTGGATCCTTATAATCACAATGAGATAATCATGAAGGGTCAATTCGGATGATCAACATCATTAAAGAAGAAAAATACCAAAGACACATGTATTATTTTTCTTTATTAAATGAACTAAATTAATTTTAAACATGATGTGCAAGATACTCTCTAAAGGTTTTGGGACTCTACTTTTCTCTATCTAAATATTTGATAATATTCTGTGGAGAGTGGCATTCATCGTCGTATTGATCTCAGAATAATCAATAATAATGGTAAAAATCAAAATTGGGTATTTCCCCAACCATGCTTCCACTGCGCCTGAAACATTCAAGTGGTATCATAGGGTTTACATCATAGTTTAAAAAAATTTAAATATTTCCTTGATGAATTGCACATTTAATAATTTAGTTGTTTCTATCCAAGTTAATCATTCATTAAATCTGAATTTCGAGATCTATTTATCCTCTTTCATTTCTTGTTCACATTACGAAAATCAATTTTGCTTATAATTTTAATTAAAATAGAATAAGGGATCTCATCCAAAGGTGGAAAACGTTCTTGGATGTACAACACTATAATACATTGCATGTATTTAGAAGTACGCGCCGTGTAGTCTTGGTTCAAGGCATTGGACAGGTCCGCCAAACCTTGTCTTGTGTTGGATTGTTTCTATCTCTAAAATGACTCTGTGTTTTGACCCTGAATAGGTGGCACACGATTTTCATACTACATGTTGTGAGGACCATGGAACACGACATGTAGTCCCTTCCAGTTAGGGATGGACCATGTACCCCATACACGACTTGCCTAGCTGGAAACCATGTAACACGGATACTACACGACGTGGGTCCCATTGAACACGCCGTGTAGTCCGAAAATTTCTAAATTACATCTACACACCATGTCCCCAGACATGTACTTAAGATGGACGGTGAACAAAAATACACACCGTGTTGTCGGAACTACACGCCGTCTACTCATCCAATTTATGAAAATTTATTAAAACTTATTATTATATTATAAAAACCCTTCAGACGTGTACCATAGTGTAGGCGTAAAGCTAAGGCACAACACGTGATAAATGTTATATATATATATGTTTAATTTAAGATCTGTGTAATGTTCATTTATACTCATTTGTACATTTTGAAGAAGAATTCACTAGGTTTCGGCCAAGGTACAAGTTACGCACAAAGATTATTTTAAATAAATTTGTTTGTTTAAAACTATGATGGATGAGAATCTCATGGAAATTCTCAAAAGTTTTTATGATAAAAGTATTGATTAATTAAAGATAATCAATTGATTAGAGCATGATTTATCTTGAACAAGAAAGATTAAATAATTTAAATCTAGTTTTATTTATGACTAAATATCAATGCATGCATGGAAGATAATGATCTGGACTAATACTTTTTTATGTGAATGGTTTCTTTTATTTTATTTATTTAAATTAATTTTTTTTCCTACAAACCTTATCTTCATTAATATTTAGGGCCTAGGAACACTAGATTTATTTTATTAAAAACTCATTTTACCCCGTACCTACGAGTGATATAAAATAATATGTAATGGATGGATCGTTCAAGCTAGTGGAGGCAGCTCAAGTTAATAGAAAAGGTAAAACCAATCCAAGAAGATACAAAGGTGGGAAAGTGGAATGATGTAAACACGAAACCAAAAGGTTCAAGTTGTTTCTCCCCTAGGCCAGGGTTAGTTTATCAACTTCTAGATAAACTGATCCATAGAAAAGCTCATGATCATGCCATTTACTTGATTCTATTTCTATCAGTTGCATGGTTTATCATTATGGATGTGTTGTCACGATCACATAATTAATGAATTAAACTAGCATGTATGATGGAACTAAAATAAACCATACTTATGGGAAAATATTATCAAGACATTATTAATCACTTAAGTATGTTCCATTTAATATTAAGTACCATGTGATAATTATACTAAGAATTACACGTATAAGAGATAAAAATCCCTCAAATAAAATAGTAAATTAGAAAAAGCCGTTTGTTACATGTGTAAAGGGAAAAACTCAATAAAAATATGTGTTTGACCAACCCTTTTTAGGGCACATACTTTTATACAGGAAGCCCTTATGAAATGTTTCGAGTTGAATTAATCATATTACATCAAGAGAAGTAGCCCTTGCTAGACATGGTGTAGTACCAGAGGCTAGAGTTGAGGAAATCCAAAACCATAATTTCATGATTGGGGAGTCAACTCAACATATCAATGAGCTACAAGCCCACAATTGGCAAAGACCTGCCAATATAAATACATTCTAATAGCTTGGCCAACCCTTGTTGGGGTTATGTGAAGGGAAATATGGATCCTTGCCACTAGAATGTCATCTAAACATGACATTCTGAGTTCAATGGTTAGGGTCATTTGGGCTTGATAAAATTCTGGGAGACTTAATAAGATTTATTATTTCTCATAAAATGTAATCAAGAAATTACTACTGATCTTCTCTTTTAATTTTAGAATAAATATGACAAGCTCATCAACCACACTATCCCTGTGATAAATTTTAAATAAAGACAACATCATCCCCGACAGTAACTTCCAAGAATGGTTTAGACGCCTTCGGGTTATCCTTCTCCATGAACAGAAGTATTACATGCTGGAGTCATCATTACCTGATCCACCTACCAAGGAGGAGAGTGATGATTATTTACTAGTCTATGAGAAACATATAAATGATGCGGTTGATATTCAATGTTTGATGTTATTATTAATGTCTAGTGATATCATTAAGTCTCATGAAAACATGGATTCTTATAGCATTCTCAAGCACCTCCGTGATCTTTACCAGGAGAGAGTAAGACATGAATGGTTTGAGATCTCTAAGGCACTCTTTCAGAGTAATCTTGGAGAAGGTGCCCCAACTGGGCATTATGTAGTCAACCTCATAGGATACATTGAGCGCCTCAAGGTTCTAGGTTTTAAACTCCCCAAAGAACTGGGCACCAATATCATTATCACATCACTCCCTCGGAGCATCACTAACATAGTTGTCAATTTCAATATGAACAATACTGTGAAGTCTCTATCTGATCTTCTTATCATCATTCTCCAAGTGGAAAATGATATAAAGCGCGAAAAGCCTTATGTCCTAATAGTGAATAAGAGGAAAGGAAAGGTGACGAGAGTTAATCCCAATGATTCTTCAGAGCATTTCAAGAAAAGGAAGATCATAGGGGATGCAATTGAATAGGAGGGTGTTTATTTTTCATGTTGCAAGAAGGGCCCCTGGAAGAAGAACTCCACCCAGCCTAAGAAGCAAGGGGAAGCTTCTAGGTGCATTTTTCTCGAATTTAATCAATCTATTTCTAAAAATTGGGTATTAGATACAGCTTTTGGTTCTCCCATATGAATACAAATATAAGAACAAATTAGATTCAGGAAGATAGATCAAGGAAATGTAGATCTACAAGCTGCCAACGGATCCAGACTTACTACTGTAGTTGTCGGGGACTACCACCTCATGTCGCTAACTGGGATTATATTGATGTTAAAGGGTTGTTATTATGTGCCTTATGTTAGAGAAAACATTATTTTTTGTATCCAGATTAGATACAGACTGATTTTTTTTCATGTTTGGAAATGAATGTTGCTTCTTTTACAAAGATTGCATTTATTATGGTAGGGAACATTTATACAACAGACTATATGTGTTGGATTACACAAACCATGTAATGGAAATTGATAACAAAGACACTTCACATGAGTCATACCACACCCAACTTTGGCATCACCGACAAGGTCATTTAACGAGAAATTCTTGAAAAAGTTACCTCAAGTTGGATATTTTGATTCTTTCAAACTAAAACCACTTGGTGTATGTCATACATGTTTACAAGGCAAAATGACCAAATCACCATTTAGTGGGAATGGTGAAAGGGCGAAATAACTTCTTGAATTGGTTCATACCGAGGTGTGTGGACCATTTCCAGTTGAAGCAAGGGGAGGGTACTCATATATCATACCTTTTAAAAATGTTTTTAGTATATGTTGATATATCTACATATTGAGGTATAAGTTGGATTATTTTGATAAGTTCAAAGAATACAAGAATGAATTTGAGAACCATATTCGTAAGAAGATTAAGAAACTTTACTTAGACCGAGGTGGATAATATCTTAATCAATACTTCATTTATTACTTAAAAGAGTTTGGGATATTATCCCAACTCACTCCTCCAAACATGCCCCAGTGGAATTGTGTGAGTGAAAGGAGGAACCTCACCCTGTTGGACATGCTGATATCAATGATCAGTCATTTGAGTTTTCTATTATCCTTTTAGTGATATTAATTACAAATAGGGGCACACATAATAAACCAAGTACTAACTAAATCGATAAATGGTATTCCATATGAGTTATCGAGTAGAAGAAAATCCATGTTATCGAATTTACATTTGTGGGGTAGCGGGGAATTTGTTAAGGCCTCTTCAGGTAATAAACTCGCACCCCGAGGCACAAAGTGTACCTTTATATGATACCATAAGGAAACTAGGGGATATTACCTATACAACTGCTAAGACAAAAAGTTTATAGTGGCAAGACATTCCGTATTCCTTGAGAGGCAACACATCACCAAAAGAGATAGTGGGAGTGAGATATACTTGGATGAAGTCAAGGATAATGGTGCACAAGAGTTGGTACAGGAACAGATTCCATAAAGCCCCAAGGAAGAAGAATCTATTCCAAAGACATAAGTAATGTATAGGATTACAAGAGAGGATAGATAACCAGAACGGTACGGTTTTCTAGTAACCAATGATGGTGACTCCTTGTTAGGTGATAATAATTATCATCTAACCTACAAATAAGTAGTAAGTGTCATAGATGTTTCCAAGATGCAATAAGCCATGAATTATATAATGGATTCCATGTACCAAAACCATGTATGGATTTTGGTATATCCTCTAGTTGATGTAAAGAATGTTGGTTGAAAATGGGTATTCAAGATGAAATTGGATATGGAAGGACAAGTCATTACCTATAAGGCACAACAGGTTGCAAAAGGTTTTAAAAAGTGTCATGGAATAGACTATGATGAAACCTTATAACCAGTTGCAATGCTGAAATCCATCAGAATTCTAATTTCTATTGCAACTTACCATGACTATGAGATTTAGAAAATGGATGTCAAAATAGCATTCCTTAACAGGAACCTTCAGGAAGATGTCTACATGACACAACCTGAAGGGTTTGTGACTCCAAAGGATGCCAATAAGGTATGAACGTTGCATAGATCCAATTATGGATTAAAGAAATAATCTTGGTCATGGAACATTCATTTTGATGAAGCCATAAAACAATTTGGTTTTATCAAAAATGAATGCGAGAATTGTTTCTACTAACAGTTAAGTGGGAGTGTAGTCATTTTCCTAATAGTATATGTTGGTTAAATATTACTCATTGGAAATGAGATACTAGCCTTAAAGTCTGTTAAGGCATGGTTTAATCAATGCTTCTCTACGAAATACTTGGGTGAGGAAGCATATATTCTTGGGATGAAGATACATCGTGATAGATCCAAGATATTTATGGGCCTAAGTCGAAGTACATACATTGTTTCTAGCATCACATGGAATTCATCTTTCCAAGAAAAAGTTTCCTTCGACACATGATGAAAGAAAGATAATGGTAAGGACTCCATATGCATCAACTATTGGGTCAGTCATTTATGCCATGCTATGTACTAGGTTGGATGTTGCCTACGCATTGAGTGTGGTAGGTAGATATCAAGCTGACCCGGGTGACCTCCATTGGATGGCAGTTAATACTATCCTATAGTATCTGAGGCATACGAAGGATATGTTCCTCTTTTATGGAGGAGATGAGGAACCAATAATCAATGGAGATGCAGTTGCTAGTTTTAATACTACTCAAGATGACATGAAGTCACAAACGGGATATATCATCACATTTAATGGAGGTGTAGTGAGCGGGAAGAGCTCAAAGAAGAGTGTGGTCGCAGATTCTTCAGTAGAGTCTGACTATATCGTAGATTCTGAAGAATTTAAAGAAGCAGTTTTGGATGAGAATATTCATCTAGGAGCTAGATGTGATGCCTAGTAGTAAACATCCTATCACACTATACTATGATAATATTTCAGCAGTGGCTCTCGCAAAAGAGCAATGGTCACATCAGTGGATGAAGCACATAATTAAGAAGTATCATTTCTAGAGGGATTTTTCTTAGAGAGGTGAATTTTCAGTGAGAAGTATTTCCACAGAAGACAGCATGGAAGACCCCTTGACTAAATCCTTAACTCAGCAGAAACATGATCATCATGTGAGGTCTAGCGGACTAAAAGTTGTAGGTAGTTGTCTCTTGTCCAAGTGGGAGATTGTAAGAGTTGGTGTCCAAGAACCCACTGGTTTTACTTTAATTACGTGGATATTTAAATTATTATTACATATTGTTAGTTTTTCTGTATGATTATGATGTAATAATGTCCTAGAGTATTTGTTACATTGATAAGGTTATGGAAGTCCCCCGCTATGATGAGAACCATGAAATGTTATAACAATATTCTTAAATATAGTTCTGTGGTTGGATGACATGCTATTATGTGATACATAGCATGTAGACCATCTGGTGTGAGTACTCATTAGCATATGAGACTTCCTCTCATGAAGTTCACACTTGGTAATCTCCAAGATAGGAGATTATAAGAACAGACCCGCTAGTAGAAAGTCAACATATTTTGGTTTCATCGGATATTGCTATCTTCAAGCATGTGTAATTATCCTTTGAAATTAATATATTCATTAATACGTGTTACGACATACACACTTTGATTTACTAACGAAAACCGCCGAGCAGAAAGTTGGCGGGAAGTAGGGTACGTTGGGTGCATCACGAGTGGCATGTTATTAATGGATAAGTCGGGGAAAGATTCATCCATTCCATTTATGGAAGTTTCTATCTCGGCCCTTTGATTGAAATAGAAACGTAGGGCCAAATTCCATGGCCATGGTGTAATGAGGACTTTCTTACAAGTAGTCAAAGAACGATGTATCAAGCATAAAAGTTCATGACATAGTCATGAAACCTACTTGATGATATATTGAAACAAAGGGATTATATTACACAGTGAGTGTTCATATGTGGATTTCGTTGTTGTGAATTTAAGTTCATTCTATTGGGGGCCTTGACCTGTTTCAAGACATTACTCTTGGACTTTTGGTAAGAACGCCTAATGCCAATGAGAAATAATCCTTGAGGGTCACACACAAATTATTTTTGGTGGTCTCAATTAAATTATATTTGAATTTAATTAATGAAATAAATATTATTCTCATGACTGTGGAATAATTTTATTCAGGTTAGGATCATCGCCTAAATTAAATAAAATATATTTATTTACTTTATTGAAAATTTAATAAATTATTTTTTACTAGTTTTTCAATGAAATATTTATTTAAAAGAATAAATTATTTATTTATTAATTCAGGTGTTCAATAAATGGAAGTGGAGTTTGAGCGGACCAAGGTCGGTCTGGTATTAAAATAATTATTTTCAAGATGGTAAATTATTATTTTACTAGTTAGCACAAATTAAAATAACACTACTATTATTTTGTGATGAGAAATTTTATTTATAATTTTGTTATGCACAAGTTAGCACACTATAAATAATGAGATGGTATTATTATTTAATGCATGGGTTTTATCTATGTTAATGAATGTATTTAATTGTTTCTATGCAATTAAATATTGTAACTGAAATTCCATGTATATAAATAGGCCAGTACCCTTATTGTGTCATACAACACACCACACTCTTGGTGAATTGAGAATTGTTGAGCCTAATAATTTCTCTCTTGAATTCACTTTCCTTCCCTCTCAAGAACAAGATAAGTTCTTCAAGGCCGAAGAACAATAGATCATGAATGACCGACACAAGACACTCGCTTCGCCACGCTAACACCCGAAGAATGAGCGGTGTCGATCAGAGGCCATCAGAGCACCTGTTGATCACTGCTAGATGGATTCTAATTTGGATCCATACAATCGTAACGATATAATCTGGAAGTGTCAATCCGGATGATCAAAATCATCAATGAAGATAAATACCAAAGACAAAGGTATTATTTTTAGTTATAAAATTAATAAAATTAATTATAACCATGATGTGAAAGATCCTCTCTAAAGGTTTCAAGCATCCTTTTTTCTTTATCTAAATCAATGATTATATTCTATCGAGATAGGCATTCATCGTCATATCGATCCCAGAATAATCATTGATCATGGTAAAAATCCAAATTGGGTGTCGCCCCAACCATGCTTCCGCTATGCCCGGAACCTTCATCCATCATTTTTATAGTCACACAACTTAATATTTTTCAATATTCTATGATAAAACCATAAATATTTATCATTAATCTACAACTAATGTATGTTCTTATTAAACATTTAAAGACCATCCAAAAATCATGGTGATGTGATGTTCTTCAGTGGGGATATTTTAGAACTCAGTTTACCTGGGGCTAGAAATTCTAGAGGTAATTTTATTTTTAAATTTTTTGGAAAATATGATTTATATTTGAATTCCTAGTGTTTTAGGATTTTAAAGAGATATTATTTGATATGGATAAAGGTGTGAAAGTGGTTTCTCGTAATCAGATAATAGTTAGTATATTTTGGATAAATTTTTGAATTTTGGAAAGTGATTGCCAGACACATAGTTTTTACTTGATTTTGGTGAACTATGTGGAAAGATTGATAACATTGATATTGTCTGGGGGTATAACACATGGTAGGTTCCTAGTTGTAGAGAAACCCAAAAAAAATCAGAAATTTCAGTTTTAGAGGCTTATGCATTATTACTGTAGTTATTAGTAATCTATACTCCCAAACTGTGTGAGTCAGAAATGATCAAAAAGTATGAATTGTATGGTTGACCAATATTTAGAAATAACATGCAACTAAACTATTAAGCTTCCTGTAATTGAATATAAATTTAGAAATTTCCATTTTCCTCTCAAAATTATTAAGCCCAAAATCGCCACTCTTCATCCCTATTTGTGGTTTGTCCATTGGAACTCAAGGGAGCTCCCCCCTCTCCCTGCACATTTAATTTTCCCATGAAATGAGGTAGATTATAGAAATTTTATCCATTAATAAAGGTGATTTCCAAACTTCTCTTCCATTAAACTTCATTATTTTTATTTTCACTGATTGAAAATTTTATTTAGTGATTTTTTCATTAATGATTCTATCAGAACATTGTGTAATCAACATGAAATGATGGTCTGTTTACGTATCTCAGTAAGAGTTAATCATGTGGATAAGATTTCTAGATTTTTCTCATAGTTTTAGTGATGATGCATCACACCATGAATTTAGCATATGATTTTTTATCAAAATTAATATATTCTCTTTTTAATTAGTCTCATTTTCAGGATTTTTTCTTGGAGTGTTTTAGGAGTATTCCATGTCCAATCCTTATAGGGTGGTTCAATGTTTTGGTGTAATCGGATGACCTAACAAGATATTAGTGATTTATTATTTATTTAATAAAGGTAAAAATTAATAATATTTTTTTAGAAAAAAATTATAACATTAATTAAAAGTTGATATAATTTAATCGATATGAAATTATGGATTGAGACATATATTGGAGAAAATAAATGATCTTGGACTATCCATGGAAATGGTGATTGGGATTCAATTAAATGAAATGGATCTATATGAGTAAGGTGGTCTACCCTATCATAGATGAATTATATTTATAGTCATGCGATATTATGTTTTTCCATAACAGGACATTTAACATTAATCATTTTAGTTGTATATTTAAAATAAAATTATACGGATAGATGCAAGTGTTAAGGGACACAATAGATCCTTGAGTACTTTTTTGGTTCCTCAACCACTGATGGATAAGGGATTGATTATAAAACATATACCTTGATATGAATTCATCCTATGGGTATAAATTAAATGATATTAATTAGTAGGGTGTCCCAAGTATAGTTTCCCTTATACACCTCCTTATAATAGGAAGTGTTGAACTTATATAAATGTCTTGAGTTGGATATGGTAGTACCTTTAGATATCTTAAAACCATTCAGATAGTTGATATGGGTGGGGGTGATTCTATCTTTCCTAATATCATGGGAGTATCATGGTGGGTAAACCCTGATTATATTTTTATATGTTGGCTTAGTAGAATTCCCTAATACATGGGATGTGATATGGGAATTATTCCACCCCTAAAGAGTAGATCTAGTATGGATATTTCTACAATTAAAATTATAAAATGTCATACTTATTGAATTTATTGTAACACTGTTCCATCAAAGTGATAGTCTTGTCTTAGGAGATGAGAATTAGAATGTCTGTTTCCATGTTCAGAGATCGACTGATGATGTGACCTTGGGTATCTCAGTGGGTGACCCATTATTCATGTTTACCCTTATGAGGGTTGTTGGAGTGGTGCATCCCAAACCATTTGATAAAGTGCTTCACCTAATTAAGGACCAAAAAACACCCCTGACCAAAAATCTAATGGATTGAACTCTATTTTCAGGTCACTGGGGGTTGAAGGGCGTATCATGCCTAGCTTAAGGGTCTAGGGATCAAAGGTACCATATCGAAAATTAGAGAAACACTAGAAATGATAACCACTATAGTATATCTGAACAACGATTTAAGTTGTGGTATTGTAATAGTGTATAATTTTATGAAATGGTACTATAATACCATAAAATTTAGTGGCAACGTTATTATATATTCATGGACATACTACCACCACCAATATAGCATAGTGTACATTTATGATGATTGAAAATATTTAAATGTTAGATGTGGTACGGCCATGTTGCATTATATGGTCATTTTGAGCTAGGATTATTGTAACTCATCAAATATCTCATGTATCTTACACCTAAATTTAGTGATTTTTATACCTCTCCATAGATGTAGATATGTTTCTGGAACCACATATTTCCTTGGGTTCTTGATCTTTTTTTTCTTTTTTTCCCTCTTTTACTCTTCTAAAATTCAATTATATCTTTTTTATCAAGAATTATTTTCACAAAATGGGTGAGTTAATGGAGGTATGTATGGTCCACTTCAAGTTCCACCTTAGACCATGACGATATAAGGTCTGATATGATGTAATTAGAGTGAAAAACATGGATTTAATGGTTTATAGGCCAACCCATATTTTTAATTTATATTTCAAACCTAGTTGAGATGGTCCGATTTTATATATGATTGCTTGAGTTATTATAGAATGGATTTAAAAACCTTGAGTTTACTGAATGAGATGTTTTGAAAATGTACCAGGATCCAGTGTTAAAACATAAAGATGATGAATTTTGTGTATACCCCCCAATATCCCAATACAGTTCTCAGGTACTACATGTGATTTGGATGTTATATAGGATCTATTTATTGAATATGATGGATTAGATTAGTTTTATAATACCTAATATACACATGTTATCCATGATGACTATGAAAACTTAGGATAAACCATAGAATCTAATTGTAATTTATGATGACTAGAGATGCCAGGGGTATTACTTGGGATCTAGATATTACTCTTAATGATAATAGATACCTAGGACACTCATTATAATTGTGTTTTTATACTTATATAGGATTACTAGGATAATTATTAGGATAAATTTATTTAAACTAATATGTAGAGTTGTATAGGATGCTTCTTAGGATTTGAATGTGAGTCCGATACTATATGAGATTCTAAGGATACTTCTTATGAGTTTCATTTAAGCATGATATAATCTTCGATTCTAAGAATGATTCCTATGATATAGTTTTTACAATACAAACTAATATATGAGATCACAAGGCATAAAATGTATCCTTATCAATTATCTTTTACATTCTTAGATAAATTCAGACATATGAGTAAGTATGAATGATCAATCCCATATTTTACCATAGAATTGATATATTAGTGATGATTATTTTATTTATACTTCTATGATGTTTGTTTTATTATGAGAATGTCAAAATGAATACACTATATTTTCTAGTTATGTTTGGTCCCCATTGGTGTGGGACTATGTATTTTTACTCACACCCAGATCATGTAGCTATGAAACTTAGGTATACAATTAGACTTCACTGTTCATATGAATTTTTATGCCATAGGATCGATATTGCATGATATCGTTTGAAAACTAATATTGGTATAGAGATATGGATTAAGTTATTGTTGTGGATTGATCTTTTGGAACATCTATATTATTAATCGTTAGTTATTTTTTCATATGTGGTTATTATAGTGTGAGAGTATGTATGTTGCATGATTGCATACTTCTACATTTCAATTTTTTAACATGATTTCTTCTATATTTTTCATACCCTAACAATTTATAATGAATTTTTATTTTTTATTTTAGTTATTATATTCTCTCTAATATTATGGTATTGTCTCCCCATGCTAACAAATTAGACCCTAATTTCTACTCAGTAGTTCCATGTATATGGTGAAGAACACATGAGGTTTTGCATTTATCATCATTTTGGAAAAATGATGGGTTTTTTGGGAGGAGGGAGAATTAAAATATTTTCCCTATCTCTATGTAGAGTTTATATAACCCTAGAAAAAGAGATGGAACCATGTCTAAAATGAATCCAATAACACTTGGGAATTATATAAACTTGTTTAAAAGTATTAAATCCTAAGAATTCCATCCCACAATGAAGGTAAATCAAAAATAAATGAGTATTTCATCTTGAGACTTCCAACACCATCATAGGATATCTCATTACATGGGAATTACATCCAACTACTAATGGAAATAAATGATAAATGGTAATTTTCCCCCTCACTATAATTATCATGACTATGTCAGAAATTTTTCCAAGACCTAATTTTCAACACATTACACTATAAAGTTCTTAATAACCCTAATCAAGAGCTCGTAACATTATGGTAAAAGCATCAACTTCCAAGAAAATTCATACGTGGTAAGTATATTCCTATCCCCAAAGTATAATAAGAGTGGAAAATTATTAAATTCCAATAGTATCCACCAATATGGGAAACACATCCCCACCTATGGAAGTATATGAACCTAGATATTATATCCCACCTACATAGTTAAAAATAGGTACTCGGACATATATTACCATACTCATCATTATCAGGGTCGTAAGGGAATTCTATCCCATTTTCATGGGCATTCCATCAAGAATACGATCATATCATAATGAGTATCATTTCCTTGAACATATATAACACACTATAGATATAAATTACATCTAGAAATCATGTACTTTGCACCTCTGTCCCATAAATACACACAAAAGGTAATATCATCCTTTTTTATGTGAAATATATTACAATGAGGCATATTATCCCCCACTTAATCCATCAAAACACAAAGGGGATATTATTAAATAAATATATCAAAAACAAAATAACATATGCAGATAAACAATTTAATATCAACATATTGTCCTTTACCTTTAATATTATAAAAACATCTAGTACACTTTAAATTAAAATTAATTTTTTCAACCCATACTCAGCATAATTTTATAAGATTATATTGGCATAAATAACCTAGTTATATGAAATTGAATGTGCAGAAAACCCACCCTTATAAATAGGAAATAAGGTAACTAGAAAGATCCTTGGGGGTTATATGATAAGACAACGACACCAATACACATTTATCCTATCTGAAATAGTTCTCATAATTAGGGTCTATCATATTATCAAAACACTCAAATGATCCAAATTAAGGGTTTTTAGTATTTTAGTCATTTGATATTACATGAGGTTTATGGAAATTAGTGGTCATCACTACGCGATTTGGTAAGTAAAGGTCTCTTATTAGCCCTAAATAGCCACATAAAAAAATAAGGGGATGAATTGGATCATTCTTAATTTCATTTAATTTTATTAATTCATAGGTGGTAATACCACATATCAAATGCAACATGAAACAAATCTTAAAACATTAATTAATATAGGCCACACCTACCAATTAATGGGATTATTACCCGATGAAATACTCATCCACCATTTTCAGATCTCAATAAATCCCATTACATCTCTTGAATATTAATCATTTGAATTAATTATAAACTAACATAATTAATCACCCAAAAATAAAAATAATCCTCCCAGAAAAACCATATTTATATTTCATGAACCAAGAATGTAATTACACCCGTGATTGTTTATTAATGTCATACCCCAGCCTCAAATAATCATTATTTTATTCATATTCTAGTCGTGGTACCTTTATTAGAAGTTCGGGTTGAGATCTATCGATTTTTTTTGAGGTTTTATATGTTTGGGATGTTTTTTCAAGTGACTCATGATTACTGTAAGGTTAGTAGTAACCACATGTCTCGACTATGTGGAAAGTGCAGGTTGGGAAAAACTAACCACACGACCCACAAAAATCCCTATGGTAGGTCCCAGGTTACCGTTTGTGGGTTTCTGTTTAGTAAGATAGGTCCTTGTGACTACCACACTGTTTGGAACACCTTGCATCCAAATTGTGCGGATGTTCCAGGTCATTAAAATATTGTTTTCTTATTTCCCTATCTCATCTTTTTTTTCCTAATTGAGGATCCCTCTCCTCCCTCTCTTTTTTGGTCCACTAGGGGTCCTCTCTAACCCTCCACCTTTTCTTCCTATCATCTTTGGTTTCTCCTCCATCATGTTTAAGGTATTTTGTTGGGGTTTTGGGTGGTTTTCCCTCCTCTTTCCCTCCCCTTCTTCTATTCACGGTTTTCATTTAGGGTTTCAACCCTAGTGAAAACCCAAATTTCGATGGTGTGTGTTTGGTTCATTTATTCTTATTCCCAGGGCATTTAGATCACTTGTGAGGCTCAATTAACCCTCTCCTTGAAGTTTTGCACCATCCACACTTGGTAGAGGTAAGCGTTTCCATCTTTTCCCTTCCCAAACACTGAATAGGTACTTGAATGTTTTCAATTAATTTTTAAATGTTATTATCACTTCAATTATAAAAATATCTAGATATTAATTATGATTTATTATTAATTTAATTTACCAAAAATAGGATTTCTAGGTTATTTTTGTGAAATTTATAGGCTTATGGCACCAAGACTCGAAATGTCATTGTTCTTTCAAAATAGAATTAGGGTCTTTTATGAAAGGTTTTTCTATTATAATATTTTTGTGAAATTTGTTTTAGTTTTATGAACATGGATCAGCATGTAAATATTGGTAATGATATAGTTTTACAAATTATTTAAAAATGGTTTGGAAATGGTTCAATTGTTCAAAAAAAGGGATTTTTGTGTTTTGTTTAAATTATGCAATTTATGGGATTTTTTTGAAAGAAAGTGGTTATTTTGTAGAAAGGGTTTTTGAGAGTTCTCTTAGAAATTATAATGTTCCAATGGATGTTTGAACATACGTGGGTTCACTATGTGCACACTGGTATGTTCCCAAAAATGAAGATGGTTCTTTGAATTGATATTTTACCAAAACCTTGGTTTCCACAATGGTCTTTATCTCTTCCACTCTTTCTTGAAAGGTTGAATTATATATCAAACATTTGATAATTTCTTCATGGATTTTTAAAAAAGATACATTAAATGTGTTACTCATGGTTTGGCCCATTTTTATTTGAAACGTACTTTGGTGTGAGTTTGAAAAGAGTAAAGGTCAACGTGGTGATCATAAAGTGTTTGGATGTGTCATTAGAACTGAAGGTCCTATTTGGAATTGTAAATAAAAATGTATTTCTTTCATGATGTTTTGATAATTTATTTAGATATAAAGTCACTTTTGGCTCTTTCATCTCATGATTAATGATTGTTTTTTCTTTAAAGATAGGATTGTGGTTTGGAAAATTTGTCTTCCTGGTGGGAAACTCGAAATGGTTTATGAAATTATTTGAATGTTCACATGGTATAACATCCTGATGTTTACATTGATGATATGAATTGTGAGTATATCTATATGGTGTCCTTTATAGGATGGATTTAACTTCATGGGTTGTTGTAAATAGGTGTGTGTGTTTGGGGTTGTCAATTGCAGTGACGGAATGAATGATTAGTGACGTATTTGTTGGCCTCTTACCTACACAATTTTATTAACACAATGGGTTCTTGGGTGTCTTTTGGTTTATCGAGTGAAGGCTTCTTACCAATCTCGATTATATGGTTCAATAAACTATTGGAGTTGTAGAGAGGTTGGGGGATATTCTACTATTGAATCTATGATAGAGAATTTAGTTGGTTATTGACACAGGGGCTTCACTATATGTCGGCAAGTGGTTTCGAACTGAGTACATCTAGGGATTTTCTAGGGGTTTTTAGTATATACCATGGTTAATAATTTTATAACTTATTTACATTATGTTTTACAAGTTTATATTCTTTCAATGTGTATATGATTTTTTTGAGCACTATCCTGGTTTTTCATGTTTTGTAAATTTGATATCAAATAGAATTTGGTTTTTAAAATATGACGCGTTGTGTGCATTTTTTGTAAAATGTATAAAACCTATTTTTATAACTATATTTCAAACTATTGTAATTGGAATTTTTTAGGGAAAGAATAAAATTGGATTATTTTTTTATCTTTATCATCCCTACTAATCATTTCAGTGCTCACGCCTATCTAATATTTTTAGATGGAGGTCCATCTTTTGTTTTTGTTTCCTGCCTTAGGTGACCATTTTGGAGAAGGTTTAGTCTTATGGTTAGAGGTGACAAACAGGACACATGGAGATTATGGGATATCAGTTTCATTTTTATCATTTTAGTTATTAGTATGTTTAGTGTATCATGTAACTGAATTGGTTTTTCATTTATTTGAGGTTTAGTTGTTTAGTTTTGTTGTATTTTTTGTGTATCTCTTTTTATTTATCTAATCATGCTTCTTTATTTTGGGATAAAATCATTCCCAATTGTGTCATATTTCATTCTCACAACTATTTTTAGACTTTTGAAATAGGGAATTATCTTTGGGCCATGTCATAGACCAGGTCAGGTGTTGGGCCAGATGTCCTTCTTTCCTGGTTCATGAAAAAATGGTATCAAATGATGTTCCTATTATTTGGGGAGTTTGGTAAAATGAGACTAGAATTTTTAGGGCATAGAAGGTAGGTTATGGGTCTGCGCTTGATCACCACTGCCCATGAAGAAACATATGTTATCATGGGTAGATTGGATTTTGATTCTTTTTTCTTTATTTAGGATAGTTTAATGGATATCGAGGTGAGGCTATGTCATTTTTTGATCTCACATGGAGTAGTTACCCATGCTGACCAAATTGTTTGGTTCGAGGTCCTATTAGTGTTATACATTACACGGGGTATGGCCCACTACCATGTCACTGGTTTTGGAATAGTCCCTAGTTCCTCATCCTAGTAGATCTTTATTGGGTGTGTTTCATCTTGGTTTTGTATGGGGGAAGTGTAAATTGAAAATGAAAGTGTATTTTTAAATTGAAAATAGATTTAATAATTGAGTTGTTTTTCATCAAATTATTTTAAATTGGTGTATTGTGTTTTAATATTGATTTTTTTCTGGGTTTATAAATATTAATTGGGTGATACACTAGATTTTCATTATGGATGTTTTCATGTGTGTGGGTATATTTCGGAAGTGCGTTTTAGCGAGGGTGGATGGAAATGGATGAAAACGCCTGAAACGGTTCATAGAATTCCATGGGTGGTGATTCAAATTAATGGTTTTTCAGGTTTTTTCCAAATATGAGTTTGAATGATCATGTGATTTTAGAAATTGATTTTCTCAAAAAATTGGTTGTAGTATTTGGTATTTTCCCTTCAAAGAAAGCAGTTTTGAAATTTAAGTGAAATGGTGGTTTTTGGAAAAGCAGTTTTTTATTGTGTTTCTATATGTTTGGTTTAGGATCAAATTTACATTATATTTCGGTGTTATTTTTGGTTTTGATATGGTTCAATGTTGTTTTTGGTTGTGTTTGTTGTGTTTTTCGACATGTGTCGCCCAGAAAGGTCCCAAAATTTTCTAAACAGTAATTCTTAGTTTTGTGTCGGTTTCAAGTGATTCCTATTTTCCATGGTGATTGAGGCCAATTATAGTATGTGGAGTGATATGAGGGGGTCGAGTGTTTTTTCAGGTTGTTGGTAACTCTCAAATATATTATATTCTCTACTGTCTGTAGGTTGTCTCGGGGACCAGTCTTGGGAAATTGGGGGTAATTTTCTCCATCATCGAGGCAATTTGAGATGATATAGACTATTTTTAGGACCACATAATCCAATGGTTGTACATGAGGAGGTGAATTTAAGGAAGGTGGAGGGTTTTTGTACATTCCAATAAATCTTGTCACATCCCATTTAATGTTTACCATCATTGTGACATTTCAGGTCAACAAGGGAAGTTTTATAGAAAACGTCATTCTAGAAAAGAGTTAGGATCCAGGGATGTTAGTGCCAGAATGTTAGTCAGAAGATAATTTGGCCATTAGATACCTAGCCATAGGTCTCAAGGAAATTCTTGTACACAATCTATAGTTTATTATGGTGGGTCGAACCTCATCATGGGTCATGTTTCATTCCTTGTGATAGAAACAACCGAAGCTTCTTTTCTTTTGTTTCTCAGCAGGGATGGGTTCATCATATCATTTTATGGTTATGATAAAAATGTTCTACCAAAATCTATGTGGATTTTTTCATTCTAAATGTGGATTTTGTAATTATTATTTTTTCTAAAAGTGTGTTTGGCTCTTGTTTTGGGTGGTTTTTTTCATTGGAGGTGTTCGTTTGGTGAGGAAGGTTATTGAGGTTTGTAGACGAAATGGATATTCTTTCAGGTTTGGGTTGAATTATCATTCGCGTTTTTACCTTAGTGTTGTGAGTATTATATTGGGGTGAGTAATTTTTTATTTTTATGGTTATGTGTTTGTCCTTATGCGGAGGGTTTTTGGTTCTTATAGGAATATTTTCTGTTTCGACATCCCAGTATGCTGAGTTTATTTATATTCAGTTTTCTATTTGAGTCCTTATGGTGGAATAGCTTTTCTAGAGATATGGGGTTTTATTTTGTTCAGATTGAGAATTACTAATTTTCCGGTTGTGGTAAGGCTACTACTTGGGTAGTGTAGAGAATTTGGATAGGATCACTTGGGAGTTCATTCATTCCCCCATTGGGGTGGTGTGTTGGGGTTTTGTGGTTTCAAACAAGTTGGGTTCTTATGTTGGGGAGAACCCCCTCATGTTCTCCCATTGTTTTATATCTTGGTTTCTATTTGATTGGTCATGTGTGACCTATGGAGAGTAATTTCCTCCTGTGATTCTTGTTTTTCCTTAATTTTTTCTAGGCATGGACTCCTGTTTTTTTTTAATTGTTGGCCTGGTGAATTTTTGGAGGATGAAAGTGTCTTTTTTAGGGTGAATTATCACACCCTGACCTTGAATACACATTTAATTTGTTCTTATTCTTATCATGGGACCTTTTTCTAAGATTGGTATGTTATCAATTTATTTTATTGTGGTTTTAAATGTTTGGTATGCTTTTCTAGGTGTTTCATACTTAACTCACTATAAGTAGTAACCATGCATCCTTACCATGTGGCTGGTGCAGGATGGACAGAATCGACCGCATAGCCTATGAAAAACCATGTGGTAGGTCCCAGGTAACCATGCATTGGTTTCTCCTTAGTAAGGAAGGTCTTTATGGTTATCGTAAGGTTTGGAAAACCGTGAAGTGAAACTGTGAGGACGTTCCATGTCGTTAAAGTCTTGGTTTCTTTTTTCCCTCTCTCCTCCCATTTTACCCTAAATCAAGATCCCTCTCCTCCAAATCATTTTTCTACCCCATGGGGTCCTTCCTAGCCCTCCTCTTTAACTTCCAATCATCCAAGGTTTCTCTTTCATTGTATTTAAGGTACGTTTTCATCGTTTTGGGGTGGCTTTCCCTCTTATACACCTCTGCTTCATCTTTTCTTGGTTTTTCCTTTGGGGGTTCCCCTAGTCCAAACCCTAATGTCCTAGGTTTGTGGTTAGTTAATTATTTCTTGTTTTTAGGGTGTTCAAATAACTTGTAAGGCTCGATTCCTCCTATCCTTGACATTTCCCTCCATCCACACATTCTTGCGGTAGGAGTTTCCAAATTTTTCCCTTACCAAACACTCTATGGGAACATTCATTATTTCAATTAATTTTCAAATACTTTTTCACCTCAATTATACCCATTTCTTGATGTTAATGTTGTTGTCTTGTTCATTTATTTTACAAAAAAATAGGATATTTATGTTATTTGTGTTAAATGTCTAGTTTTATGGCACAAAGGGAGGTTGTTTAAAATGTCGATGTTCTTTTAAAATGGAATTGGGTTATTTTATGAAAATTTTATCCTGTATAATGTTTTTTTGTTATTTGATTGTATTACGAACTTCATTTTGCATTGAAATTTTGGTAATGATATATTTTTCCTATTTTATTAAAAAACATTCCAAAAGTTTTCAATGTTTCATAAAGGGGTTGTTTTGTTTTGTTTGAAGAATGTAAGTGAAGGGATTATTTTAGAGGAAAGTGGTGATTTTTTGGAAACTATGTTTGTGGGTTCTCTTAGAACTAAATGAGTTCCATTGTATTTTGGCACATCCATGGGTTTACTTGGTGCACACTAGAACATGCCCCCAAATGATGATGGTTCTTTTAATTCGTGTTTTCCCTAAACCATGGTTTCCTCAACAGTATTTTTCTGGTCCCCTATTTCTAGAAAGGTTCAATTTTCATTCAAATGTTATAATATTTCTTTATGTGTTTTGGAAAACCTTTCAATAAAATTGTTACTCATGTTTTGGCATGTTGGGCCTAGAAACATGCTTTGTTGTGAGTTTGAAAAGATTAAAGGTCCATATGGTGATCCTAAGGTGTTTGGGTGAGTGTTTGGATCTTAAGGGACTATTTGGAATTAAAAATAAAAAATTGGTTCATTCATGTTGTTTGACAATTTAATAGTAATAAATTCATGTTTGGGTTTTTCATCTCAAGAGTAATGGTTCTGTTAACCATTTTTAAAGGATTCTATTTTGGAAAATATGTGTGCCTGGTTAGAAACCCGAGATGGTTTATGAAATTATTTGAATGTTCATATGGTATAACGGTCTAGATGGCACTTTTATGGCATGAAATATGATTATATATATATGGTAACATTTATAAGAGGTATTTACCATTATGTGTTATCATATATTGGTGTCTGTGTTTTGGTTAGGCATGTGAAGTGACAATAGGAATGATGATTCACATGTGTGTTGGGCTTCAACTTATATGGATTTATTACCACCATGGGTTACTAGGTGTCTTTTAGATGATAGAGTTATTGTTGAGTACTAGGCCCAATTAGATGGGTTGGTACCCTCTTGGAGTTGTAGACTGGCCAGGTGGGGTATTCCTCTAGACAGGCTATGATAGAGTAGCCTATTGGTTATTGACGTAGGGGATTAACTATATGTCGATAGGTGGTTCCAAACATGGTATATCCAGTGGTCTTATAAGAATGTTTATGTTATCCCATGGTTAATAATTATATTACTTGTTTACTTTATGTTGTACTATTTTCTATTCATGTATTTTTTATCTTCATATTTTTAGCACTTTCATGGTTTTTCTTGTTTTGAAAATTTGATATAAAATGGGATTTTGTTTTTGAAATATGAGGTGTGGTGTGTTCTAGTTTCAAAAATACATAAAAACACATTTATAAGTATATTTGAAACTACTATCATTTGACTCTTTTGGAGAAAGGAAACACATAGATCTTTTGGATTACCTTTTCCATCACTAGTGAGCATTTTAGTGCGCATACCTATCCTATCTTTCCAGTTGTAGGTCTATCTTTTTTTTAGGTTTCTGAGCTCAGGTACTCGTTGTAGAGAAGGGTAGGTCTTGTGGTTGGAGCTGACCAAGAGGTCACATGGAGATCAGAAGACAATGATTTAGTTTTACTCATTTTAGTTTTTAATCTTTTCAGTGTAACTTGTAACTAAATCGATTGTTCATTTATTTGAGGTTTAGTTACTGAGATTTTTTGTGTTTCTAATTTATCTTTGTTTATTTAACTGGTATTGTATTTTTTGGCTGAAATTATTCACCTTTCTTTTTTTATGTGATTCCCAACACTATTTTACAGCTTGTGGGGATTGATATTTCTATTTGAGCCATGTCACGGACTAGGTCTGGTGTTGTGTCAAAATTCATCCCCAGCAAATTCGTGACAATCAATCACCCTCTACTTCATCCAATTTATAGAACACCATGATCATCTAGTGTGATAGACTATTGTATTTTCATTTCTTCTTCTAATTTTATTTCATACTTATATGTGTAATTATCACTAATTTTTGGAACCATGATCCTTATTCCAATTATATAAAAACAAATTTCACAATGATCTATAGATAATCTCAAAAATCCACTTTTTAGTATATCATCAATTTTACTTGATTAGGATGGTCAAATTCATTCAAACTACATCTTTAATTTCAAGTTGACTTTATTTTTAATTGGAGCCACCCCTAATCCACAATATATATTAAAATAAATTTACACATTTTGTACGTGACTCAACATTATTACAGAATGATCCATAACAACACAACATAATAATTTTTTTGACTTAAAAACAAAAATTCAGACTAATGAAATTTTTTATATTACTATGATGTGACTACCTATTCCACACCATAATTCCCATAACCTCCATGTTTCTCATCTCAAAATCCTATATTCATTAATTAGATAAATAATTGGACATGTATTTAAATATCCATTCATGTTATGATACCCTTTCCATGAAGTAGACCCCATCATCTAGGAAGATTACAAAATCTCATATTTTTTTACATAAGAGTATAGTATCAACCGCTGAAGATTTATTCTCATTTTTACATTAGACAGAGATACCCTAATATTCTTTGAGGACACAATCAAGAGATGAAAATTATCATATAATTCCTTCCATAAAAACAATTCATTTTTTATGTATCATTTTTTAGGCATGTTATAAATCAATACAAAATTATCTCTGAACTATTAATATTCAGAATCCTAAAACTTATCTAAAAAAAATTAATTATTTATCAATAATTTTTGACTTAATATTATGTATTTACATTATAGTTTGGCCTCATTCCTTAAATAATAATTATACTTTTAGTAATATAACATTAATATGACATGAAACAAGATGTTGTTTGATTCATAAGGTTATGATGCCATTTCTTCCCAACATAAAGTACTACTCTATGTTTTTATATATTATTATAATAACATACCAACATCATGGTCTCATATCATTTATAATAATTAAACCTATTTGGATGTTTCACTATCATATTTTTCAGAAAAAACAATATAAAACATATTTAAGATGCTTTTCAAATAGTTTCAAACTATTCTTTCCTTTGATCCAGTAACCAATAGAGAGACTAGACCATCTAATAATAATTATAAATCTCCCATTACATTTAAATAATATTTTCATGGAAATAGGCCTAATAAGAGTAAAAACATTTTCATTGATTAATTTTTTAATCCTTTCATTTTTTTTCCATTTCCCAAATGAATTTCCCAGTTTTGAAATTATTTAATAATGAAATTGAAAAATAGATCAAGAATACATTTAAAAAGTTATATGTTTTCATTCATCTACTGGATGCTTCAAAAAAAATCCTTCCTAAAAAAATTTCTAATAGAACATTGCACCCACTGGTGGTGACTATAGGGGAATAAGTGAGAAAACATTGGAATTAATTCCTAATAGATTATACAACTATAGATTCTATACTTTTACATGACCAGAAAATAATTTATGATGTATTTAACAATATGGTTGACTTTATTATTTGATGTAATAACTAGTTTAATTGTATTTGTTAATTTTATATCTCAATTTGTGTATATTTATTTATAGGTTAAGGATATTCAACTATAAATAATTGTTCTGAAAAATTTTAATTATAGAATAATACACCAAATTAATGTGATTAATGAAATAATTTTTTTATAAAATAAACTTAATTTTCTAGTTGAAATTTAAACCCTTTAGATATAATATAATTAATAACATGGACAAGATCCACTCATATTATGCAGTCTTTTTTAAAAAAATGAAAAAATAATAATTATCTATAATTAAACATTTTAGAAGTATTTAGGGGGAGAATTCATTCATTTTAACATATAAGATTAAATTAAACTCCCTTTGAAAGATAACACTAATTCACATATCATATGGATTGAAATTCTCCCCAAATACATAGATTCACATAATTATTTCTTAATCCATTTTTTGAAGCCCCCTCACTCTCTAAGAAATTATATATATATATTAACATTAATAATTGAATTTGTTTGGATAGGTTAATTTTTATATATTAGGTTTGATCATTTTAATTGATAAGTACATATATTCACTGATGATTCAATAAATACTATATTTGTTGATACTATTCATATAGAGAATATTCATTAGAAGATTGATTGTTTTATTGACCCTATTCATCCAATGTCAACTCACTCAATCCGAAAAACTATAGTGTTGGAATGAAAACACCTTCCAATATATTTAAAATATTTCTGTCTTGAGGGTATTGATCAATTTACTATAATTTCGTCCAACAAAATCCCTTATAGATAATAAAATAAAATGACATGATTGTTAAAGTAATTGTAAAATGGTTATAGTATGTATATTAGATGATTCAACTAGGATTAGCCAATTTACATACTTGAAAAAAAAATTGAGTATGAGGAAAATGATATAAATAACTATAAATTTTTATTAAATTTCACAATACTTGAATTAGTAAAAAATTATGTGATATATCTTTAACATTATAGAAAGTTATCTCACATTTGGTGTAAAATATAAAAGTTTTGGGAAAATAATGAAAACATAAATTTGAATAATTTTTAACACACATGAATATAATGAATTAGTTCTTATACATGTGAAAACTATGTAGTATTAATGAATTTAAATCTATCATATTAATTAAGAAATGAAAAAGGATCACTTTCCTCTTCCTTTAATTAACACATTGTTTGAATGATTTTCTAGTATGCCCAATTATTATTTATATGATACATATTTAATTTATTTTAAAAATACTATTACCCCCATTTAGAAATAAAATTCTACATTATTCTTTATTTTTGAGAATATACATAGAAAATAATTTCATTTAGTTCATGTACTACAGGTAGTAACTTTCAATATTTTATAGTGAGTATTTTCTCTTAATGCATGGATCATTATTTTAAATTTTTTATAGAATATTTAAAAGTTTATAGATATTCAATTGATGATTGTTTTTTACACCGAGGTTTTTGTCTCCACTTATGTGTTGAAAAATATAATTTATAAAATAATGATAAATTCCATTAAGTAGTGAAGTAGAGGAAATTTATTATTTTTATCATATATATATATATATATATATATAAGGAATAGATGATGATAAGTTAAAAGAAACATTCCACCCTTGATTATAATAAATTATTTCTCATTGAAGAATCTCCCTTTGGGAGATTGAAGAACCCATAATGAACAGAATAGAAAAATGGATACCTGATCTAATATCAATTAATACATGAAAAATATGAAATTGATCTCCCATAGAGGGTTGGATTAATATAACAAACATTATTTTTTCCATTTTTGTGGTTTGTAGATACCCTTTTTACTACAAAAATGTTATGAATTTTATTTTAAGACAATTTATTCAGTAGTTTAGGAAGTTTGTCATTGAATTCATTAAAAACATGTGTACATGTGAGTTTGAGATTCATTGTAATTGAGTAGAAATTAAAAGGAATGATGTTCTCTCATGGATGAGAAAATCATTGAATTAATTGGGATTTTAATTTCACAACAATATAGGGTTATTCTTATGTTACGAAGAGTATATGTCTTTAAAAATACCACCTTATCATCTTTTAGTCTTGCCATAATAGTTTAGAATATAATAATTAGATACTTTGACACATGATGATTGTGTTGGTAGTTTAATATTATGTGAGAATTGTGTTAATCTGATATAAAATTATTCACATCATAATAATATTGGTTTCACCAATAAAATTTGTATTAGGAGTTTACGAAGAGTAAATTACACCATGGAGACTATCCTAATATGAGTTATTATTCCATGAATTTAAGAGTAAAAGGTTCTACTCCATAATAATACTATATCATCATAAAAGAACTATAGATCTGAGAAGACCGTCATTTAATAAGATATACCATACTTTTAAGAGATAGATGTCTGTGTTTTTAGGATTTTGTAATTCTAAATATTTGAGGAAGAAATAAATTTAGAACTAATTTTTTTCTATAATGGTTCTAGATACTGAAGGTAATTTGGTTTATAGTTCTAGAAATATTGAAACTATTGGGAAATAACTTACCTATAATTTTAGTTAAATAGTTTAATAGACCCTAGGATATCTAGAATTTATCATTTCGTAACTATTAGATATGTGGTTCATGATACAGAAAAATGTTTCAAAATATAATGATTGTTTTTCTAAAAATAAGTTGAAAATTTGTTGTAGTATCTCAAATTAAAAAAGGAAGAACTCTGAGATGTATATCCTCTAGTTCCGGGGATACATAATTAATGGGTTTGGTAGGATATTTAATGAAAAATATGGGAGATCATGAAACCCAAATTCTAGAGGCACTTGAGTTGTGGTAAGTGAAGACAATCGACTTCTCGTAAATTTTCATTCATATTGGAATTTATTTTTAAGGAAATCCTCATTCTTTATTCATTATTCATTTGAAGACAAATTAAAATTTTGGAAGTGTGATCACAATCACAGTATAACAATTATTATCCATGTAATAATAAGAATGTGTAGACCTTCTAAAAATTTTTGTGTCTATGTGTGTTCATTCTCAAATAATTTCAAATAATCACACCAACAACATCAATATTTAGTCACAGTAACTAGCGATGGTTGCCAATTTAATTTTTTTTCAAAAAACACTAATTAACACCACTCCAAAATCAGTGGTGGAATACTTTCCCCAAGGCCTCACAATTGGTATGAGATAAATTTTTATTGAAGAAATTTTTAGTGCTTTGATTATATAATACCATTCACCATTAATATCTGAATGATATTAAAATAATTCTAGTAACAATTATTTTAAATCATAAATTTCATTTGATTTTATATAAGTTTTGATCCATGATATCTATAGAGTTATTAAATATATTTAATTATAAATAAACCCCATATTCATTAAAAATGGCTTCTATTTATGGAGATAGATATAGAATGGTTCCATACCTTCTATTACTCATCTTGGATTTTCTTGATATCATTTAGAATGATGTTAATATTCTAGGATTTGGGATACCCTAAAATTTATAGTATATGTATAATGTTGAAGCTAACAAAAATTTGTACAATGTGTTAATATATTCACTATTAAAAAATAGTTTACATGAGTCATGGGAATAATGATAGAAAATACAATCTAGAGAAAAACTCATGATATTCATGAAATTTATAACAATCTGAATGAGACTATGTTACAAAACTCCCTTTATTATTTTAATGATATATGATTTTGAGAATATTAAATAGTGTTTTATTTATTTTTTTTATAAAATAGTATGGTAATTTTGTTTCAACATTTTGATGAAATTTCTAATTATTATACCATCATGAATAAATTCATGTGAACCCTCTAAAATAATTTTGAATCCAATATTTCAACCCTTGTGGATCAATACCAAAATGATTGGGCCATAAAAAATGATGAAATGTTTTCATTAATTGTGATATGATTAAATTTATAGCCTTATAAAGATTTGGTCAAAAACATGGATAATTGATTCAATCCTCTAAAAGTCTAAAATTCTATAAATTCAATGATGTATTAGGAGGAACAAATAGATACAAATATGATTCCATAAATTTAAAATAATTAATCTCTTTATTACCAAAATTGAGTCATCATGGAAGAGGAATATGTGGGGGAAAATTTCCATTTTAATAAACAATTTATAGAATTATTTTCCATTTTAAATATATTTCCCTAAAAACAAAATAAATTAGGAAAAGTATAATAAACCTAGAAGATCATCTAGGAAGAAACACTTGTCCAGTGGCCTCAATATAGAACAATTACTCAATGTAAAATTAAATATCAATACAACAATAAAAAAATTAAATTAGTATTCCATATATTTTTATATGTAAAATGAGTGAGAAAAAAAACATAGAACCAAAGTAAGAATAATTTTATCTCAAAATTTATTCTTCACAAATATTCCTTAACTAAAAATAATATTCAAGGAGAATATATTAAAAAATATATTCTAAAGATACATTAAAATATTTTAAACATAGATTATATCTCATGGTCTACATGAATAAAAAATGACACATAAAATAGTAAATAATTAATTAATTAAAGGTAATTATTCCCTATAAATATACCTTGATAAGGAAAAAGATAAATACATTTTGGAGATTGATATTTAGTTCAAATGAAAGATGGAATATTTCAAAAAAAATATAGAGGATTGAGATGATCAGAATGAGAATGCCCAAAAAATATAATTTTTAGGATTGAGATGGTGAATTTTGTTGAGGAAAATTTAGTAGAAGCAAATACTTTATTGAGAAAATCCAAAGATGAGGAGTAATAATATTAGATTAAAATAGACTGTGAAAACTCCGAAAATATGTAAATTTTATTATTGTTATTAGAAAAATTCTTTATTTCCATAGGTTTTAAATAAAAACTATTTCAATCACTCATGTTTCTAATTATAGTGGTGGTTGTAGTAATAATGGAATGAATAAGGGAATTAAATCATATGAAATAAAGAATATAAATACTAATAAGGATATTAATGGTTCTATAAATTTAAAAGGTAATTAATCTTGGAAATATAACCATAAATTAAAGGTAGAGTTCAAGGATAAGGCTCTAAATAAGGAGATATTTTAAAAATAATAGAAAACATCAAATCTTAGGGAACCCCAGTTAGTTTATGAAGAGCACATTTTTCACTAGAGGAGAGTTCACATTGAAATATGTTTTTTGTTTTTTGGATTGTATGGGATCAAATAATATGTGTTTATTAATAATTTATCAGATCCTCAATCTAATATATATAATGGATCATGTGGGATTAAAGTTGAATATTCTAGAGACCAATAGATACAATATCAAAAAGAGAAATTTAATATGAATAATTTTTTAAATTATATTACGGTGACTTGTGGGATACATGATAAACCTAAACACACCATAAGAAATTTATTTCCAATAAAAAATCAATATATATCAAAAGGATGGATTTTCCAGAAAATTCCATAGTGTTTGAGGTGTCATATAAGGTAGTATGAGAGAATTCATGGATATTTGATAGCGGTTACTCCTCACACATTAATAGAAAAAAAAATGTATTGAAATATTTCTAATGATAAAATGGATATCTTTTCATGTTCAGAAATTACAGAACACCCAATGTGAAAGGAGTTTTATACACTATAATTGACAATAATAAATCCAGTATTATTCTCTTAGTTGACGGTTTAAGGCACAATATAATTATTTTTTGACATTGAGTAAATTGGAATAGTATTTTTTTCCAAATATTTAATTTTTCATATTTTTCCCATGGATGGAACAATTATGTTGATAAGGATGTGACCAAATGATAACATGTTATATAATTGTGATGAAAAAAATATTATGACATGTTAAATAAGGATGAAAATATAATGTGGTATATTATAATTGTCCATTTGGGGATAAAAATATTGATTAGTTATTCAATTATGATGTTTTGATTAATATAATAATACTAAAATGTGAAATACTCAATACATGTGTTACATATCAATAGGAAATGACGGTGAACACAACTCACAAGTCACCAGGGATTAACACAAAAAAATCAATTGAGTTTGTATAATGGGATATGTGTTGACTAATGAGACTGAAGTCAACCAGAAATCATGAGTATTTCTGGACTTTTTTTAAAAAATCACATGAAGTGTGTCTTTTTTACGTAGATTATAAAAAATTATCTTCAAAATTTTTAAAAAAATTAAGGAAGAATAAGAAACATATAATTTATGTCGTCAAAATGTTTTTGAAATAGTCATAGGTTTATATTTAATAATGATTTTTTTGAGACATATCTTGATAATAATGGTATAATACATTTATATTCTACATTATAAATACCACCAAAAAATGGAATCATTGAGTGGAAAAATAAGAGTTTGGTAGACATGGTATGAACAATGATATTGTATAATGAACTTAAAATTTTTTATTGATACATGAAGAAAAAGTGGATCTTCGTATTCTAATATCATTATAACTTTGAATTAATTCATTCAATACACCACATTAGTTATCATATTGGAATAATATATTCATATATTGATTAAATGTGTTTAGAAGCCCATTTTATATCATAATTATAGGGAAATAATTTTCATGATTCATTAGATATGAGAAAAAGGGATATTTCATTTATAGACACCCAATGAAAGAAGTTATTTATTCCATAACCAGACTGTGATTAATATTATAGATAAATTTTAAATAAATGTGTATAAAAATTAAAATTATTTAAAAGAATAATTTCTTATTGATGATTCTACTTAGGGGGGATACGCTAGTAAGAATGAGATAATTACCAAAAGTAATAATAATTTTATTACCAAAAAAAATTTAAAAATTTCATATGATGTGTATTCTTAAGATAAAGGAAATTAAAATTTCGAAATACATATAAAAAAAATTTATCCTAAAAATATTATTGGATAAAATAGTAAGTGGTAAAAACATAAAAAAAATTATGAATTTGTAGTCATAGCAACATGGTTTTTTCTGTAGAACAGAACAGTGTTGACGGAGCCTTATAACAGGAGAGATGGGTTATGGTGATGAAAAAATATCATAACCTGATTAAGAAAAATGATACTTGGGAATTGGTCTCAATTCCCAAAGACAAAAAATTAATTAGTAAAAACATTTTTGTAAAGAATATGATTAATAAAAATATAGAATTATAGTGGAAAAAAGCTCATTTTTTCCAAATTGAGGATTTTTATTTAGATGATACCATAACTCTTTTTATAAGGTTTAAATAATTTAAATATTCATGTTAACTTGTTCACATAGAAACTATAATGTTTTTAAAATTTATTTCAATCCATAATTTTTAATATGTGAAATAAAGGATAAAGTCATAATTGAACAAATAAAGGGTTTTATCCATGGAAATGATGGATCATGGGTGTGTAATGTTGAGAGGTAATCATATAGGATCAAATAAATAAATGAAATGTGAACTCAAATATCTATGTCTTAATGAAACATGATGTCAGTTATTTTAATTTTGTATATTTGGGACATTATTTTTATCAACAATAGTGGAGGATTATGTGATGAATTCTCTACCCAAAGAATACATCTTCCTTAAATTTCAATGATTGGTGAAATGAATTTTTTAGGGGTTATCATGTCACTAATATAAAATTTTATAAAAATTTTACACATGAAAATTAGGCTAATGACTTATATAAAAATTGTGGAATGGATGAATCAAAAAAGGTTTACACACTTATTGAACTTTGGGATAATTTTTCTTTTTAAGAAGATTAATGTAGTATATATCAACATGAGTCTTTAAGGATAATTGAATTAAAATTTATTTAAAATCATCAAGACTAGATAGTTTATTTTTAGTTACACTTTGGGTGTGATTATAAAGTAACCTAAATGAGTAACATATAATGGTATAAAAATGGATCTTGTGCTACATTAAAGGAAACATTTTATTATATATTGAGTTATAATTATGGTGATTCACTACAAAAAACTTTTATACTAATTTATATTGGGGAAAATATGTTTTAGATAGAAAGTAAACATATATAGGTGGAATCCTTATTCGAGGAAAATGTGTTTCGAGGAACATAAAGAATAAAAATTATATCACTCTATCATAATGTATAAAGATTGTGTTATTACATCACATGAAGAAACCCAAATAATATGATTGAATTCATATATTGAGAATATGAGAGTTCATTTTTTATACCCATTATGATTTAGTGAAATAATAAAATTATAATTTAATTTTCAATGAATCCAGTGAGACATTCGCGGAAAAATCATATTAATATCAGGTACCACATTATCAATGAGAATAAGGATAGTTGTGACCATTAATTTGAATATATTTCAAAAAAATATAATTTCGGGAATATATTGAAAAATCCCATATCAATGGATATCTTTTTCATTTTTTGAGTGTTTTTGGGAGTGTATTATTTCCCATTTTTACTCTTTCTTACTGTTAAATTTTTTGAAAATGGGTATAACACATAGGGACCAATTAATAAAAATGGAGAGATACTCATATTTATATTATAAGTGATCATTAGGGGAGTGTGAAGTGTAGAATTTTCAGTTTAGATATGATATCTTATTTTTATTTTCATGTTTCAAATGAATATTAGTCGGATTAAAGATCCCATTAGTACATTAAAGACCAAATTATTATGTTAGATGAAAAATAGATAATTAAAAATATCTTAATTGAGATATGGTTATTACGGGATTGATCAGGAACAAAGGGTTACAGTACTCTAAAAATGAAAACATCCAATCCTATGGTGAGGCATTTCAATAAGATATATAGTTGAGGCATGATATGAATAGTTTCTTGAGGAAATTGTTTCAAATATTTTCTAATTTTCTATGTTTTGTTCATTAAAAACACTATCATGGATGAATTAGAATCACTGTGTAGTGGAAAAGAGATTTAAAGGATTGTTGTTATAACACCCCGACCTCAGATTCTCGGAGATGGTGCATTATTTCATTACATTGGCATTCTTACAAGAAATTATTATCCTGAAGGACCATGTAGTTTAGTAGTTTCTTAAAACTAGATACATATATTGGTTCAACATTAAAACATGAAATAAAATACCACATATTTGTTTTATTTGGAACATCTACAACTCTATGTTTATCCTTCTGGGTCTCTCATAATAAACATATTCATGTCCTAAGAAAATGAAAAATAAGAAAGAGGTGTGCCTATATTCCCTTTAAGGTTATGCAATACAACATAATATATCAAAAACATAAACATTATTCATGGGGAAAACATAAAACACATTACTTTAAAAAAAACTCGAACACGTTATGGTACAAATAATATCGGAATAAATAATTCTATAATAAAGAATAACCATGGGTATTATATTAGTCAAATTACCATATAAACATTAAATTACTAGTTTCAAAATGAATGAATTCAAAATTTGGAACATCATAACCATACTGTCGAGGGCTCATGCCAAGACCATAAATATCCATTTTTTCAAGGCCTCATTCCAAGACCAATGTTTGTCTCCTAAGACCTACCGATGCACCGAGGGGCTATAGGGGGCCCCACCCAACAATTAATAAATGCAATGAATTCCTATTATGAATGTGTATAAACATAAAGAAAATATGCATTAATATTTAAAAAAACATATGAGATGAAAATAACATTCCATGTACATTTAACATAAACACTAATCATTCGATGTAAATTGGTGAATGGTATCAAGATAGAACATAGAAATTAAAACTAATCAGAAACCATTCAAAAAAAATATTTTGGATTATATAATAATAAATAAATATCTATGAAATAAAAGATTCATCAATGGATGTTTACATAAATAAAGATACTTTTAAATGAGACCATTGAGATATTCTTGAAGAAATAATCCTTAATCATTCTAATGTGTCGCATACCACCATGAACCATTGAAATAATAATCCCTTAGAATATCATAAGAATAAGTATATTCATGATATGATATTCCATGGGGTAGTACATAAATCATAGGCAAGTAATAAGTGATGAACAAGGTATATTTGTCATAAAAGGTAAAGTGAGGTGAGAAAAAATTACTTTTTAAAGAAGAGTTCTTTTGGAAAACCATTTTTGTTTGACATAATTCTGGTTTTAAACATGTATATCCCAGAAAAGTAAAGGGAAGGAAATTGATATTAAATTTGAGTCATAAATTATGTCCCACTGAAGTGAATCAATTTAAAAAGTGTTTTCAAAGGAGCTTTAGAATTAAGACATTTTAGTGTTGTTTATGGAATTCATTAAAGAGATTTTAAAGCGAAAAATGAATTTTTTCATTAATAAAACCAAAAATGAACCAAAATATATTTTTAATGGTAAAAATTCATATTTTAGAAAGATAAATGTGGCTTAAAATAGATCATACAGTGAACTTAAAAATAGGTATGAATTTTAGAGTTTCTTTTGAATCAGGCTTCTATTTCAGGAATAATTTTTGAATGATCTTTTTAAAACATTTAAATAACCATAAAATAAAAAAGTATTATGATTTCTAGACATATATAAAACATAAAAAAAGAATTTATTATGTTTACATCGGAATAATTTATAATTTCATTGAGGTAGTAGAGAATAAGGGAAACCCAAATGAAAATGGAGGTTTAGGTTGGAAATAAGTTGAACACTGTAATAAATCGACTCTTAAACCCAAAAATTATTAATCATTGAATGATAAATTTAATAACATGAAAATAAATATATTTTTTGTATGATACATCAATGGGTAGTATACAAACACAATACACAAGTAATGGTAGTGAATAAATAATATCTCACAAAAATGGAAGTGAGATGAGGAAACCCTTACCTTAAGTCCAAAGGTGTTCTCCACATGAACTTAATGACCTGAATAATCAAATTTAGGTCCAATAATTAATAATTACAGAACCTAAAATTCATTTAATTGAGTTATTATAACCTTATTAAGTTCATTCATGGCCTTTCTGATGGGTTAATAGGACCAATTTCATTGTTCTGGTCAGTTTGATTCATGATCGGTATTCTTATATGCAAGAATTGAGAATCATGTAAAATGAGGATGGTTTTCAAGAATTGAAGTTATATGATTTTATTTAACATTAATAATGTTAAATGGTTGTAAATTTCATTTTTTACGTGGAGTGTAGATGAATCATTATATATATTATTTAATGATAACGATTTGTGTTAATTGGCGGTTTTAGATCACAACGAACTCATTTTTCTTTATAAAAAAAACCGTGTGTAAAAAAAGATCCCAGAACCATATATGAGGCACAATATTTATATTACAGAATTTATGAACCATAATAATGGTTTCATGAACATAATTTAAGAAGGTAATAGAAATTGAAAACCCATCATCCTTGAATGTGATAAATTAGCACATCTCAAATGATGTTTTTTACTATTAGCATAAAAAAGGGTAATGGATAGATAATAATAATTTATTCCATAATTACAAAAAAAATTAATTTAAATTTAAGGTCTTGGATTTTTCAAAACATTCGGGTTAAAAGAGGCGAGGATAGAAAAAAAAAACAAATTAATATGAAAACAAAGTAAAAGAATTGAAAAGAGGAACTTACCACTTGAATAAAAATTTATTCAGAGCCACTTTAGGGGAGAGGATTTGGAATTTTTAGGAGAAAAAGGTATGATGGATGTGGGGAAGGATATTTAGAGCGTATTTGAGAATAATTTAGAGAAGGAACAATGATTGAGGGAAGGGAAGAGAAAAGGGTAGTGTGGGTGGATTTTATATTAGAGGGGAGGAGGGTTTTCATAATATTTTAATCATTAGATTACTATATTTCCATAAGAAAATAAATAGTGATTATTCAATGACAAAAAATAGTAATAAGGGAATGTGAGTTCGAACCAATGTCCATTTACATCATCTATGACTCATGCATTATGTACAAATTCATTTATTTATCACATTTTATAATTTATCGAATCTCATTATTCACAAAAAATTGATCATTTCAGAAAAATACAAAAAATTCAACATAATTTTATTTGATGTGCAGAATCCAAATATGAACACCATTTTATTCAAATAATTTTTCAAATAATGGTAAATTTTTTTTAATTATATTCATTATTTACTATTAAAATACAGTTTTAAAACCATATTTGAATTTATAATACCCTAAAAAATTATCTAATGTTTTAATAATTTATCTTAAAATAATAGTACCACAAAAGATTTCTTTATGGAAACATTACATAAAATTTAATTTTATTATAAATATATTTCTAAATTTTAAATTGTAATTAAATATTTATTAATCACAAAAATACCAACACTTAATTTTTAATTTATATATTATTTTATTATATATATATTGTGCCTAGATTTTATTAATACTTACATGGGTAAGGTTAATATTCTTACGGGTACATTACTATTTGTAGGGATTATGTTACTATTCATAAGGGTTTGTCACTATTCATAAGGGAACATAATTATTCACCAAAAATTATGTGGATTATATCAAACTCGAAATGTCATACTGTATCAAATTGTGAATGTTCATTTTTCAAAATTCAAAATATAGAAGCAGCAAAATTATATTTATTGGCTAGGTTATAACAAAGTTTTGTTTTGTAGGGACATAGAGTTTCATGCATTATATATTGAATTTATTTGTAAATCCATGGGTTCTGAAACTAATAGTTAATATATTCTTATCAGGATTTAGTATTTATGAAAATAAATATAATAGATTAAATATATTGTTCTTATTCATTGAAAATATTTAATTAACAAATATTTTAGTAAAAATAAACTTTATAATAAAATAATTAATTATATATATTAAAATATTTTTTTACAATAAATAATTATTCCATATTTTATTTCTTTCTAGAATATTAATTACTTTGAAGGCTATAAATTTTTGATATAGTTATTTATAATTTTTATTATTTTAAACTAAAACACATAATTAACTTAATTTATTTCAAACTATAAAACAAATTATTGTGTTTTTACATTCTACCCTCCTTCAATAAATTACGTCCCCACAATTTGAAATCTCACTTCAAAATTTAAATTTTTATACTTGAAAAATTCCTTGTGGGATACCAACCTCGTAAATAGGGATAATAAAATATTCTCTTCATATGAGTGAATGTGAGATGAATAGGTTAATATAAAACTACTCATTAAAATTGTGAAAGAATATGTACATGGATGAATAATCTTACCACCATGTGCTAATGGAGAGAGATAGAGAGCATGATCATTTAGAATGTTAACATTCAAAAAGGAATAAATTTGTGATGAAGTAACGAACCATTCGTTTCATCCAAAAAAGGATCTAGAATGGTTTTTTGTTTGGGTTTTGGGATTCATTCCCTAATTTTGAGAAATTATCTCACTCTTACTCATGTATATATATATAAGTACTTGACACATCTATACATACCCAATATTATCCCACAGCAATCAATTTTACAATTTCTACTTCATTTCATGGAAAATGTTTTATTATAAGGTAAAATTATCTCAAAAAAATTAACAAAATATCAAATATAACCATTTCATAAATGGTTAACTTTTACAAAATTTCAAGATCCAAAACTTTAGAAATAAGCTCATAGAATTTCCATTATGAACTTATTTTGAAACATGAATTGGTTCTTAAGCATCACACACAAACATGTGAGTACATTTACTTTGTATTCTCTTAAAGAATGGTAATTACCATAAAACCATATTCAGTACATTCACACTTCCATATAAGATGAATTTAGATATATTCCTTTTCCCAAAATGTTATAGAATTATCACATTGTTAATGGTACATTATATAGATCAAAGATAGTAAGTTCTATGCAATTTACATTATCTATGAAATTCATATATTTATTCTGAAATTTATATCTCAGTGGTAGGAATATATTAAGGGTTGTATTTCCCTCAACCATATTTTTTTTCAAATTTTTAACTTTCTACCGAGTAACTATTCCTTAGTATAATTCATCTTGTGACCTCAAATACTTATTGAAATATTACTATAGTACATTCTTCATGTATTCCACAATTCTTATAATGCGTACATTGCTGATAAAATATTCAAATGACATGATTCTTGATGAGTCTTATTAATCATTACATTTCATCTATGATAAAATCATAACGTGATCATTATCCAGCAACATCATTTAAGGTATATTCATTTGATTTTTGGGACCAAGATTCACATATTGTCACATCAACTTACAGTTGAAGCATTGTACATCAGAAACTTATTTCTTACCCTTAAAATCCAGAAATTGGAGTCTTTTTTCTCCACACTTATAAAAATTACCATTCCCTTCAATCATTTTCCAGGATGATTTTTTCCACAATTATAAAATATGGTAAAACCTTTCTTTCCATTCTTCCCTTTATCCATCTTTTTATCTATTAACCTCTTATCTTCTTGATTCTCTTGAAAGTTGTAGGAATTCGAGAATTACTTTTCTATATTTTTAACAAATTATACTATTTCTTCATGTGATGAGGATACTTGGGAAAATATCTTTCTTCAAAATAATGGCTTAAGACCATAAGAGATATTATCCCTCTTACTATTTTCATCACATGCAATAGTGAGGATCTCATTTTGTCTACTAGGTTCAATTTCTAATCAATTACATATAATATATTAGTTCATAAAATTATTAACTCTCTATAAAACTATGCATATATTAAATTACTGCATCATAAATTGTAGAACTATATACTTTGGTTACATGGGGGAACAAATCCTTCATAAAGGTGGGTAATGAAAATTTCAAATATCCTTATCATATCCCCCAGAAGTGTCAAACTAGGTGCTTAGTAAGTCCTATTGTTGTGTACCAAGATACCCCAGGTCAAGCCTGAAACACCATGTTGGAGTTTTCACCCCAAGGTATCTTTTTTCTAGAACCACATCTACTAATAGTATCGAAATATGGATGAATCCACATAATATATCCATTTCCAAAATTCTATGATGTTGTTGTATGTTTATCCTAAAATAAAATTTAGGTGTTTTGTTTCCAAATATACAATTTATAAATCGTATAACCATGTTTTCATTTAAACCTCCTTTGATATCATTTGTAACGACCCAACCCTAGTTTCCTAGAGTCGGTGAATTATTTCATTTCATTGGAATTCTGACAAGAAATTCCTATCTCCAAGGACCAAGTAGTTTTGGTGATTTGGAAATCCAAATACAAACATAAGATCAACATTACAACATGAAATGAAATTCAACATATATGTTTTAATAGGAACATCCAAAACTCTATGTTTATACCTAAAGGTCAGTACTAAAAGACTTCTTCATGTACTAAGAAATTTAAAGATAATAAAGGTGTGGAGTCAGATGCTCAGTAAGGGTAAGAAATATGGTGGAAGATATAAAACCATAAACATTAGGCATGGTGAATGACTAAAAACACATGCCTTTAAAAATAACCTTGAACATATTATGGTAAGTATAAGAGCTGAATAAATAATTCCATAATAAATCATAATCATGTGAATTTTACTAGTTGAACAACCACATCAACTTCAATTACTTTTTTATTAATGGTGGAATGCATAATGTGGGACATCACAACCATACTGTCAAGACCACGGGCCAAGACCATAAATATCCATTTCGTCAAGGAATCATGCCAATACCATAGTATGTCTTATGAGACATACCAATGCACCAAGGTGATATAGTGGTCCCCACCTATCACTTACTAATTCCAATGCATTCTTATTATGAATGGGGATAAACATAAAAATTCCTATTAAAACTAACATATGAAATTTAATTACTATCCTCGTACAACAAACATAAACACTAATCATTTGAATTTAATTGTTTAATGGTATCAAGATAGAACATACAAATTCAAACTAATCATAAACCCTTAGAATACATATTGTAGATGATATCATAAGATATAAAACACTATGAATTACAAGATTTATAAAAGGATTTTTACATAAATAAATATACTCTTAAATGGGGCAGTTGAGAAATTACTGAGGAAATAATCCTTAAACATTACAATGTATCACATTCCACCTTGAAAAAAACAAATCATTATTCCTTATAATATCTTGAGAATAATGAGACTATTGATATTATATATCATTGGGCAGTACATACATCAAATTCAATAAATAAGTGTTGAATAAGGCATATATCTCTTAAAAGAAAAAGTGGGGAGAGAAAAATCTATTTTAGTTTGTAAGAAAGAGTTATTTTGGAAAATATTTTGTATATTTCATAAATAAAATTTTAAACTTATATATATCAGAAATGAAAAGTGAAGGAAATTGAGATTACATTTTATGCATAAATTTTTTCCAGATGATGTGAAATCATGTAAAAAGTGTTCAAAGAAGATTTATAACAAAAAAAATTTAGTGCGGTTTAAGGATTTCATTAATCTTAATTTAAAGTGAAAAGACATGTTTGCTTTTATTAAACCATAAATTAACCAAAATAGATTTTTAATGTTAAATTTTTTTATTTTATAAAGATAAATATGTCGTAAGATAGATTGTATAGTGAACTTTAAAATAGGTAAGAATTTTAGAAGTTCCAATAAATCAGGATTGTATTTCAGGAAGAATTTTTGAAAGATCCATTTAAAACATGTAAATCCCCATAAAATAATGAAATATTTTAATTATAACACACATATATAACATTAAAACATATTTTATAACGAATTCATAGGAATAAATAATATTTTCATTTAGGTGAGTTGAAAATAATAGGAACCTGAATAAAAATGGAGGTTCTGGTAGAAAATACATAAAACATTGTAATCAATTGATTCGTATAGCCCGAAATTAATAATCATAAAATGATACATTGAATACCACAAAACTATATAGATTTATGATATGATATATTATTGGGCAGTATACATAGACCATACACATGTAAAATTAGTGAATATGAAATATATTACAAAAATGGAAGTAAGATTAGGAAACCCTTGCCTGAAGTCCGATGTTGTACTCCACTTGATATTAATGATCTAAATAATATAATTTATGTTCATTGATTTATAATTATAGAACCTGATATTCATTTTATATATTTATTATAATAATATTATGTTCATTCAAGTCCTTTTTGATGGGCTAATAAGTTCAATTTCAATTTTTTGGTCCGTTTTTTCATGATCAGTATACCTATAAACATGAACGGAGAATCATGTAATATGATGATGGTTGTCCAGAATTGAAGTTATATGTTATTAGAGAACATAATTTATTTTACATGGTTTTATATATCATTTTGTTTCTTGGAGTGAAGATGAAACATTATATAAATTATATAATGATAACCGTTTGGGTTAATTGGAAATTTTTGAACACAACAATCTCATTTTTCTTTATAAATCCAAACCTTATGAACAAAAAGATGACCGAAAAATGTATGAGACATAATAAATATATTATAGTATGGTTCATCCATAATAATGGTTTCATTAATAGAATTTTATATTGTAATAGAAATTGAAAACCCATCATCATTGAATGTGATAAATTAGCAAATCTCAGATGATGTTTTTTATTGTTACCATAAAAGAAGGTGAAAGGAGATATGATAATAAATTATTCTGTAATTATAACAACATTAAATTACATTTAAGGTACTATTGTTTTCACAAAATTTGGATGAGTAGAGGTGAGGAGAGAAAAGAAAACAAAGGGACATGAAAATAAAGTAAAAGAATTGAAAATCCAAATTTACCATTTGAATTAATATACCTTGAGAGCCTCTTTAGGGGAGATAATTATGTATTTTATGGGAACAAGGGATTTTAGATGTTAGGTAAGATCTTAGGATGATATTTGATAATAATTTTGGCAAGGCACAAGGCCTGAGAGGAGTGAAGAGTAGAGGGGAGTGTGGGTGGTTTATATAGTGGAGGAGAGGATGGTTTTCTTAATATTTTAATCCTTAATTGTTTTTCAATAATATAATTAATTGAGGTGATTAAATGACCAAAAATAGTAATAAATTAATGTGATTTATAACCAATGTCCATTTAAATCATCCATGACTCAAGCATGATGCATAAATTCATTTATATAGCATATTTTTTAATTTATCAAATTTCACTATTCACAAAAATTTCATGTATTTTAAAAAAATACCAAAAATTATCCCTAACCATTTTTTGTGTGTAGAATCAAAAAATTAATTTAGTATTATGAAATTAATTTTCTAAATATGTAAAATTTAATTTTTATTTAAAATAATTATTTTCCTGAAAAATATAGTTTTAAAACCATAACTGATTTTATAATACCCTAAAAATTTATCTAAAGACATATTAAATTATATTAAAATCATAGTTCTACAATAGAATTTATTTAGGAAGAAATTTTAAAAAACTAATAATATTTTAGATAATTTAATTAATTTATATTTGAAAATAAATATTTATTACTCAAAAAATTAACAACAGTTAATTATTAATTGATAAAATATCATATTTCATTTATAAGGTGCCTAAATATTATTTATAATTACATCGGTGAGATTACTATTCATAAGGGTAAATTAATATTCGTATGGGTCATGTTTCTATTCATAAGGGTATTTCACTACTTATAAGTGTAAGATACTACTCAACAAAAATTATGTTGATTCTATCAGACTCAAAATATAATACTGAACGTATCTGCGTATGTCTATTTTTAGAAATTAAAAATACATAAGTGAAAAAATTATCTTTATTGGATAGGTTATAACAAATTATTATTTCATACGTACTCAGTGTTTCATGCATTCTATAAAAAATTTATTTATAAATCCTTGTGGTGTCAAATTAATTGTGAATATATTCAGGGAAGGATTTATTATTTATCAAAATAATTATAATATCCAATATATATATTGTCCCTATTCATTTAAAATATTTAATTAACTAATATTTTTTAAAAAATTAACATTGTAATAAAATAATTGAATAAAAATATATTTATATATTAAAATATTTATTTACAGAAAATAATACTACAAAATAATATTTCTTTTTAGATCATTAAATAATTTGAAGGCTATAAATTTTTAGTGTAATTATTTATATGTTTTATTATGCTAATTAAAATATATAATTAAAAAAAATATTTAAAACTATAAACTAAATAATTGGTGTATTAAAATAGTTTTATTTAGGATGATATAACAAGGCATAAATGGTGATGACCACTCCAAAACATGATTTAGTCACAACTAGTTTATCGAATATGAAAAGAATAATTCCAAAAATATTCAGTCGAATAATGATGACGTTGAATAGAAGAATGAGTTGTTGTTCTGTATATGGTTTGTTCCACTTGATTACTCTCATATAAAAAATAATTCCATATAATATATGAATATTAACAAGATATTTGTATTGGTTGTGCTATGAAATTTCATCTATGGATTTTGTAAGGAATCTATTATACCATGAAAAATAAGCAATGAGAAATTAGTAATTTCTTTCATTAAGTGTTGAGTTATACCATGATGTAAGACCTATAGTTCATGTTGTAAGAAATAAAAATGTGAAAGGAAATTTATTCAACGAGATAAACCACATTTTTAAGATCTCTGTGACACAGGATTGATGGTTTTATACTTTAATAGATTCAAGAAAAACTACAATGGAGTGCTCATTACAATCTATAATCAGTCTTCCTATATTTGTTCACAACATTACTGGTTTTAGATACATAAAATCAATCATACCCCACACTATCTATTAGGACATGACTATATTCAATGATACTCTAATATCACTAAAATTTAACCTTTTGTAACTATCATATAGGATGGTTACATTATAGTTGTCGGTTTCATGCTAGAATAAAGCATTTTTATTTAATTAAGTGGTGAGTCCCCTAGAGTTCGGTATAATGAAAATGGATACAATATAAGAGATATGACCACGAATTATTGGGATAATTCCAAGATGTACATGGAAGTATATTAAGGATAAGTACAAAGGTTCACTTGAAATCTAAATTCATGAGTCAGATGAGGTATACAAAGTGATTATCATTCTACTTTTTATCACTAATTGCCATTTAATTGTTGATCAACAAAATTGAAATGCTCTAATGTTTTAACCTTTCATACTAAATTCATATGTAGATAGTGGGAGTATGACTTATTCACTATAAGGATTATCCACCTCATAGTAAGGGTTTAATAACCTTTTAAAAAATATTATTTATATATGTTTTATTAGTCACATTGTCTCACATCATTTCCATCAAGATCTATTCACACAAAAAATCAATGAAAATCATGTGGATTGAGGGATTTGGTGTCTTCATAAACTGTTAATTCACCACCCCCCACCAAAGTGGGGGAATAGTCTCTTAGGGACCTCATGTAGGTGTATTATATCTTAGGCCATGCGTATTTTTACCATTTATTCATTAAAAAAACTAGTAATACCACACATTCCATATTATTTTTATTATAAAAGGTCATTTTTTTTATTTCATGAATAATGGATGGTTGATTATAACTCATAAAAAGGGATTCAACTGTCCCCACCCATCAACCATCCACTTATATGGTTTCTCCCTTTCAGGGTGTTGTGGTACATCTCTAAATCTGATGATATATTGGTTTTATCTCAATGTGTTTAGAGTTATCCTTATGTCATTGAATATGATTTACATGCCTCACAATATTCTCAATAAATTTTTCTATCATTGAGAAATACTTCCCTATATTATTATTTCATATAAAACATTCATCCTTATCTTCTTGGGTCAATGGAATTTTTATTTTCTATCCATATTTACCATTAGTTTATACTAAATAAGCTTGAGAAAAAGCCCCACCTTTTATGGTGGATGCTCCTTCTCTAAAATGTTGACCATGATATTTGTGATAAGAGAGGATCATGAAAAGTTGTATTTGACTACATTAGTATGTTTTCCCCACTATTAGACTTTCATATTGACTCACTAATCCATTAGGGACTTTTTTTATTGTCAAAAGAATTTGAAATATAATAGAACTTATCCATTGGTATGAATTTAATAAAAATTATCTTATAGAATATAATGTAACTGTTGAATTTATCTAGGTACAAAACATTAGTCTTAGGCACTATTCATGATGGTATGTTTGAGACTACAAATAATTTTAGAGGATTTTTGGAAACCATGTCATTTTTCAATGTATACCCAACCATGGGTTCCCATCATTTATGAATTTTTATCTCATTATCTTATCGATCAACGTTATCACTGAACACACAGCACAAAATTTCAATGACTTGAGACTTTATTATCCTATATTAAAAAACATTCCCATATTTTTTTAGTTTATATACTTTATCTCTCTAGTTTTTTTTTAAATTTGATAAAAATCACTTTTATGGGTCAATTGGGAATACATACAACTTTTGTATTCCTTATAATATATATGAGACTAAAAAACTAATCAAAAATTATTATGAATAGAAAACTATGACTTAAGAACTTATGACATAGAGCAGATTGGGAGTGGGAAATGATGGTAGGATAATGTATCTACAATCGTTGAACCAAGTACTTTAAAAAAAACTCCATGTTTCTAATTCACCACAATGGGAAAATAAACAAGATGACTAAAATTACATGCACATATATTTTCATTCACACAAAAAAACACTGATCACCACTAGTATAACCAGGGGCCACCATAACTTGTAACAAACCAACAATAATAACATTTACAACAAATAATGAAATCATTAGAAGAGGAATAATGTAATACATCTACCCCAAGTAAGAGAGACAACATTCATGAGAAATGTTTAATTAATATAAAGTAAATAGCCACTTTGGCATAAACAATCAGCTTATCATAAAAATAATAATTCCCGAAAAATCCATTAAAATAAACAGACCAAAAGTTATGAACATTCGTCATCCTCAAATTCACTACTTCTAATCCTCATACAAAATTCATTATCACATTACATCAACTATAATATAAGAAATCACTACATTATCACCATTCAATCTCCATCAAAGAAAACAATCCAAAAAACTCATCCAAACCATTTCTATTAGATATTATGAGAATAATAAAGAAGAATAAAATATAATCTTTCAACTAGGGGAGTGTGGATAATTGGGATTCCATATTGATACCAAACTATCCATATCTAGTAAGTTAAACGAAAAATACAACAATGAAATATGTGAATACATACTTTGATCGATAATAATTGAATGTTTTTAAATTTATAATCCAAAACTATCTTTTCTAAGAATGTATTTTTCACTACCACAAAATAGAACCTGATATATATAACTCTATATAATCATCTATAGGGAGCACCAAACCCATAAATGACGCCATTTTATACAACATTATGAATTAAACCCCTAGAAATCACCTCCTACATCAAGATGAAAGAGGAATAAGACAATTTACTTTAGTTTTCCGACCTTAAGAAACCGAGTTCTTTGAATAAAGTGCTGAGTTACACACAAAAAAATAATTACACCATAACTAATGACTGTGGTAATAATTGGAAAAAATGTGGAAATTTTCCAATCAGTAAATAAATGGAGTAGTAACTCTAATCAGAAATGAAATAGGTCATAAAAAAACAACCACAATAAGGAGACACATCGACACATCATATACCAACCAAGAATTATTTCACCATAACATAACCATCCACCGCATTCATGAAACACTTCTTACATTCATCTTTCAAATTATACCACCCTCACCATCTTTTCTTAATATATCTCCTAAGTAGCATAATCCATTAATAAATTGATCCATTGTAAGGGTTGGTAAAGAATAATATTTTGATGAATAGGAAGGAAAAATTAGTATGATATCTCTGATTCAATAATACATCCTCTATGAAATACATCATAAAGTAGGAAAATAGGAAATATTGAAACCTATAACAAAGGAAAAAAAATAACTCTAAGAAAACATAAAATCAAGAATAATTATAACATAGATGAATATTAACATTCTAGAGGATAGGGAACAATATAAATAGAAAAGAAGAGGGGAACTGAAAATCCTTAATGAATCAAAAACCATGTAATTGTAAACAAATATTTATTTATACGATTTTAAATAAAAGGGAAAGTACAAACTATGATCTCTAATATAGGTAGAGATTATCTAGGAGATAAATTATAAATTTAATGACTATATTATATAGTTCATAGATATTATATCTTATAACAAGTAATATGTACAAAAGTAATGAGATATCTCAATAAATTACATTATTCTTTAAGATATTTGATACACAAGGAATCAAATTAATGAGAATATTTCCAAATTCAATTATATTGTGTATATCCTACATGACATTGATTGTGCCTTTAATTTTTAGGAAGCAAGAGTTGTGAGAATAGATAACTCTCAAATTGTTATTAAATTTATGAGATCTTAAATTTTTAACATGTTCAATTTTCTAATGGATGTCTTTAGTGATCAGGGTTCACATTTCTATTTTCACAAAATTAAATCCATTCATTATAATTATGGGTATGATAATTATGTTTCAAGTATATATCATCTCAAAACTAGTGGATAAGACGAGATTAAAATTCAATATGTTATGAAGACATTGAAAATAATGGTAAGAGAATAACTATAAAGATATAATCGTTTTATTAGATTATTAATTTTTTTAATACCATACTACTTTTGAACCCCACCACTAAAATTTACCTTACAATATATTCTTTAAAAAGTTACTCTATCACTAAATGGAGGTACGACATCATTCATAATGGGGTGCCGAACCATATAATATGGCTCCCTTAGATACAATTGAATATATGATTTTGTAAATTATGTAGTTATAATATTTCAAATTTGATGGATATAAGAACTAATAGATATAGAAATAGAAGATAATGGTTGTCCATGATGATTTAATTCTATATAAAAAGTGATATATTAGTGAGAAAGATTTATTGTACAATTCATATATAACTAACCACCTAATATATAATTATTACTGATTTATTGTCTATTTTCTATTACTCGTGTTTATAATTTTATGTTAAATAATGGTTTTACATGATCTATGTTATTGATATGTTACCATTAATTGAATGTCAATTTAAAACATATATGGGATTCAATAATGAATCTTTTAAATAAACTCTAATAAAAGGTTTCTACATATGATACCACCATGTAGTATTAAACTTCTATTAACAATATATTGTTTCTCAACCAATGCGTATAATAGGAAAACATGGTGCATCACTATTTTTCATCTTTTTATTCCTCTCAATTAAGGATTCTTAAGCTTCAAGTGATTATCAGGAGAGGATTCTGATGTAAATCCACTTATTTAAATCCTTTTGTAATTATTTAATCATTTAAATTCTTAGTATAAATAATTTTTATCAATTTTACACATATTTAAGATGTTTATTAGTATTTTAATCTCAAATTTATTGACCTATGATTTGGGTGTCCATGAATATGATGATTCACACAACTATTAATTATTTTTAGTTTTTTGATGTATAGTGATTGTGTAGATCATATAGATTAGTTAAATAAACATCAAAAAAACACCAAAAAAGATTTTTTTATGTCATGATTTAATGAAATAATTGATATATATGTGGAAAAAAGAAATTTATTTCATGGAATATTTCCTGGATGAGGTCATTTTGTAATATTATACACAATTACAAGACTACATTCAATCATTAGAGAATCATTTTTTGTTTCCCATAAAATATTAAAATATATCATTATAAGATTCACATAAAAATCGGGTTCTAGTTATATAATATCATGTATTAATATTATATAACCATTTTCATTAATTTAATGACCTAAAATTAAATATATATTCTATAGGGTTTACTATATTTGATCATAAAATTTAATCTGTTATTCCTTTTATTTCTTTATTTATTCATGATTGTTTCCTAATACCAAAAACCTTGTTTTATCCATACCTCTATAGTTTATAAAATGAAAAACTATTTTTAAATTTTACTATCTATGTATTCATTGAAAGATAAACTAGGGTTATTTTTTAAAATAAAATTTATCGTAAAAATAATTATTGAATTTGACATGTCAAAAAATGAGATGATTTTATTATCGTTCCCAATGATCCAAACCTTTGACAGATGTAGTTTCACATGTCATAAACATAAATTAAGATGAATATCTTGAATTCACTCCTGAAGTAACTTTATCTATTAGTTATTAAAATTGAAGGCTTATAAAATTTGTTTATGTATGATGGAATGTTTTCTAATTTTCTATTGTTTCATTGGTAAGGACACAGGTAACCTCACTATAGGCATCAACAACCAATGGGAAATCAACACTGAGAAGAGTTTTTTCCTCCCACTTCACCTCATTATTCTACGTGTAGCGTATAGGTCCTATCTATATGATTCCTTTTTTCTTACTGAAAAGTGGATCCAATGTGTTATGTCTCCCACTTCCCAATTTTATTTGGGATTTTGATACCCTCCTAACAAAGTGGAGGTGGTTCATTCGTTTGGTTAAATATATTCATTGGGGTGTATCTTTCTACTCATACTTCGTTTGAACTAGGAGAGTTTCATGGTTCTAATATGTGTTATATTAATTATCTTGATCTTTATTCAACTCATTTGGTGGTGAAATGTAATTCTCTAGAGAATAATAAATGAAATCAACCAATTATGGATAGAGAAGGCATCACTCTCTACTAAAAAAATTACGAAATAACATAATCTCAATTATAATACAAAACATGAAGAATCCTCATATCAAATAAGTTCTTTTAATTTCACTTATATATATGATTTGGCAATTAATTGGATATAAAAAATTCTTATAAGACATCTCATTTTGGTAACAATACAATTGGTAATCTAAAGGGGGTGGAAGGATACCTTTATAAGAATAATAATAATTTTCTAGGTGATGGAAATATACTATATGCTTTTGTGGAGGTATAATTAATCAATATGAAATTTTATTGTGAATAAGAACTCAGAAAAAATTCAATTTATGGTAATTAAGGGAGTTAAGACATCACCATTATGTAATGTGAAAATTCAATCCACGCTATGTGACATTAAATAAATTGTTACAAGGTTTATGTCTAGGTTTATCTCTATGTTGTGTGATTTATTTCTTTGTAATTTAGTTTATTTGGTGAGGGTCATTTTTTTGAGTTCACACATATCTTTAAAAGAAATCATTAAAATAAAATAAATGGATTTAAAGGATGACTTCAAGATTTTTATTTTCTTTTATTTTCATATTCACTTTTTTGTTTCCTATTAATTTTAGTGGTTTTATGGTATCTGGGCTGAAAACAAAAAATCCTAGTAAAAATGGTCTCCACTATTCCCATATTGGCTTGAAATACACATGATTTACAACTAAGTTTGAAAATATAATGTTTATTTAAAAAACTCAAGATTTTCCAAGAACTATACCACATTATATCAACCCATAATATATTTTCCTTTTACCCAAACTAGACCACCACATTCCCTAGAAACATTCTTTATTTATAGTGGTTAGGGACAAGAACCAATAGTCTAGGTGAATTATTGGGTAATGATTTACCCAATTTTATATTCATCTTCGGTTATTATTTGATTATTTTTTAAAGTACAACATAAACCATATATATATAACATATTTAAAAACATGGCATATACTTCATTGGTACCTACTATACCTATTTGAAAATAACCAACTCTATTTATTCATACAGTACAACAAAATATCCCATTTAATATAATAAAATGGTATATAGACTCAAAATAAAACAGTAATAAAAAAGTGTAAGTTTTCCACAACTTCCCCCTTCTAAATATTACTCATGCACACAAACCCAATGGACTCCTTGTTAGCTACTCCAAACTAAAATTGGAGAACATCCACATTATTATCTCAAAGTAAATTCTCATACAAAAAATTCCATATATAAAACTAAAACCACACTAATTTATACATTTAGAGAGTAAGTATATATTCTCTGTAGTCACTACGATGAGACTTCAATTACCACAGGTGAATAATAATATACACGCATGTGAATGTGTCTATAATATATATTTATATATATATATATATTAGTTTTTAATACAAAAATAAAATTTATTTCTAAATATCACCCAATGAAAAAATCATTGAATCACTGAATATACCCTCCCTCTCCATCATAGATAGTTATATTAAAAGCACATACCAAAACCTCCATCTTTAAGTTGATACAAAATTATGTTATGTCCAAGATAAAAAAAAGATAAAATAACAATAACATAAATGTTTATAACATGATGAAAAAGAAATAAATGCCACATTCTCTATTAAGAAGGAAAACATATCAAATATTTATATCCTCTACAATAAGAAAAATATACCATATACCACAATAAATTTCTGTATATATAGATAAGGGGAGAAAATTGCAAATTACATTAGTAAATATATGTGCATGTGTGTTTTTATAGGTGTAATCCATGGTATTCATTGATACAAAAACCTATATAAATAATTATAACTATAACAGCATTATATATTCCCTATTTTGGATTTAAACTCTATATATGGGTGTAAGAATTACCATAACCAAATTAATAAGATACTATAATCATATAAAAGCATGAGACATCCATATAGAATAAAAACAGTATCAAATTAAGATAAATAAATAAATATATAGAATATAATATAAATTATAATAGGGTAGAATAATTGGTTTCTTCAATTTTATTTTTAAATGGTTTAGTATAAAAAATAATATTATAAGATACTGATTTCTATTTGGGTTTAAATTCATAAAATTACTCACAAAAACACTATAGAAATAAGAAATAAAATTAGGTTTTTATGAACTTACTCAATACTGTAAAAAAATGGGTTAACTAAAAACATTCACTCCCCTAAGTTACCTATTTTTCCCTGGTTAATCCTTTTAATATGTTTAACCCCACATCTTTACACACTTTTTTAACATACCTTGGTCATTATCTTAATAGTCCATCCAAATATTCACTCATTGGCTCTAAAAAAGAAAAATCAATGGAAAATAAATGAGTCACATGGATATATTTATAGCTAAAAACCATGGCCATATTTTTTAATGGTAAGTAAATTGTGTCACTCAGGGCATGTGGTCAATCTCAACATAAATTATTATATAGTCAAAGGAAGATATGGTACAGATAATATGTAATAAAATTACATATAATAGAATCTCTACATATTTGGTGGTGAGGAATACATACATTTTATAACTAAAGAAGTAGATAATGTGTTTTTGGTAGAAAATAAATTACCTCATGATCTATAATCCATTAGAATACTTGGTTGAAAATAAAGGAACTTATGATTTCCCTAAAATATCATGTGATCAATCTCACACTTCTGATACTTTTAAAATGGGAAAGAAAATTTATAAGACATTAAATTGGAATTATAATATGCCAATAATGTTTTTGTATTTGGTGTATATTGATGTGTTTTGGAAAATATCTCTCAAGGACATTAATGGAAATAGGATCATGTTTTATACATTGATGATTATAGTATTATGTAATGGAAAATGGTGATATCTCACAAATATGAAATGTTAAAGTGTATTTCACATTATCAGAAACATGGAGAAAAATATTTTATTAAAAATTAGTAAATTATAGACGAACAATGATATGGAAATTACAAATAATCAAGAGAAATAATTTATTGAGAATCACATGATGATGAACCGTGTTTATATGGTGTGGAATCTTAAAATAATAGATTCATTTAGACTTGGAATTTTATCATTAAAATTAACTATTATTTGATTCTCATTAATAATGACCTACCAGATATTCAAATGATTGAAGTGATCCTAACATTATTTTAAATTTTAAACAGGAATTTTTTGGGCCTCAATAAATATATTACACCCTATGATATGTGGTACGTGAATAATAAATCACAAAAATACATTACTATTTTTAGAAGTAAATAGTTTATTCATAATATTGAGAAGAATAGAAAGTTTGATGGTTATGGTTATGGGGGTAAGTTTATTACATAATCATTTAAGATACATGAATAAAGGTGTAATAATATGTGAATTAGGATAATTATTTAAAGTAAAGATGGAACTATTATAGAAACTAATAAGAATAGTAAATCTTGTGATCATACTCAACTTTAAAATAGTAATGAAATTATAAATGAAAGTGATGATGAAATTGAAACCTTGGGGGAAAATAGGAATGAAATTTATTCAAAATGGGGCATATATTATAATGGAAAATTATTAAAAATAATAATATTTAAATAAATCAATGATATTGATGAAATAAATTACGTTTAAATATTTGGTGACTAAATATCTTTGGTGAAGAAAAAAAAGGATTCAGACTCTACAAAAAACATCATTTAAAAATTATTTAAACCAAAATGTTTGAAATAGTCTATTAAGGATAATAATTAAATCATGGATATTTGTGAATAAAATGACTAAATTGAGAAGAATCAAATATGAAATTTTTTTAAATTAAAAATCTACAAAAATACTATCATAAACAAGTGGGTATTTCATTACACATTCAATTAGGATGGAAAGGTTATTAAGAATAATTCGTGGCTAGTGCAAAAAACTATATTCCCAAATCTAATGAAATAATGTTAATGATAAATTTTACCCCATATCCTATTTGGAAAATAATCTAATATTCTTTCCAATGGTGATCTACGAGGATTCGGGGTTTTCCAAATAGATATTAAATTAAAATTTTATTAATTAATTCCTTGAAGAAGAAGTTCACATTTAAAAAATAGGATAGTATTCTATATGAATACGATATAAGTGTATATTAGTTTAATGACTGATTTTATGGGTTAAAAATAACCAAGAAAATAGTAGTCTAGGTTTGATCAACACATAATAAATCATATGATTCAGTATGGTATAGTGGATCATAATCTATACATCAAAATAGATAATGTTAAAAGGATATTGGTTCACATTTATATGGATGATATATTTTTTGAAGGATTTGATGAAGGATAATTCAAGATATTTTAAAAATTCATGATGTGGGAGTTGATATGTAAATGATTTGGGAGCTAAAATTTTACATGGGTTATAGGTGACTCAAGGAAGGCATAAAACATTTTTCTCAATATAAATTTTAAAAGAAAGTATTTAAGTGATTAGAAATAGAGTATTACAAAAATATGACAACTCCATTTTTATCCTAGATAAAAATTATAAGGAACGTAGATGGAAAAAAGTTTAATGAAATGGAATATATGATAGTCATTAGAATCCTATTATACATGATGTTGAAATTAATCAGAATTGATTCTTTAAAATTCATGGTGGAATGGTTCCAAATTTTTCCAAACTAAATCCACATTCTATAAGTAAATATGATTATTTATTATATAAAAACCATAGTGGATTTGAAAATCTTTTAACAAAAAACATCATGGTAGGAGTTTTTTGGATTAAAATATATTGATTAAATCCGTTTAGTGTATAGTCACAATTTATCCTCAAGTAGTGAAATCAATCTCATAGTTATGTATATTTATTGGTGGATAATGAATCCAAACAACATTTTACTTATAATTTTGGAAACCAAATACATTGTGGCTACTCAAACATGTACTCAATTTCAATAAATGATAAAATATATTTTGGATTTTTTAGATTATGTTAACTTTATTTTTTGAATAAAATATAATTACTATAGGGCTATAAACATAACAAAAATCATTTCCAAAACTAAAATACATCACACTTCATGATAATGTATCACATAATCAAGGAGAATGTGAATGTGACGAATCAACCTGGGTCGAAATGACATGTCACCCAATATGGATTTCCAAAAGGTGTAGAATAACTCAGGAACCAAAACATTCTTCCTGTGTTACATAAAATAGCTAAATATTCAATGTACATCATGGAAGGAAATGGTATATAAGCAGCAGAAATACAATGAAAGCTAAAAATGATAAACTTGGAAAATAGAAAAAAACAATACCAAGTAGAAAACATATTTTTCTATGAAAAACTATCCACACTATCCCAATATTCTATGAAGGATATAATAATCAAGTAAAGTCACAAGATTCATGAAACCCTTCCCATTAAAGTTTTTCATGGGAAACTAATTCTACATACGCATAATGGTGTATGAAAGGAATGTGGTAAATTCTATAATGTAATTTTCCTTGAAAAATATACCTGATGTTCCCTTTAGTTTTCTTTGGAAATAGACTTAATTCAATGCCGTAAGAAAGGAGAAATAAAATTGAATGAATATATATATGGAAAAGATCAAAAGGAAATTCAATAAATATAAATACATCTGAGTCTAAATTCTTTACACGATACATAAATGAAACATAAATGTTTCTTAGACTATGGGTACACATAACTAGGACATACAAAGAACACTAAACTGGGAATAATCTGTATCCTCATATTGATTCCTATCACAATATATCTATATCACTATAATAACTCTTACTGGTTCCACACTCACTAAGTATTACATCTTCCGTTACCCGAGGTTCCTAAAATGTTACTTTGTTCTATATTTTCACTAAAAAATAAATAAAATATTCTAAATATTTAATAAAAAAATTTCATAATGAAGCATAACTACTCTCATACATGAGAATCCATTTTAAAGTTAAAATAATATTTTATTTATTTAATCTAATACATTAAAATAATAAAACTATTTTAAATAAAACCAGATTAAAACACCTTCTACAGTACACCCAAGACACAATTTCATTGAAACACTTATTTGATAATAAGGAAATCATTTATTAAATACAAACCTAATGAAGTTACAATAATTTTAAATAAACTATGAGATAGAACCATTGTATAGGGATGTCAACCTCACCAATATGTCCACCATTAAAAATAATGATAAGAGATAAATGAACTAAGATACCCTCAAACATATACGAGGATGTAAGAGCCCTATAGGAAAGGGATTTCCATAAGAGAATAATGGAAGGAATAATTCTCAAGGAAACATTATCCTTAGAAGATGATTGATCTCAAGTTATAGGAAAATGAGGGAGATTAATCAGTTTAATAGAGGATAATTGGGTAAAAAGATTCATTAAAATCCATAATTATGTTATCGCATGGATGAAATAATTGAATGAATAAGATCAAGTTGTCATTCAAGCATTTCAAAATTCTGGAATAATTTCCACCATGTCTTAGTAAAATCTTCCAGAGTAATAGTGGCTTCACATAGGAGACATACCACGAGGACCATGCACTTTGGTGTAAAACCAAATCCAATTTAGATTCACTAAAGTCTTTAGAGTGGTGTTGTGAGGTATATTTTTAAATAGTTTAAAAAATACTCCATGTTTGTTCCACCCATGACCATACGCATCCTTTGGAATTCAGTCCATATCTGTTTCAAACAGTAACATCTCAAGCTCAACACAGCTTGGACCATGGTGAGATCTAGCTTTTATTGCACAAAGTAAAGCCAAAAAACTAATTTTAATCCTTAATAAACCTCTAAAATTTTATAAAATAAAATTAACCAACTCATGGAAAAAAATTGAACATACTTATGACATCATAGGGAATCACAATTCACCTAACTGTGAAACTTTCTATCCATATAAATTGAATAGGATTCATCACTTATAAAAGGATAAGTTCGTCTCTATATCATCATTGATTATTTCTTAGACAACCAACCAATATACCATAAAAATAATAAATTACATGGACTATATGATTTTTTTTACTACATAGAACCTTGTACTGGTGATCCATAATATGAAATACCAACCCATCTTCTTATTTTTGTTTCTCAAGATCAATATCCTCCCATTCAATCAGGTGGGAATGGTTTGGTTCATACCCCATCAATTGAAAAACATGAAACATTTTTTTAAATTAAATAAATAATGAATTAAATTCCAACTAATTATCCACCATTCCAAGACATTCATTGATCTTGAAAGGGCCAATAAAACCCAGTTCCATTTTACCCTACATACAAAAATAATAATGTCCCATGTGAGGTGAAACCATAAGAAAAATATGATCACCTACCTAAAAATCCAAAAAAAATTAAATATGTTCCCCATAATATTTTTGAAGACTATTATTTATCTCTAATACCTTTCAGATCAGTAGTTCCGTTTTCATGTCTCCTAAACAAGACTTGGTTCAACAAGTAACCTCTCACTAAGATCCACGCAGCACAAAAGAGATCTGCGTGGCCAGATATACAATGCTTAAAAGTTTATAATATTAATTAAATCTTGGAACTATTGTTGTATTAAATTTATAAAATTTTTATATGCTTCTCGAATGAACTAAATAATTTATCTATACATGCCAGAATCATATATTCTAGAATCTGGATGTCTCACTCTATTTGACCATCAATTTTAGGATGATACACCATTCATAATTTTGGTTTGGTATCAATCACATATTCCAATCCATTCCAAAATTTATATGTAATCCATGAGTATCTATTATAACAATCCATAGATGGCACTAAATAGAGCTTCATGATCACTTAAACAAAGAAGAACCTAATATCTTCAACCTTCATCGAATCCCTAATTAGAATAAAATGAGTTAATTTAGTGATTTTATTGACGATAATCCAAATAGTATCCTTCACACTGAGTTTTTAAAAGAGTCAAATCATAAAATAAATAGAAATATCATCTCATTTCAAAATAGTAATGGGTACGGGATGAAAAACACTATAGGTATCTTGTGATCTACCATAATCTTCTTGTAAGTTAGGGATCATGGCATGATATCTACAATTGATCGCATAATCCCCAACAACAAATATCAATATCTCATATCCCAATACATTTTGATATCTCATATATGGATGAAAAAACTAGAATGATCTCCAAAATCGATCAAGTATAACCTTGGAACTATATAAATTACTAATATTCCTAGAAAAGGTAAAGCATTATTGGGAGACCAAGGAAAATGATCCAAGGTCTCCCCCACATAAATAATTTTACAGAAACACTAACTATTAATTTCATTTTCTTAATAAATATGGATCTTATTTTCAAATGTTGAATGAAATTTCACACAAGATAATATCACCATCCCATTAGCCTCTTCCACATACAAACTCATATCAGTGAACAAACTCATTAGAAACCACTCCACTACTAATTCATTAAATCATTAAGTCGATAAGATCATGCTCAATTGATCTATGAGAAAATTACCTTTTATAGGTTTATATAAAATATAAATATAAAAAATCAGAAGATATTTAACCTAGAATATTTTTCTCAAATTTAAGTCTCTTTGCGTGAAAATATAAATAATCCTCATAAGATTTAAATACATTATGACCACTCGCTGAAGATATCAAGGTTCTATGTCCAGAAATCATGCATCAAGGCATCTAAATCAATGTCATGATTCAGAGAGTTCATCCCATGAGGGCCTAATATGAGATATCCCTAGGCCACTACCTATTTCCCCTACATCATAACACATCCAAATATCATACATGAGGCATCAAAGTAAACATATTAGATCAAACCCAACTCAAGATGAATTGGGAATGAATCCAAAGTCAACCTCACCATAAGATACTGAAATAATCTCTAACATTTATCACATCATTGAAATATAACTCCCTTGTGGGTTAATTCTATCTGAAGAGATGCATGCTTGAATAAGTCCTTTACAAAATTTATATAATAACCATTGTATCCCAAGAATCTCTGAATCTCAAACACATTTATAGGTTCTACCCAATACATAAGTACTTGCATATTTTTAGGAATCAATGAGATTCCAAAATCATATACGACATTGAAAATAAATATCATCTCTTGGATCCAAAACTCACATTTAGAAATAACCCCATATAGAAGATGTTATTTCAGAGTTTTGAGAATATGATTTAGGTGCCACTGGTGTTCCTCCTCTAACATTGAGTAAACCAAAATATCACCCATAAAAGTAACCACAAAAGTGAATATAAATTTATTTAAAATCTGATTTCTCAAATCCAAAAACACTATTGGATCATTATTATTACCAAATAGAATATGAAAATATTTATAATTCCAATACATGTCCATAAATGTAATTTTAAGAAAACATTACTCTCAAACCCTTATCATAATGTAACTTGAATGAACAAAAATCTTAGGAAACTGTTAGGATTAAAGAGTTTTTCAAACAAGTCGTCAATACTATGTAAAGGACAGTTTCCTTTAACTGTTACCAAATTAATTTTTTAGTAATAGACACAAATATAGAGAATTTTTTTCCCTTATTTCCAAATATAATTTGGGAAGCCAAAGGTGACATGGTAGGATGAATAAATCTTTTGTCCCCAAGATCTTGAAAATGATCATTAAACTCTTTTGACATAGCAATATCTATATGATAAGACGGTATAAATATATGATTTATTACTATAAGAAAGTTGACAGGAATCTCATCTTCCCAAAATGGAGGAAAATAAGAAAAATCATAGAAAATTCCTTACGTAATTTATCCACTGTAGTACAAAGGGAACCACTTGAACACTATTATATTGTTTTAAGAAGGATCTTTTAAAACAGACAAGATATCATCCTTGAATTAAGAATGATAGGCACTGCACACCCCATTCTCAGATCCCACTCACCCAAAAAGACATGAGTAACCCCATCCAGAGATTGAAACTAAACTTGAATATAATAAAAAATGATATAGGATTTAAAACTAACCATTTAATCCATGTAAATTATGAGGTCATAGACATAAAAATCGAGAACTAGTAAATCCCACAAGATATCATGGTTAGTGATCAAAACCCAAAACATAGAAAATATAAAACATTGTTCCTTGATTATTACCAAGGGAGTGAAAATATACCTCATTAATGGAATAATTTATAAATATAAACCCAATAGTTCGATAAACTAGATGATATAAAATAATGGGATATACTAGTATTTAAAAAATCATGAACTATTGATGAAGAAATAAACACCATACCTCACAAAATTTTTTCCCTCAATTTGGACTCCTCTAGTGCATACTCTACATCATCAATACATCTAGCCTCAAATCCTTACTAAAATTCCTTCATAATTTGTGAATCTCCCATTACATGATAAAGGGATCAAACACCTTTTGATGCATCAGAATGATCCTGGGAGCCTTTGGTAATAGTTAATCTTGCTTTACTCACATGGGATATTCTTCAGTAAAATCACTTAAGGGGGGCCAATTATTCACAATGATATAATTTTATGTGGGTTTTAATATATTTAATCTTAATATGACTTTGTCTCATACCCTAACAAAAAACCACCTGGTGTTTTCCTAAATAGTCCTATGAAACTGGTCCCGATATAAACTGCACAACCATATTAAGCTTCTTTTTCTAGAAATAAAAAACACCCTCGATACCCCTACAATAAAATGAGCTCTTATAAAACCTATCTCCTTAGATAATTATTCCATATATGTAACAATTTTATCAAAAAACTCAATAATGTTTAGAATGAACAATTGAATTAGTGTTAACTAAATATCAGACCTCAAACCCATATATAAGCTATCATCCTTAAGATATTATTTAGACACAATTGTTTCTAATATATAAACTAACTTCATCTACTGAGTAGTATATCAATAACATAAGTTCTCCCTTCCTCAAAATTCACAAATTCTTCAATATTCGCCACCTGAAATGTTTCTAGATAAAACAACTAATAGAATAACATCTAGAAAATCGTATATGTTTTATACTCTTTCAACATTTCTTACATGATTGAGTTCGTCCATTTCATTCTTAGTGCTTTAAGAATATACACAGATAAAACCACCTTTGTGTTCGCTAGGGACTTTAGGAACTGGAAAGTTATTTTAAATTTTTCTATGAACACTTATGGTTCATATGTTATTTTATCACTATGAAGGATAGGTGCATGCTTTTTGTTAAATTATGAATCATGGTATAACATTCTTTCCTGGTTCTCAATACTCACATGAACTAAAGACTATATTTTCTATATGATTTCTTCCACCAATTATGGGTCTACTAGAGTATTTTTTCAAAACTTTTCTCGTAGATTTTTATCATGGATATGGAAGAGTTATGCTAAGATAAAATGTCTATTTAGTATAAATTATAACACCTTGTTAACATATAATCATATTTAAAAATTAAATTATGAACATCAAGAATATATATTAAATCCATTAAAAAAAATTTAAATCATCTTTGGATTCAAATAATGATATAAAAAATGAATACAAACAAATAGAATAAAATACTAGGGTCATCTAAGTAAACCCAAAACCATTCTCAAATATGTTGAAAAATTTCCCAAAACAAAAAAGGTAACTCGTGGATAGATATGAAAGTGAGTTTCCCATACATCCATTTATACATACCACCCAAATTATGATGGTTCTCCCTCATGTATACCATAAATACTGAACCAAACCTTTCTAGTTTTATTGCACTTTCATCTCAGTATTACCTTTAATACCATTTTCTTAAAAAATAACATAGGATGACATGAGACATCAATCAAGTTGTCTTTACAAGGTGTACATCAATAGATGAACTAAAACTTGCTTCATGTATAACAAAAAAAGATAAATTGTAAAGTAAGTTCATATAATTAAAGGGAGCTTGATATTGAGATATAAAAACCAATTAAAATCCTTAAACATGAAAAATATAGTAAATTTATGACCAAATCCAAAATCACATATCTATGTGGCCATATTTAACAGTCATCCAAACCCACTATGAAGGATAAAAAAACCAATAGTAGCTTGTGTGATTCACGATGTCCATCTCTTTACCTGTTCCCTACAAAACGTTTTTTTTATAATGCTAAAGGCATATGTAGGGTGTGAGGAAAAAACAAAGTAGGTTCCCGCAATGAATCTATATGATGTATTTATCCATGTAACAGTTTTTTCTAGCTTTATAAAAAACCAATTTTATAAAGAAATTTATTTTCAAAAACTTTATTATTAAGAATCCCTTAGTTTTATTTTGAAACAACTCGTACTCAAAGAAACATGAATATAAAAATCAAAATGAATGAAAATATGGAGGGAAAATATTAAAATATTTAATAACACTAAATATAACCGAGTTATGATTTAAAACATGATGATAAATGAATCCAAGAACATGCTAAACAAATGGGATTTATCCTATAAGAATACATGGCTAAGAAATGGAAGGAACAATCGTTGAGAATAAACTGAATCCCCATGACATTGATCCATATAACAATCTTTCAATATCACAAACCTAACCCCTATTGGTTCCGCCCTTACTATGGTTTTCATATGTCCATACCCAAGTTTCCCAAAATATATCCATGTTCTAGGTTACCAATAAAAATTGGATAAATATTTTCATAATATTTCAAAATATTTTCACAATTTATGAATTTATTCTTTGATAAATAAAATTTCATTTTATAGACAAAACCATATTTGATTCATTTCGTCGAAGATATGAATCAAATGAAGATATTTTTAAATAAAACCATGTTAAATCCCCTTTTACATAGAACACAAGAAATAATTTTATAGGAATACCTTATTTGATAATAATAAAATCAATTACATATAACAAAGCATTTTAATTTATAAGAACATCTAGTAAAACTTAAGATAAAACAGTTTTATAGAGATGCCAAACTCACCCTAAGGATGTATTTGAAAATGATGATATCAGATGAAGAGACTAAGGTCCCCATTAATATAGACTAGCATGAACATTACCTAGATAAAATCAACAACCTTAGCAAAATTCTATAATGATGAATGATCACCACAAAATATCCAAAGAACATGCTTTATATTTAATTCAATAAAAAATATGGAGAAAATTAGTTTAATGGAGAAGAATTAGGTCAAAATTTGAATTAAAATTACTAATTAATGTTTCATGAGATTAGATTGGCTACCCTTGGAGGATCATGTGATTGTTTGGGAATTTTAAAATTATGAAATAACAGTCAACACAACTGGGTGACATCCCACATGGTTGTAGTGGGTTCTCTTAGGAGAAAAACAAAGGGGGTCGACTATAGAGGGGTGTAAAACCCAAAGCCATTTCGAACTCATCATGACCTCCACGAGGTTATGGTGAGAACCATATAGACATTATTGATATAATTACTCCCCAAAATTTCCCCCAATTACCATTCCAAACAACATGTGTTTGGTCCTATCCTATTTCACACAGGAAACACTTAATTTCAATATGTTTTTCACCATGGTGTATTTAATCTTGTGTTGCACAATGGAAATAGAAATACCTCTTTTCAGCTATCATGAACTTCTAACACATTTGAATATAAAACTAAAAAACTCTAGAATAAAAATTTAATATAACTATTTACTATAACAAATCACATTGAATAGATGATGGAAAATATAGATAATGATTCATGAAAAAATCACTTCAAGTCCATCATGAAAAATGGAACTACGAGTAGATTATTTTGAGAGGAATCTGTTTTATCTCTGTGTTCAATCTCTTCTTTACAACTGTATGGTTTAGATAAGAGGCCCCCATTTTCCTAGTTAATTTCTCTTTTCAAATGGAATTTTAGTTCTCCTAAAATAATGGTTTTCATCTTTATCCTTATTTATTCAATTCTCATACATGTTCTATTTGGTTTCATTGACAAGGGGGGAAATATTTGAATGATTTTTTTAGATAATTTTGAGTTATAGATGTATGAAAATATACATTATTATTTAAAAAGGGAGAGGTAAATTTAATGTGTAATAGTCTAAATCTTCTTGACCAGTTCGTTAGTGAGTTAGGGATGTTAAAGCTACTAAAAAGGATAGAGATACATTTCCCCTATATATGATCATTATGTCATAGTGATAGAAATATTAGTTATTTCGGTGATCATCATTTTTTATTCGTAGGTATATTTATTTATATTTTTGATGTTATGGATTTGATGCTAAACCATTTTAGTTCATAGTTCACCACTGGGTCTGAAACACCAATATGAAGGAATTTTTTAATCGAATATTTCCCTATGTGAAATGGGTAAGAGGTAAAAAATTGTGGTGGAGGTATTAGTGATGTTAAAATATTTTATTCATCCATTCCATTAGTCAATGATTGAAAATACACTATTTTATGATCGTTATGAGGGTTTTGGTTTCTCGATTGATTCCCTTTTAGAAAATGGGGTTGGTGAAATGAGTAGGGCAGTGAGTGTTTTAAAAATTAGATTTGAGGTCAAGAAAAGTAAGGGAAATTTTAATTAGTGGGTGAGGACTCGCCAGATAATGGTATAACTTATGGTGAGATGAAATGGGTACAAATTTACCATTTCATTGTGATGAGTGGTCATGGTGTCTATCTATGTGACTAAATTTGAATCTTCCATATAGTTGTTCATTGAATGGTTCTACTCAATGGTATTTTATGTGGTTTTCAAAATGTGAGAGTTTTAGGGGTTGAACCTTTTCAATAGGCTATAAAATTGAATCTCCTTTGACTAATGGGAACCATGGATGTGGTTCAAGTTATCCTATTTTGGTAGAGGCCAGTCAATCCTTCCTTATAAATAAGGTTCTAACCTCCCTGGGTTATATATTTAATCTTTCCCTATAAACCCTAGATAATACTAGGACATATCTTTAATCTATAACTCATTCAATTAATTTTTAAACACTCTGGTATGTTGATACCAAAAACTCTTAATTCAAGGTACCCACTATCCCTCTTCTACCCTTTATCCTAATTATTTTCTCTTTCCATATGTTCAAAATGGTAAGTTTTATTGATTTTGTTTTGATGTATGAGTTTGGATTGATGGGGGTATTTTTCTTTTAGTTTATAGGGTGGTTACCTTTGATTCTTGTGTTGATATATTCCTTGTTATATTGTTATTATGTATTGATTCCATGAATATATTTTTTATAGTAGGGGATTCATGAAATATCATTGTCTTTGGGTAAAAATTTTCAACTAGAATTATATTTATTTCCTTATTCGAGGTACATTGATTGTTATAAAAATATTATAATCTAGACTTAATTAAATTGATTTGAACTAGTGAATCACATGAGTTTACTTTTTTTCAAAAAGTTTCACATATGATTTATGCATGTTTTCACTTATTAATAAAAATATTTTTATTCGTCAATCCTTGGGTATTGATTTAGTAAATACATTATATGGATCACCACACATTAAATGATAATAAAATAAATATACTAAAAAAATGGTTGTGTGAATTTTTTTTAACTAAATGATAATATTGAAATTGGTTGTTTTGCGGTTGAGGTATTTGTGTAACCTTTATTAGTGTTTTTGTGGATATTTTTGTGTAATTATGTGTTTTGAAGTGGGGATGTATTGGTTTGAAGGTGTGGGGTAATGGGGATGTGATGGTAAGAAATATATGATGTGGGATGGTATTGAGGTGGTTCAATGTTTTTTGATTAATTATTAGTGTTTGATGGGTTGTTGGACTACAACTAGAGTATTTTGAGGAAGATTTTGTGTTTCATGAGTGTGATGAATTTCTTTTTAGTCTTAATATTAGCATAATATAATTTATAATAATAAAATTTTGAAATTGTAATGGGTGGAGTTTCTATTAGTGTTGGTTATGAATGGTTTTTCATTTAAATGTTTAATTTAATGTATTCAAGAACATAAATTGACTAAAAAAATTTAAATATAGAATGAATTTTTTAAATAATTAAATGAAATATTTTGAATGTCTCTTACATTTTTGTTATGTGGGAATGTTTTTGATTTGATATCATAATTGTTTGTCATGGAAGTGATGTTTTTGGACGGTACTGTTGTGATAGTTGTGGGTTGTGGTGGGGTTGAATTTATGTAGAAAATATAGGTAGTTTAGGTGTGTGAAATATGTTTATGTGTGTGTGTGGTGAATTTACTTGGGTTTTTTTAATGATCCCCACCCAAATATACTAACCTTAATAACACCAAAATGATTTAGGTTTTGATTGTTTTCAAAATATGCAAGTTGGAAAGGTCAGATTGATAATTGTACCCTCTTTCCAACACTCCCTTAATGTGTAGTGATTGTGATATTGGTACATGTTGTGGTTAATGCATGGTAAGAGGAGGGACTGAGGTAGATGTCCTTCATGTTCATGATACCCTACTGTGAGGGATACAGCTGTGATAATGATGGAAAAATGATGTGGTACATATATCTTTTTTCAAACATGTTTTTTAAATTGAGTGATTTTGGGGAAGTAAATGAATTAAACTAAATTATTAAAGATTAGCCTAACTCCATTAGTAATAGAATTTTTTATTCATTGGTGCCCTATGTCAATGTTTTAAGGATGTAAAGGAAGGTCCATTAAGGCCCCCATTATTTTTGGTTTACTATCCCAAGGTGTTATAGGTGTAGCCTTGTCTTATGTTATATTTTCATTCCTTTCTACATAAATTTTAATGTACGAATATATAAAAAATGATATATTTTTAATTTTATATGTTTCTTTCCCTAACCTAAATTTCCACCCAAACAGTGCTTCTAGGCCAAGTGCCATTGGCCTTAGGCGCACCTCCTTATATGCCAATGTTTTTTGACTAGGTTTTACGGGGTAATTAGGGTGATAGTTGAAAGATTATACCCTCATGTAGTGATAATATAATGGTCTGGGTATATATATAACAGGTAGTGTAAATAAATACTCATAAGACTCAAACCAAACCCAACAATGGTGGAAGCACATTCAAAATCAAAAAATAGATAAAGAGTAACTAAAAAAATTATTGGAAATAAATTAATACATCAATAAAAAAATTTAGTTGAAAAATAACATGCATACATAACAAGTCATAAACTACCATATCCATAAGAGGATGCCAATGGATAATCATAGTAAAGACATACATATAAGAATACAGAAAAGAAATGAATACTAAAAAGGTAACATGAGGTGAGTCAAGAATAAAATGGTCATTTTCCTTCCATCTAGTACCTAAAAACCACTATGATCTAGATACTAGGCTTGAACCTTTACCTGATCAAAAAATTATAAATTCGTAATGAGTCCTGCAGGGCCCCTATGGGGTGTGAGAATGAGTCTCAATAGGGTGCCAACCATGCGTGTGTACTTTATATATATTATTAATAAAGTGTTTATTAAAAAAATAAGTAGAAACACTTTGATAAAGTTTTAAAAGCTTCCTTGGTGCTTAGCAGCCACTAGGAAGCTATCACTTTCCTTGACCAATGCAAGAAAGTTGAAGCGGAGAGGTCCCTTAGACAAAAAAAGGCAACCCTCTATAGAAAAAAAATGTAAAGGTAAACACTCAGGTTCCAACACTAATTTCACATGATACCACATACCTCATGAAACATCTTATATGTATCCGCTCACTGATGTCTCAAAGGCACTCCCAAATGATACAAATTTGGTCCCATATCTCCCAACTCGAAAGATCCCATCGTCTCGAAGCCCAACATCCAGAGGAACAATGATATCTATACTCAAGTAAAATCATGAATGTCTCAAACCACAACATCATGAGGATGGATGATTCTTATCCTATAAAATGATCATATCCCAACAACCTCAAACATAGCGGGCCTCATTTTCCAGGTGATAGCCTCAATGCTATGATCTGATGGTTCCTCACCATCCCTATTTTCTTTTATGGAATGAACCCCCAAACTGGATTCCCAAGCCACAATACTGAGGGCCTCTACTCACATGAGTGGTCAAAACCACATCATCACTACATCAACCTATGTGTACATGAATCCAAGCATCACTTTAGCCATCACAGGTGAGCAGAAATCACAAATTTAGTAACTAAGACACATGAAATCTTGAACCTCATTCCCTTGCGACTATGTCGCTCAAGTCCGATGGCCATTAAAACCAATATCATGAGCCATACCCTAAACTTGAAATCCCTTCCATCTCATCCAATGACCATGTATTCCATTCAGTGATCACATAACCCAAGTAACCTAGGCCAAACCCAACCAGATTACCATATTGCCTCAATTCCATATGGTCATCACCATCTCAAACCATAGGCCAAGATAATCATGATCCCATGGATCTTAATAGTATCTGGAAGGAAATTTATTTACATATTTCACATCAATTTAAATAAAAAAATCAATATAATTTAACTGAACAACATCAAATAAATATAACGAATCAATTAATATAAAGAATACCTCCATGCCTAACTAGATTACATTTAGAGACTATTTAATCGATCAAACCACTAATAATCTCAATATAGAATTCCCAAAGGCATCTCACAAGGTATAGTAAATTACTTAAAATAAACCCTTAAAATTTGGGGGTCGTACATGGTCAACACCTAGGTATGCTAAATGATGGTACTGTCGAACATTTAAGAACTCTCAATGAAAGATATGAACCATCTACATTAGAGTCAATGAAATATACATGTTAGATCATAGCCTCTAAATCTAAAATGTTTGGAGGAAATCATAGTTTTTGACGAACACCTAGAAAATTAGGAAAAATGAATTGAACAGTTTTTGCAATCTTTGAGGCATGATAAAAGAAAAATAGAAGCAAGGGAGACGATATACTCACTAACACAATTCCATTTAACCTGACAGTGATAAAAATATAGCTCGTATAGAGGAGAGAAATCGAACACTAGTGGAAGAAGAATAAACAATCCCCCTGGTGTTGTATGTAGCCAAGAGAGAAGAAAAAATAATGAAATGATGAAATTAGAGGTCGGGGAAAAAGGTAGTTTCATACCATTAAAGAGGCCACATGATTATCTCCCACTAATTTTCAAAACTGTTTGAAAACCTTGTAGGATAGATTGTTAAGGTAATGCCTAAATTGAACCTCATGTGTGGTGTGTGCATCTTTTTCCAAAATCTAGTTTAATCCATGTAGAATCCCTATGAAAAAACTAGTGTTTGACCCATGTTCATGTTCCCCTACCCAAAAAATTATCTAAATCACATGGCAGTACAAAATTGGGATACAAGGTAAGCATTGAGAGGCCTCATAGTTTACCCAAACCATGTACCTCAACCTGTAACTCCTAAAACATGACCTTTAGTCTTCCCACACACATAAAACCCTTACATATGCTTTAGGGTTTTACTAATAGTCCAAACCCAACAAAAATAAAGGTATCTGATTGAGGAAACTATCATAATTGAGTTCCAATTATCAAAAAATAAATTGACATACCCACCAAATTCCAAAAAAAATATAACAAAGGGTGAGGATTTAACCCACTAAAAATACCCAGGACATTATAATCTCCACATATTAACATAGCTAATCCCCAAGATAAAAATGAACATTATAGATAGTACCGAACATATCCATCATATTATAATTAACCAAGACTACCCTGATATCAAGGTCATGGGTCAACTACCTCTAGAGGACTCCCCACCATAGGAGTGACTAACCTCAATTGAAATCAGACACAAAACTGAAATCAATAAAATTTTCCATCAACGAATTATGGATCTCAAATGTCCTTTCATGATTCATTGTCACTATGAAACATCATCAGGTGCACCAATGTCATATCTAATACCCATTATGATCCTTAATCACATTTATTCCCACCTCATTCCCATGGATCACATATAATCAATGATACCCTACATAACAATAGATTCTCAATTATTATCACATTGCACTGATTCCTACATGCCTTTGTACCTCAATTAACTTGTATCTCCACGATGAATTGATTCCAATGCACCGCAATAAACCTGAATCAATCAATTCTCACATAGATCAAAATTCCTATCACCTCATTAATATGTATATATAACTCATCTGATACAATCGAAACCTATTAACCAATGTATTGTTAATACATGCATAATACTTATGTATGTCATGCACACAAAACTAACATGCATCAAAAGTATATGCCAAAACTAAACAGAAAAAACACGCCAATTCCCATGGTGTACCTATAACCATCATCAGCTCACCAACATGATCATACATTGGCATCTCCATAGGGTGCACCTAGCCTGAATCATGACCTCCCTACAGTGCTACCCAAACTACATACCAAAATATTAGGTCCTACTGTCTCTACCATGACCACCACTTGCAAATGATGCTCGAATACCATCACATGGTATTGTTCTTGGTCAAATCTATGAGCCCTGAGTCTGTAATAATCCTTCAGTTTTGGATATCTGAGAAGACTTCCTATAAAAAATTGTGAGATTCTCACCCTTTACACATTCCTGACACTCTTTTGGAGGTCTCTTAAACTATATTTTTACATTTCATTGCTTCCCAAACTAGAATAATTCTATTGAAGATCCACTATGTGGTAGTATGACTAATTAATTGGCCTAACATACCTACTAGAAATCATACTAGCCTCGCATCCTACCATCTAAAGCATCACCGCTAAAGTCACCTATAGCCTTCATTCAGCTTGAATATGACCGATCTGACATGTTTCCATCAGATATGAGTGTCTATTTCACTATCTATAAGAATAATTCCAACATAAATATGTTCACCTACACTAAAATTATGTATAGTAAACCATCATAAAAACATCTCAACCTAGATTTTTCATCGCTCACCATTTCAGGTAAAAGTGATACAATTCGTTAAACATCATTGTCCAATCCGTGAAGAACATGCCACCCTGATATTGTCTCAATAAATCTTCATCTCTATGCACCCTTAGTGTCTTTGGAATGAAGTTAAAGAAAAACCTAGCTTCAAAGACCTTCTAGGCCAGTCACTATCGTCAAAATTCTTACACCAGTATGTCCTACTAGTTCTTATCCAGTCTTATGAGAATATAGGTTTCCATCTTCACCCTCCATCCTAGATTAATCTCATGCTAATCAAAGATCATATTCATATCCTTAATCTAGTTCTCAACTACCTTTGGACCACCCTCACCATGAAGAAGCTGCAGGTGTTGTGAGTGAAACTCCTGAGTCAGTTACTCTATGGAGGTATCTGCTCCCAGAGATTCCCTGTCGACAACCTAGATGACTTGTACTAGGATCGATCTGAGCTACTCATCTAGCCACATCCCAAATAGCAGTCAAATCTCGTGGCTACATTTCCTACAATGGAACTTATTCTTGAGCTTGTACTTTATCTTCTAGTCCCTCAAGGGTCTCAACCAGATCATTCTCCTGAGACACTAAACCATATCCCACATGACACTCCATCTGATCCTTCTAGGTGGTAACTTTCTGAATACCATTACATGGATAGACTTCACATATAACATTTATATATAACATAAATAGGGAAAAGGTAACATGAAGTTTCAACTCACCACCCTTTCCCTTCACCATCATGATAATGTTTCAAGACATCATGGGATTTTGGACTCCTTACCCATCCTCTAAAGATCCATGTATCAAAAATCACTTGGGAAATTCCTGTCCTGAGGAACCACCCCACATCAAACTAACTACTACACCGTCCAACTTGGAGATCGACATAACCCCATGTCATAGAACCTTAATGTTCCTATAAAATCCATGACCAATCACACAAATATAAATATTATAAATATTTCCAAATTTCACATATAGAAAGTAATTTTCATATCTTAGAACATGAATACATATATTAAACATTCTATGTTACTATCTAAAGTCTAAGAAAGCATACAAGCGTAACCAACACCCCTTACCATACTAATCCAATGGTCTAATAACTCTTTCCTCACCATAATATGATAATATTCACATATAAAAACGAGTAAAAATTCACATTTCACGTGAACTACTCAATGTTGAAATCATATAAACTTTAAAAAGAGTAAAACATAAAAGAAAAATCCACCCTTGGTAAATTTTTCTGTTCCATGTGTATGCGGCTGCAGACTTTCAAGAACGGGTTCTAAAACCAATTCTAAAAACATCTTAATCTCCTGCCTAACATATCTGAAATTTTGAGACCAAGAAAAGTGGTAAATGAAAATCCTTTGATACTATTTGTAGCACCCCGAACCAAATTTCCACATGAATAATGATTCTGGAACGACTTCTGAGACCTTAGATGTGCCACCTAGTATGTCAAGCGATGTTGACTAGTAGAGACGGTGTAATAAAAGTGATAGTGTATAAGATATACCCTCATAGAATTATAATATACAGGTCTGATTATATATATATGACATGTAGTGTAAATAAAGACATAGTAGACTCAAACTATTCCTGCCAATAGCGAAAGGAAATTTAAAAACATACAATAGTTGAAGCATAATTAAACAACAATAGTGAAAATAAATAAACACATCAACAAATGATTTTTATTGGAAACTGAGCATGAGTTCATAACAGGTCATACATTTTAATATAAAGAAGGGGTCATGAATGTATGATCATAGTATATATACAAATAAGAAAGCTAAAATATGAAGTAAAAATAAAAAGTGAACACTCGTTGAAGAAAGAACCAATGTCCCCTTACCTTCCATTTCATGCCAAAAATCCCCTAATATCTATCTTCAGAGCCCATAGATTCACATAATCACAAAATAATAATTTCAAAATGCATCCCAAAGGCCCTATGTAGAGTGTGATAATGAGTCTTAGTAGGTTATCGCCCACATGTGAATACCTTATATTTTTTATTAAGTAAGTTTACACTAAAAATTAATAAGCAGCATCACTTGAAGAAAGTAAAGAAAAACTTCCCTGGTTATGATCAAGAAACAAGAACCTATCACCCACCATAGTCAACTATAGAAATAATTAGTGGAGAGTTACTTTACCCAAAGCCCAAGGAAACCATTTATATAGAAAAATATTGGTGAACCCTCATGTTTAAACACCAATGTAACTTAACACCACTTGTCTCATGAAACCCTATTTATGTATCCAGTCATTGATGTTTTGAAGGCATGACAAAAGGATATTAATTTAGTCCCTCATAACCCTGCTTGAAAGCACAAATCATCTTGAATTAGGAAAACTAGTTGAAGAGTGAAATTTTACCTTCTGTAAAATAAATGTTGGATCAAAGAACAACATACTAAGTAACAGTTATTCCCATCCTATAAAATGATCATGGACCAAAAACGTCAAACACTGAAGTCCTCATCCCCCAACCAATAGAAAAAACACTATAATATGATGGACACTCACCATCCCCATGACTTTCTACAAAAACAAACCCCAAAAAGTATCCTAATCCACACAATTGGGGTCTTTACCAACACATGTAGTCAAAAACACTTTATCACTTAGTCAAACTATGTGTACATGAGTCGAAGTGGTTATTTGTCCATCACAGAGTATCAATCACCAATTTAGTCCCTAAGGAACATAAAATCAGTACCACATTATGCTAAGACCATTTTGTTCATAGTAGATGTCCATGCCAACAAGAGTAAGGGTTCATGTCCTCAACCTGACAGCCATTCCACCACAAATTGATGACAACGTCACTCATTAGGTGATCACATCAACTATGGAACCAGGTCCAATCCTATCACGATCCTATTAATATAAACAGTATAGAATAATCAATTCATTTATATATTTCAGTTCCATTAAAATAAAACCATTTAAAATAATTTAATTTAACCCCTTGAACTAAATTTAATGAATCAATTAGTATAAAGAACAACCCTCTGCCTAACATCCTAAATTGTTTGAGCCTAATTCATGGATAAGACCACTATTAGACTCGATCAAGATTTCTCAAAGGAATATCACAAGAAAAAATTAATAAATTAAAAGAAACCATTTATATTTTTGAATCTTTCTCGGTCAACACCTCAGCGTGCTAAAATCATCAACACCCGAACTCTTGTTAAATATCAAAGAAAGATAAGAACTACTTGCATTAGATTTATAAACATTGGTTCATCTAATACTATCCTTCAAATCTAACTCATTTGGAAGAAATAGATGTTATTGAATAACACCCTAAAAGATGTGAAAAATGAATCAAATGAATTTAGAGCTCTATGAGAAGAGAGAAAAGGATTTGAGAATAAAGGGAGATGATATGATCACTTATTTCATTACAACACACATGAAGGAAATAAAAATAAATCATGGGTGGAGGAGAGGGATCACACCTTATGGGAGGAAGAATAAATGATCCCCCAAGAGCTATATGTGACCAAGAGAGGAGAAAAAGAAAAAAAAGAAATAGGTGGAAGGGGAAAAAGTAATTTCATAACATTAATGAGACCTCATGGTCGGCTTACAAGATTTTCTAAACCATGTGGTACACATGTGGGATACATTGTCCATTAACCATCTAAATGGATCTCCCAGTGCAGCTTGCAAATGGTTTTCCCTAACTATGCATAAGTCATGCAGAAAGCCTTTATAAAAACTATAGTGTTGCATGCATGGTTGTACACCCCTACACCCATGGTTTTCAAGATCATGTTTTTGTAAACAATTTGGGTGAATGTTTTTCTCTGAGATTCCCCATAGTTTCCCCAAACTGGGTGCCTCAACATTTTACACTCAAAATAGGGTCTTCAGGCCTCTAATGCAACTGAAATCCTTTTGAACCCCCAAGGGTTATTAATAAACCTCCAAACCCGTCTAATATCATGGTATTAGTTTAAAGAAACTCTTGAAATTAATTTTTGATGATCGAAAAATAAATTTTCATAACCACTAAATTCAAAAGATTCAAAAAAGGAGAGGATTTTACCCACACTAAATCTATGAGGCATTACAATATTCTTCTAATTTTAAGGGTATTATTACTTTTAAAGAGGCTTAGTACCTTAATAAAAAATTAATTCCATATAATATAAATTATAAATGGAAACACCAATCTTGTTAAAACATACCCTATTTTTTCTAGGCTTTGGAACATTTCCCACATCTTGTTCCCAATTATTAGTAATGATCAAATAATATAAAATTACACTGATCTTAGTCAAAAGGAGTTTTAAAACCATACCTTTTGAAATATCCTATGTGTTAATCTGATTTTTTAGGTCTAGTAATAACAATTTAGATATTGATTCAACAAAAGGCCTCATATTATTGTAAAAATTACAAAAAAAATTAATATGATGTTTTTTTGTAATCTTTCTTCATTTTAGATATGTGAGTTATATATAACGTAATGTTTAACATATATTTTTGGTCACCATTTGTAGTGTTATTTAGATATATTTTAATTTTAGAGTATTTATTTTTTGAGTATATTCCATGTTTTCCATTGATATGTAATTTTTTTAGTGTTGTTTTATTTACATTCTATAATGCTAATATTCTTATTGGGAGAGTAATTTATTAAATAATTTATAGATATCCTTTTGAATAAAAATTTAAATAACACAAAAATTGGTCTTGTTAAATGGTTTGAGTGTATTTTTACAATAAAAATACTTCTTTTTTAAAATTCGGTGTTCTATTCAATAGTTTTCCAAATTTTTTATTTGTGTTTAAAAAAGATTCAATTTTTAAATGTATAGGATTCAAGGAAAGGTTTTCACATTTAAAAAAAATTGTTTTAATATTTCTCAAAGAATATTAAAATTGGTCTAAATTTATATCGGTTGAATGGATGGTTCATTAATGGAAGTTTTTATGATTTTTTCATCATCTAGGTTTCTTATTCTCATTTTATGTCAAAAATGAAAAATTGGAAATAAGAAATTGGATGCTTAATTAGGTTTTGGTTTGACGGGTGGTGAGGTGTGGGTGATGATGTAGTTATTTTTTAAAGGATGAGATTGTGATGATTTCAAGGGAATATGATATTTTTTTATGATGAGTATTTCCATGGTTTGTTGGAGTGGGAATTTATATGATTTTTTTTGTATGGTTGTGTTCCATTTTTATTGATATTTAGTTTAAATTTTTAGAATAACTGTCTTTTTTTTAATATCATTTGATCCAATGAATGGATATGTGATTGAAAATATGATTGAGTAATGTAAAAATTTTCTAACTATATTTTTGTAGGAGGATGTTTCTATGTTCAACGGTGCTATATTAGGCCTTGAAGTAGTTGAGTCGTTAGAAGAGGTTGAGGTTTCATTTAATTTTACAATGAAACTGGATCAATTCATTGATTTTATAGTAGTGGGATAGATTTAAGGAATGTCTCATGTAAATTGAAAAGTGAATCATGGTTTAACAAAAGAGTTTACTTAAGAAAATTCTATTACTATAGTCAATGAAGATTGTGTTACGCACATGATTAATAGTGTATTTTGAGGTATCTATTATAATTATAGTAATGGGGATATGATGTGTGTGCCTTGGGGTTTTCTTCCATACCATTATGGTCTAATTTTTAAAATACATGTTTTGATAAGACGTATGAGCAGTGGATATTCAGTCTTCCTTATGTCAGAAGGTGATAGATCATAATGAGGGGATTAAGAATGGAATGTTCTTTGTGGTTGATATGGATAATGGTGGAATCTCATGTTATGAAGATTATGTAAAATAGAGGTTGGAAGTGAAGTAATCTCTTAGTGTTTCCGAATGGCCTTTGGCCTTCAGTCTACCCATCGCTATGTATTCTATTTCTGATAGGTAGATTTGTTCCCTATGGCATGGCTGGGTACTAATGATTTGATTTCCACATGGTCAATCGAGTTATTTGGGTTAAGTGGTGTAGTTAGCCATTTGGTATGATGGTTCAGTAATCATGACTAGTTGTTCAAGATGAATTAAGCATGTATTAAGAGTTTTAGTGTAATATTTAACTGCTTAAATGAGGTATACGTTGTTTAGAATTTTGGTTAAACTCATTTTAAATGGATGGTGGAATATTTTTCAAGAGTGGGGAAGTTTATGGAAATTTCTCTGGCATTCAAGATGTGAAATGGGGGGAAAAGAATTTATATTGTACATTATTTACAGTTGGTCCATGGTTTGTACTAACTCTACACCATAATTTTGTGACTTTGTAGAGAAACAATCATTGTTAGAATACCTAGAAAGGAGGTCCTGGGAATCTGTGTGGCCCATTCCCCTGTTTGAATTAGGGAACTATATAGATACCACATGGATTGTAAAACCATGATGGTGCCCAATATAAACCATGTATCTTAGTTCATTATGTAATTATGAGACCACATGGTTGTTTCACGTTTTTCAAAACCATGTGGTCAAACTATTTTCATATTTAAAAGTGAGTTTTTACCAGTTTACCCTCCAAAATTTTTTAGGATTTCACCCAACATTCGTTCTCATTTACTACCTAGAAATCATGTGTGAAAAATAAAATCTCTCTTCTCTTATATGGATCAATATTCATTGATTCATATGAATTTAAACTCTCATTTAGAGTGAATCGAATCCCTAGGTAAGTCTATGAGCCCTCTTCCTTTTATTTTCCTAATGAATAGTGGTTTTTTGTTTCTCTTATTTTGAAGCTCCAGAACCCTATTTTCTGGGAGTTTTTTACCTTATCATTTGGATCCATTTTTTCTTTAATCAAGGATCAACATTGGCTGAGTTTATTTCTATGAGTATAATGTAGGTGGTTGACAATATTTCCCCCATATTCTTGTTGTTTTCCTTAACTATGTGGTTTGTAACTTCTACTTACATTCTTTGTCTTTGTTTTCTTTATTAAGAATATTGGAATAATCTTTTAGATGATAATTTTGGGCCTCTATCATATCTCATCAGGTCCATTAATGATCAAGGGACCAGAATTATGGTTACCAATGAGGTGTACCAATACCTTGAAAAATGTTAAGTTGTTGTAAATCATTATATAAAGGGTATTTATGATTAAAACAGTTATTCTTTTCATTTGGGAAAGTATAATTATATAAGGGGTTTTTGGATTTAATTGGAATTTAAATATTATATGTCAATGAAGTGGAATAAGGGGGGAATAATTAAAGGGTTCTTATTATGATTTCAAATAGATTTAAATAACATTAGTGGTCTTATTAAATGAGTAAATCAATTTCGAATCGGAATGGGTTAATTTTATTGAATGAGACAACCATGTGATCATTGGTAAAGGGAATGATTTAACCCTCAATGTTGTGATATGTTGAAAAGGAAATTTAGTTTAGACCATGTAAATTTTGAATTGATAAAATGGTTGGGAATGATGTACATGAAATCCCACATATCTCAGTTATGAATAGTGGATGTCACAATTTACACCCAATGATTAGGATGTTTCACATGGTGTTCTTTATCGTTAATATGGAATGGATAAACATGATGATTGACAACTTTGATTTTAAATGATGGGAATAGAATTCCTTATTCTTGTTTAGGGTGTCTTCATGATGACAAAACAGTAATAGAATTAGATATGGTAAATGTATTTGAAAAAGTGCATCACTATAATTAAAAATAAAAATATTAATGATTACAACATATTTTTAAATTAGTTAAACTCTATGTTTATTCTTTATACAATTGCTATGGTCGAGTTGGGTTTTTTGGGTTTGGGGTCATGATGACAACTAAGGGCCCATGTTATCTTTGAAACCTATATCATTTTTTTCTTATTTGTTACCCTTATCTACTTTTGTATACATTGTTGTTAGACTCAATATTTCTTTAGGCACTATTGGGGGTGTCCTACTAAGTTTTACTCATTCCCTACTTGGGAAATTGTTACTACCCAATAAGATTTCCAAGTTTCATATAATAATATTAAAATGAGCCATGTGTAGGATGGATGAGTTGGGATTTTGGTATGGATCATGGATGAGGGTACCAAATATGTGTTGGTATCCATTTTGGGGATTTTTAGTGTATCTTTATTTTGGGTTTATATTGACCCTAACATTACATAACATGGTTATTGTATTTTATTAGGGGAACTTTCCCAAATTTGAGGTTTGATAATGGGATGAATTGTTATCCTTGGTTATTGACCATTTTTATTTGGATATTTATTAAAAAAAATTAGATTACTCTAGTAAAGTGTGAGTAATCTCCCCACATAAAACATTGGACCCATGTTTGCAATATATCTGCCTTTTGAATATAGAGTGGTGTTCCTAGGGTCATGTGGATGATAGGTTTGAGTTACCAGTTTAGTGGAACCCAGGTGAAGACCCAAAAAAGTCAAACTATATTGGTTATATTTTAGGTTATATTATTATTATTGGAGTGGTAGACTTGAGTTTAGGATTCTTAGGTCCTTATAAATGATCTTACCCATGGGAGTATCTAACCTATGTGTGGATGAAAACCGAAGATCATAGGGTGGGCTTGTTTTTTTGGAGTATTCACTAGTTACACTTGAAGGTTGTTTCATCAGGGATGATACACATACAGTGTGATGTTATTGATTTCAGAGATTTTACTCAGGGACTAGTAAGTTAATTGATTTTATATTTATCAATAATTTTAGAAACTCAAGGATTTATGGGGTAGGAATCATGTTAGGAATAGACACAAAAATGTTTGTCATGGGGAATGAAATGATTTCCCACCTCTTTTGTGGGTTTTAAGAAATAGTGACTAATAAATATGTTGAAATTGAATAAATTGAAATATGTAAATTTAAATTGTTAAAATGGTGTTAAATTTATGGCTTACATTTATGGATGTTTAGTTTATACTGAGTTATCCATGGCTTAGGATAAGATTTTTTGATAGAAGTGAATTAGTTGTACTTATGATTTAATGGATAGTGTATATTTAGTGATTTGATATGGATAGTTGTGAATCCCCTCCTCTATTTTCTGTCATTTTCAACATGAAATATTATGTGGGTTAAGACATGAATTTTTTATTGTAGAGATATTCCACCAAAATGATTATTTTTAGTTGGATTATGGTTGGAGAATAGATGAGAATACACCTTAGTTATCATGATAAGTACCCACATTGGTTCTATGTGATAGGGAAAAAGAATAATTTTGTGAGAACCTTTCCTCTGTTTTGTTGTATATGGAGAGAGAACAAGGGGATACAAATCTAATATTTTTTTCTAACATGAGAGTCACAACTGCAACATCATCTGACATTCACTAAAGAGAGTGGACCTGAGGAAGTTGGTTTCTAGATTGAATCTATCTAGAGGATGTTGGGTCACCTAGAGACTCCTCCATAAAATAAGTTCAAGTTTGTATCTTATATACTACAAGGACTAGTTAATATTTGGATGTATATTCAGGCTCATTAAGTGAAATTAGATGATATGGCATGGAATTATTTCCATGAGAAGTTTCTAGAAATTTTTTCCCTAAGACCCTGAAGTAGGAGAGAGATGCAGAGTTTATATTCTTTACCCACGATAATATTCCATTGATGTATTATTCTATCAACTTCAAAAACTTGTAGTGCTTTTTTCATCATTGGTAGGAGATGAGCGAGCCATGGTTAATTTTTTTAGTATAGAATTAGATGTAAAATCATGTTTCATGGGAATATATTCCACGGCAAAAAATTTATTGAGGTGGGAATCATGATCAAATTACCAGGGTGTCATAATGGAAGATTCTAGTGGTGGAAAGGTAGGATCATGTGGGTGATCTGGTGTTACATCCTCATATAGTAGTAAGTTTCATTATAATATTTTTTTATAGGTAGTAGTTGGTATAGAATTTAATGAAAAGGATCAATATCTCAACATGGTTATAAGATGGTTTTCTATTTGTATAGAAGGCATGGTCACATGTGAGATTAGTATATAGGATTTCTAATGGAGTACTAAGATTGTGGTAGAATGTGGAACTAATAGTAGTTCTGTAGGAACCCAGGGCAATTTATGGTGAAAGAGACCCAAGTTTGATACTGAGTATTTAAAGGGTATATAATCCCCCATGTGAGTCAAGAAGTTAAAGTTTTAATGGATATACTAGTATGGGTGGTGAATGATGTGGTTTTGGATATGAGAGGCCAAATCAATATCATAGTTCAAGACATGGGACCAATATCAGAGCACAAGGTAGAGGTATAGGTTAACTATATGTAGTTGGGCTGACACCTTATAGTAGATATGTTGCGTCATCGATTATAAGAGGTATAATTATTACAGATTCCATGATTTATATCACTTAATTCCAGATAAATAACTCACACTCATATATATATCCTCATTTTTTAATTGTTTGGTTCCAAAATTAGATTTTATGTTTGTGGTTGTGATAATGTATACACTGTTAAGGGTGGGTTCGAAAGGCACATATCTTTTTAAGTGGTGTTCCCTCAAATATTTATGGGAAATATTATTTGGGATTTTTATATGATTTTTCTATAAGGTTTGACCTCATATTATGTATGAGACAGTTTGTATCATATTGATATCATATTAATTGTTTCCATTGTAGTGTAACCATTACATCAACTAAGAGTAATAATGATGTTTTTCATGGAGATTAGGGTATCAAGGTATTTCATGGAGTCTAGTTTATTTATGTTTGAGAGGAATCACAACCTAGGTGGTGAGTCTTGTTATTTATTATGGGGAATCAGGGATTGATTTCATCCCTCCTATCATGGAGCAGTTTCAGGATATTTCTTCTGAAAATTTATTTAAGTATGACACTAGTGGGAGAGGTTGATTTTACAATTGAGTTTATGCATGAAGGTGATCCAGTTTACATCCTTCCATGTATAATGGAACTAGTAGATCATCAGGAACATAAGACTCAGCTAGAGGAGTTGGAAGATAATGGGTTCATATTCTCTAGTATGTAACCCTGGGGTCGATAGTTTTATTTTCCAAGATGTCAGATAGAACATTGTGCTTTTTTGATTACTAAATGTTAATATGGATGATTATTAAGAACTGGTGTTCTATTTGATGTATCGATGATATTTTTTACCATATCAAGCATTTCATCATATCCTCTAATATCCATTTGAGATTCGGGTATCATCAGCTGACGTTATAACCCTTTGATATACCAAAGGTTTCTTTATGAATTAGTTATGAAATATATGTGTTTTTTGTGATACTATTTGGGTTAACAAATTCTCATGATGTTTTAAATATTTTTATGAAACAAATATTTCCCTCGTATGTAGATGAGTTTCTGGTCATCATTCTTAATGACATCTTGGGGTAATCCTGAACTCTTGCTGATCATCCCAAACACCTTAAAATCTTTCTGAGTACACTAATAGAGCATCAGGTATATGTGAATATATCTATGTTTCTTTTCTGCATCTATAAATTACATTTATTGGGTCACATTATCTAATAGGAAGGTGTGTTAGTGGAACCCAAGTAGGATGATGAGGCTTTTTCTTTGTGAAAAACAAATATTTTTTCGATATCTTATAATTTATTTTGATTATTGAGATATTACCAATGTTTTATCAAATACCATTCTCACATGGAAACACCACTCTTCATCTTGACAAAAAATTGTGCAATTATTGAATGGTATGAAAATGTGTTAATTCATTCTGAGATCTAAATAGGTGTCTAGCCATAGCAATGACTCAGATCTTACCCAAACTATGTGGTCTAACTGAAAATTCCATTTTTTTATTTTCAAAATGCTGCTTTTTCGGGTGAGCGGTAACTGAAACAAAGAGCGTGATACAAACCATAAAAAAATATATTAGAAATTAAAAATTGAAAAAAAACAATAGTCAAAAACTCGATGAGACCATGAAGCGAGTGGAACCTTTTTCAGCTGGAATGATGTCATTAATCATCCTTATGTGACACACTAATCCGCATCAGCATCAACTCACTGTCGTCGCCATCATCGGCCAATACCACACCAAATGCATGAGAGTAATCCACCTCCACCATGACCAATGTGAATGACCTCACCACATCATCAAAACACCACCACAGATGAACCAACCTCATAAAAATTACACCATTAACACCTTGTCACCGTCGTAGACAACTCCAATATCCGACACCAAAATTAGTAATGAAGACACCCAAGACCAGAAAAAAATCGATATCACCACTGAAAAAAGGCTCAATCAGGACATGTTCTCATAGAAAAAACACTAAAAACATAACCAAAGGCATGAGGAAGAAACATTGAATAAACCAAAAAACCAAAAACTCTCCATGGGTTTACTGTTCCCATCTTGGAAAAATTCCATCATTAAAGGGTCGTGCAAGGAACGCCGATGGCCGCCAAACCTCACATCCAAAAATATCTGTGTAACATACACTCCCAATCCGCCCTGGAGGGTCGTAGAAGAACATGATACCAGAGTAGGGAAGGACTGGTTGAGTACCTTGAGCCGGAACTGTTGATTAGGAAGATAACTATAGCCAACAAAATAAAAGGCAACAGACTTAGGAAGTGCCTGAAAGCCTTCGACCGCCAAACCAAAGAAACTAAAACCTCTAGGTTGCGACCACTTCAGCTCCACCTAAGAGAGACGCTGAAGCACATAAAGAGGGGGAGGGCTATGAAAAAGCCATACAGAAGGGGAAATATGGTAGGGCAGGGAAAAGAGGGGAACAAAGGAAGAAGGGGAAGAGGCGTGATACTCAAACGTGCCGCTGACCCCATGACGAAAGGTTTAAGAAAGAAACTCTAGGCAGAGCCGAGAGTGGGTGGGGGTGTTCTGGGAGAGAATGGAGCATTCCCTTAGAGTATATATATTTTTTTATGTATATGAAATTATTATTGTGGAATTATTAAAGCAAGAAGATAGATTCATGCCTTATGGGTCATGAGAGTTGAGGCCACATAATTAGGACTACACAACACATGATCTTGAGTTAGATATAATGGTTTATTCTAGGAAATTTTGGAGGTATTAACATATGGGTGGGATTTTTTATATTTATACTAATCAGACCACCTTAAAGAATAGCTTAATTAATTAGTATTTAAATATATATAAGATTGGATTGGATGAATATATGTAGACCTTATACTTCAAGTTGGACTATACATCAATAAAACGAAATATTGTGGTGGATGAATTGAGATGGAAGACACAGACTCAGGTAGTCCAGGGGCCAAGTTCTGAGTGGAATATTAGGGACATGTTCACTAAGATATATATAGGTATTTAGAAAAAGGTGAATTATATAGAACTATTTTCTCTATTGGTTGTGTTATATCTTTTTAACTAGGTAAAATATAGCTAGTATGAGGATAAATAGTATTTAGAGTTGAGGGAAGGCCTTGATGGTGGGGAGTTACCTACCGATTAGGCCATCAATGATGATGGTTGTAACGCCCTGATTCCAGAACCCACCCAGAGTCGCCCTGTACCCGATTGGTCACATGGCCTCAAGCGCATTTCTCTGAATGCTAGAGGCTTCTGACTAACAGTGAGGGCCTTTAGTGTGATGGTGGGGAAACTATGCCCTCATTGGCAGAGTACGCAGTGGAAGTAAGCAAAACATGAAATAGCAGAAGAAGTAAATATCCAACAATAATAAGCAACAGAAGACTAAATCAACAAACAACTAGTTCATAGACATATATATATATATATATATGAAATTATGAATGATACATATGTTTAGGAAACCATCCAAACAAGTCACAATGCTAAAATATAGTACTAAGACAAAGCACAAAAGAAAAACAGATGAGCAACTCCTCATCATCGCAAACCTCGGTTTGTTTGGATGCTCTCCTACTTCAATGCAATCAAGAACTTGAAGTAGAAGGGTGCTTACCCTTATCTATACCTGCAACAAGATAATCTGTTTGGGCCAAAAAGAATGACCCAAACAGGGTGTGACACTAAATCCCAGTAGGAAACCACCCTAAGATCTGTACCTAACATTCAGTGAGTATATGGAAAGAAAACTACAGAAAGCAGTAAACAGTATGCAGTAAACAGCAAGCAGTAAGAGGATAATACACAGAAGTAAACATTCCACAGTTTCTAGCATTTAATTAACAAACAAGTAGGAAACCAGTAAATCAAGTAGAACAAAGAGGTATCCTCTATGTATTTATCACCTCCTTACCCTCAAGGATTAACCTACAAGTACTAGAAACCCTCTGGGAGGCACACACATTCTCGCCCCACTGGTTCAGCTAGAGAATAGACTCTCTGGAGAAGTACTCATTGTCAATTCCCCCTATAGTCTCATATCGTACTAAAGGCACTCTGAGGAATCACTCAACCTCTAATTCTCATTGTGGCCCACATCGAGGAACTACAGACACTCTAAGGAAGAACTCAACATCAATTCCACTTGTGGTCTTGCATCGTAAAATTAAAGACACTATGGAGAAGCCCTTATGTCCATTATCCCTATGTTCTACTACACTAGGTTCTCATTGCCCTATGTAAATTCAGCAAGTATCGCATCGTGTAACGTCCAAAGTGAACCTAAAGAACTACATGGCTAGCAGTCTACAACATAACAGCTTGGAAGAACAACAATCACACCACCCTAACACTAGGCATGGGACTAGTAATAGCCTAATATGAAAAAATAGACCAAACAGTCAAAAAAACATGCATGGGAAAAACATCTGAAGCACTGTAAAATTACACTATTCACAATCAATAACCTCTACTCTGAAATATAAGAAATAAAGGAAAACAACAGGGAAAAAACAAGAAACACGCGATACCTCGTTCAAGGGTATTGGTGGAAGTTGCACAAAATGCTCAAAGACATCCAACAGAAAGGCACAAACCACCTACCTTGATGCTAGGATATCGATATAATTGAACCAAAAGTCTTGAATTTCCTTGGAACGTCGTAGATCTAAGAAAATGTCAAAATTTTCAACCCAAAATAACATGAGAAATAGGATGAATTGGAAAACAAATCTCTAGGTGAAGGAAGAGCTTACCGCTGTGGTTCCAATGCAATTGACGATGGTAGATTCAATGATCGGATAGAGGCTCAGGGGCTCGGAGAAGATTTGTGGCTGTACGGTATGCTCTCGGCCGAAGAAGCTACAGAAGAAGACAGTTCTGGGGTTAACATGGGACCCCGGTCCATTTAATGAAAAAAAACTAAGTACAGAATGTGTAATTTTGGAGTACACGGAATGTACTAGGATTTTTTATACTCCTCTTTAAGAGGCCTCCACATCACCCCTACATGGCCATGTGCGTGGTGCTGACACAGCTAGCACAAGCCCTTGTGCGGCATGGGAGAACACGACATGTACTCATAAAGTACGCGGAATGTACTTTAAAATTTTCCAGAAACTCTTCCTTTCTAAAAAAATATAGAAAAAGGAAAAACATACCTGAAAAGAAGGTCTGGGTTCTTAAAAACTTCCCACCTTAAAGAAATATGTCCCTGAATTTCCCAAATGAGGTGTAGAGGAAGAAACCCCAAACAGCTCCGGCCACTACGATCGTACATCATCAACCCTCTCCCAAGTCTCGTCATGTACTCTCTCATGCTACCATAGCACCTGTACCAGAGGAATAGACCGGACACAGAGAACCTTCATACTGAGATTGAAAATCTAGATGGGATGCTCCTCAAACGATGCATCTACTTCAAGCTCAACCTCCTCAGGTTGAAAGACATGAGACGGGTCTGAAAAGTAACATCAGATCTGAGAAACGTGGAAGATGTCCTGCAAAGCTTGGTACCTCTGAGGTAACTGCAACCAATAGGAAACCATCCAAACTCTCTCCAACACCTCAAATGGGCCGACATACCTCAATGAATTCTTACCATGTATCTAGATCCTCTTGTGTCCCATCCTCGGCACGACACATAGGGAAACCTTATCCCTGACATCGAACTCTAGAGTTCGTCTCCACTGATCGTCATAAGACTTCTATTGAGACTGTGTTCTTGCCATCCTATTCTGTATTAACTATATATTCTATGAGGTCTCCTGAACAAGACAATGTCCCAGTAAAGCTTCCTCTCCTACCTCCAGCTAGCATAAAGCTGATCAGAACGACCGACCGTACAAGGCCTCGTAAGGTGCCATCTGAATAGTCACCTAAAAACTGTTGTTGTAGGAAAACTCTACAAGAGGTATATGCTTCTCCCAAAAACCTCCAAAATCCAGAATGCATGCTCGGAGCATGTCCTCAAGGACTTGAATAGTACACTCAAACTAGCCATCTATCTAGGGATGGTAAGCTTTACTCAAAAGTACCTATGGACCCAAAGCCTTCTGAAGCCCCTTCCAGAACTAAGAAGTAAAATAGGGATCCCTGTCTGAAACAATGGAGTGTGGAACTCCATGCAGACGTACAATCTCTCAGATGTAAAACCGTCCAAGCTCATCAAAATTGAAGTTCTCATTGAATGGAAACAAGTGAGAAAACTTTGTGTGCCTGTTGATGACAACCCAAACAGCATCAATCCCTCTAGATGACCTCAAAAAACTGGTCATGAAGTCCATCGAGACATCATTCCACTTCCACTCGGGAATGGGTAACTACTATAAAAGGCCTACTAGTTGTTGATGTTCCACTTTCACATGCTGACATGTAGAACACCTCATGGGAGAACTAGCAACATCCCTCTTCATACCGGGCCACCAATACTGACGGTGTAGAACACGATACATCTTGGTGATGCCAGGATGAACTACCCTAACCGAGGAATGAAAGTCTCGCATCAGCTCCTCGTGTATGTCTTCTGGCACCCATACGCATCCCTGGAGACACAATATTTCATCCACACCTACTTTCCATCCGGGAAGAGGGTCCCCTCCTGGCAGACCCTCCCACAGGACCAGACCTTCTGAGTCTTATAGCTGCCTCATTTGTACCTGATCAAGAAGATTAGATGTAACAACTACATAAGATAGAGAATTTTACCCCTATCTGTCATGCACCTCCAAATGCATCTTAGAGAATAGAGCCATAATCTGCCACTAACTACTAGCCTCCTGAACTATTTGTATCTGAGTTCCCAAGCTCAATGCATCAGCCACTGCGTTTCCCTTCCCAGGTGTATTGGCATGCTCAAAGTCAAAGGACCATAGATACTTGACCCACCTGTGTTGTCTTAGATTTAGATCATGCTGAGTGGTGATGTACTTGAACGTTTTTTTGGTCAATGAAAACCACAAAATTCTCCCCCAGAAGATAATCTCTTCGATAGTGCAAGGCATGAACAACATCTAATAGCTCCATATCGTGTGTCGGGTAATTCCTATCATGTGGCCTCAACTACTGAGACCCGTATGCATCGACTCCATCTCCCTGCTTAAGCATAGCTCCAAGACCGAAACTTAAAGCCTTATAGTAGACAGTGTAGCTCTTGGCTGGCTCGAGCAATACTAGTATCAGTGCTTAAGTCAACCTCATTTTCATCTCCTGAAAGGCTGACTCATAAGAATCTGACCATATACATATATATAACATATACTTGTATATACCATACCTTCTCCTGAAGGATGTAAGAGGTATATAATATGGTCTAACGTGCAAATTATGATAACAGGACCTCAAATCGATCTTCAAGAACACCCGGGCTCCTCAAAGCTAATCAAAGAGAACATCAATCATAGGAAAAAGATATCGGTTCTTGACCATCAACTGGTTCAGCTTATGATAATCCACAAAAGGTCTAAGGGTGTCTTCTGCCTTCTTCGCAAACGGGACAGGCGAACCCCAAGGAGAAGTACTAGTTCAGATAAAACCCTTTTCCTGAAACTCCTCCAACTGCTTCTTGAGATCCTGAAACTCCAGTGTATCCATCCTATAAGGAGTAATGGACACTAGTGTCTCTCCTGACATTATATCAATATAAAAGTATACCTCACACTATAGAGTAAAACCTAAAAATTCTTCTCGAAAGACATCTTTGAAACGATCCACCACTGGCAGAAATTCTAACTGTGAAGTCCCTTGGTCATCTAGATAAAGACTAGTGATCTGGGCTGTAACTCCTCCCATCTGGTGATGCTCTGGACCCGTTCTGCTCGCCCAGACATCCCACTTGCCTTTATGAAGAAAATATCCACCCTCTAGTGATATGAAACTCACCCTGCAGAGATAACATTCGACGGCTTCCTGGAAGGAAACTAGACAGTCCATTCTAATAATGACATCATAGCATGTAATCTCTAGGACATAGAGATCCCATAAAAAGTGTTACCCAGCCACCTCTAGAGGGAACTCCTTGCACTAACGGACACTAGCCATCCAAGTCCCCAAAGGTGTGTCTAGAGTTAAGGTATCAGTAGAGGAAAAGATATAAATCCCAATCCTCTCCACAACAACAACAGAGATAAAGCTATGGGAAGCCCCTATATCAAAAAGAGAAGAAGATAAAACTAAGGATACTAAGATCGTATGTCAAACTATAGAGGGTTGGGGATCTTGCTCATACTGGGTCTGCTCCACCGCAAAAGCCAGATCTATACCATGGCCTTATGACCCTGCCTGACTGCTCTGAGTTAATCCTCCCCGATGCCGCTGAATGATCGGTGACTGACCTCCATGACCTCAACCTCCACCTCAGCCTGAATGGCCGGAAGAACTCCAGTTCCCAGACTGGTGAGAAACTGGTGGCGCTGCTCCCGAACGAGGAGTCATGGATGAACCCCATGTCCCAAGCTGCTGGTGAGAAAACTTGACAGAAGCACTGTAGGTGACCCATCTTTCTGCAAGATCAACACTTCATTGGGTCTCTCTGGCACTACGGCCTCATATGACCAGCCCTTCTGCACTGGTAGCATACCACCTGGCTAACTGAAGATGTGTCTCACTACCTTTATCACCGCACATAGACTCCCTATGGTGCTTCGTGTTGTCCGCTGGTGAAGCACTAACACTAGAAGAAGAACCGCCCTGGCTTTCAGCTTTAGAGTCTCTCAGATTGCGCTTGGCAATCAGTTCCTGGATGACGAGGGAAGAAATAGAATTCAGCCTGAAGATATTCACCTGTGAGCGGATCTCCTTCCTAAGACCATCCTCAAACTTCCTTGCCATGAACAACCCATATCCACCATGGATTGGTGTGAAACGCTGAATCATGGGGAAATTATAGGAATAATCCATGATAGAGAGAGTACCCTGCTCTACGTTCATGAACTCCTGGGCTCGATCAGCCCTCAGGGTCTCCAGATAGAAGTAGTCATAAAAGATGCGCTGAAACGCCTCCCATGCCATAACCTGTTGATGACCCGTCGGGGATATCACGTCCCACCACCTCTTGGAGGATTCTCATAGCATGTAGGTAGAAAGCTTGTCCCACCTTTCTGCAGGAATATCTATATGTTCAAATAACGTCATCAGGGAATCTATCAATGACTCTACAGCCTGAGGTTCTCCTTCCCCTGAGAAGGTGGGAGGATTCTACTACTGGAAAACCCATGTCAAGTCTTCTATAGTTGAGTAAGGATCCGGTGCTCCCTGGAAGGTCTGCATCATCCTTAGAAAGCCTTCCCAAAACTGTGCATTGTCGCCTGCAACTGGTATCACTGCTGGTTCCAAGACTGGCTTAATAGGAGGATCTACAGGAAGTCCTTGATCATCCATAACAGGCGTCTGATCACTGCCCTATAATTGGCGGACAACCGGAGGACGTCTCAGATCCATGACTCTGCAAGGTCAAATGCACACTTTAGATCACATTATTAGGGTCTGAAAACTAGGAACTAAAGAAGAGAATTTGGGGAATAAAGCATTCATACATTACAAAACATGACTACATGGTGTGTATAAAAACTACACAGCATGTTACCTTAAGTCATTTACAATGGTGTGTACATTTTCCAAAACTGGTCGTGTAACACCCCAAACACACGGCGTGTTATCCAAACACATAACGTGAACTGGAATCTTCTTCCCATGTCTGATTCCTTCTACATAGTTAAGCCACACGGTTCTACTGAGAGTAGACTACATGGAATTTTCGAGCTAGACACAGCGTGTATGAAATAAACTTCACTGGCCCATGTTTTATAGTTACACGGCCTGTGTACATGGGTCACACTACATGGCATTTTCTAGACGAACACGGCGTGTACCCCGAAGTCCAAACAGACCTTGTGGTTAGCTACACAGACGTCTATAAGACTGACACTACACGACGTGTTCTAGGCGAACATGACGTGTATGAGGAAAGGCTTCACCAACCATGTTGTTAACTACACTGCCAGACTCCTAGGATGACACTACACGGTGTGCACATATGGTACATGTCGTGTTCTTAGAATATTTTTCACAACCCCATGTTTTCTCCCCCACAGTCAGTGACACGGTTTAGAAACTACACGACATGTCTTCATAAAGCACACACTGTGGATTCTGGGTTTTTCCAGGATGTAGCCTCATAAATTGATCTGGAGCCCAGAAAACACAGAAAACAAGCATGAAGGTGGAAAATTACGATCCGTGGGGGCCCATACTCCCTGCGAATCAAATACTTTCATTTCCTACATATCATATATAAGAAACAATAGTCATAGATCCACCATGTTCCAATTCATGAGGTCCCATAACACCACAAGAACCAATGTTTGGTGTCCATCTAAGCAAAGCACTATACAAGCAAATTCCCTATCAAACAGCAGAGATTATATCAGAGAATCTACCAAAACAACATGCATAATCTACACAACGTCTATCACAACAACATGAAATCACCAATGCATCCTAGATGGCATGGCAAGAATGCATGGCATGTGATTTCTAACAAGTGTCTATATGATGCATGAGATGGAATACCCTCATCTCATCTGGTTACAATAGAAATATAACCTCAATAACAACAAGGGAAATAACACAAGGCATGTGAATCACCCAACAGTGAAATCAAATGAACTGTAAAATTACAAACCAGTGAAATTGAAATAAACAAGGTAGTATGGATTTCCCATGTTCATGGGTTAGCTACTCATAGGAACATCATATTACAATTACCTATACTGTCATATCCCTGGCTAAAGGCTCCAAACAGTAAGGCAAGAGAAAATAATTCCTCTGATACCACTTTATAAAGCCCCGGTTCCGGAAGCCACCCAGAGGCACCCCGTACCCGATTGGTCACATGGCCTCAAGAGCATTTCCTTGAACACCAGAGGCTGCCGACTAATAGCAAGGGCCTTGGGTGTGATGGTAGGGAAACTATTCCCAAATTGGCAGAGCACACAGCGGAAATAAGCAAAACATGCAATAGAGGATGCGGTGCATATCCAACAATAGTAAATAATAGAAGTCTAAATCAACAAAAAACTGGAGCACACACATATATATGAAATTATGCATGATACGTATGTATAGGAAAGCAGCCAAACAAGTCAAAGTTCTTAATACATTACTAAGACAAGGTACAGAAGAAAAATAGATGAGCAACTCCCCAGCAATGCAAGCCTCATTTGGGTCCAATGCTCTCTTACTCTAATCCAATCAAGAACCTGAAGTAGAAGGGTGCTTGCCCTTATCTATACCTGCAACAAGATAGTCTGTTTGGGCCCAAAAGAATGACCCCAATAGGGTGTGAGACTAAATCCTAGAAGGCAACCCCCTGAAGATTTGTGCCTAATAGTTAGTGAGTATAAGGAAGGTAAAGTACAGTAAGCGGTAAACAGTAAACAATAACAAGATAATACATAGCAGTAGACAATCCATAGTTTCTAACATTTAATTTACAATCAAGTAAGTAGCCTCTCAAGCAAGTAGAACAAACAGGTTACCTCTAGGTAGTTCTCATAGCCTATCCCTTAAGGATTAACCTACAAGTACTAGAAACCCTCTGGAAAAAACACACAGTCTCGCCCCTCTGGTTCAGCTAAAGAGTAGACTATCTGGAGAAGGGATCACCGTCAATTCCCCCTATAGTCTCATATCGTACTAAAGGCTCTCTTGAGAATAACTCAATGTCTCATTCCCCCTGTGGCCCACATCGAGGAACTACAGACACTCTGAGGAAGCACTCAATGTCAATTACCCTTGTGGTCTCACATCCTAAAATTAAAGATACTCTGGAGAAGCCCTTATGTCCATTCTCCCTACGGTCTACTACACTAGGTTCTCATAGCCCTGTGTAAATTCAGTAAGTATCGCATCACGTAACAGCCAAAGTGAACCTCAAGAAATGCTTGTCTATTAGTCTACAGCATAACAGCATGGAAGAACAATAGTCACACCACCCTACAACTAGGCATGGAACTGGAAATAGCCTAACAATAAAAACTAGACCAAACTGTTGTAACCGGAAAACACGCATTTGAAAAACATCCAAAGCACAGTAACATTAACCTATTCACAAACAATAACATCTACTCAGGAATATAAGCTAAATAGGAAAACAACAAGGGAAAAACAGGAAACACGCAATGCCCAGTTCAAGGGTATTGGTGAAAGTTTCAAAAAATACTCAAAGACTTCCCACAGAAAGGCACAAACCACCTACCTTGATGCTAGGATATCGATATAATTGAACCACGAGGCTTGAATCTCCTTGGAATGTCATAGATCTAAGAAAACTTAAAAAAAACTCAACCAAGGATAACTTGATAAAGATGCGGAATTGGAAAACAAATCTCTAGGAGAGGGAGGAGCTTACTACTATGGTTCAAACGCAATCGACGATGGTCGATTCAGAGAATGGACGGAGGCTCGGGGGCTTGAAGAAGATCTGCGGCTGTAAAGGACGCTCTTGGTCCAAGAAGCTGGAGAAGAAGATAGTTTTGGGGATATGACATGACCCCGTTATGTTTAATGAAAAAAAAACAAAGTACTCGGATTTTACTATTTGAGTACACGACATGTAATAGGCCTTTCTGTACTCCGCTTTATGTTGTCTCCACATTAACCCTACATGGTGGTGGTTGTGGCCCGGACACAGCCAGCAAACAGCCTTGTGCGGCACGGGAGTACACGGCGTGTACAAATAAAGTACACGGTGTGTACTTCAAAAATTTCATGAAACTCCTCTTCTCTTAATAACTCCAGAAAAATGAAAAACATACCTAAGAAGAAGTTCTTGGTTTTTACAATGGTATTATTAACATTCTTGTTTATGTAGATATTACCAAATATATGATAAATAATTTTATGATAGATATTCATTACATAAAGGGGATTTCCACCCTGGTTTGATAAAAAAAATTCATGATCTTTGTAGATAGTATTGGTGGCAAGGAATGAAGAAAATGTTGTAGTTTTTATGATGCGATGATACACCTATAAGAAGGTGATGTCTATCCATTAGTGACAAGATAGAATTCTATATAATTTCCCATTTTCTAATGGAAGTGGATGATGTTACCAGAGAATCTAGGGTGGTATTACCAAGGACTCCTTAGGGGTATGATGCGAAATGAGGTATTTTGGATCATTTGACAAGGTAACCCATTTATTTTTTATTAAGGAAACTTTCACTATCGATTAGTTGGGTGACATTTATATTTGATAGAAACTGATTTTTATGGGGTTCCCTAAACCATTATTTCATATTGATACCCTAATTTTACATCACACTTCTTGAATTCATTTTATACGGGTCTTGGTACTGATGTTTTTTGTGTTCATTTTTTCACCCATGGATAGATAGAAAATCAAAATGTATTATCCATGTTTTATAGGATGTTCTAATAATATGTATCATGGATCTTTTAGGGGAATGGGAGAATCAACTAGAACATAATGAGTTTTCCTATAATCAAAATTATGATGAAACTATTTAGATGGAACCATATGTGGAACTCTAGGGTGGGGCATGTCAGTTACCCTTTTGTTGGATGGAAGTGGGATAATCATAGAGATTGGTATAATTTATTATGAAAAATACACAGGAGAATGTTTAGTAGATCTGAATGTGAATTTATATGCTATATAGTATACATAATTAATATTTATACTATGTCACAAAACACTTAAATTTATAGTTGGTGACTATTTGTTTCTTCTAATGTTTTTTGGATTGAGCCACCATCAAATTTGGAAATAGGGAAAGTTTCCACCCAACTATGTGAGGTCATTTTGGATTATGGAGAGGAATGATCTTGTTGAATATTGATTTTATATTTTATAGTCATATAGTATTATGCATGATATTTTATATGTTTCATGTATTTAGAAATATCTCCTTGACCCATCTTAGGTGATTGATATTTATGATGTTGATCATGTGGATTATGTGTCCTTTGAAGAGCATCAAATTTGTATTTTAGATTATAGTGATAAATTTTGTTGGATAGGATCGTTCAATGGATCTACATGTTGTGTCTGCACAGTTTTGTTTAGGAGGAAAATTGGGAGAGGGAAACAATAATGATCCCAGTGGCCTCAAATTTTTAATTTTTATACTAGGGGATTCTTGGATAGAGGAAACCACAATATTTTTTACTTTTTTTGGGTTAACCCAATAGATCGTGTGGACTAATTCCTCTTGGATAGAGTAGATAATATGGCTAGAACAAAATTTTGAAAACCATGTTCCCAAAACGCATGCCACTTAAAAAATGAGATTTTTACCATTTTTCACTCCCTATCTTTGTACAATTTCAACCAATTTTCTCCTCATTTATTACCTAGTAGCCTTTTGTGAGATGAAGAAATATATACTCTCATCCAAAGATCAATCTCCTCAGATTAAGACACTTTTTGTGTGTCATTTATTGTGTATCATAGACTCAGGTAAGTCCATGAGTCCTCTTCTTTTTACATTATGGAAGAAGCTTCTTTGGTAGTTACTCTTATTCTAAAGATTAGGAACCCTATTTCTAGGGATTAATTAGAAATGGTTTTTGAGTCTATTTTATCTTAAATGAAGGATCCATATTGGATGAGTATTCATATATGATCATGAATTATGTTCTTTAAAATCATTCACTAGTAGTCTTGACTCTTTCCAAGTATATATAGTTCTTCCTTTACGCTTCATTATTATGTATTTTTGTTCTTTACTAAGAAATATGTATTGAATTATAAATTGATATGATAGACCACATACAGACTTTATATGTTTTTTTGATGATAAAGGGATGGGGCCTAAGGTCACCCATGGGGTCTGTCAGTTCCTTAAAAAATGATATGTGGGCAATAAATGAAAAAAATAGATTGTATATGTGATTAATCTGATTTTTCTGGTAATTTCGTCAAGTTTAATTTTATAAGGGGTTGGTTTTATTGAATTTTATTTTAAATATGATATCAAGATGACTATGAATAATGGTTTAATTTTTAAAGAGGGTTTATTATGTTATCAAATGACTTTAATGAAACTGAGTGGTTATGTCAAATGAATAAATGGTTTGTTAAGAAAACTGGGTGAAATTTTTTAAGATAGATAATCTATTAGAATATTCAACAATTGAATAGGTACACACATTATGTTGTGTTTTAATAGAAATTACAAAGTGGTAAGACCTTGGAAATTACAAATTGATGAAATGGTTGGGAATTGTGGGAAAGAAGTTCCACTTCTCCCCGATGTGAATGGTGGAAATGAATCTAAAAAATGATTGGTAAAGATGTCATACATGAAATTAATTAACCTTTATTTAGTATGGATTAATAGGAATCTTTACCAACATTACATGAAATTATCTACATTTTGTTTCTTTTTCTTGGCTAGGGTGTCGACATGATGACCAAACACTTATTACATTTGAGATGGTATGGGTAATTGGGCTAGTGAACATTGGTATTCATATCAAAAATGGTTAAATATTTTCCCATGAATTAATGTGTTTAACCTATATATTTATGTTTTAGTCTACCATCTTGGTGGAGGTACTCTTTATGGGTTTCGGGTCATGATAACATCTAAAGTACCAAGTGGATTACAAATAAAATCATTTACTTGTGAAACATGTTTTACTTTGGTGTCTTGTTTATTACTCTTATGTACTTCTATATACAATTTTACAATACTAGATATTATTTTAAACACCATTGGTTGTGTCTTACTATATTGAACTCACATCTTCTTAGGCTTCCAATGGTACCCAAGAAGATTTTTTGGTTGTTGGCCTGGATAAGGGAAAAGGCACTAAGATGGAAGGATGAGTTGGTGTTTTGGGATAGATCATGGATGAGGAGACCAGATTTCTTCCAATACACATTTTTTAGATTTTCAATGTCATTATTTTGGTTTTTTAACACTAATATGATAGGAAATGGTTATTATATTGGATTATGCGTACTTGACTAGTTTTTTGTATTGATTATGAGATGAATTGTTATCATCAGTTATTGATCATTAATGATTTGGTAATTTATTATATTCTTTTCCTATATTATCATACTATCGTAAATATGGTTTAGTCTCCAACCATACTACGTTGGACCCTCTCTTCTAGTCATAAGCATTTAGTTTACCGAGATTCATACCAGAGGTTAGGTGGTAGATCAGATTAGGGCACTAATTTAGTAAAACTCAGATAAGGATGTAACATTGATGGAAGTTTTTTGTCAATTTACTTTTTCATTTCATTAGAAACTTATTTTAAACTCTTCAAGATTTCAGATTAATGTTTTTTAATATTTTTTTTATATTTTCTAATCTTAATGTTTTTTTTATATTTATATTTTTTGATTTGATGCATTTGTTAACTCAAAACTATAATATTTGATAAATGAGGATAAAATAAAAAAATTATTTAATTTTGTAAAAAAATCTGAAAACCAAAGTTCCCAATTATAGGATTGAATTTATATATAAATTGTATTTCATTGACTTTTTTAACTATTATGAAAATAAAACAAGTTAGTATAGGGATTCTTACATTTGGGAAAAATGGTCAGTATTGTCTTCTCCTAATAACTTGATTTATCAATGGAGGTGATGTTTATTTTAAATAATAGTTCCTTGAGTGTGTGAAATTTTTATAATTTTTCTTATAATAAGTGATCCTTGTTTAAATCATTCTCTCTTATGTAGGAGAAGTTGATAGTGATTCCCCTTTTATTGATTGTTATCTATTATTCATGATGGGGTTTTATTGTTTTCTCTACTGAGGTATGGTTAGTGATGTTGTATAATTCTTGATTCGAGGGTGTTAAATCGATGATATGTGTGTTTTATTAGGTTTGGTATCCCATAGGGGGTATATTTTGGATTATTTATATGGTATAATCTACATTAGAGTTAAATAGAACTCTATCAGGTGGTGCTAGTCTTGTTAGGGTGGTATCTACCATAGAAGTTATGTTTTGGGAGGCTCTTTCACCTCGATCAAGAAACACTAAAATTACCGATATCATGATGAAATGGTTGGGTATTTAATTCTATGAGTCTCATTCCTTCTTTGTAATGGCCCTACCTACCAGTCCAAGGTATCTCTAGATGTGTTAATGGTTTTTGGTGTATTTTATTTCCCTTTTGAGTTAGGTTTTCATTGTCTTGGAATAAAATCATTTAAAAAGTATATAATTTATTTTATTAGTCCTTAACAACTTATTCTTTTATTATTTTTAAATGTTTGAGGTGGCCCAAAGTTGAGAATTGATTTTTTTTACAACTTCATGATCACCATTTTATGGATATAGGAGTGCTGGTAGGTGTGCCAATCCCTATTTTCGAGTTCTATCCACAGTGAGATAGAGTCTAATTTTGTTGTCAATGTTCCATTCTTTTATGTTCATATTGAAAAAAAAGTTCTAAAATTCTTATGGTGGAGTGTATTTTTTGAGATATATTTACTTATATAAAATGGGGGTTCTCAATGACTATGGTGTAAGGAATGGTGCCTAATGAATCCTAGAGTCTTCCATTCCCCTAGTGAGTAAAGGAATATATGTAGGGCTATAACCAATATGAGGGCATGAATATTGGAATGTTTTCCAATGGGAGACATTTCCCTCTAAAATTCCCAATTTGGTGAGCATGTTTGTAGTTAGGGGTGTGGATGAGTTAATAGGGGAAGTGGAAGTAGTGGGAGAGGCATCACCATGTTATTACCATGGGTATAGTCAATTTAAATAATGATAGACTTACCTCTACACCATGGTGAAATCACATGTTGGATATATAGGGTACTAAAGTGGAATTATCCATGCCATGGTTCATATTGGGGTGTTTAATTAATGTGGTTTATGTGGATTTAAAAATGTGATAGTTTTAGGTGTTCAATATTTTTTAAACTATAATAAACTCAAATTTCATTTGGTCAAAGTAAACCATGATCATGGTTGGTAACATCGTTCTATAGTGTAGGTAAATCAATCCTCCTCTATAAATATGGTTTCCATCCTTCCTGGGTTTGAATTTTACTTTCTTCTATAAAATACTAGTAAACCCATTGCCTACTCATTCCACACAAGATTCATATCTGGAGGGTTTAAACCCAGCCATTCATTCAGATCATCCTTTCTTGGGTTAATAAACCACCATTACATATTTAACCTATCCCCCTTGTTCTTTTAATATTCTAGTGTTTTATTATGGTTTTTTTCTTGGTTTTGGGTTAAGATTTGACCATGGGTTGAAGGTGGTTAATTATGATTAGGTTCGAGGGTGGATCCCCTAAATGTTAGTGGTGATTTTAATCCTAATCACTCTATTCTTGTGTGGTTGTTCCTTTATCATTCATATTTATGTAAAGGATTCAAGAAATATTTTGGATTATTTTAACAATTAAGATTTAGACTACTATTGTTTTCTATGGGTTTTTTTTGTGGATTGGATTTAAAAATATAATGAATGAGTCCTAATAAAATTTATGTAAATTAGTGAATCTCATGTGTTTACTTGAAATTTTTATGTTTCATTGGATATTTATACATTCTTATTGATGATGCTAAAAATAATTGTTGTCATTAAATGTGTTTATGTTATGATATGTTTTTTGGAAATATTCTTACAAAATGAATAATCACATCAAGATAGTAATTGAACTATTTATACAAAAAACATGATAATGGAAAAAAAATTCATGTAAAATTAAAAGGGGTATATAGTTATTATTGTTGTTGAAAATGTTTTTCCTATTATTAATATGACTGTTTTGACATTTTTTGAATTTTTTATTAATATTATTTTTTGTACTTTTGGAGGAAGTGGGTTGTGTTGGATGGAATATTTTCGTACTCTGTTCATGTTTGTTAGCAATATGTGTTGTGGGTTTTTATGTGATTGTTGGATGATGATAGAATTTCTATTAGTGTGATCTAGCTATAGAGTCTACAATTAGAGTATTTTATGTAATATGTGATGTTTTCCATTTTTATGAGTGTGGTAATAGTTTATTGTGGATTGATAGTAATGGAACAAAACAGGTAAAGATAAAATTGATAATTGGTAATGGCTATAATAGATAAGAGAGTTAGAGAGTAATGGTTTTTCCTTCAAATATTGATTTTAAAGGATAAGGGAAGTTCAATTTCTTAGGAATCATAAAATACAGAAAAAAGTGTAATGTAAGAATTAAATAGGAACATGTTAATGTTTAATGTGTCTTTTTCATGTGTGAAAGTGGGATAGTAGGAATAATTAGAACTAGCTGTGTGGTAGTGTGTGGTGTTGGTCATCAAGAGATGGTTATTGGTAGTGATGGGGTTTAATTTGTATATACCCATGATGTTAAAATTATACGGTGAATGTATACATACATACATATATATATACATATATTATTTCCTAGGAATTTCATTACATAACTGACCAAAGTCGGATAACATTACTGGCATGAAAAAAAAATTCTAGGAGTTTTCTCAAACATCCTGTTTATATAGGATATAAATGTATATGAAGATGAAAAACTACAATATGGGGGATTTTAAGTTTTAAAAAATTTGTTTTTAATCATAAAAGGAACATGTTTTAACATAATTAAAAAATTGTATTCACAATACCTGTTATGTATTAAAACTACAATCAAACAGGTCCCCTGGGTCCAATGATAAGAATATTATAATCAAGTATATTACTATATATAATCCACTGGTCACAAAATGATTCTCCCATTTAAGTGTATATAATCTTATTATATGTGTAGTGGTAACATAAAAAATATTTAATCATATTCACAGAAAAAATGATTTATCTAAGGATTTTTAATAAATAATAGAAAGTAAAACAATGTAATTTAATCATATTCAAATTGAAAACGCATTAAGAATGTAATAGAGTAAATTTTTTTTATCATAATTGATTCTATTATGAAAAATTAAATACATATAGAAATATGAATATAACATAATTCACTATCTAGTGTAATTGTAGAATAATAAAATGAACTAGTAATTAAAAAAGTGATACACATGATTAATATTATTTTAACCCAAAGGAAAGGGTATCCAATAACCTTAGATAAATGAACCTTGTTTTATAATTATAAGAATGTATATATTTCTCGTACTAGAGAAAGCCCTTGATATGATGACTAGATTTTTTATACTTTCCTATCCATAGCATCCTTGATATAATGATTGAATATATTTGTTATCCGTGAAATTCCTCGATTAAGAAGGTGATCAGCTACACTCTCTTCTTACCCTCAGATTCCATATATCGTAATCACATTAAATAGAATCACATGAAGCAATAAAGCATATTTTTAAGAAGAAAACCAGACATGTTTATCTTAAGAAATAGACTCTCTCTAAAGAAATACAAAATATTAGGAAAAATATGGTCAGTCTATTTATTCTTTTGAAAAATGATATTAAAATTACAATGCACACTCACATGAAAAATGATGTCAATCACACTCCGAATTTTCAAATGACTAGGTATTTATAGGCATTCCTTCCAATAGTCATATTGATTTCTAATAGTAATATTTTCTCTGAGATTATAGGGAGGACCTAGACACCAGACTATTCAATGGTCATATTATAACCGAAAGGACAATATTTTTTTGATTTACCTAGATTTTAACAGAGTTCACATCATCTTTTTGTTAACATTTTTAATAGTAAAATTACCAAATTCGATAAAATTGTTTTCCAAATTCATGAATAAAACATATTTCAATTCGATAGATTTACTTGACAAATTTCATTAGGAGTTTCATTGTGATTGTGAATATGATGGTATTGGCTCCGATGTCAAATCTGATTGAATTGTTTTTCAGTACAAATACAACATGTAAATACTTTGAATTTATTTGATAAGGTGAATTTGATCATAATCATATTCACTCTCATTATGATAATTATTATTTAAATTCCTGAATACATTGAAAAAAATTCTAATTACTGTTAAAAAATATTTGTTTTCTACAAAAAAATTGTAAAAATAATTCGAAAAAAAATTATTAGATATTTTGTTTTTAATAATGATTTTGTGACTTCTAAAACATAATAAATGGAATAGTCAAAAAGATATATTAACTCAAACATCTCCCCAATTTTCGAAATCACAAACCAGAAAGCCTAAATAAAAAATGACTTTGAAAATTTTAAGTCCAAAATTATTTTTACAAACTATAGTATTTCGAAATAATAATTTATACATATCTCCACCTAAGTTTATAAACTATTCTGAATATGATAGTGAATATGATTAACCCTCCATTAGGATAAAAATCCCCCTAAGGATCATATAATTTTATTTGGTATGTAATTCACCCCATTTTAACAAGTCTATCCCCTTACTATGGAATTATCCATCTTTGTATAAATTTCTCCCTTTATCTATAGTATTCTACCCCTTTGAGATTATAAAAAATTAAATGGTAATATTATTTTGGTAACCTAAAATGTGTTAAATAAAAAAATATATAAAAACAATAAAATACTTTATAATCCAAAAAAAATGAAAGAAAGTTCAAACAGAATAATTGGAAGACATTAAATCAAATAGAATATAGATGAAGTAGTCTTTCATTGAAATTTACAAAAAAAACAATACAGCCAAAGTTTTTATAAAATATAATCTTTCTTTGGTGGAGTGAACAATATAAATATTATTTTCATATTTGTTAATCCTTCGTATATTCATCTACATTTTTTATGAGCTCATCCTTTGACTTGTTTTTATTTTCTAGCTTCTGAACCATTTCTTCCTGGATCTGAATTTGTTCAGCATGATCTTTCATATATATTACTTGAGACTGAAACATTTCTTCCAAACGTTTATTGTGAACATTTTGGGCTTTGAATCTTTCTATGAAAACATAATGATGATTAATTAAATCAGTAGTGTCATCTCAATGGATTTTGAATATAGAAATATCATTGAGAAAAAATATGAAATTTTCTTGTAAATCTGAGATCACTTTAGTTTACTTCTCAAAGTCACTTCTAAAAGTTACAAGCTATATTACCCTATTGGAAATATCCATATTAATACTATTAAAGGTAAAATATATTTCATTAAATTATTTCTTTAATTTTACAATATTATCATCATGATTCATAATGTATTCATCAACACTTTGTGAATATTTCTGAATTTTATTTAGACTCTTCCATTTGGCTTCAATATTTTTTTATATACTTTGAAATATTCATTCAATTGTATCAGCATGTGTGTCAAAATAATTTAGTGATTCAAAATCATTATATTGGTTTTCCACAATCAAATCAACTTTTGTTTACAATCATGGAATGTATAGAATAGTCTTCTCTAATCTTATTAAGGTATGATAAATGTAATCAATACCTTCATTAGTGATCGTATTCATGGAATTTTGGGAATCAGATTTTGATTGAATATATCCTTTCCTAATTATGTTTTCTTATTTCATTGAATTTATTTTCATTTTATTTTCATCTAGTTTTTAAACCCTTTGTTCCCAATTATTCACATCAGAAATTTCAATTACCTAAATTTCATCATTTTTACTTTCTTGATCTATTATATTCAGATTTTTTCCATCCATCTTGCAGGAAGATATGATTTCTAGAATCAATCAAGAATATTATTTCTCCAGATTGATTGACTACTATGTATTATTTATTATGGAAGATAATTATTTTGATAAATCCTTAAATGTACTTAATGAAAGCATGTGAGAATGATTCTTCAATTCCTTCTCTTCAGAGCTTCCTTTCTCTTGACTTCAAAAACCTTCTCCCTCATCTACACATTCTTCTTCATCTTCCCCTTCATCTTCTTATTCCTTATTACCTTCTCCTTCTTCTCCATCATTGCCTTCTCCCTCTCCTTATTCACCTTTTGTTTCTCTATATACAACTATTTTCTTAAAGATATTGTTTTCATCAATTCTTCCAACACATTTCATTATATTTTTAATAAAATTATCATGAATTTGAGTTGCCTTTATCAAATAATCTTTTGCAATGAGAATTGATTATTTTACAATAAAAACTAAATATCCTTTTTATTTTAAAGATGGAGTATAAAAATGTTCAACATATTTTTCTCTTCAAACTGTACTCCCATCCAGAATTGGTAAAGCAATTTTTTTATCTTATTGGACTCCCTTTAACAACTTTTCAAATAAATAATATTCTAAAAAGATCTTTCTTTTTTTATTTTATATTACTTGATTTTCGGAAACATCCTCACCATGAAGCATTACAATATAAGCTTCAGCCGGGTCAAGAAAAAATTAGGGTTCTTATTATTTTTCTTCTATGTTCCTTTTTCTCCATTCATTGAAAACATCTATTGAGTATTTCTTTTATTTCTTTTTTTAGGGAGTTATATTTTATTGTATTCTCTAATTTGATCGTGAATCAAAAAAAAATATCATTCTTCTGATTTTATCTTCACTGATAAAAATTATCTCTTCTATGAAAGGCTTATATTCAATTGCAATATTTAAATGTATGGGGATGTTTTCAATCATCATATAATTCAATATATGAAGTATTATTATCTAATACTTCATTTAGTTGAATAGATATTTTTAATTGTCAAAATAATTTTCCTCCTTTTGACAAGACAATACAAAATGAAAACATTAAGTGCTTAGAGGGTCTCTATATCCCTTCTCCATAGAATGAGAATTACTAACACCCATGTAGATAACATTATATGACATGGAATTAATTGAGTGGATTTTCTTTTATATTCATCTATTTTAAACAAATACTTTTTGTCACAATATTTTAAAAAAATATCACATTGAATTTGTTATCATTTGAGATGTAAAAGATGTGTCTCTTTCATCTGAAACACCATGAAAAATGGTGTCATCTTTTAGATTCATTTCATAAGGTTTTATATAAATATGATCTGAAAAATTATCATTTATATTGTCCTTGTAAACCTTAACAAAATCATAGAATTCAAGAACTAAATTCAAATAGAATGAATCTTAATTATGATACACACAATTATTTTTATCATTGAAACTGTATCATTCATTCCAAAAATGAATCATACCTTTCATAAAAAAAGATATGGAGACTAACTATTCATAGAAAATGATGCACATTTTGTATTCCTTGTCTAGAGACGTTGTATTCTGGTTGGATATAGAAGAATCAGACTTTGATTCTTTAACATTGAAGGTATTTTTGGCTTGAAAACATAGAAATTCTGTGTGGGAGATGAAGGGTCCCCCATTTATAGGAAAATTTGAGAGAGGTTTTCGGGTTCAAATAGATCAAATAGTTGGCAATCAAATTCCTTAATATAATAGTTGATATGTATCCAAAGAATGTTTTTTAACAGAAAAAACTCATTATGTTTTGTAAAATATTCTCCATATTAGGTTAATATGATTGTAAAAGTATAATGAAAATATTAATAATGACAACAAACAAGAAAAAAATCATAATGGAAGAGTTTCTGAAGTATAAAAAATACCAGTTTGAGGATAAATATTGATATGATAATCTGTACATTTTCTTAGGTCAAAAAATAGATTTTGACAATTGAAAAAATAGTTTATTACAATAATTTTTTGATTATGAAAATTTTGAAGGGAAAACTCGAAAAATAGGTTTTCAAATCGAATATGATATATTTTCCAAACTAGATTGAAAATTTGAATCTGATTATTTTTAAAAATATGATTATAAATTCAAATAACTAAAATATTCAAATATTAAAAATTTCAAAATAAAATATATTATGTCAATTTAAAAGAAAATATATGTTTTTATGTTTTATTATGAAATATTTATAAAAATTAAAACTTTTATAGAATAAAAGTTTTGTTAAAATAAATCTTATATACTCCCCATAAGAAAATTTGTAAATTAATATGAGGAGTTTGTTTAAAAAATAATTACATATGAAATATTTCATTACAGTGATAATTCTTATCTTTTGAGTGATGTATTCAAATTAATCAGAACAAAAAGGTTTGGAAAAGATTTTAGCAAGTTTTCCATTAATTCTGATGAATTTTAAAATTTTATCTCCTTTTTTTGTGGTCCCTAAGAAAGTGATACATAATATATAATTTTTTAATGACAATGATTTTTAGGGTTTTCACTAAGGGAAATGGATCAAGTGTTATCAAATAATATTTTAGTATTAGTAAAACTCATTCCACAGTCGGTGAGTGTGTGTTTCATCCACAAATATTTAGCCCATGAACATCCAGATTCCACATATTCGGCTTCAAAAGCGGAAAGTGCTACTAAGTGTTTTCTATTAAAGGACCATCAAACAAATGATTCTCCTATGAAATGGAAATTTTAAAAAGTACGTTTTCTATCCAATCTACAACCACCAAAGTGTTCATCCAAAAAAAACTTTTTAATTCAAAATCATTTCAATAAGAATAAAATTTTTAGATCTGAAGTGCCCATTAAATAACAAAAGATTCATTTAACTTCGTTTAGATGGGATTATTTTGGATTTTCTTGATACCTACCACATAATAATACTAAAAACATTAATTCTGGGTGACTAGCTATTATGTATTGTAGGATTCCTATCATATCTCTGAATATTGTTTGATGCCCTAGTTTCCTAACATCATCATTATTAAGAGTTTTTTAGTTACCTATTGGATTACTATTACATTTCGTATTATCATATACATAATTGTTAATAATATATTTTATATAATTATGTTGAGATATATAACAACATTTTGGTTTTTGAGATATTTTTAATCCAAAAAAAAGTTATCTCACCCATCATACACATTTCAAACCTAGATTTCATGAGATTTCCAATGGAATCTATTAAATATTGTTTACATGATCTTAATATAAAAAGTTTTGGATGATTATCCCCTTAAAATAGTATTTTTGTAACAAAAAACCATTTAATCTATCATACCATGGTCTATGTGTTTATTTAAGTCCTTATAAATCATTGTTATGTTTTTAAATGTATTCAGGATGTTTTTTTCTTCAAAACTAGACGGATGTTCAAGAAAAACCTATTGTACATAACAATTATGAAAACCACACTTCAAATCCCTTTGAAAATATTTGTAATTAAATAATTATAAAAAGGATAAAAGAATCAGAATAGATTCATTTTTAGCTACTGATGCATATGTTTCATCATAATATATTCCCATATATTGATTATATCCATTTGAGACAAGTATTTATTTATTTATAATGATTATTCTATTTTCATCACATTTGTTTCTGAAAACCCATTTTACTATTATTACTTAATCTTCTTTATGACTTTCATCCAATTTCTATGATCGGTTCCTTTCAAATTCATTTAGTTTATCTACATAGATTAATTCCAAACATCATTACCTAAAGATTCATTAGGATTTTTAGGTTAAAATTTTGAATGAAATGAAAAATATTCTACTTATTTCATAATAAAAATCCAGTCCTTATAGGATGATTCACATACCCAATGATACTATTAATAAGATTTTTCTTAAGAAACAACTGACATGGTTTTTTTAAAACCTGGTCATGAAAAACACGTAAAACAATTCTGAGTAAATACTTCAGAAACAATTTCTTGATTATTTTAATAAGGATAATTTTTTATTTATGATTGAAAATTAGTTTTTTAAAACACATATGATGATGTTGATTGGATTTTTTTAAAAACAAAAGGATCTTATTAATAAAATTTAACATGTATTGTTGTTTCAGCAATACAAGAGTCTTTATTGAAAATTTTGTAGGCCTTAAAATTATGAGAATAACCTAAAACTAAACATTCATTAGATTTGGGTATGAACATATATAAATTATCTTGTGTATTAAGTATTAATACTATACATCAAAATACTCTAAAGTATGTAACTTTTGGATTCTATCCTTTTCAAAACACTTATGGTGTTTTATTACTAAAAATTTGAATTAAATTTTATTTATAGTATAGGAAGAAGTAATAACTACTTTAGCCCAAAAATGTTTAGAAGTTGAGTACTCACTCAACATGTTTAATGTTATTTCATAAATAATATGATTTCTTCTTTCAACAACACCATTGTATTGAGGAGTTCTAAGAGCTGAGAAGTTATTTGTCATCCCTTAATTTCTACAAAAAATTTCAAAATTAGAATTAAAACATTATCCACCATGATCACTATAAATTATGATTATGCAAAGGATTTTCTATTTTTTATCATTTTCTACAAATATTTTGAAAGAATAAAAGGCTTCAAATTATTTTTTTATAAAATAGACCAATGTTTATCTAGTGAAATCATCAACTAAAAGAAATAAAAAGTACTTCCCTCAAATTATCACCATTTTTAAGTGGTAAAATATATCCATGTGCACTAACTGTAAAGAGTCCGAAGATGAGACTTCACTAATAGATTTAAATCTTTACTTTTTTTTTACCATTTTGGCAGGGGTCACAGACTTTTGAAGAATCAAATCTACATTTTAGTAGGTCCTTTACAAGATATTTCATAGTAATTTACATAAAATACTAATGTTAGAGAGTCCTAAAATTATATTCCTTAACAAATATTGATCTTCCATTACACTAATAATATGTATAACATTGATCATGAGTTCTTCTAAGTTAATTTTGTATACATTATCATTCCTATTTATTGAAATAATGAATTCATCCTTGGAATTATTTACACAACATTTATCATTCCTAAAATTTACAAGGTAACCTTTATCAAATAATTGACTAATTCTTATAAGGTTGTCCTTATGAACTCTAACACTATAAAAAATTGAAATTAAATCTTTTAAAATATGTATAAAATTACCTATAATAATAATTTCTCCTTGAGAATTATCTCTGAAAGTGGCTCTTCCACCTTTCATCTCAAAAATATTTCCAAATATATCTTTGCGACTAGTATTACGTTAAGAACAACCATTATCCATGTAACATGTATTCTTAATGTTGGGAATTTTTTTCTAAAGACAAAGAAATTAGGTTTTACAAATCCAAGACATTTTTTATCTAGAAATAATAGAAAACAAAATTTTTGGAATCCACATTTTTTTTGAAAAATGTAAATTTTTTTAACCCTATGGATTGTATTATATTTATGAAAATTGTTTTATTCTAGTGACCACCAATTTTTCATTCAGTTAAAAGGGGTGAACTTTTGGAATAAGGTGATTGTTATTAAAAATAGATTTTTTATTGGTATTACCCATTCCAGAGCTTGTACCATGAGGGAAAAAATTATAAATATATTTAAAATTTTAACTTTTAATAATAAAATTTGATAAGAGTTTATTTATATAATATATTTTATATTTTAGTTCGATAATTAAGTTATTATTCTCAAGTAAATTTTTTTTCTAAAGTGAGTTTTGTATATAAAACATTTTTCTCAAAAATAACTTAGTATAAATCCATAAAATTTTTATCCTTTTCATAATTTTCTTTTTCAAGTTTTTTAGAAATAGAATATATTTCAAAATATTGTTTATAATGATCTTTAGAAATATTTGATACATATTTTGTTAAAATATTTATTCCATTATTTTCATTTTCTATTTTTTACTAAATTTACAATTCTCATTTTTAAGAAGTTTAGAAAATCTAGAAATTTATTTTTTTTTAAAGATAATGTATTATTATCACTGGATGAGTTCGATTATTCATCCAAAGCTATAGAATTATTCTCATAAAGATAATTTTAATATATAGACAAATCAGTTAAATAGACATCAATGTGTACCGTACCCATAAGGTATTGATTTCCAAAAGGTATTCTGTTATAGAGATGAATATTCTTGTGTTTAGAATTTTCATTATCTTAAGAATCATCATAATAATATCATCCACTATCACTCCAAGAATCAATAAATTTCATGATTTTTTCCTTTTTTTTGTAATACTCTTTATGATTTCTGTCAAAAAATATTTCTTTTCTATTTATCCTATTGATTTTTGGACAATCTGGTCTTATATGTCCGACTCTCTTACATTCATATCATGTATCATCATAATAATTATTGTTATTTCTATACCTTTTACTTTTATTGTAACAAAATTGAATGTCTTTATTACCTACAATATTTATCATCCTTTAAGAATGTATAGACTATTCATTTAACAAAAAAAATATTCCCTTGAATCTGATTGGACTGAAACATTCTTTTTCTCTGTTTACATGACCACTATTATTAGAGCTTGGTCTGTTGTAGGATTTGAGATAGTAGTAAAAGAATCCCCATCATTATTTTTTTCTTTCTCATTATCTCTTTTCATTAAATTCTCTTATTTCAAAATATTTCTTAAAATATCATCAAGATTTACATTAGTTATCATTTGTTACTCATTAGTATCTTTTCTCTTAGATTTCCACTCATTATGGATGATATCAATAATATTTTCAAAAATGGTTTCTTCATATATTATTTTATCTCCCATAGATTGTAAACTATTAAAAATTGTTATAAAACATTGTTGTACCATTATAATTGGTTCTTCATAAGGAAATTAAAAATCTTGATAATCAGCTCTAAGCATAGCTCTTATAGTCTCAACAACTTTAGAAGTTCCAAAGAGAGTAATCTCTAACTTCTTCAAAATATAATAAGAATCTTCACAAGATTAATGTTGACTCTATATACTTCTTTTAATATAGAATAATAAGGTATTTATTACCTTTTAATTCAATTAATATTCCTTATTTTCTTGATTAGTGGAATTTTTAACCTCATAATCTATATTTTAATAACATCTAGTCAACATAGAAAAATTTTCAACTCTCATGTTAATTAAAAATGTATCTATTCAATATATTTAATATTCATAATCATTACCCTAAAAAATTGGCGGTGTTGTGGGATTAGGATTATAAATTAATTCAACATTTAATCCTACCATATTCAAGATAAAAAAATTATTTTTCCATAATACACGTTTTTTTGATAAGTATTATAAACAAATAGATTATAACAAAATATAATGCTAAATTTCCAAAGTAAATATAGTCATTATGTATTTGAGGAGTGTAATCCTACTCTGATACTAATTGTATGATCAAAATGTATGTGTGTATGGAATCTAATAAGTGGGTGTGAATAGTATGTATAAAAACTTTAATATTTAATCTCAAAAGAAACATTGTTTCATAGAATTAAAAAAATTGTATTTATAATACCTTTTATTTATTGAAACTGTATTTAGACTGGGGCCTATGGTCTATCGATTAGAATATTGTAATCAAGTAGATTCTGATATATAATTCACATGTCTCAAAAATATTCTATCTGTACAATGTATAGACTCATATTTATTGTATAGTGATAATGTAACCAACATTTAATAGTATTCACTATATAAAAAAATTGGTCAAAGTATTCCAAAAAAGTATCATAATCAAAATGGTTATGATTAATCAGAGTAATAAAAAAAGTAATTATTATATCTTAAAGCATAATAAATCAAAACTAGGAAATTACCATATAGCCCCTATTTGGAATTGTAGGAGTTGGATAAAAAATGTGGCAATAGAATATGGTCATGGTTTCAGAAAACTGTGTCTTCTATTGTCGTGGAAGTATGACTTATTTACTGTCATGATTTTAACCATGGTTATATTATTTATATGGAATTAAAAAATTATACCCCCTAGTGCCACTCCCCCACTGACAGTTTCCCCTCTCATTATTTCCCTCGCCCTTGCACCCCCACCCCCTGCTTGTCCCCCCCACCCCTTACACGACCTCCTCCCTACCAGTCCCCCCCCAAATGCCCCTGATACCCCCTACCCCTGCCCCTACCCCACCCCCTTTCCCTACCCATTGCACCCCTCCCCTAGCTAGCCCCCTCCCCCTGCCTGTCCCTCGCCCCCTACCCCTACCAGTCCCCCCATTTATATGGAATAATTTTTTTCCCTGAATAGTTCCCCACCCCCACTAATTGTTTCCCCTCCCACCCCCCTTCCCTCCCCCTTGCACCCCAACCCCTACGAGTTCCCCACACCTTGCACCCCCATACCCCTACCAGCCCCCCCCCCCCCCCAATCCTACCCCTTATAGTCCCCCATGCCCACGCCCCACCCCCATTTCCTCCCCCTTTCACCACCAACCCTTGCACACACTGCCCCTTCTAGTCCCCCATAACCATGCCCCACCCCCACCCCTCTTCCCCCCCCCCCCCTCCCTAGCACCCCCACCCCTTGCACCCATCCTCCCCCTTCAGGTCCCCCGTCCCCCTGCCAGTCCCCATTGTTCCCCACCCCTAATACTAGTGCCCACTTCCCTCACTCTTGCACCCCTCCCCCCTACCCCTGCCCTTACCATTTCCCCCTTCCCCTACCATTCCCCCCTGCCCTCCCCCTTGCAACCACCTTTCCCTCCCCCAAGCCCCCCATCACCCTTGACCTCCACCTTTCACCCCACCCCTTGTGAGTCCCCCCACACATTTCACCCCCTTCCACCCCCTGCTCATATTGGTAATGATAAAATAAAAAATCACAACTAGTGAAGAGTGATTGAACCCATTCGCTTATTGGTAGTGATCTAAAAAATTGATCTTATTGTGATTATTTAGTAAACTTTAAAAAACATATCTGATGAGATGAAAAATTAAATCACCTTCTTAGATACATTTATATTTTATAGTAAGCTATTTTATGGATTTAAACAATTAATTAATTCCATAAACAACCCACTTTGAAATTAACATGGATGGTGTTCACCCCATTGAGCCAGCATGTTATAAAAACAAACCAGTATTGTTAATAGGAAGGATTCGATGATTATTTTTAAAAAAACCCCAAGGATCGAACTGTTTCCTTGATAAATAGATTCATGTCTCGGAATTAAGGTAATATTCCAATTTTTAATAGGGGGATACAGGCTAAAATAATTAATACCACAATGCACGAAGAACTACAAACAAATTTTTCTTTCTTTCTTCATAACTAGAAAAGAATCAAAAAAATTGAATACAATATTTACCTTTGATGCTTGGATATAAGAAAGGTGAAAATTATTCCCAGATTGGAAAGTTGATGCCCCATATATACCATCATCATTGAGAATGTCTCAGGTGTAGCTCTCAAAAACATCAGATTCATTTGATGGTCTGTCAAATAGATCACTAGATCAGAAAAAAATCTCTAAGAAATGGACTCAAGATCATTTATCAGAGTCTATAACTTCATAAAAGAATCAACAGTCATCTGCTCTAGAATCTCAGTATCACATTGTAATGGAAGATCATTCTTCATCATTCAGTTAGTAATTTGTAAATTAGATTCCAGCAAATCATTCAGCATGTTGCACCATAATCTTAAATATTGGGAGATCCAGAACGATAATTTTAGCCACAATGAATCATCAAATAATTTTTAATTGTTTTATGATAACATAAAATGGATGAAATGAAATAGTGTTTGTTTCTAAAAATTGAAATAATACATGGTTGTTAAAAAAATAATGGCACCAAAAATGAAATTTTAGGGTGTAAATATATTAAAAAAATAAAATAAAACATGAAATAGAAATAGGCTACATGCAGTGGTGGAAAGAACATAGTTATGATACCATCGGTATGTCAGGTAGTTGGTGGTGTTGCAGTCGATTAGATGACTCTTATAGTTGAGAGTTCTTGTGGTTGGAATTTGGATTTTTAGGTCTATTATTTAAGGTAAATAGGGATAGAGAGATGTTTTCATCCTCATATCATTATTTTGGGAGTATTGTGTATAAGATACTCATGATTTAGTTGAGGTTGGTTAGTGTCAGAACTAGAGACAACTCGGGAGTGAGCTATCATATGGTGGGGAGGTTATAATGGCTCAAGTGCTCATGTAAGTTAATTTTGGCCCAATATTAAACTAACCTTGTGTATTTTAACCTTTCTTAGGTTTCAAAGTTGTATTTGAACCTTTTTTAAGTTTCATAGGGGTTTGCATTTACCAAGAGTAGAGTTTTAAGATCATCGATAGGGTTCAAGGCTAAAATTCTATAGGAATTCACTGCAAACCTGACATCCGAGGGAACCATGACATGATGTGTAGTTTCATAATAATATATTTTTTAAGGATGGTAAAGGACTACTCTATATCTAGGGAACTTTTAGAATAGTGGTTGTTTTCAGAAGAATAAATTCTTCTAAAGTAAGTTTATATTTTTGATCTAAAGGTGGATCACACCATGACTCATAGTGTTGCTCAATAATATCCTAGCCACATAGGGTGTTTGCACTATGAATGGAATGATCATGTAGTATCATGGTCTTAGGTAGTGGAGTTAGGTTCATGGGATAGCACTCAGGGATATGTGTTATGGCATGACTCCTAGGGCCCCATCAAAAGGTGGGTTTTGCAGAGACATTGTGTCATGAACCCTACGAGTCTCACCGCAATGTACTTCCTATCAAGTTTTTTAAATGTCAATTAATATGTTTAAATAATTAATAAAATGTGGGTTTGATCTAATTTTCCTTCGAATAGCAGTGTAGTTGTCCCTACATTCTATCTCTTTCTTTCTCCCCATCCGAAGTTCTATTTTGATGTTGGATCGAGTGGATGCTACATTTTCCAAGCCATTGAGTAAAGAGAACTAACTAAAAAACACACTATGGAATAAGGATCCATAATCAGAGTGTTAGAGGTGTTAATAATAAGAAAATAAATATTAAAAATCAAATTATCCATAAATGGGAAAAACAAACAACTGATAATTGATAAAAAAACCTAGTGCTCATTTTTGTGGAGAAGGTCTAAAACCCTTATGTCACTATTAGAACCTCCCCTAGGAAAAATCAACCAAAATAGTTGTAAATGGGATTTATTTGTCATTATAGACATGAATACTCTTTCAATACTCCCCCCATAAACACAAAACTTTTTTAAACATCGCCTGAGCCTATATCAACCCCATCCAAACATATCATGGTATCAACCTAAGATATACTAAAATAAAATTTGTCCAAGGAAAGAAAATTCTCTTCAAAACATTACACCAAAGGTCTTTTGGATCATACAGTAGAAATCCCCCTTGATAATCCAAAATAACTAGAATAAATGCATCAATATCTTTCAACCCATGTCTCCCAAAATACCACTAATGACAAAAAACCTCCCACATAACCTAGTATAGAGGTTTTATACCTTGTTCTCCCCCCTACAATAGTTAGAAATCAAATAAATAAAAAATCAAAAATGGATTTAGTAAAATATGAATTCATCTTATAATAATAATATGCAGTTACAATTACACTGTGTAGATTAAAATTATCTTCCCCTTCATGGATAAATGTTTCCGTCTATATCTACAAATCTTATTAGCCACCCACTCCTTCAACAAGTGAAAAGATTCCACATATTGGAAATATATGATGAGTTGAAATCCAATATATATTTCATGATAAACATGAAAAAAACCTCAACACACAAAACAGAACTGGAATGAAATATGAAAATGTAGGACATATAGATATGATTCACTATTTAGTAACCTATTTTCTACCCTCTTCTAGTTTCTCACAATGATCTCCCAATTATCTACCTCAAGAATAAACCAAACCGTGTTATCCAATTTCAACAGATCCAGTTCAAGATTCTGCAGGAGCACTCTCTGCATAGCAGCAATAGTAAGATATTTCAGTAAAATATGTTCACTATATATAAACTAGACTTCGGAGGATCCGATATTACTTTTCTCTTCTCATATAATTCAAGTCATTGATGAAAAAAAATCTTCATTAATTTTCAGGAAAACTGGAGCATAAATACATTAAAATCATAGTTGAAAAATGAAAAATGTGATTTGAGGGTGAGAATACATTTCTCTGGGGTACCAGCCAGGCTAATATCCCCATGGTGATAGGCTGAGTGTTCTGATACATAACCAAAGAATTAGGATAAACTTTGCCTTCTTTACAAAATCCCTCTTTAAATACTATAAGAGATTCTCCAATTGATCGGCTTCAAGAGATCGATCATTGACAGAATTTACCATTGAATGTCTTCTCCTAAAAACAATATCATCTCTTTGTTCAAAAATTCAAAATACTTCATAATATTATGAATCTGATCAAGGTAAGTGCTAGCCTAAAGAAACATATCTTATAATAAGGTGACATGCATATAACCCTAGAAATCACCTGTCAAAGTAAATTCTAAACCTCAAACTACCGAAGCCAATTCCTTTAAGCTTTGATATTTTTCATTATGAATGAGAGATCAATTTAATTGCCATCTTCATAGTTGACCAATAGAAATTCATTCTAGTGAATTTGGATCTTACAAAATTTTTATTTCCTTTATTTAAATGAGCTTGTACCCAACCACCATAACACAGAGTATAAATAAAAAACAATTTAGAAATGAGGCGTGATTATGTTATTATTGGAATGAATATCGATAATATAAAATTTATGTGAATTGAATCTAAATCCCCACCCCCTTTCTCCCACACCCAACCCCCTTACCATTCCCCTTCCAGTCCCCCCATACCCATACCATTCCCCCTCTCCCTACCGGTTTCCCCTCCCACTACTAGTCCTTCCCCCCTACGTGTCCCCCCACCCTACCACATTCCCCTTCCCCCTTACCCTAATAGTCCCCCTCCCCCTGCCTGCCCCCCTTGCACCCCCACCCACCCTACCCCCTTCACCCCCGGCTAGTCCCCCCTCCTACCTATTCCTCCCCCTTGCACCCCACCCATGTTGGTTCCCCCTGCCATTCCCTCCCTTATTCACCCCCACCCACCCTACCCCTTGCACCCCCTCCCTCTGCCAGTTCCCCCACACCCCCTACAAGTTTCCCATCCCCTATACTAGTTCCCCCTAACCCCTTCCAGTCCCTCCCTAGCTATTTTCACCTTCTCCCTACACTAACCTATAGTATACCAATACACCATACACGTACACCTCCAAACAATACCCAAAAACATTACAGAATCTCATTTTCAAAAAAATATTAAAACAACAATAATTTTAAATTTTAAATTTTATAAAAAATGAAAATAGAATGATAGATACCAAAACTATCAATAATGTCTCTCCAAAATGTCATATGAATCCTCCACATCATCTACACTGATATCAACAACATCAACCTGTGTACCACAAACATCGTCTTTATCAATACCACCAGCAACATCTTCAGCCTCTCCACTATCAACACCATCTTAATCCACTCCACCAGCATCTTCAACTACACAATAATTGCTATCATCAAACATCGAGTGCAAGCTTGATAAACATACATCCATTTTTTTACAACCTCTGGCGGATGTGAAGAGCATATAGCTGATATGAACTTGAATAATTGTTTATTTTTTTTCAAGACTTTTGAGACTCTGGTCTAACTTATTTCGTTTATATCTCAATGGAACCATGTAATTGTTCTTCGTTATCCAATCCTACAATATTTCTAGAAGATTCAATACTTGATGACCAATATTTATACGGCATGATTTTCTTTCCGAGTTTAAAATGAACTCTTCCTCTGTGCTTGATGCCAAGAACCTAATGTGAATAATTGTTTGGTATATATGTGTATAGTTTCTTTTGCATTAGAGATTTAATAGTATCCTACAAAAGGGAATTACTATTTTAGTATACAATCAAAAAAATAAATAATTTTAGATATATATTTTTTGAAATACTCATATGTGTTATGAGTAAAATGTCTACAACCATTTTTTTATGAAATCTATACCAAAAAACAAGTATCATTAATCCCTTTATATTCTTCCATTATATATTTTTTCATTATATTGTTTACTAAATAAATGAAAACATTACAAAACAAAAGAAGCTGATACTTTAAAATTTTAAAATAACACGCACTAGGTCCGGATACTATATTCAAAATACTATGAAACATGTAATTCTAGGAATTCACTGTTATAATTTTTGGTTCATGGTCCATTCTCACAATTGAATCATCTCTATCATTGAATGATACATTTGAATAAATAATAACCAGTTCATCCAAAATATCACCATAATCAAATCATTCATCAAAAATGTGTTTGGGAATAACATCAACCATAAAACCAAATTGCAGTTTAATGGGTCATTCACATAAAATACTTGTCCTACTTGGGATGCAAGAATATAAGTCTCATCTTTTCGCAGCTAACGTTTCATATCAATCACTCTAAAACTGAAAATATCTATATATAACCCTTTTCGTTTAATTGAATCAAACCACTTTAATTTCATCATAGTTACATGACCATGTTCATAGTAATCTAATAAAAATATTCCTTCAAAACCCCAAAGTACAACATATTTTTTGATCCAGGCAGTCTCTCTGATGCACTAGCATAACAATCCATTGTAGCACTTATCAAGACACCATCATTATGTTTTTCCATCATTGTTGCACAAAAATTTATAATGAATTTAAAACCATTGACTACCATTTAATTACAATCACTAACCATGTTGTTCAGAACAAATGATAATGCACTTATTTCAACATATGCATCCTCGATCTGTAAACATTGGACCAGAAATATATCCACAAAGAATATTGAACAACTACTAATTATCTGGTAATGTAAAAAAATAATTTGTTAACTTTGCCTTCAACCAAGTAGGAAATTCATTGTAGTGTAATTTCTCCTGCCTCGTAATAGATAAATAGTGATTTTATCTTTTTAAAATGTTACTATGTTCTCTGCAAATATATAAAAATTAATGATATCATGAATTATAAAAAAAATACACAATATATATATATATATAATTTTACTTACTTGGTGTAATTTTCAACCACACCACAGTTAAATAATACCATATGATGAGCCATTTCCCACTCAAACCTATTCAATGTACACAACTTCTATGATCTAGATAACCCCCCCCCCCTTATTTGGGATAGTGACGGAAATGTTGGATTAATGGGACCATACTACTTATCTATAGTTATCATGTTCTGATTAGATCTAGTGGTGACATAAGTCAAATACATTGAACAAAAATAAATGAATTCCTATGCTAAATAACCTTTCACAATATATCCTTCAGGATGATGCATATTTCTCACATAAGATATCAATGTAACCATCATTATTAATATTGGATGTATCCAACGACTAGAAACAGGACCACCAAAAAAGAAATTTTGTTGGAAGATGCATGGTCAGATGTAACATAAATTAAAAAAACGATGGGGGAAATATTTACTCCATGTCACAAAGAATGATCGTTGCATCTTTTTGTATTTTTTTCACAACACTTATGTTCAATATTATTGCACAAGGATCTCAATAAAAGTGACATAATCTAATCACAGAGACACTCACATTATGTTACATTAAATGTCGAATGTCAATATGAATCAATTCTTGCAAAAAGACATTGTAGTCATGGGTTTTGAGGGATTTTATTTTCACATATCGGGTATTCACTCATTTCAAAATATTACTCGAATAACCATCTAGAACCTTTTAACATTAAAAGACATGAAGAAATTGATTTTTCTCTGCCTTTGTCATCAAAAAAATAGAAAAATGGACATTCCACTGATTCTGACCAATTAACTCAGGATGAAGTCTTGGTTATATACCCCAATATTTTAAATCATGACGTGAGCGCAAATCATTTATTTTCTCTCCCTTGAAATTTAAACGATTTTCAAGTAACATTTCACACACATTTTTCTCAATATGCATTACATCCTAGAAGTGATGCAGAAAATATGATCACCAACATGGAAACTCAAAGAATATACTTTTCTTTCTCAATTTTTGTTGGAATTCAAAGGAACATTCTTCCTCTTGTTTGAATTTAACTGATCCTTTCAGGAACACAATTCTAATTGTAAAGTTCTTTAAGCATATCACCCCCAACTTTCATTGAGGTATTTCATCTATCTATATGGAATGATAAAAAATTTATGTTTTTTCCTGTATGGATAATCCATTTGTAGAAATCATTGATGCCCTATGAAACTGAATATTCATCGAAACTATAATCTCCAAGAACATGTATTCTTTATAAATATAGGGTAAGATAATCTCTCATTGGTACTCTAACCATACATAAATCCATATATAGGTAAATAATTTATTTTCTATAATAATGTTTCATGGCACATAAAGTAATATTTTATAAATTCCTCATTTTTCTACACCCCCAAATGTCCAAATATCCTTCAACTCATCTATTAATGGATTCCAATATATGTCGATATCATTTTCAGGATCATTGGGTCTAGAAATCAAAATGATCACGATAATAACTGGATTTTTCTTATAAATCCATGATAGAAAATTATAAATATGAATGAAGACAGATCATGTACTATGTGTAGTATGCATTTTCTAAAATGGGGTGAAACCATCACACGAAAATCCCTATCTAACATTCTGTTGGTCGGCTGCAAAATCAGCATGTAACCTGTAAAATTTTTGCAGTGCTAACTTCTTAGCATGATGAACTATATCATCATTATCCTTATTTCTTCCATCTTCAATCCATCTCATATTCCTAGACATTGTTTTGGACAAAAAAATTTATGAAGTCCAGGAATCAACGTAGAGTGTCACAACTCTTTCTCTGGTACACAATATTGATTTCCAAATTTATTATTCTTCCATCTCAATGTACCACATTTTTTCACTCATTTTACATGACATAATCCTTCCAAAAGTAGACATTAATCTTTTAGGTCATGCGTGGATTTTATTACTTGAAAATCCAAATTTTTTAACCAACATTTATTCCATATAATAATTTTAAAAAATACAAGAATCATGAAGAAAAAATGCCTTAAAAAGAGTAAGTAGATAGTTGATGACAGTATTACTAAATCCATACATTGTTTTATCATGATACAGTCACATAAAAAACAATAGTTGGGTCATTTGTTCACATGACTAGTATATTGTGGTATTTGTATCTACTAAAAACATTCTAACATGCTCAACGTCATTATTCTTATCATTAGATGAAAATTGTGTCAACGTATTAATTTCTTTCTCCAATGGTCTACATGAAGTGTTTTCTTTAGAAGAAAATGGAAACCGATCAGAAATCAAATTTTACATTCTGAACCTTTGAGCTAAATCAACAACATTCTCGGTTTGACCTTTTTCTGCATTGTGATACCAATCATGATATTCTTTTTCAAAACCTTTTTTAGGGATGTGGTAACTTACATACTCAAATTTAAACCATGGTCATCCAATGGAATCAAAACATGGTCATAGAATTAATCCACTATCTGAACCATTGTTGAATACAAAATTGAAAAATTATTCCCAATCCTTCTAAAACTCATCAGTGATCCGATCGACATTATACATCCAGCTTTTATCCATTATAATGTGAATAAACAAATATTTAGTAAATTTTTTTATTCTAAATAACAACATTGGAACTCATTCATGCATAATAAAAGTAGTATATGGAATCATTCATACGCTTCTATAACTTACATGCTTCTTGAGAAATATAAGTAAATGTTCAGGCTTAATGCATCACCTATTACATTATCATTTACTAAAGTGTATGAAATATCTAAAACATAATCATATAAGAACTATACCCATATCACCTAATTAATATTTATGACATTTTAAGAGAATACATAATGAAATATCTTGCTAATAATTACTACACCATGATAGGTCAACCTTGGGTTTCTAGAAAGTTCCTAGATTTATAGATATTGATAAATATTATAAACAAATAAATCATAATAATAATTTAATTACATTATCTAAAAATAAGATACTAAAATACATGGGATACAATTGGAGTTAAAATTTAATATCCAAATGAAAATATAATGATACGTACAAAGGGTATCATTCTTAGATACTTATATAGTGGAAAATGATTCAAATGTTATATTAGTTTGCAATGCATCATATTAGAATGACATAGTTAGAGTAGACCAAGGAGTTTATGTCACATCAATAATTTATTTTAATGGTAAATTTAATTTTATTTCCATTTTTTCTTTTTTTCGGGGGGGTTCCAAATCATTTTTGTAGGAAAGGATGAGTTTTAATGATTTTGGCCAAACCAGGAGCTCATTTTCAGATTTAAAAACCAATTTTGTTTCTTTTAAAACTGTTCAATGTTTTAATATTTTCCACCCATTCCACTTCCATAATTTCATACACTGACTTATTAACACCCCCATTTCAATTTTTACAATTTATGAATCCATTATAATGGTAGATTTGGGTTTTTATTTATGGAATTGGGTCTTCCCGGAAGCCCATTTCAATTTTAAACAAATTATTTAATATTTTATCCAATTTTGGTGATTTTTTGGTGATTCCATGTCTAATATAGGACCAATGAAACCAGGTTATCCCCCATTATTTCCCTCCGTATTTGAAGATCATATCCATTTTGAATTTTGTCATAACTTATTAGGCTTTCTCAAATCATCCAAATTTAAAAGGTAACTTCTTACCTTCATAACTCTTTCAATTATTACTCTTTTTCCACCATTTCAATTCTAACATTACATTCTTAGAATAATTCTAAACTCTATTTTATTTTGGATCTTTGTAAATTCTGATATAAATGTATTGGGGGGGGATTTCTTAAAGATACCTCAAGTAAGTGGGTCTCTTTCATTCTTCCCCCCATTAGTTTTGGGTTTTGATTCCTTTTTCTTTAGGATTATTGTAATGATTATTGAATTTTCTAATTTCTAGAAAGTTTGGATTCGAACCTAGGGCTTTATATTGGGATTATTGGTTTATTCTTGTCGTTTTAAGCATGATATATGTCCCTTAATGTGCAGTGGTGGTGTAGTTAAACATTTCCAAAATGATTCAAGGGTTTTGTCACTTATGGAAGGTGATTCCAGGGGTAATAAATGATAGATGAGTTATGTTTTCTGAATTTATGTTTCCAACACACTACTCATTCATTATCCTTACTGTGAAATTTGGTTTTGGTGACGTTTGATAAGCAAATGATTTTTAGCCACCAATTTTGGGTCAAATTGGGTGTTTTACATGCCTATTCGATGTAATTCCATTTGTGGCTATTTCATAATTCATGTAATGGGTTTAAATAAATGTTTTGGGTGATTAATGTTATTTTTTAATTAATATGGGCATGCACACAGTGTTAAAATACGGGTTTTAAAGGATTTTGGGTGCAAAACATTGTTGAATATTGTGATGTGATTTTATTTAAATCCTTATGGTTTTATTGAGTGGTGTAAGTGGAGAAAATATTGTGTAGCTACTATTTTGAGTTTATTATGAATAGAACTGATGTTTTTATGTAATAATGGATTTTCATAATGAAATATCGGTTTATCACTAAGGAGTATGCCCAAGTATCTTGCAGGGATGATATGAACTAGTATGCTAGTGATCTGGATGGGTTTTGTCCTTCTTTCACTGAGAAAAATGTATAATGACAACACAAACAAAACTATATTTTTGATAATTGGGGATCAATAGGTTATTTTTATGTTCCATACTAGTTGATCATTCATGATAATTGATGTTTCTATGGTTACATTACACCAAGGTATGAGGTACATGGGGCCTGAGACTACCTAGTTCCTAGGGGTGTTCTTGAGATTGGTTCTCATTTAATATTGTGTATTTATCATTGGTGTATGGTGGTTTTTTTCTTAAAAATACATAATCCTACATTTTTAATAGAAATGTGATCTTTCATTGAAAATTTCATTTGAAAAATGTTTACATTTTCATGTTCTATTCTTTAGAATTTATGTCCACCATTTCTTGCTTATAAAAAAGGGAATAATTTTTATATTGTATTATTTACTCTTTGGAATATCTTGGTGGTATCCTATTGGGCATAGTCTCACACCCTACTTACACCCCTTGGGTGTATTTAGACTTGGTCATGTTTTACGCATGCAATGGAAAGGCTTTGGGTGATGGTGATTCGGGGGTTAGTTCCCATCCATGGTGTGGTGTTGTGGAGATGACTTGTGGGTGATGACCCCTTGTCGTTTGGAGTTCTTGGGGCTGTTTTTATGCTATTTATATGTTTTTTGGACCTCTTTTATTAATTATAGACCTATTTATACAGTTTTTTAATTTTTTTAAATATTCATTGGTCTGTATTTTTCAAATTCTTTTTATCGATTTCTTTTGATGTTTACTGATTCCATACTCAGGTAAATCATTCCCAAACCAATATATCTTATACTCAGTCACTTTTGAGATCTTGTGGGGGTAGGGAATTCCCTTCAAGCCTTATCATAGGGTGTGATTTATGCCGGTTTTTATGGTGACCAGATTTGGTTCATGGCAAAATAGTATCAAAGGAGGTTAATGTTTTTGGGTTATATTATAATTTTGGGATGAGTTGGGCTAAACATGAGAAAGGACAATCGAGACTCTGAGTTTTGCTCATGAGTAAGGTACCTAGCCTACACCACTCTTAGAATACCTCAAGTAACTATTGTAAAATGGAATTTTTTGTTTGACCTAACTTCCTGCTGAGAAGTTTAGACTACAAACTTCAGGGGGACATCAATCGAGGGTGAAGTACTGGTTTACTTTATTATTTAAATGTTTTTGGCCTTATTATATATGTTGATATTTATTGAATTTTTTAGAAATTTTGTAATTATTTTTTATCTTTTGATGGTTTCCTTTTTTCACAACATTCCCTTTCGAAAGGATCCCATGCACCCACGGGAAGAATCCGAAGATATTTCTCACACACTGCTTGATTAGAGGCTAGTTGAGGATACGGTTCGAACTGTCCAAGCACTAAGACATGGACTAGCTCCTATTATATCTCATGTTATGGAATATGTGACTATTCCTATAAAGGATATAATGAGTAGTTCTTGAAAAATAATCCTCCTAATTTCTTAGTTAGAGTGAACACGTTGAATTTTCTAATTGAGTTGTTTTCTTCTGCGATGGAGTTGGTGGCCCTATTGGGAAAGAAGGAGCAGGGTCACAGGTGCACGTTGTGTATGCTTTCCATGTTAGTTTATGAGATTTATTGGGACCTATTGGTGTTATATATGGATCTATTTGACATAATTCTTGGCATGGATTGGCTATTACACCTCCAGGAACAAATCTATTGCTATAGGCGGAGGGTCAATTTCATGGCACCTGATGGGAGTCATCGAGTTTTTCGTGGGAAATGGGATACTCAGCTGAGTCATATGGTACATCCACTACCAGAGTTGGTAGATGTTGTTTCTCAGTTATTTTCACTCACTATATAAGATGACGTTCCTGATCCTAATGGTGGACTACCTCATGTAGTTGATGAGTTTATAGAGGTATCTGTGTATGATTTCTCAGGTTTTCCACCAGGGTGGGATGTAGAGTTCTCAATTGATCAGGTTCCAGGAACACATCTGATATCTATTCTTTTATACCTAATGGACCCCACTGAGATTAGTTAATTAAATATACAATTGGAAGATTTAGAATCCAAAGGATTTATTCACCCGAGTGTCTCTCCTTGGGTCATTCCTGTGTTGTTCGAAAAAAAAGGATGATGAATCCTTCTGGTTGTGCACTGGCAACCAGAAGCTGAATAAGGTAAAAATCCAGAAAAAAATATCCTTTTTCCAGAATAGATGACTTTTTCGATCAGTTGAATGGGGAAAGGTGGTTTTCGAAATTCTAATTGTTTTAGAGCTATCATCAACTCAGTGTGAAGGAGGAATATGTCCCAAAGATAGCCTTCTGAAGCAGGTACATCCCCATCAAGTACTTGTTCATGCCCTTCTGATTGACCAATGCTCTAGAGGGCTTTATGAAACTCATGAACACAGTGTTCTATCTGTATTAAGATTCTTTTGTTATGGTATTTGTGGATGACATACTTGTTTATTTCAGATCTGAGGAGGAACATGAGTATCACTTACATATCGTTCTAGGCACTTTGTGAGTGCATCAACTTTATGAAACATTGTCCAAATGTACTTTCTAGATTAGGGAGGTGAAATTTATGGGGAATTTTATATTAGATTAGGGGGTTTTGGTGGACCCCAAGAAGATCAGTGCAATTATTTTATGGGATCAGTTGAAGAACGTGTTCAAGATTAGAAGTCCCCCAATCATGGATGGTTACTACAGGTGGTTTGGTTGTGATTTCTCTTGGAGTTATTCTCCCATGACCACACTCACACGGAAAAGGGTGAAGTTTCTATGGGGCCCCGAATGTTTGGGATCCTTTGCGGAGCTGAAGAGGCAACTGAATTCTGCCCCCATTTTGATTTTTCCAGAGGATGGAAAGGGTTTTGTGGTGTATTGTGATGCTTTAGGTTTGTGTCTTAGGTGTGTGCTTAAGAATGATGATCACATGGTGATGTATATCTCTTAAATACTATGACCACATGAAATAAATTACCTGACCCATGACTTGGAGATAGTGGATGTAAAGCACGCTTTGATGACTTTGTGCTGCAACCTATATGGGGAGAAGTTTTTGGTCTACTAAGATCACACAAGCCTGGCCTATATCTTCTCATAGAACAACCTCAACATGAGGCACTATCATTGGATTGAGTACTTGTAAAGGTTTGACTTTGACATTTTCTATACCCCAGGCAGGGGTAACGTGGTGGATGACACCTTAAGAAGAAGAGTTCAAGTGTCACGACCCATCCTTGGGGCCAGTGTCGTGACTACCCCAAGCTCGCCTTCCATAGGCCATGGGCTGGAGACTAGCACCAAAGGTGTAAATACCAATAAAAAGGAAGGAATTTCCTTATATAAGAAAACAAACACCACCGAGTACACAAGATGAAGTAAACACTATGTGAACTGAGTACAAAAGTATGTGTTGGAAAGTAAATGGGCCAGTATACAAAACCAAATGAAAGTGCAGTACAACTGTGAATAGAAAGTACAACAGCTGAAAAGTAGTGAATCAACCACCAAGACGTCCTCCTGAACTCCCACCTGAAGGGTAAGTATAGATAGTCTCATCGGATCCTCGTGTTCGGCCATCCACTCCGTGTACGTCCCACCTGATAGTCCACCACCAGTTACCATCCCGATCCACAAGCCTCAACCACGATCAGTGATGTGCTTCATCTGCAACCAACATAATGTAGTGCAGGCATAGCCCGTGCAGGGGTGAGTATACGATACTCAGTAGGGACCCTGGGACTCCCGATGGTCTCCCAGAATCCAAGAAGGATAAACCACAAAGGAAAGATACAATCACTAAGTATCAACCAACTCTACTTAGTTATATGCCCAAATATATACCTAAGTCATCAATTCCAGTTCTACTCCAACTCACGAGCCCAAGTTCAACCCAGTCCACACAAGAAAGTACAACCCAGTCCACCTAGGAAAGCATAACCCAATCCACACAGGATAGAAAGTCAATCATATCGAAGATAATGATTGAAATTCAAGACTAAACACACACAGGTATACTAATCATGAAGAGGGGTGGAGATGATAGATGTATCCTTTGAATCATCTCCCTTTCCGAACCCACGTAGGATCTAAGTACAGAAGTCATCGCTACCAGACCCACGTAGGATCCAAGTATAGTAACCATCGTTGCCGAACCCACGTAGGATCCATGTACAGTCGTCATCGCTGCCAAACCCACTGAGGATCCAAGTACAGTCGTACTCGTTGCCGAACCCACATAGGATCCAAGTGCAGTCCCCATCGTCGTTGTTGTTGCAACCAACTCTAAGGTTCCCGCACACAGCACGCTCGTTTCCAAGAGGGTCCTCTCCATGTGCCAAGGGTTCGATAAATCAACTATCATGAAGCCCAGAGTTTATGTATCACAATGTTTTTTCTCTTCAATAGGAACTCAACGCGATAGACGGCGCGTCAATCGGACACCCGGTCTGAGAGTTATTGGCCTTTTCGACCTAGGGGTCCGATTGATTTTTAAGCTAAAACCAACCCGACTGTAATCCATATGTGTAAAAACCTTGAGCGGAGTAAGCCAAAAGAACCGTCTCACAAAGATGAATTTAATGTAACTGACAGCATGTCGTTCAGACGTCCGGTCGTTCAGTTATAAATGTTTATGTTCCAAGGGCCCGGTTGGTTTCGGGTTTGAAACAACCGGCCATACCCAAACTTTACCAAAAGCTTGAGTGTAATATACCAAAACGACCGCCTCTATCTAAGGATCCCAGCGCAACTTAAATTGCATCGATCAAATGTCTGTAGCCCATGATATGAGCATTTGAATGACATTCCTGAAAATAGGGGGTTTGGGCCTGGTCCGACCCAGCCCAATACCCCATGGGTCACCACGAACCGGGTCGACCCAACCCAGGTCCGGGTCCGGCGCATTTGGGCATGGCCCATTCTGCGGCCGGCCGTGGGATACAAAAGGGGGGATTTTATTTTGAAATGGCGGCCCCCCTTCTGGTGGGGTCTTCCCTAGACCAAACCGGGGGTTACAACCCCCGATTTTACTCGGAAACGGCCGAACATAATGGTCGGCCGGTGTGTTCTTCCGCGGGACCCACAAGTTGTCCCACCTCTTATTTTTTTGGTAGCTGGCCGAGCCCAAACACCACCCGCTGAACCACCGCGGCCTAAGGCTACGCCTTCTGTTCATCCGGTACGGCGCGATTGTGTCGTGCCGCTCCATTACGGCCCGCCCCGGCCGCAGTTCCTTGGTGCTCCGGTGCGGCGTGATGGCGTCATGACCCTCTGTCGCGGCTGTCTCCTGGCTGCGGCCTCTTACTCCCTCACTGTCACGGCGTGATGGCACCGCGCTCCACCGCCATGGCCCACTCCGGTCGCGGTCTTCATCGTCCCTGCGCGGTGCAATGGAACCACGTCGCCGTAGTTTCAAGCCACTAAAAAGATCAACTATAAAAGGGGAGGAGGATCGGCTGTGCTTCTGTGGTCTGATCTCCTCCTTTTTTATTGATAACAAATGTCCAATCTTTAACCAACAAAGATCGTTAAATAATACTTGAATGAAGAATTTACCCCTACCTTGATAAACGTTGACGTTTTCCGGCGATGCAGAATATGGCGTCGCGGGATGGGGTTTCGAAGACGGTGTTGGCATGCGTCCAAGGATGGAATGGCATCTCACACTAGCTGTGAAGTGATGAAGAAATGGCACATATTCTCTCCTTGTGGTGACGGCGTTCTTCATCGAAGGGAGTTGTTCGTCATGGGAGGATGAAGCTCTTCAATGGACTTAGAGTTCTCACCAAAAGCGTAACACAACAAGATAACCCAATAAAATAATATTGCTCTTATTTTATTATTTCAGGCCATGCATTTCAAATTACAAAAATTCCAAATTGAATTCACTCAACTAATTAAACCATTAGTTGTCTAATTAATTAAGTGATATGTTGGAATTATTAATGTGGAAGAGGAGAAGCCACATAATTAAATACATTGGATGTTTAAAGGAGTTAAAGGAATGTGAAAGAGTGGGGCTTGTGTGGGCCCCACCTCACAAATATCCTCACATGGGTAGTTAGGGGATTTTGGGTCCCACCCCAACTACCCCATATAGCATATAACCATTAGAAAAAGAAAATAAAATTGCACCATAGTTTTATTTACTTCACTTTTAATCCTCAATTTTTTTAACAACTCCTCCCGAGAAAACACACCTTCGGGAAGGGTCATCTTAAGAAAAAATCGGTGTTGTGAGTTCATCGGTGCCCTCTGATTTTAATTCCGAGCACCGATTGAAAAGTTAGAAAAACCCGCTCATTCGTTCACTGAACGTACCCAAGCTAAACTTCAGAAATTGATTCCGGGCACACTGGGCCTCAGAATCAAGTGCTTCCAGAAACTGCGTACTCGTAAAATCCCAAATAATTTAATAAAAAAATTTCATTCAAATTTAAAAGTCTTTAAATTACTCCCACCTTAGGTATTTACATCCCCGTGAAGCTACATCAGAAACTAGGAAAACAAAAGAGGGTATTGTGCACGCATCTGAGCCTCCCGCTCCCATGTGCTCTTTGGGAGGTTCCCGTGCTGCCATATGATGTGCACTAGAGGAATCGACCATCTACATAGGACCCACTCCTATCGATACTCGATCTCCATTGGGACCTCTGCAAATGTCACCCCATCATGGATGTCCAGCTCCCAGTGATAAATGATATGCGTCGGGTCGTGCACGTATCTCCTCAGCTGAGATACGTGGAAGTCTTCGTTCACCCGGTGCAACTAAGGTGGAAGAGTCAGGCAATAAGCCACCTCGCCTATCCTGATGAGAACCTGGAATGGTCTAATGAAGCATGGAGATAACTTGTTGCCCCGGCCAAATCTCTATAATACACGCCGAGGTGAGACCAGTAAGAAAACTTGGTTGCCATCATCAAACTCTAGTGGTCTCTACCTCCTATCATCATAGAACTTCTATCGGCTCTGAGCAGTCCTCATCCGCTCCTGGATTATCTGTACGTTCTCTATCGGAGCCTAGACCATCTCTGGTCCTACTAGTGCTGACTCCCCAGGGTCTGTTCAGCACAGAGGTGATCTGCAAGGTTGGTCGTACAATGCCTCGTCTAGTGTCATCCCAATGGTGAAGTGGTAGCTGTTGTTGTAGGAAAACTCCACCAAAGGAAGATGATCTTCCACGCTACGACAAAAGTCGAGGACACATGCACAGAGCATGTCCTCAATAGTCTGAAGGGTCCTCTCCATCTGTCCATCCGTCTGTGTGTGAAAGGCGGTGCTCAGTCATAGCTCTGTCCTAAATGCCTCCTAAAACCCCTTCCAAAGCCGGGATGTAAAGTGAGCATCTTGATCGGAGACGATAGTCGATGGCACACCATGAATCCATACGATATCTTGAACTTAGAGGCATCCCAATCTCTCCACTGATCCCTGCTCTCTAATGGGTAAGAAGTGGTCTGACTTGGTGAGTTGGTCTATGATCACCCAGATGGAGTCGTGTCCTCTGGAAGTACGTGGAAGTCCCATCACTAAATCCATATATATCTCGTCCTACTTCCACTTCGGGACCTTTAAGGGTTATACCAAGCCTGCTAGTACCTGTTGCTCTACATTCACCTACTTGTAGGTGAGGCATTGTGAAACGAGCTCTGCCACATCCTTCTCCATACCCGGCTTCCAGTGCTATCGTCTGAGGTCCTGGTACATCTTCACCACTCCATGATGTACCGCTATAGGGGAAGTGTGAAACTCCCTCAGAACCTCCTCCCATAATGAAACCGGTACCATGGTACGTCCCCTGAAAAGGATGATGTGATCTCCACCTATAGAAAATTCATCAGGTGCCTGCCTTGTGGAAATCTGAGCACGTCGCATCTCACAGTCATCTTCCTTATGCTATGCCTCTCTGACCCGCTGAAGTAGTGGAGGAGTGACTATGAGCGACTGCAAAAAGGCTTCCCTATCTCTATCCATGAAGGATATCTGCAATGGAGCTAGATGCTTTGTCGCCTCTCCAAGTATCTGAATGCCCGTCCTCCTGGTGAGATCACCGACTACTACGTTCCCCTTTCTAGGAGTATAGACTGTCTCAAAGTCATAGTCCTGGAGGAACTCAAGCCATCTCCACTGTCTCAGGTTCAGGTCCTTCTGCGAGAAGATGTACCTGAGACTCTGGTGGTCAGAATAGACTATAAAGCGCTCTCCCATCAGATAGTGTCGCCACAAATTCAAGGAGAAGACCACTGCTGCTAACTCCATGTCATGGGTAACATAGTTTTTCTCATGATACCTCAACTGCCATGATCAATAAGCGATCACTGCCTGATCCCGCATCAGGACACACCCGAGTCCGGTCCCTGATGCATCACATAAAACTACATACCCTACGCCCTCCTCTGGTAGCATCAAGATGGGTGCACTTGTCAATCTCTGTCTCATCTCCTGGAATCTCTGCTGACATCTATCCTACCACACGAAGGGTTTCCCCTTCTTCTTCAAATATGAGAGTTGTGCTATAACTCTGGAGACTTTTGGCACAAATCTCCTATAGCACCCAGCAAAACCTAGGAAACTCTGCACCTCCTTCACGCTCCTGGGTGGCTCCCAAGCTAGCACTGCCTCGATCTACGCAGAATCCACCGCAACTCCCACCTCAAAGACGACGTTTCCCAAGAAGTGGACTTCTCAAATACAAAACCAGCACATTGAGAGCTTATCATAAAGATAGTGTTCTCAGAGTATGTCCAGTACAACCCGCATGTGTTAGGCATGCTCCTCCTTAGTAGTCGAGTAAATCAACATTTCATCGATGAAGACTATGACAAATCGATCGAGGTAAGGTTGGAAGATACTGTTCATGAGACTCATGAACAATTCTAGAGCATTAGTTATGCAGATAGGCATAACCAAGAACTCATAGTGGCCATACCGACACCTGAAGTCCGTCTTCTGTACATCCTCGTCTCAAATTATGAGCTGATGATAGCCTGACCTGAGGTCTATCTTCAAGAACCATTGTGCTCCCTTGAGATAATTTAAGAGGTCATCAATCCTTGGAAGTGGATACTTGTTCTTTAAAGTCACCTAATTCATTCGACGGTGGTCAAAACACAGTAGCAAGCTCCTGTCCGCCTTCCTGGAGAACAAAATCGGGGAAGCCCTGGGTGAAACACTAGGTCGAATGAATCCATTGCCCTGAAAGTCCTCCAACTGTACCCATAGATCTCAAAGATCAGCGAGATCGATCCAATATTCTGGAGTAGATATCAAGGATGTCCCTGGGTACAGGTCAATATATAAGTCTACCTCTCTACAAGGAGGTATTCCTAGAATGTCGTAAGGAAAATTGTCCGCATACTGATCCACCACAACAGGAAAACTCAGACACCGCACATTAACTGCTCCTAGGATGAGACTAGCCAACTAATGAGTGATCGGTCATCCTCTCCTCTGTATAATTCCATCATGTGCTTCAAAGGCTCCCTTCTCTCTGGTGATGGTGAAACTGCTCCCATCGGTGCAAACACATCGTACCTTTCGCCTAATACAGTAGATCTGAGAATGGAACGTAGATAACCAATCCATGCCCAAGATGACGTTGTAAGGCCTCGACGCCGCTACAAGAAGATCCCAGCCAAAGCTCTCACCTTCTAGAGTAAGCTCACACTGCCGACACTAGTGCGTAATCATCGAGTCTTCTCCCATAGGAGTCTCTAGCCGTAAGGATCGAGCCAACGGCTCCTTCAGAATCTTCGACCTCCGAACAAGGGCAGCAGCAATGAAAGAATGAATTGATCCTTGTTCTATAAGAACTGCATCAAGGGTGGAGTAGACACAGAGAGTACCTCGAATCATCTCAAGTGCATCATGGTCGTAGGACTCCACTGCCTGAAGATGAGCCTTTCTCTATCCTCCAACTCTCGGTGGTCGGGGTGGTCCTCCTGGTGGTGGTGGTGGTTGATCCTCAAAGTGTCACCCAATACCCACTGCTCAGCCATCTCCTTTGCCTCGTCTGCCTAATCCATTCAGAACACCACTGTTGAACCTCTTCCTCTTCCTGGGTGGTCCCTCAACAGTATGTTGCTCCTCTGCATTGCGGGTCGGGCAGTCAAGAGGCATGTGTCCCTGCCCACCGCATGCATAGCACTGTCTGCCTCTCGAATGACTGGATCTGTTGTGTGTTCCCCGCACCTCCATACCTGTATCCTGAGGTCACCTTCCTGATGGCCTGGTCCGCTTGGACCTCTGCGAAATCTGTCTACTACCAGCTGCAGAAGACTCCGCTACGTGCCGCCAAGCGATAGGTCTTGCTGCTAGTGAAGGATCAGCTAGAAAGCTCTCCACAAGAAGGGCTCGCTCTAGTACTCCTTCTTACGTCAGAATACCAAGGGAGATCATCCATTCCATGATCTCATGCCTCATTCTAGGCTCGAAGGTCTGGACCAGGAATATTGGGTCTAGTACCATTTCAGTGGAATAGCGCGATAGGTCGGTAAATCTCGCAGAGTACTGGGCTACTGTCATGTTTCCCTGCTGCAGCTGTAGTAGCTCCTGAATGCGCACCGCCCGTAGGGTGGCTGGTACGAACTCCGAGCGGAAGAGGATCTCAATGTACGACTAAAGAAGAGATTCCTCGTCGTGCACCTAGAGCATCAGGATCCACCATCTACCTGCTACCGCGTGCATGAGGCTCACCGCAAGGATCACCATGAGGTCAGATGGTGTCCCTACAAATCTGAAGACTCAAACAACAGCCTCCATCCAATCCTTAGCTGTCAGAGGGTCCATCTCTCTACGAAACATGGGCGACCTCTAATTTTGAAACTCGTGCAGTGCACTCAGGTGACATTCACCCTCAGCTTCTAGGGCTGGTGAAATTGGTGGATCGGTAGGTAGAGGTATCGTCGGTGCCTCCGTTGTAATTGGGCCCTGCACCGAGGCCTCGTCACTTGGTGGGCTGCCATCTCGCACAAAGCTCGGAACCCTAGCTGGCTTCCATCGTGGGGCCATCCTAAAAATAAACAGCTGTGCCACGGTTAATACAGTATACCTGGTGAGCTGACACAAAGTAATCACAATGAAAACTTTTGAAACACACATGCAATCAATATTTTCGTGCATTGATTCGGAAATCAGAAGTCAGGGCCCTAGTGTATGGATACGTCGACCGCCGCACCAACACTGGACTCCCTGGACTGATAACCACACTCAATACCCTAAACACTATTGCTTCACATAGAAGAAATTTGGAGAGTACTATGTTCTGTGGTAGAACCAACTCCTCTGAAACAATTTTGTCACGACCCATCACTGGGGCCTGTGTCATGACTACCCCAACCCCGCCTTCCATAGGCTAGGGGCTACCTACTAGCACCAAAGTCGTAAATCCCGATAAAAGGGATGTAATTACCTTATATAAGAAAACAAACACCATAGAGTACACAAGCTGAAGTAAACACTAAGTGAACTAAGTATAAAAGTTAGTGCTGGAAAGTAAATGAGCCAGTATAGAAACCCAACTGAAATTGCAGTACAACTGTGAAAAGAAAGCACAACATCTGAAATGTAGAGCTGCAACCACCAAGACATCCTCTGGAACTCCCACCTGAAGGGTGAGTATAGATAGTCTCGTCGGCTCCTCATGTCTGGTCGTCCACTCCATGTACGTCATGCCTGATAGTCCACCTCTGGGTACCGTCCCGCTCCGCAAGCCTCAACCCCAATCAGCGATGTCTGTCGTCTGCAACCAACACAACGTAGTGCGGGCATAGCCCATGCAGGGGTGAGTATATGATACTCATTAGGGACCCCAAGACTCCCAAAGGTCTCCCAGAATCCGCGAAGGATAAACCACAATGGAAAGATACAATCACGAAGAATCAACCAACTCTTCTTAGGTATATGCCCAAACATATATACCTAAGTCATCAATTCCAGTTCTGCTCCAACTCACGAGCCCAAGTTCAACCCAGTCCACACAGGAAAGTACAACCCAATCCACACATAAAAGCACAACCCAATCCACACAGGATTGCAAGTCAATCATATAGAAGATAATTATTTAAAGGAAAGACTCATCTCATATAGTTATACTACTCACGAAGAGGGGTGGAGATGATAGATGTGGCCTCTGAATCATCTCCCCTGTCGAACCCACGTAAGATCCAAGTACAGAAGTCATCATTGTCAGACCCACGTAGGATCCAAGTACAGTGACCATCACTGCCAAACCCACGTAGGATCCAAGTACAGACCTCATCACTGCCGAACCCATGGAGTATCCAAGTACAATCGTCCCCACTGCCGAACCCACGTAGGATCCAAGTGGAGTCGCCATCGTCGTTGCTGTCGCAGCCAACTCTAGGGTTCCCGCACACAGCACGCTCATTTATCGGAGGGTCCGCTCCATGTTCCAAGGGGTCGATGCATCAACTATCATGAATTCTAGAGTTTATGTATCACAAAGTTTTGTCTCTTCAATAGGAACTCAATGCGATAGATGGAGCGTCAATCGGACGCCCTATTTGAGAGTTATTGGCTTTTTCGTCCCAAGGTCCCGGTTGGTTTTTAAGCCAAATCCAACCCTAACATACTCTAGATACATCTAAACCTCAAGAGGAGTAATCCAAAAGAACCTTCTAACTAAGAGGAATTCAACGTAACTGACGGCATGTCGTTCGGACGTCCGGTCGTTAAGTTATAATCATTTCCGCTCCAAGGGCCCTGTTGGTTTCAGGTTTGAACCAACCCATACATACACAAACTTTACTAAATGCTTGTCTGTAACACACTGAAAGTACCGTCTCGATCTAAGGATCCCAACGCAACTGACGGTGTGTCGATCGGAGGTCTGTATCCCATGATATGGTCGTTTGAACAAAACTGCTCGAAAATTAGGGGTTTGGGCCCAATCCGACCAGGGTCCGGGTCCGGTTGAGTTGGGCGTGGCCCGGACCGCATTTGAGCGTGGCCTGGCCCATTATTGGGCACACCCTGTGGCGCAGCTCAGAGCTCGCCACGGGGTGCTTGGGGGGGGGGGGGCGAACCCCCTTCTGGTGGGCTCCACCCTAGACCAAACCGGGGGTTACGCCCCCCAGTTTTACTCGGAAAAGGTCGGCCATAATGGCTGGCTAGTTTGAGCTATAGTGGGACCCAAGGGGGGTCCTAGCTCCTAGTGTGCTGGCAGCTGGCCGAGCCCGGCTGCCTCCCACTGAACCGTCGTAGCCTAAGGTCGTGGCTTCCTTCCGGCCGGCGCAACGCGACGGCGCCACGACCCTCCTCCGCGGCCCACCCCGGCCGCGGCACCTTGGTGCTCTTGCGCCGCGCAACGGTGCCGCGCCCCTCCGCCATGGCTCACTCTTGGACACTACCTCCTTTATCCTCACTGGCATGGCGTGATGGCGTCATGCTCCACCACCATGGCCCGCTCCATCCGTGGTCTTCATCGTCCCTACGCGGTGCAACGACACTCCATCGCCTTCGTTTCAAGCCACTAGAAAGATCAACTATAAAAGGGGAAGAGGATCGGCTGTGTTTGTGTGGTCTGATCGCCTACCGTTATATAGATAAAAAAATCCAATCTTTAAGCAATGAAGATCGTTAAATAATACTTGAACGAAGAATTAACCCCTACCTCGATAGACGTTGACGTTTTCTGGTGATGCGGAAGATGGCGTCATGGGTTGGGGTTTCGAAGATGGCTTTGGCGTGTGTCCAAGGATAGAACAGCGTCTCACACTATCTACAGAGAGATGAAGCAATGGAATGTCTTCTCTCCTTGAAGTGACGGCGTTCTTCGTCGAAGGGTGTTGTTCTTCGCGGGAGGATGAATCTCTTCAATGGACTTAGAGTTCTCCCCAAAAACATAACACAAAAATCTAACCCAATAAAATAAGATGCCTTTTATTTAATTATTTCAAGCCATGCATTTCAAATTACAAAAATTCAAAATTGAATTCACTCAATTAATTAAACCATGAGTTTTCTAATTAATTAAGTGATATGTTGTCATTATTAATGTGGAAGAGGAGAATCCACATAATTAAGTACATGGGAGGTTTAAAGGAGTTAAAGGAAGGTGAAGGGGTGGGGATCATGTGGTCCCCAACTCACAAATATCCTAACCTGGGTAGTTAAGAGTTTTTGGGACCCACCCCAACTACCCCATGTAGGATATAACCATTAGAAAAAGTAAATAAAATTGTACCACAATTTTATTTACTTCACATTTAATCCTCAATTTTTTTAACAAATCCTCCCGAGAAAATGCAGCATCGGGAAAAGTCATATTAAGCAAAACCAAGTGCTGCGAGTTAATTGGTGCCCTCAGATTTCAATTCCAAGCACCATTTCAAAAGTTAGAAAAACCCGCTCGTTCGTTCACTGAACGTACCCGAGCTATACTTTGGAAATTGATTCCGGGCACAGCCGGCATCGGAATCAAGTTCCGTCAAAAACTGCATACTCATAAAATCCCAAATAATTTAAGAAAAAATTTTCCTTGAAATTTATAGGTCTTTACATCAAGTCCAGGATTTGGGGAAGTCTAGTGATGAGTGGAATATGATGGAAATATTTTCTCAGAAACATTTGAAGATGAAGGAGCACAGTGGAGGTGCATTATTGGAGAGCATTCAGTTGATTCCTTCTCTCTTGGAGTTGATTTAGTGGTAGAAACCTAGTGATGGCCTTTTTTAGTGGTCGAAGAAGTTTCTTCATAGTGGGGAGACATCTTCTGATTGTTCGTCGTCTCCTGAAGGCATCATGTGATTCAAGGTATATTCAGTAGTGAAATTATCTCTATGGAAGGTGGTGATGTAGGAAAGCCACCAGTCTCAGTGGGATGTCCATAAAGGTTCCACTGAGATTTTTTATGATTTCAGTTGGAATTTCTGGTGTCTTGGTTTGAAATGAGACATTGCAGTCTTCATGTCGAGATGCTATGCATGCCAGTAGGTGAAAGAAGAGCATCAAAGGCCCTCCAGTTTGCTCCATCTGTTACCCATTCTTACCTATGAGTGGGACGGGGTCAATATGGAATTCATTATTGGATTTCCTCATATACCATGTGGTAATAATGCCATTTAGTTGGTGATTTATTATCTTACAAAATCATCCCCCTCAACCAGAACAAAGATACAGCTAATGTGGATGGGTTGGGACATTTTTATCTCCATTAGGGGGTAAGAATTTATGGTGTTAAATTATTAGTTTTCTCAGATAGAGACCCTTGTTTCACTTCTTAGTTTTGGGAAGGCCTTAATAAGGCCTTAGGGTATCATATTATGATGATCACGACATACCATCCTCAAATAGATGGTCAGACAGAGTGGGAAAATCAGATTCTAGATGACATGATTCGTTCATGTGTTTAGAACATTAGAGGTTCCTGGGATAGATATTTGGGATTGGTTGAGGTTTTTATAATAATAGTTACCAATCCTCAATTCAAATTTCTCTTTTTGAGGTGCGCTACGGTCATCCTTGTCGGTCCCACTATGTTAGGATAAGGTTGGTGAGACCTCACTTCTGGGGCCGAGTCTAGTGCAAGAGACATTTGAGTAGGTCAAGTTGATTAAGTAATTCTTATTGACAGTTCAGAGTCTCCATAAATCATATACCTACAAGAGGAGTTGAGACCTAGAGTTTTCTGTGGGTGATAGGGTATTCTTGAAAGTGGCCCCTCAACTAGGCCATCGTCGACTGGGAAAGAAAAGGGAAGCTGAAGTCACGGTTTGTCAGACCATTGGAGATCATAGGGCATATCGGAAAGGTGGAATATAGGTTGGCCTTACCTTCTAAGTTTACATCCATCCTTAACGTCTTCCATGTCTCTTAGTTGAATAAATACAAACTAGATCCATTCCATGTACTGAATTTGAAGGAGTTTCACAAATAGCCACATTTGTCTGTTTTTGAGCAGCTGGTGCAAATAGTGGACTTCCAAGAAAAGGTTCATTGGGGAAAGTATAGTCCACTGGTTCAGGCTATTTGGCATAATGTGAATGATACAAATGAGACTTGGGATCAGAAGTTGTGGGTCGAGAAGGAGTACCCATTTATGTTTTCTGATCAAGCATCAGGTTGACTTTCGGGTGCGGAAAGTATTTCATGGTGAGGATAATTATCACATCCATGACTTATTTTAAAGGTAAATTTTATTTAATTTCCATTCTTGATTTATTTTTGGATTTTTCCATGAATTGTTTGAGTAAAGGGTGAGTATTCATGATTGGAGCCAAACCATGAGCCCATTTCCAGATTTAAAAACAATTTTTTTTTACTTTTATAACTCTTTATTTCTTTAATAGATTACCCCCATTCCACTTCCAAAATGGACTCCCCTGACCTATTAACACCACCATTTCAATTTTTAACCTTTAGGAAACCATAATAATGGGGGATTTGGATTTTTCATTAATGAATTGGGCCAGCCCGGAAGCCCATTTCTGGTTTCAAAAAATTTGTTCATTTAATATATTATTCAATTTTTATGATTTTTTGCTTATTCCAAATCTCACCCAATCCCACTGAATCTAGGAACACTTCCATTCTCTTTAAACCCTCTTTGGATCTCGTATGCATCACAAATTAGCACAAAACTTCTTAGGATTTCTCAAATCATCTTGATTTGAAGAGGTAATTTATTTACTTTATAACACCTTAAATTATTACTCTATTCCCCCCATTTCAGTTCTAAAATGTACTTATAAAACTTATCATAACCTCAACTTTATTTTTTTCTATGTGGAAATTCATCTACTGGTGTATTTGGTGTGATATCTTCAAGATCCCTCAAGTATGTGTGTCTCCTCTATTCTTCCACACATTTTCATAGGGTTTTTTTCATTTGACTTAGTGTTTCATCAAATTCATATTGAATTTGATAATGTACATTCAGTGGAAATTCGAAAATATTATTTTATTTTAATTCGCATGGTCTATTCTTTTGGTTTTAGGCTTGATCTAAGTCCCTTTTTGTGTGGTGTTGGTGCGGTTGAACTTTTGACCACAGATTCAAGGGTTTTGACCCTTTTGGTAGGTGATTCAATGGGTAATCAATTCTAGATGTGTAGTATTTGGTGAATTTATTTTTTTATAACACTTTTTTCCTTCATTATTCTTGTTGGGAAAGCTAGTTTTGGGGACATTTGTTAAGAAAATGATTTTTCACTACCAATTTTATATCATATTGCGAGGTTTACGTGACCATTTTTTGTATTGTCAAATGGGGTTGTTTTATAGAACATGTAATGGGTTTATAGAAATTTTTATGGTTCTAAATATACTATTATGAGGAGTATTTGAATGAAAATACTGTTAGATTTAGGGTTTTAATGGGATTTTGTGTGCAAAACATTGTTGAATTTTATGAAGTGATTTTATTCAAATACTAAAGGTTTTATTGAGTGGTGTAAGTGGTGGAAAGGATGTGTAGATACTATTTCGAATTAATTATGATCATAAATGATGTGTTTATGTGATACCTTATTTTTTATAATGATATATTGGTATGAGCACGAAGCAGTTATCCAAGGTACCTATGAGGGCTGATATGTACCAGTTTGCTAGTGATATGGAAAGGTTTTCTCCAAGTTTTAGTACGAAAAATGGATAACAACAAAACTAAAAAACTATATTGATGATGATTGGGGACCACTAGGTTATGTGTATGTTACATACTAGAGGATCATGCATTTGAACAGATTTTTCTATTTTTACTTTACACCGAGGTATGAGGTACATGGGGCCCAAGACTAGCTAGTTCCTAGGTTGTTCCCGAGATTGGTTCTCAATGAATCTTGTGTATTTAACTTTTGTATATGCTGATTTTTTCTGTAAAATACTATATCTTACATGTTTTATTGAAATGTTGTCTTTCATGGAATATTTTCTTTGGAAAATGTTTACATTAAAAAGTTCCATTCTTTGGAAATTACTTCCACCATTTATTGCTTATAAAAAATGGAATACTTTTTATAGTGTATTGTTTACTCGATGGAATATCTTGGATTTATTCTTTTAGTATTAGTATCAGTCCCTACTTACACCCATTTGGTGGTAGTATATTTGGTCATGTTTTACACAAGAAAAGGAAAGGCTTTGTGTGATAGTGGTTCAGGTGTTATTTCCCATACATAGTGCGGCGTTGTGGAGAAGACTTGTGGGTGATGACCCCTTCTCATGTGGAATCCTTGGAGATGTTTTACGGCTATTTATATTTTTCTTTGGTACTCTTTTATTATTTATAGACCTAGGGATTCATTTTTGGATTTTTTAAATCTTTCTTGGTATGAATTTTTCAGATTTTGTTTATCGATTTGTTTTGATGTTTTATGATTCCATACTAGGGTATATCCTTCCCAAAAAAATATATGATACCCAAGCACTTTTTCTAGCTCATGGGGATATGGAAATCCCTTCGGTCATTTTCATGGTCTGATTTGATGCAGGTTTTGATAGTGACCAGATTTTGTTTCGTTAGAGTTAATATATTAATGATGGTTTTCTAAGAATATTGTTGTTGAAATACATGTATAAGAGAGGGGCTGGTGTGCAGGGTGGGGAGGGGTAAGGGAGGGTAGGGGGATGGGTATGGGTATGGTCTGGGTATCACGAAAGAGACGTGGAAAGGGGAATGAGTTCGATCCTAATAGAGGCAGGGAAAGCGGAAGTGGATGGGGTTCGATCACGGGAGGCAGGTTTCGATCATGAGAGAGGATAAAAGATGATTTGGAGTGTTTGGAGATGATTTGTGTTCAATTGAATAAGTTATATGTTTTATTAAAAATATTTATAAACTATACTTGGAAGTGGAAAGTTGGCTACATCCTGAAAATATTAGGACTACTTATGGGAATCTCATAAAACATACAAATTTTTTCTATTTCTAATTGTGATTTCATAAACTATGGTGGAAGATGTGTGGAAATAGGAGAAATAGAGAGAAAAAATTAAGTTTTAGTCTCTTATTTCAAGAAATTAATGGATTTAAGTCAGACAGGTAGAAACTAACAAAATATTTACCCAATAAATCCACGGAGCTATTGACCCCAACACACTCCCCCAGCCCCCTTCACCCCCAGGCCCCTACCATCCCCCTTCACCCCCTTCCCCCTTCACCCCCTTCACCCCTTCACCCCATCCCATTCACCCCCCCACATCACCCTTCACCACACTACCCCCACCATTCATTCCAACTTCCTCCCCCCCCCCACACTTTTACCACCCCCACCATTCACCCCAACTCCATTTAACCACCCCCTTTCACCATCACTACCTCCCTGGAAACTCCCGCAACCTTCCCACCCCCACCTGCACACTACACCCCCACCCTTCACCCCAACTCCTTTGACACCCCCACCCTTCTCACCCCAACTCCCTTGAACCACCACCCCCCCTTCACCACCACTACCCCCTCCCTTCCACAACCATGGTTATTTAATTCAAGAATATTTATATTTAATATTAAATTTATTCAAAATATTGAGGATAGAAAATAGTAAGAATTTCAGGATTTATGAATGAAGAATCAATGATCATGTCACTATATTATGTATGTATTTGACCATACATAATGATTTTAAGGAACATATCATAGATTGATAAAGGATGAGGATCAAATTATTTCGGTATGTCCACATGATATTATTACATATAGTTATTAGATGGTTATAAAGATATAGAGTGGGAAATTATAGATTCAACAATTCATGGATATTTGAATACAAAACATTCATGTGGTTTAGTAAATATAGAAAAACATGAAAATAATGCTGATATATTTGATATATATTCATGAACTTCTAAATATAGGCATGTTAATGTTTGAAACTATTATTGAAGATAGAATAATTTATATAAACTATTTAAAAGAGTTATAATACCCAAAACAAATGGTTATAAAGAAATTTAGGGGAGATTATAGATACATTAATTTAGGGAGATTTGAATCCAAATTATTCATGTGGTTTAGTGAATTATAAAAAAGAAGAAATTGGTGCTTCTATATTTGATATATATACAAGAAGTTCTAAATATAAACAAGTTTATTCTTGACGATATTATTCAAGAGAAAATTTTTTCAATACACTATTTAAAAGAGTGATAAGACCCAACATAGTTTCAATTCTGAATAACCATTATATATCAATTTGAAAAACAATAAGAAGATCTAGTGCTCTTTGTATTTAAAAAAAGAACATAAAAAGGTGGGAGATGTACAAGAATATGAAACCAAGTAGTTCATGAAGTTTATAAGAAGAAGAGATATGTTCCCCTAGTTCACACTTGAATGAAGGGGGGAGATGAAGAGTTATGTGTATTTCAGTTCATATAGGAAGGAATATAAAGAAGAAGTTATAGAATCTTAATTTTACACTATGAAGAAGAGGAGTTTTTATATAATGAAATGTATAAGAATAAAATTAGTGAATTGCATTGTGAAATGGAAGAAGAAGAATAAAGGAGTAGTACATGAATAATAAAGAAGTTTTATATATTAGTGTTACAATATATTGTTGTTACCCTTATATTTCTTATAAATATATGAGATGTACCTGAGTGTGGGAAACACCAAATAAGGGTGTAGTATACACACTCTATACTATAACATGACTATAGTTTTAAGCTCGGAGGTATTTACTTATGGGTTTTGTGACCTTAGGTGTCACCATATCACACTAAGGATAAGACTTCTCCTACTGAGAGGTGAACCTTATAAACTAATATTCCACTAGTGTGTTTATTTTATATTATGATATAAAAAATAATGGTGGAGGAAAGAGAGAATAAATGAACCACACACCTAATAATGATAGTGGTAAAAAGAAAAGGGATAAAAATTTAAAAGTACAAGAAGTTAATTAAAATAAACCAAAATTAATTCAACCCCCACTCAGTGTGGTTCATATTCTAACATGCCCCATTTAGTTGGTATTAGAGAAAATTGCACCTCTAATTGGATTATCTAGATTCGATGTTTTTCTATTTTAAATATTATATGGTTTTATTCCTAATCTAAAATGAAGTTAAATTTTAGTAAAGTTTTATCTATCTTAGATTCGAACTCTATTTCTACTAAGACAAAGATATAAAAAAGAAAACAATAGATAAAAAGGATGAAAAAGTTACCCCTATTTAAAAAAATAATAAATATCAATTTCTATATTATAGGATACAAAAGATGTTATACCTATATTATAAGGAGAAGAAAGAGTGGTTGAGATAACTACCTAGGTGTTTGATTATCCTACATCTCTATTGATTCAAGGGATCCATGTGAAAATGAGGTAAGTGAAGATTATTCATCAAACTATCCCAAAGAATGACAATGAATAATAGGGAGTGATTATACTTTTTCTGATTAACAAGATATATATTTTGTAACATTAAAAGATATATTGTATTGTTTTATCAAATAAATTATTGAATTTATTTGTGAAATTTGTGAAATTCCATAGGAAGAGATCACTCAGCTTGAAGGTGAGGCAAATAATTTAGAGAAATATTTAAGAGAAAGTGCTCTAGAATTCATAAATTTCCCTAAAAAATTTAATTTCAAAGAATATATTAATTAGGATATTAAATAATGATACTACAAATTTGAAGAAGAGTAGATCAAAACCATTCATGGAAAGGATGATCTCATAATAGAATTTGAGAATAACTTCGATGAATTTGAAGAATATATTTCCACCTTGGATGCTCAAATTGAGGTCAAGGCCAAAAGAATGAAGTATCATGACACTTATTTAAATGAGAAGATAAAAAACTCATGATTCAAACGTTATAAGAATGATAAAACACTATGAAAGTAAAGTGTAATTAATTAAAGAATCTAAGAATTCTCTCAATATGATGTTTGAAGTATTGAAAAAAATATATCCAATCTAGAAATGAAAATTATTGAGTTTTCACAGTTTAGAATAAAAGAATCTACAACCCAAAATTTTTCTAATGAGGACACTACTATTGAAAGGCTTATATTATATTGAAATAATATCATTGTTTCATCTAATAGTAACTCTCAAGTAGACCTAAATAAAAAGGTGTCATCCAAACCATAATGTAATTATTTTTATAAATTTATTTTCTTAGAAATTGAAGGTTTGAAAATAAAATCTATAAAATTATAGGTGAATCAGAATGAAGATAACAATTACACCATGTCTATAGTGGATAGAGGAATGAGTGTGGAATCTTGTTCTCTAAGAAGAACCCAACTAGTGATAAAATAATCCCAAAAACAATGTGCTCTAAAATATATAAATTATAAACAACCTGTTGTAAAGAATAGAATATTTAGGATTGTTTGAAAATTATGGTAGTGTAACATGTTCAAGAATATTTGATTTTATTTTCAATACAATCCATAAAAACTTCAATCCTGATGAATGAAAATTTCTTGGGAGAAGTATAGAGAAAAAGAAACATTCAAAGTTTGAAAATAATTTGTCTACATCAAACCGATTTGTAATTCTTGAAGAATTATATGATTCCCTCAATGGTTGTGGTCACATAGGTGATTCATGTTCATATCAAACTTCTAAATTCTGTAAATTTCAGAAATAAAAATTCAATTACACCAAAAAACATAGAAACAAATTAATAATTATATAATAGTAAATAGATAACAAAATATAAAATAGATTAAACAATGAATATAAGAATACTAGATTAATTAAGAGAATAATATTGAAATATAAACCATGAAATTATAGTGAATAACAATTGACATGATACAAGTCAACAAACATGATCTCAAAAAAATTGACAATAAAAAAACTCCTCCAGTGAACTCCTCCTATAGTTTTATACTCCTAAATCAAAAATAATATGGAAAACTCCACCTATAAATAGAAGGGAGGCACAAAATACGTTAAAAATACTACAAATATAATGAATAATTCAAACAGGAGCCACAAAATAGAATGAGGTAAAATGGTTCGAGGAACAAACAAAATTGATGAGTAACACTCGAAGAAGGGTATGTAGTGGGAGAGGAACACTTCATCTAATTCACCGAATGGAGGAGGAAAACCCAAATAAGGGTATGAAGGAAGGGTGGAATGCGGGAGGGATGGAGGAACCTCGAATGGAGATGCGAGTGAGGGAAGGAGGAACCACAAATAGAGACACCACAAATGGAGAAGTTGCACCGTGAATGAAGGAATAGTTTTGAGGGATGGGGGGACTGAAGCCAGAGAGTAATAATGAGAGAGAAGTCATCAGTTGGGCGATGATTGGATGAAAAAAAGAAGGAGGACGAGAAGGGTTTAAAGGGAGATTCATTAAGCAAGAGTGGAAAGATGTGAGGGTGGATTAATTTCTATGGCGAAAGCCACTGTTTTTTAATAACCATGGGGTTAAAATAGGATTTAGAAAAAAGTTTTTTATTCCTTGGCTATATAAGTGTTTCTATATCATTAATTTTTTTTAGTGAATCATATTCCAATTAAAAACAAATTAAAAATGTAATATAGAGTAAAATAATAAAATCTTAATTAAATATATTAAGATAAATTAAATATAAATAGATATATGAATATAAAATAAATCACGTTCAAATACAATTGTAGAAGAAATAAAAAGAAATTGTAATTAAACAAGTGATACAAATGAATATGATTATTTTATCCTATGTAGAATGGTATCTAGTAACCTTGGATAATGGTCCCTTGATTTAAACATTAAAGAAAGTATGTATTTCTAAAAATAGAGGAATCCCTCGATACGATGATCGAATTTCCTTTGTTTGCCTATCCTCAACAGCCCTCTATATGATGATCTGATATTTCTTCATTTCCCTACAACCACTCGATCGATAAGGTGATCGGATCCTCTTTCTTCCAACCCTCATATGACCTGAATCGTAATGACAACAAACAGAATCACATAAAGCAATACAGTAGCTTCTTACTGAAAAAAACTAACAAGGTTTCCATATAAAATAAAACCTCTCTAAAAAATACAAAAGACAAAGAACAAGTTGTTCATGATTTCAACATTTTAGAAAAATGAGAGAAAAATCATAGCACACATGAACATGAAAATGCTTTCAACCAAACTCAAACTCTTCAAATGAATAGGTTATTATAGGAGTGACCTCTAACAATCTTCTGGATTTTCAATTGTCATATTTGCTCCATGATTTTAAGGATATCTTTGACAACATACACATTAATGGTAATATTATAATTGGAAGGAAAAAATCATTTTGATTTTCACATTTTGTAACATAATTCTTGAAATCATTTTCTTAAAAGTTTTAAGAGTTCAATATTCTAATGTGATAAAAATATTTATCATATTTAGGATCAAAACATAAGTATATCTAATGGATTTACTTACAGAATGTCATTATAATTTTTGTTATGAGTTTGAATATGATGGTATAGTTTCTTTTGTCAAAACGGATTAATACTTTTTTAATAAAGAATACAAGATACAAAGACTTTAAATTGATTTGATAAGGTGAATCCAATAATAATCAGATTCATTCACATTACGATAATTTTAATGTAAATTAATAAATACCAATAAACAAATTCAATTTATGGGAAAAATATATATTTCATTCTATAAAAATAATTATTAAAATACTTTGTTCAAAAAATTACTAGATATATTGTATTTAGGAATGAGTTTTTGATTTCCATAAAAAATAAATTGAAATGTCAAAATGAAATTTTGACTCAATGGTTTGGAAATCATTGAAGGACGATTACCCCCTCAACCCCTCTCTCCCTTTAGATGTAGTGATTTTGGTAGGGATACATTGTTAGGGTTGTTCATGGTAGGATGATGGTACAAGTTTTTTGTTATTTATGTGCTTGATACCTTACTATTATTAAAGAAAATGTGTGGATGAGTTGTAATTATTTTGGAGGGCCTTTGTAGTTGTAGGAGAGAATGTGTATGATTTAATTAATGTTTACCATACCATATATGATTATATATAAGATGTGTGATGGTTTATATGAGATGATGTGGATGATATGGATGAGTTTTGGGGTATGGTTTTGGTTATTGAATATATTGACTAATGTTGAAATGCGATATTGGACCTCAAATTGGTTGGGGTATAAATGGAAATAACCCAAACCACATCATTTATGGATAGAGTGAGAATAGTAGGTGTGAATTTTGTAATTCGGAGAATCAACTTATATTATTCTAATAATTTTATTTTATTAAACTAGGTTGTTATATTTGGGTAGTGAGCTATAGTGAGGTGGGTGACTTTCAACCGTATATGTTCTTGACATTAATGTTTTTTTTCAATGATGAATTAGTAGGCTCCATTCATGAACGAATGAGTGATATTGAGTATGATCCTACTGAGTATAACTGATAATCTATCTATCACACACACACATATATAAGTAATTATTTTAATATTTCCATTGTGATATTAGTTTCCTAGTTGACTAGTACAATCTTGTAACGGTGAATTTTTGTTGGAGAAGCTTTATAAGAGTTTCATTAGGTATTTTATTTTACGAATCCTATATTTTTTTAAAATATCATGAATTGTTTTCTTATGGTATTGGTTTATTAAATACATAGGATTCTATTTTTGGGTTTCTATTTTATATATGGGATATATTAGGGTAATTCTTTACATTTTCAAATTATATACCCTTGGTTCTAGTCACTAAAAAAATCCATATTAGAGGTGGGCATCAAGGGTCACTCTTATCTTCAGTAAAATTCCAATTCATGTTATAATGTCAATTAAGGGGGATATTTTTTTAAAGTTGTATTTAATAGTATAATGACTATGGATGGGTTTTGATGAGGAACATTCAATTTTACTCTTTCTTCTAGTGATGTCTTTATCTCATGGGGGATTGGAGTCAGTCACTAGTAAATAATAAGTACATTTTATAACGAAATGATTTTTTATAATATTTTTTTTTCAGTTCTAGAGATTTTAGATAATTTGTTTTTGAAAGGTTTTAAATAAACTCAGTGGGGAAATCTTTTATCCTAAAGCCAATAGAAGGATTTGGGTTTTGTTTATTAACAAGGTTTTATGAGACATCCAAAGATGTTGTAGAATTTTTTTTGTTGACAATGATTTTTTTTTTGATTTTCAAAAAGCCGGTTTGAGGGTAGCCGGTTCCCTGCAGCCCAGTTTGAGGAGAACCGGAAACCACATCCATATTCCAATGATTACAGCAGGATTACATCGGGATAACAAAATCCAAATTCAAACATCAGGGCGACCACGTGTCCCCCCACGAGACGCGAGCCCAGCACGCCGCTCAGACACCTCAAAACGCGTCACCACGTACTGACACCTCGGTCGAACCGTCGCCTCGAAACGCACCTCCAAGTCGCCAGTGAGACACGCCAGACCGACTATCGATTCACCACCGGCAAACCAACCATTGTCGTCCACCGGTGACCGCCGAAGTCTCCACCAGCCACCGTCAGCGCCTACACTGGCGAGCTTCATCGCAGTCAAAGAAATCACCATCGGAGAAATCACCCGAATCACCGTGATAACAGAGACGAGGCCTACATCCATCACCCCCATCTCACAGAACAGAATAGATCACAGAACCATCGCGATAAAACAACAAAACACACCGAAAATCAAAATGAACAGGAAAACAGGAGAACGTCCCTGCCTCTATAGTAGTCTTAACGGCGGAACACAACCAGCCGATTCATCTCCAAAACAGTAGCCCAAAGCCACCAAAAACCTAGATCCAGAACCAAAATCCATCGCCACCAACCAGGAAACCTTTGAAGACCCCACCCGACCACCGATTTCTTGCAGACGATACCGATCGGTTCCCTCACCCGCGGAATCTGGGACTCGGTCTCTAGACGAATGCACCGCCATGAAAGGCTGAATCAAGCACACCGTGAGAGACGACTGAGCCAAGGGAACCCCCGCCATGTACAACAAGAAAAGGGGCACCAACAGGGGGCCAGATCAGGGCGAAACAGGGAGGCGGCGACAGGAGAGAAACCCTCACGATGCTTCGCCCCTTACGGGCTCATCCTCAGCCCAACGATGTTGTAGAATTCATTCCATGTAATTTGAGGTTTTTGTGTCTACTTGTAATATTTCAAGATATTGTGAAAAAACACCACAAACATCAAAAGTAATGGTGTAACTGTTCTCTCTTTTGGATAATGTTTTTTGTTTAATGAATGACAGCCCCACGAGGGAGGTTGTTGTGCCAAATGTGTTCATAAAAGATAAATCAAAAGATATATAAAGAGATGTTGATAAAACATATTAATAACTTATGGTTGTATAAGAATAAATGATGATTGGTTATACTATAAATTTATGTGCTATTACACAATTGAGCTTTATCAAACTAATATTTTCTGGATAAGAGTTTTAAAGATAGCGATTAACTCCTCCATGGAAACCTCAGGTGAGATCACTTATTCCCTACCTTAGGCTATGTTAGAAATTACAACCCAAAAGGTTTGGTCTATCCATAAATGAGTTATAAATTATATTTAGAATTATACAAAGAAATAAGGGTTTATATACATAAAGAGTTTGATACGAATATTATCAGGTCAAAAAAGAACATATAGTTATTTACCTTGATGTGACTACATATTCTGAGTTGTGTAACATAGTAGAGAAGGTCCTCATGCCAAAGTCTGATGTTCATTGAATGCTGTTTTATTTTTTTCCTTTTCAGATGAATAATTGAATTTTATAGTAAACATAAGGATCCTATTACAGTTAATTCAAGTTATATCGATTGTCCAAAATTAAAATTTCTTGTCTTTTAAGAATCGTATTGGATAGGTTTCCAGTGGGGTTAAAATATAATTTTAAGTTATAGATTTTATGTACTTATCTATTATGTTCTTAGAATATTGAATATCAATTAAAGTGTAACCATATATTTTCTTTCATGATTGGATAGATATATTTATCTATTGAATGGTATAGAGGAACATTTTTCAAATGTGTTAGAATTTATAATTTATACAATAAAGAAAAATAATGACTAAAGGGAGATGCATGAGTATATTTCATTAGAATATTGAAGAGTTTCATAACATGGATGAATGAAGAACTTATTGGTAAACCATCGATGGTGTGATATCATTATTGGTACATGGTAGATCCAAATGGTTTTTGTTATATAATTAGTGAGATTTAGGATTGATTGAGATCACTGTGTTCTTTACTTAGTAAGGGTCATTAACATGGATGGTAATTACAGCCACTTGAAAATATATAAAACAAACTATGTTCTTAGTGACTCTGGAAGAACTCCACATGATCATTACAATGTCCTTGGATTACTTTTTTTAATAAACCAAGTAAAAAAGGGGTGTTCCCTTATTTATTCACCTTTTTCCTTATTATTTAGCCTAAAGGATAGAAGTTTTTTAGCTAATGATGGAGAAATATCCTTATCAATATTCCTTGGAGGAAATCAACATACCCTTGAAAAAATAATTTTTAGTTATTTAAATAATTTTTTAAATTTATATAATTAATTATCAATTTTTTATTAAACATTTGTTACAAAATAATCTAAATTAATAATTTTTATTATTAAATTTTTGTTATAGAGAACGGATTATAATATGGAAAAAATATTTTTATATACAAATTAGTTGGGTAATTTATAAATTAGTTATAAATTATAAAAAATAAGGAAATATATAAATGATTTTATATTTAATTTTTAATTCCATATAATTTTCATATTGATATAATTTAATTAAAGAAAATATTTGACTAATTATTTGAACCGTATCAAAATGATTTGGGATAAAAAATATGAGAAATGTTGATACAATATAAAATATAGAATGTTTTGATTATATGAATTTCTTACATAATAGATTTGGAATATAAAATATTTATATTTCATTTAATATCACACTTTTAAGTAAAACATTTTTAAAGGATAATATGAGTGATTTTATATTGGAAATATATATAAGGTTTTGACAATTATTTGATTGTACAATCTGCATTATTAAAGACCAAATTATTGTTTGTTTATAATTGGTTTATTTATGAATGGTTTCAAAATGATTATTTCATGCTAATTTTTTTGGTAATATTCATTTATTTAGAATTTTTACCAACTTAATTCATATATGTAATTTTTTATTGAATTGATAAATTATTTAGCTTAAAGTGTTAACCTACTTATTTAAATTATCGTACAATTATTGAACGAGTCACATTATAGGTATGATAACTTATTTAGTTTTTTTACCTTTATGTTTTATTTTAAAATGTTGTAAGATTTAATTAAGAAGTTAGTTATAGTTTATACATATCAGGTGTACAATATATAATGTATTTTAAGTCCATATTGAATAAAAAAATTGTGGGAAAATGAATTGCTGGTCAAACTTCTCACAGTCTTAGGAACATGAACTCTGTGATGAAAATAAAGGGTTGGCTTCCTATTTTTTCAGGATTATTTCTTCTAGAAATTATTTTTTTAAAATGATTATAATACATCACATGAAATTGTTTTATCTTCCATATACCTAGGATTCATATGGGTAAGTACCAATATATGATATCTTTTAATTTGACTTAGTAACAAATGCTATGAGTTCTGTAAAGAGTTACAACACAATATGGATTGAACATATTGATTTAGTGAAATAAATATGGATGTTAAAACTAACTTCTTATAATCTTGCATATATTTAAATGGGAAATATGTTATATTATCTTGAGATAAAAAAACATTATTAAATACTATGTCAAAAACCACGTGTTACGACATTGATCATTCCGCCATGTAGGTTCTTATAAAAAAGTAATACCACGAATAATGTTGTATAAGGAAGATGGAAATCAATAAACCTAAGAGTTAGGTAACATAATTATATTTTCAATATTTTTATACTTATCTGGGAAACCCTATATAGAATACCAAAGGAATAAGTTTTTGTGAATCCATAAGATTCATAAAGATAAAAAGTTATTTTTCTTACACTCTAGGATTAATATCTAACAATATCAAAATAATTATCTAACTATATGTATATATGCTGAGATGAAATTTAATTCCATTATGTTTTAAAATAACTCTATCTTTGATAGCATATATGACACAAAACATCAATATTTATGAACCGTGAAATATTATTATTTAAAAATGATCACTATAACCTACTCATTGAATTGGAAGGATAAATAGAAGTAAAACAATTATGATATATTTATATATATCAGGATCATAATAATAAATATTTTTTGATAAATTCTTTGAAAATAATCACTAAATTATCAGTAAAGTGATTTTATTCTTCTAAAATACATTTTATTGAAATGTGATTTTTATTACTTATCTTGAGTGAATATTATAATAAATTTATTACATATTTAGAAATTTATTTTTAAAAAAGTATATAAATTTTTTAATAATAATATAAAAATTTTACTAGGATGATATTATGAGACTTTTTAAAAAAAAACCTATTTTTTCAGAGAACTGTGAAAAAATATGGATCTTAAGAAAATTTTATATTCCATTGATGTATTTAATAAGTCAAATTCGGTTTTTACATGATTTTAAAATTTAATTTGTTATATTTTTTAATAATAATAAAATTAATTTCATTTTAATCAAAATTATGCTTAATTTTGGTATAAAAAATCTAAACTTAAAAATAAATTGTTCTGGAAAACTGTTTTTCATCGCATTTTATGGGTTTATTTTAAAATTAACTTTTGTTTCATATAGTTAATAAATTTTAAAATGGATTAAATATTTTTAATTATTATGTCCAGAAATTTTAAATATTTCAAATTAAGTTTGTTTTCCCAATGAATAATATTTGTCACCATGGTGAGGGTAAATCTGGAAACTAAGGCTAAAAAAATGTTACATCGTTTTAAAAATCTATATACTCCTAATTTATTTCTGTTGGATGAGTATAGCTCTAGTATCATGATAATTTATTCAAATATAACGAACCCTGGTACCTTTTTTTCAATAATTTCTTTATTTTTATTTTAAGTAAATAATAAATTAAAAATGTCACTCTCTTTGTTTTAATATAACAAATAATTTTTATAGGGATAAAATTAGGTTATGTTCCGATAAAAATAATTATTTTAATATGTATGATTTTTTTTAAAATAAATTTATTTTTATTTTATCATGATAAAATAATTACATTAAATTCTTATGAAACCCTTATGTGGTGCATGTTTATGTAGCTGAAGAATCAACTAAATGAGGTTAATAACATTAAAATTATTAAAATTTTGAAAAAATAATCTGTTAAATTAATTTTTAAATATATATATAAATTTTTATTGATGTTTGAAAGGTTTAGATTTTAATTCCATTACTATCGTGCGGTCTTCAAGAGAAAACTATGTGAATTGTCTGAATAATTACTTTAATGTCATTTTATGTTAAATAATAATTTATTAATTGATTTGATATTCTTAAAAAGTTTATATTTAGAAACTTTAATTGTAAATATTATATTTAATAAACAATTATCAATTTATGTATCACTTTTTCTTTTATAGATATTTTCATGACCCCTAAATAGTAAAAACATTCTTATCATGGAAATCATGAAAAGGGTTAATGTGGGGTTAAAAAATAGAGAAGGGTAAAAATATAATCTCAATTTGTAAAAAAAATATTAAATTTCATTCTTTAATCTCATCCACATTCTAGATTCTAAATATATTAATTGGGATATACATGAAATTAAGAATTTATTAATATTAATTTAGTAACTTATGTAATTATAGAGGTACCCAAGTCCATTATTATATAAGCACACAAACTCTCATCTTTTCTTCAAACTTTATGAGCCACTTTTCATGAAAAAACCCTGAAAAATCTTCTCCTTAAATTACAAAGATAAATATTAGAGTGTATTATCTTCTTAATAGGCCATCCCTTGGGTCCTTTAAGAGAGATTCAAAGAAGGTTCAACAAAGAGAAAGTTGTCATGACCCACCCCCCGAGGCCCGTGCCGTGACTACCCTAAGCTCGCCTTCCAAAGGCCAGAGGCTGGCGACTAGCACCAAAGGCGTAAATCCCTAAACTAGGAAGGCATTGACTTTATAAATGAAAACACACACAACCAAGTGCACAACTGAATACAAATCACTATGTAAAACTGTATAACAAGAGAGTGCTGAAAAATAAATGTGCCAGAAATACAAGCCCAAATGTAATGTACAAGTACAAATGAGATAGAAAAAATAGCTGAAAGGTGATAAGTAGCTCCTGGATCATCCAACACGGATCTTACCTGAAAGGTAGGTATAGATAGCCTCCTCATCACTCCACATCTATCAGTCCCCTCCATGTACCGACTCGTCATGAGGTCCACCTCCGGGTACCGTCCAGTCCTCATACACTCAGCCTCGGTCAGTGATTTCCATCGTTTCCATCCAACACAACAAGGTGTGGGAATATCCTGTGCAGGGATGAGTAGAACGATACTCTGTAGGGACCTCGAGACCCTCAAGGTCTCACAAAATCCCACAAGGATAACCACAAATTATGAAATCAACAGATAACCCTACTTAGGTTTATGCCCGTACATATACCTAAGTTATCAAGTGATCCATCTCAATCAAGAGTAAAACACAAAGTTGCTGAATCAACTCACACAGGTATACAACTTTTTAAGAGAGATAGAGATGGTAAGATATAGCCACTAAATAATATATTCTGTCAAACCCACACATGATTTTGGAGCAGAAATCAGAATTTTCGAACCCACATAGGATCCAAGAACAGTTATTTTGTCGAACCCACACAGGATCCAGGAACAGATGTCAGAATTGTCAAACCCACATAGGATCCAGTAACTGTTATTCTGTCGAACCCACACAAGATCCAGGAACAGAACTCAGAACTTTCAAACCCACAAAGGATCTAGGAACAGTAGTTAGAGCTGTCGAACCCATACAGGATCCAACAATAGTAGTCAGTGATGTCGAACCCACACAGGATCCAGGAACAGTCGTCAGTGCACAGCCGACCACATGGTTTCGCACGAAGCGTTCTTGATTCCAGGAGTGTCCGCTCCTCATGCCAAGTGTCGATACATCAACTTACACTAAGTCTCAAGAAAATGTATCTCAAAGTTATGCCACTTCATAGGGGTCTCAACGCAACAGACGGTGCGTCAATCAGACGCCCGGTCTTTGAGTAATTATCCTATTAGTCCCGGGGGCCCGGTTGGATACATGTACGATCCAACCTGACTGTATCTCAACAAAACCCCGAACTCCAGTGGGGTAAACACAAAGGGACTACTACACTCTATGATTTCCAACACTATTTATGGATCATCAAAATGACCTTTGGTGCAAATGATTTGGCCAAAGAATGTAAAGGGGTCGGTAGTGGGCCTGGGTCCGGTCTGACCCAGACGGACCTACCCGACCCGACTTAGTCTGGACCGACCCGGTTCGGGTCGACCCGTGCTGACCTGATGGGTCTGACCAGGCTCATTTGGGGTGTCGTCTAGTGGGGTTTGGCCCAGCGGTCCGTGAGGGAGTTTCGGCCCGGGATCGGGGCCGGTTCAGCTCGAAGAGTCAGGAGGGAGCGGCCCGACATGGCTCAACCCAAGGAGCGCGGCCGGGCTGGTTCAGCTCGGACACCGCGAGGGGGCCGGGACGCCGGCGCGGCCGGGAGGCCGTGAGGGAGCCGAGATACTAGCTCGGTCGGGAGGCTGCAATGGGGGCTGGCTCCTGGAGGCATGCGGGGCGCGCGTGGAGGCCCCCATGTAGTTGATTCGGGCAGGGAATGGTCAGCGTGGGCCGGTGCGGCCCGGAGGCATGTGGCCTGACGGTTCGATGGCCGGAAGGCGAGCATCCAGGCAGGCCGACAGCCATGAGGCGAGCAACCAGGTGGGCTAGCGGACAGGAGGATCGCAGACAGGTGGGCCGGCGACAATGGGACACGCCACCAGGTGGGCTAGAAACTGAGACGTGTGCGGCTCAGCAGGCCGGTGGCTGGCAGGCGCCTGGCCAGGCATGTCGGCGGCTCATCCAGGCGGTCCCGCAGGCTGCCGGGAGGTCGGGAAGCTGGTAGTGACTGGGAGTCATGTGGCGCGGGGTGACTGTGGTGCGGCCGGGTTGGCTCAACCGAAGGACCGCAGTTCATCCCGGAGCAACGTAGCGTAGTGGGGGCAGCGCGGTTCGTGGAGGCTGCGGGTAGCGCGACCTTTGTCATTGATGCCTTCGTCGCCTCATTGATTCATCGCCAAGCTAAATTTCAATCATAAAAAAATCGGCAGATGGGTCACACCATGTTGTTTTGGCCCGTACCCTTCGCGTTTATGGTGGTATCAATTGTTTCATCAAGAGGAAGAAAGATGAACATCAATTATTCTTACCACCATACATAGAATTCTTTCTATCCGAAGTAGAGGAAGAGAAAAAGGAATAGTACACAAAAGTAAACCCCCTACCACTGATCAGCATTCTCCATTCCTTAACAGAGTCACAGAACATAGACGCAGATGATCTTCATTCGTCGCATCTTCCACACACTTCTAAACTCGACCTGCATCGGCTCACTGACCACGATGCAGATGTCTGTCGTGAAAGACATCTCACAATGTTTGAAGCTTCGAGGAAGGAGTCGATGAATGTCAGTGTTCTTCATTCTTCGTTGGAAGATTTCTCCCAAAAATCATCCCCTCAACCTCCCACAAAAATGAATATGCCAAAGAAATAATAGATTTAAATATCCTATTAATTTTATTGGCTAGAATTTTAAATTGTACTAATTAATTAGGTAGGCTCCCTTTAATTATTTCAAGGGGTTGGCATAAGGAATTAATTAGGGGAGGTGAAGAAGCTCTCCCCTATTAATTTGGAGCATGAGAGTTTCTCCACATTAATGGGGAGTTTCAAGGGGTTAAAATCCCGAGTGGTCCCCACAAAAATTAACAAGAAGAGAAGGTTGGGTTCAGGTGGGCCCCACCACCATAACCTCTCATGGGAGGTTAAGGCGTGGTGGTCCCACCTCT